>OY720197.1:1498776-2997552 GCA_963082885.1 Parascotia fuliginaria | reverse complement strand
ACCTATCCAATTTGACTAAAAGTTATCAATAGTTCACTGGACTAAAATATAGCTACCTATATAGTCTAAGATCCCAAGAACATTTTAGTGGACTGATTACTAACAGGCTGAAATTTCGTAAGTAGCTTCGATTAGACACGACACCCGACTATCGATCAATGAGAATCCTGTAAAATTGTAGCTAATGAAGGAGTAATTTTGACTGGCCTGTTGGTCTAGTGGTTAGTGACCCTGACTGCTAAGCCGGAGGTCGTGGGTTCGATTCCCACCCAGGACAAACCTTTGTGTGATGAGCATGATTGTTTGTTCTGTGTCTGGGTGTAATTTATCTATAATATGTATGTATTTACAAAAAAAAAAATGTATATAAGTAGTATATCAGTTGTTTAGTACCCATAACACAAGCAAATATAATTGCTTAATTTGGGGCTAGATGGCGCTGTGTGAATGTGGTAGAATATTATTATATTACCCTACTGCTGATCTGTATAGGGAATGCGCTGTTCTCACTGTCCGTCAATTATTTATTTTAAACCTACTTATCAAACGACATCATAACCTACCCTTTAAACCCACTATAAATATTAATAAGAGGCGTAGAGACATTATAAGCCCTTATGTGGCTAAAACAAAATTTTTCAAACGTTCATTTTTATATTTGGGCTGTTTCCTATACACTAAAATAAATAAAATTCTTAATATATATCCTCTTTGTAGAGTAATACTTAAGAAGACTCTATATAACTGGCTACAGTCACTGAACTATGATGAAACAGAAAAAAAATTATAGCTGCTAATGTGTATAAACAATGATTATATAAATTTCTAAATTATATTAAATATCATACACACACACAAACACACACACACACACACACACACACACACACACACACACACAAACGCTCGCACTCACGCACGTACAGACATATATTTGCACTGTTCACAAGCACACATTTCGCTTTCATTGTATAGACAAATCACGTATTGTATCGAAAACATACAACTAAATTGTCAATGTAAACCTTTATCGGTGGGGCCTGGAGATCCGTAATACAGGATTTTTTCCTAGCACGGAGTCCAGTCCTTCACAAAGTCACATTTAAATTGTATTGTACTGTTTCGATGTATCACATTTTGTCTTTGTGAAGTGAAAATAAATAAATTTTTATTATTATTATTATTATTATTATTATTATTATAATAAGTGAAAAATGAATTGCAAGCGTCGGACTGGGTAAAGGTGCCACTCAATTTGTAGGACAATGTGACCATAATAATTGTTATCCGCTATTAAGTTTGTATTAATAATTAGGACTTCTTCTTCTGCGCCGTGACACTCTTAGCAGAGCGATCGTGGTCATCAGGTTGTGACTTCCGTAGAGAAAGATGTTATTCGCTTCACGATCATCTGCCATTTCTATCTTGTGGCAGCCATCCTGCTGCACTCGTTCAAGGAGCCACCCACAGCAGACTTCACCTTGTCGGTCCATCTCATGAGTGACCTCCCTCGCCCTCTGGTGTTCTCTGCTTTGCCCTGAACTACAAGACGTTCGATGGAGTCGTTATCGCGCCAAGAAACATGCTAAAATAACTTAAAATGCGACTCTGCACAACTGCTGAAAAACGTTACTTAATACCGATTCTTCGAATATAGCGATGTTGGTGCGGCAATCGGTCCTCGACACTTCCAGCAACCGCCTCCAAATGCTCTCCAAAGCATCTACTTGTCAC
This sequence comes from Parascotia fuliginaria, assembly GCA_963082885.1. Lineage (NCBI taxonomy): Eukaryota > Metazoa > Arthropoda > Insecta > Lepidoptera > Erebidae > Parascotia > Parascotia fuliginaria. The sequence goes on along the minus strand of OY720197.1, from coordinate 2,995,818 downwards.
AATGTCTATGTTTCCTTGGCGTATAGAAATATGGGGAAAGCAGTGATCGTACTAGGCGGATCTTAGTTGCTTTCGTAACGATTCGTTATAATTAAAACACAAGAATAAGTAATAATTAAACTATTGCTAACCTTCTGATTTATTCCGGTGAACCATTGATAGCTCCTTTAGTCAAATTGGATAAGTCAGGGTAAGAAAAAAACTAACATACTATAATGTAAATCCACGTCCATCTACTTATTATTATTTCAAAAAGATGCATTCGTACTTATGTAAGTAATCATGGTCACCCTACTCTAATACAGTTTGATGGTACTATATTTTAGTTATTATATCCTAAACTATGAGTTTGACGGCTATTTTCGCCACATTTATCCAAACTAGGATATGTTATCTGTCGATTAGTACTATAACTAAGCTCATACCTACTTTCACTAACGAAATAAACGCCATTGAATTTTAGGCATATTGCCGTCCGACCGGCCAACTAAAATCGACTCTAACAAATTATTTAAACTACTTGCTAGTATTTTTTTCTGTTTATTCGTTGCAACAAATTAGCAACAAATTGACCATACACATAAACCTCTATTAATTTGATATAAATGGTGAGATACCTGCCAACCCATTATCGGAAACTAAATATCACATAACTTTTTGTTTATTTAAGATTATTCATTTTTTATTTTTGCAACAAATACAACAAATTAAGACCTTTCTTTTAAGGTTTCATTCGCATATTTGCATTACTTAGTTTCTGTGTAATCATAGGCGGTGACTACGGCACGTGGCGGTGCTAGCGGCCAACTATTTTTGGTCATAGCGTGTTAGTTTTTTTGCAACAAATTCAGGAAATGAGATATGTATAGTAACAAATTACCACTAATTCGTGGCAAAGTTTCATCAAATTTTATGAGTTGGCCACGCGGTTGAAATGTACATGAAGAAATCGCTCTTAGCGATAAGGCCGCCCATTGTACTATGTATTCTATTGTGAGATCTTTACCATATTTGTAAGTTTGGTGTATGTACAATAAAGTGTAAATAAATAAATAATTTGCAGTTTTTTTATCGTCAAGGACGTTTTGGGCTATTAGTGTGACTAAGGCAAAATTTTGTTAACCATAATCACACTAGTGTGACTACGAATAAATAAAGTTAACCATAAACACACTTCTTCTTATCGAGTGGTTAGTGGTCAACCTAGTGTCAGGATTAGTTCAGGTCACCCGTAATTTATTATACAGGCATCCGACTTGACCTAACGACTGTTATCAACTTGGTAACAACCGGGACCGACTTTTAACGTGCCCTCCGAAGCACGGAGACGCTCTGATCAAATTCCACTTATGCGGTCACCCATCCATAGGCCAGCCGCACTCTTAGTTGCTTAACCCGCAGATCGATTACCGATCAGTGAGTGCAACGAGCTATGAACGCCTAAAAAAAACATACTAGTGTGACTACAGATAAATAAATTTAACCATAGTCATACTAGTGTGGCAATTTGGTGTGACTACGGATTGGTTGCGCCAAGCTATACGGTCCTTAACAACTGTTTAGTTTATGCAAAATAACCATAAAATTAGACGATAGAACTAGAAACCTATTTTTAATCACCATTATTTCAGTTTTCTATACATACAGGTAGTTTTAACATAATTTAAAACCCCATTGTTAACCACATTGTCAATTCTATTCATCACAAAAATGATAATGGAAAAAAAAATTAAAATTTTACACTTATTTCTACTACATTAATAAGTAAAAATTTTCTTTGTCATAAATTTGTACAAGTAGGTATGTACAGCACTTTTAACGACATTTCGCTCTCTTGAAATGTAGAAGTTTTCACAATAGGTACGACTTTATTCGTTTTGAACATCGTAATAGGCTTTCGCAAGTATTGCTAAGAATAGAATAGAAAACTCTTTACTGTACATGATATATTTGTACGGTAGTAGATCCACGCTGGTTTCAGGATGAATGGGCCGGATCGACCGGGGCAGTACTACTACCCTCTCATAGAAGATCGACGTAAGAGTAGTAGTACCCGTACATTTCGTTCGGTGAGTGAGCGCGCGCTGGAGACTCAATTTCCCCCTCTCCCTTTATTATTTTCCTCACTTCCTTCAATCCTCTCATTTATCCCACTCCCTTCGCAAATTACTAGGGACTCTGACTCGTCCATAAGCGACGGTTACCACTTACCATCACGTGGGCTGTTTGCTCGTTGCCACTGTTGGCAATAAAAAAAAACATCAATTATTCTGAATTTAATTTTATTAACGTACTTAAGAGTACATCTGTGAGTACCAAAATGACTTTAATACGAATGTGCCTAAAGTTTTCTGATCCTAGAAAGGTTTAAGACACATAAAAACAACATTTATAAAACAATATTTTATTGATTTTTAACTTAATAATAAGAAAATAATAAAACAGCAAAATACAAAATACAAAAATAACATGACAATATAGATTATAAACATTAATGAGACAGCCTAAGCGACTTTCACTCTTCTATACTAGTACACTAGAGTTCATATTTGCACGAATACAATAATAATACCAGGCCCTACCACAACCTATACCAAGCCACCGGCGGTTAGGGCTCCAGAAATAGAAACCTCCTCACAATGCGTGCCGTGTCGAGCAGCACTGCCTTCTGGATCTGGCTCTTGACCCATCCACCTAATGCGAGCCTCTTTAGGTGTTGGTCGAGGCTCTTTGCTATTAGGCCATTTACGCTAACAACTATCGGTACAATGACAGCTGAATCCACATCCCACATGTCGACAATCTCATGGGCTAAATCGAGATATTTTATCTCTTTATCTTTCTCAGCTTTCATGAGATTCTCGTCATGAGGGACGGTAATATCGACTATCATTGCAAGGCGTTTGGAACTGTTATAGGGACCCTTTCAAAAGACTTTTTAAAAAACACTTTTTAGATTTGAAGGACGTTTATTACGATAATTACAGAAACTAGGGTCAGACCGCAAGCGTTACGACACGGTTCAAGAGTTCAGCGCAGACTGAGGTTCTCTTGGTCTTCATTGTATAATAAAGACTACAATATGCTGACTTGCGATAATGAGCAAGTCGCGGTTGGCATTTCTATGTACATATTGGGTATTATAACACCTCCCCCATTAAGAATGAACTTAGCGTTTTATAAAGAATCTAAGTTCATTTGAAAACTATATTTTAGAACTGACTTCTAATATTTGGTTGTGGGGTTTCCTCCATTGTATCAGAGCTAGATACTGAGATTTCACCTAATTCAATATTATTGACATTGCTAGTTGCCGATTGAGTTTTACAAAATAATGATTGTATGCGCTTGCTGTCTGATTTACAATAATAATAGAGATTACAAGCAATTAAAGTTATGACAATAAAAATAGTAAATAAACTTAAGCTAGAGTAATGTATCCCATATTTAACTATGTGCGGTGTTTCTATAATTTTGTCTAATTTATTAATGGAATTGGTTAAGATATCTTTATTTGTATTTATGTTATCTAAATCGATGTTTTGGAGATAAACAGGAGATACATTATTTTTATACTTATTGAATACATCTATGTTACAACAGGAATCATTTATGAGACTAAATTCTGACATTACTATCGGAGCTGTTATGTTGATTACATTATTCCTTGAATTCAGGATAGTGGATTTACAGTAGCCCGTACAACCAGTTGGAATAGTTAATATTCCTGTACCATTTATATTAATTTCAGATGACCCTAAATTCGGGCAGTCCAACGATACTTTTGTAGGTTCTGATTGTATAAAAAGCCACTGATTATTGGATAAAATTTTCCATATATCTAAATTACCATAAACTAGCATAGTTTTACACTGTTTTGGAACTTCGTTAATAACTTTTGAAATTAATTCACTTTCACAGGTTGGTTTCGCGTCACTGTTGAAAACACTTGTTATTTCACATAAGAACGTTTCGGAAGATACTGTTTGACATAGTTTTAAGTCTTGTAAAATACAATATTGAGTTTTGTCTTTGGTCATTGCAATATATTTAGTGTCTGGTACAATAAAACTGAAGGAATCTGGTTTCTTAACATTATGCGGTATAGGTAAAGCGAATACATGAAACAGAGTGAGCTCGTTAACATGAACTAATGGAATTTGTAACACAAATATTATTTTTCCATTGGAAAAATAACAAACTAATTTGGAAACATTAAGTAAATTGTGCATATGATTCAGTTCCAATGGTATAGGTAATTCGATATCATTAGGTAAGTGTCTATGGTTGTCGACAAGTTCTCGGTAGAGTTCAAATGGTGTTATAACAGCAGGATGCAGAATATTTTGACTGCTAAACAAGATAGCGTTTGTGATGTCTTCTAATTGGCATGATAAAGTAAATATTGAGGTTGATAATCTGTCTAAAATTATATTAGTAAATGTTTGTAAGTGTAGTTCGTTCATTGAGGACGAGATATTCTGTAATTCTACCGAAAGGTTGTCGATGGCCTTTGATAACAAGTTTTCATTGGATTTAATTTTGTTTAGCGTGTTATTATATGATACAATAGTAGAGGTTAACACAAGAATGTTTTCTTTCATCAACGAAGCTAACTTCACTTGGTTATTCTGTACTGATTCTAAGGCTTCATCATACCTCAATCCGTCATCTTCGTCTAGAGTTCCAAAAATTGTCTTTAACACTAGGCCCATACCACCTATCCAAGCACTGCGTTTGGATCTATTCTCTATTAGGTAAGAAATGGATGCGTATTCCTTTTTAACGTCACGGTGTCGAGCAATTAGGGGTTCTAACATGTGTTCTGGTGCTGATCTGTCTAATATGGGTGATTTTTCAAACAAGTCCTTGGACTTAGTTATTGTAGATTCAATGTTTTGAATATGGGTACCAAAGTTCGAGATATCCAATGGCATCAGCACGTCCAGCTGGCTACGGTAAATTTTTAGTTCTCCCAAGTGGTCAAAGTAAAGGCCTGAGCTCATTGGGATGGGTTTTACATAGGTTGCTTGACTTCTTGTAATAGCGCTGTAAGTAATTACGAAGTTCTGTTAATATTACCTATTTATGTCTCCTGTTGTATTTATCTATACTATTAATAATACTAATCTAACGTTGTCCTATCTCTAATTCTTATGCCTAAGGTATACCTACATATATTATGTAGATTATGATTTGTACATAAGTACTTAATATTTTATATCTATATTTTAAGCTTCGTTATGCTGTTCGGCTAGTTTGACCTCGTCAAAGTGGTGTCGAACGTGACGTCTATTAATAAGTAAAGATAGCGTATTGTTACCATGCACTTTCACCACCTTGTAAGGTCCTTTCCAAATTGGTGATAGAGCTTTACGTGATCTGAGGTGATTTTTAAGATAGACATAGTCACCAGTTTTGTACTGTACTACTCGACTACGAGTGTCATAATAGTTCTTTGAATTGACTTTGGATTGTTGAATGTATTCCAGAGCCTTCTCTCGAGTGTGTTTCAGACGGTTCTGGAGCATTTTGACATATTCGGGATATGTAACACTAGTATTTTCATTAAATACTGAATTTGGTATATATGGTTTGTGACCAAACATAAGTTCGTAAGGAGAATAATGTGTGGTGCAGTGAATTGAACAGTTATATGCCAACATAGCGGTATAAACATATCGAGGCCAGTTAGTCTGGTCTTCATTGACGTATGATTTAAGATATTCCTTCAAGGTCGAGTGGCTTCTTTCAAGAGCACCTTGAGTTTGGGGATGATAAGGAGAGGACCACAACTGTTTGATTTTAAGGAATTCACATGTTTTCTTGAATAATTCGGCGGTAAAGTTTGTACCTTGATCCGTAAGTATAGTTTTAGGAATGCCAAAGATGGATATGAAGTGTATTAAGCATTCACTTGTTTCTTCTGCTGTAATAGTTCTGAGAGGATAACCAGTGGAAAATTTGGTAAGGTCATCTTGTATGGTAAGGATATATTTTAGTTTGGCATTGCCGGCTTCTGGAAGAGGTCCTACGATATCCATGGCAATGCGTTGACAGGGAGCAGTAGACGTACTTGTTATTTGCATAGGACTACGATTGACCTTTCTTAAGGCTTTGTTTTCTTGACAGGCTTTACACTGTTTTACATAGGATTCTATGTCACTGCGCATCCCTTTCCAATAATAAGATTCCTTGATCCTATTATACATACGAGTAGATCCTAGATGTCCTGCAATTGGGATATCATGATTGTCATGCAGGATATTTTTGATTTCAGTGGGAGAAGGGTATATTATTTTATTATGATATACATTAATTTTTATAGATGTTCCATGAAATAGAAAGGTAAGCATGTTATATATTTTAATAAAGGAATGTTTTTCAAATGGGTTTTTAAAGTCGGAAATTGCAACTTCGTTACTGTTTTCGATGACTAGGATTTTATTTTTAACACTTGTTAATGTCTTGAAAATTTCGGGATAAGTTGCTTCATCGAAGTGGTTTACTTTTGTGAACAGGAGATAATAGACTTTGTTACCTGACATGATTCGTTGGGAGGTATGTAATTCTCTTTCTTTATTGAGTATGTCAGTGGCGTTCTCAATGTTACTAACGATTTCTTGGACATAAGGGTTAGATTCATCAAGATCAATTGATGTAGGTACGATGATTATTTTAGAAGTAGACTTAAGTAAGCTTTCGTTATGCTCTATAATTATGGTATCGTAAGTTGTATTTTTATTTGCAATTGATTTCAGGAATATGGTGTAGTCACTAGACGGCGATCCAGGATTGGGACTAAGGTTGGTTAGTGGGTCAGTTGGAGGATCAAGAGGTAAGTAATCATTTTCATTTACAGGAGGAGCAGAGCCTTCACCTAGTGGTAGTTCAGTTATCTCGAAAGGTAAGTTCGAAGGAATTGGTTGTAATTCGGTTTCAGAGTCGTCGTCGTCAGGATTGAATGGTTCGATCTCGTTAAGGTCGAAAGATGATGGTGAGTTAAAAAGGTCCATCAGGTCTCTATCAACATTGTATGGACTAGGGTTTTGATAAGGGACCCGGATTATTGGGTACATTTGTTCTTTGGATAGGGTTGACAGGAAAACGCGATAAGACATTTGTTTTGCCCTTTTTATATTGAATTTCATAGTCAAATTCCTCGAGTTTTAATCGCCATCGGACGAGTCTGGAACCAGGGTCTTTGCAATTAAAAAGCCATTGCAATGGCTTATGATCAGTTACGATTTTGAAACGGTAGCCGTATAAGTACGGTCGGAAAGCTTTGGTACCGAAAATAATGGCAAGGCATTCTTTTTCGGTAACGCTGTAATTGCACTCTGCCTTGTTCAGAGTACGGGAAGCGAATGCAATAGGACGATCTTGTCCTATAACGCCTTGGGAAAGGATTGCAGAGATGGCATAGTTAGAAGCGTCGCAGGTTAAGACGAATGGTTGTGAGAAGTCAGGGTAAATTAGAACAGGAGCTGTGATTAGTTTTTCTTTAAGAGAATCAAATGCAAATTGCTGTTCGTTTTGCCAGAGGAATTGTGTATCTTTCTTTAGGAGACTCGTTAGAGGTTTGGCTAATTTGGAGAAGTTAGGGATAAATCGTCTATAGTATGAGACAAGTCCTAAGAAAGATTTTATATCTTTGGCGGATTTAGGAATAGGAAAATCTGACACCGCTTTAAGTTTTTCTGGGTTTGGTTTGACCCCTTCTTCACTTATGATGTGCCCAAGATAGCCGACTTCTTTGCGGAAAAACTCGCATTTATCGGGTTGTAATTTGAGGTTAAAAGACCTAAGTCTCTGGAAAATAGAAGTGAGGCTATTAACATGCCCGGGAATGTCCACGGAATAACAGACAATATCGTCTAAATAAACAAAACAGCGTATACCTTGCAGTCCAGACAGGCAGGTATTCATTAATTTTTGAAATGTGGAAGGCGCATTTTTTAGGCCGAATGGCATACGTGTAAATTGGAAATGGCCTTGAGGCACGGAAAATGCAGTTTTCTCTGCGTCTTGAGGAGCTACCCTTACTTGGTGGAACCCTGAAATCAAATCGAGGGTTGAGAAATATTTACTTTTTCCTAATTGGTCTAGAATTTCTGATATCTGTGGGATAGGATAGACTTCGCCGATTGTAATATCGTTTAATTTACGATAGTCTATTACGATGCGCCATTTGCGTTGCCCTGAGGCGTCGATTTTCTTAGGTACTATCCAAATGGGTGCTGACCAGGGAGAGACAGAGGGTTCAATGATTCCCTGATCAATCATCTTATTGATTTGCGAATCCACTTCCTTTTTGTGGCATTCTGGGAATCGATAGGACTTAGTATGTATAGGAACAGAGCTTGTTGTACGAATTTCATGTTGTATTGCATTTGTAAAGGATAGATTGTCGCCCGGGAGGTAGAAGATATCTGAATACTTAGAACAGATTTCAAAGAGGGCAGATTTCTCTTCATCGTTTAAATGGGAAGTCCTGAGTTGATTTAGTACTTCTCTAGTACGGTCTGAAGAGTTACGTGAGATTATAGATTCAGAGATACACGTCTTGATATCTATTGGTTCAATTTTTAACCGGAGATTAGAATTTATAGTAATAGGGCTTTCTGATGTGTTCACGACAGTAATATTGATACGTTTATTATCTTTGACTGCAGTGATGCAGTTAGCAACGAAAACTTGATCAGAAATATGTTGATCGACTATTATACCTTCTTTTATTTCGGGATTCTGTACTGTCGATTCGATGACCGTTTCGGTTCGAGGTGGAATGACATAGAAGGGATCCATGAAGCTAAGTTCTAACGTCAAGGTACCTATCTTCAGTGTGTCTGAATTATAATCGATATTGCAACCAAAGGCCGTAAGAAGGTCGGAGCCTATGATACCATCATACGGTAAGCTAATATTTTGAACTACATGAAATTTATGAGCTATTGCTTCACGTTTGTGTAGTATTAATTTTAATTCGAAATGACCTATGGTTGGTGTTAGTTGATCACTAGCATCGATTCCTTTAAGGTTTACAGGTTTCTTGGTTATATTTGGAGGGATCTGAATAGAGGATTGTTTGAGCAGCGATATAGCAGAACCGGAATCAATGAGGAAGGGTAGATGAATATTAGATACAGAGGTTTTCAGGGCAATATGCGGGAGTGACCTGGTTAGTTCGATAGAGATTTCGTAAACTTCCAAGTTATCAAGATTGGGTTTAGGAGTTTGTAATTTCGACACAGTGGGAACAGTGGTGGAAACAGAGGTACTAAAGGAATTTCCGTTTTGGGACTGGTTACCCTGTTGTGTAATTCCTTTGGGATTGGATACAGCGGAAACAGTGGCTCTGAAAGAATTTTCCTTTTGAGGCTGGTTACTCTGTTGTTTAATTCCTTTAGGATTGGATACAGCGGAAACAGTGGTTCTGAAGGAATTTTCTTTTTGGGGCTGGTTACCATGTTGTGTAATTCCTTTAGGATTGGATACAGCGGAAACAGTGGTTCTGGAGGAATTTCCTTTTTGGGGCTGGTTACCCTGTTGTGTAATTCCTTGAGGAATGGATGCAGCGGAAACAGTGGTTCTAGAGGAATTTTCTTTTTGGGGCTGGTTACCCTGTTGTGTAATTCCTTGATGAATGGATGCAGCGGAAACAGTGGTTCTAGAGGAATTTCCTTTTTGGGGCTGGTTACCCTGTTGTGTAATTCCTTTAGGAATGGATACAGCGGAAACAGTGGTTCTGAAGGAAGTTCCCTTTTGGGGCTGGTTACCCTGTCGTGTAATCCTCTCAGAAACGGATACAGCGGAAACAGTGGTTTTGGTGTCGGCTTTTAACAGACGTCTCGTGCGACACCCTGACAAGACGTTTGGTTGTTTAAATCGTGATCGTCGTTTAGTTGATTAGCGTCTACTTCATCGCGTTCTTCAGATGAGGATGGGCTTTCGAAAGCGAAGTTGACGCGTGGTTGGGCATGGTTGGAACTAGTATTACCGGATTTTGAAGAGTTATTATTAGATTTTTGGAAACGATTATTATTATATTCGCGTTTCTTACAATCGCGGATGTCGTGTCCGTATGCCTTGCAGTATCTGCAAATAGTACTGTCGGCATTTACTTGTGGTCGGACAGTCTGAGGAGATTTTTGAGAATACCTTTGTATGTTATTAGCTGATTTACCCTTATATTCAGGGTTTGGATTGCGCTTATATAAACTTTGTTGGATACGTTCTTCTGATACGGCTGTGTTGATAGCATCGTTAAGGTTCTTAAGCGATTTACATCTAACTATATTAGAAATTCTTGGGGTTAACCCCATAAGGAAATGGTGCATGGCCAAGTCTTCTATGGCTGCAATGCGACCGGCTAATTCTTTCTGTTTGGTATTGGATATCGAGATTTCTACTAAAAGTTGCGATAGAGACGTCTCCACGCGTAAGGCGTATTAGGCGACGCTCTCAGTGGAACCTTGTTTGCTCTCTTGTAATTCGGTAAGTAAATGTGAGTAATGTTTCCTCTCACTGAATTGCGTTTTAAGGAATTCTTTTAATTGTTCCCAGTTATTAAAATCTTTAATAGAGCAGGCGGTTTCGGCTTTTCCTTGTAACTGGCATAAAATATATTTAAATATCATAGGTTTTTGAAATTCGGTTGCCATCTCATAAGCATTATTACAGTTAACTATAAAGGCGTTCAGGGTTTCCCTATCGCCATTATATGGTTTTACAAATTTTAGAAGGGTATTGATTTCGAACACCGGGGTTTCTGACACCCCTTGTTTGGCTTTATTTGGCTTAGGATCTGATTGGGCAACATTAGGCGATGGATTTTTATCGCTTGTTATAGGTATATCGACATTTATTTTGGTTTCGGATTTAGACATGATTGTTTAAATGTTACCACGATCAGTACAAAATATTCAAGAGTAAAGTATTATTACACACACAGTACAAAGAATCTAAATAAACAGTAGGATAAGTTATAGTTAAGTTGACATTCAATTCATAAAATATTACAGGCGTTAGATTAAATATGATGTGGTTTAGTAGTTTTTTTAAAAAAAAGGAATCGAATAGTATAATGAACAATGCAAAGATTTAATATAATGCCTGTTATTCTTAAACAATGACCAAAGACTCACAAAGTTGCGTAGGCGAAGACGATAACGGCGAGTCCGAGCGGAGAATACATTCCAATGCGATAAGCACGTCTGCGACACAGGAAACGGGCGGCGCGACGGCTGCGAGTAGCCCAAGGCTGCCTGATTTTAGGCACCCGGACTGGATTTAGGAATTCGGATACGATGATTGGCGAGATACACTAGTCGATACGTATGGATGCTTGCAGTTGGATGATGAACGGTAAGTACACTTTTAGCACTTCACAGGTAAGTATAACGATTTTGTTTCTATTCTTTCAGGTAAATGAGTCTGCACTGCGCGGCGAAAGCTTTAATAAAACACGAGAATTCTGGATACAGCGAGGTTTCGGTTATTATATAGGAAACACTTTCACACCGCGTATTAGCACTGGGGATTTTCGTATCCCACCGCTGCCACCAAATGTTATAGGGACCCTTTCAAAAGACTTTTTAAAAAACACTTTAGATTTGAAGGACGTTTATTACGATAATTACAGAAACTAGGGTCAGACCGCAAGCGTTACGACACGGTTCAAGAGTTCAGCGCAGACTGAGGTTCTCTTGGTCTTCATTGTATAATAAAGACTACAATATGCTGACTTGCGATAATGAGCAAGTCGCGGTTGGCATTTCTATGTACATATTGGGTATATAACAGAACGATCCACCACCACAATATCAGGCTTGTTCGCTATAATGGTCCTGTCTGTGATGATGGAGCGATCCCAGTATAATGTCGCACGACCATTCTCGAGAACTGGCTCAGGGTTATATCTGTAGTACGGCACTTCGACGTCCACAAGTTTGTATCGCAAAGCAAGTTGCTGGTGGATAATCCTGGCCACTTGGTTATGTCTGTGCAAGTACTCTCCATTAGCAAGACGCAAAACAAAACAGCCGAGCCTGAGAGACTCACCAGGGCGATGACATGCCCGACATATGTCAATAGTGCCGTCTTTCAGGATATATTTCCGGTAGTTGTTCGTCATGATAACTTCGTCAGTAATTGCACAAACAAACCCTTCGGTTTCTCCAAAGAGATCACCGAAGCGTAGCCAGGCCACGGAAGCAGAGTGGTCCACACCAGGACCGTGTAAGGCTCGAAAGAACCTTCCGTGGAGCTCCTTGCTTTGCCATACTACGCGGCGATCGTCAACACCGAGTACTACAGGCCTGCGCCAGTTCTCTTTAGCCAAGGCAAGCGGGGTAAGTCCATTATCCACTGCAACCACATCACGATGCACACCCTCGCCCATCTTAAGAAAATAGTCTCTAAGGTTGCATATCTCGCGATTGTGGAGGCTTTTGGCATTTAGAAAGCCTCGGCCACCGCATTTTCGCGGGATATACAACCTCATGACGGATGAACGCGGATGGTGCATACGGTATGAGGTTAACAATGTGCGGACTCGTCTATCCAGGGCATCCAATTCTGTCTGAGTCCACTTGAGTATGCCGAAGGAGTACAAAAGAAGAGGTATGACCCAACCATTACAGGCGCGCACCTTATTGCAGCCGGACAAGTTTACTTGACTTTTTAATACTTTTTTAAGGCGGCTGAAAAAGCGCTCCTGTAATGATTGTTTCACATCTGTGTCTTCAATGCCCAACGACTGCGACATACCCAAGTATTTATAGGTGTCTGCGATTAGAAGTGGTCTGAGATGAGTAGAATCAGATAGTTGAATTCCATCAGATTCCACTACCCTGCCTCGCTTCACATGCATGACTGCGCATTTGTGCACTCCGAAAGCCATGCTGATAGAATTACTGAAGTTTTCAGTTATCTTTAGTAACTCTTTTAGCTGGGTTTCAGTTGGTGCAAATAGTTTCAGATCATCCATAAATAGCAAGTGGGATATTATCTGACCACCTCTACGCAACCTATAACCTAGTCCTGACCTCTCTAGCATTAAACTAAGAGGGTTCAGTGCCAGGCAAAACCATAAGGGACTCAGACTGTCACCCTGGAAGATACCCTGCTTAATCCTTAAAGGTTCACTAATACCCTGGACTTGACGACTCTCTGGATAGTTAAGGACCGTTTTCCATTGCCGCATGCATGCCCCCAAAAAGGTGCGCAAGGTGGGATCTAATTTATATAATTCCAGCACCCTCAGGAGTCATGAATGCGGCACGGAATCGAATGCCTTCTTATAATCTATCCAGCATGTCGTCAAATCCCTGCGATTACGGCGAACTTGCTGGTTAATGGTCATGTCGATAAGGAGGAGCTCCTTAGTACCACGGGCACCCTTCCTACATCCATTCTGAGAAATAGAGATGACCGAATTTTTTTCAATATGATTGGTAATTTTGAATCGCAGAATGAACGTAAGAAGTTTATAGACCGATGGTAAACATGTAATCGGCCAATAGTTACTGGGTTCCGTAGTACTACCTGCCTTATGGAGCAAATGGGTATTTCCTGTAGTTAGGAACTCTGGTAGCGAACCACATTCTATAGCTGACTGAAATTGAGATGCTAGTCGAACATGTGAGCTACGTAGCCATCGCAGCCAGAAGTTGTGCAGTCCGTCCATGCCTGGTGATTTCCAGTTAGCCATAGGACGGACCGCATTAGCTACGTCTTCAGCTGTAATGACTACGCTATCCATTTCTGTAATTTGCTCACACGCTCGCTCAACATCTCGCATCCAGTCACCTTCGAAGTGACTGACGGGAACCGACCAGATGCCACTCCAAAATTCTCTTGTAGCAGTAGCATCTGGCAAGTTACCGCCACTGGTTTCACGATTTGGTCGCTCCCAGCTCCTATAAACCCACCTTTGGTCCTTTTGAAACATGCGATTGGTCATGTATCGATCCACTCGTTTTTTGTATCTACTAATTCGGTTAGCCCATGCATACACCTTCTGTTTTAGGAAGTCGATGCGCTCTGTGACCCGCGAAAAATAGTTGTGGGGACTGATATCTGTCCCCAAAAATGCTTGTTTCACAAAGCGCATCACTCTAGGACGTGTATTCCCATTCCTAAAACAGATTAGCTTGCCAATAAGCACCCTTGCTCCAACAATACGCCGTTCAATCCTGTACTGCCAGGCTGGCACTGAGGTCCCGCGCGATATACGAGTGTCAGAGGTTGGAAACTTGACAGCCGCCAAACGACATGCCACGACAGCCGCACAATACAGGATTGAATGGGTATCACTAAGACTTTCACTTTGATTTAAAAAGTCAGGCAGTAATGAGTCAAGGGTACTTAGAAGCGCTAGGTTTGTCCTATGCATCGGTAACCGAGGCAGACGAGGCCTAAATTCTTGAGGTGTGAATCGATACTCATGAATCGCACATTTCAAAGCGTCCCAAACCTCCTCATTGCATCGAGTGTCTACAATAGGAGTACTGTCATCTCCTTGCAAGATTACATCATTCTGCATTTGTGGTATAATATTCTCGCGCTGCCTTACTTGGGAGGAGATGGCAGTTGTAGATTGTACACACTCTGAGCGTAGCCTATCAATCAAGTGCAGTATCATCCAACATTCGACAGCGTTGGATGGCTCGCACTTGATTCGATAATCGTTGTGCCGTAACATTGGTGGTTGGTTCAAGACTGAAATAAGACATGCGACTGCGGTACGCAGTGAGGTTAGTTCCCCCGTCTGTTGCCGCAAAATATGCGCGCATGACATTTTCATTGGTTTTAGATGACCATCTCATGCGCTGCACATTACCGCCGGTAGCGAGGACCCTATTCGCGGCCGGTTGGTCACGGGGTCCCAAGCACGCCGGTGGCCGGGCTCTCCCCTGCCGACGTACGGGTGTTGGCGACGTCGGCGGAGAGAAATACTCGTCGCTCGAAGATGAGCTCAACGCCTCACCAGAACTTGGTATCGTTGATACACGATCCGGCTGGGAGGCGGAGCTGAGCGGCGAGTTCGGGGCTGGTAGTCGTGCTCTTCGGGCTTGGGATCTTGTAAGCATTGTGTTTATTTATTTACATTTTTCATTTTCACTCTCACTTTGACATACGTCATGGTTATTTATACTGAATTTTATTGTTTGTGATTATTTATAAAGTCGTATTAATAAATTATAGTAATAAAATGAGTTATATTATTAATTATTATGTACAAATATTCAGATACTTATTGTGCGTAGTAAAATATTCAAAAAAATTAATTTAAATATGAGGCGATGAAAAATGACAAACTTGCTTATAGTAGGGTTGTCAAGTTATTTGATTATTGAATTATTTTGTTATTTAATTTATTTTATTTATTATTTTTTTTATTTATTTATTTATTATTATTATTATTATTATTATCTACTAAAGGTCTTATAACAAGTCATTTGGCAATATAATATGAACATTAAACAGATTAGGAATTGGCAGAATAATATCACAACAACTACACACAACGCCATCTAGACCCAAAGTAAGCATATATTTATAGCTTGGGTTCTAGAATGCGGATATACACACTTAATTTTTTTTTTTGTAAATACATACATATTATACATGAAACACCCAGACCAATGCAAATAGACATGTTCATGCACACAAATATTTGCACTGAGCGGAAATCGCAACCGCGGTCTCTGCGTGACAGTCCGTACATAGTACCACCGACCTGTAGTATTATACATTCTTGTATACTATAAAACTGCACGAAGCCCAGTTTGGTTTCAGGAGTGTTCGTTCGACATAAAGTGCAATAATGTGTCTTATCCAGGCTGTCAAGTGTCGGGTAGTATACAGACAGGAAAACACCGATATAAGCGTGTTTCCTTTGTCAAAAGTTTTTGATACAGCTCTTTATGACAAGCTTTGGGGAAAACTGGGCAATGCAGGTGTGCCCGTAAGTCATACTCCTCTTAGAAATGGTATTACTACTAACAGAACCAGGTGAGATGGGCGGGACATTTTTTCGACCCATACGGCATGGAATGCGGTGTTAGGCAGGGGGTACTCACCTCTCCTATATTATTTAACCTCTCAATGACCTTATCGGTGAGCTCAGCAGCACTAATACCGGTAGTCATACTGATAAGCCGTAACTACGCAAACGATATGGTGCTGCTGGGACCATCAGAGGGTGCAGTCCGTAAGCTATTGACGATATGTGAAACATACGCGGTGGAACATGAGCTGACATAATTTATTTAAATAAATATAACACAATAAAGAGAAAAGTCCTCCTGTTCAAAGGAAAACTAAGTGTGCCAGTTTGTGTTCCCCCAACTATGTTAAACGGTGAGGAACAGCAGAGAGTGTACGGTAGTAGCTCCACGCTGGTTTCAGCATGAATGGTCGGATCGACCGGGGAAGTACTACCCTTTCATAAAAGATCGACGTAAGAGTAGTAGTATCCGTACTACTGCGTTTCGATCGGTGAGTGAGAGCGCCGGAGGCCCAATTTCCTTCTTTCTTCTTTCCGCACCTCCCTCATTCCCTTCCACTACCCCATTAAAACCCACCTGCCATTTTGGAGGCCACCATACCAGCAGTTTAAGACGTTGGATTTAAATATGGTGGCCACCACTTCTGGATTCCACTGACTGCTTACCATCAGGCGGGGTGGAGTCACTTTGGTAGACTAATATAAAAAAAAAGAGTGACAAGTTTTAGCTATTTAGGACATATTGTAACTGATGATCTGTCTGATAACGGTGATCTGGAACAGGAGCGCAGGGTGTTGGCGGTTTAAGGGAATATGATTGCCGTTAGGTACGTAAGTGTAAAATATTTTTTTTTTTCATATTAATATTTCTGTTTATAATTTTATTGTATTCTAATTCTCATCTTATTATTTTATTGTCTTGATTGTTGATTATTGTTTTATGCTGACTATCTATATATATAAAAATGAATCCCTATTTCCCTTGGTCATGGCATCACGCGTGAACGGCTAGATCAATTTCGTTAATTTTTTTTTTGTTGTGTTTGTTATTGTCAGAGTAGTTCTTATGCAAGAAAAACTAAGAAAATTGCGTGGTGATTTAGAAAGTTTAAGATACTTAACCACCATATCATCACTACATAGTATAAAACAAAGTCGGTTCCCGTTGTCTGTCCCTATGTATGCTTAGATCTTTAAAACTTTGCAACGGATTTTGATGAGGGTTTTTTTAATAGATAGAGTGATTCAAGAGGAAGGTTTATATGTATGTAACATGCATTATATAGTATAGAAACAATGATTAATTTAGATGTATTTAATGTGATGTAGTAAATAACTTTGTAGCGTAACAATTTGCGCTTACATTGCAACGCTGGCTAAAGATAGATCAAAATAATGTACTACAGTATTGTACACCTTAAAATGGTCTACAAAAGAGTCCGCAATAGTATATGTCTATCTCTAAGGGATAACCCACAATAACCATTTTTATCCTTTACATTTTATGAGAAATAATGGCTTATTTTCGAAGCGATTTTAAGCAATTCAGCATTTATCCTTATCAAATTCATCAACCTTAAATTCATTGTGCATTTAATATAAATCAATAATGCCCTTTGGAGCATGTATTTTAAATAAATATTTTCAAAGTTATTACAGATTAAAAATGCAGGGAGGGATATAGCGGCAGGGGGCCGGCATTGTGTAGTAAAATTAAATATACTACAGAATGTGTAAATACAACCAAATCAAATCAAATCAAATCAAATCATTTATTGCGAACATAGGTGTTACAAGGATGGTCGTTATTATTTGAGGCGCCACATTCCGCCTATAGGCATGCAATATTTAATACTTTTTAATTACTTAATTCATTATTTATTGATCATTAATAATGTGACTATCTATTCAATTGCTATACATTCATAAATGTCAAGAAAATGAAACGTTGATTAAAAAATTGTCAATAGTTAATTATATTATATGGTAAAATGTCATTAAATATTTCAAATATGTCAGAGTAAAATACATGTCAGCGGAATATATTGAAATTAAATAGTTACAATGTCACAAGAGTTATACAATTGTCATTAAAATAGTCATTTATAGAATAATAACATTTCTTAATAAGGATTATATATAGTTTAGTTTTAAAGACGTCTATGCTTAAACATTTTAATTCATTGGGCAATTTATTAAATATTTTTTGGGCCATACATATAAAATTTTTTTTCATTAAGGCCGTTTTTGCTCTTGGGATTTCTAATTCTAGTTTATTTTTATCCCGTAGTTGTCTGTAGTGACTCTTGTAAGCGAGATTATATAAAGATATATGTGTTTTTACGAAGACATTTACTTCATAGATATATAGAGATGGAAGGGTGAGTATATTCATACTTTTGAATATAGGCTGGCAGCTGTCTGTGCTATGAAGACCATGCATAGCTCTCAGACATTTTTTTTGGGCTCTGAAAACATATTCTTTATCTGTTGCGTTGCCCCAGAATATTATACCGTATCGTAGTGTCGACGCTACATAGCCATGGTAGGTCATCAAAATTGTACTTATATTTACGATTTTTCTCAATTTATAAAGGACATAAGCAAATTTATTCAGTTTCTTGCATATTTCATCAGTTTGGGCTTTCCAGTTAGGTTACTATCCAAAATGATACCTAGGAATTTTGTAACAGTTGTTGTTTCTATTTTAGTACCTAAAAAGTTAATATTAAGATTTTTATTTGGAATTCTTTGATAAAAATGCATTAATTTTGTCTTATCTAAGTTGATAGTCAGATTATTATTATTAAGCCATAGTATTATTTTATTTAATGTCATATTAATCTCCGCTTCGTATGTAGATATATCGTCACATTTTATAACTACTGTGCTGTCGTCAGCAAATAGCACCATGGGATGATTTATTTGTTTTGGCAGGTCATTTATATATAGGAGAAAAAGGAGTGGTCCCAGTACGCTTCCCTGTGGGACTCCGTGTTTAACTATTCTCCTGTTAGATCGGTATTTTGTCTCGTTGCCAGTGTGTGAACATATTTGTGTAATTTCAACTGATTGTTCCCTATTGCACAAATATGATTTCAGGAGATCATGAGTATTACCCCTTACGCCGTAATTTTCCAATTTATTCAATAATATTGAATAGTCGACACAGTCGAACGCCTTTGTGAGGTCCATATAAATAGCACATATAGCGTTTCCCTCGTCGACACTGGACAAGATTGGTTGTATAAGGTCATTTATTGCCATGTTTATAGATTTATTTTTGCGAAAGCCTTTTTTGTTCATCAGCTAGTATATTATATTTCTCAAGATAAGTATAAAGTGACTTATAGATGACCCTCTCAAATACTTTTGAAAATACTGGTAATAGTGCTATAGGTCTATAATTAGACACTAACTGTCTATCTTGTTTTTATATAACGGCACAACTATTGACGTTTTTAGGTTTTCTGGAAAAATCCCACCACTTATACTCATGTTAATAATGTGAGCAAGGTGAGGGGCTATGTATTTCGCAACTTGTTTTATTATTTTTGTACATATTCCATCCCATCCTACGCTATTTGTATTCCTTAAAAATCGTTTATGGTAATTATATCTTGTGGAATAACTGGTTCTATAAATAAAGAAGTTACATTTTTTGAATCCAAAAGGATATCAGGCACTTTGGATATCTTATGGTGGCTTTGGATACATGGCAGAGCTTGATCTATATAGTAATTATTGAAGGAATTGGCAATATGTACGGGGTTTGTGATTTTTTTCGCATCTATATTAATTTCTGTTATAGGCTCTTTAGGGTAGCATGTACTGGACTGATTTATTATCGTCCATGCAGCTTTTGATTTATTTTCAGAGGTGTTAATAAAGTAGTTATTTTGTGATTTTTTCGTCAGTGATATTATTTTCTTAAATCTTGCTGAATATGTTTTATATAAATGTTTATTTTTTAAAGTAGGTTTACTTCTATACTGCCAAAGAAGACGCCGTTTCTTTTTGCTACATTTTTTTATCCCGTTGGAGATCCATTTTGATTTCTTGTTTACCGATTTTTTTATTATTTCGTACGGAAAACAGAGATCGTAAAAACACTTGAAAAGGTCTAGAAAGTTATTATATGCATCATTGATATCATTAGTTTTATAGATTTCTGAAAATGAAAGGTTATTTATACAATTTTTGAATTTTTCTATGTTTTCTAAACAATAATTCCGTCGCTTTATGCGCCAAAATTTTAAAACACATGATTTTTTAACCGGACATTTCAAAATTTGTGCTGTATGGTCAGACAAGTCGAATTCTACAATTTCCCCTTTACATCCTCTAATATTATGTGCAATATTATCTATACATGTCCCACTGCTATGTCTCGTAGGATGTTTGAATTCCAATTTCAAGTTGTAATTCAACAATGTATGTTGAAATTCTAAGGATTGTTTAGTCCTGTTTAAGATATTAATGTTATAGTCACCACATACAATTACTTTTTTATTAAACTTTAAACATACAAGATTCAGAATACTTACTAAATTTCTTTGAAATATATCTAAGTTAGATTGTGGGATCCTATAAATGCATACAATAATAATATTATGTACTGTCAATTCTATCGCGCAACATTCTATCACATTAGTTACAGAGTAACGACTTATATCTACTAACTTGTATTGATGACCAATTCTTGTTAAGATACATGCGCCGCCTCTTTTGCAATGCCTTGAGTGGCTTGTAGATAAGTTGTAGTTCGGTATGTTTAAGAGTTCTTCATGTTCTGTTATACAGATAGCGTCAATTCTTTTCCCGTTATGTTGAAGTTCGTCCAAGTAAACATTTAGTATATCAGACTTATTTATTAGTCCAGCAATATTCTGATGCATGACATTAATGTTTGTATATACGAAAAAAACTAGGCGTATTCGTCTTGAAGCTTGATGTTTCGTTATCGGTAGGTACTGAACAGTCTATATTACTACTAGTATTTGTGTTGATATCCATCTGATTAGCTAACTTAATATCAACTAATATATTGTTCATTATACTTTCGAATATGTTTCTTATGCCGTGTTTGTTTATTTTACCTGTTGTGTAGGAAAACATATCCAGTGATAAATTGCGATTGCTGTCAAAGACGTATATATTGTCAGTATTTTGTAGGGCTAAGTAAAGCATATTGGAGAACATTTCCACCCTGTAATTATATATCGGTGCTCCTGTTACGTATGCGGGAAGGCAAACAACGATATTAGTGTTTACAACTTTTTTGAGAGATTGTTGTATGTTGTTTATGGTGTCCAGAAAGGTATTTTCTTTAATGTCGTTTTCACCTATTAAAAGTATACAGTAGTCGTATAAAGAATAGTGTTTCAATTGTTGTCCAATGTCGCATAGAAGCTCTTTTGTCGTACAATTAGGTATAATATAGCGGCAGTAGCGAAAATAATCAGAAAAAATATCATCAATTATTGATAATGAGCCTTTAGTATTTTTATTACTCAAAATACATATTTTATTTTTGTAATTAGACTTTATTACAGTCTTTGTTCTCTGTTCATTGTTTTGACGTAGTTTATCAGTATCATCAGACTCCCTAGATTTAGTTTTTGTTTGAAGACAGCTGTCTGTGGTTTGTGTTTCTTTATTTTGCATGATGTTTGTGTTTATAACGTGGTTGTTGTGTTTTTTATTATAATGTGATGGTGTCATGCTTTTTCTATTAGGTGTGGAACATATTTTTTTATATGTATGATTAATTTTTGTAATGTTTTCAAGTTCCGACCGCAGTTGATTATTTTTGCTATTCAAAACATCTATTTCTTGGTGCGCACTTAGTAATTGATTTGTCAGTATTTTTACCTGTTCACTTAGGTCGTTATGACATCACTGTTGTTGTGTAGGCTGTCTGGAATACTCATCATTGTACTGTCTAAAATAAATTTGTCAGTCATCGTTAAGTCAGTTAGAGAACTTGTTCTGCCTCTGGGTTTTCGATGGGTGATGTTGCCGGTATCGATATTCATTTTAATACTAGTTTTAAAAGTTCATGAACATTCAAACAAATTCTAATGATACAAATATTAATTTCAAAAAGTCAAAGTGTTATGTGAGATTCGAACATGCGACCGCTGCGCACGTATCCGTTGTTCTTCTGTATCGGCTATCAACGCTTTACGTCATATAGCGAAAGTTTAGTTCACTTTGTAGTAAGCGCGTACAGTAGGCGGGGCATCGGGTCAAGCGGTGGGGGCGCTTAAACACACGAATTGACACTGGAACGCTGGAGTTTCCAACTGCACAACACAGAGTTCTTCTATTTTGTCCGTTACTTAAAATTTTTAGATTTTATTTGCTTATAACTTTTAAGTCACTGTGTATTTTTTAGTTCTGTTTTCAGATTGTTTATGTAGGTTTGTTACTGTTTACCACTTTTTATTTGTTTTATGAGTTTGTTAGGTTTTTTACGCAAACTGATTTTTTTGAGTCGAGCTCACTAACACACGTCCGTGCACTACATTAGAAAGTAATAAAACATTGTTCACAGCATTTGTTTTTCTTCGCACGGGCAATGCTGTTACTAAATATAGTATCAGCATTGCACCCATGCGAAGCCGGGGCGGGTCGCTAGTTTATTATAATTTTATTACTAAATACTTTAGTATGGACTTTATCTAAAATTTATTAAAACGTATTATGATTTTTTTATTGGCGATAGTGGCAGATGAGCTAACAACACACGTGATGATAAATGGTAACTATCGCTCATAGACAACTTAGATCCCTAGCATTGCTCCTACAATGCCAGAGACTGTGTAGCCGCTGCCTACCATGAAGAAAGTGGGGTAGATGAATGGATTTCGCCTGAAGGCAGATTTCCTTGGCAACGAGGATTATCATATATATCATTTCATTAGACACTGAAATATTTTTACTAAACGTACCTACATTCACTGTTGTTATGTTAAGTTTAAAAGGGTTCTATGGTTCTAAGCGCATTATATATAAAATGTTTTTTTTTGTATTAATTTTAAATGACATGATGCCCGAGCCATATTTGAACAGTTAAATACACATTTTGTATTGTTTTGTTAAAATTGTATACTTGTATTGTTAAAATTATACATTGTGATTTGTAAAATAGAAGTACATTGTGAACTCCTGTGGTAAATTAAGTTCATCTTACTTTATACTTATATCAAAAATTAACAGTTTATATAATACCTACATAGAAACATTTATCACAGTTCACATGTCGCCTTTACCTTTTGTAGTAATATGCAAATTAAGGCAGCCTGTAAAGCACACATTTTACTTTAAAGAAAGCTGTAAGTATTTAAGTATCTATAGAGTTAAGTGTATTGCCTGCGTCACTTTGCATGCTACTTGAAACTGTAACTTACAAAAATTGTAATAACCTGGCGAGTAAAAAGAGTGGCCTCAGTTTCTTGCCAGTTCTTCTCATGGCTCTACTTCGTCAGCGAACTGGCTGTAGGTTAATTTGCTGACATTTTGTAAACTTTGACGTTCATAAGTGTTAATTTAATTAACATATATGAATAAACATATTTCATTTCATTTCATTATACGAAAGATCTTACAAAATACAAGAAGCTACTCTTGAAACACATAATTTTGATACCAAAAAAAACAGAAAGGTTAAGTAATACGGTCATAAATTAAGGTCTATCCGATCCGAATGCACCCGGTCGCGACGGTTCCGATTTGTACATTAATTGATTTTTGATGAATAGGAATAATGTTGCGACCGGGTGCATTCACAACATTTTACATAATAACATTTATTATTTAGTTAACATTTAAACATTTTTGTTAATTTTAAGTGAACATTTATTTCGGGAACTTTAGTATTAAAATAAACATTTTACTTCCGCAATCCTGACTTTGAACTCTTTCGACCGTACCCCAACATTTTGGTCCTTCGAGCCTATAGGACTTTTCGCGTCGCGTTGTCAGTTTGATTGCGAAACGCGGGAAGTGTGAATTAGCGTTACATTTGGTGGAAAGTTGAAAGTGCCAGCAGAATCAGGAGTTATCGGAAGCAGAAACAGCCAACAGCCGTAAGCTTACCCAACGTCATCGCAACAGGAGATTATCAAGTAAGATCTTTCCAATTTTACATATTTTACTATGTCTTTGATGGAGGAACAACGTCGTCTTATAATCGAGCTTGATAGGTGCTGGGTAAACTTTAAGAAAGATGGTAAGGAAAGGAAATCTAGGCCGGATTATTACAAAAACCAGTGGAGTAAAGTCGACGAACTATGGAAGTCGATCCAATTTAATCACGATCGTATTTCAATGGAGGTAAGTCCGGCGGATTCTTATTTTACGGAGAGATGCTATGAAGAGGCAAAGGAAACGTACCAGATCTATGTTTCTTCAATTCATAAAGGCAGTCTAGAACAGTACACTGACAAAACAAGTAGCGTTTTGGTAACAGGAGATAGCTCCACCATGGAAGGAACAAGCAGCCGTTCTCCGAGTCAGAAGGAGGACAGATCACATCAACAAGAAATAAGTGAAACTGGACACCAGTCATCGTCACCACGAGTAAAACAACAAGGAAATTTGAGTAGATTGGATGAAATTCTACGCCAACAAGAAGCTAACTTTAGAGCCTTCTCTAGGACAGTATTGAACGTTGACATAAATAGTTTGACAGTAAAATGGGAGTTCGAAGATGCACTTAAAACTCTCGAGAATAGGTGGTCTGTGATAGATAAATTGCATCTACAGATCGACAGTGAACTTGAGGGAGAAAATAGGGAGTATGAATCCGAATTTTCTAACTATGAAAAACAATTTTACACCTTAAAAAGGGAAATTAACAAGAAAATGTGGTCCGTTTCTTATAGAGAAAAATCTACCCCTAAGCTCAAAATTCCTATATTCAGCGGCAATTATAACAACTGGATGTCATTCAAGGACTTATTTATCGACGCTGTTCACAACAATACTATGATGCCCGACTCACAAAAAATGCAAAATTTTAAAAACAAAATTAAGAGGAGAAGCTGAGAAGCTTATACAGCATCTTTATATCAGCTCAGAGAACTACTCCGCTTGCTGGGAGATTTTAAACAACCGCTACAATAACATTAATCTTATTTTTACGTCCCATATGAATACATTATGTAACCTACCTAACATACAGCCTAATTCTATGACATACATAAAAAAGATGCATGATGTAACATTAGAAACTATGGACGCTATAAAAAATCTTGGAGCGGATATAAAATCATGGGATCCTATAGTAGTACATCTGCTGAGACAAAAACTGGACTCAGAGACGTATAATGACTACCTAAAATCTGTAAAACAGCCACGTGATTTGCCTATACTTAAGGAACTCACTGACTACTTAGAGGGAAAGTTTACTGCCTTAGAAACTTCTTCCCGAAGAAAACAAGAAATATCATTACCTAAACATAACAATCATAATTTGGGATCAACTAGTTCTTCATCACCACATGTCAAACATACATCAAATAACCAGACAAAATCGCCGATTGCTAAATCATACAACGTGACCAAACCGGGATTCAAATGCCCACTCTGCAAGAATCAACATGGCATGTACAATTGCAAAACATTTCTACAATTACCGAACGACAAAAAATTGATGACTGTTAAAAAACTTGGCCTGTGTATTAATTGCTTATTTTCACATAATGGAAAGATATGCAATTCTACTCACACATGTCGCAACTGTGCCGATCGGCATAATACGCTATTGCATGAAGCTTTAGATAAGTCAGCATCAAAACCGTCCACCTCGTGTCAAGCTGTGTCATCGCCTTCTGCAGAAAACGTGATCAACGCTTCACACGTCGCTCAGGAAAATTATCCTGAAATTTTACTAGCAACAGCACAGTTAAAAGTAAAAGGAGCCGACGGGGAATTTTATAATATGCGAGCATAAGTTGATCAAGGTTCACAGATATCCTTGATAACAGAACACGCTGCTCAACGTTTGGGGCTCAAAAGAGAACATTATAAAGGCACTATTTTCGGAGTAGTACAAAGGGAGAATAGCTGCAAAGGGAAGCTTAAAATTAGCTGCGCATCTTTGTACAACAATTATGATTTTAATGCCGACGTAGTGATAATGGCTAGTCTTATCAAACGTTTACCTAACAGTACATTTGAGCGGCCCAACTGGTCTAACATTAGGAACATTAATTTGGCTGACCCTGAGTTTTATATTAGTCGACCGGTTGACTTATTACTTGGTGCTGATATATACTCTAACATCATAATGAGTGGCATTATAAAGGGTGAGAATGCATCTAAACCAGTCGCTCAACAGACCCAACTAGGCTGGCTATTATGCGGGTCAACGCAAATATTTCATTGCAACGTTATTGTAAATAATATTGCTGACATACAACAGTTTTGGGAAGTAGAGGAGATCACTGAGGAGGGACAAATGTCTTCTGAAGAGATTCACTGCGTGAAATATTACGAAAAAACTACACAAAGAACCAAAGAAGGTAGATATGAAGTAAGTTTGCCAATGAAACTGGACTTCGAAACAAAACTTGGGTATTCTAAACCCATGGCTATTGCCCAATTTACAAATTTAGAGAAAAAAATTGGTAAATCTGACCACTTGGCAACTGCGTATAAAGCATTTATGTCCGAATACATTGAGCTAGGTCACATGATACAAACAACTAATACAGAGAAACTGGAGTGCTACCTGCCTCACCATGGCGTTCAACGCTCTGAGTCAACTTCCACTAAGTACAGGGTGGTGTTTAACGCCTCTGCTAAAACCTCTACCGGTGTTAGCTTGAACGATCTCATGTATAAAGGCCCTAATCTACAGCAAGATTTACAAACTTTATTAATCAAATGGCGGCAGTACAAATATGCTTTCACTGCAGATGTGGAGAAGATGTTCCGACAGATATTAGTGGCGCCTAGTGACCAACACCTACAAAAAATAGTATGGAGAGACTCGGCAGAACAACCCCTTCATTCGTACAAACTAACTACGGTAACATATGGTACAACAGCTGCTCCATTTTTAGCAATGATGACGTTTAAGCGTCTTGCTGCAGATGAGAATGACTCGTATCCCGAAGCAGCCCAGGTCTTACGAGAAGCGTTCTATATGGATGATTTAGTCCACGGACAACACCAAATTCAAGCTGGTCAGCGATTAATAACAGACCTCACATCTCTGCTGAGGTCGGGTGGATTTAATCTACGTAAATGGACTTCTAACAACCCACTACTACTTAAAAACACATGTGAAAACAAAAACAATGAAAACATAACCTTTAATTTCAAAACTGCTGACACTTCAAAAATTCTAGGTTTAGGATGGAACCCCATGAACGACACATTTACGTTTAAGTGTCAAATATCAAATCCTTCTAAGCTAACCAAGAGGACTTTGTTATCAGAAATATCAAAGTTATTTGACCCCCTAGGATGGTTAGCCCCTGTCGTAATAAAACTTAAACTATTATTTCAAAAAATATGGAAGAATAACATTCAATGGGATAGCGAAGTGCCCACTGACATTTACAATGAATGGTAGAAGTTACAAGCGGATTTAATAAACATTAACAACTATGAGATACCTAGATGGATCTTAAGCGGCGAACACGACATCATACAATTACATGGATTCTGTGACGCGTCAATGGAAGCTTATGCTTGCGTTGTTTATGCCAGAATTAAACATAAATCGAAAACTGTGATAGTCGCTGTTAAAACAAAACTTGTACCTATGAAAAAACAGCTTACGTTGCCCCGATTGGAATTAAGTGGCGCTTATTTATTATCAAAACTAATGAATAAAATTAAACAAGCATGGAATAAATATAACATAGAAACGTACGTTTGGACAGACTCTAAAATAGTTTTGGGGTGGTTAAATGGAGAACCAAATAAATGGCGACCCTTTGTAGCAAACCGGGTACTTCAAATAACAGCAATTATGCCTGCAGAACAGTGGCGACATGTAAAAACAAATGATAACCCTGCTGACGCAGCCAGTAGGGGTTTATACCCCTCTCAATTATTAAATAACAAATCGCTATGGACGGAGGGACCGTCCTGGCTATCTACTTTTGAACCAGGTACATCATGTCAGGAAACCTTTGTAACAGATCAAGAAAAAAGGACTCTGCGACATTCCAATGTTGTTCTTAGCAACAAAGATGAAAGTATAATTCATAAATTATTAACAAAATATAGTTCATACGATAAAATTGTTCGCATATTAGCCTATGTTCAACGAGCATTGACCCGCGCTCGGACATTGCATCGAACGACATATCTCACATTACAAGAATTACAAAAGGCTAAATTAACAATAATCAAACACGTGCAATCGTGCGCTTATGGAACGGAAATTGCAAATTTACGTAAACACTCGATGGTTGACTCTAAAAGTAAAATATTGCAATTAAATCCTTTCATTGACAAAGAAGATATATTAAGAGTAGGAGGCAGACTTGCAAACGCTAACATTAACATGGAGATGAAATATCCCAAAATAATACCAAACGATTCGCGACTAGCGACATTGCTCATAAATAGAGCACACAAATTAACTTTCCACGGTGGTCCTCGTATGACGCTGGCCTCTTTGAGGCAGGAATACTGGATCACAGGTGGCAACAATACCATCAAGAAGGAGCTTCGAAAGTGCATTACTTGCCGTAAACAAGAGGGCAAAAAACAACATCAAATTATGGGCAACCTACCTCCCGCTCGAACAAACCCTGCCAAGCCATTCTACCACACGGGCGTAGATTATATGGGATTTATAGACGTGAAGAGGAACAAAGGACGTGGTGGGACAACCTTGAAAGGATACGTAGCTATTTTTGTTTGTATGGTGACCCGAGCAATACATCTGGAAATAGTGTCCGAACTCACCAGCTCAACTTTTTTAGCTGCCCTAAGAAGAATGTCAGCGAGAAGAGGAGCCCCTCGCCATCTATATAGCGATAACGGAACAAACTTCGTTGGCGCCTACAATATTCTGGTGGAAGAAGGAAAACAATTACAAAGTCTTTTCAGTGACAGTTTCTTAGCAGAGGTTACAGAAATGAATATCGAATGGCACTTTAACGCTCCCGCGTGGCCAACTGCCAGAGGCTTATGGGAACGCGCAGTAAGGAGCCTAAAACATCACCTCAAGCGCGTAGTCGGTGCTTAAAAATTAACATTTGAAGAGTATTCAACAGTATTAGCGCAACTAGAAGCTTGTCTTAACTCGCGCCCGCTGTGTGCTTTAACTGAAGATATTGAAGACTTGGATTTTCTGACGCCGGCGCATTTCTTGACCGGCAGAGCAGAAGTCACTATTATGGAAACTAGCGAGGATGCGCGAACGCGTTGGCACTTAACACAAAAAATATTTAACGATATTTGGAAGAGATGGAAATGCGAGTATCTGAGTCAACTAACAGCAAGGGGAAAGTGGCTGACTCCGCAACAGAACATTGCTATAGGAGATTTGGTAGTGATTCATGAGGACAACCTTCCATCAGGCAAGTGGGCCTTGGGGAGAGTAACTGACGTTCACCCCGGGCAGGACGGTTACGTGAGAGTTGTGACTCTAAAAACAAAAAATGGATTTGTCAAACGACCAGTAACAAAGTTATCGATTTTACCACTAGAACAAAAAACAAACAAAATCGAACCTGGGTCTGAGACAAAACCAACTACTAAACCTAATAAAACATTTCATCAAGCAAACAAGGTATCGAGTTTCGTTACAATGACAATGACCTTTTTATGTATGATATCTTTTATAACAACAGGTAGTTGTTTTAATACAAAGTCATTGCAACAACATCAAGGAATATACTTTGATAAATTAACGACTCTCCAATTAGTAAGAGATGAGAATTAGAAGATTTATAATTTAGTTAACATTTAAACATTTTTGTTAATTTTAAGTAAACATTTATTTCGGGAACTTTAGTATTAAAATAAACATTTTACTTCCGCAATCCTGACTTCGAACTCTTTCGACCGTACCCCAACATTTTGTGGTTTTTGTAATAATCCGACTCGAAGGACCAAAATGTTGGGGTACGGTCGAAAGAGTTCAAAGTCAGGATTGCGGAAGTAAAATGTTTATTTTAATACTAAAGTTCCCGAAATAAATGTTCACTTAAAATTAACAAAAATGTTTAAATGTTAACTAAATAATAAATGTTATTATGTAAAATGTTGTGAATGCACCCGGTCGCGACGGTTCCGATTTGTACATTAATTGATTTTTGATGAATAGGAATAATGTTGCGTCGGCGCCGGGCGTGTTCACGTGTTCGACGTAAGCATATTTTGCTTAGATCGAACAGCTAGGTATGTTTTGTATAATGTATTAAAGTTGTTATCTGTGGTTGTTATCTTAGTTGAAGTCTTAGTTATTGATCTAAGAGATGACGCCACAGAGTTCTCTAAAAGGCCGGAAAACCTTATTTCATGGATAGATTGCTTCTGTAACGCCCCAGATGTAAATACTAAAATGTTAAGAGCGCAGTCATGGACGCCGACAGCAAGGGGCAAAGGGTGTACTCGCATGCTCTTGTAGAGAAAAAATTCATAGAAAACATTAACCCTCAGTTTCTAAAAGGCCGATACCAATTGGATTGCTAAAAGAATAATATGAATAATTACTTTTTTATTAGTTGCGAATTAGCAGGTGATTAGTTAATTTTTCGTTGATCAACCTTTCAGAAACTAGGGAAAAGAGTTTTTTAAGTTACACGTTGATTATGCGTCTATAGACTGTTATCCAATTTTGTTTCTATCTTTGTTAATAAATTTATTGTCCTCCTATATATATTTTTGTGAACACTGAGCATGTTTGTCTTATGAAATGCTGATTTATCCCATGAAAGTCAGGTGCACCTCCCTGAAAATAATCCTCCCGTAAGAAATCATAATCGAAATCATAATAAATTTGACTGCACCGTTGGTCTAGTTAGTGTACCTGACTGCGACGACTGACTGCGACGCCGGATGTCGTGGGTTCGATTTCCGCGGAAGGCAAATATTTGTGTGATGAACATTTGTATTTGTCTTCAGTCTGGGTGTTTCCTATGTATTCTAAGTATGTATTTACAAAAAAAAAATGTTTATGTATTATATTTTAGATATCTAGTACCCATAACACAAGCTCTGCTTAGCTTGGGACTAGATGACGGTGTGTGATAATGTCCACATATTAAAAATAAAAAATATAATATTAAATAAATCTTTTATTGTAAACCTTAATACCTCTCCATGGTGGGGTCAAACCCCTCCCCCTGAACCTAAATACTGGATCCACTACTGCAAGTACCAACTGTTTGATATAAGACTATAGATTTCGCTGTGATGAGGTAGTACTTTAGTTCCACACATATTGGACACATTTTGGATATAATAGGAGGAAGTAAAATAAAATCAAACTGTTTGTTAGCACTTATAAGTACCATGCATCCATATCCATCTAAGGTTTTCTTACAAAAAAAAAACAACTCTTACATTAGTATGAATTTAATAAGTTAGTTAAAATGTTCAAGTTACTGCGATTGTTTCTAACTGGAACCGTAGCCAAGCTTTCCGGTAACGTCACCTATAATGAAATAAAATATATATTAAAATTAAACTATACTGGTGCGCTTCGCTCGCCACGAACACAAGGCTGTTGCTTGGAGGGCCAAAACTGCACTAAAAGGTTCATCAGTGTCGATCAGGGAGTTCCTGACTAGGGTCCGACAGACAGTCTTTGGAAAGGCACGCCAGCACTTTGGCGTGAGAGCATGCTGGACTCAGGACGGTGTTATTGTTGTCAAGGCACCGGACGGAAGCAGGCATAAGATCACAGTCTCTCCTGAAGAACTCAGCGTGTTGTTGGGGAAGCATCCAAAGGCCTCTGATACGTGCTCGACCGCAGCTAGGAGTGTTCCCGGGCTTTCGAATGAGCCTGGGCTCAACGCGGGAACCAAGAACGCGCGCAGATGATATCAGTGTGTATTCCTTAAGTTTTCTCTTAATCTGTAACTTTCTTAATTGCCTGTGTGACTGTTGTAATGTCTAGTCTTCATGCGTTTCGTAATTTTTGTTTACATGTTTACGTAATACGTAGTTGTCAAAATTTTTATTTTCCACCTCTTCTTCTTCTTCTTCTCCCTTTATTATGGCAACTGAGCCGACGATTGTGTCAGCTATTTCTGCCAGCGTCAAGTGTAAAATAATATACTAGTTGATGATTTTAATGGTATAATACAATGATAAAAATAGAAAAAATGTGGATGAAATTAAATGACAACCATCTTCTCTATTTTCCACCTCACCATTTAATTAATTTTCTCTCTCTTTGACATGGCATCGTTTGACAGACAGGCTTGACAGATGTCACTCATTTAACGTTCGTAAACTTACGCTAATCAAGTTGTTTAAAATTACTGTTGTTTTCTTTTTTTTTTTGTATTGTATTACTGTAGTGTTATTTTGTTAATTTTTATTTTTTCCTTTGTGTATGTGTCAGCTGGCGGGTGGTGCAGAGATGCGAAAAGCACTGCACCATTAGTGTTTCATAATTTTATATAGTTAATATTATATCTTATTTATTTATTATTATTATATATTTTATATATATATATATATTATTTTAGTTAATGTTATCCGAAGATGATTCTTTTTACTCTATTAATAGTGCTGACAGTTCTTCTAATGATGATAGCTTTGCCTCGATTACAGACACTCTTGGTGGGTACATGCAGCAGACATTTAACCATTCGTCTAATGGTCTGTTTAATGTCTGTCATATCAACGCGCAGAGTGTTCCAAGCCACTATGGAGATCTGTACGAAGCCTTCTGTGATGCTAATAATGTTCATGCCATCCTGATCTCTGAGACCTGGCTGAAACCACATCTGCTGTCTACTACCTACCCCCTGCCCGGCTTTATTCTTATCAGAAATGATAGGAGTAGCAGGAGAGGGGGCGGTGTAGCCATCTACCTTCGTAGCTCTTTTTCCTACAAAATTCTTTCTTCGTCACCCCCGAACAACTCTGCTTCTATGGAATATTTATTCCTTGAAGTCTTGGTTAAAGGTGTTAAAACTATTTTGGGGGTGGTTTACTGTCCTCCTACTGTTGATTACTTCTCTAGTCTCGAAACGATTCTGGAATCTTTAGGGTCAGAATATGCACATCATATCATCATGGGTGATTTCAACACTACTCTCCTTACTCACGACTCCCCTCGTTCCCGGAAACTTCTCCAGGTTGTTGAGTCTGTCGGCCTTAATGTCCTTACCTTACAAGCAACTCATCACAATACTGAAGGGCTTGACACTTGGCTTGATCTTATCCTTACCTCTTCTCCTTCCTCTGTCCACTCTCACGGTCAATATCCTGCTCCCGGCTTCTCCCATCATGACCTAATTCACCTTTCTTACCGCCTAAAACCACTTAAAACCCGTCCTAAAGTTCTGCACAGGCGTTGTTTCGGTAAAATTAATTATGATTTGTTGGGTAATGATGCCTCTGAAATCAATTGGGCTCCCTTGAGTGCGGCTACGGATGTCGAAGAAAAAGTATCTATACTAAACAGCATCGTTCTTAACCTCTACGACAAACATGCACCTATCAAGAAAATCAAAGTAAAACGTCCTCCCGCCCCATGGATGACTAGAGGCATTCAAATGGCCATGAGACGTAGAGATCGCGCATTCCGTGCGTTTAGAAGGAAGCGTTCAGACGATAACTGGGTTCTCTTTAAGACTGCAAGGAATTGGTGTAATCAGATGATACGTAACACTAAACGCCGCTTTATCCTCAGCAATATTAATTCCTCAACTCCCGCCAATATCTGGAAGTTCCTCGGCACTTTAGGTATTGGCAAACAGCGACGTACAGACCCTCAGTGTGCGATTGAATTGGATGATATCAATCAACATTTCACATCAGCTACCCTACTAGATCACCAAACCAATTGCAGCACTGTTGAGTACATAGCTAGGTTACCCCGCCCAAATATTGATCCTTTTAACTTCTCTCTAGTGACACCGGGGGAGATCAAGAAGATAATCCTTTCTATAAAATCAAACGCGGTAGGTTGTGATGGCATCAGCCGTCGTATGATTATTCCTATTCTACCTTATACCTATCATATCCCACATCATTAATTTCTCCCTTGGCAGTGGCTCTTTTCCCTCTATATGGCGCAAAGCCTTTATCATTCCTCTACCCAAAATTTCCAATCCATCCTTACCCCAACATTTTCGACCTATTTCTATTCTTCCGTTTCTTTCTAAAGTGCTAGAGGCCTGTGTCCATAAGCAACTGTACCAGTTTGTGTTTCACAATAATTTGTTAAGCCCCTTGCAGTCTGGCTTTCGACCTGGACATAGCACTACTTCAGCTCTCCTTAAAGTGACTGGTGATGTTAGGGTCGGCATGGAGGACGGCAAAGTCACTGTGTTGACGTTAATTGACTTCTCAAACGCCTTCAACACTGTCAGTCACCCTATCCTTTTGTCAATCCTCTCCTATATCATGATCTCTCCCGCTGCACTAAAATGATTCTCAGCATATCTTCAGGCAGTTCGCACAGACGAGTCCTCATCAAGCTGGTGCGATCTTAACTGTGGGGTTCCTCAAGGCGGTATTCTCTCTCCTTTACTGTTCTCAGTTTTTATCAATCTCCTAACCCAGAATCTTCAGTGTTCGTATCATCTCTATGCTGATGACTTGCAGTTGTACTCTCAGGCATCTATAACGGTCATAAAAATAGCCATTGACATACTAAATAAAGATCTAGAGGCAATAAAAAGTTGGTCGGAAAGGTTTGGCTTATGGGTGAATCCAGATAAATGTCAGGCCATCATTGTAGGTAGTCACCGTATGATGAGCAGACTGGACTCTGGAACACTACCACCGTTAATCTACAATAACTCAGTCATACCTTTCAGTCCAAACGTTAAGGATCTGGGCTTGTATATTGATTCAACACTCAATTGGCAGGCCCAGGTCAGAAATGTTAGTCAGAGAGTTATAGGATCTCTTCGTGCCCTATATCGTCTGAAGAACTTCCTCCCTTCTAACACAAAAATGATGCTTGTGCAGTCTTTAATCCTACCTATAATTGACTATGGTGATGTGTGCTATTACGACCTGAATGCAGATCTTCTTAATAAATATAATCGCCTTCTCAATAACTGCATTCGATTCATTTTTAATCTTCGTAAATATGATCACATCTCTATTTACCGCTCTGAACTGAAATGGTTACCTATCCGTCAACGCCGTAGCTTGCGTGCTCTCACTACCCTCTTTTCTATCCTCAACTCCCCTTATTCACCTAACTATTTAACGTCTTCATTTCAATACTTGTCTTCTGTTAATAATAGAAATCTACGTTCTTCAAATAACCGTTTACTTATCTGTCCCTCTCATACTTCTGGTTTCGTACACTCTTCCTTTGTAGTGCAGGTTATTCTTCTTTGGAATGCGCTTCCTCTCGAGATCAGCTTCCTCTCAAGATGTCCACTAACCGATATACATGTAAGCAAAAGATTCGTACTCTCCTGTTTGATGGATTGTCGGCAATATCACGTTAACTTTTGTATATATGTATGTATGTATATACATATATTATATATATATCTATGTAAGTATTTATGTATACTTATATGTATGTTTGTATACCCACTTAAATGTATGTAATCCTAATCTAGTATACCAATATTATTTATTTTGTATATATATTATTTTTCTTTAAGTAATTTAAGTATCTATTGTATTGAATACCTATTTTTGTAATATGATTTAAGCCTCCCTTTTTCTCCATCATAATTTACAACTTCATTGCACCTACTTCGCTTATCTCTGCATTACCTTGGTTGACTGGTAGAGAATGCCCATGGCATTAAGTCCGCCATTGTACATTAGTGCATTAAGTTTTATAAATAAAATAAATAAATAAATAAATATAGAGCCACTTAAGAAATTAAATCACGTTTTAGTGTTTCGGGTTGAATGCTTAAAATCTGTGCTTACCCAAAGCGCCGGCTACTTGTCGCCTGCTGATTTCGATTATGGTTTGGATAATTTGTTGACCTCTGTAAACAAAGTAGTCTACTGAAATAGTGTAGTGTTAATAAGTGACAGTTAGACCGGTCATACACGGACTGGTCGATCATTTAGCCAGTGATAGCCTACCTGCTTGAGCAGTCAAACTTAACTGCTTAAAGAATGAGGAGCTAGTAGGGCGAAGTAACTGCGTTTCAGCCGTAAGTGTATGTCTGGCGACTGCTTTTTCGCACGATGAAATTTCACCGTGTTGTGACCGAAGCAGTTGCAACTGCTCGAGGGGTCCTTCTGCGGCGAACCCCAAAGGAGGTCTTCGATTCTTTAAGATACGATGCCACTAATGACAGCTCGGCTCTTCTCAGTTGCCAGTTCCTCCACGTTTTTGTTTTTTGTTTTATAAAAGCTTAGCAAAGATGGTGTGGGTATCACTTACCGTCAGAAGCCTGTTTTATAAGGTCAAATGTAGCATTAACTGTAAAACGAAATTTAAATCTTCAAGGAAAGAGTTAAAAGGTTATACCTACTGGGGGGCCTACCACCATCTCTTAAAACGGTATTATTTTAATATTACTTTGTGTTCTGTCTTTTTCTTTTGTACAATTAAAACAAGGATAGAGACAAAGTAAGGTTATAATAACATTGCTATAAGAGGTTTTGGTAGGATCCCAGGGTCGGCAATACGCAAAGGAATGTTACAAACAAGCGTAAGTACCTATGGCTACAGTAACTGCTTACCATCAGACCGGCCTTATGCTAATGATAAACAGTCATCTAGGTATACCTACTAATAAAGCGGCAGAGTTTGTTTGTTTGTTTGAACGCGCTAATCTGTGGAACTACCAAACATATTTGAATAATTCTTTTTGCGTGTGATACCCCGCTTCTCGAGGAAGGTTATTGGCTATGTAACATCACACTACTGGCGATGGGAACAGACCAGTAAGTAAAGACGTGGATGAAACTGCGCCACGGGAAGCTAGATAAATAAAAAACTGGCTTGTGTAAATTAGGCCTACGACGAAATATTTAAGACCATTTGCTGTGGAGTAAAAGTAGGTTTAGCAGTCTTGGGATTCCCGAATGTCATAGCCCGGTATTTCTTCCCAGTCACTGTAAACGTGTGAGTGGAAAATCAGTGTAAGCTACCCTTATGAGCTGTCAGTTCACCTTGTGGGGGATCTGCCCACGCTACGTCTATCGGCTTGTGGTCGCCACTCTAGAACCTTTCTGTCCCAGCGGTCATCAGTTCTGCGAGCTAGGCGTCCTGCCCATTGTGATAAGGGTGTCTAGTTACTAATAGATGAGGGCGGCTCACGAACGGCCAAGATGGTGAAAATAGGGTCCAGCGCCAGCCTATGTCCAGCAGTGGACTGATGTAGTTTGATGATGGTGATGGTTGTGTTTCTTTACTTATTGTGCAATTTAAAGGAATTTTCATTTTTTTAATTGTTTGAATTATATAAGTAACTTTAACAACTTTTTGCAATATTACCTGTTTGAAGAATAGTTTGCCCATTGACTACGAAAGGTGTATCTTGCACGCTCTATAATTAAACACATAAAATATACATTTAAATAACAGAGAGTATCTCATCACATCAGAGGAAAAAGATAATACCTACAGAAGGTTTTTTGCTTAAGTTGAGCAGAGCGGTTAAATCAGTAGGTACTAGAGACATTAAGCAGAAAAACTGGGTTAAAAAAGGCTGGTCAAAAAACAATTAAAATAAAAAAAATAAAAAATGTAGGTAGTAGATCCACGCTGATTTCAGCATGAATGGGCCGGATCGTCCGGGGAAGTACTACCCCCTCATAGAAGATCGACTTAAGAGTAGTAGTATCCGTACTACTGCGTTTCGTTCGGTGAGTGAGAGTGCCGGAGGCCCAATTTCCCCCCTTACCTCTTTCCTCACCTCCCTCATTCCCTTCCCCTAACCCCATTCCCAGCCGCCATAGTGGAGGCCACCATACTAGCAGTTTAAGACAATAACTTTTGGTATAGTGGCCGTCACTTCTGGATTCCACTGACTGCTTACCATCAGGCGGGGTGGAGTCACTTTGGTAGGCTATAATATAATTAAAAAAAAAAAAAAAATACAATTTCTGCACTAAGTAGGGAAGGAGCTTAGCTAGCCTTTATTAAAAGTACTCCGAGATCTACACTATTATACGAGTATAAAGCGGAAGAGTTTGTTTGTTTGTTTGAACGCTCTAATCTCTGAAACTACCAGTCGGATTTGAATATTTCTTTTTGCGTATGATAGCCCAGTTCTTGAGGAAGATTATAGGCTATATAACATCACACTATTAGGGACGGGAGCAGAGCAGTAATCAAAGACGCGGGTGAAACCGCGCCGCGGGAAGCTTGTTCGATAGACAGAGGAAAGCCGCCATAGTGGAAGCCCACATACCAGCAGTTTGAGACGATGACTCTTAGAATGGTGGCCACCACTCTTGGACTGACTGCTTACCATCAGGCAGAGTTGAGTCTAAAAGAGCTAATATAAAAAATTGATCCAACAAAATTCATCAGACGCATTTCCACTGCGTTACCAAATTAACTTTAATTCTTTTATTATTTAGATACTAAATAAGACAATTTTGGATAGGTATACTCACCAGGGCGATGAAAAGTGCGAACACGAAAAAGAAAGAAAACCACTTAGCCATTTTGTAGACAATGTGCACTGAATAACGAGAGAATTTGATGATATGTAATGGACTACCGCGCTTATATATACCTGCTTTAGTTACCTACCTTACTTAGGTATGCAAATAGACCACGACAAACAAACAGATAACAGAAGGTTGTTTTTCACGCTTATAAATTTTTACTATTTTTCTGTTATATTGTTGAAGCCAAACTCACACGGATACTGTCGATACTTATAGGTAGAATAGGCACCGATTTTTGCAACTGTAAGCATCGAAACAATTTCTTTAGGTGACCATATTGTGAGTGGTCTACGGCCTAATAATGATTAGCTTGTGTACGCGCTGCTGATAGTGAAGCATAAACACCTTGAATGCGGTGGGTATTGAATCAATCCTTGCTGCGTATAATGATTTTTTATGACAAACTTTAAATGCGTTAGTTTTATATATTAAAATGAATTAAATGTAATAGTGTACGGGCTTATTCTACAAATCCCACCTGAGTAAATCCTCCTTAGCGGAGGAAACCTGAACTCAAATAATAATAACTGCACAACAGTTTAAACTTATTGACACACTTACACCACCGTATTATAAATATAACTCTGGGACTATTCTAGAGAACCACACTACAAAACTTTACTTTGACCAAACCTAACAGATCGAACAATGCATTACAATAGACCAGACATTACATTAGTAAACAAAACAAATAAAACCGGATACCTCATAGATATCGCTGTACCAAACACACGCAATCTTCAAACAACAATTGCAAGAAAAATTTACTAAATACATATAATTAAAAGATGAAATTAGTCGACTTTGGCACCTAGAAAAAGTAGTAATCGTTCCCATAGTTCTCTCTACTAACTGACTATGGGAATAAAGCTAAAAATCGTCAAGTTGTTTCCTTTTTTACGCCGTTGGCCGTGTAAAACCAAAGTTTAGTTCCCCTCGTCTGTCACTATTCTAGGCATGTTTCAAGTCCATTTAACAAGCCAAGTAATCATTTACACAAATGAGGGTCTGGTAAGCAAGCACTGTCAAACTTCAAGCAGGATCAGTTGGAGTCCGTACAGAAAACAATGGTCGTCACTCGTCGTAGAGCACACAATAAAAAAACGAACGCGCGTTGACTTTAGCAAAAACCAAATTGGAACTGAGTAATATTCTCTCCAGGCGCGAGCGCTCGTATAAGAAATGTTTTGATTGGCTGAGGCTAAATAAGGGCGGGGTTAATTTTCGCAAGCTAGTTCAAACGATTTCGTTTGCAAAGTGGTCTACCGCCAAGCATCGCCCCTGTACATAGGAATGTTGGTATACATATTGTGGAAGACTGGTGCCTAAACTAAGCTCGAGGCTTGTATTTCAGGACACCAGGTCTCCATCCTTATTGAACGTTGTACTTACTTATTTATTGTAATCCTTTTTAAAATGATTATTATACAGCTATGAAATGGTGATTGGTTAGTCCAAAAAGCCCACTTGTCATTTTCGATTATTCCATTTTCCCCCCTGACTGAATTCCGTTCAGGGGGGAAACTGTACTTACTCTACTAAAAAATAAATCCAGAATTCCCCCTTATCACATTTAGATTATTTCATTTTCTCCTCCTGTATGAGTATACATGTACCTACCTATGCATTTGCTCTTTTGCTAAATAACAAAAATATTTCGGTTAGGTACGTAATAAACTGAACTGTTTATGGATAGATAGCTATAATAAGAAAACTAAATATATCTAAGTATAATCAGTCTTTATTTTTTAACAAATTTCAAAAGTAATAGATATACAGATTTGAAAATAAATCTTGTATTTTTTTACACAGTTCCTTTGGAAAAGTTGTCTGATAACTTTTCCAAAGGAGTTATCTTTTCTATCAACAAAGATTTGGTCTCTATTAGTAATTGGAGTAGCGCACATGGGATTCAACTAAACCCTATAAAGTCCCAAGTCATTATTGTTGGTAGCTCCAGGAGGGTCTCCAAGATAAAATGAGTGCAACTGCCACAGGTTATGCTTGACGGCACTGTTGTACCTTATCGTAAAAAAGTAAAGGATCGGTGTATTCATCGATTCTGAATTGATCACATTTACAGGAAGTGAGACGAAATTTTTTTGCAACAGCAGGCTCTTTGAGACGTCAACAAAACCTGCTACCAAATGACTGCCACCAAAACTGCGCTTGCAAATTCCCTGTTACTTTTGATCCTTGATTATGCAGATGCCAGCTATCCCAACTTCATCGAGAACCAGTTAAATAAACTTGAGCGACTTCAAAATATACAATTTATATTTGGACTACGCAAATATGATCATATTTCAGAATATCGAAAAAAGCTCAAGTGGTTACCAATAAGACTTCGCCGTATTGCTTACATCCTTTATAAAACACAATCACATAAATACAATGATTGACTAGTATTTGGCATTTTACTAATAGGTATCCTAAAAATGATGTGATCGATTGAACCGTTCTTGCTTTATTAGTACAAAATATAAGAATAATACAGTCTTATAAATTTAATATCAGTGGATTTGCTTAGCCGTGATAGTGGAACAAGCTCTTTCATCATCATCAGCCGAAAGACTCTACTGCTGGACATAGGCCTCCACAAATTTTCGCAACCTCGGTCTAACTAACTCTGCTTTTATAAAATTTGTATGATACTTATCTAAAGAAATAAGCAGCATGCCACTATTCAAGCCCATAAACCACTTCAGCTTATCTGTTTATTACCTGGGGGGGGATTTTTGAACGTTTACTTTTTATTTATTTATTTCTTTATTTAAACTTTATGCACTACGTGTACATAGGAGGGCTTAATGCCAAATGGCATTCTCTACCAGCCAACCTTTAGGTGATGCAGAGATGATTGTGGTAGGTGCACGTTTAACAAAACAATTACAAAGATAAAAAAACATACATAAATAAATTTGTATTCATATATTATACCATACATATATACATAATACACACTTTAATATATAACTATACTATAAATGAATTATAAAAATAATTAAATATATACATATAAGTCTTTTTAGTATCCAGTTTTCCCTCCTGGGGGGATTATCTAGGGGGAAATTCTAGACTCTTCTTTTATTCCTTTTCCCCCTAAAGGTGGCTTCCAAGAGAATAATAATAATAATAATAACGATAATAATTTATTTTTTATCAAAAGTAGATTGTAGTACATAGCTAATAATTTAAGAAGTGGTATATTAATTGTTGACATTTGGTCTTACAGTCAGAATATATGGAATAGTAAATTTTTCAATTCCAGTTTTCTCCTTAAGGGGGATTCCTAAGGGGGAATTCTAGACTCTTGCAATTAGATTCCAATTTTCCCCCTTTAGGATGGAAATTCTGGGAGAATTTGTGGAATAAGCCAGTGCACGGTCATTAGAGACTAATCATTTGAGAACGATTTGGCTTGTAAAAATAAGACGTTTAAGTTTGTTTGATTTTTTTATCAGACGAAATATCCACGCGCATAAAGATATTGACGTTTGAAGCACATTTTGGCTTAAATTTGAAATTAAACTATGTTTAATATTCTGTTTTAGGATGTTGATAGGTGTGCCGGTAGTTATAGTAACTTAAATCCTTGTCGCTATCAATTACGCTTTTATTAAGAAGAAGAATTGGCACTGGACACGTTTTATCCTCACTTTCTAAGAATCACCCTATTGGTATTGTGCTGTTTTCCGCAACTCCACGACTGTGCACGTATTTTGCATGTGGGTGGGCGGCGATCACTCGATCCATCCCAGCTCCTCGAGGAAGGCCAGCAGACTTCTGATGTCCCGGGCGATCTCGAAGAGTGAATTCGGGTCGCCAAAGTATCTTGCCCTGTATGTGGCGACCTCAGGGCAGTGTAGCAGTATGTGTGCTGTTGTTTCGTCTGCCCGCATGCAAGCTCTGCACAGGGGGCTATCTGTAATTCCCATGACAAATAGGTGTTTATTAAAAGAACCATGACCAGTGATGGCGGCTGTTACTGTGCGAAGTTGTTGTTTCGACAGCTGGAGCACCTGTTTCGTGAAGCGAGCATTTAGCTCTGGCAGTGCTTCCTTAGCCTGCCTGCACTCGGTATGGTTCTTC
The DNA here is from genome assembly GCA_963082885.1 of Parascotia fuliginaria. NCBI lineage: Eukaryota > Metazoa > Arthropoda > Insecta > Lepidoptera > Erebidae > Parascotia > Parascotia fuliginaria. The sequence goes on along the minus strand of OY720197.1, from coordinate 2,952,932 downwards.
CATTTGTTATTGTATTGATCTGTGGTGTGATTTCTTACCAGGGTGCGTAGGTGAACAAAGAGAATGGCAACAGTGGGTTCTGGTCTCACGGCATTCATAGCTGAGCCTTCCCTCGCAAGCACGTCGGCTGCGTCGTTGGATGGATGCCGTTAAACGATCAAATTAACTGAACGAGTTATTGTATACTTGAATTAACGTACCTACCTAACTAGTATGAATGACCGCGAATGAAATGTTTACAAGTACTGTACATAAGTGCTATTACCATACTGTCCTTTTACAATATAATTTGCACAAAGTGACGTTAAAATGCTGACCGCGCGCATCTACACGTTACATGTAAGTAGCTACGATACGTGACTCGTAAATACAGCTTAAATTGTAAATCCTAAATACAAAGAGTAATCCGTCAACAAATGGTCTAAATTGATTACGATTGTAAAATGGTAACCTAAGTTAACCTATTAAAAAATATTTAATAAATAGTTTATAGCTTTCTATAGAAAAAATCTGTGAATAGTACGAAGAGGAGAAAAGATACATGTAAAGTAAAAACAAGAGAACCGATGGAATAATGAGGGTGTGTAGGAAAAATTTCGCCACCAGTTGGCGCCACTTTGGTAAAAGGTTTTCCATTTTGACAGCGTTATCAAAACAAATATTTTTGCAAGACAAAAGAAAATTACTGAGGGTTTTCTAAAATGGCGCCCACGAGAGGGCAGCACTGATGCGTGAGGTCTAGCTGTCAAGCGGTTTTTGAAAGTTAACCCCTGATTGGCTTAATGTGACAGTTGAAGTGGCGCCAGCTGGTGCCTGAAATTTTCCTGAACAACCTCATTGGGCCACTTCTTGATAACGCAAGAATATAGCCAGTATTTAAATGTGGTACGTATGAATCAAATACATTCATATTCTTATACATAACACACAAAATGACACAGTGTTATTGTTAAATTACTTCTCTTTGTGTACCTATATGATGTCATATCGTCTTGGCTTTGTGTGTTCAGTTGCTTTTGGAACAGATGTGAATATAGCGTTCTACTAAATTTAGATTTTTAAAGTTACGTAAGTACCTATACATTGGTGGAAAGGAACTAAAATTCTTAACCAAACCTGAAGGGAGAAAACAACCCAACACTAGCACACATAATACGGGCACCGAACCTAAGGCTGTTTAACCTGAAATATTAGAACGCAAAAATATAGTCTTCATGTCCACACATGTTAGGTTACGGTTATCTCTTACCATCAGCTGAGCCGTATGCTTGTTTGCCACCAAAGTTATATAAAAATAAAATTGACTAGTTTTAAGAAACGGTACGATAAAATTCATGTTACCTACACTATAATTAAAACCCTGGTTAAGGAATACTATCTGTAACTGTAATTTTAGTTTAACGTTATCAAATTTCCTTGTTACGATTTCAATTATTATTCTTATCACATATATATTTACCTATCTATATACTTAATAATGTAATATTATATAGAATATAAGTATATATATTTATTATTATTTATTATATATTATATCATATTATTTATTAAGGTACCTACGCCAACAACTACCGCTATAATCCTGTAAACATATTTCCATCCAAAGGTTGCCTGGAAGAAATCGCTCTTAGCGATAAGGCCGCCCATTGTACTATGTATCGTATTGTGAGATCTTTACCATATTTGTAAGTTTGGTGTATGTACAACAAAGTGTAAATAAATAAATAAATAAATAATTTGCAGTTTTTTTATCGTCAAGGACGTTTTGGGCTATTAGTGTGACTAAGGCAAAATTTTGTTAACCATAATCACACTAGTGTGACTACGAATAAATAAAGTTAACCATAGTCACACTAGTGTGACTACAGATAAATAAAAATAACCATAGTCATACTAGTGTGGCAATTTGGTGTGACTACGGATTGGTTGCGCCAAGCTATACGGTTCTTAACAACTGTTTAGTTTATGCAAAATAACCATAAAATTAAACGATAATACTAGAAACCTATTTTTAATCACCATTATTTCTGTTTTCTATACATACAGGTAGTTTTAGCATAATAGTTTAAAACTCCATTGTTAACATTGTCAATTCTATTCATCACAAAACGACGTTGAGGGTGCATTCGACAAAGCAACCCCCGAATCAATAGAGGACACCCTAAACCGCGAAGGCATTGACAAAGACTTATCAGGCTGGGTGAAAAATATGCTAAAATACCAAAAGATACAAGCAGACCTAGCAGGAATAACCCACAAAGTGGTGGCAAAAAGAGGTTTTCCACAGGGGGGATGCCTATCTCCACTACTGTGGTGCCTGCTAATAGATGAATTAATAAACAAGATAAATGGGATGCATATATATACGCAAGTCTATTCCGACGACGGCGTGCTCCTAGTCACCGGCAAAGTCCTCAGTATTATATGCGAAATCATGAACAGAGGCCTAAGATCAGCATTAGCATGGTGCAGGAGCAAGGGTCTCGACCTGAACCCTGACAAAACCAAACTAGTTTTGTTCACCAACAAGCGAAAAATAGGACGAGCTGGACCAGTGCGACTAGACAACCAAGACTTAGAAAAAGTCAAGGAGGTCAAATATCTAGGAGTAACACTGGACAGTAAGCTAACGTTCAAGACTCACATCAGTAACACGTGCGCAAAAGCCAAAATGGCAATGATGCAGTGCAAAAGGATAATAGGGATAACCTGGGGAATTAAACCAGCAATAGTAACATGGATATACAAGGCAATAATTCTGCCAAGAATCCTACACGGAGCCCTGGTATGGTGGCACAAGGCTGCCCTAGGGAAAAATAAACAAGAACTAGACAAAGTACAAAGGCTAGGAGATCACGGGCGCGATGAGGACTACACCAACAGCCGCGCTCGAGATCATAGTAGGACTAAACCCCTTGGACTTAGAAATTAAAAGAAAAGCAACCGAACAATGGTTCAAACTCAGAAGCACTGACCTATGGACCGGAAACTACATGGACGTAGGTCACGCACGTATAAGCAAAAACTACGAAGAAAGACTGTCAATGATCCTATCCAATAACGACCTTATCAGGAAGGAGAAAATCTTTGACAAGAAATACAGAATACACATAGGCACACGAGATGAGTGGCGGATAGACTCCAGTGGCACTATCTGCTACACAGACGGCTCAAGAAAAGAACTGACGAAGCTATCTGGTTCTGGAGTGCACATTAAAAGTGTAGACGGGACAGAAATAAACAAGTCGATACCTCTAGGAAGATTTGCAAGTGTCTTTCAAGCAGAGATATATGCGATAAAGGAATGCGCGGAAATAGTGGAACACCTGACCTGACGGGAAAGGTAACCATCTACAGCGACAGCCAGGCCGCGCTCAAAGCACTTGACAAAGTGGAGATAACATCAGCAATAGTCAAGGAATGCAAAAAGTCATTAGACAGGCTGGCTCAGAAAACCGACTTGACGATTGCCTGGGTCCCCGGACACGAGGGAAACACGGGCAACGAGCTGGCGGACGAACTAGCCAGAGAAGGCGCTGATGAAAACATGGTGGGGCCGGAACCCCGGCTGCCTATAGCGCACAAAATCACCAAAGGAGTAATCAGCCATAGTATTAAAACAGAAACCAACCGCAGATGGAGATCTTCGCCTGGAATGAGACAGTCGAAAATCTTCATCAAAGGCATGGACAAGAAAAGGACGAGTCACATCATGAAACTCCCAAGGGGAAATATGAGGCTCGCCATAGAGATTATAACAGGACACTGTCGACTAAACAGACATCTGACAGTGATAGGAGTAAAAACCGATCCCAAATGCCCGGAGTGCATGGAAAACGAAGAAACAAGTTTCCACCTGCTGGCAGAATGCCCCATGTACTCACTGATCAGATGGGAACTCCTGGGATCGGACAGACTGGACGAGGAAGACATAAGAAATCTGAAGGTGGAACAGATGATCAGATTTATCAAGGATACAAGAAGGTTTGATGGGGTGCCGTGAAAAGGCTGGATCAACCACACTCTCAGCAAGCACTGCGGGTGAATCGTCCGTCCGGCTGCCGGCGTCCCCGCTGGAAATAATAATAATAATTCATCACAAAAATGATAATAGGAAAAATAAATTAAAATTTTACACTTATTTATTAATAGTAAAATTTTTCTTTGTCATAAATTTGTACAAGTAGGTATGTACAGCACTTTTAACGACATTTCGCTCTCTTGAAATGTAGAAGTTTTCACAATAGGTACGACTTTATTCGTTTTGAACATCGTAATAGGCTTTCGCAAGTATTGCTAAGAATAGAATAGAAAACTCTTTACTGTACATCATACATTTGTCAGTGATTTCAGCATGTATGACCCGGATCAACTGGGGCAGTACTACTTTCTCATAGAAGATCGACGTAAGAGTAGTAGTATACGTACTATTGCGTTTCGTTTGGTGAGTGAGCGCCGGAGACCCAATTTCTCACTCTCCCTTAATTTTTTCCTCACTTCCTTCAATCCTTTCATGTATCCCACTCCCTTCGCAAATTACTACGGACTCTGACTCGTCTATAAGCGACAGTTACCACTTACCATCACGTGGGCTGTTTGCTCGTTGCCACTGTTGGTAATAAAAAGTAACATTAATTATTCTGAATTTAATTTTATTAACGTACTTAAGAGTAGGTACATCTGTGAGTACCAAAATATCTTTAATACGAATGTGCCTAAAGTTTTCTGATTCTAGAAAGGTTTGAGACACATAAAAACAACATTTTTATAACAATATTTTATTGATTTTCAACTTAATAAAATAATACAACAGCAAAATACAAAATACAAATATGCCGAGTGTAACATGACAGTATATATTATAAACATCGATGAGACTGAATAAGCGACTTTCATTCATCTATACTAGAACACTAGAGTTCATATTTGCACGAATACAATAATATATTAGGGGCCCTACCACAACCTCGTATAGCAATGTTATTATAACCTTACTTGTCTCTATCCTTGTTTTTAATGCTACAAAAGAAAAAGACAAAGTAATATAAAAATAATACCGCTATAGGAGGTGGTGGTCCCCAGGCTACTATTATCCCACTGCAGGGCAAAAGTTCTTCTCATACAGAGAAGGCATAAGCAGACTAGGGTTATCCAACAAAAGTTGATTGTGTGACATTTCGTAGTGCGTATATTAGCCCGACAACTTTGGCACTTATGTGATTTACTAAGAACTGTATTTATATATTTTTGTGACAAAAATCTAGCTTCTTATGCTTATATAAAGTCTAAAATCATAGATATTGAAAAGACTAGACTATTTTTATATGCATATATGAAATAAGCCCTGTGTCTAAAGTATTTAAAAAGGTATCTGTATCTGCATTCCAGAACCCATGACACAAGCTATATTATATGCTTACTTTGGCTCTAGATGGCGTTGTATGTAGTTGTGGTGATATTATATTAAGTATATTATATTATTATACAATTAACAACACAAATAAAATAATATGAATAACTATTTTTGTCCTGTATAAAAATCAAACCCAACAACCTTCCGCACATTAATTGCACGCACATGTTCCGAAGTATTTATAAAATACAATGAAAAACATTAACTAAATCGAACCGATATAATATCTTTAATTACGTTAGGCCTTAATATTTGGCCTTTTCATTATCTACGAGCTGTATATTTTATGAATAATACATTAACGATTTATCTACTAAAGTTTTGTTTTATAACAAGTCATTTGTCAATATAATATGACCAATAAAACAGATTAGGAATTGGCAGAATAATATCACAACAACTACACACAACGCCATCTAGACCCGAAGTAAGCATATATTTATAGCTTGTGTTATGGGTTCTAAAATGCGAATATACATACTTGAATACTTTTTTGTAAATACATACATGATATACATAGAAACACCCAGACCAATGCAAATAGACATGTTCACGCACACAAATATTTGCACTGAGCGGAAATCAACCGCTACCTCTGCGTGACAGTCCATACATAGTACCACCGATCTTTAGTAGATGTGTAAATGTATTATATTATAATATTTAATAAGTTTTGTGATAAATATTAAATTCTACAATAGAAATATGTATTTTAGGAACCCTGAATGTCAAGCAGTTAAAATCTTACTAAATATCAAAGCAAATAAATTATTACTATTATAATTATCACGTATTCATCGACGGATAAGTAGAATTAAGGCTTCAATCAATCTTCGCTGTTTATTTATTATCTGTGACGAATTCACTGCAAAAAAAAAAGAAACAATGTAATTAATTGATCTATAGGTACTATTATATAAAGCAAAGGAGTTTGTTTGTTTGTTTTAACGCGCTAATCTCTGGAACTACCAGTCGAGTTGAATAATTCTTTTTGCGTATGATAGACCAGTTCTTGAGGCAGGTTATGGGCCATGTAACATCACGCTACTGGTGACGGGATCAGAGCAGTGAGCAAAGAAACGGGTGAAACCGCGCCACGGAAAGGTAGTTTTTTAATATAAACGCTTTCGAAATGTAAAATTGGTGTACTAATATTCATTGTAATAAATGAAATCTCAGCAACAGCTTAATTATGTAGTAATAAGAATATACATTATACATCACACCTGTCTCACATTAATGGGGTAAGCACAGATTATACAACGTAATTTGCTGCGATCTAAACATATATTGCCTCTTCTACATTCATTACTTTTTTAACATATAAATCACAGAAAAACCTTATTCTTTTATATTAGCCTAGCAAAGTGACACTATTCTACCTGATGGTAAGCAGTCAGTGGAATCTAGAAGTGGTGGACACCAATCCAAAAGCCAAAATGCTGGTATGGTGGCCTCCACTATGGCAGCTTAGAGAGACCCAAGATCCTCATATAGAAATCGAACCCACAATTGCTTGCAAAACAGTCCAAGTACCAAGAAGGATGTATTTGTCTTAATGTCTAGAGGTGTACTAAGAAAGGTTTTTTTTTAATTCAACCCCTAAGTGTGTGAAAAGGGATGAAAACTATTGTATAAAACTTCATAATTTTTAACTGAATGTTTTGTAATTTTGTTTTGGGATACTTCTAAAAAAGTAATAAATATCCTCATAAATATTTTTGTCAATGTTAGCCTTAAAAGGGTGAAATTGGGGATGAAACATTATATAGAAAGATCATTGCTTTTGAAGTCAGTAACTTGAAATTTGGAGAGTGTGTTTGTATTATTGTCTAGAGGTAGATTTAGAAAGAGTAAAAACCGATCCCAAATGCCCGGAGTGCATGGAAAACGAAGAAACAAGTTTCCACCTGCTGGCAGAATGCCCCATGTACTCACTGATCAGATGGGAACTCCTGGGATCGGACAGACTGGACGAGGAAGACATAAGAAATCTGAAGGTGGAACAGATGATCAGATTTATCAAGGATACAAGAAGGTTTGATGGGGTGCCGTGAAAAGGCTGGATCAACCACACTCTCAGCAAGCACTGCGGGTGAATCGTCCGTCCGGCTGCCGGCGTCCCCGCTGGAAATAATAATAATAATTCATCACAAAAATGATAATAGGAAAAATAAATTAAAATTTTACACTTATTTATTAATAGTAAAATTTTTCTTTGTCATAAATTTGTACAAGTAGGTATGTACAGCACTTTTAACGACATTTCGCTCTCTTGAAATGTAGAAGTTTTCACAATAGGTACGACTTTATTCGTTTTGAACATCGTAATAGGCTTTCGCAAGTATTGCTAAGAATAGAATAGAAAACTCTTTACTGTACATCATACATTTGTCAGTGATTTCAGCATGTATGACCCGGATCAACTGGGGCAGTACTACTTTCTCATAGAAGATCGACGTAAGAGTAGTAGTATCCGTACTATTGCGTTTCGTTTGGTGAGTGAGCGCCGGAGACCCAATTTCTCCCTCTCCCTTAATTTTTTCCTCACTTCCTTCAATCCTTTCATGTATCCCACTCCCTTCGTAAAATTACTACGGACTCTGACTCGTCTATAAGCGACAGTTACCACTTACCATCACGTGGGCTGTTTGCTCGTTGCCACTGTTGGTAATAAAAAGAAACATTAATTATTCTGAATTTAATTTTATTAACGTACTTAAGAGTAGGTACATCTGTGAGTACCAAAATATCTTTAATACGAATGTGCCTAAAGTTTTCTGATTCTAGAAAGGTTTGAGACACATAAAAACAACATTTTTATAACAATATTTTATTGATTTTCAACTTAATAAAATAATACAACAGCAAAATACAAAATACAAATATGCCGAGTGTAACATGACAGTATATATTATAAACATCGATGAGACTGAATAAGCGACTTTCATTCATCTATACTAGAACACTAGAGTTCATATTTGCACGAATACAATAATATATTAGGGGCCCTACCACAACCTCGTATAGCAATGTTATTATAACCTTACTTGTCTCTATCCTTGTTTTTAATGCTACAAAAGAAAAAGACAAAGTAATATAAAAATAATACCGCTATAGGAGGTGGTGGTCCCCAGGCTACTATTATCCCACTGCAGGGCAAAAGTTCTTCTCATACAGAGAAGGCATAAACAGACTAGGGTTATCCAACAAAAGTTGATTGTGTGACATTTCGTAGTGCGTATATTAGCCCGACAACTTTGGCACTTATGTGATTTACTAAGAACTGTATTTATATATTTTTGTGACAAAAATCTAGCTTCTTATGCTTATATAAAGTCTAAAATCATAGATATTGAAAAGACTAGACTATTTTTATATGCATATATGAAATAAGCCCTGTGTCTAAAGTATTTAAAAAGGTATCTGTATCTGCATTCTAGAACCCATGACACAAGCTATATTATATGCTTACTTTGGCTCTAGATGGCGTTGTATGTAGTTGTGGTGATATTATATTAAGTATATTATATTATTATACAATTAACAACACAAATAAAATAATATGAATAACTATTTTTGTCCTGTATAAAAATCAAACCCAACAACCTTCCGCACATTAATTGCACGCACATGTTCCGAAGTATTTATAAAATACAATGAAAAACATTAACTAAATCGAACCGATATAATATCTTTAATTACGTTAGGCCTTAATATTTGGCCTTTTCATTATCTACGAGCTGTATATTTTATGAATAATACATTAACGATTTATCTACTAAAGTTTTGTTTTATAACAAGTCATTTGTCAATATAATATGACCAATAAAACAGATTAGGAATTGGCAGAATAATATCACAACAACTACACACAACGCCATCTAGACCCGAAGTAAGCATATATTTATAGCTTGTGATATGGGTTCTAGAATGCGAATATACATACTTGAATACGTTTTTGTAAATACATACATAATATACATAGAAACACCCAGACCAATGCAAATAGACATGCACATACACACAATGATCATGCACACAAATATTTGCACTGAGCGGAAATCAACCGCTACCTCTGCGTGACAGTCCGTACATAGTACCACCGATCTTTAGTAGATGTGTAAATGTATTATATTATAATATTTAATAAGTTTTGTGATAAATATTAAATTCTACAATAGAAATATGTATTTTAGGAACCCTGAATGTCAAGCAGTTAAAATCTTACTAAATATCAAAGCAAATAAATTATTACTATTATAATTATCACGTATTCATCGACGGATAAGTAGAATTAAGGCTTCAATCAATCTTCGCTGTTTATTTATTATCTGTGACGAATTCACTGCAAAAAAAAAGAAACAATGTAATTAATTGATCTATAGGTACTATTATATAAAGCAAAGGAGTTTGTTTGTTTGTTTTAACGCGCTAATCTCTGGAACTACCAGTCGAGTTGAATAATTCTTTTTGCGTATGATAGACCAGTTCTTGAGGCAGGTTATGGGCCATGTAACATCACGCTACTGGCGACGGGATCAGAGCAGTGAGCAAAGAAACGGGTGAAACCGCGCCACGGAAAGGTAGTTTTTTAATATAAACGCTCTCGAAATGTAAAATTGGTGTACTAATATTCATTGTAATAAATGGAATCTCAGCAACAGCTTAATTATGTAGTAATAAGAATATACATATATACATCACACCTGTCTCACATTAATGGGGTAAGTACAGATTATACAACGTAATTTGCTGCGATCTAAACATATATTGCCTCTTCTACATTCATTACTTTTTTAACATATAAATCGCAGGAAAACCTTATTTTTTTATATTAGCCTAGCAAAGTGACACTATTCTACCTGATGGTAAGCAGTCAGTGGAATCTAGAAGTGGTGGACACCAATCCAAAAGCCAAAATGCTGGTATGGTGGCCTCCGCTATGGCAGCTTAGTGAGATGCTATTTCACGGTCTGCTTAAAAGACCCAAGATCCTCATATAGAAATCGAACCACAATTGCTTGCAAAACAGTCCAAGTACCAAGTCTAGAGGTCAATGTCTAGAGGTGTACTAAGAAAGGTTTTTTTTTTTAATTCAACCCCTAAGTGTTTGAAAAGGGATGAAAACTATTGTATAAAACTTCATAATTTTTAACTGACTGTTTTGTAATTTTGTTTTGGGATACTTCTAAAAAAGTAATAAATGTCCTCATAAATATTTTTGTCAATGTTACCCTTAAAAGGGTGAAATTGGGGATGAAACATTATATAGAAAGATTATTGCTTTTGAAGTCAGCAACTTGAAATTTGGAGAGTGTGTTTGTATTATTGTCTAGAGGTAGATTTAGAAAGAGTTTTTTAATTCAACTCCTAAGTTTGTAAAAAGGGATGAAAACGATTATTATGAAACTTCTTTGTTTTTTAATTTATAGTTTTGCAAATTTATTTTGAGATACTACTATCAAAGTAAAAAGTACTCTTATCAATATTTTTGACTGCGGTAGCTATAGAAGGTTTAAATTGGGGATGAAAATTTATATAACAATATCGTTGTTTTTGAAGTTATCGTCGTGCATATTAGTATCGGGATGCCTAAAGAATGCTGTTTCAATTTATCTTGATATAGGTGGGTTTAGGGGAGTGAAATATTAATAATAATAATAATAAGGCATTTATTTGTGAGAATATTGTTACAAGGTTGTTACAGTATATTAAAGTAGGTACATAATATTCTGCCATTTCTGGCGTACAAATATTCATGTCATTTTTAAACTAAATTTCACATAAAATCATAGTTTGTCATTTAGGAAATCATTGGTCGAATAGTAACATTTATCTAAAAGAAAGTCAAACAATTTATTTTTAAACACGGTAAAACTAAGACATTTAAACATATTTGGTAATTTATTGTACATACGGATTGCCATACAGTAAACGTTATTAGAAAAAAGGCTAATTCTCTGGTAAGGTACATGCAACTTATGTATATTTCGACTAGGTCTAATGACTACATCGTTATGCTTTTCAAATAAATAATTGTGTCTATGGACAAATATGCATATTTCATAAACATATAAAGCTGGGAGTGGTAATATTTTTAATTTTTTAAATAACGGTACACAACTGTCAAGTGGTTGCGCCCTTGATATAGACAGTTCTTTGTTTCTAAGTTAAAGTTGAGAAAGTTGAAGTTTTAACCAAAATGGAAAATGCTGTTTTAAATACTATTAACAGGGATTGCTATACGGTTTGCATTTGGCACTGTATATTTTTGGAAGCAGATATCTTTAGGTAGGTGAAATAGAGGATTGTATGAATGGAGAATAGAAAGAATTTGGAAAATATGGCTTTTAACTTAGAGCGTGAAATACAAACACATCAATGTACCCATCACGAACAGGTTCTGCATAACTGTTTGGATGGACAATTGGCAATTTTATATTGCTTACTCGTAAGTACTTAATCACACCACCTTTACGAATTATTTTAGCTGCCCGGATAGACAAACAAAAAAAATCGTTTATATGTATTTTGAATAGATTTGCTCTGCTCATAGCGTCTCTTAAATATGTAAATGACATAAAATGTCTGTGGGAAAAAGGATATCCACGTAAGCGAAGCCATGGACAAAAGCTAGTTTCTTTATAATAATAAAATAAATAATAAATACTTACTTCACTACTATAGAAAGATCTTTTGCATGAACTATATACTTGTGTCCCAATTTCTCGTTCTTGTCATAAGCGTGTAACTTTACAACGGCGTCATCTTTACTACGAGATGCAACTATTGATTTGTATAACTGAAAGAAACATTATTATTCACTTATATTATAATGCGAAAGTAACTCTTGTTTGTCTGTTACGCATTCATGCCTTAACCACTGGACCAATTCTGATAGAATTTGGTATAAGGTTAGAATAAACTTTACGGAACAACATATGTTAGACTGTCTTTGATCGCGAAATATGGCTTGAAGATGTTGAAATAGGGTATGAGGGCGGAGCTGCGGGCAACAGCTAGTTCGTGATAATATTGAAATTATGTAATAAGTTTTAAGTAACGCCTGTAAAGTTTGCTGTTACGGAGTTAGCCGTATTGAAAATTAAAATAAATATATAGACATATTGAAATAAATTCATGACTGAACTCATTTTAACTGAATTGATATTTCACTTACCTTTACCCCACAAACAAAAGGTACAACAACATCATCTTTCGCGTGTAGTATCAACACTGGCAGTCCCTTAGCTTTGCACAAATGTTCGTCAGATTTGAACGTTTGTTCTTCGTTGGTTCTGAATGGCGCGACTATCATATATTCATGGTAAGGCAGCCAAGTTGCTAGCTAAAATAAACATCATTTTCATTAAAACAAGCAAAATGTATTATTAAAAAAAAACTCAAAAGAAAGGAACCCATTTTTTTTCGTGCTAACGCTACATTGAAATTTTATGTACCCTATGTCACTCACACAATCAATACGAATCAAATGACACCTCATATTATTATGTTTAAATCCATTAAGCCATACACACACACACACACACACTCACGCACGCACGCACGCACGCACGCACGCACGCACGCACGCACGCACGCACGCACGCACGCACGCAAGCTCACACACACGCGCGCAAGCACTCACACACACACAAACGCACACAAACTTATAATATTTCGAATTTATAATATTAATAGGATTTTTTAAATACATACATATTATACATAAAAACACCCAGCCCAATGCAAATAGACATGCTCATAGGAATACATACTTTTCCCACAGGGTGTTTGGACACTTCATCAGCCAAATTGTTGAATGGAGCTTCAAGAATAAGCCCATTGGGCATCGGCAGAGGTGTAGATCTGTCCAGCAGTTTTATTGACAGCTCAGGAAGGTTGCCCAGCAAGTGAGATGATATAGCTGTACCTAAAAAAAATAAGGGAAGCCATTACGCTAATAGTTGCTCACAAAAGCTTTTGGCACTGTTTATCTATACATATAATAAAAATGTAACGGATCACCTGCTGTACATGAAAGATATATGAGAATAAATATAACAAACATACCTAAAGAATGTCCCCACACAAATATAGGTGGATGGTCCTTCTCGTTAACGGTTGATAGCAACCAATCATACACCATCAGGGAGTCTTCCACAACTCCCGCTTCTGTTGGCTTTATGTTTGTTGAGTCGCCATAGCCTAGGATGGTAAATATAAATATGTAATTAAATAATTTTAAGAAGATTTCTCGTTTACAATAACAGTAGGTCGATTAGGTGTACTAACCGCCAGTTTCTGTAGGTATCACCTGTTAAATCCCATGTGAAGTACCAATTGGGTTGCTAAAAGCATGAAATATTAGTTTTTTTTAGCCTACCAAAGTGACTCCACTCCGCCTGATGGTAAGTAGTACTTCTGGATTTCAAATCCAGAAGTGGTGGCAACCATACCAAAAGCCATCGTCTTAATATTCTGGTATGGTAGCCTCCACTATGGCGGCTGGGAATGGGGTTAGGGAAAGGAAATGAGGCAGGTGAGGAAAGAGGAAAGGGGGAAATAGGGCCTGCGGTGCTCGCACTCACCGAACGAAACGCATTAGTGCGGGTACTACTACTCTTACGTCGATCTTCTATGAGAGGGTAGTACTTTCCCGAACGATCCGGCCTATTCATGCTGAAACCAGCGTGGATCTAATTAGATAAAATCAAACTAAATATTCATTCTTTTAGCATGCTTTTAGGTACTTCATATGAGATTTAACAGATGATTAGTTGTGTACTAGTCAATCGACAGAAGAATTATTTAAAAAAATAAAGAATTGACAAACTTCGGTAGTCTTGTATGTGTGTAGCTTCGATTCGTACAAAACATAATTTTGTGTGACTCAGAAACTCAGAAATTTTTAATATAGTAGCAATTAACACATACCTAAGTTTTATAAAAAAAAATTTTGACAACTCCTGCACTAGAGAACAAGCCCTGTGTCACAGGGAACTGTTACAAACATACAATTAATAGACGCAAAGTACACCCACACTCGGAACTAATATTTGTGAATCACACAAAGTTTTGTCCGGTGTGGGGATCGAACCCACCATCTCGTACAAATCAGTCGCTTGTGTTTTCGCTGCACCACAGAGGCAGTCGAATTAATATTAATTATTGTAATATACAGTAGCCTGTCGGCGATAAAAAGGATGGCCTGTATTTCTTGCTAGCGCCGATATTATTTATATAAGTTTAATTTTGAATTTTACTGAGCCTGGGTGTATATTGATTTCAATTTGTATGTTTCTAATACCCAATACCTAATACCCAATGAACAATATTCCAGGGTCCGGGTAACTTTTAATAACACAGCTCACTTTAAAAGAACACTTATTTATTTCTTGAAATTCTTGAGGTACTGATTAACAACAAAAATTTTCACCTTATATACTACGGGTGGGAACGAAACCATATCGCGATCTATAAATAAGGCACAACGCCATCTAGAGCGATATGAGACAATTTTTTACTAACAAATATTATCATTTTTTATAACAATTGTCGACTAATGGATCGACATTCCGCCCACCAAGGACACAGCAACAGCGTGTCCTTTAAAGGTTAAATTTAAATTAGTTACAACCAATAAACTCATAAGTATATATAGTAGATACTTATGTGCTACTTAAAATAAATGACAAAATAACAATAATAAATCAGCCAATAGGCAAGACACACAGTTTTGATGTTGGTCTTTTAATAATTGAAGCACTAGTGCGTATGGTGACTACACGCGTAAAGTTGTCCCGACCGGGATGTTTTTCAACCACTCTGCCAAGTAACCATCTGCAAGGAGGCAGATTGTCTTCCTTCACTAAAACAGTGTCACCGACACTAGGTTCTGGTCTTTGTTTAGACCATTTGTAACGATGAAGAAGAGTAGTCAAGTATTCATTTGACCATCGACGCCAAAAATCTTGCATCATCTTTTGAACTAAATGCCATCTCTTTAAGCTAGATATGTTCACTGACTCAAAGTCATGGTCTGGTGCATTGATAAGAGGTTCACCGACCAGGAAATGCCCTGGTGTCAAAGGGTCAACAGTGTCCGTATCTGTAATTCGGCACAAAGGCCGGGAATTTAAGCATGCCTCTACTTGACTTAATAGAGTTGCCATCTCTTCATGAGTCAAAGTAGAGGTTCCTATTACCCTGCGTAAATGTTGCTTGCAAGATTTAATACCAGCTTCCCATAATCCACCGAAATTCGGTGCATGGGGCGGAATGAAATGCCACGTTGTTCCCTCATTAGCTAACGTCTCAGCAATTTCCTTGGCAATACCCGACCTTTCAGATTGAACCAGAATTGGCAGTTCATTGGCGGCACCCTGAAAGTTTGTACCATTGTCACTCCATATATCCTTGCAGTGACCGCGTCTTGCCACGAACCTTTTAAAGGCGGCCAGAAAACCTTCCGTCGTTAGGTCACTAACAACCTCTAAATGAACAGCCTTAGTCGCCATGCATACAAATAAACATATATATCCCTTGTATGAATGATGACCCCTACCCTTTGAGGTTCTTAAATTAACTGGACCAGCATAATCGACCCCGCTGTTCTTAAATGGCCTACTAGGGGTAACACGAGAAGATGGTAACTGACCCATCAATTGAGTTTTAGTAGAAGAAGCATAACGAAGACAAATAACACATTTTCGCACGTAGGCTTTAACCAATCTCTGAACGCCTAGTATATAATATTTTCTATTCATCAGCAATAAGCGCGGACCGCCATGAAGAGTAAGACGATGTGCATCAGCAATTAACAGATTAGTTAATAACGAATTTTTCGGCATCAAAATCGGATGTTTTTGTGCCACATTAAGAGCCGATAGCTCCAGTCTACCGCCCACCCTCAGAATATCAGAAGAATCCAGGTAAGGATTAAGAGAACTCAGTGCCGTACGCTTATTATTAGATTTCTTTTGCAGGTTTGTAAGTTCATCTTCGAAGTGGTGCTTCTGACATTTCCTAATACAGGTATCCAATGCTAACTTCAATTCTTCGACTTTTAAATAAGACTTATTTCTTTTAATTTTAGGGATCTTCCATTCTAAGACACGTCTACAATATGCTACTACTCTGACCAATCTGTTAAGCGATGAAAATCTATCCCAAATCCAATTGTCAATATCAACATCCTTTGCTACTACATGTACCTTAATTTCTTCAACCTTGGTTGACACATTTTTATGTTTGACAAACGGAATGTCTTTTTCTTTCAAAAAATCTGGACCTTCCAACCATAACCGCGTTTTTAGCAATTCCAATGGATAAAGACCTCGTGACGCGCAATCAGCAGGATTCTGCTTAGATTGAACGTGGTTCCATTGCTGAGGTTCACTCATACATAAGATCTCGGATACGCGGTTGGCGACAAACGTCTTCCATCTACTGGGATGACTGTTTAATACATATATACACATACATGCCAGTACTATCTCCGAATCAGTCCATGCATGTAGATTGGATCTGTCGATTCCCATCACTCCAGAGACCTCAGCTAGAAGTTTTGCCAGTAATACCGCACCACACAACTCTAGACGTGGAATTGAAACCGTTTTGATAGGCGCTACCTTGGTTTTGGCAGTAAGTAAAGTGACATGAATTGTACCTTCAGAATCGACTACGCGTACGTATACAACCGCTGCATACGCAATTTTTGATGCATCACAGAAACCATGCAAGTCAATCTGCTTGTCACTGTCCTTCATGCCCAACCATCGAGGTATCGAAAATTCTGTCAGACGTTGTAACTCCTGACGGTAAGTAAACCAGTCATCTTTTATTTCATTTGGTACAGCTTCATCCCATGAAATTCCAATAATCCACAGCTTTTGAATTTGCACCTTAGCCATTATAATAACGGGTGCGATCCATCCCAAAGGATCAAATAGTCTTGAAATATCTGATAATATTCTTCTTTTTGTTACAGGTTCCTGTAGTGGAGGCAGCTCAACAGAATACTGGAAGGTGTCGTTCCTTCGGTTCCAGGTAAGTCCCAAAGTTTTCATTATCTCATCCTTTTTTATTCTGATATCTGTTTCTAAGTTTCCTTTGTACTGTTCACCTATTATTTGCTCCAGTAACACATTGCTATTGCTTGATCACTTTTGCAACTCAAACCCTGCTTTAGCTAATAGTTCGTTCATTTGACGATATATTTCAAGACCTTCTCCAAGTGTCTGACAGCCCGTCATGAGATCATCCATGTAATAATCATTAAGAACTCTTTTTGCAGCCAATGGATAATTATCTCCCTCATCGTACGCGACCTGATGCATGGATCTAACAGCTAAAAATGGTGCCGAAGCTGTGCCAAATGTAACTGTAAGTAATTTGTAGTCTTGAATTTCAGATGTTTTGTCATCTCTCCAAACCATGCGTTGGAAGTGTGTATGTTCATCTGCTACCCGTATTTGGCGATACATCTTAACAATATCCGAAATTAAGCAAATCGGATGAACTCTCCAACGAGTAAGTAAATGTCGTAAGTCCTGTTGCAAGGTAGGTCCAATCAATAAATCATCATTAAGCGATTTTCCATTGGTTCCCTTACTAGATGCGTCGAAAACAACACGAACCTTTGTTGTGTCTTTATCATTACGTATTACAGCATGGTGAGGTAAGTAGACGGCATGTTCATTTTTCTCATCTCTTGTCGATACAGGCTTCATGTGACCTAAAGCTAAATACTCATGTATAACTGCCGTATATTTAGCTTTGAACTCCTCGTTTCTACTTAGCTTACTTTCCAATGCATAAAAACGTTTGACTGCTATGTTACGCGAATTTCCATATTTACAGCTTGGATCAGCGTCGCGAAAAGGTAATTGTACCACATACCGACCATCGCCATCACGTCTTGTCGTCGTGGTGAATAATTTTTCACATTCAATTTCTTCTTCTGTCTGTGTTTTATTTCCAGGTGATTCAGCTTCGAGTTCCCAAAACTTTCTGAGAAGATCATCAGCTTCAATGCAAGAATGCATCACCGTTATATTATGATGACTATTGAGTGATTTATCAACCTCACAGACACCAGATAGAATCCATCCAAACGCAGTATTTTGAGCTAAAAGACTACCACTCGGATTCTTTTTAATACCTTCGTGGATAATTTGGCTGTATATATCAGCACCTAATAAAATATCAATTTTATTAGGTCTGTCATATTCAGGATCAGCCAAATTATCCAATTCCAAATTAACCTATTCTACTCCAGTTACTTTCGTAACTGGGAGAAGGGAAGTAACCGACTTCAACACGAAGGCTTTAGTCTCAAATGTATACTGCGTATCATATCTCGACCTTACCTTAATTGTGACTGTGGACCTTGAGGTCACACCCCTGTCACCACCTACACCTGTTAAGGTGTTCCTAGCAGCAATCCTTTTAAGGCCTAAATATTGAACTATTGATTCATTAACGAACGAACCCTGTGAACCTTGGTCTAATAAAGCCCTTACCGTATGATAAGTTCCATCTTTCGACTTGACTTGCACCACTGCTGTAGCTAACAAGACAGTTTTAGAATAATTATGACCTGTCGAAAGACAAGATACTACTGGCTTAGTAAACCCCTCCGCTCGTGCGGTTAATTTATTGCTGCTAGAATCCTCCGCTTGTGCGGTTAATTTGTGGCTGTTTAGTGCCACATCATCCTTCGGCGTGCTTTTATAAGATGCCGAGCTTCCCTCATGAACCGTATTAATCTCGTCCTCCAAAGACCCTGAAACACCAGTAGGGTGTAATAAAGAATGGTGGCGACGTTTGCACACCTGGCATCGGACAGTGTTTCTACAGTACTTGGCAGAATGGTTCGCCTTTAAACAAACAAAACATAAATTATTCTCCATAGCGAAATTACGTCGATTTTCGTTCGATTCTTTGCAAAACTTTTTGCAATTAGTTATTTTGTGATCAGCCCCGCAAAACACACAAGATACTACCATATTATTTTTATCCTTAACAACATGAAAAGACTTTGTACTCCTTATAGCTACGTTAGCTTTTTCTCTAGTTTCCATATTTTCTAACCCTCGGCAGCGACCTATCAAGAACTCAGAAAATTGCTTAAAGGTAGGTAATTCATCTGTTGGGTCTGATGACACATGAAATTCCCAAGCTTTTCGCGTTTCTTTATCTAATTTGCTACTTATTATATGTATTATCAGAATGTCCCATGATGATACATCTACACCTATATTTCTTATACCGTCTAAACAATCTGACGTTGTGTTTATTAATTTCTTAATTTCAAATGCTGATTCAGCTGCTATGATCTTTTGATTAAGTAACCGCTTTAATATTCCATTGGCCAAAAAACGATTATTATTGTAGGTTTTATTTAGCTTTTCCCAAGCAACTCTATAGCTGTCAGAAGTTGTCTGAATATTCCGAAGCAATTGCTCTGCTTCTCCGGTCAAATGACCCTTTAAGTAATAAAATCGTTGAGCATCATCAAGATCCCTGTCTTCATGCACAAGTCCAGAAAACAAGTCCCTGAATGTCTGCCACTCGTTATATTTACCCGAAAAAACAGGAATTTTAATTTCAGGCAACTTAACACGACCTTTAGGTTTTTCATTAGTAGGAATATCACTCGACTTAGCAGCTGACTCAGTTGATTTTAATTTTACTAACAATTCTTTCAATTCAGTCTTATACTGAAGATATAATTCATCCACAACATCATACACGGAGTCCTTATAATACTCTGAAATGCACAAGTCGCTTCTTTTAGTTTGAGTTACAATTTTTATATGAGTGCTATAGAATAAAGTCCATTGCTGCTCCAAACTTTCGAGTCTAGTCTCTATATATGGAACCGTTAACCGCTCTTTGGGAGATTTTTTAAAATTAGTTCTTGCCTTGAGCATATTTGCCCTAACATCCTCCTGTAAAGCGCTAAAAGATTCCATTTTTTTTACAAAAGTCTAAATTTTGAATAAAAAAAAAACTAACTGCAAAAACAAACTAACTTGCAACACACAACAATCTTAAAAGAACATGAGTATCCCGTCTAAACCACCTTTTACTTAGAACTAAACTAAGTCCCAACTAACTTTTAGATCAATTTTGCAAGTTTCACTATTCTTGACTTTAAAGTTCAAAATTGCGTGATTATCTGTTTTCTTCAAAGTTAATTTCTTCTAAGTAATAAAGGTGAAAATGTACTCACAATTTATACGGTACTCACTGACACTTGATTGTTCAATCGACGTAACCTCTCATGTCGTACAAGTGGCGCTTTAGAGCACCTCCACACCAGTTCTGCCTTGGCCAATTCCGTGCCTCCTGCTTCCGTTGCTTCCCTCCGGAGATTACTTCCTCCGGTTCCACTACCGCCAAGATACCTTCCTGGACCCTCGCAGTAGGGATGTGATCTGGACAGCGATCCACTATCCAGTAGACGTAGCAGGTGATGTTTACCAACACCACTGATGACCACCGAAGACAAAAAAACACGTCGTGCTTATCCGGCTCGAAGGACCATGAACAATATTCCAGGGTCCGGGTAACTTTTAATAACACAGCTCACTTTAAAAGAACACTTATTTATTTCTTGAAATTCTTGAGGTACTGATTAACAACAAAAATTTTCACCTTATATACTACGGGTGGGAACGAAACCATATCGCGATCTATAAATAAGGCACAACGCCATCTAGAGCGATATGAGACAATTTTTTACTAACAAATATTATCATTTTTTATAACAATTGTCGACTAATGGATCGACACCCAATACCAAATACCCAATACCAAATACCCAATACCGAAACCCATTCTCTGTTGTGGAAGTTGTCTTTAAAAACATGCAAATATGACCTATTTATAATACAATATCTTAAGATTCAAGACACAGTACCTCTGTAATCAAACGTAATGATATGATACTCCATTCTTTGAAAAAACTGGTACAGTTCTATCCTGTGAGAGGCTGCTCTGGAGTTTGAATTGCCTGTAATGGGAAATTTACACCATTAATCTTTACATAGTATTAAATGTAGTCTGTCTGTTTAAACGCGCTAATCTTGAGAACTATCCAATATATTTAGATGCGGTATTGTAGATTTCTCAGGGCAGGTTTAGGTATATAATACATCAATCTATTACTTATAGTAGCCGAGCAATAACAATAATAGTAAAGCAAGCAGAAAACGAGCAACAACTTTTAGTACCAATGCGAAGAGAGGCGAGGCACTAAGTCGTCATTTAAAGAGAGCATTATTATAACGGTAGGCAATGGCTTCTCGAAGCTTCTGGCATTGCAGAAGTCCATGGGCGACAGTAACCACTTACCATCAGGTGGGTTGGTGACAACTTTTGGTGTGTCGGTTATAACGACTCTACTGCACATAAGCAAAGTATTTTTCTAATTTTTTTATTGCTGACAGTGGCAGTGAAGCAAACAGCCCACGTGATGGTGAGTGGTAACTGTCAGGGACTCTGCGAAGCCGCTGCCTACCATGAAGGCAGTGGCGTGCACTCCCTAGAGGCATAAAAGCACTGCCTACCCTAATAAATTCATCATAATTTTATCTAACTAGTAATATGCATAATGTATTATATTAAAAGAGATAGATTACCATTATTTTATACTCAGCAATATGTATATTTTTACGCGTAATGATTTATTCTTTCAATTTAATCAACACAATATCACTTTACATCTATCTATGATACAACAGCGCCATGGTCGTGCTCGCGGAATAATCAGAAAACAGCAATGCCTAAAAAAACACACATGCAAGCTTCTTATGCTCTATATGTACACGCACGCACACATACGCACGCGGTTGATTTTCTTCGCGACTAAAGCACTGCTTAATTGAACGACACGCCAATAGAAAACGTCAATTTTGAATTAAATTGAATTAACCAATGACGACGCATTTCATGAGTTCTCATTGGTGGATTTGTAGTTTGAGTATTATCCTATTAAATTAAATATGTATCTATAGATGACATTTTAAGAGTTTTTGTTAAAGATCTAATTTAGTTGCGTAATATTTATAATATTTTATTATTAATATTTTATCAAAAAAATAGCTAGTCGCCATTACCTAATGTTTTGTTTTGTTTTGTTTGAGTGCAGACAATTAAATTGAATTATGGTGTTTATGACTTATATTAGTAGGTAATGTAATTTTTTTTTGTGGTGTGATTGTGTTATTATGGTTGATGTGATTCAGTGGTCAATTTATTTTTGTTATACTAAAGATTCAATACCAAGTGATTTGTGATGTTAATGATAGGTTAAGTACAGAAAAGGCAAACTAAAATTTAATATTAAGTAAGTACTTTAGCAATTAAACATATAAATGCCTAACCGGTTTTACCTATATTTACAAAGTAGACAATCGGTAGGTATCTACGTAATCTCTTGTGTTTTCCGTGATAGCTATTTCATAATGGGAGACTTAATGATTATGTAACGGATTATAACATATTAAAAAATGAGCAATTCGGTTTTAGAAAGAATAGTTCCACAACATTAGCTTGCTTTGATTTAATTAAGACAGTTACTGAATCAATAGATGAAAAGAAGCCAGTAACAGCCATATTTCTTGATATGAGCAGTGCGTTTGATTTTGTGGATCACAATCTGCTGCTTTACAAGTTAGAAAAATATGGCATAAGGGGAAAAGCTAATGATTGGATAAAGAGTTATTTGTCTAATAGAACTCAATGCGTTGAAATAACCAAATTACAACAAAATAATAAGATAGCCCATAGGTCAAATTTTTTAAATAATAACTTTGGTGTACCCCAGGGCAGTGTCCTGGGACCGTTTTTGTTTTTAATGTACATTAATGATCTCCCTAATGTTACAAATAATAAAACAGTTCTATTTGCAGACGATACAACTATAATTGTTAAATGTAAAAATAAAATTACATATGAACAAGAAATCAATCTAGCACTAAATCAAGTAATTAACTGGCTTGAAAACAATAACTTAAAAATAAATGTAAATAAAACAAAAATGGTACAATTTAAAAGCTATCAAAGTAGGTCTTTGGAGCTTAACATTTCTTATAATAATATTAAAATCGAAGAAGTTGATATAAATAGGTTCTTGGGAATAGTTATAGATAAGAATTGCAACTGGAAGGCTCACATTGAATGGATCTCTGACAGACTAGACAAATTTGTATACGCGATAAAAAGGTTACGTCTAACGGTGTCAACTGAAGCAGCACTTAGCGCTTACCATGGTTATGTGTCATCAGTACTATCCTATGGACTGTTATTATGGGGCAACTCAGTTGAATTGATAAGAGCATTCAGAGTACAAAAAAAAATGCGTAAGAGCCATATGTGGAGCGTGGTTTATGGACAGTTGTAAGCCTTTGTTTAAAAAATTTCGCATCTTGCCTCTACCTTGCATGTATATCAGAGAGGTTTGTCTATTTCTTAAGCAGCATCCTGAATATTTCAAGCTACAGTCTGAGATGACAAGTAGAGAAGTAATACCTAGAAATAAGTTCAAGTTATACTATCCAGGGTGCCATTCAGAAATATACAAAAGGAATTCATATTTAAATAGTATTAAAGTGTACAATAAGTTACCCAACTCGTTTAAGGACTTACCATTTGCATTGTTTAAAACAAAACTAAATAAGTGGCTGTTGGATAATTGTTTTTATGACCTAAATAAATATATGTCGTATAAAGAATAATAAATAATATTATATAATAATTTAATTAATATATTTGGTATGAATGTGTGTGATATAAAACTGACATGTAGAATTTAATAATAATGATTTATATAAATATATAATAAGCAACACTGACTATAGTTACATATTATACTAACATAATTACTACATAATATTATCTAAATTTTGCACACCATTGTTATGGTAGAATGTACAGGGTCTATGAGTTATGTCATCTTTATTATTAACTACATTCCTGCAAATAAAGAATTTTATTTCATTTCATTTCATTTCATTTCATTTCATTTCATTTCATTTCATTTCATTTCATTTCATTTCATAAGTTACAAAACGTTCGTAATACATTACCGATCTAACTAACAATAAATTTTCAGTTCGCAAAAAAGCTTCATCATAAGTGACTGCCTCTGTGGTTCGGTGGTACTGAGTATGGACTACCACAGAGGTCATGGGTTCGATTCCCGCTTGGTGCAAAAATTTGTGTGCATCATGTTCATGCACACAAATTTTCTGCATTGGTCTGGGTGTTTCTATGTATAATATGAATGTATTTACAAAAAAAAAGTATTTAGGGATGTATATACCCGCATTCCAGAACCTATAATACAAGCTTAAATATAATAAAGCTACTTTGAGTCTAGATGGCGTTGTGTGTAGTTGTTGAAATATTAAATTATATTATTATAAGTCAATTGGAGGTGGTCACTCAAAATTATCATAACCATTAATCAACACATTTCGGCAAATTATGTTATGCCTACCCTATCGAAAATGTCTGTGCACGCCACTGCGTGAAGGGTGTGGGATAAGTGAAGTGAGAAAAAAGAAAGAGGAGAAATTGGGTCTCCTGCACTCTCACTCACCGAACGAAACGCAATAGTACGGATACACGTATACGGTAGCACGTCCCCGGTTGATACGGCCCATTTATGCTGAAACCAGCGTGGATCTACTACCATGATTTAATATAAATTTGGTATCTACTTCGTTAATGCAATTAGTTAATTACAAAAATCTTTTTTATTACACATTAAAGGCATTTTTTACCACATTGGGTCCTATTAACCATGCAAGATTGTCCAGACCGGATATGATCCCAATACTAAATTATTAAATAGATTGGAGGGCCGCACAAATAAAAACACACTATTTTTAAGAAAAGATTTGATAGCATTAAGTACATTAAATTGTATTAGTGCTTCGTTAATTTATCTTTAACAATCCTTTCAATGTATTATTAACATTACATTAGTTACACAGTGAGCTATCTAACAGTGAAGATCTATAATTAGATTTTATAAAATTCACCGTGGAATACGCACTTTCACAAAGATAGGTATTGCCCATCATCGAACCCATTTTTAAGCCAAGCCAATCTTGGCTTAAAAATGGGTGAAGCGCTGGCACGGTTGTTGTCTCATTCCGTTTGACAAACACGAATAAAATGCACAAATACAGCGCCCAGGTATTCCAGCGCCCTGATATAAAACATACGAATCAATATTTTAATTATTTCTTTATAATACCATAAAATATAATTATATCTAGGTACTAATAAAATTTGAATAATGTGAAGAATTTATTCTTCCATTATAATGTAATGTTAAAATATTATAATATTGAAAACATACCGCGGGCTGCAGAAAGTTGAACTGGTCAAGAACATTGACCACGGCACAGCACAGCAAAAAAAGCACGGCTGTGATTGGTCGGTTATAATCGCGGAAGTTTGTTACTAGTGAAATAAGTGCAAAATCGACTAATCACATCCGTGCTTTTTTATTGCGATTACAGTGCTAACGTTTGGCGAGCCGTCAACGAGTTATGCGCACTCAAGTGGTTTATATTCGTCTGTGACACAAATCCCTTAAAAATACCAACAAATAAAAGGAGGGGAGGGAGGGAGGGACACTTACCATGACAATATAATATAATAGGCGATGTAGAATTAGTTAGTTGTTCATCGAGCAGTTTGTTCAATTCTTCCTTGTCTGCGTTCGAATCAAAGTGACCCTTTAGTTTCTCGTATATCGTTGTTGGTAATATGTGCCATATGCCTGAAATATTTAAATTTAATATAATTACTATTTACATCATAATATAGTGACGTCGTCCATTAATAAAAAACAAAAAAAAAATAATGAAGAAAGATTCAATGGAATGGAATAAGGATGGGATGGTGTTGGGATGGTATGGTATGGAATGGGACTAGATGAAGAAATGTTGAGATGAAATCGAATTTCAAAATATGAAATTATAAATTTGAAATTATACAGTAATATAAAAGGAAAATAAGTGTGAGTTCGTGTGTGTGTGTATGTGTGTGTTCGTGCTTGTGTGCGTGCATGCGAGCGTGTGTGTATGTGTGTGTGTACGTTTTTTACCACTCAGTGCCTAAATGTCTGAACCGAATTTGATGAAAATTGGTATGTAAGTAGATAGATTCGGTGCCGGGGACGGACATAGGCTACATTTTATGCCAGAAATAGGTCTGGTTCCCGAGGGATACAAAACATATTATACGCGCGGACGAAACCGTGGGGCGCAGCTAGTACCCACACTACATAAATAAAAAATAATTTACCAATCTTAACCCTGCACTTGTCAACCTTAGATTCGTACTCGATGCTGAGATTGCGAGCGCCGACTATACCACTCGTCGATGGTTCTTCGAAGTCCGTGTAGAGAGGCCATTGTACTGCGGAAATAAGGTTTGTTTGAACGCGGTAGTCTCTGGAACAACCAGTAGGATTTGAAAAATTCTTTTTGTATATGATAGCCCAGTTCTCGAGGACATAATGCTACTGGCGACGGGAAAAGCTAGTCTTATATAAAGCAGAAGAGTTTGTTTTTTTTTTTGTTGGTTTGTACGCGGTAATCTCAGGAACTACTAGTCCGATTTGCAAAATTATTCTTGAATTTGATAGCCCACAATTCTTGACGCTATAGATTAATCAACATCATTTCATTCTGCAGATCAAAGTACTGCTTTTATCCAAAGAAAAGCACCGCCATATCTACATAATTGCTTAACAGTTGATACGATAGGTTGATCACCGTTTAAGCCGGCATCCTATACTGCACAAAAGCTTTCATAATCATTTCCAATGTGACTGATACTGTGTCACAATAATCAGTTGGCAGTGACTTTCACCATGTCCTCAAACGTTGGTTATCTTAACCCAATAGATATATAGAATAGATACCGGATCAAAAGTCGAAATGGCCCTGTGGATAGGGCACCGGCTTCGTAAACACGAGGTAGTGGATTCGAATCCAGGCAAGTACCAATGTGATTTATAAATTATATGTACTTTATAAGTTTATCTTGGACATTTTATGACTGGCGGTGAAGGAAAACATCGCGAGGAAACCTGGACTTAAAAGTCTGAAATTGCCAAGCCGCCTTGAGCAAGCGTGGTGGTTAATGCTCATGCCTTCTCTGTATGAGAAGAGACCTTTGCCATGCAGTAAACAGGCTGGTATTATTATTATTATTATATGCCGCATCAACAATTATTTGTTGATGCGGTATAATAAATAAAAAATAAAATTAAAATGCGCTTTAACGGGCTATTTTAAGGCGGCGATTCGAAAGCACTGAAATGCACCAATCGTGGTGTCCTTAGAGAGTTGTTATGCTAGCAAATGCCGGTATGAGTTGTGCGCATCTGTAGTTCTATATGGAATCTGTAGAAGGTTATCTGTTTTTAGATTCATCATCATTTATTTATTGTTATTAGAACAATTAGTCATTTAAATTGAGAAAAACATAAAATAAAACTCACTCTGTTGTCTCGCAATACCTCATACATTCAGAAAAGATCAACTTTCATTCATCAGCAAACAGATCTAGTCCATGACTTGACGCCAGCAGAGTGTTGAGTCTCTTTAACATACGCGGTACTGGAGACATGGAACACGCAACCGTGCGACAGGGTGGTACCGCAAACAAATGTTGCCTGGCTTGGTTATAATTATCGTGCACAAAAAATTGACACAGCTCGGCATGCAAGACATCAATAGCTCCATGCAAGATTTTTGTCCACTGCTGGACATAGGCCTCTCCCAATTTTCGCCACCTTGCCGGTCGCGAGCCGCCTTCATCTATCTGTCTTTAGATTAATTAAAAAAAGTATAAGAATAATTACTTACCAAAATTAGCAAAGACTAAGTTTCTTCTGAATGACTTTGAGTACTTAAATATAAGTGGTATAACGGCAACGTGTATCACGAACAGGCCGGCAGAGATTGATGCACCAAATAATAGTACTCTGGAAAACAGAAACATATAATATAAATTAGTATAATTCCGTTAAATTTATTAAAAAATAGACGAATTATGTTTATTAGGCAATTTTTATCTTTTGCTTCGTTTGCTTATTCAGTACTACAATGTTAAGAATAGCTGCATTACAATTTTTATTTTCTCTTTTTTACTACTTTCACTAAACAACAAAAGAGTACAAAAATTTGCCTATTACCATATCATTATTCACAACACCATGAAATTAAAACTTCAACATCACTTTTTATGCTTTAAGTATACTTTTAAGAAAGCAATCAAAAGTAGGTATTGTCTCAAACAAGGTAAATAGAAACATAGAGGTCAAAAGAAATTAAATAGTTACTAATGGGCAATTCTTAAATAATTTATTACATCATCAGGTATTACTGATACTGAATTAATTAGGTATTCCACTACTGCAACTTACTATACAGTCCATGCTACTGACATGCCATGAGTACGAGATGCAGACTTCGTAGCAATATCACATATTGCATGCACATTTTTGTGTTACCAATTCATATTTTTATCCTAACTGTCACACCAGTGTGACACAGGGATGTGAAGGTTAGTAGGTCGTAGTAATTTTCTGTGTCCAGAGCGCCTAGACAAGCGGCATAAATGCTAATAGAATAGATTAAAAAAATTATGGGATTGACATACGCTAACATGTACATTGTAGTTAGCTTATGTCAATTCCATTCAGTTTTTAATCTATTTTATTCTATTGCTATATGCTTAATGCGACGCTGGGTATCGTGGGTTCGATTCCCGCGGAAGGCAAATTTTTGTGTGATAAACATTTGTATTTGTCTTCAGTTTGGGTGTTTTCTATGTATTCTAAGTAAGTATTTACAAAAAAAAAGTATGTATATGTATTATATTTCAATTATCTAGTACCTATAATACAAGCTCTGCTTAGCTTGGGACTAGATGACAATGTGTGATAGTGTCTACATAATATTATTCTACATATTATTATTAGCATTTACGTCACTTATCTAGCCTTCAGTTGCCTGCTGTCTTGGGGTATTTGCTCTATTTCTCAGACACACAACTAACCCAACAACAACACAAAAATCAACACAACTTGTGCAATGTTAACACCAATAGAAGTGCAATCCAGGATTAAATTAAGAAACATTTGAAACATCAAGTTATGGCACTTGGGTGTCCTGAAGACTATTAAACC
Organism: Parascotia fuliginaria; assembly: GCA_963082885.1. Classification (NCBI taxonomy): domain Eukaryota; kingdom Metazoa; phylum Arthropoda; class Insecta; order Lepidoptera; family Erebidae; genus Parascotia; species Parascotia fuliginaria. Next base: position 2,923,284 of record OY720197.1, on the reverse strand, counting down.
CTTTTTTTATATATTAGCCTACCAAAGTATCTCCACTGTGCCTGATGGTAAGCAGTCAGTGGAATCCAGAATTGGTATTTTAAGAGTCAAACTACTGGTATCGTGGCCTCCACTATGGCAGCTTAGTAAGATACTTTTATATGACCCGCTAAAAAGACCCAGGATCAAAATTAGCACATGCCTGTAAAGATGTTAAGTATTCTTTCTCCTACTGTTCTGCAATTTTTTTTAAATCAATTGGAAGTGTCAGAATTAAAAGCTATCATTTTTGAGTAATTTATCACTTTGTCAGTCTCCACGCTTGGTAGATGCATTGAGATTGTGACTAGAGTAATTTTATTTGAAACTTCATATGCATGTAACAATGTGTTCATTTCCCTGCATTCCTTTATCATTTTACAACACCCATAGGGACAGATGGATGGTTTAATGTAATGTAGTAGGTAAGAAAGTAGACCACAAAGCCTATCCATTACATTTTGTGCACAATAAATGTTTTCTTTCTTTCTATCCATATAATACCAATATATTGTACAAACCAATTAGTAGTTTCAATAATATTGGTTGATAATATTAATCCATTATAGTAATAGGATGTGGACTACAGATAAGCTGATAAACAATAATAAGTACACCTGATTGGGTATAACAAAATAGTAACAGATTAATAAGCCAATAGGCTGATTAGAAAATGTCCTTTGTATTTATTAATTTAAAAAAAATTGTTAACATTTTTTTTATATAATATATACATATATCTGTGGAGTATCAAAGTTAGAGTTATTTTTAAGCTGTTTTGCATATATTCTAAACAAAATTACTAAGTTCTTGATGCTATAGAAAAAATGAGGACACTAGACTATCTAATAAGGCTTTCACCTTTCACTAACAGACTATGTGATATGAATTAAATGAAAGGCAGAAGTAACAATATAAAATACCTACATTACAACCTTTTTATTACTCCATAAAGGATACCTAATAGATATAGAAATTTATTAGATTTAACTCACCCAAAAGTATATAAAGACACACATATTAGCACTCCTATTAAATCTGCCATAATTCAAATAAATGAATAAATAGATAAAATTTTAGTCTACTAAGCTGAACAGCCTATTCCTTGCAATAAATACTTAGGTAAGTATTAAAAAAATAAACCACAAAAATATTACGTGCGTCTACAACAAATTGTACTAAAATATTTTATTAATGAATGGACAAGATATTGACACTACACTAAAATATTCTCATACACAGTTTTAGTTGTATTTGTGTTAGATAAGTTCGAATAGTTGTTAAAACTTATTGGAAATAATTGCAAATCAGTATCGAACCTCCGAACTCTTGACGACATTTGATTTTGACAAATTGAACTAAAAACAATGACAATTCTATTGACAAAAAAGCAAAAGTGACAAGAAGCCCCTCTTTGACAGTTCTATGACATTGGAAATTTCGTTTAAAAAATAAGAGACGAACTAGGGGGTTCGCAGTGAAAGCTAATCATAGATGGCGCCAGCATAGATAGTTTACTTGTATAATAATTATTATGCAGCCATTGCTTGTTATGTTTCGAATTGTTTAAAAAATTAAACTGTTTTTACGCCAATTTATGAACTGAATACGTCCATCTAACAATATTTCCTTGTACTTTGCCTATTAAACATGTGTTTTCAGTTTTCACTGAAACTAAATAACATGTATATTTTCTTAAAAGTCGAAATAGTCCAGTAGATAAAGTACCCGCTTCGTAAATACAAGGTAGTGGGTTTGAATCCGGGCAAGTACCAATGTGATTTTTCAAATCATATGTACTTTCTAAGTTTATCTTGGACATTTCTTACTGACGGTGAAGGAAAACAACGTGAGGAAACCTGGACTTAATCGTCTGAAATTGAAAAATCCGCATTGAGCAAGCGTGACGATTAATGCTCATACCTTCTCTATATGAGAAGCGGCCTTTGCCCTGCAGTGGGACAATAAAACAGGCTGGTATTATTATATTTTCTTAATTTGATTAAAAATATTAAAGAATCTTATATATTTTAATCCCAGTGCTCATTTCAGTTACTTTACGATTACGATCAAGAGAACTTTAATTTGGTCTGGCCTAACGCATAATAATGAAAATAAAGAACCTGAGGCGTTCTTATTAAGAGAGAATCTAATTGGGATATTATTAGTACCTATTTATTTTCGATAAATCTTTAAATAAAAACAAAAAATATGTAAGAATCAACTAGTTCATCAACGATATTATAGGTTTGATGCTATGTACCTAAATGTTTGGTCTTCGTAGCTGAAATTGACACGGAATTTATTACCTTAATTTTATCTGTAATAAAATACTTATAAAAATGTAAAGAGTTTAGAGTTAGGTGCAATAGTTAGAAGAATATCCTCCACATAGCAAACACAAAATATTATTAAAACATTTTATTTCCATAACATCACAGCTGCTTGCAAACCAACGCACTAATAACCTCGCGCTACTTTTAAAAGACCTTCTTGATTGAATCGTAGAGCCCAGATTACATTAACTCTTCTTATTAACCTTTTTTTCTTTCTCTGGCTTCTTAAATCTCGTATACAATATTCTCTTCATCTTTTTATTCCGCAATATTCTTACCAGCGGACGCTTTTTCTTTGATAACTTTATTATCTTTCCAGTCAATCTATCGCGGACTTCTAGCTTTGGGTCTAGATAACACCTGACTTCTATTTGTTCTCTAGTGTATATTTTATTTGTCATATTACCTTGTCTCATAATATCCTGTATTGATGGAGCCCAAAAGTGATATTTGCCATAAAGATCTTCATAATTTGCAACCAAAGAACCTACTAGTTTAGCTATATACTCAATTTCAATCAACAGTATAGTTTTAGTCGCTAGTAAGTTAGTCACTATTATTTGCGATGGTTTTAAATTTACCGTCTCCGTTTTTTTCATTCCTGTAGACATTTTGGATACATGTAAACTATCATTTCTCCATTTATTTCGATATTTCATTTTTCCATAGCCGAGATTAAAGTTCAACTCGTAAAATATATTGCCGCTTGGTATTCCGCCGACAAACCAAGACGATTGCGCTGTGTTTTCTACAGTTCCTGACATACACCTTGCAGATTTAATAGGTGTTGATGTGTTGTTAATAAACACGTGTGTCTGTAATATTACATTTTCATTGATTACATCTACAACTTTAACTTTATTCACTTTTAGACTTCTTTTAACTGGGTCCCAATTAAATTTGTTGAATAGATCACCGTATTGTGTAGGGTCTTTTAGAAATACTTCATTTGGCTCTCTCCCCAACTCAACTTTCACTCCCGCTTTCAATTTTTCTGTAGTTATGTTGAATATATTAAGTTCTGAATTTGTTACAATCTTATAATCTATACCTGTATGATTTATTTTCACTTCACTTTTGTTTGTGTACACATCTACGTTGATAGTTATTTTTGCTGATATTAACAGAGGCAATACAAGCAGTAATATAAAATACATTTTTGGCCGAAATTTTGAGAACTTAAGCACACATTGTTCATTAACTTTACATTATTTCTTTACTATATATTATCAATATAATATATGGTAATACTCGTGAAACAAGTCGTGAAACTGAATAATTGTAATTATTTATAATAACTGATCATCTATATCAGCTGTCGGACTTGACCTACTTATCTCTAAGCGTAATGATTCAGTAACTTATTAAATAAACAATATTCAACATTAATTTTAATACGCATGTCTGTTTTTATGAAAAAGATTTTGACTTCATCCCAATATATTTTGACTTCATCCCGCTTATCATCAGCGGAATGACGATCGCCATGCTGTCTGACTTATTAGAGTTGGAGGAGCGCCACTATTATGTTCCTGCCCCGGTTTAAAAAGTTGTAGGTGCTGCTAGCTGTAAAAGTGACAAACAAGTTACTTAAGTAAAATAAGTAGTTATAGCTTAGTATTGTCGTGTGCCGTCACATGAATAAACCAATGCTATTACTAACGTAAATCGACTGCCAATACAAAAGAGCAGAAGACAAAAATTGTTATGTAGGTATCTTGGCGAGAGGAGAATACGCGCGAAAGCATCTTTTTATTCTAAGGTAAATATTATGATTGTTAAATATGTGTGTTTATTATTTATTTATCGCTTCCTTCATTGGTTTAATTTCCCACACAGTCATTTTAAATTTGCGTCCATTTAAGACTAATTATGATTTATCAAGTAAAATACTACGAAACGGTATTAAATAATTTTATGAATAAATGTCAAAGGTTAAATTATTATCAAAAATAAGTCCGTGAATTCATTCAGTAGTAAGTAAACAATTGTTTAAGCTAATAGTGTTAAATGTGGTTATAATGAACTGTAAGTTTCTATTGCTAATATTGTTCAAAATAGCGTCGGCCAGAATATCGATACAAATAGGAGTCGATAAAAATAACAATGTCACGATATCATACACAGGTATTGAAGTTGAAGATATACAAGATGCAGATGTCAAATTATTTAAAATAGATAATGTGAATTTGCTAGATGCAGTAGAAAAATTTTATGGACAACGGCCTAGTAACGTGTATTTAAAAAGTCCTACTCCTTGGGGTGATTTATATAAAAGTTATAAATGGGAACCAATCACTAGAGTTTTATCGATAAAATCTGCGAGAGTGAAGAGCATCTCTAAAAAACCGGTTGTAGTGGTGTCTCAAGATTTCGAGAATTTATCGGAAAATACGGTTAAAGTCAATACAGGGATTACACATTCTGTAGAAAATACTTTAACAACATCTTGGTCAAGGAATAAAGAGATAATTGTAGGCCAAGAGATCTCATACGATGTGAATGTGATTTTCGCAAAAGTAGCCGGCACTACAAGCTTTTCATACTCATCGAATTGGGGTAATAGTGAGGAGATATCAGAAACCGTAACTATCGGTACGAATACCGGAATGGAAACTGAATTGAAGCCAGGCAAATCTGTAACATCGGTTTTATCGGCAAATGCCGGTTATTTAGATATAGAGGTGATATATAAAGCGTATTTAAGAGGACACTTGGCTGTGAATTTTAAGAAAGCATTGAAAGGTCATCATTTTTATGGACCAAGAATTCAACATGTTTTGAGAAGTGATAATATTAACAATGAAATAACTACTACAGAGAATATTCGCTTTGGATTTCATGTAGATGCTTCGCTGAAAGTTTATGATAAAGCTGTTGGTGAAGCCGATAAACCATCAATATTTTTATAGAATTAATAGACTTTTATGTATATTTTGGTTTCATTTAATTCTATAGATACTAGACGGTTGGACCGTAATAGTGCGCTGCCCATTTCCTTGAATTCCTTTGTCTTTTCTTATAACACCGATGGAAATAAACGTGGTATGTCCTAGTCTAACGAACGTTCTAGAACTATGTAAATGGGAAAGTTTGTGTGCATGTTTATATGTTTGTTACCACCCAGCACCTAAACGGCTAAACCGATTACGATGTTACTTAAATAGATTCGGTGCCGGAGAACACAGGATACTTTTTACCCCAAAAATCGGTCTAGTTCCCGAGTTACATTAACTAGACACATACTATTTTCCGCGCGGACGACGCCCCAGGGCGCAGTTAGTACACTAATAACTCAGTAGGAGTTCCAAGATTTGGGTTTGCAGGTAGGGGGAACCTTAATCTCGCCGCGTAGGTTTAATCAAAGAAAACACTACAAGTACATACAATTTTTTTTTTTGAGCATGCAGGTATGTTTTGTGGAGGTAGCTTAAGCCCTTTAGCCTCCCTCTGGATCCGCTAGAGCTAATAATCCATACTATTATATAAAGCGCCAGAGTTTGTTTGTTTGTTTGTTTGTTTGTTTGTTTAAACCCGTTTCTGGAACTAAAAGTCAGATTTGAATAATTCTTTTTGCGTATCATAACCTAGTTCGTGAGGAAGGTTATAGGTTATATCATCACGCTAGACACGACGGAAGAGAAGCAGTAACCAAAGATGCAACTTAACTTGGGTGAAACCACGCTGCTGAAGGCTAGGTAATTATATAAGTAACAGTAACCAATAGATCTTAAATTAAGTTTCTATATATACGAAGATAGATGTAGTTATTAACATTGCGATGATGTTTTGTGTAGGCACTGTTATTAAAATTGTTAAGCTAGTCACAGGCAGGCAATATAGGCTATGTAATATCACGCTACTGGCGACGGGAGGAGAGCAGTAAGCGAAGACGTGGGTGAAACTGCGCCGCGGAAAGCTGGTGTATATAAAACATATTTAAAAGGAATTATGATAATAAGAAAGGGGTCCAGTACTTGAGCTTACGATATCGAAAACGTGTTGATCAGTGGTGGTATAAATTAGTTAAGGGTACTAGATAACTGAAATATAATACATATACATACTTTTTTTTTTGTAAATACATACTTAGAATACATAGGAAACACCCAGACTGAAGACAAATACAAATGTTCATCACACAAATTTGCCTTCCGCGGGAATCGAACCCACGACACCCGGCGTCGCAGTAATGAAATAATATTAGTAGAAAATATCGGTAACACCTTCCGGGACAATAAACGTATACAGCCGTGATGACAATAAAACATCTATTGTGTCTACAGTAGTGTCCATGAAAGGGTTAACTAGTTTTTGTCCGACTGCCAAATTCAAGGAGGGTTGTGAGTAATGTTTTTCGAGTGTAGGTATGTATGTATGTATGTTAATTTGTTTGGCTCCACAGGCTAAATGGCTTGATGGATTTTAACGTATGAGGTGTTATTAGATTCGTATTGATTGTAGGAGTGAAATAGGGTTGTATAAAATTTAAATGTAGCGTCAGCACGAGAAAAAAAAAGGGGTTTCTTACTTTGTTTTAGGCAGGCGGGCTATTTATTTTTTAATAATATTTATATTGCTTGTTATAGTGATGTATTGCTTAAAGTTCACGATAAAGAGCTTCTAATGCTAGTTAGAATAAATAAGTTTGTAATATTCTTGTTTTAATTTATTCTTAGTTTTTATTGTGTGGTCTTAAATTTGGGCATCCATCTTTGCCCGCGGAGTCCATAAAAGTCTAAAGAAAAGAGCAGGTATATGACACCGTTACCTGCTTAGATACTGTTAGTTAATTTAATTATTAACTTAATTATTTTTAATAATACTTATTTTAGCTTTTACTTAACGAATTCTCACGAAATTTCGCAGTAATGTTTTATAATATTGTGTCTCGTTTGGTGTGTGAGAAAATCGGTGCTAAATAATAATATCTCTTCATATAAATGTTATTCCTCATTCCCTTCAACCTCCACAGTGGACAAGACCTTGGTTGTTTTGTTTCTGCAATGTTAACACATATTATTTATAGGTTATGGTAACCATTGAAGATTATACCTTATGTTAAGTTTTCTTACAAAGTCTATTTAATATAAAGGATATTAGGATGGAAACTAATAATGATTTATGACGATACTTATTGCTTTCCAGGCTAAGTTACATCTTTGGTTACTGCCTGCTCCCGTCGCCCATAGCGTTACAAAATTAATATTACATAGCAGGTAATGAGGTAACCTTCCTCAAGGTCTGGGCTATTAAACGCAAAATTATTTAAATTCGAGTGGTACTCGTAGTTTCAGAGATTAGCGCGTACAAACAAACTCTTCTGATTTATATATTAGTATATATTTCGTAACAAGAGCTTCATACACTGGATTGAATAAACGATTATTTGAGACGAGCTTTTATGTCCTAGAGCTAATGAGGTGCGGTAACACCATTAAATTAACTAGTAGATAAGTTAAACGTTGGTTTAAGATGCAACTTGGTTAGGCACCAGTTAAAAACTACAGATTGCTATATTATGAATTTCGGCTGTCTTTATATAATATGTAATCTTTATAATTTGCTGCGACTAATAAAACAAATGACTGTTTTAGCAAAATTGGCGCTCAGCATGCTTAAAAAGTTTTATCTCACGAATTAATGTAATGTATGAACTTTGTTTTATGATTATTAATCAGTTAATTACACTCTTAATAACAAGCGGTTAAAACCAGTTTCAGTAAATATTAGGTAAAAGCAGAGTTTTTGAAGAAAATTACTGTTTTGTTTTCTTTTTTTTTTTGCTTTTCGTAATCTAGATCGATCAATAAGATTTTCATCAGTTCGCCTCGACTGTCTGTTTAAATTATTTAAACAAAATAAAATGTAAATTCACTTAACCTGCAGTTAAATTTTATGTATTCAATCACCTTTCATGTTTTACTCCAACTTTTCTAAACAATACTAAGCATTTTCTCACAAATGTTATACACCCAAAACATTCAAATATATGTTCTGTTATCCACAAAATAAAGTGTAAGATATACGCACGTCTTCATTTATAAATCAAACTGAACAATTTTATATTTTCAGTTGCCAAAACATCGATTTCCAATACATATTAGTTTTTATCACTGTATCTCCAAAACTACTTAACCGATTTTAGTAAAAGTTATACGAATAAAAGGGTAATTTAATGTAGGTTAAGACTATATTAAAACAAATCAGTGTATATATATATATAATTTAAAAAAATAACATATTTTTGAAAGTACTATAAATTCTCTTGAACTGATCAATTGTTCTTACAAGTTGGTATTATCTGAATTGTCATTTGTTTGATGGTGTCACTCAATCAGGTTCTTTGTTTGCCTCTAAGGCTCTAAACTCGGTAATCAAGAGCGTCCTTGCCCCAAATTGAATGCTCAGCCTCCTATTGTAAAGTCGTGATGATAGTATGGCAAAAAGATTTCGTAAATACCTAATTAATTAATTGATGTTTGATCAATGGTGTGATTCTAAAGAATGTATTACAGAAATACGTACATATTTTTCTTGTCATTTTGACGTTCTTGTGTCATGTGATCTAAATGAGACTTTGCCTTTGACCTTACACACTAATAAATCGAACCCGGAACACGAACTCAGCGCGAATTCTCGCAACAATTCGCCAATATCTATTCTCTAATAAGCTATGGAATCTAACCCATATAGGTAAGTGTTGTAATATGAAATTGGATTTCGTTACTTGTCATGCTGTATATTTATAGGGCCATATTATGATGTGTCGATATATAGGTTTATAGCATCTCGCAACTAAATTTAACGTGTGAAACGTTATATTTTAAAGCTGTTGTACTTTATTTTAATAATATAATATAATCGAAGTATGACACGCCGTATTACGAGGTTGTAGGTTACTTATGTAACTTTTTAATCGACGAAAAAAAACGGAGGGGCTTCTCAAGAAGCTCTTTTCAAATACATACTTATTATGTACTTCATATCAAAGTGAACCGACGCCGACCTGGGTGGCGAGCAACCGATGGATAAGAGCAGCTTACGACTGGTTATGATGATGATGTAGCTTAAAAGTCTACCTTGGACATCAGCTACTTTAATTGCTTCCGCTCTAGAGAAGATACTCTCTGTCGCGGGCGACTTCACAAACACATTTAATAGACACAAAGTATCACATTCCTACAATTAGCCTATCGCAGACCACTGTCGGACATAGGCCTCTCCCAATTTAAGCCATAACACTCGGTCCTCCACCTTCCGCATCCAATCTACACCCGCAATCTTTTTTAGGTCGTCTGTCCACCTGGCTAGAGGTCGCGACATTACGTTTGCCGAGTCGCGGTCTCCACTCTAAGATTTTTTTAGTCCAGCGACCATAATTCCTGCGGCAAATATGACCAGCCTATTACCACCCACAGTATAATACAGTTTTGTTTAATCGAAATCGAACTCACGCTTCGCTGTACTACTGAAAGACAGTCTTACCTATTAGTAAAATCAACTTAAAGTCTAAATAATTCGAGCATCGAATCTAAGACTGCAAACAAGGCATCTAAAGTACTACAACTAGCTAACATTCATTGAATACCTAATACGTTGGTTTGTTCACAAAGTTACAAGACTGACACACATCAATCTAAATCGAAACTACAAACAACGAACATCTAACTGATGATTCTTAACTTATAGAGTTAAAGTCGATACAAGCTTGGCAGTAAGTTTGATAGCTGTAGTATGAATTTGGTTTATAGAAAGCTATTGTGATGTTACAAGTATAAATAAGTGAAGATGTGATGCTGTTTCCATTCGAAGATCACCATTCATATCGAGTCGAATCATTTTGGGTAAGAAAGGATAACCTTATTTATATTATTAAACTAGCGACCGCGTCACAGTAAGTAATAATATGATTTTCTGACTATAATACAAATCGTAAAAACCCACGTTTCATTAAAATATGCATATATTATACCTACACAGAAATGTTAAGAAAGAAATAGTAAATTTTTCTCAAAATCGGTTGCGTGGTTAAAAAGAAATTAACGTAGAAACAAATAAAGGGACTTTGCGTCATAATATTTATGATTATTTTTGGGTTTCATCACATAATATACTTGTACTGTCGTGTCTTTTGTAAGACAGGTACATATACCTAGTACTCTGCGTAAAATGCAGTGTTTGAAAGCTAAGAGCTCTTGCACACGAACAGCATGTTGCCAACGGCAGAAGTAACTACAGCCGTCGACAATCAAACTTTGAAGATTACCGGCAGCCATGCTGTTAACACACCAACAGCAGCCGCCGACTGTCGTCGACCTGTGACGTCAGCTGCAGTACCTCTGTCGGTAACATCGTGCCGTTTGTTTGTTAGAACTCTAGTTACAATTAAGCATAGATGACAGTGTAAAATTGTATCATCATCACCATCATTTTCTTAGCGTTTGTCCCGTCTGATGACGGAAAAAAATAAAGAAAGCGGTCTTTTTTATTTTGTTTATTCCACTTCACTCTTTCGTGGACATCGTCGGCATAAAAAGCGCTTTTAGTGTATTTTCTGAAAAGTAAACAGCACCTCTAGTGTATTTTCCAAGAACTTAACTTTGACGCCGTCTATAAATGCGAGGGATACACATAAATTCTTAGTCAATAAAATGTAATTAATACTAGCAATTATAGTTGACACCATAGCGCATAGGTAATAAGTTTTTATTATTTTTGTATTTAATAACATGTTGATTTTTTTCAGATATATTTGCAGTTTGATCTCAATTTATTATCATGAAGGTAAGATAATATTTATATTTAGATATAATATACATAATTAATGGCATTGTCGTTGCCCATTTACTCACTGCTTGACAAATAAGCTCCCCGAACAGATCAGTAGTTTTCAACCAAGCAAGAATAAAAAAATATAGAAAAACATGATAATAATAAATAATAAATAAATAAATTTAATAATAATTTTTAAGCTAATTTATGCTACTATTAGAGTCCATCCAAAACTCATTGGGAAGAGATCAATTTAAGTGACATGACTGCTTATTTCTTCAACGTAAATATATTAGTAATTTTGTGCAAAAAAGAAAGTTCTGACTTTCTATCTATAATATGTGGTCTTCACGTGGCCCGAAGCATAATTTGCCTTCCAGTAAAGGTACATGATAGAAGATAACTAGGTACTCGTAATTACCCCTCCAACATAAGCTGAGGCCATGATTTCTTACTGTTTCAGATGTTAATACCTCTCTTATGTATAATATCAGTGGCGTTAGCGGAACCTCCTGTAGGGTAAGTAGCATCGTAGTGCTTTAATTGTATTTAGTGATACCAACGAATCATAATCTACTACAGATCTTAATCTGACCCCAAAATTATTTCAGTGATGGATACGCCGCAGGAAGATCAAGTCACGTCCATAGCCACGATCATGACTATAGCAACAGCTTCCAAAGATCTCTATCCCAAGAGTACGAACTACCTGCTGCTACTCGATCATTCGGAAACAGAAACTCTCTCTCAACTGAATATGGACCTCCAAACGCAAGATCTAGTATCTCCCAAACTTATGGACTACCTAATACACGTAGTGGCATTTCTCAAGAATATCTACCTACTGCCAGGTCGTCTAAGCATTCTTCTAGGAGTCTCTCAACTGAATACGGAGTCCCCAATGCTCGTTCACTTTCTCAGTCTTACGGCCCTCCTGCAGCTAGAAGTGGACTTTCCCAAGAATACGGTGTCCCCGATATAGCAAGGAATCCTTCTTCTCAATACGGTGCTCCAGAACTGAGGTCTGTATCAGAAGAATACGGAGTACCTTCGCAAAGAAGCTTCGGACGTTCACCTTCACAGAAATACGGTGCCCCAGCCCGTAAATCTCAGGTCTCTGCCAATTCGCTATTGCAAGAATATGGAGTCCCTTCAGCCCGTTCTGACTTTCAACACAGTCACAGCACATCCCGAAGCAATGCTAAGTCTTTCTCATCAAGCAACTCAAGGTCTTACAAAGGATCTTCCAAATTCGGAGCCCGTTCGCTTTCTGCCACCTATGGAGCCCCTGCAACAAGGAGTTCTGACTCTTACTCTCAAGATGCTCTAACTCAGTCGCATGGAGCACCAGCTCAAAGAGATTTATCAGATACCTATGGAGTGCCAAGTGCCAGGGGTCTTTCTCAAGAATATGGTGTACCTGCAAGTCGTTCTGCTGACCAGAAGACCAATGCTATCGTATCTTCTTACTCTGATGCTGCTGCAAGGTATGTTACAGGTTTATTGAAGATAACCAGAATATCTGGACACTATTATAAGTCAAGTTTGATAACGATTAATATACCGATAATGCCGATTACAGTCCCACAGCTTCTTTAAATGAATCACCAAGCTTGATCAACGAGGATTACCAAGGCTAGATTTCGTCACAATACTCTAAACTTCAAATTAAACCTAAAAAGCTCACATGACTGAAAAATTCACGTTATTCTTCATAATTTCGTGCATATAAATAAGAGACGAGTACCAAAACCTTCACGGCATTTATGATTTCAGTAGTATTTATTCACATTCTATAGAGATATATTTTGAGGATTTTAAAATTACTACAGTTTAATAATTTTTATCTCAGGTCTTCTTCTCCATCGGACTCCTATGGTGCCCCTGCAGCCAGGGATTTAATGCCTTCAGATGAGTACGGCGTACCAGACCAGTACAGCAATCTTTCCAACCAAGGTTACTCTTACGCCAGAGATGGACTCAATGAGATATACAATCAGGTAACACCAGCAGAATACATTCGCTTTATACAGTTGATTCCACCACAAAACTAGTAGTTTTATACCACTGAAAGCAGTAGATAATATAATTTGTGGACAGGAGAAAGGAACTGTCATTATTATCTCATTCAGTTGCTATAATTTTAAGTAGCAGCTGTAAAAGTTCACTACCCAGTAGACTGCCTCTGTGGTTCGATGGTACTGTGTATGGACTACCATGCAGAGGTCGCGGGTTCGATTCCCGCTCAGTGCAATTTTTGTGTGCATTATTAACATTTCTATTTGCATTGGTCTGGGTGTACAGAAGGCGTTGTGAGTAATTGTTGAGATATTATACATTAGATTGTAAGTACTTGTCCTAACTACGAATACGTTTCTGTAAAGCAAAGTATAAATAGTCGGCCAGACTGGAATCCTTCGAACTGTTACTAGCTGTGGGTCCTTCCTCTTACTTGATACTCTTATTTTTACACCAGGAACCTGCTAACTACGACTTCGCGTATAAGGTAAACGACTACGAGTCCGGCAGTGACTTCGGTCACACGGAGACAAGACAGGACAACAGGGCTGAAGGCTCTTACTTCGTGGTATTACCTGATGGTACTAAACAGGTACGTGTTTGTAGATATTTTCTATTTTCATAAGATTATCAATTAATGTGATAGTGTGTAAGATTATTAATAACTATCCAATCTCGCTTCGCTTTATCAAACTCTACGGCAAATATCATAGCAATATTGTCGTATTGCATGATTTAGATTTACGAAGGCGCCTATTGAAATTCTGAAAATGACAGAAAATAATATGTTAAACATATAAAATATAGCTTATGTTACCTACTGAATTTATTGATTTCTAAATGCGAAAGAGTTTTCAAATCGGTAACGTCCATTTTTAAAGAAACAAACATACTAAAAATTAATTTTCCATATAATATTAATTTAGTTATTAAGATGATGGACACTGAACAATTAGTTATTTTAGAAGAGATTATATGATGTTTTTCTAACTGTTTAGCAGCCATGATATTTTAATTAACTGTCTCTTTCCGTGGCTGACATAAGAGTCGACGGGTATCAGACAGCTGCGTTACCTTTGAAATAAAATTTACTTTTTTTTGCGCTTGGCAAACCGCTCGCTAAGCCTGATACACTGATGACAAACATTTCTCTTTGGTCATTCACCGAATATCTTGAATCATGGTGATCTTATATCATTAATTATTACAAAAAAATTTGGACCTCTCCAATCAAAGTAGTTTTTCTATATCGGCTTCCAATAGTTTTGTTTGCGTCATTTAAGACCATGCCCTGTTCATATAGATTATAATTAAGTTTTTTCCCGACTGCCGAAGTCAAGGAGGGTAATGTTTTTCGAGTGTAGGTATGTATGTATGTATGTCTATTTGTTTGGCACGCTCTACAGCCTAAATGGCTTCATGGATTTTAACGTATGAGGTGTCATTAGATTCGTATTAATTGTGGGAATGACATAGGGTATATAAAATTTCAATGTAGCGTTAGCACGAGAAAAAAAATGGGTTTCTTTCTTTTCACATTCTTATACGCAAGCAGGCTTTTTGTTTTTTAATAATTTATATTGCTTGTTTAACAGGTAGTAGAATACGAAGCTGATGAGAGAGGTTTCAAGCCGAGGATCACAGTTGAACCAGCTGACTTCGGACGCTCTGGTTACGATGACAACGCTGCTGACCTCGCTAGATCTGCTGACGGCCCTTATTAAGATGACGAGAAGAAATGAGAAATCAATTTAAGGCGGATAGTGCTAGTCACAAATCTTCCTTCTTCGTTAATACATTCTTCAATTAGAATCAGGTCACACGAGTGTCATATACATAAATGCAAAACTTCACGCCTTTTATTCCCGAAGGGGTAGGCAGAGGTGTTTAATCACCCACTTTTCGCCATTTTTATTTTAGGTCCCATAAAACAGAGGGCGAACCTGTTGTTATTTATCAGGACAAACAATTCCAGACTCCGGGCTAATACTGAGAATTTTTCGACAGAAAAACCCAATATCACACCCACTTTTAGGCTAAATTATATCTAGAACTGTCGTTATAACTGGGTACCTAGCTTTGTCTCACTAGATTTTTTACTTTATATTTATATAGTTTTCTATCGTTTTTATATCTATTGCATTGTAAAAAGTCATATCTGTAAACAGCGCCTCTAGTAACACTTTTCCGAACTAAATTGCTTCTCATGGTAATTGATTGTAAAACTTGTAAAAAGTTTAAAACGGCTATGTGTACGTGAAATAGGTTGTAATATAAATATTATTTATTTGTAGCAAATTGAAAAAGTGTAAAAAAATGTAAAATGTACCTCATAGATGTAAGCTGCTTTGTGATGTAGTGTATTAGTGCCAAATAAATTTATTTTTGACATAATTTCAATGTTTTAATTTTTGTAACATAAGATAACCTAAGATGAACATAGACAGAAGTTAAGTTTGTACCATTAAGTATAGTATATATAGTAATATAGTGGGCGGTCTCTGTTAAATAAATGATTTTTACGAGAATACCGATAAAAATATAGAATTAATAAAAGGTGAAATTATATTATGAAATCTCAAGAGTATCTAAGATTGATTGATATTTATTGACCAGTACTAGCTAAATTAAATAATTCACCTGGTAATAACTGATAACCGCCAATCTTGGATTTCTGCCAAACCGCTGCCTGCAAATCAATGTACAGTTTATTGACATTACAGTATGCATAGCCGTAGATAGAAACCATCTTTAAAGCGATAAATGTATCTGTCGCAGGCAATTTGTATAAATCGACTGTGTACATACCGCCTCGGCATTTTGTAAACACTCGTGCCTAGTCATGGGCGATACAGAATATACCGAAGGCAAATTGGGTTAGGTTAGGTTAGAACTGTGAGACCCTGCTATAAACGAATTATATTTGTTGTCAAACTAGTTCAAACATTCCCAATAAAGGTATACCTACACATTGCTGGTACTCGTAACGTAACCGGGCGGCGTTATGGAATACGCCAAGGTAGATTTTAAATGACGGATTTAATACAATTTGCTTGCGACATATAGATACTAATATTAATATTCTAATGCAAAAATATTTAACTCTGTCTGTCTGTCTGTTTGTTACGCTTTCACGCTTAAACCACTTTGACGAAATTTGGTTGGAGATAGAATAGGCCGTCAGGAACAACCAACATAGGCTATCTTTAATCACAACAAAATGACTGGAAGGAGTTGAAATGAAAATGTGTATGAAAAATATAGATTACATATAAGTAATACTCGTACGTATTACGACATTATTTATACGACATTCACGCCGGCGAAACTGCGGGCGACCGTTTGTTCACACTTGTTATACTGAACAGTTCTACAGTAGAAACATGTTATAGTATCAATCTGTGCAAATTTGCTAATAAAAGGAGAGTGTGAGAATAAATATTTCTATCGGCAGATAATTTAATTATTTATTATAATTTTTTGCGGTAGTAGCAGCAAGGAATATATTAATTTCTGGAGCGCATACGACTTGAAAACTATTGCATTTATCCTCTGATAAACTCTATCTAGTGAACGAGAATAGTGACAGCAGAACTTCTTAAAATCTTTCTTTTCTTCTATGTTCTCATCAGCTCATAAGTTTGACTATAGATTGAAGCTAAAGCTCTATAAGATCTACAATTGCAATTAACAATAACTGAAATGGAATCTACAAGGCTAACTTAAACTTTAAATTCTATATTGAGGACACTGCATATTACCAAAGACTTCCTTATACGTCATAAAAGCAAAACGAAAAATTGATTTGTCATGCGTGAAATACTTTACAGACAGGGCTATACCATACTCTAAATATCATACACAAGCTTGCCGCGGCGCAATTTCATCCGCGTGTTTGCTTACTGCTCTGTTTCAGTCGCCAGTAGCGTGATGTTAAAGCCTAAATCCTTCCTCGAGACGTAGGCCATCATTCGCAAAAAGAATTTTTCAAATCTGTCTCGTAGTTCCAGAGATTAGCGCGTTCAAACAAACGAATAAACGAATAAATTCCGCTATATAATAATATATATAGATTACTAGCTTTCTGCGGCGCGGTTTCATTCGTGTCTTTTACGCGGCGCGTTTTGGGCCCATGAGTGTATGGTATATCCTTTTACACAAATCTGGGCTTCTATTTCATCAGACAAAATTAATTAATATGGACTTATTTTGTTGTCTACAGTCGCTCAATGCCAGGGGCTTCGCGAAGCCGCTGCCTACCGTGATATGAATGCTCTCTTTAAACCTCGTTTGAAGAAGGACATGTCATAGCGCTCGGAAAACACCGCAGCTGGCAGTTCAGATACGAAAATTTTACACTGTTATTCTAAAAGAACTGTCTAGATCAGTACTTTTTCTGTCGATTCAGGCCGTTCATACAGAAATCATCAAGAATCAAACACAAAGAAAACACCAACAATGCTAGGAAAACACAACAAGGCTGTTGTCGACCGTGTAGGGGAAAGAGTGAGGCAGGAAAAGGAAGAGGATTAAGAAGGATAAGTAATAGCTTCTTGCTTCTGTGATTAGGTGGTATCTACAATGTATGGACTGCTGCAGAGGTCGCGGGTTCGCTCAGTGCAAATATTTGTGTGCATGAACATGTCTATTTGCATTGGTCTAGGTGTTTCATGTATATTTGTATGTATTTATAAAAAAGTATTTAAGTATGTATATCCGCATTCTAGAACCCATAACACAAGCTATACCTATTATTAATATATGTTTACTTTGTGTCTAGATGGCGTTGTGTGAAGTTGTTGTGATATATACCCGTCACACTTACCTTAAATCATCCAGATCCTTGATACGTCTCGCCAATAGTTAATACTTGTGACAAATTTAGAGTAAGGTCACTAGTGCGTATTATTGAGTATTAGGAAGCGTCTTGTAGGTACACCGTACATCCTTAAGTCACATTATGGTTGGACAAGAATGATATGGAGTTGACAACTGTAATTTTTTTTTTTTAATGATTAAATTAGATTCAGAGGCAGATATAAGACAAGACACGAAAGAATTTCCGATGTCAACGTCGCAGATAGAGTCAAGTGGAGGACAAAGGAGGAAGACTGATCCCACTACCAAGTGCGATGAATAGTTGGGAAGAGAGAGAGAGAGATTAAATTAGTTATACTTACAATAGTTTTATAATTTAGCAGTTACGTATTGTACTTACAGGAAGAGAGTTTCAGAAATTAATAATCACTACGGACTAGAGAGCAATGTTAGTGATACGGGAACATACAGTTAAAATTATATTTATCACCATAAATTTAAGAGTTAAAATCTTGGTTGGACAGTGGTTGTTATTTAAGACATTTTTAATATTTGATATCATTACAGGTGAAAGCAGTCACCTCACAAAACTGGAGTATATTTACCTATCCTCCCATCTATCTTTACTGGAAATTGACAAGGAACACATACTATCAATTATCTTATTCACTATCTTATTGCATATAAGTGTTAGCAAGCAAGCATTTAGTTAGCAACCCTAGTAACCTTGTACTGCGCCCACGGGAAGAGATAGGGTGGTTCCATATAATTCCACACCAGAAATTACGCGACAAAAAAGAATGTGAATTGTCTACATTCAAAAATCAAATCTTTTCATTCACACACCGCTCAACTTCTTTCTGTTTCAAAACTTAACACCTTGAAAGCTCATCTATTATGTCGCTAATGAGTGTCAGTTTTTCATCCCCTACCATCACGAGAAGTTTTGTCGTATATAAGCTGTACACAAAACGACAAAGTTATCACTTGTCACACTACTACGTCAAAGTAACTGGTTGCAACATGAAGGTATTTATGTTTTAAAAGATTGTTATTTTAAAAATGGAGTAGTTCCAGAACTAATTCAAAAATAGTGTAAAAATTAATGGAGTAGTTATTTAACTTTAATACTACCTATATAAATTTATCATCCACAGCCCATAGGTACTCATTACTGGTTGAAGTCCCTTTGTAAATCCCACTTACGCTGCCGGTCCTGTGCTGTGCCAGGAGTTACCCGTGACCTGGCGAATGTCGTTGACTCATCGTTATCAGTCGGTCACGACTTCTTTTGCCGGTCCTCGGCAACCATTTGGTCAGAGCTTTGCTCCACCTACCGTCACCACGTCTGGCCAAGTGTCCTGCTCTATTCCACTTTAGATTCATAACCCTGATTTCGACATAATTTGGTGATCTAAATATGCAACCTTCCTATCTCTTCCCAGGGGTGTAGTAAGAGGCAACGAAGGGAACGATCAGCAACGTTACCTGTATCAAAAATAAGCTTTAGTTAAAACTATGGTAAACACCCCCCTTTGGGAAAAGCATATATTCGACAGTAGTCTATTTTAAATTGATAATGCAAATACTCATACTCTTTACCAGTGCATGTGTTCCCATATAATTTTGATCCCGGGACTTTTAGGCGGGCGTCAAAAAGCATCTCACGAAGCCTATGGCGGCTTAGTGAGATGCTTTTTGACGTCCTGTAGAGGCCACTATATCAATAGTTTGGCTCTTGGAATGGTGTCCATCACTTCTGGACTCCACTGACTACTTACCATCAGGCAAAGTGAAGTCACTTTGGTAGGCTAATGTACAAAAAAGTCAGTAGTAATTTATTTATTTTCCTTTGCGGTCTGTATGGATTTTCAGGGATTTCATTATTGTACTATTGTATTAAAATCTATGCTTACATTAGGGTTTTTTACAGACTTTCATAGCATCACTGGTTTTGGTGACTTTGGTGTACGCCGAACTCCCGCCTTCAAACAGGTAATTTATATTATTGTTTTATTAATGCTGCACTGTTATGTAAGAATGTCACAAATCCAAAGCACCAGTTTTAGAATACTGTATTTGATATTAGACACTTTATAAGCGATTTTGGCATAGTTGTATTGCCGTCAGTTTTTCAAAGTGACTAATCTAAAATTGTTAATTTACCTCGAGGAAACGTGGTGATCGATTCTTGCAATCTTTCCTATATAAAAAATCGATCTTTATCTATTAATAGTAGGGCTGATATATTATTATTATTAGCGTCAGAAAGACTGGCATATTCGGTAACTTAAAGAGATTAATACACGTGGAAATTGAAACATAACATACCTACTTACATAAAACCATATTTACGAGTCTTCACAATAGTTCTATTGACAATTACCTGTGCAAATTTCAAATATTATAACTTTTACAGCTATTTACCACCTCCGTCAAACTCTCGTGGCGGATCGGGCTACCCACATGGCTCTGCTAGTTTAGCTGGCCCAATTTTCGAGCCACAAATTGTTGCCGCTAGAAGCTTTCAAGGTGCTCAAGGTCATGGAGGTCACGGTGCAGGTATTCAAGGTTTTGGAAGGTACGTATTCAACTACTAAGTAGCACTTATGTATAAGGGTGTGACACTGCATTCTTAGCTAAACTGCAATGGTGAATTGATCCTCGCTGGTCACCATTAATGACCCAGTTCTCTTGGAATAGAGTGTATGTACCCTCTTAAAGCTGCAAAGCTTAATGAACACAATCGTGGGCATATGCATGATATGTATGGAAAATAGGTAATTTTGTATACAGCACGGTTAAAAACTTATGCCTTAAAACCAAGACCTATGACGGCGGTTATGTTATTAAGTCTCTCTGTACTTTGACAATAGCAAGTATCTTTAAAACCAAATCCAATATTTATTATACTTATTACATGAATCGGAAGAGTTTATTTGTTTATTTGTTTGAACGCGCTAATCTCTGGAACTACCACTCGGATTTGAAAAATTCTTTTTGTATGTGATAGCCCAGTTCTTGAGGAAGGTTATAGGTTATGTAACATCACGCTACTGGCGATAGGAGCAGAGCAATAAGCAAAAACGCGAATGAAACCGCGCCGCGGCAAGCTAGTTTTCAATATAACTGTGCACCTATTATGTTTCAACTCATCACCCGATATGTTGACTGGTAGATAATGCCTATGACATTAAGTCCGCTTCTAATATCATGTGTGTGAAAAACTTTATAAAATACTTGTACCAGATCAAATCATGGTTCACAAGCAGCTAGCAGTCGCGCCTCAGCCCGATTTGCTAATGCAGAACCTTCAGGATATGACTCCAATGGATCTCAATATGCCAGAAATGCCTTGGATGCGTTCAATGCCGTGAGTTATATTTTATTTACACACACTACACACTATGCAAAAAAGTCGTATACAAAATACACCAAATCTAATTGCTGCTTTATTTAAATGACCTTAACGGTGAAAATTGTGTATAATTTCTAATTATATGAATGCTTTGGATGATGTGACATCAAAACTTAAATGCTGGTACGGAACCACCCATGTCTTTATATGGATGCCGTAAAAGGTGATTATGAAAGCGTGATGAAACAATGAAACAAGAGATGCGCATTTGTCTAATATTTGTATGAAAAAAGCACCTGTAGTATTTACTCTGAGAACTAAATATTATTGTTACATTTTGACGCTGTCAGTGCCCTAATTAATCGCCTCCAAATTGCAATTCTTATTTCATACTATTTTCCATTGCATGTAAGCTAAACATTACTTTTCTTATGTGTTCATTTAATATGAGCTGTTGCCGGCAGCTCCACCTGTGTGAATGTCGGTTATCGCGTATAATTTTATTTCGTTTTCATGATTATATCATGTTTCATGATTTTATTTATTTACCTTCTACATTGATGATTTTTCATGCAAACTTTCATCCCTTATTTCAACCCCTTAAAGCCATTTTGTTGCGATAAAAGATAGGTAGTTGGTCCCCAAGGACTAGTCTATCATAGTAGTAAATTTCATCAAAATCGGTTCCGCGGTTTAGGCGAGAGAGCGTGACAGATAGACAGAGTTACTTTTGCATTTATAATATTAAAGATTTTTTTGTTAGTCGCCCATGAATATATCGTTATCAAGCTGGCTTTTCAAATTGGTATAATTATGTACTATTTAATTTTATTATAAGGTAAACCTAGACTTGTCATAAACAAGTCTTGATTTATTAATCCGTCTTGAGCAAGTGTAAACATTTCTCCTGCCTTCTCTTTAAGGGAAAATAAAGAAAGTACTGCCGTAGCCCTCCAATCTGTGAAAGCTCATAAATGGTGTCTAATGTTAATTAAAATCCTTGACATATGAATTAAATATAACATACGAAACGTTGCTGTAAAAACCTGCCTACCCCTTCCGTCACCATAAGTTGTCGCCACTTTGGTAAAAGGTCTTCCAATTTGACAGCGCTATCAAAACATATATTTAGTTTTCATTGCCATTTTTTATTTTACAAAATGAATAATTCACATGCCTAAGGACAAAAGAAAATTGGTGAGGGGGTTTTCTAAAATGGTGCCCACGAGGTGGCAGCACCGATGCGTCAGGTATAGCTGTCAAGCGCTTTTTGAAAGTTAACCTCTGATTGGCCCAATGTAAAGTTGAAGTGGCGCCAACTTGTGGCGAGAATTTTCCTAAACACGATCATTTAAAGGAGGAAGAATAAAGAGTCAAACAATTATGACAGGTTAGATTCAATATATATCCCAGAACCTCTCCAGTTTAGTTCTTTTTTCTTTAAATCCATGTTGAAGCTTCTTACAAAAGGCAACTATTTATGCCACAAATTCAAAGGATCTTTTTAGCATTTGAATAGACCTAGACCTTATTGTAAAACCTCTCCACTTTTTGTTCAGGAGCCTCCAAATTACAACTTCGGTTACATGGTGAATGATTACCAGGCGGGTACAGACTTCGGTCACCATGAGGAGAGACAGGATGAGAGGGCGCAGGGTACATACCACGTTGTATTGCCCGATGGCAGAAAACAGGTCAGTTTTATTGCCGTGTAAAAGCCAATTGCCGGCATAATTATAGTAGTAGGACGTTGCTGGTTTAAGTATAAGTTATTATCCCTACTGCTCTTTTCATACAGAAAAAGGCATAAGCATTGATTACTAAGTTCAGCAGCAGCAATTTCAGTCATTCGTACTAATATTAACGAGAATGTATATCTGTCTATCAGTTCCGCTTTCACGCCTAAACCACTTAATCGATTTTGATGAAATTTGGTATAGAGAGATACTAGACTTCATCAATCAACATAGGCTAAAATGGGTTGGAGGGGTTCAAATAGGGGATGAAAATTTGTATAAAAATTCGTCAATGTTTATACATGTTCATGATTAGTAAAATATATTATGCGATAACTGACATACACGCGGGCGAAGCTGCGGGCAATAGCTAATTTTTTATAAGTTCAGATTTTCTTACTATGGTTTCCATCACAGTAAGCCCTTTAAGAAATGTTGATGTCCAAGATAAACTTCGAAAGTTTGTACAAAATAAATTTGTAATATCGTTTGTCCGGTTTTAAAATTTCGTGATTAAAGAGGCTTTAATACCATAACCATGTTTTTTTTATTATTTCAGACTGTAAGCTATGAAGCTGATGCACGTGGCTTCAAGCCTCAAGTCTCTTACGAAGACTCTGGAGACTTGGCGCGTTCAGGTTACGACAGCAACTCCAATAATTATCGTAACGGTAACCATGGTAACCATGGTAACTTTGGTAACCATGACAACTTCGGAGCTCGCTCTCATGGCTACTGACTACATCTCCAACTCATAGATAAAATTATTCTTTTATTTTTCATTTATATTTGTTTTTAATTATTTAATTTTTTATTATGTAAATTGAAATAAAATATGTATATTTTATGTATTTTATGTTGTTAATAGAACATTATGTATTTAGTAGGTATATAAAAATAAAGTTTATATAGTAGAATAAAGTATATTTTTATTATTTGCTAACGGCTTTCGGCTTTCGTGCGGCCTCGGCTTCGAATGGGTAGATATTTTTTTTAAACATTTTTGGATAAATACAAATACTTTTGTATGGGAATACAGAAGTGCTTTTTTTAAGGCAATTTTTTAATTTTTCTTTCCGTTAGAACGACGATAGTCGTACTTCGAGGAATATTATAAAAAAAGAATTAGCGAAATCGGTTCAGCTACTCTCGAGATTTGCGCTTAGCAACACAATCAGCGACTCATTTTTATATTAGAGATGATACATTAAATTTTTACTTAATAAGTACCTATATCACACAATAAGTATGACTTTTCATGTCACATTTATTGTTATTGCTATAGCGTTGTGACATTTTGTATGTCAAAGCTTATAACAAAATTAAACTAATATAGAAATTAAAAGGTTTGTAATAATTTAGTTTTACATGGACACGAATAATAACTATTTAATATGCTATTCCGTCGGGCTTCCCGCACGAACACTACGACGGCACACACGACCAGAGCGGCGAGGTGCAGAGAGCGGGCTCCGACCAGAGACCATCGGGGTTGTCATATGTGACACACGTCTACTAGTGATGTTCGCTATATCCTCCCCCTCCAAGTCACAAGTACGACCCGTTTGTGACTTGGCTGGTCTACCTCTACGGCGTGGATGAACAATTGCTGTCGCCGACCCCACGTATGGGGTGAGAGCACTGGCATGGTACTTACCCTTGACTTGACCGTTGTCATCTACTACCATAAAAGAAGTCGGTCCAATGACCTTAGAGATACGATAAGGAACTTCCCTTCTCGGAGCAAACTTGCTTGTATAACCTCTTGCAGCGTTACTCGACATATGGGTTTCCACGAGTACCAAATCACCTTCTTTATAAGGTGGAGGTGCTCTTCGTTGACGGTCAACTTGATCCTTACGGATATCTTGCTGGTTCTGAATACGCTCTTTGACATTCACCAGAACTCGGGTGAAATTTTTCAGATAAGGCGTAATCTGTGATACAAAATTTTGTTGAGCAACAATAGCTCGTATGTCCGTATGGACTGCCATAGGAGATCGTAACTCACGAGCAAAAGTGAGATAAGCTGCAGTATGTCCCGTTCCTTGATTATACGCGCTGTTAAGCGCGAAACGAACCGTCGGGAGTATAGTCGGCCACTGTCGATGCTCTTCTCCTATCAGAATTGAAAGAAGTTGTTTCAACTCGCGGTTCTTGCGTTCCGCAGGGTTTGCTTCAGGGTGATACACCGGAATCAGGGATTGTTCAATACCTAAGACTAGCATAGCTTTCTGCATCACAGCAGAAACAAACTGAGTTCCGTTATCTGACAACACTCGACGAGGCAACCCGTAGCGTAAGAAAACTTCTTCAATAAGAGTTTTTGCACACGTCTCTGCCGACGCATCCTTAAGCGCAAAAATCTCTACCCAACGACTGGCTGTATCTTCAACGAGAAAAATCCACTTCTCTCCAGCATCACCTTCAGGTAATGGGCCAAATAGGTCCATGGCGAGTACTTCGAATCGCTGCTGAGGCACAGGAGTTTGAAGAAGGCCGGCGGGCTTAAGGTTAGTCACTTTATATTTTTGACATAAGTCACAGGATTTAAGGTACTGAGTAACATATGCTCGCATATTCTTAAAATAGTACCTTTCCTTCATTTTCCTTATAGTGCGTTCCACACCAAGATGTCCTGCAGTAGGGGCATCATGGAGCTCTTTCATAAGCTCATCCTTCAGCGCATCCGGTATGACAAAACTGGGGTTCTTCAGACTCCCAGTCCGGGTCGCATCGAAACAACACGCCTTGGGATAAATAATAACCTCTATCGGTCCAACGTAGTGCTGCTGTAGGATTTTCGGCATCCTCAAAATCTTTAATTATTTTGTTTACTACAGGGTCATTCATCTGAGCTTCCCGAATATCTTCCGGACTTCTCTGCGGAAGATCAATAACGACCGGGCAGATGCTACAGGAATTGGAACTCGGCTCTTCCGAGCTTTTATCCACAGGGCGACTTAACGTATCCGCCACTACATTAACTCGACCCGGGGTGTAGTCGATATTAAGGTCAAACGATTGAATCTTCATGGCCCATCGAGCCAAACGACCACTAGGGGTCTTCAAGGAAAGTAGCCATTTCAGCGGCTGATGATCAGTAGCTACGCGTACTTGCGATCCTTCAATATAACTTCTAAACTTTTCTAACGCCCAAACGACTGCCAACGCCTCTCTTTCAGTAGTGTGGTAATTGCGCTCGGCGGAGGTCAACAATCGGCTGGCATACTCAATTGGCCTTTCTTCTTTTGCATTCTCCCCTTGCATCAATACAGCTCCTAGAGCATAGGCACTGGCATCTGTTCGCACAATGAACAGTTCGTTGAAGTTTGGTTGGCGTAGAATGGGACTAGTGGATAGGCGTGACTTAAGCTCTTCAAAAGCTTTTCGCTCATCCTCCCCCCAGATCCAAGATCGACCTTTCTTCGTAAGGTCAGTCAGGCACCGAGCTACTTCTGAAAACTGCGGAATAAACTTACGAAACCATGCACAGGTTTGAAGAAACGTTCTCAGCTCCTTTAAGTTCGTTGGAGGCTTCATACTAATTACAGCGTCAACCTTGGCTGGATCAGCCTCGATGCCACGCACAGAAATAACGTGTCCTAAATATGTAACCCGTTCTCTAGCAAAGACACATTTCTTGCGATTTGCTGTCAGTTTGAACAGTCGAAGACGTTCGAAAACGCGCTGTAAATCCTCTAAGTGGCGCGTCATATCTGGAGAGATGACTAATATGTTATCTAGATAAGTTAGTACACACACATCCTTTAGACCAGACCGCATCCTGTCAATCATCCTCTGAAAAATTGAAGGAGCATTTTTAAGTCCAAACGGGAGTCTTTTAAAGGAGAAATTCCCAAAAGGTGTGGTAAAAGTAGTCTTGTGACGGTCTTCAGGCGCTATTGTAATTTGCCAATATCCAGATTTTAAATCAATGGTGGACATCACACACCCTGCCTTAGTGCTCTGTACCAGCTCATCAATCAACGGGAGTGGGTACTTGTCGGTACGGGTGACAGCATTTAATTTGCGATAATCTACGCAGAATCGTGTTTCACCATTTTTCTTTGGTACCAAAACCACAGGTGCGGCCCACTCAGATTCAGCCTCTTCAATAACATCCTCTTCTAACATCTTGTCTATTTCTTTTCTTATTATTTCCTTTTTAGCAGGCGAGACCCTATACGGTGGACAAGCAATAGGCGCAGCGTCACCCGTATCTATGCGGTGAATAGCATACGGGGTTGGTCATGGACATTCAGCAGGTTGGACAGTTGCTCTCGTTCATCTTGAGTCAGATGTGTTGCTTCGTCCTCGCGGAGACCCACAGACGAACAAATAAGCGCGGGTTGCTTATTTTCAAAAAATTATCGGTTGAGGCGCCATATCATACCTCATGTACCAAACATTTTTATCAAAGTCTAAGACCATGCCAGAGTCCTGTATAAAGTTCATACCTAACAAACTATCCGTTGCGTTAGGCAACATAACAAAATCTACATTAAAAACATTCCCTCGCACATCTAGTCTAACATGTGCGAGTTCTACAAATTGGGCACAGACACGCCCATCAGCATATTTAAATTCAGCAAAAACATTTTTAAACTTATGACCAGACTTAAATAAATGTGCTCTAAGACTAACACTGCCGACTGAATGTCTAGCACCAGTGTCTATTAAAATTTTACCTACAGCACCATTAATTTCCACACTTAACACGGGCCTACCACGAGAATCGATATTGTCTGCAGTCGCGGACACCGATTGAAACACGCAGTGCTGTACTTCTTCTCTTTACAGACTGAACAATTTGAGCGAATGACACCGGGCGCACCGCATCCGAAACAAGTTATTGTAGTCGTAGCTACGACAGAATTTTCCTCATCAGCACTAACTTTAGTATTACTGTTCTTCTTCGTTTTGTTAGCCAATCGTGGACAGGCGTCCTTATCATGACCATGATGCCTGCAGTAATTGCAGTAAATCCGAGAGTTAGCATTACTCGATGACGGGACAGAAGATGACGCTGGCTTTACGCCCGAAGCGGAACAAGAGATATACGGCTTGCTCTCTGTAGTAACACGTGGACGCTTCTCCTCAAAGATATCCTCTACGCGTCTAGCTTGCACTAACAAGTCTCCAAAATTGGTTATAGAGGAACGAGGTACCTTCTCTCGAACTCGCCTGTGTAAAAGACCATAGCACATATCCTACTGCACTGTCTCAGTAAGCGTGAGGGGTGGTAGTTGTGCGAAAAGTGCTCTAATATGGCAAACAAATAAGTCAGTAGATTCTTCTAATCGTTGTTCCCGTTCAAATATGCATCTATAAATTTTATGTGGAAGTAATCTAGGTCCGAAAGTCTGTTCAAGGGCTTCAATAGCATCGTGCCAAGTAGGAGTAGAGTCCTTGACTCCTTGCCACCACGTAGCAGCCAACCCCGTCAGTAACATGGGTAACCCACGAAGCGCATTATGCTCTTCAACGCCTACACAATCCTTATACGTTAGTATAGCGTCTATAAAAGCTCGAACATTGCTACTTTTCACCATTGAAACGAGCCGTACATTTGGCGAAGTTACCTGAGTAAGTATGTATAGGAGTACTAACAGAATCGCCGTGACTTAGCCTGTTAATCAGTAACAGCAGCTGAACACGACTGGAGCGGCGGAAGCAGCGGAAGCAACGCCGGTAGTGGCCGAAGCGGGACCGGCGGCAGCTAAAGCAATGCCAGCCTCATGCTGCAGCATAAGCGGTACGTCCACCAAGGACGCATGTGTTGCGGCATCAGTGCCGCTATCGCCTAAGCGCTTCACAAGAGCGGCGGCAGCAGCGGGCGGAGGCGGCCTCACGTCCACACACGGCTTACTAGGCCCCGAAGCCGGGCTCGCAGCACGCGATCTTGTTAACACCATTTTGCACACGTAACACGTGAAAAAAGCAGAATAAAGTACAATTTTGCACACGTAACACGCGAAAAAAGCAAAATAAAGTACCTACAATTTTGCACACGTAACACGCGAAAAAAGCAAAATAAAGTTTATTGAAACTGCGGCGAGAAACAGTTCGACACACTCATTGAAGAAAAAAACTGATAGATAATCTCGAATGTTCCAGTTATTTTAAAATTTTTGATTCGCATCACGTTGGGCTGCCAATTATAGCGTTGTGACATTTTGTATGTCAAAGCTTATAACAAAATTAAACTAATATAGAAATTAAAAGGTTTGTAATAATTTAGTTTTACATGGACACGAATAATAACTATTTAATATGCTATTCCCTCGGGCTTCCCGCACGAACACTACGACGGCACACACGACCAGAGCGGCGAGGTGCAGAGAGCGGGCTCCGACCAGAGACCATCGGGGTTGTCATATGTGACACACGTCTACTAGTGATGTTCGCTATATTGCGCTCCTTGGCACCATAGCGTCACGATATCATGTATAACCTTAGTAAAAAGGCTCTATGAAGCATTCCGTGACCTTCCATAAGCTCTATAATGCAAAAAGAATCATTCAAATCGGCTTAGCAGTTCCTGAGATGTGTGTTACATATAGTGTGTAGTTAATGAAATA
The DNA here is from genome assembly GCA_963082885.1 of Parascotia fuliginaria. Taxonomy (NCBI): domain Eukaryota; kingdom Metazoa; phylum Arthropoda; class Insecta; order Lepidoptera; family Erebidae; genus Parascotia; species Parascotia fuliginaria. Next base: position 2,893,640 of record OY720197.1, on the reverse strand, counting down.
TTATTATTATATAAACTTTAACTTAATATATTAATAATTATATCATAGGTATCTTCAAAAGAGAAGTAAACAAAACACATTCATCCAATTGTTATACATTCAACCAATTTCGATTCTTATGGAAATTAAGATAAGGTTGACTATTGGGCAGTAACATTCGCAATTTAGGCTCTTTATAAGAATGATTTAAGCTATTGTTCTTAGCTGTAATACAAGTACTTTATTTACTTTAATTGTCATGGCGGATAATTGGTCAAATATTTAATATATTGATTATCTACAGGTGTGGCCTTCGAGAATGTTGGACTATTGTTATTTAATTAAGGATTTTAGTTCCGTGGTAGCTGAATTAAGGTATAGGTTAAGCAGATTTTTAAGAAAATAGATGTAATAGAACGCCGTATAATAAAGAATGAAGCGCATTTTCTCAAAATCATTTCAGAGAGACCAATAATGATGAGAAGATAAAAGAAAAGAGCCAATTTCGGGTTATGATACGATGTCGAGCGCTTCAGGCCTTCACCCTTTCAGTCTTGTCCGTTCGCACCTGCTGAGGTCTTCTAGATAACCTAAAGGACCTTTTATGTATCTCTGAAATAGCACAGCATACCAGTGATACAAAAATTAAAATGTGAATGAAGATGTATGGTTGAACTTCCAGTGTAAAGAAATTAACTATTATTCGTCTACACAAAAAATACTGTAGATTAAAAAAGGAACAAAGAAACACAATAACCGAACAGAATATAAAAAAATGGCTTAGTAACTCTGTAAAAATTAACTAAAATGTTTCCAATTTTATAATTTTCAACGACAGTGTTATGATTTATTTTGCAAAAAGGATAAGTAAGTAGCTTATTTATTGTTCTAAAACAATAACTGGTTAGATTTTTAATTAATTGTACAGTAAAACAAAAATAAAGCAATTTGTAATAATTTTGCGTTTGTCTACTTGCCGAAGTAATAATTAAACCTATGCGAATATGTTACGATCCCGTGATATAGTCAATTTTGTGAACCGACCTCGCCACACCTCGCCTGACCGACTACTTTTGAATGGGAGAACCACTAAGCAGGTACCCAATGTAACGCGTTCGGGATGTTTTTTTCTAACGACCTTGCAGAGCCTTCTTCAGGTTCTAAAATATATAGCATAAAAATGAATCGCTGAATGTGTTGCTAAGCACAAATCTCGAGAGTAGCTGAACCGATTTCGCTAATTCTTTTTCTATACCATTCCTTGAAGTACGAGGATGGTTCTTACGGAGAGAAAATTTATAAAACTGCCTGGTAAATAAATTAAAGAACGACTGTTAGGCGGTACGAAGTTCGCCGGGTCAGTTAGTATATCATAATATTATCGGTTGCTTGTTTTCTTGTTTCTTTTTTAAAGTTTTGACTCAATATATATATATAATGCTTGATGACTTTATAAGTATTTTTACCTTGCATTAATCTATTATAGCTTGTTACTAATAGCCCAAATGTGTAACCTTCAAATTCATGATCCTGACAATGATCCGTCATTAAGGATTGCACAATTCGATCACGGTAATTAAAGACTGCTTAGTTAATATTTATACAACAATAGGTATCAAGGCCTTCCTATATTTGATCTGTTTTAGTATAAAAATGGATTATATCTTAGACAAACCATCATTCGATAGCACAGTCCATTGGATCTCATCAATATGAAGGTACTTACCATTTATTTCTTGTTTTTTTTTATCATCGTTTATTCAGGGTGTAACAGGGTTGAAAACAATTCTTTTAGGTTAAATTTTTTGGTAATTTTATTAAATGATATTTGAATACAATCTATATAATTAGTTGTAATGATTTAAGTTTTATTAGTTCGATTATATTGCATAAAATCCTATCTAACATAGTTCCAGGATGTAACGTGGCTAATATAACTTTACTTACTCTTTAAGCAACAATAGATATTTAAAACACAATACTACGATCTAATAAAACGATGTAAAATTAAATTTAAAGCAAAGAAGAGTATAAATTATTTCTTCATACAATGTCGACTTTTCTGGCTAATAAATTTATAACTTAAGAATACCTAAATGCATTTTGGTAATTGCTTGTATTCTATTTTTTTTATTTTGATATACTATTTCATTTTATAACACAATAACTCGGTATATTACATTTTATTATTTCTTTTATGTTAATTACTACAGCTTTATGTATAGCTCTTATGATTAAAAAACATATTCACAACATTTATAGCTACTTGTGACTTATGTTTAACTTTCTCCAATTTCATTCATAGGTCTTCGTAGCACTGGTTTTGGCTTTTGCCTCTGTGTCAGCTCGTGGCTCTGGACCTTACCTCCCGAGTGGATGGAAGCCTCAGGGACCTGCCTTCTACCTGCCCGCTGAAGTTGCAGTAAGTTTGACACTATCATTTTACTTTACAACATAAATTAAATGGTATTATTTTTAAGTAAGTATCTAAGATACAGAGAGATTTGTAATGCCTGCTATTGTATCATGAATTTAGACAACATTTTCTTTTCATGCACCTCATTTAACGAAGGATTTTAATAGTCATAATTTGGCCAATTATTAACCGCAGCATGTGTTTTTTTTAATTATTTTTTTTTCCACATGCACACAGCGCCATTTAGCCCCAAATTAAGCAATTATATTTGCTTGTGTTATGGGTACTAAACAACTGATAAACTACTTATATACTTTTTTTTGTAAATACATACATATTATAAATAAATTACACCCAGACACAGAACAAACAATCATGCTCATCACACAAAGGTTTGTCCTGGGTGGGAATCGAACCCACGAACTCCGGCTTAGCAGTCAGGGTCACTAACCATTAGACCAACAGGCCAGTCAAAATATATGTTGTTATATAAAGCACTGCTGCTGTTCATGTTTTAATATTCCTTACTCGACTGTTATGATACCCGCGGAAAGAGTATTCTTTTACATTTATATTATAATAACTAATTCAAATATTTCTATTTTATAACGTTATGTAAGTTTTTAAATTATTATTATTTGAATTTATTTATCATAATCATTACGCTTTCTTTACCTATTATTTAATATTACTCTATCACCTACAGACCGTATCTTCCATTTAAAGATCTACGGAAGAAATATGTCTGACAAAATTTTCTACTTATTCCTACAACAGAAACCAGCACCCAGTCCTGTCCAAGAGGTCCAGTTCTCAGAGACAGAAGCTTCAGGGTCTGACGCTCTCAGGGAGTATGGACCTCCAAAGCTTGAGGTGGTGTCTGTGAACCAAGCGTTGCCTGAAGTTGCTACTGAACAAACCTTCTTTGCAAGAAATGAAGAGGTGGTTGAAGGTATGTGTATTACAGACTAATAACAAATAAAAACCAATCGAATTATGTTTTATGAAGGACATCATCTGGAATGTCCAGTTTCTTGTCAGTTATTCTCACGATATAAGATAGAACTATCTATGTCAGAAAAATAGCCATAGAATTAGCTGATATTTCTTTAGTTATGACGTTCATAAGTACCACGATAATAAGAGTAACTGAGTTTGACTTTTAAAGTTAGTGATGAATTGCTACTCTTTGCAGCAAACACTGAACAAGTAGCTATCATTGAAGAAATATCAACAGCCACTGAATCCCAAGTCGCAGAGCTGTCTGAAGCACAGCCAACATCTCAAGACATTGAACAAATTGAAGAGACTTCTGAGGCAGTATCTGAACAATTCAACGTAGAGGCTGTACCGACTGCAGTGGTCGTTCAAGAGGTTGTAGTCCCAACTGCAGAGGTAGTTGTATCGTTGGCTCAACAAGAATTAGTACAAGATACACCTGTAAACAATATCGCTGATGCTATTGTTAATTTAGAGAAAGAAGTTAAAGCAGCTGAGGTAAATATAGTTTTATAAAGATTTTTATTGACAAGCATTTGGCCATATGCTAAGCTTATTTTAACTTGAGCAGTTAACTTAGCTTATTAACGCTTCCAACATCAAGAGTATCAGTTGCGAGTTGTGGATCCTGTAGAAAACTTTAAAATAACTTTTATCTTGAAGAACTTTATGTTATCACTATCTATCTCTCGGAAAAACCTCGACGATTTTCAATAACAAAAGGTTGTGTAATAATTATTTATATACTTCCAGGTACAAGCTGAAATCAGCTCCACACAAGAAGCATCAAGGTATTTATTTTTCTGTTAAAATTTTTGACTACCACATGACTCACTCTCTCACTTTAATTCATATTTTAGAAGACATTTGAGAGCAACTTTAAACCGACGAAGCCCTACTCGTAATTTAATTATTTATTTTCTTTATAGGTCCCTGGCACAGGCTCCTGAAGGTTTCCTGGAGTACGGCCCCCCTGGCTTCACCGAATACGGACCCCCGAAACAGGAGAATCTTGCCAGAATAGCAGTTGAGGTAACTATGACAAAACTGTAGTCTTAGCTACTTTAGTAAAGATGATAATAGGTAATATCTAATATTCTGTGTTTTGGTTTAATTCTTCATTTAAAGTTCTGTCTAATTGGATAGCGCATTCAATAATGAATATTTTGTTTTAGGTGGTGAGCCCTACAGCTTTAGAAAACAATGAAGTCAGAAGAAGGCGTTTCTCCCCGAAATTCAGGTAAAAATATTTTATTAATACTTCAACTTAGTAATGTAAACAACGAAAATCCGAAATACAAAATTACACAGACACTTGTTCACAACAAGTTGCCAAAATAGAAGAAAATCCCTCTTTCACAATGACACAGTTGTCATAGCCGCGAAAAGGACTTCTTATACTTTTGTTACAATATTGATTCTGATAAAAAACCGCAAGGTTACTGTTAAAATGCTTGTAAATGTCCTGTATGTGCTATTTCTTTAAATTAATTCCTCTCAACATGAAAGTATGACAACCAGCTCTAAATATGTATAGCTAATGACTAGCTTTCCGCAGTGCAATTTCACCGGCGTCTTTGCTTACTGCTCTGTTCTCGACACCAGTAGCGTGATATTACATAGCCTTTGACGAACAGTTCCAGAGAATAACTCGTTCTAACAACCAAACAAACTCTTTCGCTTTCTAAAATAGTATAGAATGATATAATAAATTGTTTTTTTTTTCAGGTCCTTAAAAAGGCACTAAAGAGGCTATAGTTACGACGGCTCGTGACCAAGGACAATTATGATCACTTTTTAATGAAATGACAAAATAATTTTGCTATCAAAATGACATTATAGCTTTTAATTTCAATGTTGTTTATTCGTTTCGTACCTTTTCAATGTATTATCTTTTGTATTTTGTTTTAGCTCGTTTTGATAGCAAAGTAAATTAAAGCAATTAAATATATCTAGCAATGTTAAATCAATTTGGAAGTAAACTGTTTGTGATATTATAAAATTCAGAATATATTTCAAATTGAGAAAATTTGTTCTATTATTTTATTATTCTTAATTTCTGTCTGTTACCTACCTCTTCGGGGAAAAAACAGCCTGACTTTATGTCATGATAAATCATTCTTGTGCTGCTATATAATTAATTAAGAAGATTAAACCTTTAAATGCACCTACTTTGTTCTTTTCTGCATCACCCGTACTGGTTGACTGCTAGAAAATGCCCCAGGCATTAAGTCCACCAGTTATACTGTCATGCATATAAAGTTTTAAATAAATAAATAAATAAATAAATCTAGTTCAGTCATCACGAGCTTTATGTAAGTTTCTGATAATATAAACAGAAATCTATACTTACTTTTCAGTAACTAATAACGAGATGCGCTTAAAATAAACCGATATAATACTACTACTATCATCATCACTAAGCCTTGATGGCATAGTTCTGCCATAGTTACCACACCTAGCAGTCCAATTGGTGACTGTACTAAGATGTATTTAGTATGTATGTATGTTTGTTACCACTTAGCGCCTTAATGGCTAAACCGATTTTGATGAAAATTGGTATGTACATAGATTTGGTGCCGGAGACAGACATAGGATACCCGAAAATCTGTCGGGTTCCCGATAACATTTTCCGCGTGGACGAAGTTTTAGAATTTTTTTAGCTGCCTGTTATAATACTCATGGAAGAAATGGGATCGTTTCATTTTTAACCCCCGTAGCAAAAACGACGGGGTGTTATAAGTTTGACGTGTCTGTCTGTGTGTGTGTGTGTGTGTGTGTGTGTGTGTGTGTGTGTGTGTGTGTGCTTCCGAACGGATGAACCGATTTTGATTTTGTTTTTTTATTTGAAATGTGAATTAATCTGAAGTGTTCAAATATAGCTATACTTTTGATGAAAATCGGTACAGAATGGCCGGCGCCACAAAATGACGAATTTAATTTTTTTCTGTACCCCATATAATATATAGGTATCAAATTAAAGGGCCTGATTAGTAGAATAATGTACACTCTGGAGTGTTTCTTAAATTTTCAATTTATATGTTATCTAGACTGGAGACCACAGAGCGACAATATTCTACCACAGACTTGACACTCGACAAATTCAGTGCCTATCACAGCCATTATAAATATATCACCCCTTTGATTACCAATTTTAATTTTTAAAAACTTTATTTGTGACAGTGCTAGCATACGTGTTACATAAATTATAGTACTGTTTCTTAAACCGCAACAAATAAATAAAATTAAATTTATGATAATCTGCTCAAGGTAGTGATTTTCAAAGATGCTTAGTACTATTTTCGTCTTACATACTGTCTATTAAAATTGCTGCAATATAAATAAATGAAATCGCAATTGTTGAGCTAGCGAAAATCAAACAATGAATTTATCTAATACTTTTTAAATTGACAGCTAGTTTATTCCGATTTTTATTTTATCAGGAAGTTTTTAGTCACGGCATTTCTACGAAGGCTTATCTAAATGCTTAAAAAAGCAGCTGATGTTAAGCAGTTAGTGGAATCCATGGATGGTAGTGATCACCATTGCAATCACAACAAATTGAAATCAATTTGCTAAAGCCAATTCTGCATTAGATGATTTAGTCTGCCCAGAGGCCCTAGACAAGTGTCAAAGATTTCTATTCTATTCATAGAATAGATAAAAAAATGTATGAGATTGACATAAGCGTTGGCGTTAGCTTATGTCAATCTAAAACATTTTTTCATTCAGAGCACCTATCCGAAAAGCACCTGTGCGTTGAGCACTTACAGCAACCGTCCGAAGAGCTTCTGCGCGTTGAGCACCTACTGCTACGTAGGGCACCTATCAAAATTTTACCACGGAGAGCAAACATTAAGTGTTGACAACCCTCCCCAGATACATTTATATTTTTAAGACATAATTACAAATCTTTGAAATGTTCGGCTTTTGTCTAGGTCTAATAAGTGCTGCTGTCATGTCGTATATAGAAGTAAAGAAATGGGCCTAGACCAAAAGAAGTGTCGGGAATCGCATCAGTTCCACCGACAAGAGTCTAAATCTTAAATTTATAATGATGAGGTCATGATCATGGGCTGAGCTTGTCGTCTCGGTGACAGTGTCAAAATATTTAAATGAGAAAATTTGATAGAGGCGTTACATACTTTTTACAATATCACTGATGACACCAAGGTGGTGAAACGAACACGTATTTTAGTAGATTTAGTAGGAGACAAAACTTAGTTTCGCCCACACGTAAAATAAGTTTTGTCTCCTTGGGAACCAGATCGATTTTCGGGATAAAAAGTACCTAGTCTATCATGTCCGTCTCCGGCACCGTTTCTATCTACATACCAATTTTCATCGAAATCAGTATAGTTGTTTAGGTGCTGAGTGGTAACACACACAAACTCTCGCATTTATAATATTAGTATTATTAGTTTAGAATAATTACTGCCAAAAGAAATCCGGTCTGCTCTGTAGTAGCTAAATGGTTATTGAACAATGCAAAATCATTCTTCAGATGACAAAACTAGAAATTTTTAGTTAAAAATGTCTAAAAATTAGGGGAGGCCTATGTTCAACAGTAAGACGTCTTTCGTTTGATATAATGCTGAGATAAGAAATTTGTTTATTATTTGACTAGCTGTTGCCCGCGACTTCGTTCGCGTGAAAATTCAGATGGGTGCCTCTATGAGAATATTGCGTGCCTGATTTTATGGCAACCGTACATTGTATCAGTATTATCCGTCTCTATGGCGAATCCAGTTTAAGCCCGCTACCGCTAAAACTGACAAACCACTTTCACACAAACTTGCGACTCTTATTTGCCCATTTAACCCCCCTTGGGTTGCTGAATAATAAAAAAGAGTATTTTCTAGTAATTTGGTAATCCTACCATAAAAACTATAGAAATTTCATACAAACTTTGCCAGCCCTTTATACCCGCTTAGGGGATGGAATTCGCAAAATTCCGTCTAAGTGAGCACCTATATCCTAATAGGAACGACAATGCAAAGTTTGAGATTTCTAGCACTTGTTGTTTCTGAGATTTCGTGATAAGTGAGTGAGTGACCTTTTGCTTTTATGTATATAGATAGCATTTTTATATTGTTTAAATACTGTTTTTCATACTATTTTTAATCTCCCATTCATACAAATCCTCTTTCATCTACCTAAAGATATCCCTCGTAAAAACAATATACAATACACAAAGGCAAATTTTCCCTACAATAACTTTCTCCTTTCCCTTCTTCCCTATTGCACTTTTCTCCACTCTCCACAGTTTCCTCCTTCCTCACCTCCCCTCCCCTTCTGCTCTTCACCTCCTTCAGCATCCCTTGCTCCTCCTCCAGCATCTCTTGCCCTTGCCTCCACTTCCCTCTACCTTGTCTCCTCGTTTTCCCCTTTCTTCTCCCTTCCTTCTCTTTTCTTTTCCTCCTTTCCTCTCCCTTCCTTATCGCTTCCTATCCCTTCCCCTCCCTTTTTCCACCATTCGAGAACTCCTTACTTTCCGCGTTCCTTCCCCCTCCCTTCCTCTACTGTCACTTCACTTCACTTCCCCCTCACTTTTCTCTCATTTTCCCCTCATTCACCCCTCACTTAACCCTCACTCTCCCTCACTTCCCCTCACTCCCCCTCACTTCCCTCTCACTTCCCCCTCAAAATACCCTCTCACTTCCCCCTCACTTCCCCTCACTTCCCCTCACTTCCCCGTTTCTTCTACGTCGCTTTCCCCTTACTTCTCCTCACTTTCCCTCACTTTCCTCTTACTTTCCTCTAACATTCCCCTCACTTTCCACTCACTTCTCCCTCACTTCTCCCTGGCTTTCCCTGACTTCCCTCTGACTACTTCCTGACTTGCCACTCACTTCTCCCGCATTTCCCCCACACTTCCTCTTCACTTCCCCCTCACTACCCCATCACTTTCCTCTCACTCCCCCATCACTTTCCCCTCCCTTCCTCCTTCTCCTCAATTCCTTCTTTTCCTCCCTTCTTTTCCTCCCTCCTTTCCCTCCCTCCCCCTCTCTGTAAATTTCAAGTCGCTAGCTTCAAAAGCTAAAGATCTTTGTATAGAATATTTCATCCCTAAATTCACCCCTCTAAATCCACCCCTGTTAAAATAAAATTAAAAGGATATTTTTTATTTAAATAGAAGTATTCCAAAACAAAATTTCAAAACTGTAAGTTAAAAAATGAAGAAGATTCATACAATCGATTTCATCCATTTTCACACACTTAGGAATAAAATTTTAAAAAACCCTGTTTTAGTACAACCTCTAGACATTTAGACAAACACACCCTCCAAATTTCAAGTCACTACGACCAGCAGTTTAGGCTGTGCGTTGTCTGTTAGTCATTCAGTCAGTCAGGACAAAGCCTTATATAATATGTATGAGAGTATGGATGTATGGATGTATGGGATTAAAGCATACAGGCTGCTAGGAATGCTAACACGTGATAGAGCCACATAAAACTGACCGTGCGAAAAACAGCTAATACTGAGATCCACGCCCACAACTTTTAGTTGTGTCTGACCTTGGGCTTTATTAATTGTCATCGCGAAACATAGGCTCACTTTAAGGGCGTCCCGTCACATATGACCTTGAGCGTTTCGCTTCCTCACCACCCCGCGCCTCACCCGAAAAAAACATTGCGTGCGAGTCCGCCCTCTAGCGGCAAGTAGCAGTAGCACAACTATAAGACAATGACCTTACTTGTCCGAAACCGCAGAGCTAAAATCTGATAGACGCGAAAATAATGAATTATTTTTTTAGTATCTTTTATTATTTCGTTTAGTAAGTATGTATATTTTTTAGTATATATTATTTATATATTTATTATTTATATAGTAGCGAAAGCAAAGATGAGTGTTTAGAATCATGACGTTTGTTAAATATGTAGTAGAAATAAAAATAACTACTGTGTTAAACCAATAAACTCAAAACCCAGCTCTGCCGTAGTATAACTAAAATGCCGTTAACTGCCAAAGTCGAGTTTTGAGTAAACACTCAAAAAACGCGGCAAAAATTGAAACCGTTGTCACTTACAAATGACAACAATTATTTGAGATTTAAAGGTTCCAAGATATAGATCAAATGAAATACTTTCAATTTATTCTCCTGTCAGTTTGTAAATATAATTAAATTTTATAATAAAACGTTTTTTTGCGTTTTAGTATACCATTGGTGTTACAAAAATCTAATAGATCAGCGGCTAAAATGCCACTACGCTTAGCGTAACGGCATTTTAGTGTCTCTATTTCATAAAAAATATTGTTTGTTAAAAACCTAAAAAACAAAAGAACTTAATTGTAACTAAAATGTCGGTATAGCACATAATGTCAATTTAGCTTATCATTAATACTTGTGGAACTACCTTATGTTAAACTTTCGTGTGGTTAACGTCCGTTCACTGCTTTTAAGTCTGGTAGTCTATAAATGTGTTTAAATAAGAGTACAAAACTTGATTCATTGTTACGCTTAAACGCGGTTAAACTTAAAACCTTATAGTTTAACGGCATTTTAACGCAACAGAATTATAAAGTATTAGATCATTATCGATCAAACTGAAGTTAAAAGTTATTAAAATACACTCATTTTTTAAACTTAAAACTAACACAAAACTTTCCTTAAAACAAGATTATAGGTATCACATCAATTATTATAAATTTAAAACATGGTTTTTATAAAATTTTAATTGACTTACAAATTACTTTATAAGAAAAACAAATGTAGATACTAATAATAAAAATCACAAGTAAGTTTAACTTACACTTTAAACTAATAAGCATAAAAAAACAATTGGACCTACTTATGCAAAAAGGAACCAATCCACACATATGCCAAAATTGAGATAATTAAACAAAAAGCATAAAATGCACCTTATAACTATAATATAATAATAATATTCTACCACATTCACACAGCGCCATCTTAGCCCCAAATTAAGCAATTATATTTGCTTGTGTTATGGGTACTAAACAACTGATATACTACTTATATACTTCTTTTTTTTGTAAATACATACATATTATAGACTAGCTGTTGCCCGCGACTTCATTCGCGTGGATATTGATTTTTCCAATAGACATTTTTATATTGTTTAAATACTGTTTTCCATAGTATTTTTAATCTCCCATTCATACAAACCCTCTTTCACCTACCTAAAGATATCCCTCGTAAAAAGCACGCATTTTACTTTTTATTTTTCTTTGCAACATAGAAAGCTGTAAGTATTTAATTACCTATAGAGTTAAGTGTATTGCCTGTGTCACTTTGCATGCTACTTGAAACTGTAACTTACAAAAATTGTAATAACCTGGCGATTAAAATGAGTGGCCTGCGTTTCTTGCCAGTTCTTCTCATGGCTCTACTTTGTCAGCGAACTGGTTGTAGGTTAATTTGCTGACATTTTGTAAACTTTGACGTTCATAAGTGTTAATTTAATTAACCTATATGAATTAACATATTTTCATTTTCCTTATTTATTTTCGGTTCATCTGGATATCACAAATATAACTTCAGTAAATCGTTTTGTATATTGTATAGCCAGCAAAAATTTTACGGAAGTAGATCTTTTAGAAAAAGCGGGACGGTTTGGCTGGAGATGTACATAACGACGTAAAGTGTAAGTTTTGTCTGAAAGTCAGTGGTCCGAAGGCATAGTTACCTCCTCGGTCCTCTTTATTTCCTTTTTCTTCCACAGTATCTTTACTCTGTATGGCCATCACTGCATTGAATTTGAAACAGCACCATTCACCAGCAAAACTGAATTCAAATGATGGAGCTGATAAGGATTTTCAGTTACACATGCTTTAAGCAAAGCGTCATCATTCCTATGTGTATATCATTATATCTATAGAAATTGATATTTTTCAATGTACCCTATCAAAATTCAAGGTGTTGCACAAAAATGTATAGTATTGGATAAGTAGATATATTTATTTAGTAATTAGTGTTTTTAATTTTAGGTTTTTTATGATATCGTATTGGGTTTTTATCTGTAATGATATTGTAAATACTTTTTCAATAAATAAATTAATAAATAAATGTTGATTATCTTCTAGTAAGTGCCCGTACGTAAGGTACAAAAAAATAAGTAACACGAACAATTGCCAAAGTAGACGCATAGTACCCACTGTTTGAGTCATTTGGATGTACCGTGAAAATTACCTCGCTAGAGATTCATTATAAGTATAGATTACTTCAATATGTACATACAAATATATGTGTACATACATATATTTGTATGTACGTACATATTGTAGTATTCTAAATGTATAATATAATGCAAAATCGGTAAAGTAGAACTAATGTAATATTATCGCTAAGTAACGGATCCATGCGGATGACGTCACGGGGTAGTTTTACAGTACATACACTTATAATATAATATAATAAAGATACATACATACATACATACATAGAGTGCTAAAACATAATTCTTTTGCCTTTACCTAGTTAGGTAAAGACTGTACAAAAAAGAGTAGAATTCTTTATACTGTGCCACCGTGCCGGGTCTATTACTTTCTACATACACCTATCACTCGAAAAATACGGTATTAGTTTTGTTATGTCCAGTAGGCACTCAACAATATATTATTTAATTTTAGGATTAAAAATTCATATAGTACGATAATAAAGGAACAGAGAGTAGGATTTTTAATTTACCTAATTGTGATAATTTCACAGTCTTCAAATATTTTAGTTTGGTTAGAGACTAAGACGTTTTGTAAAGCCTTTTTCTTCCTTTCCTGCAATCAAATAAATAAATCAAAATAAGATGCATTGAAAGTAGAAGGGTAGGTATTTACTTTAGCCTAGTATCTTATATCACTGATTTTATCAGCTCATGAAAAAAAATCTAACGAGGTAAATACTTAATTATTTTATCGGTATTACTTACCGATAGAATATTCAAGTACACACCGTATGTATATATAGAATGTATAGGTATTTATGCTCGTGCAAGATAACGTAGATAGTTAGGTAGCTAACAGCAGCGTGTATGGTTGTTTTGTGTAGGTACCTAACTAGGTCGCAAACCGACGCATGTCACGTATAATCATTGTAATTTGAGTTCTATGCTAGTTGTACGACCGACGCCGACGTTCGTGTTCCGACCGAAGCACCTCGTACCTACGCCGGCGTCGCCGTCGTCGTCGGTCGGAATCGGAAAGCGCCCTTGCCACATGAGTAAATATCCAAGTTAGATATTTTACTCATGTGCCCACCTACCACACACCTAGTTCGAAATGATAGTAGACATAGACAATATTGTAGCAAGCTCATATTCATACCCCTAGGGTATATAACAGCAGGAATTTACTGATTCTTGAGGCCTGGTGTTGCCTTGATCTTATCACGAGGGACAATAGGCTCACCACCTGTTACCTAGTTTATGTGGAACTAAACATAATTAAAGGATATCCTAGGTCAGTATCTCAAAGAAGGTATTTTACTAAAAATATGAAGGTAGGTATATACCTACTTACAGGATATTCTTGTGTTGAATCTTTTGCATTTGTATTTGTTTCAGTCGTGAAATTTTAGTCATTTTGATGAAAAATAATAATAAATGTAGGTAAATACCTACGTATTTAATACACTAAAAAAATCTAAATAACTAATCTAATTTATTTGCAACACTAAATCTATCCACACAATATTTTTTTTTGATATTATTTATTTGCAATTATTGAATTACGTAAATAATTTAAAAAAAAACCGCATACGTCCGTCCGTCAGAAGGGCTTGCGCCGCTCTGCCGTTCTGCCTCCCGTCGCCCGCGCAGAGCCCCTGCGACGCTGATTCAGCCAAATTATCAATAACTATTGAAACATTATCCTAATAAATGAAATAAACCTACAGAGTTGACATTTGGTTTATTCCGGTTGATTCAATATAACTTTTATATTTATAACTATAGTAATTAAAAAGTAATATTTCGAAATAAGTGAAATCACGTTGTTTTAATATCGTTGGTATAAGTTATATAATCAATTATTGTAAATAATTCTTCTACTATTCTAAAGTTCATGAATTAAAGTATATTGTTGGCAAAAAAAAAAAGAATAAATAGCATTAGAATCTACTCAATTATCGAGATTAAAGTCGCGGATTTCGTCGAAATTTCGTCGGAACCACCTTAAACTGGACTCATTTAAAACTAAACGGAAGATTGTTTAGAATGAGAGGAATCCGAAAAATTAAATCGCTATCAGCTATTCCGTAACCTGTTAAAGTCTTTGTTTCTATCAGAAAATGTTCGACGTGATTCTTTAAATTGGCATAACTTTTTTATTTATGAACCGATTGACATGAAATAAACACTAAATGTTAAGTGAAGCTTACCACAATGTATTAGTGAAAACGATATCTAAATCGGATAAGCCGTTTCTGAGATTAGCGTGAACAAACGCACAGACAAACAGACAAACAGACAAAAATTGTAATAATCATTGTTTTGGGATCTATTTGCATTGATAAAGGCTCCAATAATTTTTTTTCTCATATATCTTCCATGTACAGACAGCGATCGGTTACATTTTTATTATATGTATAGATATAGAAGAACAATGTTTTTTAGAAGTATTTAATCTTCTTAAAAAGCATCTTTGTTATTCTGTGATGAGCTTTCTTCAGTGGTAATCACAGAACTAATATTATTAAGCTCAATCTACACCTTCTCGTTCAATGTGACCAGGAGGTGCATTTACCATTTTAATTAAAATACGTAGTCAAATTACCATACTAGATGAAACTAAATAATTGAAATCCTGTCGTTTCTTTCTTTAATCGTAGTAATTATATTAATTGGTTAATTTGTAATAATGACTTTGTATGGTTCTTTGGTTGCGTTGAGTGTTTATATTGTAACTCATACAAATACCTAACTGTAATTATCTGGCGTTTGAGAAGAGTGGCGTGAGTTTCTTGCCAGTTCTTCTCACAGCTTTACCTCGTAGGTCAATTGGCTGACTTCATGTAATTTTGACTTTTCATAAGCATCATCTTTATAATCAAAATGAAATAAATGCTTTGAGTTACACACATGAGGGCCGTGCTCCATCAGGAGTAAAAAGAATATCGGTGCAAGTACATTGTCAATAGACTCGATCACACATGTTCGTGCCCGAGTCGGCAACGGAGCTTCTTACTTTGTAGCACGGCTAGGTCACGTCCCGTGCACGTCCCGGCACGGCCTTGATGTGTGTAGATTAGACTTTTTGTCCTGTGGTGCTAAAGTTGATAAGCGCCATCTAGTAATGACATCGCCTGGTTGGTTTATTTTAATTGTCTTGCGTTGTGTGTTATTTAAGTATAATTCACTCATTAACAAAAATTACAATTATCTGGATTTTAAAAAGAGTGGTCTGTGTTTCTTGCCAGTTCGTTCTCGTGGTTATTCCTTCTTCAGCGAATGTGCGTATACTGTCTCTGGTTATGACTTTCATTAGTAGGTATTTGAATGATCAAAATTATTATAATAGTTACCTATTTGCCTTTGACTTTTTCTTTTACTTTTGTCTAGTACTAACAAAATATAGATTAAGTAAAATATCTTTCAATGACAAATGATTTTTTTAAGGACTTTGTCATTTTACAATTAGCATTACAATAACCCTTTGTATTGTATTAATTAACCCGAATACAGCGCTAGATGAAACTTTCCCTAGCAAGGGGTAATGTATCATATACGTGTAATAAAAAATATATTGGTACAATTAGAATAAGCATATTTATTACATTAATATTTACATTTTTATAGTTTTATTAATCGCAGTAATATTCGTAGGTATATATTATTGACAGTAGAAGATTGTGCTAAGAAAGTATAACGCAACTAATAAATTATGACAGAACTTGCAAAAAAAGAGCTCAAAGTGTTGCGTCGTCTTTTTTGTGCCACATGTCATTCCTATATATTCCCTTCTTCGTTGGTGAGACTATGTTCAGTATTTTCTATTAGTGTTTCTTTGTTAAACTGAAACAAAAGCAAAAATTATCATGAATTAACACATTAATTGTCATGAGAAATTATATAGACTACTAGTACTTCCAGCCTCGATACAAAATATTTAAGGATCATAAAATTTTTCCTGTAGAATCGAACCCACTACCTCTACTACAGCAGTCACTTACACCACTGCCCAGTTAAGGATTTACAGACTATTTAGGAACAGTTGCAATAATAGAGCAGTAATAAGCTTACGTAAATATAGTAGCTAAAATTATGCTGTAACGGTTTACGTATATACTGACAGAAAATTTAATGAGAAACTATTCAACACCATGGCTGTCGAGCTTATTACCTGAGTCTAGGCGAAAAACGCCTCCTTCTTACTTCATTGTTCTCCAAAGGATTAGCAGATGCGTTCTGAAAATAAACAGTATATTAGAAGACATTCACTGTAAGACTTAACTCTCTTCTAATGGAAGCTAAACGCCATAGTTCGTCATACATGCATGACCACAACAACATAATATTTAAGTACACAGATCAATCAGTCAGACATAGTAGTCGGACCATGCGGTCAAAGGGAGTTAACGTGCTATAACATCATACCAGCCAGTTTTTATCCCATTGAAGAGAAAGCCCTATTCTCTTAGAGAAGGGATTAGCATTGATCGCCACGTGCTGTCAATGCTGATACTATATCCTGGTAATTCTATCGTCACCTCGTAACACTCACGGAAAGAGAGTTTCTCAGTTTTCGCCATTTTTTATTAATTTACGTCCCATGTAACAAGGGGCGAGCCTGTTGTCATTCATCGGGCCCATTCCAGACTCTGGGCTAATACTGAGAATTTTTCGACAGAAAAACCCAATATTTACCAGACCTGGGGATCGAACCCGAGACTTCTGCGTCGTAATCCGTACACATTACCCAGGAACCACAGAGGCTGTGTTTTAGTATTTGAATTATCTGGGTAAGTTTCATTATCAAGGTAGTAGATCCACGCTGGTTTCGGCATGAATGCGGCGGATCGACCGGGGAAGTACTACCTTCTCATAGAAAATCGGCGTAAGAGTAGTAGTATCCGTGCTACTGCGTTTCGTTCGGTGAGT
Organism: Parascotia fuliginaria; assembly: GCA_963082885.1. Taxonomy (NCBI): domain Eukaryota; kingdom Metazoa; phylum Arthropoda; class Insecta; order Lepidoptera; family Erebidae; genus Parascotia; species Parascotia fuliginaria. Next base: position 2,876,191 of record OY720197.1, on the reverse strand, counting down.
GAGAGCGACGGATACCTAATTTCCCCCTTTCCTTTTTCCTCACTTCCCTCATTCCCTTCTCCTACCCCATTCCCAGCCGCCATAATAGAGGCCACCATACCAGCAGTTTAAGACGATGACTTTTGGTATGGTGGCCACCACTTCTGGATTCCACTGACTGCTTACCATCAGGCGGGGTGGAGTCATTTTGGTTGGCTAATAAAAAAATTTAAAATAGTATCTACTCGTAACTGTGGTGAGCAAACTGTGAGGGACGACGGCTCAGAATTGGTCAAAGTATGTATGGGATGACCTTTGACTAGCAGTGTACGTACCGTAAATATTTTGGCGGAAATTATGGAAGTATGTTAATTTACCTGAGCAGTGAGTTTAGCAAGTTGCTCCTTAGGTAGACCATATTCAGCAAAGCCAGGCGGTCCGTACTCCAGAAAACCTTCAGGCTCTTGTTTTAGTGCTCTAAATACAGAAGAAAATACGAGTTATAGTTCGGTATAAATAAGATAAAGTTAATAAAGTTGAATTGAGCAACATACCCCGATGTTTCTTGTATTCCACTGGTCTCTTCAACATTTCCAGAAGTCAGAATCTGTAAATAAATTCTTTATTAAGAAACACAATATAAATACATAAGTACCTACTTATATTATATTGTACCTAAGTACTATATTAAACAGTCTTATTGGTCTAGAAAGTTAGGAGGGCACCAGGTGTTGTAATATTATCTGTAACTAACCAGACTGTAAGCGTGATTCTTATTCTACTCAATCCATCTTATTATACCATTAATCTTTCGTGCATATGAAGCACGTGTTTCAACAATCACGATATTTACATTTCCAAAATTATCTGGATCTTAGTATGGATCTCCTACGCAATACATACTTTAATTCTAATGTCAATATTTTTCAATAGCGTAATAAAAATATTTACCTCAGCAGCTTGAACTTCGCTCTCCAAATTGGCTACAACATCAGCTATATTGTTCACTCCTTCTACAGCATCTACTTCGAATCCAGAAGTAGGGACAGCATCCTGTGCTAATGCTTGCTGGTATAAAGGAACTACTGTTTCTTCAGTTACAGCAGTAGGTACTATAGAGTCTGCAGTAGGTAAAGCTTGCAATTCTTGTTGCTCTTCAACAGTTCGGACTACAATTTCTTCTGCTTCAACAGTAGGAACTATATCTGCTACAGCAGCAGGCTGAACCAATTCTTGGCCTTCAGCTGTAGGTAAAGCTAGAGCTAACTCTTGTTGTACAGCAGTTGGAGAAGCAGTTCCTTCTTCAATATTTGTAGATTCAACAGCAACCGTAACCGCGTTATTGATTTCTTCAGATTGCACTGCTTCTGAAGTCACTTCGATTTGGAGTATATCTTCAGCTGTTGGTTGTACATCAGACACTTCTGTGGTTTCTACTGCTAGTGCATATACTTGGGCTTCAGTCACTGTTGGTACTTCTTCGACGACCGCTTGTTCTGTGGTTGCTGAAAAATACAATCACGTAATAGACGTTAAGCGTATTATATCTGGCGAATAAAATAAGTGGCCTGTATGTAATAAACATAGGTATCAATGAGATGATCTAAAATAATTAAATAAGTTTATGTTTGTCTTAAAAAAATTATTGAGTCTGAATTGAGAGTAAAATCAAACACTGGATCAACGTCCAGTTTTCTCTCGGTTCTAATAATAATTATCTAATCACTGAAATAATTATGATTAGCAATTAACAATTTCAACTTAAAAAAATAATAATACCTTGATCGTTAACAGCTTGCTCAACAACCACTTTTTCATTCTTGGCTTCAATGAAGAAGGTTTGTTCAGTGACAACATCAGGCAATTCCTGGTTTGCACTAAGAACTATCTTCTCAAGTTTAGGAGGATCGTATTCTTTGAGAGCATCAGATCCTAAAGCTTCGGTCTTTTGGATGAGAGATTCTTCGAGAGGGCTGTCGGCTGGCCTCTATATATATAAATAATATACAATTATATTAGATAATTTAAACTATACGACGACTTTATAAGGGTGGCGGGCAACCGATGGATGAGGGCGGCGAAAGACCGACAACGGTGGCGAAAATTGGGGGAGTACTATGTCCAGCAGTGGACGTCTTGTGGCTGATATGATGATGATGAATAACTATACGTCATAATACGAAATGAATTCACGCATTGCAAAATAAAAAAGAAATGACTAGTAAAAATAATACTAGGTACTGAAACTAGATAACAAATGAACAGCGATGTCGCTTGTAGTTTTTACTGTAAGAACTAAATTTTATTTTATTGAGAAAAACGAACATGTCTACCGTTGACGTATCACAAAGCTGATTACATTAATGTACGTAAAAATATGGTACATTTTATAGAAAATTTTAAGTTTAACTTACAGCAGCTTCTCCTGGCAGGAAGAAAGCCGGACCCTGGGGTCTCCATCCACTCGGCAGGTACGGCCCTGAGCCGCGAGCTGACACGGAGCCGATGGCGAGGATAACAGCAATTATGATCTATTTAAGATATTTTAAATATAAAAACAATTAAATGTTTAAAATTGTGTCTGAAATTCTCAATGAATAGGTAGGTACAGCTATGTGAGGCTGCACTTTTTAACCGACTTCAAAAAAAGGAGGAGGTCATCGATCCGACTGTATAATTTTTTTGTTGGTGACCTCGGAACTTTCGACTGAGGGATCCGATTTCGAAAAATTTTTTTAAAGCTGAGTCTTTCTGTGTAGTCCCATTTCAATTTGGTCCAGTTCTGACAATGGCATCCATGAGAAAATAATTTCCGAATAGGTGCTTCCCTTTGATCTCATAGCTTTACTTTCACTAATAATAAGCAGGTTAGTCCAGGAGTAGTAAACACATCCCAAATGCCACTCAAAACTGCATTTAATGACCCTTACTATAAAAACTTTATAAGACACTTTTACCATCATATTTAATAAGAAAACATATTAATAATACGTTATTTACCTTCATATTGTACTAGTTGAAATCCAGTGGAGATGATAGCTGCTGAATGATCCTTTTCGTAGACCTGCACAGTTCTTATACTAAAACAAATCAAATAATGTGAACCTTGATACGTTTAATGCGCTAATATTTGCAAAGCGAATTGATCGGATTTTGCACTTTGAGAAACTAGTTTTCGCCATCGGATTTGTTCCTTTGATTTATATAGCGGCTAATTTATCAAATTTGTAACTTAGTAATATGCCTGTATTCTGTATAGTGTATAATATTAATATACTAGTTGTTGTCACAGCTCCGCCCGCGTGAAAGTCGTTTATATCTCTGTTTATACATTGACGATTTTTCATACAAACTTTCTTTCCCTATTCCCACCCCTCTAAGCCATTTTTCACGATGTAAGATAGCATACGTTGTTCCTCGAGATCTAATCTATTTCTATACCAAATTTCATGAAAATCGATTCAGTGGTTTAGTCGTAACAGCGTAATAGACAGACAGAGTTACTTTCGCATTTATAATATTAGTACCTGGTCTATATATAATATTTTAGAACATGTAGTCTACTTGTCTTATCTTCAGGCTGGAGTTGTTCTCACCTGTTACGCACGTACGATCAACCTTGTGGGATCCTTTAATATACACATGTCTATAGAGTTTTCACTTCAAAAATGACAATGCATGCATGCAAGCATTTTTGTTTCTTTTGCGAGAAATCTATTAGGTATATCATTTTTTACCCGTAGTACGGTTAAGTTGTCCGGTCAACCGGACTACGGAAAAAAATTATTTTCCGTAGTTATACGATTAAAAAAACTATCATTCAGTGTGGACACTGAAAACATTCGTGGTCCGGTTGCCTTGTCTATGGGAATTTTCATAATATACAATATACCAAAACTTTCTTTAAAGAGGGGGTAACCCTTTAATGTTACAAATATTGTTAACTACGTTTTTCGATCATCACCTCCTGATGCTGAGCTGATGATGGAAGACTCTTTAACGGTTAAGAGTAAGATTTTTATGCCTGGACTTGTCGTTATTGACAATTTAATTCTCTAAGAGTATTTAAGTGATCACTGAGAACTAGCATTATAACCAACTAAAAAAATGAAGGAGGTTGTCATTTCGATACGTTTTTAAGTTTTAAATAAAAAGAATATATAAAATATTATAATTCTGTTCTCCATAAAACAATAGTCCGCTACGATAAAATTGTGAAACTTCAATGGTACTTCCACATCTTTAGTATTTCGACAGACAATTTTCCCAACACCATTGTTTTTGATTCTAGCATTATATAGTCCATGTTGTATGTTACGAAATTCTGGAACTTCGACAAGCATATCAATTCCACCATCTTTTAGTTTCGTAACTGCTTCGTTATAAAGCATTGGAATCGGAAGATCGGATGTTTGTACCACTTCCTTCAAACCAGCCATAGCCATACTTATCTACATCATTTTTGGCTTCATTCATTTGGCACTGGTGAAGGTTAACCTTAACCACACTTTCATTCTAGAAGGAATATTATGCAGAACAATTAATTATAGAAGTTATGAAACATTAATTATAGAAAATTGAACAGTTACGAAACCTTTGCATTTCATTTTTTTATACAACCTACATCTCCACAAAATTGAGCCATTTTTGTAACTACTGTTTCTATAGTATTGATGCCCATTATGTATCAACACTATACCACCTTTTCTCTGGACGAAGTTTAAAGGTTGAGACATTTGTTCTAACTTTTGTAGAATAGCTTAACACGTAACACAACTTGGAATCTAATTCACAACATAAATTTTCCCTTTGCAATAAATACATCAATGTGCAACATAATGTCAATATTAAATAGTTTCAGATGAGCAAATTTACTAGACAATAATATTTTATCAAAAAGGTTACCTACCATAAGCATTAGATCTTCCGTGGTCCGATCAACCGGACTACGGAACAAAACAAATTTTTCTTAGTCCGGTTAACTGTACTATGGATAATTTATTTTACCCATAGTCCGGTTGACCGGACAACTTAACCGTACTACGGGGTACAAACGCTATTATATATATATATATATCCTTCATTTGGGCTTCCTAATTTTGATATAGGGCACGCTACGCCACTGCTGTTTAACCATCATGTATCGTCATCATCATCATCCACAGCCTGAATTTATTCACAGCTATGCATAGGCCTATTTTATTGTGTTCCAAACTTTAAGCTCTTATTGTCATTTTCATCCATGTTCTACGTGATAGTTGTAATCTCTAATCCATCTCCAATACTATCACAAGTAAATAAGAAAATGAAACACACATTTGCAATTTTTATATATGCATACACATTTTATTTAATTAGGTTTGAGTAAATTCCTTTTATATACAAATACATAACAAATTTCATGTAGTTATCAATAATAATACTGTAATAATAATACAAGTAGTAAGTAAAAGAAAGTCTAACAAACAAAAAGTGATAACTTAAAAAAAATATGAAAAAAATAAGTTAAGACGATATCGAAGACAGAAGACAACATCGAAAAGCACTATTTCTTTTTTAATTTTTATTATTTAGCAGTTAATTTTATATATAATAAACATGTATAATGTACGCCGACAACTACCGCTACAATTCCATACATAATGTCCATCCAAAGGTTGTCGGGAAGAAATTCGCTTTTAACGATAAGGCCGCCCATTGTACCTACTATTACTGTACAATTACTTATAAGCAAAAAGTTTCTAATGGTGTACAATAAAGCATATAATAAATAAATAAATAATTTAAAAATAGAGTGAAGTGGAGAAGAAAGACGCGAAAAGCAGATTTCACCACCATGTCGGAATAGTGCTAAGAAGAGAAAGAGAAGTTAATTAAAAAAAAATAAAGTCGAAAATAAAAGTTACGCGATTTAAGTCACTTAAGACATCGTATAAAATACAGTAAAATTACATTTGTAGGTAGGTACCTAACATACATAGTTCGATTTTATAAAAATCATTATATAAATAACAAAATTAAATAAAATATAAAAAAAATACAATTATGAAATGTCATAAAAAATTCACCTTTGCACCTTTTTACAGGCAACGGTTTTTAGTCAACTACCTAGGTCGAAATAAGCTTTAGCTAAGAATTTAGCTTTGGTTGTACGTAAAAACAAAGCATATCTAATAAAAAAGAAAAAATTACATCCAATCTTTGAAAATACAATAATTAAGCATTTACAATGAAGGTAGACTTATACAAATCAAATTTTTACAACATAATATCATATTTCTTATTTACTTATCGAGAAAAATAAAGATACCACAGGACTTGTAAAATACTAACTATTTTTATGACTAAAACTTAAGATAAGTACTATAATTATTAAACGGACTAGTTAAACTAAAATTATAATAAATTATTATAATACTAAATTGGAACTATAAACAGAGATCAAAATTTCAAAACGAAATCTGACGACATTAAAATCTAAAAATAAACATAAATAATGTTTCATAGTCTGTAAAAAATTATTTATTTTAAGTTTTGTTTTTATTTGTAAGATTATACTTAAATGTCAAAATGTATTTTTATAAAAATACTAGCGGCCCGCCCCGGTTTCGCACGGGTGCATATTTTTTTTAAGATTTTATAAATAAAGATCCTTTTGTATAAGCGCTTAGCAACATTTAGCGATTCATTTTTATATTATAGATATTATCATGCAAAATCAGAAATAATATTTAAGTTAAGTGACATGAGTCCTTTTTATTACCAGTATCCAAATCCAACTTTAATAAGACTGTCTATGATTTTAGAAGATTAGTAGAGACACAGGTATTTTGTTTTGTATTTCGTTTTGACTAGACACTCAAGACATTCAATGGATTCCGTCTTTAACTTATTTTATAACATAAAAAAATTACTTGACATTAAATTTTGTAAAAATAATCGTCATCTCTCAGTCAACAATACCTAATAAAGAAAACTACTCACTTCCTACTTAAAGCACCTACCTGGTTTCATCTCTGCATTACCCAAAGGATAGCTGGTAGAGAATGCCTTTGCCATTAGCTCGCTTTTATATACAGTGTTCTGTGCATAAAGAAATGAAATAAAAAACATAAAAAAATGACTTTCTCATTCTACGAACTATTCTTGCTAGAAGAAAACTGACAGCCGTTTTATACAAATAAATATTTCGACATAACTTTTTCGCTTAATATTTTTGATAAATACCTATATTTTTCATTAGCCAAATCTAGGGATGATGGGCATTTAAGACAAGAGAAGCACCAATTTCCCATGTTTCCCTATCACCGTACTTTTCTGCTTGCCGTACTCCTGAAAAAGAACGATTGCTGTACTTATTAACTATGTTTTATTATATATTTTGATACATATACTAAATACTATTATGTATATTACAAATAGACAATAGATATAACATAGAATAGGTACGTTAATAGATATACATACAATTTAGTAAAACTAAAACAAAAGGAGATATCAAATTACTTATAACTAAAAGCTACCTCTTCTAAAATACTGTTTGCTTAAGAAAAAGCTTTGTATTTGTAGACATAGAAATTGTATCCAAAAGTGCAACTAAACTTTTTCTTTTTTGCATGATAGCAGAGTGCTGGCGGCACAGACTTACTGCTGCTTAAAATGTCCAAAGCAATGGCTATCATTGTTAAATAGGTTGTTTGACTGCTACCGTTTTATTTCAAGCTGCTCTTATAACAGGAATTTTAATTCTGCAACTTTAACTTTGAAAAAACGATAAGTTTAACATAAAGTTACAAGTAACTGAAGTATTTGGCCCCCAGTATCTCAAAACATTCACAAAAATTTGCTTCGGAATAAAATCGAGATTTTATTATTGCTTTATAAATGACTAGCGACTCGTCCTCGGTTCGCATCGGTTGTAAAAGTTGTGGTTTCCCGGCTTAGTTCACTATTATTGTTGCTGCGCGGCTCCTATAAGTGACAGGTTAATGTATTTATATAAATCAAAAACTGCCTCAAAAAATGCACTTTATAAACTGTGAAAACTGTGTCCTGTATCATTGAGATTCGCGATTGTATAAAGACAGACAGACAGTTTATCAAATTCCTTATAAACTCGTTCTATGTATAGATATATACCTGTGTATAATACGAGTGTATAGACAGTAGACGTATGATTCATAAAGTATACAAAGTTATAATATAATACAGCGCGTTATCCACACGCGTACATTCATCGAGCTCTACAAGAACTGCTCAAAAACGTCATAAAAATCAACATGATTATTTAGCTTTAAATTATTTTAGGTATTGGTAGGTGTAATATAAATAGTGCCTCCGTTATATTTTAAATTCTGTGACAAATGTCACTAACCACAATCCATTTTATGTTTTGACCTTTAATAGATGAATTTTACTCTAACCTAATTATTTTGAGGGTTTTTAAAAATAGTCAGTTTACAGCACTGACCTGTGATAAACAATAATTACAGGTCAGTGGTTTACAGTCATTCTAGCAATACCTAATTCTTTTTCTGTCACTTTTTATGTTCTGCTGTCATGACTGTTTTAATAAAGTAAAGGAAGTGGCTCTAGACAAGTGGCGGGCATTCTATCAGCTCCATCGACAACAATCTCTCTCTTAAACTCTCTGCTGTAATATCAGACACAATAAAAATAGCATTGTGTCTCGTGCCGCTCTGCCCTTAACCACACGACGACGGGTTAAATTATGACGATGAAGTCACCAAAGCTTTATTTATTACATTCAGGACTTGAACTACTTACAGCTTGTTGTGATATACTGTTATCTTCGTTATAACTCCTTGCTTCAGCTTCTTTTTCTTGAGCGTTTTGTTCAGGACCGAATACGACACCCCCTAGATTTCCATCCATAATTGACGGGGTGTTTAGTACATCTTCATCTCTGAAAATAATTAGTTAAAATGTTATTTTACTTGTTGTTTTATTAATTAACTACTTTTGTAAGAACAGTCTTAAGTCTCGGAAAACTATAACATATACTACAACGCTAGCTTGGGTGCCGGCAGAATGGAGCAAACATTTAGATTTTATTTTACGTCATAAAAATTTATGAACGCAGGCTGCACGCACGAAAAAATGTCACGTTCCGTGTGCAAGCGACGACAGCGCGGAACAAGCAATAGAGAAGCGCGATCGGCCGAACGCTTCGACCGATCGCGCTTCTCTATTGCTTGTTCCGCGCTGTCGTCGTAAATTTCATAGTAGTGGTATAAATAATAAAAATACATATCAATTATCAAATAACTTGACTATTTTTTACTGAAATAAATTCATGGTTGTCTCCTCATATCATCGCTTATATATGCTAAGAAAATACAACGAAACCAAGTCGGACGACTTGGTTTCGTTGTGGAGAAGGTAATGTGGAAGTAAAAGGAAGAGAACCGAGGGTAATCGAGCTATGCTTTGATCAGGAATGAACGAATCTTAGCTGAAATGTGATGATGCTAATAAAACAATACGTACCCATAAACTACCGAATTATCGTTTGAATCGGCCATCCTTTTCATATAGTTTCCCCAATAACTTCTTGACACTGGCCTCGTGTTGAAGATCTCTATTGAAGGATATGGATATGCTCCTCCTTCTTCAGGATACCATCTAAAACAATCAGAAGTACAAATTTAAAAAGGCAATCACACAATTTACAGATTAACTGGCAATCTACGGTCGCTCACCGCCAATCTTTATTCTAAGATTTTTTTTTAATTCCGACTTTTTATATAGATATAATCAATAGAACTAAATCTTAAATTAATAATAGAATATAGATAGGTTAGTATGACATGATCTTTTTAAACAGGTTTTATGGAATAAATAATTTCAAGGTTGAAAGTTGCTTTGCAGAAGTCCACGAACGACAGCCGGGTGCCACTCACCATCAGGTGGGCTGTGAGCTGGTCTACCACTATTAAGTAGGTTCTAATGATGGTGCAGTGAAAAAATAATATATTTCGGGAATCAGGGTATAGGTACCTACTTTGTATTCGATAATTGTGTTTTCTAAAGGCCCTGATTTAAACCTTGAAACCTAATGCATTGTGTGGTTATTTATGAAATGAAACAATAGGTAAATAACTATTGATTTATACCTACATAAAAATACATGATAAATGTTATGACTGATGATAATAAGGGTTGTTCTGTATTCATCCTATGAAGTCTCATTCCATTTCTTCACTTATCTCAAACTAGTATTCCTTATTTAACGTTGCACTATAGATGATGAGTTCTATGTAATAGAGGGGAAGCTTGTTTTCATTTTTCAGGCACAATTGTAAATTACGGACAATTTCTATGTACAATATATCGGACTCGGGGTTAGAACAAGAGACATCTATGTGGCAGTTCATATACCTACTGTATATGAACTGCCACATAAATGATATCACTGAACCACAGGGGTAATACACTTACTTCTTTTATTTTTTTTCTTCAACATCTTATCATGAGCTCTTGTCCGAATGTCATCATTATCTACGTGATTTTGGCACCGACTCTTATTTACTTTTATTTTTAAAGTTAAAGGTCATTGAATATACTACTGGGACATATATATTTCTATAATTATAGCTAAATACCGGAGAATATAATTAAAGATTTTAGCGCTATCTATCTGTTGTAAACCTAATACGTAATTACGTACGTAGTCTTATGTCCAGCAGTGAGCGTCTTTCGGCTGATAAAATGACGATTGATTATATGTGTTCATAAAATATTTTAGTCATACAATGTTATCCACTACTTTACGCATGAATCATCAACAAAAAATAATTAACACTGATAAATATAGCTACCGTTCGTCGCTTTTGAATTTTTGTTTAACTAACACAACATTTAAATTCAGTTTTTTTTAAATATATCCAAGCGTCTTTGTTTATAGTTTGGTTACAGCACAGTCTTATATGAGTACATATTATTTTACTTACATTCTAGCTACGTCCTGCGGCTTCGTCCGCGCGTAAATTAGTATGTGTTTAATGAATGTAACTCGGAAACCAGATTGATTTTTGAGATAAATAGTAGACTACGTCCGTCTACGGCACCAAATCTACATACCAATTTTCATCGAAATTGGTTTAGCCGTTAAGGCGCTAAGTGGTAACAAACACAAACACACACGCTCACACACATATACATATAAATACATACATACATACACACAAACTTTCGCATATATAATATTAATGGGATTTAATACCTATGTATGAAGCACGTGATTTCTTTGATGCAAAACTCCACAGAATCAATAAATATTAATAAAATGTATAAGTGAAAGCAAATAAAATAAAAACTTACAAATGTGACACAGTTAATATAAACACTGACACTCCTACACAAAAATCTATTTCAATATTTGTTATATGTAATCAAAAACGTGTGGTCTCTTCAGCGAACGGAACAACACTGAACAAATATAAAAGTAGCGATGAATCAGTGTTATTATAAGCTCTGAAAAACATACAGGGCTGTCTCGATCGATAATACAAATTAATATAATTATTTAACGGCATAAATGGTTTAGTACGGACCGTCACGCAGTGGGTCTCAGTGTTAGCCAGGAGTCTAATTATTCCGATTAAAGAAAATTACGTGATGTTACGATACCGACACACGAATAGAGATGATGTCGCCCCACACTTGTGCCATCCTTTCATAGTGGAATCTAAAGGGTCTCGAACCAAATGGTTAAGTTCTTTATACGTTTGTGGTACAATTAAAACCTGAAATTCTTAACCAGAGCACGCGTTTCCATCTAATTTTGATCCTGGTTTTTTAAGCGGGACGTAGCAAAGCAACTCATAGTGGAGGCCTGGGAAGCCATCATGCCAGCAGACCGAAACAATTACTTTTGGAATGGTAGCCACCACTACTGCGTCCCACTGACTATTTTCCATCAGGCAGAGTGGAGTCACTTTAATAGGTTAAAATAAAACAAAAACTTTAGACCGAAGACCACGCGACCTTGAATTTATGTAACAAAAATGTTTTTTTTTATGAAACCATTGATAAAGAGAGCTAATATTTTTCAAATCATTTGCCATCCCTAAATATCTAAAATTTGTTTCCATTTCGATTTGGTGTATAATTGACGTCAGATAGGAGACCTGCGTTGCTAGAGTCAGGCGTTCAGATGAAACCGGCTTTTTACATAATTAAAACTTTAGAATGGCTAACCTTTTTCCGGCTATTAGGTTTGACGATCTGGCAATCCTAACCAGCTGCCAAAAATAATGCAAGCTGAAGAAGAATAAATAGAAGCAAGAAGACCATCTAATAAGAGAAGAAACTAAAGAAGTTATGTGTTGTTCTTAAATACTAGTGCCGCTGGAGTGTTTAATTTGTCTCCTGCGGGACGTTAGTATACAAATATATTACAATATTACTTACATTTACTTATTACTCCCATGGTAATTGATAACTCAATTTCCTTAAGCACATAGCACACGTCACAGCCATGACATCAAACAATGATTCGCTTTTGTTGTATGTGTGAAATATGTTTCTAATTCTGATTATTACCGCATTCTGTTACATAATTGAATATTGTGTAATTGTTGCGATATTATTTATCAACAATTCACATAAATGTACCTCTAAGTAAGTAGTAGGCACAGAACATTTGAAAGTTTCTATACTTACTTATATATTGTTTTCTTATTTACTTTTCTCTGTTATTTTCATATTTGTACACTTCGTATACTCTCACTGATGTTACACTCTAAAGCTCAGTGTTACTCAACAGGAATTTAATTCCTAATGAGTAACGCTGTTACATATTTAGGTGTTACTGAATGGGAATAAAGCCTGTTAGAGAACTCAGTTCTGAGTTATCTAACAGGCTTATCTATTTTCTTTGTATATATCTTTCTGTGTGAAATAAATAAACAAATAAACTTCAGAACAGTCGAGTTAGAATTGAATAAGCAAGATGTAAATATCTCTACTGTCCGATGAAAATTGATAATCTCTGTGTCGTAGCGGTGGAGCGGTCGACTACTAAGTCAAAGGTCAGTCGCAGGTACGATACTCGCTCAGTCATAATATTTGAGTGTATGAACATGATTATTTGTTTATTAGTGTTTCTATGTATTATGTATGGTATTTACAAAAAAATATTTAAGTAAATATGTTTACTAGTTACTTACTTTGGGTCTAAATAGCACTGTTTAGTTGTAGTGTTATTATAATTATTATAAAATAACGCGATTTAGTATAAAGGCAGAGATTCTTCTGTATCCAAAGGATGACAGCGGAAGCTTATTGCTAAACCTGAGAGAAACGTGGACGGTTTCTACGCTGTAATTAGCAAGCCCAATTACGCTCTAATTAGAACCAAAGAAAAAAATCTATGCTGTAATTAGAACCAAAGTAACTGACGTAGCTCGCAAAGTTGCTTCTCTGAAGTGGCAATGGGCAGGACACATAGCTCGTAGAACTGACGGCCGCTGGGGCAGAAAGGTTCTAGAGTGGTGACCACGAACCGAAACGCAGCGTGGGCAGAGCCGTCACAAGTTGGACCGACGACCTTATATGGGTGGCGGGCAACCGATGGATGAGGACGGCGAACGACCGGCCACGGTGGCAAAAATTGGGGGAGGCCTATGTCCAGCAGTGGACGTCTTGTGGCTGATATGACGATAATGATGATGAATTAGAAAGCGTTGTGCTTCTCTACTTATGCGTTTGCGGGTCAACTCGAATGGCATCCTAAGCATGGTTGCCCAGCGCAGGGACTCACCGATGTTGTGGCCCTGGAATGCGACTACAAACTGAAGGTGGTTGCACCTTAGAATTAATTTAGTTTTATGTATTTACTAACACTAGTTTGTTAGTTATTGTATTATTAACATTAATATGGGCATTCTCTGAAATAAACGATTTATAAAAATACAAAAGAAGCCGCCGCTGTCTGTCCGTCTGTCAACTATTGGTTAGATTGAAATACCATGTCATTCATTACTCATACAATTCATAATAGAATTCGCGATATCAATTTGTTCATCAATTGATTTCTGGCTATTGCCGCTGGTTTTCCATAGGACGTATGCGTTCTCGTTCAGGAACTTGATACTATGCCAAAATATTTTAGTTTTACTTTTTTGTTGCAATTGAATATGCAGGTTTTTAATAGAAATAAAATAACAATAAATATTCTCAAATATCTATGGCAAAGATATAGATGAATAGTTTTAGTATGTAATGCGTTTTGTTAATGTGGGGATAGGAAAATTTATGAGAGCTTTTAATCCTGTTTCTCAACATATTAACCTTGAAGTAATAATATAAAGAAGTCGAAATGGCCCAGTGCATAAGGTATCCCCTTTGTAAACACGCGGTAGTGGGTTTGAATCCGGGCAAGTACCAATGTGATTGTTTAAATCATATGCTTTCTAAGTTTATCTTATACTACACTTAAAACATCGTGCGGAAACCTGGACTTAAAAGTCTAAATTTGCCAATCCGCCTTGAGCAAGTGTGGTGATTAATGCTCATACCTTCTTTATATGAGAAGAGGCCTTTGCCCTGTGCAGTGAAGTGAGACAGTAAAACAGGCTGGTATTATTATTATTATAAGTAATGCCAAATATTATCACTCTACAAAAACATAATACATAGTATCTCTATCTTATTAAGCGGTCCCGAACCGTACTTTTCAATCGGTTGCCACTTTGCCAGTCTTATTTAATAGGTCATCGGTCCACCTTGAGCCTCAACCATAGCTTACAAGCTCTTATAATATATTCCTATTCTATCAGTGCAGCACCGCCTTTTATTATATTTTCAGAATCTTAATTTTGTTTCAAAAAAATAAACTTTAAAACGCGTGGTCTCTGTTTTCTAGAAAAAGGAATCACCACATACATCTGTTGATCTGTTTCCGCTAGTATCGTATGATTTGTCTTCACTTGACATAACTAAAGATATGAACACTGAGTCATACCTACTTAATTATAATTTATCGTATAGTAAACGTAAATTACCATCTATTTGTACTTTAAGTATTTCTAAGATCTAATTGTCATCAATCAAGTAGTCGGTATTTCATTTAATTACTCATTGTATATATAGGTACTGTGATTATTTAGGATCTTTGAACATCATTGGAAAAATGTTTGGTTATCAGAATCAATAATTATTCTTATCATCATGACTCCTGAGTCGTCTATAAGCGACAGTTACCACTTACCATTACGTGGGCTTTTTGCTTGTCTGCCACAGTCGGCAATAACTGTGGCGGATTATTTCTAAAGCCAAGGAGCCTGATTTCGAACGCGAAATTTTTGAACACATTCGTACATAAATAACGTAGAATAGGTAAATGGCCTGATAAGGTGTCTCCTGCATCTGCTGAAGACGTCCTATACAGAACATATATGTCAGTATTTCGCAAAGGGATGTTTGCCATGCCTCGTTCGGCGAACTGGTAATTACCGCAGCAATGTGTTTTTTGCTCCTGCCCGTTACCTAGTATCTCTTAAGGCGACTACAGCCACGGGAAGACATGGGGTGGTTCCATATTTTAGATAGAAGACCATGGTGTCAAAAAAAGACTAAAAGGTCAAAAATGTCTATTCGGTTATTTAATTACTTCCAGAAGTTCTTTACTACAGAAGAAAACAATAAAACATACAACCTGAATTGATAACCTCCTCCTTTTTGAAGTCGGTTTAAAAGCAACAATACATAAACAGTATTGTAAGTTATAAGAACTTTGACCTTTAACGGTGGGCGTTTCGTATCATCGGAAGCCCTAAGTGCGGCATACCTATGTCAAGACAAAGGCCTTTCTCAAAGGTTATCTCTAAAAAGTGGAAGAGTTTGTTGTTCGTTTGAACGCGCTAAACTCTGAAACTACCGATTTTATAATTCTTTATGCGTATGATAGCCCAGTTCTTAAAGAAGGTTATAGTCTATGTAACATCACGCTACTGGTGACAGGAGCTGAGCAGTATCCAAGAATTAACTTAACGTGAATGAAACCGCTGCGGAAAGGTAGTAGATTATAAAAGTAGACTGAGAACGTTATACTGCTTGCAGATGATGATGAGGCTTACTCAAAATGTATGTTAATGTATTTTTTATCAGGTGTTCGTTGTATTCGATGATTGTGTACCATGAGTAACATTCCCGTTGAAAATGCCGCCATACTGTCTATATACAATGCTATTTCGAAGAATAACCTGACAAATTTTATCAGACTTCCTATGAATCAGATTCTGAATTGAGATAACATTTTTAGAATGTGAGGAAAATGTTATGTTTATGTTATAATTGATTTGACAAAAGTTTCAATGTATTTTAGAAAATATTTGCATGGCAGTTGTTTTAATGCGTCAAGTATTGCGATTTTTGCGCAAAATAATGCTCGATTCTCAAATTTCGTTTCGATTCTTGGTGTAACTTATGTCCGATAATTGTATGTTTGTAAAGAAAATTAGGGAGCTCTATTCACCTTAAAATAGATTAATCTTAATTTTCTTTCGTCATATTATTCCGAATCAACGAGACTATGTAATTCTAGAAAATAAAGAAGATACCCTGAAACCTAATAGCATCTAAAATGATGTATGGGTAACCTGAGTTTCCCTGTCAGGCCTGAGTCATAAACCCATCCACACATTGCAAATAAAACAAGTGTACCATAGTGACTCATATTCTATACCTCTTAAAAGGTTCCGGCGTTGAACCCTCCACTTGTTCTTTGTTCCAATAAAAAGTTTATTGAATCATTTGGTATGTCAAAATTAGGTCATCGGATATGGGTAAACTTCATTATATTAATAGTAAGAAGAAGAAGGACTACTTATTGTCTGATGGTCAGTGGAATCCAAGAGTGGTTTAAACCATCCTAAAACCACTAAAAGCGTGGTTGGTGTTACGTGAAATGCTTTTTTTGCGCGCCTCCTAAAAGCCCGACATCAAAATCTAAAGGCAACACATGCGCTTGTAAAGATGTTTAATCAATCGATGGTAAAAACTATATTCTAATCCTTAGCGTAGTTTAAAAGAAATTATCGAGAAACAGACAAGAAAAACGTCGGCTTTATATTAGTTAGATATAAAACATTGTAATTTATTATCGCTCCTAGACCTTTGACTACGAGTATATAGCAAACTCAGAAAAAGGGCATAAGTTCAAAAATACAGTCAAGTTATAATTAACTTTAGGTTAATTGCCACAAGATAAAAATTACCGAAAACGCATCTTGACTTGCGATTCTTTTCTATTTAGTGTAAATATGATAACCTATGCTAAACTTAGCATGCGTGTTTAGACTAACATTCAATTTTACTGACGATTAGTTATAACAGCTACAGTTTACCTCAAAGGGAAGACAGAGAAAATCGCGATCGCGCATGATCTATCAGCTATGGTAGCTATCACAAAACTAGTAATAGGTAGGTCCCTTAAATAAATGTACAAGAAAAACTAGTAATAGGTACTTAATAAATTAGTTCTGTTAGCTATCATGTAAGAAATGTCCTATTGGTAAATAGGTCAATTTACTGACAAAATTAGAGCCTGAGAAGAACTCTGTCAAGAAACTTATCACTCTCGCAACGTAACTAAAGCATCATCTATATATATAAAAATGAATCCCTATTTCCCTTGGTCATGGCATCACGCGTGAACGGCTAGATCAATTTCGTTAATTCTTTTTTTGTTGTGTTTGTTATTGCCAGGAAAAGGTTCTTATGAAAGAAAACTAAGAAAATTAATATAAAAATGAATCTCTATTTCTCTTGGTCATGGCATCACGTGTGAACGGCTAGATAAATTTCGTTAATTCTTTTTTTGTTGTGTTTGTTATTGTCTGGAGAAGGTACTTATGAAAGAAAACTCAGAAAGTTTAAGAATACTTAACCACCATATTAAATTTAAACCGCTAAACCGATTTCGATGAAAATTGATATGGATACCTATAGATTTGGTTTCGGTAAATAGGCTACTATTTATCCCGAAAATCGCTCCGATTCCTGAGTTACATTAATTAAACACTTAGCAATTTTCGCGCGGGCAAAGCCGCAGGGCGCAGCTAGTACAAAATATTTGTAGTCAATCAACCTAGTATACATACATAGTACAGGTATCTTTTATATAATCTAGATGTAGAAAGAATTTAGGTTATTTAAGTTTTTATAACTTATGTTATTGACTGACTGACCTCTTTTTTATTGGTTTAGATAAATCTAAAGTATAGCCGTCTCAGGCTACACCCGGAGTTTCTGAGGCAATAAACAAATCATATCAATGATATAAACATTTCAATTATTACTATAGGAATTCCGATTATTAGGCGTCCATTCATAAATATTAATCACAGTTTAAAATAGAAATTCCTGTGTACTTGAAACAAACACTGTTATAAAGTCCTTATAGGTTATCTGGTAATTTAATATTATAGTGAATAGGTCATATTGTTATGTCCACAAGCAAATATGGACGAATTTCTCAGAACTATGAATACTACGGACATGAATAAAGATAACGAAAATTTTGCACTTTACGGGACAGTACGGGAAAATCTTTATCTAAACTATTTTATTAAATACAGAGAAGATTTGATTTTTTGTATGTTTGATTGCAAGATATACGCAACCGATTAAAAAAACATCTTTCATCTTTAGAAAGCAAAAAATAAGAAGAAGAAGAATCAAAAAATAGGTAATACATTTTATTATGTTTAACAAATGTTCAATCATTAGACCTTGTAAATATAAAATGAACCAATAGGACACGATTGAATGGATATTTTCTGTAGGCGTTTGCTGTAAGAACGATTGAAACTTTTGATACCAAAGCAAAGCGAGGCGCGGACGTCTAGTATTTAGTAAAGGCCGTTCAATGTCAAAATAAATATGACAGACTGTGTCTACCAGAAGTGGATTTGGGAACCCAAAATATGAGAACTTAATCGTCAACGACACGAGGAACTTAGCTTTTATATTAGTACCAAGAGACTCCAATCTGCCTGATGGTAATTAGTGAGATCCACAAGTGGTGGGTATGGTGGCCTTCATTAAGGAGACTTTATGAGATGCTTTATCATGCCCCGCTTATTGAGCGTTTACGCGTCATGCTCATAAGTAGCATCGTCGCAATTTAGTGTAATATTTCGTGGTTTTCAATATAAATCATTTAATCGGCGCTATATTTTAAAAATATGTTCTGTACAAATGATAGAATTAGGTGAAAGCTGTTTAAAAGTAGTAACCATAATGCTTACAGTTTTTTTACTATGAAAATACCGCAACTTACCTCAGCCTCAGCCGGAATGAAAAAATTGAATGTCGGTTATAGCATTTTCCATACAATATTTCATACCCTATTACAACTTTTTCAAGGCCATTTATCGCGATATTATAAGCCTATGTTGTACTCCAAGGTCTATTCTATCACTGTACAAAATTTCATCAAAATCGGTTCAGTAGTTTAAGCGTGAAAGCGTAACAGACAGATCGACATTCCGAGTTACTTTCGCTTTTATATATGGTTTAAGAACTTTATTTTTCTCAAAAGAATTATAACATAATTCACTTACAGAGAAAATTAAATATAACTTATTAATAAAAATAAAAAATGAGCCGAACATGAATTTAAACATAATTACAACAACAAAAATCTTAAAGTGTGTAGGTAAGTTTAAAACAATCTGTTTGAGCGATTGTTCGCATCATCGAATGAACCATATTTTAATTCAATATTAAGTATTATGCCACTAGAATACTAACACTGAGTAGTGAGCTCAGGATGTGGCATCTGTGTATTGGTGCAAAATGAAATAAAATGAAATACTTATTGGTTGAATTTAATTTTGAATGAGGTAAGTGATACCTTATAACTTACTTATTTTAAACTTAGATATGTATTCGTTTTATTATTATTTTAATTATTTTATATTATTTATTTATAGGTATTTGTATTCTTTTGGTTAACTTTTAATTTATTTGTATTTTATGTTACAGGTTTTGTACGCAGTGAGTAAAGTAAGTATGAATTTGATTGTGCTAATTGTAATAAAATGGTTGTGAATACGTTTTTGTTAGGAGTCAAATATAATAATATTGTTTTGTATTATTGGATTATATAATATGTAAGTATTGTGTTTTAATGTTCGTTTTTCAAACAATGTTTTGTATTATTTAATTTAAATACTCTAAATGTTGTACGTATTCAATATGTATGATTTGAGTCGTTTTTTAAAACTTGATAAGTTATTTGCCTCTTTTACGCTTGTAGGTAGCTTATTATATATGTAGACCCCTTCGTAGTCAATACTCTTTTTAATTATATTTAATTTATAATAATAATTTGGAAGTATGGATATCGTATACATCCAAGTATTTTACTATCAAATGAAGTTGCTAATTACTTAGGTTCGTGAATACTTAATTATACCTGCTTGTATATAGGTAGGTATGTAGGTATTACATAAGAGATAACGATAAGACACAATTTATATGCAAACCATTGAAGGTCACCTATCGAATAGACAGCTATGTAAATGATAATAACATGCAATTTAAATATGAATAAACTAGCTGTTGCCCGCTGCTCCGTCCGCGTGAATAGTTATATTTCTGTTTACATTGACAATTTTTCATACAAACTATCATCCCATATTTCAACCCCTTCAAGCCATTTTGTCGCGATAAAAGATTCACCGAGGTCAAATCTATTTCTATAACAAATTTCAACAAAATCGTTTTAGTGGTTAAAACGTGATAGCGTAACAGACAGACATACAAACAGAGTTACTTTTGCATTTATAATAAATTAGTATGGATATGTCATTGACCTCTCATGATATTTGTATGAAGTTTGCAACTTATCTGGAGAAACCTGAAACTAATATTTTGACTATCTACTCTTTTCGACTGTATCTGTGGTTCGGTGGTACTGTGTATGGAATATCACGCAGAGGTCGCGGGTTCGATTCCCGCTCAGTGCAAATATTTGTGTGCATGAACATGTCTATTTGCATTAATCTGGGTGTTTCTATGTATAACAGGTATGTATATATATGTATTTACAAAAAATATATATAATAGTATATTCGCATTCTAGAACCTATAACACAAGTTATACTTAATATGCTTACTTTGAGTCTAGATGGCGAAAAATTAAATTATATTCATGAAAGATAACAGCGTGATGTTATTTAATTAGTAAAATATATGAATCAAAACACAAACAAAGTCAATAAGTACACATATTAAATAATATAGACAGGAAAGAAATCTAAGAAAATAAATGTACAAACAAGTGAATACCTAACTACATTTTGCAAACAAAACCTACTTAATAATATAATAATAATATAATAATATGTGGACACTATCACACATCGTCATCTAGTCCCAAGCTAAGCAGAGCTTGTATTATGGGTACTAGATAATTGAAATATAATACTTATACATACTTTTTTTTTTTTGTAAATACATACTTAGAATACATAGAAAACACCCAAACTGAAGACAAATACAAATGTTCATCACACAAATATTTGCCTTCCGCGGGAATCGAACCCACGACACCCGGCGTCGCAGTCAGTTACACTAACCACTAGACCAACGGTGCAGTCAAATTACAATCATAATCTATACTACTTACCTACTATTATATAAAGCGGAAGAGTTTGTTTGTTTGTTTGAACGCGCTAATATCCAGAACTAAGTACCTACCCGTCGGATTCAAATAATTCATAAAGGCTATAATAACATCACGGTATTGGGAGCATAGCAGTAACCAAAGATGTAACAATCGCGGGTGAAATCGCGCCTCGAAAGGCTAGTATTAACAATGAAAACATTGTAATGTAGGTTATGTATAGCAAATTAATAAATTAATATTTATAGCAGGAAACGTAAATATAGCACATATGTATAATACTAGCTGCGCCCCACGGATAATTAGCCGCGCGTAAAATATGTTTTGTAGTATCCCTCGGGAACCAGACTAAATTCTGGGATAAAAAGAACTCTATGTCTGTCTCTGGCACCGAATCTATCTTCATACAAATTTTCATCGAAATCGGTGCAGCCGTGGAGGCGCTGAGTGGTAACAAACACACACACACACACACACACAAATTTTCTTATAATACTAGCCGTTGCCCACAGCTCCGTCCGCATGAGTGTCGGTTATATTTCTCATACAAACTTTCATCCCCTATTTCAACCCCTTTCAGCCATTTTTCGCGATAAAAGATATATAGCCTATGTTGTTCCTCGAGGTCTAATCTATCTCTATCCCAAATTTCATCAAAATCGGTTCAGTGGTTTAAGCGTGAAAGCGTAACAGACAGACAGACAGAGTTACTTTCGCATTTATAATATTAGTATAGAAGTATAGTTGTGGAATGAGCTCCCCATCGAGGTTTTCCCGAGAGACTACAACATGGAGTTCTTCAAGAAAGGAGTTAAAAGGTTTTTAACAGGGTCGGGAACGCGCTAGTGATGCTCCTGGTGTTGCAAGCGTCCATAGGCTACGGTAACTGCTTACCATCAGGCGGGCCGTATGCTTGTTTGTCACCTAAGTCGTATAAAAAAAAATAGATTAATAGGATTATGTAACTACTTGCCTGTACCACCAAATAATTTATGCAATTTCTAAAATTTGTCTAATCTTTTGATATATTTACCGGTTATTTGTAAAATTAGTGTTTTTCGCACTCTGTTATGTTTAATCAAATAGGATAAACTTTCTGTCCAGGTACTAAAGTGCATCACCGATAATTTATAAAATATATAAACTGATAGACTAGGAACCTATAATTTAAAACTAAAACTCGAAATTTATTATTTGTGCACTGGTAAGAACTGAACCCGTGACACATCACGACATAAATTTAAAAGGCTCTGCGTTAACCACTAGGGCATTCAAATAAGACCAGCTGTTATAATAATATGTAGGTATTAAAAGGCACTTCGAACTTAATTTTATCAAAAATGTAGTAAATAATGACATAACCACAAATAGTAAAAGCGAATAAATACGATAAAGCGAAGTGGAAGAGAAGGATATGGAAGACTGACCTCATCACCACCATGTGGGAAACACCTTTAGTTCATCATGGTAACTTGTTTTCATCGGGAACATAGGTGAAACAACGGGAGCTGGAACGCTCCTCGCGTTCCATAGAGAGAGAGTGATAGAGAGAGAAAAGCGAACAAATACAGATTATAAATAACAATAAATGTACTTACATTAAAAATATGGCGGCTAACATGATCGCGTTCAAAAATTTGCAAACCATGATGTTATCAAAACGAAGACTTCACTAACAATGTACTGTTTGAAACCTAACCACGGTTTTTATACCCTTAGTTTTATTAAAATGTTAATAGACAATAAATTTATTATAATATTTAATCGACATTACTAATATTTTTATATCTATCTCCTATTTTTTGCCGCCAAAATCAGTCACTTTCATACGATTAAATCTTATCAATGGCGACAGTTTTCTTATTGTCTCATTAAAATAATGAATAATTAACTTTTATTTCGTCACTGTAAACATAATACAATTCATAACATAACACACATCCTTTTGCACGGTTGTAAAAATATTAACGAAATATTTTTAGTACTTTTTGCTAAACCGGTAGGTATGGGTCAAAGAAGATTCCACACTTGCGGAATATTTTCTCTTTTTGTATTTACTCGTTTTAAGTAATAAGAATCGGTAAGATTATTTGCAGTAGGAACACGTTCGTTCAACGCGATTGCCGCTAAGTTTTTCATTACAAGTAAGTATCATCTGTATTTAAGAAATTAAAAACGAATTTGTCTGGGTGCGTCATTAAGGGATTTCCATCGCGATAACCAACCATCACGCTTTATGTTTGTGGAAGAGGGACGAGCAACAGGCATCACATTCATTCATAGTCAGGAACAGGCGTAATCAGTTGTAATTTCTCACCTTAGATAAAAATAGATTTGATAGAAATAGATATCGCCATCTGTTATTAACTTGGGGAACTTTTATGTTCAATGTTCAAGATATGAGCAACAGATGTCGTTGTGTTATCGAATAATCGGCATTATTTTTATAAAATATGTAAATATTAGATGTATAATAGGTATCTGATTGATATTTAACACAGCAATGTTTTATTTATTATTATAATTATGTTGGTATCGTTGGTATGTTTCTAAATGTAATAGTGTTGCAAAGTGATATTAATGTAGGTACCAATAAAGGACATATATGACTACCCTGTGGGACTCCCAAAGGAAATCAATTTTTGTTAATAAACGAAGTGAGGTTAAGCTTCGAGCCCCCACAAGGGATGAAACTAAAAAAATATTTAACCTCTCTAAATATTAAAATCTTGGACATCCTGCGGCTAAACAGACTAACATCAAGACAATACGCCTAGAACTTGTCGCTGAGCTCGACCAGGTCTTTTATTGCATTACCAAATGGGGTAGTGAGAACTTGGTCGAATTCAATGCTAAGAAAACACGGGTGAGCACGTTCTCTACCAAAACATCGACGTTTCTCCCCTCTCCCGCTCTTCAGAATACAGCGTTACCCGTACTGAGGAAGAAAACAGAGCTGCTCGGGCGTGAAGTACTCAGCTCATTCTCTCTCATTCTTGGGGTTGAGATTTTGGCTGAAGTCCATACCCAGGATACTAAGGCTAGTCTGGGGCCCTACCACCACCTCTTATCTTCTCTGCTCTGTTTTTTTTTTTTTTTTTTTTTATATTATAGCCTACCAAAGTGACTCCACCCCGCCTGATGGTAAGCAGTCAGTGGCGGCTACTATACCAAAAGCCATCGTTATAAACTGCTGGTATGGTGGCCTCCACTATGGCGGCTGGGAATGGGGTTAGGGGAAGGGAATGAGGGAGGTGAGGAAAGAGGAAAGGGGGGAAATTGGGCCTCCGGCGCTCTCACTCACCGAACGAAACGCAGTAGTACGGATACTACTACTCTTAAGTCGATCTTCTATGAGAGGGTAGTACTACCCCGGACGATCCGGCCTATTCATGCTGCAATCAGCGTGGATCTACTACCGTACAAACTGTCTGTCTTCTTTCTATGACACAGGTTCGTTCCTGCGTGGAGTACAGCTCTCATCTTTGGGATGGCTCCGCATACTTACTTGATACACTTGATAGGTTGCAACGGCAAGCAATCAAGCATCTAATTATGAACCTGGGTCTATTAAGCGAGACGTGAAAAGTCATCTCACTAAGCCGCTATAGTGGACGCCACCATACCAGTAGTTTGGCTTTTGGAATAGTGATCACCACTTCTGGATTCCCTGACTGCTTACCATTAGGTAGAGTGAAGTCACTTTGATAGGCTAATTAATATACTAATTATTACTAATAAAAGCATAATTGGTGTACTTTGTGTCTCGCTCAAAGAATTCTCTTCCATCATTCTGTTGACTGATTGACTAGTGGAGACAGTGGAGTAGGTAATACTAATAGGTAAAGGTGTCTAAAGGTACTCGTATATATTTACCAACATACTTCGCTAGTGGGTGTTGGAGTCGTCACTATCCGACGTCGAACCTCATTCGACAGTACATTTAGGTAGGTAGGAGCTTCATACATGATTATTTAAGTTTAACATCTTTATTAAGTAATAGCATTAACTACCAATAACGTAAACTAAAGTAACTAAACGAAATATAATGCGAACTTCTCATCCTATTTCGTTATCTCAACTTAGTGCAGACAAGGCGATTGTAGGGTGGTGACTATTGGGCCATCACGATTAAGAATTTATTACATCTCAGAGGCCCTAGACAAGTGTCAAAGTTTTCTATTCTTGTATGAGATTGACATAAGCGTTGGCGTTATCATACGTCAACCAATACATTTTTTAATCTATTCTATGAATAGAATAGAAATCTATGACACTTGTCTAGAGCCTCTGGCTAGTTATATAGCGCGAAAGTACCATTGCAACGTTTTCAAGAATATAATAATATAATATTTACTTTGCAAGTTTTTCTTGGACATAAACTAATGAAAATACTAATAAAAGGGGAAGTTTAATTCTTGTTTTGTATTCTGAGATGAGAGATCACAATGTCATCATGTTGGCAACACTGGGCGAGTTACCGCGTTGCTTAAAAATCAATAGGTACTTTGACTGAAGCTGATAACTTAGCAGCAATGATAAAATATTTTGTGTTGTAATAAGACAGAATCAAACTGATAAAAAACTAAATTTACCAACTATGTTTGCTAGGAAAATTTACAAAAAACTTAATATTAAATTGGTTTTTGTTTTTTCTGGTTGGCTAATCTGACTGTTAATTTAGTGATACCAGTTTTTGAATAAATTCCTATGTACGGACAAATAGATAATTATTTATTAGTAATACATAGTGTCCAATGTTAATAATACTATTTTGTTTCTGCATTGTGTTATAAATACAATTAATAACGGTCTTTATTAGAGATTAATTATTGTATAAAGCTACCTACTGCAGTATACCATTCTCTAAGCAATGAACGACAAAAGCGCACCAGAGACTAAGTAGAGAACAAGATAAGCGCGTTTTTGACGAGATAATCGTCATAAAAATCCTATAAATCGATGAACGCCGGCTGCATGTCTACAATGTCACGTTCCGCGTGCAAGCGAGAATGTAAAACTTGTGCTGCAAACTCCTTATTTGTATTATGTAAAATAATGATAATTCAAAATTAAATAATATGTAACATTTCATCAATGTTTTTTTAAGGCGTTTTTTAAGAAATTAGAGACAATAAACAGTTTTTTTTTGTATTTATTCATACACTATTCTTTTAATTTATTAATTTAAAGACTTTCACGCAGAATTGTTGGGTTCAAAACAAAAATCAACTTCATTGATATTAGATTTTATATTGAGATTATGTCAATATTAGCTGAGTCTGAAATCTCTCCTTGTGAATAGCAGCAGGCTCGTCTTCTCTGTTACATGAGCCCCCACTTAACTGGCGAAACTTGTATTTAAAAAAAATGTATTTGTATTTAAAAATTGTATTTTTGAGATAAAAGCGTATTTCCTTTATCAGAAAATTAAACAAAGTAATGGCTAAAATTATATTTTTGGGATAAAGGCATATTTTCTTTATCAGACAATTAAACAAAGTACTGGTAATAGAGTTTATAAACATTACGGTTAACGAGATATTTGTGAATAAAAAAAATGCTCGTGCTAAAAGAGATATATTATCTGTATTAAGAGAATCAGCTCTTCCACATGTTTACCACGCAACAATTTGGATAGGTGCTTACCTACAATCAATTGTTTGACATACTACATTGAAAATTTATTTATTAATTAAATTTAATTTTTATGGGAGAATAAATATGTAAGTGAGGTATTATTATAAAACTCATAACTGGCAACCCATTTGACTCACGTCATGTCATTCCAATCAGTTCGAAGTTCGGTTCTATTCGGTGCATCTTGTCTGTTTGTTTTGTTTACGTTTTATTTCAATTATAAACTTTTTTATCATCGCCATCGTTTGTTTACATTAATAAACTAAATAATTATATGAAAAGTTCGAGTGTAGTGTGTATCTGTGATATCATATGTAATAATATTGCAAAAATTTGCATGGGTTTAGTCATCGGCTCGTGATTTTGAAGTTTTGTTAGTTTGTTTTTGTGAATTTTGTCGTGGTTAGCATTATTTTGGTGCTTCCTGGTTGTTCCAACGTTAAGTAGAGGTTAGTTTTGGTTTCTTTATTAATTATCTGTATGTTACTAGTGAAAAGTTGTCGTATGCAAATTTAAACTGTAAGTTTGTTGTTTTACCTTAAATGTTTGACTGTGTCTTGCGATTTTTTGTGTCGCGCTGTTGGCCTCGTTACTGTATGACAATAAACAACTTTTCAGTTATGGTAATTATGATTGTAAGTAACCTGTACATGTTCTTTTAACTTTTTATCTAACTATGTATTTGTTTCAAAATGTAAAATTGCAAATTAAACATTGTTTCATGAAAAACCTATTTCTTTTAAATATACGCATAAGTTAGCTATAAATATTCTATTATTCTAATTGTTTTGGTAAAAATGTCTCTTGCATTATGGAATACATTCTGTGTCACAAGGGACAAACCTGCAAGTCATGAACAATTACAATGATCTGTAAGTGTCACAAACTTTTATTGTGGGAAGTACACTGTATAGCAGAAATTAGAAAGCATCAAAGATCCATTATCCTCTGGAAGGATCGAGAGAAAAATTTTTTCTCTCCCATCCCATCTTCCTACACAGTTGGAAAAGCTGTGTTTCTTATTCTTAGTATTAGGATTAAACATACAACTAATGCAGGCACCAAATAATGCTGGCAAACAAGCAATATGTATTTTAAAACAAAAATCCCACATGCCTAAAACAAAGTGAAAAGAAAGAAACCCATTTTTTTCATGTGCTGATGCTTCATTAAAATATTATGTACCCTATGTCACTCCCACAATCAATACAAATCTAATGACACCTCATACGTTAAAATTAAGCCATTTCGGCTGTAGAGTGTGCCAAAGAAATAGACATGCATACATCCATACTATACATACATAGGTACATATATATATATATGCTCGAAAAAAATTACCCTCCGTAGCCTTGGCAGTCAAGTAATAATGAATGACGGTGACTTACAGCAACATTACACACCCATGTTCGGTATACAATTCATGGTATCTAACAAAATAGGGTTTTATATGATCATCGGGACAAGATAAAGGCCACCCCGACTGAATATACCCCAAAACCCTGCTTAAAACTGCGTCCCCGGCCGTCGCATGTTTAATTTCTTTACTTGTTATCGGTAAGAAATTTTCTACAAAATTAATATATGTGTTCTCAACGCTATTTTTAATTTCTTTTCCCTTGCTATGAGGTAGTCTTGACAATGCATCTGCACAGTTTTTCTTAGATGTCACAAATTCTATTTCGTAACTGTATCCTGATAATAAGACAGCCCAACGTTGCAATCTCGACGCGGCCATTACTGGTATGCCTACTTTTTCACCTAGAATATATGTTAACGGTTTATGATCCGTTCGGAGAATAAATTTGCGACCATAAAGATATTGGTGGAATTTGCGAACGCCGTAAACAATAGCGAGTGCTTCCCGATCTATTTGCGAGTAAGCGCTCTCGGCAGCAGTCAGCGCACGAGAAGCATAAGCCACCGGCCGCTCGCCGGTCGCGGTCGGTTGCGATATAACCGCGCCGATACCTACGCTACTCGCGTCTGTTGTCTAGTTGGCAATGGTTTGCATGTGTTTTGGAAGCATATTTCTACAATGCTTAGAGCCATGTCTGTAGGTTGTGGTTACCACTTACCAACAGTCATCACCAGTCTTTTGGTGATATGATGATGCATACCAATTGAAGAAAAGACTAAGGGTTTACATCCATAAATGCCAATTAACTTTTTAATTTTCTGTTTTAATATACCTAAATGCACATTTATTGCAAGCCTTGTTCATTCATTGCTCAACTTGCCATATTAGTCCTGTGTAGGTGTACAATTATGTCCCACACTGCATCCTTGTGACATCTGTTATTTCTGTAATTTAAGTATAATAAGATAGTGTACATAGTACATAGAGATCACTAATACCAGAAGACTAAGATTTAAAATAGCTGGGATAGAGTAAATTAATATTTACCATAAGAAACGCGCTAATCTCTAGAACTACCAGTTAGATTTGAAAAGTTCTTTTTGCGTATGATAGCCCAGTTTTTGAGGAAGGATATATAGGCTATGTAATATCACGCTACTGGCGACGGGAGCGGAGCAGTAAGCAAAAACGCGGGTGAAACGAAACGAGGGCAACTAGTAACTACAGTATCGACCAAATCCATTTTCGGACAATGTAAACAAACAGTTTTTTCAATATTTTTCTATCAAAAACTCCATATAAACGATGACACATGGGTTTATACACATTCTGTTCACTATATACTTCATTTTGCAACTATTTCTACTAATGATTAATAATCAAATCTAGTTTATTTAATAAAATTACGAATTACTTTTTGCGGTCGAATTATGACGTCAAAATGATTGACAGTTTTATTTTTTCTGTACTCTATAATGTCTTTGAAAACCAATGTTGTAATTTATCAGAAGAAATAAGTTTAACCAATACATATCATAAGTACATAATATTTTGTCATTTGCCCTCGCAAGTCTGAGTTCATTTGTTTTATTGTAATATAGTATAATAAAATCGTAACATACATAGAAATTCCATATAATCAATATTTCACAATTTTTTATCAGGCGGGAAAATATTCAAAAGTATCCCAGTATTCCATTTCAGTCCGTGGTCAAATAGTTGTAATTAGAGGTCAATGCTTAATTTAAATTACATTTATTTATACATTAGGTAAATTGTTTGTCTTATTATCTTATAGTTTATAAGTCAACGGTTACAATAAAATACAATACCATATTTAACATAAATACAAGTATTTGGAGTAATAAAAATAACAAATCAAATAGAATTAATCGATTACGCAAATAGAGTATTAGTAAACGTAATATTATTTAAAAATGTTAGAAAAAAAGAATGAGAAATTATTATTTAATTATGTATGATGACATTAATTTTATTTTTATCATCCTTTTCCCCATCACTAGTAAATTCATGAAACCATAGACAATGGCAATATGGTGGATTGTTTACATTGTCCGAAATTAGAATTGGAATAGACTGTAGATAAAAATGAAGTTCTATCCTAATTAAATTCTTTTTATTGCAATCTATGTTGTAGTATTTGGATATAAAATAATATAATATAATATCTCAACAACTACTCGCAACGCTATCTAGACCCAAAGTAAGCAATATTATAGCTTGTGTTATGGGTTCTAGAAGATGGATATACATACTTCAATACTTTTTTTTTGTAATACATACATATTATACATAGAAACACCCAGACCAAAGCAAATAGAAAAAATACATGAAATACATAAAAAATTATAATTCTTGTATGGTTTATGCTTTGTCAATCTCTTCTCATCACTTATGCAATCTACCACAGTTTCCTTGTCTGATGCAGCTTGATTACTATAGCTAACTTCCCTACCTACTTGTAATTTTATTTTACTTTTTGTTTAAGGAAGTACTAGCTTTCAGCGGCGGGGTTTCACCCGCGTCTTTGCTGACTGTTATGCTCCCGTCGCCAGTAGCGTGGGGGCTGGGCTATTTAATTCAAAAAAAATTACAAATCTGACTGGTAGTTTCAGAAATTAGCGCGTTTAAACAAACATAAATTTTTCCCGCATTATAATAGTATTGATGTCTAGACTAAAAAATGTGATTGTGATGCGATTACAACACATTATCAGTCTGAAGTTGACCACAGCAAGACATAGGCCTCGGACTCGGAAACGGAATCGATGCAGATGCCAAACGGGTTGGTGACTGCTGTATTGTGTTATTTAGTAGCTAGGTAATGCAGTACTACCGTAGCCACTATGAGTAGCCTACAGAGAAAAGTCCCTGACACACTTAGTCGCTTCTTACGACATCCTCAGTAAGAGATAAGGTAATACTCTAGTTCGAAGATCTTATGGCGAATTACGAACACAGGTTTAAATTATTCACAGCGTAGTGGTGTTTTAAAATTATTATAGTTTTAAATACTAACTAGCCAAAATTTAAGGTCACTCCCTATTAGTCATAATGAGACCTTAACATAGCTTTAATAATTATCATTGTTTTCTCACAAGACCTACGTTATCTTGAATTGAAGGCTACAGTATTTAGACATTTTAAGTAGGTATAAACAAAAATTCCAAACCTCAATCGAAATTTCAGGAAAGATATGTTGTAGATCCGTACCATCTTCACTTTGAATTTAACTTGAGCTCACCCTTTGCCCGACACCTTTATCGGGCCGTCGCGTCGTTGTTCCATCTTATCCTATGATCTTAGGAGGGCCAATCCTACCCTAGACTGCTTTTTCTGACTCATGATCGTCAATCCAAAAAATGGGGCCAAATATCTTGCGTGTTATGTGTGCCTTGCTCATCACAATTTCAGTAGCACAATTTTGCGACTTATATCACCAAAATTAATACCTTTCTCGATTCTTAAAAGTGTACACTATACTATTTGTTAGTTTCCTATTACCCAAATATCAACGCGTCCGCTATCTTCCTGCATCTATAATTAATAGTTAGCATCCTGCATCTTGCCCTAGTTTCACACATGTTGAAGATATCAAATTGTTCTCAATTGATCGTTGTGTTAAGTTTATGTGAGATACATGCGTTTTATGGCTTTGAGACGGTGATTGGGCGATAAGTTGTGTATTGCACATGTGCTTGAGCAGTTAAGAAAGACGTCATCAGATGCGTTGAAAGTTATTTGATTTGGTTCATAATATATATTTTAGTAGCTGTTGCCCGCAGCTACGCCCGTTTTACGCGATAAAAGATAGTAGCCTAGTTTGTTCGCCGAGGTCTATTCAATCTCTATACCAATTTTCATCAAAATCCGTTCAGTGGCTTAGACGTAAAAGCGTAACATACAGACAGACAGAATTACTTTCGCATTTATAATATTAGAATGGATTAGTATACTCTTTTTAAACAGTTTACCTACATCCACCGTAGACTAACTATTGGGTAATTTCACCATAATACTTCTACACATCCGGTCACATCCCTGAGATAAAAAGGGGCCTGACAGACGGAAGACTGAACGGTGTATCTGAACGAATAACTTCTACTGTTTTAAGTTTCGGATTCCTTAAACGTAAAACCTTTAACAATAATTGACCAAGTGAGAAGCAAAGCTTGCATTATGTTTAACTTATAGGTGAACTTATGCTATTTGGCGAATGAAAATCATTTGACTTTAACATAATAAATTTTATTATCATCATAAGAATGTAAGAGAATTTGTTTCCATTGATGTCAACTAATTAGTATCCGATTAAATATCAATCTTATTAGAAAGGACTGTCATCTTGCACAGCTAGGAAAATACTGTCCTTGCGGACTAACGATATTCGATGATTAGACTCTTTAGTGTTTGGAACACATATGGTAGCAAGGAACCGCAAATATAGAAACATCATCATCATTATATCATGCCATTATTCTCCCACTGCAGGAAAAGGTCTCTACTCATACAGAAAAGGTATGAGCATTGATTGCCACGCTTGCTCAAGGTGGATTGGCAATTTCAGACTTCTGAGGAATTCCAGGTTTTCTCACGATGTTTTCCTTCACCGTCAGTCAGAAATGTCCAGATAAACTTAGAAAGTACATATGATTTGAAAAATCACATTGGTACTTGCCCAGATTCGAACCGCCGATCTCGTGTTTACGAAGCGGGTGCCTTCACCACAGGGCCATTGATGTGGTACTCCAACCCTAATTTGCCACAGCCAAGCAGCTACTGCCGTTACGGACTACCGCTACTCGACGACTTGACTATTTCTCAGACTCGTACCAGTAACAATCATAAACATCAGAAGTTTAGAACGTGTTTTCTGAAGCAGTCAGACGAGTTTTTTCAATTGTTTATCAATCCACGCAGCGGCAATCTATCAAGAGCGTCTTTTAGCATCAAACAATGAAAAACAATCAACAAGAAACACATGTTCTATGTAAATATATTCAACTTGCAGTTTTTGTTACTTACAATTGTTTATTAATTCATCAGCTCACGTAACTAACTTCACAAACTAATATCTATACAAACCGTAGCGTGCTATACTCGAGTGTGAATTTATAACTTGCTTCGTAAACTTCCGTTTGCTTTTTTCGTTTTTTGCAGTTCTACGAGTATTTTCTATTTGAGGATAACGGTTTGATTTTAGAATTGATGTAAGTTACGGAATATTTAAATGGAAATGTCTAGGAACACTGCCAAGTCGAGAAAAAAAGCGACACGGCCGTACCATATTTCTCGCAGCATTTCGGGCCATTTTCGACCCCTTAATATTATACGATGTTGACAAAATTGATATTTTTGGCGTTAAATACTAGACATAATATATACTCAATCGAGCTGCAGTCTAGACACCAAGACAACTAAAGCAGTATTTAGGTACCTACTACTTATTACCTACTTGATGCGTAGATATGCCGTTGAACTAAACCCTGAAACCCTTTATCAACACTTAAGTTTTCTTCTGATGATCGTAAATCGAAATGGCACATAACATTTCTAAACCCATATACCTATGTTCTAAGTATTTTAAGAATGTTCTATTGTCGACGTTGATTTATTTTAGCACTCATCACAAACCTCTGTGGTTTTAGAATGCTATGTAACTAAATAATTGTCTAAAGTGTAAACTGATAAATAAAAAAAAAAAAAAAAAAAACAAATTTAATGTCATTCATATACAAAATTAGACTTTGATCTTAGATTAGCAAAATTTAAGCAGGCATATTATAACGCCGTAGGTTGTGGTCGAATTGTGAGAACCACTTCTGGATTCTTTCTTTCTTCGAACTCTTGGTAGGTAATTATTAAAAAAGAGATTACCATATTTTTACTTCAATCCACACCGCCACAAAAATCACAAATTCTATGTTTACCGACTTTACCAAATAAAGTCAACAGAAAAATTAGGTATGGTCGTGCCGCTATTTTGTGATAAAAACTTAAAGTAACCGCAGTGTGACCTCTGAGGTCAGGCAGCGATTTACGTAGGTACTTCGAGTTTCTGGTAACAAACGGTTTGTACAAACAATGTTGACACTATTTTTGTACCTACAAAATAAGCAAGCAAATATGGTCTATGATGCCCTGACCATAACTTATGGATTTATGGGATCCCTGAAAAGACACAACAGAAACATCACATGACAGATAATAATAATAATAATTATAATTCTTTACTCTGTTCTAAACAATTCTAACTCTCCTTCATACTTATGTGAACGCTTTGAGTATCTTGTTCCCCGTGGTAAACCCTGTCGTTCTTCCTCTTCGCTATTACTTCGAACTCCTATTCACTGTTCCAGTCGTTACAGCAATTCTTTTACCGTACAAGCGGTAAGACTATGGAACTCTCTTCCTCATGGTGTACGTGACAGTCCTACTATGGATGTCTTCAGGAGAAGAACAAGAGAACACTATCTATCTTTGATCAATAAATAATTTATGTATATTATATATATATTATTATATATTATGTATAGGATTATGTATATATTTATTATGTATGTATATATTTTTCTTTTTATATTATGTATGTTAATATTTAGTATAAGTTTAGATTATAAGTATACTTTAAGATACTTAATAATATTATTATTCAGTTGTACACTTCATTTACTCTTACACAATCACTATTTCCTCTACCACTCTGAGGTTTGCTGGGAGAAAACTCATTTATGAGTTAAGCTCGCCTTTGTACTTGCTCTATTTTCTGTCATTGTTTATATGTCTATTATGTGTACAATAAAGTATAAAATAAATAAATAAATAAATAAATAATAATAATATATTATCGTTGGTTGAGTTATGAGTACGTATCAAAAGAATGTCCGGCTTAGAATTTTTTTAAACAAATCCTTTTTTACTTGCTTGCCGTCTACATTTTGCACCTCTTGTCGCATTTTTATCGCGTTCATCACGAAATGCAGGCGTAAAAAGGAACTTACAGAGCCGCCATAAGGAAGGCCACCAAACAATTGAACGGTATACGATCCATGAACTTCACTGGCTGTTCGTCGTCTGAGAGACAGTTAATGTAAGCTCATACTCATCCTTTCAGAAACTATGTTGAGTCCTGACACTCCTGCGTTTCATCATGCCTAACAGCCACTAAATCCTTGCCACTTTATTACTAGTAGCTACTGTCCAATACCTACTATCGCTAATACATCAAGGCCCAAACTTGCGAACTGTATTGTCTAGACCGGTGATGTCATGTCATAATTGCCTCTAAGATAAAACGAGGCTCTTCAGACAGCTTTCACCTCTAAGTTCATAGCTATAGGGATTGTTGTGGTGTATGGTTGGACGTTAGAAAGTTAAAAATGGACGTGGATGATTACTGAAGAACACGGGCGTTATTGATGTAATGATGCATGGAAACTTGTTTTATTTACTTTTATACAGTCGTATGGTGTTATTTTTGACAATGTAATGCTTTTTTGTTCTTATCGCCCAACTAGACCTGATACGTGCATTGCTGGACATTTGTAGGTCTTCATTTATAGAAGGTTTTTTGCCATAACTATCCCGCTTGATATCCGAATTAGCGATCGAACTGTCATATCAGAGGACGGTGCTTTTCGTTTTATCCTTCTCATGTGACGGTTTTAGAGCTCTGCTTTTCTTATTTACCTATGTAGACGTTTACTAGTTGTATCCAAATTGCTTTCTACCCGCAATGAGTTCAAAAAGGTTTTTCTCCACGTGTTTAATATTACTTATAATTTTTTCAGAATACAATAGAACGCATTCTTTACGTAAGACTTTACGTATTTTTAAGTAGGACAGCAAAACTTAAGATTGTTTCAATGGGCAGATTTGTTGCTAAAAACGATTTCTTCCAGACACCCTTACAATTTTTATTTAACGTATCAAACGAGAAAACACGCAGACGTCTAGAATATTATATTAATTAGCTATTTAACTAGTCAAAACACAATCTAGCATAACAATGAACTAAAACGTTTCACCATTTTCACTTAGTTCAAAGACCGTATGTCAAATAGAATTTTACTTTAACAGAAACATTTATGTAAATAAATTCTTAAGCTTACTTGTTGCCCGGAGGGAGAACGGCTAGGCAATCCATATTGACCCTATGCCAGTAAAGTCGGAGGTAGGTTGCGCTTTTTATATACGAGTAAGTTTTACATAGCATAGCCATCTGATGGTAAGTGGTTAACGTTACCTACAAACATAGCTCTCTAAGCTTTGCAGAAACACAAAAAAATCATTGATGACTGTGAGGAAAAGTTAATAAGGGAGAAGAAGGAAGAGTAGTGAGGGAGTTTTGAGCCTCCGGCGCTCGAACTCAGTAGTATAATAAAATAACATACATAGCTTCGCGTCTTTTTATCGCCGAAGGGCTAGGCAGAGCTGTTAAACCACCCACTATTCGCCATTTTTTTATTTTAGGTTCCATGTAACAGAGGGCGAGCCTGAGCACAATTCCATACTCCGGGCTAATACTGAGAATTTTTCGACAGAGAAACCCAATATCACTTGACTTGACCTAGGGATCGAATCGAACCCAAACCTCTGCGTGGTATTCCGTACCGTGTAATAAAATTATTTTAAATCGATATTCATCATTTAAGGTAGCGATGGGCTTTACAAAATTCTGGTATTACAGAAGTTCATGAGCAGAGGGCCTAGTGCGAGTTTGTTTTACGATAACGCGATCGACACGTTTATGACGTTCGGTGCTCCCATTGGTTCCGCTTCAAGCTCTTAACCAATCACAGAGCTAAACGCAGTAAACGTTTCGATCGCGTTAACGTAAAAACAACTCGCACTCGGCACCCAGACCACTTACCTGTTAGTTTGTCTGCCACTAACTATAAAAAACTATGACAGTAGATACTTTTCCGGTTGATCTATTACCTATTTTATTTCCGGTTATTTCTATTTCTAGGTAATCCGTTAACCGGGATAAAAAATGTTATTCGGAAATGTGTCAAATGAATGATACGTTTACTGTGTAATTATGTTATTAGGTTTATTACGACCTGGATGTATGCATGTACACATAGAAAATCAATTGAAATTAAAAGCGAGAAAGATTTTATAACTTCTGAAAAACAGACACTTGACTGCACCGTTGGTCTAGTGGTTAGTGTAACTGACTGCGATGCCGGGTGTCGTGGGTTCAATTCCCGCGGAAGGCAAATATTTGTGTGATGAACATTTCTATTTGTCTGGGTGTTTCCTATGTATTTACAAAAAAAAAGTATGTATATGTATTATATTTCAGTTATCCAGTACCCAAAACACAAGCTCTGCTTAGCTTGAGACTAGATGACAGTGTGTGATAGTGTCCACATATTATTATTATTACAGATTCAATTATAATAACTAGTTAACAAGTGTCCGGTCAGTTACGTAACCGTGGGCTCTGAATGAGTCATGTCCGACTGTCATAACTTACTCGGTGCCTTCCATTTAATTAATTCTGGTATTGTATAATCTATGTTGAAGAATGTAGGACATAGCGTAATTTTATAATAATAATAATAATAATAACCATTTATTTCAGGCATTTAGAGCCCATAAAATTTCAATACATAAATAACAAAATAAAAACTATAAACTAATACATATTTTATATAATTTAAAACTAAAAACTACTGTATACGAGAGGTCGGCGTCGTGTTTCGCTGCGGGGTGTCAAGTAGCCGGCCGCGGAAACGGCGATATAAGACACCCTTCGGCCAGAACTCCTCCTTGAGGAAGGTCTCTAACTGTGGAGTTGGAGCCTGCACCACGAACGATGTAAAATTGGTTTTGTGGCGCGCCTCCAACTTCTCCACCCTCAAGGTCAGGTTTGTCTTCACCTTGATGTACTCCACGATCTCCTCGGCCTTCGTAGTGTGGTGTTATGCTCTCAGATAGGAGCTATGGCATTATTACCAGCTGTAGAAACTATTCTCGGGTGCAAGAATAGCGTCTGCCTTTTTTTATTTTCACAGCAGAAAACAAAAACACTAGTATCTATCAGATTTTGCCGTAATTTTGGCATTCCTAATATTTTTCGTGTGACTAATAACGATTCAGAACTGTGCCACTACTCAAAGTGCGCTTATTCGACTCTGGTTCTTTTACCACCAATATTAATACTTGCAGTTTTTCACAGACCAAGTTTAATATACGTCACGCAAATATCAGTAATGTCCAAGTCAAAAGTTCTTCTAAATGATAAAAATTAGACGAAATTAATTGTGATTTAATGTCATTATTAAATACCATAAGCCAAATAAAATTTCGGGTCGAGACATGTCTAAAAAATCGGTCATGTGTTCGTGTGCGTAATCTTCATTTGCGGAGCATATGACGTAGATATCTACATGTTTTCCTGTCCTTAAAGTGAGTTTAGTTTACATAAATTCAAAAGAAGGCAAAATATTTTATTTTGTAGGGTTTTGTGGTGTCAGTAACAAGCTTAGACACAAGAGGCATAATTATTATGTGTGGGTGCTTTTGAAGTCCATAAAAGCGGTTACCATTTAATGATAACTCGTCTGTCATCTTGGTAAATTTAAAATACTGATTTTTCGTTCACGTCATTTTATTCTAAAATTTGCATAATCTAATAGTGTCATTTAAATGAGCTAGTTAAATAATGATTACCCCAAAAGCGTAGAAGCGTGAAGAAAAAAACTGTATCTTCAAATATCGGGCATTGTTAAGTAAATTGTCATTGTTTAAAAAACCGCTTTACCCTGAAGAAGTATAACTCCATTGTTCTCTTGCGAAACTAAAACTCAAGTGATTTACTGTGGCTTTTGGAAAGTAACCGAGTTACGTTTTATTTTAGTCAATTCTGTTTAGTCTTATTTCTGACTAGCTTCCCGCAGCGCGGTTTTATCCGCGTCTTTGGTTACTTCTCTGCTTCCGTCGCCAGTAGCGTGATGTTACATAACTTCTAACCGACCTCAAGAACTAAGCTATCATCCGCAAAAGAATCATTCAAATCTGACGGATAGTTCCGAGATTAGCACGTACAAACAAACAAACTCTTACGCTTTATATAATAGTACTAGCGGACCCGAAGACGTTGTCCTGTCTTAATTATTATCTAATTTTTCGCCGAACCTTCTCCTGACAATAACAAACACAACAAAAAACTTTATTGTGTTTGTTACGAACGACGTTTGTAACGAATTAACGGAATCGGTCCAGTCGTTCATGCGTGATGCCGTGACCAAGGGAAATAGGGATTTATTTTGTATAAATAGATATTTCTAATCTCCCATTCTACAAACCCTCTTTCACCTACCTACAGATATCCTCCGTAAACTTTTCACTACTTTCCCCTATTCCCCTCTCCCTTCTTCCCCACTCCTCCCATTCTGCTTCTTCCCTATGATCCTTAGATAGACTAGCGAGATACCATGCTTTGCTACTAATATATTTTTAATCTTTGAAATTTTCGGCGATTCCCTACTATATAAATAAACCCTTTGGAAGAATTTTTTTAAACGATAGTAAACCCTATCAATATCCGTTGCGTGATTTAGATGTTAGCGGAAGAGACAGAAAAAACAGCAATTTTGCATCATACTATTTAAAGAAGTTAAAGATCTAATTATCTACTTGTTTAATCTCATGTCTATCTGTATTGGTATTTTTTTTTTGTGGACTGCCGTAAGGTAAACATTGGTGCAATGAATTACGTAAGTACCTATGTGTGTCTTCATTTCTATAACCTAAATCTCTCGATGTATTTTGATAAATGATGTGTCGTGATAGTCGTGGAAATGCCATAGGAAATATATAATTCATCGTTATTAGCTGTGCTTCAATGAATTCTATTGACAAGTTTTACGTTTAATCTATTTTTAGATGACTCCGTGGTTTCCTGGTTCAGAATTTGGAATCATTTTTGAGTCGGAAGAGGTGACAGATCAAAGGCGATATCCCTTTATATTATGAAAATATTACTCTTATATCAATCATCTTAGTTTTGTAATCATCTGTCTGGCTTTATTTTCTTTCTTAGGATTTCTTAGGATCAAGAACCGAAAAAACCACTATCGCAAACTACTCCTTATCCCGTTGGCATATGTCTAGCAATAAGCGGCTTCATTCTGATGAAGTGATGATAATATATTATGATATTTGAGTTGTTGTGATAATATATCTTATAATCTGAACTGTGAAAACAGGTCACTCGTTTGAAAACAATCACAATAATAAGTGTGCCTCAAGGAGATATCTAATTGCTCTTGATTTATACAAAGCATTCGACTATTTAGCTCTCAAAACCACATGGCTTTAACTAGTATCTATTTTTCATTAACCAAGGACGTTGAAGATTACGTCATCCTACCAGACGATGTTTAGAAAGATAGTTGTTTTTATTTCTCGGTACTGCATTATTATCTTACTGCTTGTAATATAATCCTAATGGAATGGTAACGTTTGCTGTTAGATAACTATTGGATTACATATTAACTTTTTTTAAATGTAGCAAGCGATGGAATTTCGATGATTCATCATGTTTGCGTTTAGAGTTTTCTGTAAATAGTCTGTAGATGCTGTGTGGTTCTCGGTGTAGAATACGAAACTATCTCTTCCCGTGAGTGTCGCAAATAAAACTAAAACCATATAAATATCAATTCATTGCGATCATTGATTTGCCTACTAAGCGTGATGAATTTGGTAAACTCCACTCTTTATAAAAGACTTCTATCTGCGGATGTTTCCAATACTGATACAAGTGGCATAAATGCTAATATAATAGAATATATAAAAGTATGGGATTGATATAAGCTAACAAAAATGCTAACGTTAGCTTCTGTCATATCCCATAACTTTCTAGTCTAGGCCCTTTGAGTTGACTAGCAGAAAACGGACCGTAATTTAAAACGCTATCAAATTTTATAACATTTTCTAAATCTTTAAGATTACGACCCTAACAGACTTGGGGGTGGCTTTTCGGCATTGTTTCTGCAATACTCCAAGTCTATAGGTTTAGATAACCAAGATATCTGGTTGGTCTAATGCTTGTTACCTAAAAGCTTTTTCGCTCTCCTCGTCCCTTCGAAACAATTGATATGGCAGAGATGATGTTTAAGAAAGAAAGAAAGAAAGAAAGAAAGAAAGAAAAATATTTATTCTGTGCTCACAAAAAAGTAAAACAAATATACAGGAAGGAGTAAAAATACAGGTGAGACAGAAAAGGGACCTTTCTCAGCACTGAGCTATGGTTGTTAAGCCATAGCGCTGATATTCTGAAAGGACCTTTACTGATGGCACGGAAGTTGAAACAGAAAGCATTAAAAAACATTTAGAGAAGAAAAATAAATAAAAAATAATAACAATAATAAAAGGGATGCTCTATTATGTTACAATAGTCTACAACATTAATTGTTTACGAATTACGGCGCAATATTGTTAACAAGTTTAATGATATAAAAATAAACGATAGTCACGACTTCAATAATGTATTTAGGTACTATCACTTGCCCGAAAGTAGGTATGTGACATTCAGGCATCAAGGTTATTTCGAAATATTCAGTAGGAATACATTCTAAATTAAATACGATAGTAGATCCTTGTTGGTTTCAGCCGCATTGGTCCGGAATTCGGAAATAAAGATCGGAAAAATCGATTTATCCCTGACTGAGAAAACGGTCTTTACAAACAGACTGACAATAATGTGATTCTATACTTCCGTTTTGCCTCTTGCGGTACGGAATCCTAAAAATAGCAAATTTTCCATCATTAAGTTGGGGAATCGAATTATTTAGCAAATGTCATTCACTTGAACAATATTATCTGTTATCTGTGGTATACATTGTTTTTTTAATAATAGCTTCGTTTATTGTGTATTTTTCTTGTAATTAGTGAACCGGCGGTCTTAATATTTTATGTGGCGTAAAGATCTTAATTGTTTCAGTACACACTACACACCTTTAGTTTAAAGATTTGTAACCGAGCAGATAACAATGTGAATTTTTCGTAACTATCCTATACCGAGACTTGTGGTATCTCTCAAAGGTCGTTATAAGAATATGATAAAAATGAATATACTGACTCATTTCTGAAGCTGTCTCAGTGACGTATACACTATCGCGTATGTGCACTTTTTGTTAAAATACATGATGAAAGATAAAAATACAGTCATGTGTTTTCTAAGCAAAGCATCGCATCGTGTATACGAAACCGTGCACAGAAAAATAAAGGAATGTGGGCCAAGAAGGAAAATGTGGATGGAGAAGGAATAAGAATCAAAGAGAGAATCGAGCCTCCTGCTCTCACAATCACTTAACGAATAATAGGTGTTTTTCTTCTACTGCTATAATATATCTTTATCTTGTGCTCAAACACTTAAGGTTAAATATTAACAGTGACACACAATTTTTTTCACTGAGCGTGCGAACTTGGTCAAAGTTATATTAGAACAATTGTAACAATAGTCTATGCTTTTTTACCGGAGATTACGTTTATCTATTACTTACAACACAGACAATGATTTGTACACAGATCATTTTATAACCAATGCA
Source organism: Parascotia fuliginaria (assembly GCA_963082885.1). NCBI lineage: Eukaryota > Metazoa > Arthropoda > Insecta > Lepidoptera > Erebidae > Parascotia > Parascotia fuliginaria. The sequence goes on along the minus strand of OY720197.1, from coordinate 2,832,966 downwards.
AGTTCGCGCCATGTCAAATGACGTCATCACCACAGATAATGTTGTATGTTTTTTTATTGCATCGCACGACATTGATTCTATTCAGCTTAGTCGTTGGCTGATTCGAATCGTTTTTCCCAAACTGAATAATTTTCCACGGTCGACATTTTTTTTCGTCATATCTTCCAATTTTGAATACAATAGCTTTATAGTTTATTTTAACTGTTATAAACAAGTAATACTTATGTGCACATTGACTCTTTTGAACAGCGCAAAGATGCAGTGGTAGTGTATTGAATGTTCAAAAAATTTAATTTTTTAACCCTCATAGAAAACAGAACATGTAATATTTGATTAAGGTTTATTCAACAGTTTATCACTTCAGGCTGAAAGAGATAAAGACACTAGTGTGATATTGTCAACCTTAACAAGCGTGGTGATTAATGCTCATGCGTTTTCTGCTTGAGAAGAAATCCTACCGAGTGTTTTTAAGAGAGCGTGAAAAATCATCTAACAAAACCGCAAGTCCATTACTAGACTCCACTGTCTGATGATTTCTTAGCCATAGAGACATGTTGGTCTAATATAAAAAAAAAAACTAGTATGCTAGTACTTCTAAGAATTATAAAACAAATATTTATACCAGATTATTCTAGTTAACAAGGTTTCAAAGCAATTACTAGCTAAGCCCAACCCAATGTTTATTCTAAGGAGTGACGTCAGCTAACATGACAGTTAGTTAACAAGTATAATGCAATTCTGAGTATGACTAGACAACCATTAAATTTACATTTTTATTGACTATGTTATGGGCTGTTTTTATTTAGGAGGTAGAACTGTCTCTGTGGTTTGATCGAGTTTGTAAATTAATATTGAATTCTCAGTAGACACTATTAATATTCATTATTCACTTACCATCCATTATTCTGTGGTATTAGCTAGGAGCCTAGAATTTCCCCCTGATAAAAAGCAACAATAGTTCGCGAAATAGTGTTATTTATTCTTTGTACATTTTCACTTCATCAAAGAATAAACTTACAGTATGTTGTTTCGACTATACTACACTAAACTTACCCATAGTTTAAAGAGCATTTTCGTTATTTAACCACCTAATGTAGAAATTGTGAAAACAACAGTCTTCGTTGTGAGTTAAAGTTATTGGCTATCAACCTCTAAAGAGTTGCGATGTTGCGGTCAACAAGTAATGAAACTTAATGTACTGCCAAATTGGGAAACTGTTTATTAAGAAAGAAAGGTATAACTCATAAACACGAGTCACAGGAAAACCGCTTCTAGAGCGTAATCAGAGAGGCTTAATTTTCTTCACTCTTCATATTATTATGGTTGAGTTGTGCTCTTTAGCAGAGTATAGTAGCTTAAAATGACCTTTTGCTAATATGGCTGTCTCTCTTTGGCTTTACTACGCACGTTAGAAATATCTTTTGGCATAATGAGTCTGTTAGAATATGTTAAAAATACTACTGACTTATGCCTAAATATTTTAATGTTACTTTACTTTAAATTCTGAGGCTAAAATTCATATTACCAAAGGACATGAGATTGAAGAACTGTTTAAATGTTTGTAAGATTTCAGAAGCTGTAAATCATGTAAGTCAGAATTTATTGTCTACTAGCTTACCGTTGCGCGGTGTTGCCCGCGTCTTTGCTTACTGCTCTGCTCCCGTCGCCAGAAGCGTGATGTTACATAGCCTATAACCTTACTAGAGAACTGAGCTATCATACGCAACAAGAATTTTTCAAATCCGACGGGTAGTTTTAGAGGTTTGCGCTTTCAAACAAACAAACTCTTCCTCTTTATACAAGAGTAAATATAAATAACCATGACATATTCAACTACTGTTTAAGTATTATTTCATTATCTGTTAAATTGTTGTAATGTTGAACACTTAACGTAGAACAATTCTATGTTTATCAAGCTTCATAGTAGATGACCATATTCTTATTGCCGTGTGGTCTCCAGGACCTAAAGTAAGCATATATTATTGCTTGTGTTAGTTCTAGAATGCGGATATACATACTTAAATACATCTTTTTTGTAAATACATACATATTATACATAGAAACACCCACACCAATGCAAACAGACATGCCCATACACACAAATATTTGCACTGAGCGGGCATCTAACACGCGACCTCTGCGTGGCAGTCCATACACAGTATCACCGAACTACAGAGGCAATCTCTCGGAATACCCATCTCTTACCGCGACTAAGTAGAACGACTAAGAATAAGTAGTAACGTTACTTACACAATAAATATTTCATTCATTAGCCACTAATTTGCTGGCCAGTGCATTAAGTATGGGAACAGTCGAACTCTCTTTCTCTCGTCTCTTGCGAAGCAGTCGCACGGCAGTCAATTTTATTTTATATTTAGTGCATCATTTTAAGTAGCCTACCATCACCTCTTATAGCAGTATTATTTTAATCTTACTTTGTGTTTTGTCTTTTTCTTTTGTACCATTAAAAACAATGGCAGAGACAAATTAAGGTTATAATAAGATTGCTTTAAGAGGGTTTGGTAAGGCTCCTGGTCCGATTTGTAACAAATTTTCCTTCAAACAGCACGTTTTTAGTTATGCCTACATTTAAAAGACTCGGTATTTCTTAATGCTTTATATTTTATTACAAAAAAAAACTGGACATTTGTAAGTAAAACTGTTTTTATCACGTTTTATTACTACTATAATTATACTAGCTGAAGGACTTACCTACTATGGTGATGACGAAATAAGTACTTACATTATATTTGTTTAGTTTTCCTTTGCACGCAATATTTTCTACTATTGGAGCTAAGCTATGATCTAAGAATCTTCTCGCACGTCTATTTATCTTTCGAACTCTTACTAATGTTACCCGAAGGCCTAATTATCTTCTTACTGGTAAATTCAGACGCAAACTCATTAACTATTCACTAGCCGTCTTTTATAATCTAGTCTACTCGTATTCTAAGTATTTTAAGTAGGTAGATAGAAACAAAAGAATTTTGTAATTACGATTTCGGGAATTTCTTAACAGGAAATGCCAATGTCATTTTATCCGACACGGAGATCTAACCAGAGACCTATGCGTGGCGATCCGTACAGTTGCACCGAACCACCGTGACAGTCTTGGGAAAGAACATGCTTTATCCTACTTTTCATACTTTCATAGAAAACTTTAAGTATGAAAAGTAGGTTTAATAGCATAGTGTTTAATAGCTCTCGACCCGAGGCTAATAAAAAAAAAAAATAAGCACTGTCATCATACTCTTAATTCTATAGATCACTTTCGCCTAATTTGGTAACATTATTGATCACCGTTATTATTTTAAATCTTATCGTAATGTTAGTAAGATCGAATTTCAATTATATTTTAGATATAATTTGGCAGAATGGTTCCGATGTACCTTCTTAGCTAAGGTAGTGTTGTACTTACAAAAACCGGTTTTTAAGAATGTATCGATTAGTAACGTATTTGGTTTAAAATACCGGTTGTAGTTTTAAATAAATTTTAAGTTATTTGTTGACGGCGCGTTCTAATTGATTAAATTTTTACTTTTTAAAAATGTACAAAGTTTCATTCGATCTTTTTTTAAATTTTGAAGTCCGCAAGAATAACCCTACTTCTAGATAAGCCTCATTCAAAGGGAGAGTTTGTGACATAATCTTTATCGTTCTAACGACAGACTGGTTGGTGATCTCATTAGGACATTATCTGAGTACCTACGCAGATAACGCTGCTGCTAGTTACCTGGCTTTTAATGGACTTTTATGAACTCATGGAAAGAGTGGTGGCACATTCTAGGTCAGAGGTCCCATAATAGGACAGAAAACAAGGCCTATATAAATAGTAAGTGACAAAAAAATTAATAATATGTAGTAGTACCTAATTAAATGTCTTTAGTAAGTAGCAATCGCCGCTTATGTAACTAAGGAACTAGACGTTTTAGCGAACAAGCCTTATTATGCGTATTTTAAAAAAAAATATTTGTAGGGAATGTTTTAATCACCTGAGAATTGAATTCACAGCACTCAATGTCACATTGTGGGCGAGATAACCTTTGTATCCGCTAGACTAAACGTACACTCAAATTTGTCCCATTTACATAATAGATTACAGTCGCCCTTTTAATGTTTGTCCATAAATTTCTTTGCTTTAGCGTCAAGATCGGAATTCCTTCGATTTATCTATTGTATATTTGACTAATGTATTGTTGTATCGTGAGTTTTTTGTATTGTAATACATAACAACGTGCTATTTATATCCTATTTTATCAAATTATAAGCATGAAACAACTTTTTTCCAGATTGCCTCGATAGTTTTTTGATTCACTTGCGTATTTTATCTAGTAAGCGAGTTGTCTTATAAAATTAATGCAAAATGCGTATGTTTTCCTTAAAAATTAAAGCATACAAACGTCTTCGATCAAACGGTCTCAGAGGAATACCTCAATAACAATGTCGTACAAACTTCCTCTAAGATACGCGTAAATGGTATCACGTACCAAGATCATTGTTGGTATGAATGAATGACTCTAATAAACACGCTTTACTACTAATCAAGAGTTCCTGGTCAGAAGTTGATGTGTAGTATCCTTGTTATCATACAATTTTTGAAACATTCCAACCTACACAGCCTTTGCTGATACTATAAGTCAGGATTTACAGTGAAGAAACCGAAAATACCGAACTATGACACAGGAACGTCTTAACGACTGTTGAATCTACTGTATTGGACAGAAACGTTTTTTTTATCAGAAGTATGTATTTAAATGTAAGAGTTGAAAATAAAAAATATTCAATCCGTTCATTACTAATCACCGTAATCATGGACATAACAATATGTTGGTAGACTGATGGTTTGTTAAGATAATTACTCACCACATGGCTTTAAATTATCTAGTGACTGGTCAGATAAACCTGCAAACCTTCGACAAAAAGACTTTTAAGTAACTTAAAATATAACAATCGTTTCTCGTATTTTGTCACGTAATTGTAATTCACGTATCAGTATCACTCCTTTCTGTGCAGTCTCAAGTTTGATTACGATGTTTTTCTACATATTGGACACATGAATGTGAATTTACATAATAGCTAGGTGGGTCGGAATAATGGAAACTGACCGGTTAGAGAAACTGACGGGTGATACCCAGCTAGGTACTCTGCTTTTAGACCTACATAAATTAGCTGTTCTAGAAATTTCTTTTACGCATTGATTACAGTAGCAGTCATAAATAACTTAAACTATGTCAGTGTTATAAAACAAACTGTTCACCTCAGCATTCCTAGAACATCATGGTATGCTAACATAAACAATCGATGGTATACATGCGATTCGTAGAATCGAGTTACTATCGGTTTAATCGATACTTGTAACATGAGGCGTTCATAAGTCGATGATGTCAATAGGTTACTAAAACACATTGAGTTCTTATTACATCTAGATATTTAGTAAATCACCAACTATACTATTGGATTTGAGTAAAGGTGTGTTTATCCCACAGGCGACACATCGTAAATATGATAGAAGTTCTCTAAGTAAATTCCTACCTACCTACTAAGGTCGCTGTTTTTTTTATTAAGTATCTACCTACGTTAAATTAAAAAGTAATTGTGTGATCTTAGGGCTATTGCAAACTGAACTCCTTGGGAAAGTCTTATGTCCAGCAGTGGAAATTTACAGGCTTATACAGAGAAACTTTACGTTATCTCGCTGGAAAAATATTTGTGCCACAACAGCGCTCTTACAATTTACTCTGAGAACTAAATTGATAAGAGCAGCGCCCCTGGTTGTTTTTTAACCGACTTCAAAAAGGAGGAGGTTATCAATTCGGGTCGTATGTTTTTTTTTTTTTTGTATGTTTGTTACCTCATATCTCGGTCATTTATGAACCGATTTGAAAAATTTTTTTTTTATTTGAGAGGGTATACTCTGAAATTGGTCCCATTTTTTTATTATAAGAAATGGTTCAGTGGTTGTATGTTTGTTACAACTTAACTCCGTCATTTATAAACCAATTTGGAAAATTCTTCTTTTATTTGAAAGGGTATACTCCGAAATGGGGTCCCATGTTTTTTTTATAAAGAATAATTTAATATTTTGTAACAAATCGTTTGCAAGAAGTGAAGACGTGTAAAGCAACACGTCGATGTCTTTTGCGACGAATTATCTGACATTGACATGTCCATGCTACAAGTGCGAAGTGATTTTCAAAATTCATTTTTTGTTAGAAACGAAGTAGCCCTGGATGAGTGACCATATGCATTTTTTGTATATCTGAGCGATTGCTCGGTCAGTTAAATTATGATTTTTGATGATTCTTTATTGTTGGTAGATCATCACTTTTTTGTTTTGATTTGTGGTTTCTGGGATTCAGGGTTTAGCGATCGAGAAAGTGTTGACAAGGACCTTATATTTCTATTTACAATCTTACCTCTCGTCTCTACTTTCTTTTAAAACGGCGCGGCGCTGTCTCATTTGCGCAGCACGTTTAGTAGGTCTACCCATATTGAATATATTTATACACAATTAATTCCCACTAAAAGTTTAAAAATAAAATTATTTTTAGAAAAAAAATGAAAACCGACTTCAAACAACACCTACATGTTCAATCCTAAACTAAAAAGTAGAAAATAATATTTTAATTACTTCATAGCAAAGAACATTAAAGGGGAATCAACGCAATCCTTGATACCTATAATACTTTACTATTTATAGTTTTTAATCAGTTATTTTGGAGTCGGTGCCAGCCAAGAAGGTTCATAATGACCTTCATAAAAATAACCTACCTACTAGCAAAAAAAACCTTCTTGATTAATCTATTAATACATGAATGAAAAATATAGATTTAATACAAGAAATCGAACGGAATCTGATAAGTGCGCGTCAAATTTTTTATGTATATCTGAACACAACTATCAATGACGTCTGCGTTCACGAGTATGACCGCGTTCGGGTAGTGCACTCAGGCATATCCCCCACGCGTGCAATTACCGCCCCGTGCACTACAAAAGTTGGTTGCAAAGACAGAATTAAAGATCCTTCTTGGCTGGCACCGACTCCAAAATAACTGATTAAAAACTATAAATAGTAAAGTATTATAGGTATCAAGGATTGCGTTGATTCCCCTTTAATGTTCTTTGCTATGAAGTAATTAAAATATTATTTTCTACTTTTTAGTTTAGGATTGAACATGTAGGTGTTGTTTGAAGTCGGTTTTCATTTTTTTTCTAAAAATAATTTTATTTAGGAAGTAAATCTCGTAGTAGTTCCACAAAGTACCTTTAGTTCTGCGGCCCAAAATGTATGTAGGTTAGTACCTAGGTAGGTACTGATTTACAAACGCAAGACAGCTAGATCATAATCTAGTGTTAACTTTCTAGATAACAAACCTATATAGAAAGCAGTAATAAAATTATCTATCTGCTCGCTCAAGCACTCATTGCAATTTTCTTTGATTTATATAAACGATCACCATTTATTATTGCCAACAAGGAATCCAAAGTGTTATCGGAGAGCTGAGATTTATTCAAGCTAACTGCGTAACCTAATTAAAGATTTTATATCATATTATGGCTTCACGCTTTTTTTGTCACCGAAGGTGTAAGCAGTAGGTCGCGGGTTCGATTCCCTCTCAGTGCGAAGATTTGTGTGCATAAACATGGCTATTTGCATTGGTCTGGGTGTTTCTATGTATAATATGTACTTATGTATTAACAAATAAAATATATAAGTAGGAATATCCGCATTCTAGAACTCATAACACAAGCTATAATATATACTTAATTTGGGTCTAGATGGCGTTGTGTGGTTGTTGTGGTATTATTATTAAACCAGGACATCATGTTTAATTCGAATTTTAATCATAGGTCTTATAAGTATTTTGGCATTAAACGGAGTGGAAGCATTTTGGCAGGAACACAAAAAAATAATTAGTTCTATTCGAAACTACTAACTTCATCTAAAAGTATTTGCTTATCATATTATCTGATTTCCGTCAGATACGACAAAAACAGTGATAGTGTAACATTATCTAGGTATAAAAGTATTACGCATCATTTAAGCCAAAAGTGCTGAATATATCCTCCAACGATTTTCAAAGAGGTCGATTGGAAGGAGCTTGCATCCAGCGTCTTTCGTCTGCCTTCACCAGGTCGTTTGTGAACCTTGCCACCATTAACACAATAAAATTCGAAATATTCTTTTTTTAAGTTTAAGGTTGTCTGAAGTCCCAAAGCTGTCTTTTAGCGACAAGACTACTCATTGTCACTACCTAATGTTGTGCAGTTCTGCTATTTGTGTTTGTAATGCGTGGTGTACAATAAAGGATGTATTTTATTATTTTATTTCTTTTGGGAAAGAAGGCACTCTTTAAGGTCTATGTCCAGCAATGGACTGTCGTAGACTGAAGATAGTGATTATGATTCTATTCTCGTTCTTTTGCTTGGTCTCGAGAATTTTGGGACCGCATCTGCCATTTGTTAGTCATGCTATGTATACCCGTAATACTTGAATGTGAAATAAGATAGGTTAATATATCTAACGCATGTATAATGCATAAATTGTTTAAATTGACTATATTGTGATAGTCATATACTTTCTAATGCGCGTGACGCAATGAGATGGAAGGTGGGAGAGGTAGCGGTCGGTGGGACCAACTCTGATGTATTTGTCGGGTTGAAAAATAGGTTCTTAGTTTTTCTGATTGTACTCTGTGTGTAATGTAATTTGGTGATATGTACACAATAACGGATAGACAAACCATGAATAATAACAACCATGATAGACGAACCACTAAATACTATTAAATTATGGCTGTCTTTGATGAAAAAAAGATAAGTTAACTCATTGTAAAGCTGCTGAAATCATTAATTCTGTGAACAATTTTCCTTTATTCATAACTTTATTTATTTATTTTTTAAACGGCCCACCTAATGGTAAGTGGTTACTGTCGCTCATTGAAGACTCAAGAGTCTCTGGCATTGCTCCTGCAACGTCAGGGACTCTGCGAAGCCGCTGCCTATCCTGAAGGGAGAGGGGTAGGTGTAGGGATTATGGGAGGTGAGGAAAAAGGTAAGGAGGGAAATTGGGCCTCCGGCGCTTTCATTCACCGAACGAAACGCATTAGTACGAATACTACTACTCTTACGTCGATTTTCTATGAGTGGGTAGTACTTTTCCGGTCGATCCGGGCCATTCATGCTGAAACCAGCGTGGATCTACTACCTTAAAAAACACCAAACACAAAAACACTAATGCTCTCTTATCCTAACTCTTGTACCATACAGTACCTTATTGTACCGAGTGAGTCGGCAATATTACATCTATTGTTCGATCTATGGGCTGCCTTCATCCAATTATATCATTCGGTTTTCTTTCGCCTCTAATATGAGCTATTTAAATTTTGATTTGAGATCATATTGTTCACATACAGACCGGATTATCTGCTTGAAATGACAATCTCTTGTCTTTTCAAATCAATCTTTATTTTATGGTAAAGACTATACTTTCATCATTCGTAAGATTATTCAAATGTAAAATAGACTAGTAAAGAATGCAGACAAGTAAGTAATTTGTGAACACATTTTGAATAAATAATTATTGAGGCCATGTTCTTCAAAAATCAATCACATCATCTTCTTGCCGTAGGTAGCGACATCGCTATCCCTATCTCTTAGATAAGGTTATTGCTGCTGTTGAATTAAACAAATCATCAGACCGAACTGGTTGGTATCTACGATTTCTTCTGGTGTCCATATTCTTTCTATTCTGGTGACTGCAGCAAAGTAATCTAAATATCAGTTTGCTGCACATACATAAGGAACGCTGCTGTAACCTGCTGCTTAAAGCAGTATAAACTAGCGTTTTATACCGCGTATATGCTCGTTTTTGAAAGTGCGTGTAGGTGCATATACGCGCCCTTTTTGCCACTCCCGCCGAAATAAGCTCGAGTACGCGCTTCTGGTTTTGCGAATTTCGAAATGTAGCTCCCACGTACACGTACGTGCGTATGCTAAAACGACCGTATACTCACAAAAAATACGCTAGTTTGAAACCGCCTTTTAACGCTTTTTACGACATCCATGGGAAGAAATAGGGGTAATTTCATTTTCTAGCACATCACCAGTATACGAAATAGTCTTACTCTCATCACCATCATCTTATCAGCCAAAAGAGGTCCACTGCTGGACATAGGCCTTCTCCAATTTTCGCCACCGTGGCCGGTCGTTTGCCGCCCTCATCCATCGGTTGCCTGCCACCCTTATAAAATCGTCGGTCCACCTTGTGAGAGGTCTGCCCACGCTGCGTCTTCAGTTTCGTGGTCGCCACTCCAGAACCTTTCTGCCCTAACGGCTGTCAGTTCTGCGAGCTATGTGTTTTACTCTATAGTAGTAGTTTTATCAATCAACACTTTTCAAATTTTCCTTCCGTTATCTCGTGACACAAGATTACTTCGGATAAGTTGGTAGGCAGCTGTCTGATAAACTTACTTTACCTACATAAAAGTTGTGTAATAGTTGGATGAGTGACCTAGTACGAGGTAAATATTGACGAGTTGAGTGCTGTTGATGCAATAGACCCTCGATACTGAACTCAAGTGCGGTTCAGTGGTTAGTGTACAAAACACAGAGGTTGCAGGTTTGATTGACAGGTTGGATAAAGTGATGTTGGGTTTTCTGTCGAAAATTCTTAGTATTAGTCCGGCGTCTAGAATTGTGCCCGGTAATAAGCTCGTTCTCTGTTACGTCATTCGAATCACTTCTGTCGACTCCTTCAGGTAAAAATAGACAGCTTCCATACTGCGACAAGTACTGTGTTATGTTATGGGCCATACAAATAACGAGCACAAGATACACCAAGACAAATCAAATTATTTATTTATAACTCACGCGAAGTATTATATTGCCATATTATATTCATACCCACAATCTCTGACACAGCAGTCGCAAAATCCACTATCTAGGCAATCAAATGCAGCCAATTAATAATTTATTAACTTTACAATCTAAAGACTATATTCTTAAGTGTTTAAATTAACATTATGACATACATAGGTGGACGACCAGCCGTCTGCCTTGGACGTTATTAGCACTTTACTGTGAACAAATAACATTGGTATGTCATTTGAAGGTAGTTACATCATGGCTTTTACTTAAAGGGATAGGTAGATGACACTTATGTTTGAATGGCTTTGTTCATCTTTTTATCAATGCTGGATTTGACGACATATTACTGCTTGCCTGGTTTGTAACTTGTTTATAAATATATTACTACAGTAATATTCATAGTTTTGTAATATTTCTACTTACGGCTCTTTTATATTAAAGTACTATTAAAACACTACTCTAATTAAGAGTTCATGTGCCCGGTAAATGGCAACAGGCTCGCCCCCTGCTACATGGGACCTAAAATAAAAAAAATGTGAAAAGGTGGTTAAACACCTCTGCCTACTCCTTCGGGGATAAAAGGCGTGAAGCTATGTATGTATGTATGTAACTAACAGTTCAAATTCATTAACCGCGTAGTATATATTGTTCTACAAATCTAGCATTTTTCAACGCCCTACTGAAAACGGTATTCCTCTTTTCAAAGGTCCTTTATCCGAATCCTCCTAACAGAATTTACGCACTAATACAATGTCACTAACGTTAAAAAACAGCTTGATTCTGCTCATAACCGGTTGATACCAAATTCTCACACCGGATGACCACAAAGTGCAGGAAGGACGCTCCATCATTTTCAATCTTCTTTTTAATCCAGTGTTCACGTTCCTATCGGATGTGGCAATAAACGCTTCTACAGTTCTATACAAATTCTCGTTTGTACTTTGCCTATGGCCAATTAATGCGCCATAAATCACCGTACTGCGGTCGCCAAGTCGTGTAAAAAGTAAAAGATTTTGGCAAGAAAGAAATTGCTATAGTTACTTGCTTTGCAGGCGGATTCGTCTCCGGCACCGAATCTGTTTATTTACTAATTTTTTTAGGTGCTGAGTGATAACAAACACACACAAACTTTCGTGGACTACGGTACTTACTGGTTTCGATATGAATAGGTTAATTTCTAAATCGTAAAATTTATAAGTTCTAAATCGGCAAGAGGCCGAATATCCGCCATGTGTGTTTAGAAGAATACACTTTTGAGTGACTTAGAGTTCGTTCTCTATTTTAATTATCTTTTTTTTTATAAAATATCGGTGTACCTACATAAAAAGAAAATTTTTCTTTACTGTTTTATATTAACGTAAAAATGACTTTCCGCTGCCTGATATTAAGCAGTCAGTCGAAGAGTGATGGACACTATCTAAACCCTTATAGCAAAATGTTGCTATGGTGACCCTAACTATTGCGGTTTTGTGGGATGAATTTTCGAGCCCGCTTCAGCAGGATTCGTGATCAAAATTGAAAGAAAACATTGAGCATATTTAGTAAAGATTTAATTGCTCAACAAGCAAATAAAACGGTAAAGTAAGTACCTACGCTAATACGATTACAAAACTGAACAAACTCGTTCAGATCTAGATTAATCGTGATAGCTGATTAAAACAATAATATAATACTCTTTGTTAAGTTTCGTAATCCATACTAATGTTATAAATGCAAAAGTAACTTAATCCGTCTGTCACGCTTTCACGCCTAAACCAATAAACCGATTTTGATGAAATTTGGTATTGAGATAGATTAGATCTCGGAGACCAACTTCTTTTCGATCTTTTATCGCTAAAAATGGCTTAAAGGAGTTGATATAAGGGATGAAAGTTTGTATAAAAAATCGTCAATGTAAACAGACATTCACGCGAACGGAACTGCGGGCAACAGCTAGTATTGTTATATAAGTAAGAGAGGTCGGTCTCGGTAGTACGATGGTAGAATAGAGTTAAGAATCCATTATTGCACACCCCCCGTTACATGAATCTGAAGTAACTGACTAAACACTGAGTAAAACCTCTCCCATATTAGAAAAAGGCGCGATGTTTTTCTTTTTAAACGTAATACTTTTCTGTGTTGCCATATCTTGATTTAAACTTTCCCTTCTTTTGTTTTTTAAAAAAGTACTTAACCGTCTTATACCGTTAAGACGTCTACTACAAGACATATGGCTTGGCTACGGCTAGCTTGACTTTAATCTCATCATTATTATAACTTCCACTGCAGGACTTACTTCCACAAGAATGTTAAGTATTTTATATAACCATAATATCATATTTATAATACAAAAATGTCCAATAACAAAAAACCGTACGATGTTTGTTTTTTTTTTTACTTTCGCAAGTAACCGGCTTGCCCGATATGGTATACTTGGATGTGGTTTGACCACAGTGGTATATGCTGTGGTGTACGTATGGTATGTTCAAAAGGAATTTGGACTTGGAAGTATGTGTTGAAATGAATATGTTTATTTTTAGATGACCACACATATTTTAAAGGGTTATTTTATGTTTATAAAAACTAAAATATCTCTTTATTAGATAAGTATTATGTCATATATAAATCATATTTACGTTCTTACCAAGTTTTTTCTTGAATGTTATTGATATATGGTAAAGGAAATCATCTTTAAGCCATGGGTACTTTATAACATAATATAAAGTATTATTCCTACTTCCTAGTATCGAAGTGCTGGCATTAAGAATAGATTAAATCCTACTAATAAACTTTGTGTATGTACATGTTTTTGTTACTACTTAGAGCCTAAACGGCTGAACCGATTTCGATGAAAATTGTATGTAGATAGGCTACTTTTATCACCAAAGTAGGTCTGGTTTCAGAAGGCGACAAAACTCATTTTGGCTGGTGATACTATAAAAATAAAATTATACTAAGTTTAGTCTTCTTAAAGGTCAGAGGAAAGGTGAGGAAAGTGCGGTCAGTCAGTTTCAGCATGGGTCGGATGTCTGTCTCTGTGGTTCGTTGGTACTGTGTACGGACTGTCACGCAGAGGTTCGAGAGTTCGATTCCCGCTCAGTGCAAATATTTGTTTGCATGAACATGTTTATTTGAATTGGTCTGGATGCTTCCATGTATAATATAATATGTATTGTATTTACAAAAAAAGTATTTAAGTAGGTATGTATATCCACATTCTAGAACCCATAACACAAACTATAATATATGCTTACTTTGGGTCTAGATGGCGTTGTGTGTAGTTGTTATAATGTCGACGTTATATTAGTTTTATTAGTTTTGTTAGTCTAATTACTCCCTCTGTCCTCTTCATCGACGCTCGGGAACGGTATGATTGTGTTCTCAGCATTTCTTCGTTCTCAGGCGTGTGCTTGATTACTCGAGTAATAAAAGTGTACGTGATACTGTAAACATTGATGTTACGACTACCATTTGTATGAAATGACGCTGTTTTTATCTTAAGGCCTCTCCACATTCACACAGCGAACAGATGAGTGCAAAATTAAAACTCCAATGTCAACGCCGCGAATGCTTACAACGTGCAAAGTTCGCATTACGTGAATTATATAAAACGGAAAAGTTTGAATGCGCTTATCTCTAGAAATACTAGTCAGATTTGAATAATTCTTTTAGAGTATGATAGCCCAGTTCTCGAGGAAGGTTATATGCTAAAATCACGCTACTAGCGACGGTAGCAGAGCAGTAAGCAAAGACGCGGGTGGAACTGTGCCGCTAGATGCTAGTAGATCATAAATTTAGTTTCTAACAATCACGAGATACTATTTAGTTTTTTATAAGTTCATTGGGCGACATAAGTTTGAACTCCCATCGTTTAAGGCTGTAGGTTCATCTAGTCTAGTTAACAAACTAGAACGATCAGGAGAAAAGTTATAAACAAGATTAATAGCATAACATTTAAATTTATTCGTTTGCCATTCGCTGCGTGAATATGTAGGTGGCTTTATATCATTATAGTGCCTTTACAAAAACATTACGCTTTAGTTACAAAACATTGACCCAGTACACATGTTATGTGACGTCACACGCCGTGTTTCTTGTTCGATATGGCCTCGATGTCTAATGTCTAAAATTTGTGATATAATATAAAGGTATTTAGATTTTTTGAGAACAAGGTGTGGCCCATTTGATGCTGAATAGGGCAAAAAAATCTTGTCTGTTAAATGGGAGCCCCTTGAATATTTACTTTATTCTGTTTAACAAAAATTCACTCTCTATCACGGTTCATGAGGTACAGCCTGGTGACAGACGGACGGACAGCGTACTTTAGTCTTCGTATTAATGTCCCGTTTTACTCTTTAAGTACGGAACCCTAAAAATGCCAAGAGCACAGTTAGCTATCACTAATATGCCACAAAAAAAAATACTTAGTAGCCGAAGGTAAATCTTGTTCTGAATAATTCTTGCAGAAGTTTATAACTAGATTGATTTCCACACACTCTGGCTGCTATTAATGTTGCTGTGTCTGGGGTCTTTTGTTGGAAGGCAATTTATCTCCAGGCAGCTAATTTATGCAAGAAGTCTCATAATATCTCTCTTATAGAGAGTAAGAACAAAAAAACATGTAGATAATAATACTAGTTCTAATCAAAAAGGTTCTTGACTTAGAGGGACGAACAACCTGTAAAGTTTTGTTTATGGTAACTTAACGAACTCCTTAACATTTCAAAATAACAATAAATGTAATTTAAAATAGCAATAATTAACAATATGATAACACGTACAAGATTGGCCTAGTAGGCACGGTGTTGACATCAGTGCTATATCATAAGTGACCTTAATTTGAATAAGTTTCACTGTGTGGGTGAATGAACTGGGTAAGTACGTGTGTTGAAGCGATTGGTATAGATGGTGGGACTTTAATATGTGGACACTATCACACACCGTCATCTAGTCCCAAGCTAAGCAGAGCTTGTGTTATGGGTACTAGATAACTGAAATATAATACATATACATACTTTTTTTTTGTAAATACGTACTTAGAATACATAGGAAACACCCAGACTGAAGACAAATACAAATGTTCATCACATAAATATTTGCCTTCCGCGGGAATCGAACCCACGACACCCGGCGTCGCAGTCAGTTACACTAAGCACTAGACCAACAGTGCAGTCAAACAACTTTAGGTGGTTGCTATTATCGAAATTGACAGTGACAGCGGTAGTAGATCCTCGTTGGTTTCAGCGTGAATAGGTCGAGCCGACATGGACAGGGGTGATATCTAAACTTTTAATTTTGACATAAAGTAATTTAAAAAAAAACGTAATTAAAAACACATGTGTTGCGTTTTTAGTGAATGAAAGCGTCACAAGCCTATATACTCAGTTCTCATTATTTTGATTCTTCCATTCCGTTCTCCTTTTTACTTAATTTTTCATGTTTATAGGCTACGGTTACCTCGGATATTAGCTCGGATTGTTTTTTACTTACTCCTATTTACTACGCTACTAACACAATTATTGAGCAAAAAGACTAAACTAAATATAATACCATAACAAACCGCAACAAGTATGATAATTAAAAAAGAAACCCATTTTTTTTCTTGCGCTGACGCTACATTGAAATTTTATATACCATTGATACATCATACGTTAAAATCCATCAAGCCATTTAGGCTGTAGAGCGTGCCAAAGAAATAGACATACATACATACGCTCGATAAATATGACCCTCCTTGACTTCGACAGTCGGGTAAAAAACAGATGCGTCAAATTAGCATTGGAATGATTTCGTATTACGTAATATCTTTTAGTTTGCATTTTATACATCTGTTCTAATGTACTTGACCTATCAGATATATATTATACAAGCTTTCCGCGGCGCGGATTCACCTTCTACTTTGCTTACTGCTCTTCGCCAGTCGCCAGTAGCGTGATGTTACATAGCCTATAACCTGCCTCAAGAACTGGGTTATCATACGCAAATCCGAGTCGTTGTTTCAGAAATTAGCGCGTTCTAACAAACAAACAAACAAACAAACACTTCCGCTTTATATAATAGAATACATTGATTCTCTAAATAGAGTATTTATAAAATACAGTGGCTGTTTTTCTTCTGTCTGTTTTTCTGCGTCACGTCTTCTAAACTACGCAACGTATTTTGAGACGGTTCTCGCTATCGCTTAGAGCATATAAAGTAGAATAATAAGAAATTAAAGTAAACCGAGAATTTAAAGATTTGTAATTTGTCTAAAAACATTATAGATGCGTGTGAAGGATGTGTCGCTAGTAGGTATACTAACAACAGAATATAAAATCGTGCTAAAATAAATATTATTATAAGATTAAACGAACTTACCTAAGTGAAGTTCTATCTTAATTATACGAAGCACCCCGTCCGAGACGAGTTTACGAGCAGCAGCGGTTATCGTACAGCGCTTGGTCACAATTTTTAAAGCTAGAAAAAAAAACATTAATTCCTACGCCTGGCATCTCTATTGTTCACCTGTCATTACGTTTAAAGCTTTATGAACAACCCATAATAATGGGATTATACTTTGTAAGTATAAGTGGGAGGGCTTTTTAGGGTCTATCGTCTCGGACGGGGTGCTTCGTATAATTAAGATAGAACTTCACTTAGGTAAGTTCGTTTAATCTTATAATTATACTCACACCCCGTCCGAGACGAGTTTACGAGCAGATGTTCAAAGTTGGGTTGTGAGTAAATACCAGTTTGTTAAGTATTAAAACAAACTTATAATTAATAAACTTTGGTACAATAATAATTTTCTAAAAACAATCAACTTAAAATCTTAACACTACATAAAATCAGTCATTTGTTGTTATGGCATTTGAAAGTATGGTGTGACAAAACTGAGTTGGATCTTTTAAAGGTCTGTTGTAATGTTTTGCAAACATGGCTGAGTTTTGAGACCACCCTGCAGCATTCCTTATAACATCAATACTGACTCCGGATCTGCTTGCAGCAGATGTTGATGCATGCCGGGTACTATGTGCTGAGAAAATAGCGACATCTATCCCAGCTTGCTTTAATGTAAGCTTGATCCAGCGACTTATGGTTTGAGTTGTCGCATTTTTATGCGGTTTCTTGAATGTTAGAATTAATTTATCTGTATTATTCCTAATAGGCCTCGTTTTATTTATATAAGATTTGATGGTGCTGACAGGGCAAACTTCCTCCCTCTGAGAGAATGTTTTCAAGTACAACAATGGTTGACTGCTACCCCTTCTAGAGGTTTTTATGATGTCAGGTATGTAAATTTCTACACCACTATTGGTGAATTTAATATTCGAGATACTTATTGTTGACAAGGTTTGTACTCGATGGCCTGTTGTCAGTGCCAGTATAGTAACTAACTTTTTCGTCAAATCCTCTAATGATACATCTTCATTTGGGTGATACTGAGCCAAGTAATTTAATACTATTCCTGGATCCCATGTCCTGTTGTACTTTGGTATTGGTGGCCTTGATCGAAAGATGCCTCTTGTAAACCTCTTAATTCTGTCATCAGATCCAATCTTTGGTCCTATTAGTAATGATAATGCTGACCGAATAGTATTGATGGTACCATATGATGCTCCATTTTCATAACATTGAGATAAGAATTTTAAAATATATGGAACAGATGCTTGATATGTATCTATGCTATGTTCCCCACAAAACAACCACCAAAGTTTTAGGGATGAGTCATATTGTTTGAATGTGTTATGTGAAAGAGAGTTTAACATCACATTTAAAGCAGAGTGTGGTGTCCCTCGTCTTATGAATGCTTGGCTGACAGCAATCCTGCAGCCAGGGTAAGTTGGTGATGCAGGGGATGGTATTCTCTGAAAGGGGATGACAACAGGCTTTTGTTAGGTTCAAACAAAATTAATTCTCCAATAGTCAATGGTTTAATTAATGGAAACCATGGCTGTGATGGCCAATAAGGGAAAACCAAAATTCCAGTAGCCTTATCCTTTTGAATTTTATATAGGCATTTTAACAACAATGAAAATGGTGGGAATGCATAAAAAAATATACCTTCCCAATTGATAGTAAAGGCATCAACTGTGAATGCTTCTGGGTCACATTTCCAGGACACAAATTTTTTACACTTTTTGTTTGTCCTTGAGGCAAATATATCTATTTCAGGTTTACCAAAGCACTTAATTATTTTTATGTAGGCTTTTGGACAAAGTTCCCATTCAATATTAACCTTTCTTGATTCACTATCTGCTTCAAAGTTATCTTTCGTATTTATATATGAAGCAAAGATATTCCTTTCCTCGCACCACTGCCAAATGTCTCTTGTGATATTATTGGGGAAACTGTACTCCTCCCATTTTGTTAATGTATGCTACTGCAGTGGTGTTATCTACTCTCAACAAAATTTCACAGTTGTAAATATCTTTTGTAAAGCATTTTAGACCAAAAAGTGCAGCTTTAAGCTCTAAATAATTAATATGGTACTTTTGTTCTGAATATGTCCATGCCCCAGAAGCTTTCTTGTGATTGCATACAGCTCCCCAGCCAGTGGTGGAGGCGTCGGTATGTATTTCTGTATAAAACTTATATTGTTTTATTAAATTATTTCTGTTTATGTTATTTTGCCACCATGTTAATTCAGATTTGGTTACCTGAGAGATGGACATTATTTTTTCATAATTATCATTTGATTTTATTAAGGCTAGGTATTTCTCTCTTTCTAATATTTTGGTATATAACCACCCATATGGGATGGCTGGACAAATAGAGCTAAGAGTTCCTAACAACTGTGCAAATTCTCTAATTTTACATGTATTACATTGTATAATTGATTTAATCATTTGTATTGTAGATATTTGTTTTTGATGTGGGACTGATAATGAGAGATCTGTTGAATTTAAAGCAAAACCTAGATATTTGCATGTCTGACTAGGTGTAGTAACACTTTTTTCATAATTTATCATAAATCCTAAATCTTGCAAAAGTGAGCACGCTACTTCAATATTTTCTTTACATTTTATTTGCGATTGATGGAAATATAAACTATCATCTAAGTAACATGTCATTATAATACCTCGATTTCTTAAGTAAGTGTTTACTGGTTTGAGTATTTTGGTGAAAACAAAGGGTGCAGTACAGAGGCCATATGGCAGAGCATTGAATTGATATAACTTTCCATTAAATTTGAATCTGAGAAACTTTTTACTTTTTTCAGAAATTGGTACAGAAAGGTATGCTTCTTTCAAATCTATTGAGGCCATGTAACAATTTTTTGACATTAACTTGCAAGCTGTTCTGATGTCTTCTAGTTTAAAATGTTCAGTGTCTATGTATTGATTTAATTTCTTGAGATTTAAAATGAAACGATAAGAACCATTAGCCTTAGGCACCAAAAATATGGGGGATGTGAATTGGTGAGCACAGTAAGAAGTTTCAGATATGGCACCAAGGTGTAAAAGGTTCTTTATCTCATCATAAATTATTTGTACTTCAGCATTTGGCCAGTGTTGTGGTTCTATATCATATGGAGGTGGTATTTCTGCAAACGGAATTTCATATCCTTTTATCCAATCTAATACTACAGAATCATTGGTAATTTCAAGCCAATTATTTACAAAGTATTTGAGTCTACCTGCATGTACCTGTATGTCTTCTAACGGTAGTGTCTCGGTCTGGCTCGCTTCTGTTCTGTCTGGAGATGTGGTTGGGTGTAGCGAGGCTTTTTGAAAGGCTGGCGATGCTGCCCACCGCGAGCGTGCTGGTATTGTGGTCGACGGGACGGTCGGCTCTGCGGTGGGCTCTTCCAGTTTAACTTTTTTGTAACTGGTTTGTGTTTAATGATTTGTGTACTTGTTTTTTGTACAGATTGTGCTGTTCTGATTTTTTCTGAACAATCCGTTCCAAATAAGAAGGCGTCACTATTGCAAGTTTTAACAGCCTCTTGTACTAATTTTGTTGCCCCTGCCATAGCAAAAAATTTTCTTGAAGCAATATCTTCATGATAAATTTCAGCGGCGACTTTCGCTGCATCGTTAATTTCTTCAATCAGGATTTTGCTATTTATATTTCCTTTTATGATATTGGTTAGTGATCGACCTAAACAAATCATAAGTTTACCCACGAGGTTTTGTCTTGTCACAATTCTTCTGTCCCTCTTTATAGAGGGTTCAGAAAGTGTGGCCATAATTTCTGGGTTCATTGCCGGGGCCACTGCTCTAGAGAAATTAGAGGGAATGGGGTACTTGCCAAGGATTTTTGTTCTGGCCTCCTTGTCCAGTCCATTGGTCATTATTTTTGACCAGCGTAGTGCCAGCTCAGGTCTGAGGGGCTCTCCTTGTTCTACTTCCTCTTGGCCTTCTTTCCCAAGGGCCAGCAGGAACTCGAGTGGGAGTTGATCATTGTCTGGAACATGATAACTTAATTTAGATACATGTCATTCATAAATTTGAAAGAATTAATGTCTATTCGCTGTGTAATAGCACTTTCTTTGATTAGTTTGTTTATGAGCTCTGTATAACCGCAAGGTGATATCACTAGCTCTTGTGTATTAATCTCTGAAACGTGTTGTCTACCCACAAGTGATAGCGCATGACATATTATATAGTCTTAGCTTTTTATTCTAGCCTCCCATGCAATAAGCAGGTATTTGTGCATCCAGTTATGACCCAGGCGTTTAAAGTAACACAGCAGGTATTTAAGTAAGATGGTGTTTTCATAACTACCTACATACCTGCAGAAGTATATTCGTTTACATCCGGGTCTTCAGGTTCAAGGGCTAGTTGTGGTGGAGACTGGGGATGTGGCGGTGATTGTAACAGGACCGATGGCGGTGTCCAAACTTGTGTTGGCCCTGAAGGTATTGAGTCCTCCTCAAGCCTGTTCGGAGGCACTTTCATCAATTTCTTCTCTAACTTCCGTATTTTCTTCTTAATGCGTTCTTCTTCTTCTTTGTGTGTCCTTTTTCCCATTTTAGAATCGAAGAGATAAAAGATGTGATAGGCACGAATAATAATACGTCCGACGACTTCAAGAGAATAAACGAAAAGAGCGAATCAATCAATGTACTCATTGGCGAACGTTAACGGCCGGAAAAAATCGTTGGCACTTGGCGAGAACCGGAAAAGTGGGAACTTAATCCATAGATAATAGTATTAAAATCATTCCATAGCTCACTCAACAACTTACTAGGTATATGAAAACTTGTCTATGATTAGCAGATACCCGGAAGCGGATATGTACAACGAAATCACAACTTTTTAACAGGTTTATGTAAAACATGTTTTAGATACTGAATCCTTAACCAGAATTAATTAAAATTATATTATGACATACCTGTAACTCTCCTAATTCAATGGAATAACATATGTAACAAACCTTGAGTATGAAGTTCGTCACTTCTATTTTAACATAACTTTTGCTGTAAATTATTGTTAATTCTAAAATCTAACATTGCACTCCACTTATTATAACTGTTAAATCGTTTCCCACTGAAAATGTTGAAAATATTAAGAATTTTAGACATTTTGTGTAGGAGAACTAGTGACCTCGCGCGCACAAAAAACCGTAATGACAGGTGAACAATAGAGTTGCCAGGCGTAGGAATTAATGTTTTTTTTTTCTAGCTTTAAAAATTGTGACCAAGCGCTGTACGATAACCGCTGCTGCTCGTAAACTCGTCTCGGACGGGGTGTGAGTATAATTTATATTGTTGGTACAATAGGCGGCCTTATCGCTGAAAACAGTTTCTTTTAAGCGACATAAATAGTATATGCTTTTGATATAATATGGCTACATTCTTTTTTAGTAGATAATATTATATTAATACTGTAACTTATTAGTATTTTACAAGTTTATCTAGGATACTGACTTACGTTGAAGGAAAACATCTCGTGAGGAAACCTGAACTGGAAAAATACTGATATTTCCAAACCGCCTTGATCTAGCGACCAATGTATGAGAAGAGGCCTTTTTTGCAGTAGAATAATACGAGCGTGTATTTTTATTAATTTTTTTTTTTAGTTTCAAATAGCCGTCCCACTGACCTATGCCAGAAAACGAAAATGAAGTAATAACTTCACACGTCAAACAAGAAAGAAACCGTAGGAGGTAACTAGTTAGCCACATTAGCACATATCAAGTTCAGCTTTAATTGGTATTTCGTAAAGGAATGGGAGAATAGTGGGGTTTTATATTGGCTTAGTTTTAGGGCTGGCACGCCTGGCACGAAGGTTTTCATTGAAAAATTTAAAATCGCTCGCGGAGTGACAAAATAATTCAATTATTTATCTGTAAGATGTATAATAAAAAAAATAATATCACAACTACACACAACGCCATCTAGGCCCAAAGTAAGGTTTTTTTTTGTAATAAATACATACATATTATACATAGAAACACCCAGACCAATGCAAAAATAGCCATGTTCATGCACACAAATATTTGCACTGAGCGGGAATCGACCTCGGGACCTCTGCGTGACAGTCCATACACACTGAACCACAGACAGAAGTCGTCGTCGTGTATGAATATGTACGATTAAAATTTGCTATATTTCGCATTTTTACCAAAGAAATAATAATAATAACACAACAACCACACAAAGAGTTGGTAAGTCTCGTTTTACCGGCAGACCTTAGGATTTATATTACTTTGGATTTTTACAGTAACATAGTATAAAAATATTTACCTATATTTATATTATTAAGTTCTGCCGCTATAGCTTTGTTTAACCAGTGTGATATTAAATAAATAAATTATCGCCTAAATACGTTTATTGCACACTCTAAAGTTACAAACATTATGAAATCATACTCGTACTTTAAATAACCATGTTTTATGAAATCGTTTAGCAAGCACATAAAGTTTGAACCTATGCTAGGTATTTGTTTCGTTCAAAGTTTACAATGGCAAGCAAATTTCGTTTGTTTATCGTATTAGTGCCTCTCGATCGCGCACTGTGATTGTGAAAGTCGCAGGTTCGGTGAGTAAAATGGTACTACAATGGAATATCATTGGGTATTACATTTTTGATTAAACGGGTGTTACATTCCTACCAGTTTTAAATGCAAGCTGTCAGTTATAATACCAGCCTTGTTACTGTCTCACTGCAGGGCCTCTTCTTATAAAGAGAAGGTATGAGCATTAATTACCACGCTTTCTCAAGGTGGATTGGCAATTTCAGACTTTTAAGTCCAGGTTTCCTCACGATGTTTTCCTTCACCGTCAGTCAGAAATATCCAAGATAAACTTAAAAAGTACATATGATTTGAAAAATCACATTGGTACTTGCCCGGATTCGAACCCACTACCTCGTGTTTACGAAGCTGGTGCCTTATGCACTGGACCATTTCGACTTGTCAGGTATGGATTAAGATTTTAAAAGTGTTTCGCTATCTATATAATATGTAATTGGGTCTCATGTAACCTCTATTACAAGCAAAGCAAGTCTCATTCTTAATTCCCATTCATTGATTACATACCCAAATGCAGTGCTAACA
This sequence comes from Parascotia fuliginaria, assembly GCA_963082885.1. Classification (NCBI taxonomy): domain Eukaryota; kingdom Metazoa; phylum Arthropoda; class Insecta; order Lepidoptera; family Erebidae; genus Parascotia; species Parascotia fuliginaria. Next base: position 2,808,634 of record OY720197.1, on the reverse strand, counting down.
CAAAATATTTTTCAATTAAAGAGACCCAATAGTTCATACACTGTATTTCGTACTACTACTTGTATTTCTAAAGCATTACCCAAAAACTATTCAATACAAGTGTTTTCCAAAAGCGGTCTTATAAACTTGTATAACCCAAATTACATTTCCTTTCGAAGGAATATTCTTGGATACATAGCCTCTTAGAGCATTAAACCAACCAAGCATAGCCTGCAATAAGTAATTTCTTTTTAATTTTTCTTTTTAACTTTCTATATTCATTAATAACGTTAATGCTTATAATATAGAAACACTAACTGCAACTGTTTTCTAAATTTTAATTTAAGTTTTATTAGTGGATCTGCACGGCAACATAGCTTTTGTATTATAGTGATGTTTGTGCTTAGCAACCCTATGCATGTTGTGTGTAATATTATAGGTTTGCATTCTAGACTAAGAACATTTGTCATTAAATCTGCTTATCTGTAAGATGTAAGAATGTAAACTGTTGTTACACCTAATAAAATAAAATAAATAAACTGTCAGTCTAACACCAACCTACAAGTAATAGTTACAATTCGTTTCTATTACACATAAACTTGTTAAGAGGCTGAACCATCCCGCATGAGGTGTTAATTGTTCTACTTAGATAATGTTTATTAAGATAACATCTTTAGGTATGGTATTAAGGTGAGATTGTGAGTTCATTTATGTCAATCAATTTCGTAGGGTTGTCAAAAAAATAATTCTTACTTTTTTTATGGCAAACATATAATGTCTTACCTGTTAAGTGGTTACCGCAACCTTTTGACAATGAAAGAAAGGAAAGAAAAAGTATTTATTCTGGCCACAGGCGACATACTAAAAATAAGAAAATACAGAAATAACAAACAAAGTACTTACAGAAAATAACAACTAAACAAAAAAATATATATACATATTTTTAAAACACGAATAACGCTTGTTTGCACGTCACATCTGCAGGGATCGGTCCTCACTATTGACCCCACATTGTTTTCTTTAGACATGACTGACACAATTCTGAGGTCACATAATCAAACGTTGTCGACCGGGGAAGAAGAAGGTGAAGAGGAGGAAAGGAAGTAGGATATACTTAATTATAATAAATAATAATAATATTTCAACAACTACATACAACGCCAAAGTAAGCATAATAAAGCTTGTGTTATGGGTTCTAGAATAGAAACACCCAGACCAATGCAAATAGACAATATGTTCATGCACACAAATATTTGAACTAAGCGAAAATCGAACTCGCGACCTCTGCGTGGTAGTCCATACACAGTACCACCGAAACACAGTGGCGGTCATATGGGGTCATTGGATCTTTTACTGCAAACTACAAATACTATACTACTAATAGACCAATGCAAACAGCTTTGAAATGTCTATCAACTTCAACTTTGCCCTCGTCTACGCATATAACTTAGTCAATAAAACCAGCGTGTTTACAAGGTCGTTCGTATAGGTCTCATAACTTATATAACAACCTGTTTTAGCGAATTCTTTGCTTTAATTAAACGTTCAAACTAATTTATTTAGCGATTTGATTATGTAGATATTTTGTTAATTCCATGTCATATTATATTTTCATGTTTATTATGTTAGACCCGGTAAGATAGTGATCTTCATTTTTAACTAGCTAGAACTAGATTCACGGCTTCGTCCGCACCTAAAATGTGTTTCTTCGGGAACCAGACCGATTTTCGGGATAAAAAGTAGCCTACGACTATCCGACACTGAATATCTTCAGATTAATTTCATCGAAATCGGTTCTGCCGTTTAAGCGCTAAGTGGTAACAAATAAGTACACACACATACATACATACATACAAACTTAAGATTTAAAATATTAATAGGTAGGATACTAACGAACTATGATCGAAATTCTGTCTGAATTTAAGTTTTAACGTTATTTAGGTTATTTTCAAAAGCATTCCTTTACTATTCTTTATTGTCATGATAATAGAAGAGAATAATACTATTCAATTACTAACTTTCCGCGGCGCGATTTCACCCGTGTCTTTGCTTAGTGCTCAGCTCCCGTCGCCAGTAGCGTGATGTTACATGTTCCTCGAGAACTGAGCTACATGCAAAAAGAATTTTCAAATCCCACTGTTAGTTTCAGAGATTAGCGCATTCAAACAAACATTTATATTCTTTTTGCGTATGATAGCCCAGTTCTTGAGGGAGGTTCGCTTTTAATAGCCTAGATACGAACACAACGAGATCAAGAACTGAGTAGTTTGGCTTTTGGAATGGTGTCCGCCACTTCTGGATTCCACTTACTGCTTACCATCAGGCAGAGTGGAGTCACTTTGGTAGGCTAATATAAAAAAAAAAAAAAAAAAGAACAGAGCTATAAAACAAATAGAATTTTTGCGTTTGCAAACACAAAAACAAACAAACAAACGATCATACTCTTCCGCTTTATATAAGAGTATAGATGATGATTGCTGTACTACAATGAAATCTTGCCAATATTTGTATTGCGATTCAAATTTACATAAAATTAGAACTTTCCTAAAAAACATTGATTTATAGCTGTCAATAGACTTTGATCGTTGTGTAGAATTATGAACTTGATTTATGATGATTTAGTACCTATTGTTTTAATGTTACTTGTGTTTTGTCTTTTTCTTTTGTACTATTAATAACAAGGATAGAGACAAAGTAAGGTTATAATATGATTGCTATAAGATGTGGCCGCTGATATGGTATAACGTGTTATGCGTAATCCGTAATCCCATGATTCATCGCGTATTTTGCATTTGATATCGATTATATTCAATCCACCCCGGCTCCAGCTTCTTGTGAAAAATTAGCAACTTTTATGGTACTAGTAATATCTCGGAGAGTACTTCAGTCTCCAAAGTAATTTTGCCCTATACAGGTTGTGTTCCATAATTTTAAAAAAGAATGAAAGAAGAACAAAGAAAATACATTTATTTGACATAAGCCACAGAAAACACAGAGGTAAATTAATTGCACAATAATACAATAATAATAAAAAAAAAACAAAATCTAGCGCTTAATTTATGAATTTGATAAAAGTGCATGCTTACATCAAACGGGTCGCCAACTCAGTATTTGCTGGGCATAAAAACACCCAGCGCCGAATTTCAGTTGGCACCCCTGCAGTGACACACGGACAGAGGAAACGGATACATACATAAATATAAGTAAAAGGACGTAAAAGATAAATCAAATGATATTATTAAATCAAATGATATATTAAATGCATAAATCTATTACTTGCTCTTTTTTTTTAACTAGCAACCGCAGACTAGTTTGGCAAGAGATGAAGAGACGCTTGTGCTCACAGAGTATAGACTGCTTGTGCTTTATATTTTAATTATTAGGTCGAATCACCTGTTTGACAACACGTTACCACCACCGTGTACCTACATTACATAATTTACCACCTAAGACAAGAATAGTAGATTAGTAGACAAGGGCTGTAAGGCATCAATTGCAGCCCGCAGCGAGCACTTCATTCGTTTTATAGCTAGATATGTAAATGCTATGTCTAAATAATTAATTTCTTAGTATTAAGCACGCCAGTAGCTTTCTCTATAATCAATACAGATTTTATGAATGGAGCAATAAATTCGAAGTAGAAGTTAATTCTACAAAGATTGAAGCAATGCTTGTTGGGAGCCTCAGGGTAATATATAAACTTAATTAAGTATCTGCAATTGTTGTTGAGACCAGTCTGTTAAGAATTTCGATGTAATTCTTGATAGTACTTGTAATTTATCTTGAGAGTTTCCATCTTCAAAACGGCATTTTTTTTTTGAGACGGAATTTTTCACGCAGTTACGTAGGGACCTACTAAAAAAAAAACTAGAAGTGGTGATCAAATAAACTATTTTGACCACCATGATTAGCTTAAGCGACTTTGAAATTGCTCTTCTTTTTCCTGAGTTCGGTCCACCACACACTTCACCATCACTCTACCACTCCTGGAACCCACTGACTGCTTACTATCAGACCCAGTGAAGTCAGTCCCGTAGCCAAATAAAAAAAACGTACATATATCTTTTAAGACAGTCAGACCAGACAGAGTAAGACCACCCACGAGTAATTCTACAAATTCATAAACAATATTTCACTGTTCAAAGTTAACCTTGAAGAATTTAACGATATAATAAATAATGAGATGAATAAATATTTATTGTAACAACATAACATGTTTTTAACGTTTCATGTAGGCGAATATGGATAACGCCACGTTTCACTATGTGGTCCCATATAACAAGGATCGAGCCTGTTGCCATCTAATGTTATTGCTAGCCAGCACCATTCCACTGCTGAACTAAAACTTCCTTTCATGACTTCAATACTCGTCAGTCCATAATATTTGAACCATTTCCATTAGTTCTGTTCAACTCATCCCGCCGTCTTCTGACTGTTGCATAATTCTTAGACTGGTATGACTAAATATGCAAGGGATCAAAACGGAATTAAGGAATAATAGTAATTCTTAGAGGATCAGATCTGGGCGAACAGACCGGAGTAACTCTTCCAGACTTCGAGCTGTGTTTTGTGTGTTTTATTCACTTTAAAATAACCCTATTACTTGGACATTAAACTAGAGTTCAACATGACGTAGATGTTCCTATACATATAATTGTTTATCTATTTGAAGATACAATCAACATAACCAATTAAAGTATTTATCGTCAATATTTTCTACAATCATGAGATCACGACAGAGACTTCACTTTCACATTGACTAAAGTTGACATTTGACCTATGTTCAAGTAATATGGCAGTTATACTAATAATTATAGTTAAACGGACGAGAACGTCTTGTGATTAATATGTATTACGTATGTACCGAGCCGTACTAATATGTTTTACAACATAATTACAAGTCTTTTCACAATAATATGCATGTATCATATCAACATTGCGGAAGAAATTCTTTAAATAATAGTGAAAATAGTACTTATCTATTTAAATCCGCTGCGTGGTGGTTTAAGATGAACGCAGATCTAGCCGCATCGCACGCACCGCAGTCGCTTTTTGTACTGGTAGCCGCAGATCTAGCCGCATCACCTGCGCCGCAGTCGCCGCAGTACCAGTGACCAGCGACTGCGGTGTGTGCGGTGCGGCTAGATCTGCGTTAACCTTAAGAGATTAATGGAGAAATAAATAATAATAATAATAATAATAATATTTCAACAACTACACACAACGCCATCGAGACCCAAAGTAAGCATATTATATGCTTGTGTTATGGGTTCTAGAATGCTAAATGATATACATACTATATATATATATATATATATATGTCGCATCATGAATATCATTGACATCATCGACAGACATAATGCGGGCTTACAGTAGGGTGATCGAGCAAAGAGAAACAACTAATGCACACTAATCACTTTTATTAACTAGACACAATAATTAAAATCACTTTTATTAACTTGACACAATAATTTAACACTACTGACTTGCAAACGAAACGAATGACTGTTCCTTGGGTGCAGGTCCGCACTCGACGACGGTTGAAGAGTAAGAGAGCTGGACATTGCGCGCCCCTCCTTTAAGTAGGCTCAGCCGTAGCACGAAGTTAGCCGCGTGTTGACGTCATCGCAACAGTGCTGCCATCTCGTGCTGCGTTTCGTTTAGCGACCGTACTCATGACCGTCTCCGACACGGCCATCCTGCGTTTACACACGTCCTCGTGTGTTCATTCTGTAAAAAGGAAATAGCACAGTACTCATCGTTCGGTCTTTCCTGACACGAAGCTTCTCTGGTATTTTGAAAATAAAAATAAACTTAATCACATCAACTTTCTTTATTATGTAAACATTGGTTAAAAATATCAAAATAATGCAAGAGCAACCAAGTACCTCTCTAAATCAAGTAAATCGTTACTTAAATTAACACAAATCTCAAAGCAGGAATCAAATTCATGGCCTATGGCTGCGCATTCAGCCCCATCAACAAACCCATGTTTGTTCTGTCGCATTCCTCATGAATGCCGAGTCCACCTGACTCTTTGGTCTCCAATAGACCCGACCTCCGCCAGGGCCACCCGCGCACCGCGTATCCACGGACTGTTTAAAACAGATGCCGACTTCTAACGGACTACGGCTACGAAATGACTACTAGTACGGTCCGACCAACTGACCTAAGATTCCATACTATCAGTCATATCTACCTCCTCCTCTACTTCAAGTGGTACTTGGCCCTCGGGCATTCTCCTCAACCTGTCATGTGCATACTTGTAAGTACGCTTAGAGTTCAATGCTCTCAAAATGTAGCGATCCCCCTCTAACACTTCTATGACTCTAAATGGTCCCTTGTACTTGGGGTCCAACTTTGTTTGGTTACGTTCCTCGTTTTGGAGCAACACAAACTCACCAACAGAAAACCTATTCAGTCTTGCCTTAGTGCTATCAAACCGCTTTTTATCATATAGAGCCGATTTTTCTATTAACGAGGCTGCGATTTCTCTAACTTGTTCAATATCCGTATTCGTCTCATCGTCATAAGCCATTAAACTAAGAGGACGCGCGACTTTACCTACCATTAGTTCGAGAGGACTTGCCTTTGTGACTCGGTTAACCGTACAGTTTAGGGCGAGCTGTACATCACCTAACGCATCCTGCCACGACCTATCATCGCTCGCCTCGACCGCAGTAAGCATAGATTTCAACGTGCTCATTGTTCGCTCAACTTGTCCGTTAGCTCGCGACGACCCCGTGGCTATTAAATGGAGTTTAATATTTTTACTCTCGCAAAATTCTCTAAACTCGTGACTTGCGAAACAACGACCTTGATCTGCTATAATACGTACCGGCGCTCCGAACAACGACACGCTCTTTGTCACTGCTTTAATACTACTGGCGGTGTCAATGTGCATTGTATGGTGTAAAAGGGCAAACTTTGTGAAAGCATCAACGAGAACGAACACGTACTCCTTATTGTCGCGTTTTCCACTGAGCTTACCTGTAGCATCGATATGCACTGTGTGCCAAGGTACTGAAACCTTTGGAATTGGATGCAACTCTGCCTGCACCTTACCCGAATGAGACTTTGCTACTTTACAAGTTACGCAATTATCTACAAACTTACGAACATAGCGACACATACCTTCGAACCAGTAATAGTCATATAGCTTCTCGAGGGTTTTCTCCCAGCCAAGGTGAACAATGGAATCGTGTATGTTATGGACGACTGACCATCGTATGTTACGGGGCAACACGGGCAAACATCTAGTTTTGCGGTTGCGTTGGATTTTACGGTAAAGTAAACCGGATCGTACCTCATATGTCTGCGCGATTTCATCCTGCAACTCCTTATTATTTAATTGAGACATTACCTTTTGTATCTCCTCGTCTCGTTGTTGTTCGGCTAGCAACCAGTTACCAGAGAGCTCCGTTAAGTTAATAAGCTTCTGCTCTACTTTGTTAACTTGCCTTACTTGGTGGCAAGGTAAATGATTGCGGGAGAAAAAGTCAACATGGGCCATACTCTTACCGGCTCTGTAGACAACGTCAAAATCAAATGCTTGTAGGTAAGCCCACCAACGATGCACCCTTGGTGTCAGATCTATTTTATCTCGAGAAGATTTTAAAGAATTACAGTCTGTTACCACAACAAACTTCCTTCCATGTAGATAAGACCGAAAGTGCTTTACGCTGTTCACCACCGCCAACGTTTCCAACTCGTACGAGTGGTACCTAGATTCGGCAGCCGTAGTGCGCTTACTATAATAACCCACCACTCGTTTCTTACCTTCCACTATTTGCAATAGCATAGCTCCATATCCATTCATGCTCGCGTCTGTATGCAGTTCGGTCACGTAACGAGGATCGAAAATCATAAGTACGGGCTCTGTTGTTAAAACCGAAATTACCTGCTGTCGTATCTCTTCGTGGTTTGTTTTCCAACCAAAAGGACATTTACCAGAAGTGAGCCTATGTAAAGGTGTCATTAACCTAGAAAAATTGGGTACGAATTGCCTAAAATATGAAGCAAGACCAATGAATTGCCTAAGCTGCGTTACCGATTCAGGTGGTGGTAAAAAAGTGAGTGCCTCAATTTTCTTTTTGTTAGGTCGAACTTCACCTGCCTCCACTTCAAAGCCAAGAAACTGTACATGTGTTTTGAGAAATGAGCACTTTTTGAGATTTAAAGAAAAGCCTGCCTTGGATAAAACCTCCAATACCGTGTTTAATCTCTCTAAGCCTTGTTCTTCTGACTCCGCTATAATTAATAAATCGTCAACATATACAATCACATAGCTATAAGCTAATTCACCTAACGCAATCATCATTGCCCGCTGAAAAACCGAAATAGCATTACGTAATCCGAAAGGCATTGTTAAAAACTCGTACTGTCCTTCGGGAGTTACAAACGCAGTTCGCTCAATAGATTCCTCACTAACCGGTATTAAATGAAATCCACTAGCACAATCTAACTTGGTAAAATAATTAGCCCCATTAAGTCGCGAAATCTGGTCAGAAATTAACGGCAACGGGTACCTATCCGGAACCGTATTTTTGTTTAGTTCACGATAATCGATGCACATACGCTTCGTACCGTCGGCTTTTTCTACAAACAACGCAGGACTCGCAAAAGGTGAATTACTAGGTCTTATTATTTTAGCGTCTAATAACTCATTCACTCGTTCACGCATTACTTTTCGTTCCTCCGGTGAGCAACGATAAGGCCGTCTCTGTACAGTTTTATTTGGATCTATTAAACGAATGTTTAGTTCATAAGTGTTAACGCGGGTAGTTGGAAAACCAGAGATAAAATATTTCACAAACCGTTTTAATAAACTAACAAGTGACTGTTTACGTTCAATTGAAATGTCAGTGTCTACATCGTCAAAATTTTCTATGGCGCTTTGAGTATTTAAAGTAACACACGAATTTACAACATTACTTTTTGATAACGTAAATTCGTTTGCACTAATGTTAACAGTGAAACCGGAAAATAATATCTCGCGACCAATCATCATATTAGTGCATAAATAAACGTCAGGCAAAACGTGGAATAAGATTTCTGTTGGATAACCATTGATTTCTACGTTACACAAAACCTGTTCAGTGCTATTAACACTTTTGTTACCTATCCCTATTAGTGAAACTACAGTGTTAAAACGTTTACCGGACAACTTTTTAGCAAAACTCTCCTTAATTAATGAGCATTCGGCTCCTGAATCGAAATGAAATGTAATCGACTGACCGTTATGTGTTAATGATCCTGAAGGAGGCTCGACCATACACAGGTCGACTCGGCGCTCGGTGCGAGGCACGGTGCTTGCTGTGACGGCAGGAACGGTGCCCCCGCAGCGCGATGCGATGTGGCCGGGCTGTCCGCATTTGAAGCAGACGAGAGTTCCTTTCGGTGTTGATTGTGGAGTTTTCTGTGTAGCCGTAGTGGACGGTGTTAGGTGCTTCTTGAACTCTGTTCTCTTGAAACGGCAATCGACTTGCTTGTGTCCCGGCTTGCCGCATTTGAAGCATTTCAGCGGCAGCGTTGACATCTTGGATCGTTTCTCACATTCCGAAGAACTACTTGAGTCTTGTGTTGCTTTGCGCTTGAGATAGGAATATGCTTGCAATTCCTGTTGTAATTTATGACGCGAATTGATTTCAGTGGTGAATGCAAGTCGTTGTAATCGCGTGTCCGTTTGGGCCAAATGAGCTAGCACAACCGACACGGCCATTTGCTCAATACTCGCATCTTTCCAACGGTTCATCAGGGATGACATCAATCGGCTAGCATAGGCTGCGTAGGTTTCACCCTCTTTAGGCTTACTGGTATTCAAATGAATAAGCGTAGCCGGAATTGTCTCAGTAGGCACAAACCTCGTAGAAAACAGTTCTTTGAATTGTGGCCAAGTCATTCCGGAGTAGGTTACTTGTGATAACCACGTCGATGCGGTACCTTTTAGGGCTTTACTGAGCGCGACGATTAGCTGGCATCCTTCTAAAGGGTTTTCAGAAAGACACAGGTCGGCGGTCGCACACCATGATTGAGGGTCGGCTTCTTGCTTATCCGGATCAAACTCAGGCAGAGTCACTCGATTGTTGGGTCGCGGAGCGTTCAATGCTTGTATAAGCGCTCGCATTTGATCGTTTTGCATCTCTAGCATCATTCGCCATTGTGAGGTTTCGGGAGCCTCACCACGTATTTTCTCATTTGCTCGATCAGATCCCACTTCTGATGTCGCATCATGAATATCATTGACATCATCGACAGACATAATGCGGGCTTACAGTAGGGTGATCGAGCAAAGAGAAACAACTAATGCACACTAATCACTTTTATTAACTAGACACAATAATTAAAATCACTTTTATTAACTTGACACAATAATTTAACACTACTGACTTGCAAACGAAACGAATGACTGTTCCTTGGGTGCAGGTCCGCACTCGACGACGGTTGAAGAGTAAGAGAGCTGGACATTGCGCGCCCCTCCTTTAAGTAGGCTCAGCCGTAGCACGAAGTTAGCCGCGTGTTGACGTCATCGCAACAGTGCTGCCATCTCGTGCTGCGTTTCGTTTAGCGACCGTACTCATGACCGTCTCCGACATATATATATTTCTATGTATAATATGTATGTATTTACAAAAAAAAAAAATGTATATAAGTAGTATATCAGTTGTTTAGTACCCATAACACATGCAAATATAATTGCTTAATTTGGGGCTAGATGGCGCTGTGTGAATGTGGTAGAATATTATTATTATTATTATTATTATACTTAAATAGTTTTTTTTTTTGTAAATACATACATATTTTACATAGAAACACCCAGACCAATGCAAATAAACATGTTCATGCACACAAAAAATTTAAATTAAATTATTTATTATTTAAATTGCTAGAAATTTTGAAGATTTTGACCAGAGAGGGTCTGGTCAAAATCTTCAAAATCCCTAGCAAAGACGCGCTCCTCTTCTATTTCTTTGTCTGCCTCCATGTTAATAACTAAAGTTCTGCCCATAAAACTCACTCACTCCATCTGGACAGATTCTTAATCAATGAGGCAGTTAGGAGAGATGAATAAAATTATTAAGCGCAAATTATGTTGAAACTTTTTTGAAACCATACCATATCCAAAGCACCTAAGGCAAAGAAAGTGTCATCAAATTGGTAATACTTGACATATGCAGAAAACCAGCAGTAGACGTTTTTGACTGAAATTATACTGTCACAAAATATTTGTCGCGTTTGGGAATTGAAGCTCACGAGGCTAACAGCGACCACCTTAACCGCCAGGCCACACACGTGCAGTAAAATTTTGTGGCTTCTTCGTAACCATAGAATATTGAAGCCGCACATAATCGACACGTGTCTTTCCATTTATTGAACACTAGTTAAATTATTCAACAGTTAACATAATGTAGCAAAAAGGGGTATAATATCATAAATTCTTACGTAAGTATAGTTTTTATTCTCATAGGTATAAGGTAGAATATGGCTTGTAATATTTCTCTTATTATGACTTTAGAACGAGGGTATGGTATTATAAGCGGTAGTTTACATCCATCCCGCATAACTTTACAAATTATAAATATGTTTTTTAATTACGTATGTCAGTTCTTATTCAATGTATTTATTACTGGTTATTGAAACCTTTGACAAGGCACTTTAATGTAATAAAAAAATGTAATGTTTTTTTTTACGACGGTCGAAAAGAAACATTCCTACAGTCCCCTATATATCGTAGCCTATAGTTGTGTTACCTAAAACAAAACACTGCATCGTTTCTTTAAATTGGTCTCCTAACCAATAAATTATCCAGATAGTGCAAGTGAAAAATATTATTGGCGCAAGTAGCGAGCATTTCTAACTGTATCACGGGATAATCCCACCCAAATGCCCAGTACTGTGACTCCTGTAAGCTAGGATTAACAGCGATAACCAATACGAAACACCAAGCATTGACACTCGGGAGACCCGAAGACTGCTAAACCGACTGTCTTAGACCCCGCTACGAATTTAATCAGAAGTAAAAAGGAGGATTGGAATTAAAAATGTCCACTTTCATCCAAAGCGGGGGACAAATTAAATCTGTATAGGGTTAACCTATTAAAAGAGAGCACCACGGACAAGAAATATTAAGGAACCTATGTGAGCCAAATCTGATTCCAGTAATATGTATGGCAGAAACGCTTACACGCACGGAAATTCACCCTACATGACACAAGATCACATACCTAACTGAATCAGCTGATATCTCTTCGTGATATGCATAAGTATGAATCGGGAAGTTGGCACGAGAATTCTCTAGACGATATTATGAAGTAGACTAAAGTAACCATCTAATAAACGTAAGGACAGAATTTTACGTGTTTTGTCACTTTCCATTTGCCGAGTTTTTGCACTTTATAAAAAGGGACAAACACTGAGTAGTTATTCGCCGTCGCGTCGCGTCGCTCTCTCCGTCGCTGTTGTCATGAGTATAGCATAGTACTTGACTACAGTGGAGACAACTATGTCATTAATGACGGTGTTTTTAGGATGATGTTCGTTACTCCTAAAACTCACTGACTGACACCGAAGTTACAAAATTTTTATGAGTTTCCGTTATTAAAAGCAAAACAAAAATGTACATTCCATGTAACTGTCGAAGCAATTCAAAAGTGTCCGGTTGCATCACAACTAGACAAGACTTCCGTTGTTTATCCCGACGAAGCTGAGATCTTACGTCACAGGTCACAGTACTCAAAATAACGTCTCTTTTATAGATTAAGCTGTTTCTTTGTTTTGTTTATTGGTGTATTTGGTCACAATCTCCGTTTTAAATAAGTTTTTATAACTTAGTGACAAACAAGTTGGTATACGGCTACCTATATGACGTGTTCCTTAAGCATTCACTGAAAATGCAAAGAAAACAACCCAGCCTACGAAACGCGTCCTTCGAAGTCGTGATCCCAAATTGTTTTTTCGGAAAACCGTCGCCCTTTCACGAATTGACCGTGACAAGAATTTATAATATCGCAATGTTTTTATTAATTCATGGATCAAAAAAAAAAATAATACGCTATACCTATTAATAAAGCAGATAAATCGTTTTTATGATTGAAATGCACTTTGACACATCAGACGCGATATGTCCAATGAAAACTGGAATAACATCTACGAAGACGCCTTAGGGAAGGCCACCACGCCGCCACTTCTGGATCCCAATGATTCCATACCAGAATCGAGTCATTTTGATGAGTTAGTAAAAAAAAAATAAGCAAGATATATTATTAAAGATAAAACAAAAAGCCCGTCTGCCTAAAACAAACTGAAAAGAAAGAATTCCATTATTTCTGAGCCCAATGTCACTCCCACAATCAATACGAATCTAATGACACCTCATATGTTAACATCCATTAAGCCATTAAGATCGTGCCAAAGAAATATACTTACATACTATAACATACCCACATACACACATACCGCCGAAGGCCCAATTTCCCCCCCTTTCCTCTTTCCTCACCTCCCTCATTCCCTTCCTTTAACTCCATTCCCAGCCGCCATAGTGGAGACCACCATACCAGCAGTTTAAGACGATGGCTTTTAGTATAGTGGCCGCCACTTCTAGATTCCACTGACTGCTTACCATCAGGCGGGGTGGAGTCACTTTGGTAGGCTATAATATAAAAAAAAAAAAAAAAAAAAAATACCCTCCTCAGTCGGGCAAAAAAGTACAAGTTCGTAGATAACTAATCAACATGATATAGTGTTTAATTCAGGACATACACTAAACACAAACAGTACGACGTGACATAGTTACATAGATTCTGTGTGCTCGTTACACTACCCACTACTTGCGAGACCTAATTGATGGATCGACGACCTTTACTACTTTTTATATAAATACGTTTAAATGAACGCATTAGGGGTTATATTTCGTTAAAAGCTAGATTGATTTCATGTCTTATAGTTGATTTTACATTTAAGTTTATTTTGTCGTTGGACTTGTTCTTAAAGCGTGTCACCTAAACAGCCTTTACTTTGACGCGAAAAACCATCTAACAATGCGCCATAAAGGTGCTACCGTGCCAGCATTTTGGTGTCTTCTTAAACTTTTAATTGACTAATATCAGACAAAGTTATTTTCGTTGACAAATCATTCTTTTTTTATTTGAAAGCTTGAAAAAGTATTAGAAGTATCAAGAAAAAGATATCGTCAAATTTGGCTAGTACTTTATTTATTACGAAATTGAAAACGTTGTTTGTTGTATTATACCATGACAATGACCGTTTTCTTTTTGTAAATAAGCTGTTGTTCGTTTTTTAAAAAAGTTGATTAGGTGTTTTCCCATCCACGCAGAAACATAGATCTTTTTATATAAGTGTCTAGTTTTTATCTCTGTAAATCTTAGTTAATTTTGTCTTCGTTTAATTACGTAGGCGAATTTTTGGCAACTTCTATATAAACAATAGATTAAAATAGATTTTATATGTCAAAGATTAGATTAGCTTACTTTCTTACATGCATATACATCGCGTCACCCTGTTTTACGGGAAAGAGTAGACAAAGGTCTGTTAGCATATTGCTATAGGTACATAATGCTATATTGAACACTATTCCGAAAATTTTTAATTAGAAAGATGCATTAGAAATCCACAAGCTAAAACAGTTGTAGCAAACCTTTTTCCTTCCTCCTTCTAAACCTTTCGATTCACTGTCATTTGGGTCCACTCGTTACGGGATCGAAAATATCCACGGGATTGTACAGAGCATTTAACTCGAACTAATTGTGTAATCTGGAGTGACTGTGTGATATCGCAAACGACGTTTCATCCAGTAATCAAAACCTATTCTATATTTATAATATTTCCGATAGAAAAGTAAACAGAACGGCAGCACCTGTCCACTGATCAACATAATTTATCGCTATATCCACTTCCAATCCGTTTTGCCGTTACATAACTGTCTTAACTTCCTTACACCATATTAGCCATAGCTGCGCACGCCCCGAATTCTAAATTCAAAATTGTATTACAGCGATGATCGGGCCGATGACGCTACAGCACGTCACGTGATGCCGCGAGCGGCGCTCTGATTGGCGGAGCGTTGTGTTGCAGCGCCGTGATTGGTGGAAAATGTCCGGCTTGCAAGCGAGGAGTGAGGATCCGATAAATGGAGTGGATGTCAGGGAGCAAGGAAGTGCTTTAAGGTCAGTATTAACTTTCCAATTTTGCATATTAACGGTATTGTTTAAGTATTTAATCGCTTGAGTTACGACCTTCATTTACTATAATTTATTTTAATGTTGGCTGTTTCCACTGCCTTTTATTTATTATTTTTAAGAAACTGTTGTTTCAGGATTTTTCTTTCTTGTTGAATCCTCATGACGACTCTGATTGAGGGTCGTCGTAACCACCATTTAGGAGTTCTCATATTGAAATGCTAATTTAAAAAACTGTAGTTTGGGACGGGCTTTGAGCTTGAAAATATTGTAAATCTTATTTGATTTTGGGCAATTCAGTAATCGTTTATTTGGTTTCAAATAATCAAACAAATGACAATTGTCTTTTAGCAATTTTGAACGTCACAATAATATTCACTATGTTTCAACTCTGCATCACCCGATGTGTGTAAAAAGCTTCAAATAAATAAATAATGAGCGAAAGGTAAATAAAATAAGTATTTTGTTCTATGACGCTTATTTGTTCCGCAGCACTGAACAATCTACTGCTTCTTTCTTCTGAAACAAAGACAATTCTCTAATTCTTTATTGTGCACACGTAAAATCATTTACATAATATTTTTACAAAGTTTAATATTACGTAAATGATTGATGAGATGAGATGTACAAAGGCGAGCATAACCCAATAATGAGTTGTCTACCAACAATGTTTCTTACTTAAAATAAAAAAAAACACCCATACCAAATTATAAAACTAATCGTAAAACCATATAGCATTACACCACAGTTATAAAACAAATTATTTTCTTTTGCACACAAACCGCGATATTTGGTCGGAAAACATTTTATGTTCAGCTTCAAGATTAGATAATTCGATTACTATACTCATAGCAATTCAACCTTTAGTAGGTATAATTTTAAAGTTGAGTTTGGCGTATAATTATGTCAGGGGTGGTCATCAGAGCGAAAAATTGCTGGCTACACGAATATGTTCCGTGGTTTACATTAACTTTGAATACTTAATACAAGTTTAATTCATAGACTTGTGGTTAGAATATAATGTGGGCTATAAAAAACATGTATTGTATTATTATAGTGCAGTATGGTGGTCGATCCAGAATAAGGAACTACCGAGTCTCTTTCCGTTGGTTTCGTAATCCTATGAATGCACAAACGGACTGCGCGGTCATATCCATATCGCTAGAATAATTCGTTGTCATGTATACGGACTAAGGAAACTTGGTCTGTTCATTAGTCTGGGTGTTTCTATGTATAATATGTATGTATTTACAAAAAAAAGTATATAAGTATGTATAACCGCATTCTAGAATCCATATCACAAGCTATCATTATATACTTACTTTGGATCTAGATGGCGTTGTGTGGTCGTTGTGGTAATATTTATATATTTTTTATTTAATAAACATTGCAATATATCCACACACGATAAAGAAAATGATTCACTTTATCTCTCCAGATTAACATCGCCGTGTTCTGAGAAAGTGTTTATATGTCTTAACTTCTACGAAACGATATTATATTGCAAATTATAAATACATTTTTGAATGATATCACGCGCGTTTGAGTTCGAGCTTATGCAAAGTATAAGTGTGTCGTACAAGACAATAAAGGATATTTTTTTACCGAGACCTCTGCGTGGTAATCCGTACACAGAGCCACAGAGGCAGTCTGGAAATACCTATGTATTATGGCATCTTTCTAAAATAATGTCGTTAAAGGTCTGCAAACTGCAAAAGACAAATCTAGATTCGCATTGATTTTTTATTCTTTTGTCAATTGAATTATTGTTACCAGCAGAATTGTTGGGTTAGTTTTTTAACTCATCGAGAGTTTCTGAACCATAATATGGATACTTCGTCCTAACAAGCGGCTCAAATTGTAGCACTGGTGCGGGAGGGCTTGGATCAACGAACGATTGGTAGAAATTTAAATTTAAACCAGTCTACGGTTTCTAGAATATACAGAAGGTTTGTAGAGACAGGTTCTTACAGAAGGAGACGTGGTACAGGCAGGACTCGAGCAACCACCGGTCGTGATGACCGATTTATTGTTACAACTTCCCTGCGAAATCGTTTCCTCACGTCAGTTAACATCAAAACAGAGCGTAATGAAGTGCGTGGAGTAAATGTGAGTGCATGAACAATAAGAAGAAGGTTAAAGGAAGCGGATATCACTCCTTTTAGACCAGCAAATGGTCCAAAGTTCAAAGTCAAAGCTCGCTTAAGACTTGCGCGTGATCACCTAAATTGGACAGAAGAGCAATGGGCCTCCGTATTGTTCACGGACGAGTGTAGGACATGTTTATATGGTGCAGATGGTCGCAGAAGAGTCTATCGTCGACGTGGGGAGCGATATGCTCAAAGTTGCATTGATGGAGTGTGTTCCTTTTGGAGGCGGTTCGTGTATGGTCTGGGGTGGCATATCGATGAACGGGCGGACAGAACTTGTTCATAGACATGGTCCGTCAAAACGGTAATAGAGGGGGTTTGACTGCACATCGTACATAACAGAGATCTTAGAAGATCACGTGGTGCCTTACATGGGATTCATAGGCGAAAATTTTACTTTAATGCAGGATAATGCGCGGCCGCACGCTGCTGCACAAGTTCGACAATATTGCGAAGACGTTGGGATACGTACAATGAGTTGGCCAGCACACAGCCCGGATCTTAATCCCATTGAGCATGTTTGGGACAGTTTAAAAAAAGCTGTATATGCGAGAAATCCTGTGCCCACGACAGTGGCAGCACTAAGAACAGCACTTTCAGAAGAATGGGACAATATTCGAGATATAGATCTTTTAATAACCCTAATAAAATCTATGCGGAACCGATTAGAATCCGTAATAAGGGCGTGGAGGTAATACACCTTATTAAAACATAAATAAACCCTTGCATAAAGTTTGTGTCTATTGTTAAAACCATTTTTTTTATTAAACCAATTTTCCTTAAATTTCTGTTTATTTCTTCAAAAAAGTCTTAAGGTCCTTTCCAGTACATAAACTTAAACTTAAGTATATGACCCTACGCTGTTTTAAAGTTCACGAACCAATCTAGAGGTTTCAATTTTAATCTGTATAGAAAGTTTGCATACTTGGTTAAAATATTTATTTCAAAGTCGTCTATTACTTTAATGCAGTTTATGAGTCCGTCAGTGTAGATTACTAGCTTTCTGCAGCGCGCTTTTACCTGCGTTTTTGCTTACCGCTCTGCTCCCGTCGCCAGTAGCGTGATGTTACATAGCCTTTCACCTTCTATCTAAGAACTGGGCTATCATACGCAAAGAAAATTTTTCGAATCCGACTGGTAGGTACAGAGATTAGCCCGTTCAAACAAACAAACTCTTCCGCTTATAATAGTATAGATATAGATATAGCCTCTGCTCTGCTCCCTGTTGAGGTCTGCTTGCACCGGTTACATTACAACGTATCAATCTCACTCAATATGAGCGTTTACACAAAAGAGTGGCAACGTCAAAATTTAGTGTCATATTTTCGTGGTTTTCAATTATTACCATTTAATCGGAGCTATATTTTAAAAATGTTTTCAGAACACTTTTTAGAATTACGTAAAAATTGTTTAAAAAGTAAGTAACCATAATGCTTACAGTTCTATTTATATGCAAATAATACATTGGAAACTTCCATTGCGTTATTTTTATAGTAAAATAACTATAAGCAATATGGTTATCTACTTTTTAAACAGCTTTCACGTAATTCTAAAAAGTGTTCTGAGAACATTTATAAAATATAGCTCAGTTTAAATGATAAAAATTGAGAACCTCGAAAATATAACACTAAATTGCGACGTTACTACTCATTTGTGTGAACGCTCTTAACCATTATCATTGCAAGAGGAGTACTCTCAATACAACTGATACTTAATCTGTATCTCACGTTATTATTGCTATTATATCATGCGGGTCAATGACATAGTATATATATAAATACTATCAGCTATAATGAGAAATTACGTTTTACGATCTGTTGATAGGTCTGTATAAATAGCGCACGTACTATCTTTTACAGATAATATTTCATTTTGTGGGCTTAATATATTTTAACTAGCTGTCCGCGGCGCGGTTTTACCTGCTGCTCTTTCGCTTTATATCTTAGTATAGATAGATGGGAAACTGTGTTTCTTTATTTATACAACTTCTGTGACAAACAAGCATACGGTTCATCGGTTGGTGAAGGATAACCGTAACCCATCTAATTTTTGGTACTACACAGTGTGAACAGATTAGCCGTCGATACGAAAACAGAAATAACCCATCTACATATTAGCTGTGGTTTCTAAGCATCGCAAAAACAATGCTCAGAAAACACACCAAGCCGTGTAAGGAGAAAAGGGCAAGGAATGAAAAGGAGGAAGGAAGGAAAGGAAAGACCTAGGGGGCAAAACCATTCGTGCTGAAACCAGCATTGACCAACTATTGTAATTTTTCCATTTTAATGTTTTATCTCGACATTATAGCTATTATAATAAATAATAATTGCTTATAATGACAACTGTATATAAATATTCAAGGTCCACTCGTTAGCCATAATTACTAAGACATATCGTTATAAACGTATTACCAAAATGAAAGAAAAACATGCTATTATATTCTTTAATAGTTATGTGGAGAATTATATTATCTATAATATGTATGTATTTATAAAAATATATAAATTATATAAGTAGTATATCAGTTGTTTAGTACCCATAACACAAGCAAATATAATTGCTTAATTTGGGGCTAGATGGCGCTGTGTGAATGTGGTAGAATATTATTATAAATCAAATCAAATCAAAATCGTTTATTGCGAATATAGGTAAATATTATACATGTGTTATAAGTAAGAAGTAAGTACATGTTTGCTGCTATATTCTTGCAATATTTTGTACAATAAATGTACATACTAAAAACTAAGTATTAATTTACATCAGGTAACCTATTAAACTAAGCTAAAATACTCATAAAACTACTCTTAAAATATTATATGTTTAAACTAGTGTGGTAAGAGTTCAGAGGCCCGAGACAAGTGTCAAACATTTCTATTCTATTCATAGAATAGATAAAAAAATGTATTGGATTGACATAAGCTAACGCCAGAGCTTATGTCAATCTCATACATTTTTTTATCTATTCTATGAATAGAATAGAAATGTTTGACACTTGTCTAGGGCCTAAGGTTAGAAAGAGTGGTATTAAGGAACTCTATTTGAACGTAAACCTTTTCCACTGGTTCATACGCTCGGTATTTGGATTGACTGTCGTACTGGTGACAGTCTTGTGAATACTTTGGACAACAACTCGTTTGGTAACCCAAAGTTTACCAGGAAAAAGTGAATAAGTTTACCAAACGCGACTTTACATAGGTATTTTATTTTAGTTACTAAACGAGATGTTTTCCAGACAGGATTTAGCCAAAAAATTTCATCCATTTTTTCATAAAATATTTTTTTATCGATAGACGCTATTAAAGTATATACGACTATTAGCTTGTGTATACCTTGCTAACTTTAGGGATGCAGAACATGTTATGTGCAAAAAATTAAATTACATGAAAGAAGTTGAAGAAAACTGAGTCTTATCGTGACACTTTAGAAGTTTTTGTCCCATGACTCACACCTTTCAGTTATACCTTTCTTCTTTTATAAAACGGGAGCCACATAACTATAATTATATAATACAGTAAGCAGTAATTTATTGCTGGTCCTACGTGACATGTTCACGGTTACGAGTACTGTATGGCTTCCAATTCTTCACCTTGAAGATAATATGAGCTTATTGGATCAATAATAGTGCACGGTCTAACCTAGGTTGCTATCACAATACCAGATTATTTACTTATCATTCGCAGTAGTTTAGGTAGGCTATCGTTAAACGTAAAATAACTTATTAGAAATCTCGCTTTTCCATTCATCTCCTAGGTCCTTCTATTTTTACATAAGAGCATATCAAAATTGCTGCTGGTTTGCAGTCAAGGGTACCGGAATGATATACACTACATTCCGTAATAACTTGCTGTCATGAAGTGTCATGGTGGCCGCGCGTGACTATGTTCTAAGCGTTGCTTTGGTGCGCTTCGGGGAATAACCTAAATTGGCAGGAAACATGTGCGTTAAAACCATGACCTTAATTGATAAACATAAAAATGTATTACTAAACTAAACATACTAAAACATTTTTCCATCCATCACATCATTCTTTTATACCCATCATTAAACAAAGAATCAACAGCCCTAGCCACTTAATTTCGTCATTCCAAAATAGTCCAGCTGTTTTCGAGATAATAACCGTACAAATGGACTAACAGATTGGAATTGACGGGAGCAAAGGCGCGTATTACAAAACGTGATGCTCTGAAAATTCAGTTCTGTATAATTTATGAGTTAGGAAGTAATTTCTCAGTGACATCAAAGAAGTCTCGTTTTGGGCGGGTGTTAAATAAACAATTCTGGTTAGGGTTGTCACATTATTAACCTAGTTTACAGATGATACAAGCTGCCTTGGTCCAGTAGAAGTGAGAGAGCAGTAAGAGGCAATGGGTTCGATTCTTAGATAAGACACAAAATTTGAATGATTTGACTGAAATTTGAATTTTTTGTTTCGAGGGGGTGTATTTGAATGTCTAATGACTTAGTTCATATCCCTGCTTTCTACACTATCTACAATGTCTATTGTTGTGTTCAAAATGACAGATGACCTTAATAACTGTCTGTTTACTACTCTATTATTCTATAATTAGTGACAGATATGACTTGATAAGAGTGTAGACTCGTCAGTAGACGTCACTCATGTGCGTCAGGCCCTAGAAATAACTGTCACTATCATAAGTGCATAAGACAATAATAGGGTCAAAAAAAGAATAAATCTAGGGTATCTTTAGCTTAGGGTGGCGGGTGACCGACAGTGGCAGACGAGCAAAGAGCTCACGTGGTGTTAAATGGTAACTGTCGTTCATGGACGACTCGGAGTCCCTGGCATTGTCTCAATATCTTGCAATGCCAGGGAATTAAAGCCGCTACCTACAGTAAATGGAGTGGAGTTCGTTTAGACTCTAATTACTCGTAAATATTTAAGGATTGCACAAAGGTGAATATCATGTGTTTTTCGATCTACAATATGAAACCACCATATCTATTCCCATGGCTCTCATAAGAGACGACTAGGGAAACACAAGATAATGGGCAGCAACCATACCTTTGTAATTATTATAAGCATTTTACTGCAGTCTCTAACCCGCCTACCAAGCTTGATGACTTGCAAAAACTCTTAGGATAGGCCTACATTTAATGATGATGTGGGAATTACACAACCTCTTGCGCTACATATTAAGAAAGTGCTATTCGGGGCGATAATGTTATAATTAATCCGGCGTGCAATATAATATTGGACCGTGTCTATTTTCGGTAACAAACCATAACCAACCGTCGATAAATTTAATTAAATGACTCATATTTCGTACAGTCTTAGAATAACGCCATCGTGTTCCTAGCTCTAAACTGCTCACTGCAACATGAGGTAAGGGAAAAGCAGAAGAAAGGCCTCTTCTCATAAAGAGAAATTCGTGAGCATTGATTATCATGTCTGCTTCACACGAATAGGTGATTTCTGTCTTATATTTTTAAAGGCCATAATAGCCCGGTGGTGAAGACATCCGCTTCGTAACCACGAAGTTAAGGGTTTGAATCGGGGCAAGTACCAATGTCATTTTTTAAATCATTATGTACTTTCTAAGTTAATCTGGACATATCTGATTGTCGGTGAAGGAAAACATCGCGAGGAAACCTGGACTTCTGAGGAAGTCTGTAATTGCCAATCCGTCTTGAGCAAGCGTGGCAATCAATGCTGATGCCTTCTCTGTATGAGAAGAGGCCTTTCCCTGCAGTGGGATAGTAACTAAGGTATTTTTTTTTAAATTGCCTCACTTTGTTTTTCAAGATAAACTTACATTGCCACTTGCCCGGTTACACACACCTGTACCTATCCCTTCGAGGAAATATACGTGATCTTATGCCATATAGGATGTCCATATCTAAACCACTAGCCCGTCACAACTATATTTAACTAATAATAATAATAATAATAATATTCTACCACATGCACACAGCGCCATTTAGCCCCAAATTAAGCAATTATATTTGCTTGTGTTATGGGTACTAAACAACTGATATACTACTTATATACTTTTTCTTTTTTGTAAATACATACATATTATAGATAAATTACACCCAGAAACAGAACAAACAATCATGCTCATCACACAAAGGTTTGTCCTGGGTGGGAATCGAACCCACGACCTCCGGCTTAGCAGTCAGGGTCACTAACCACTAGACCAACAGGCCAGTCAATTACAATAACTCTGAACTATGACAAAGTGCCAACCCTACGCAGTGCATGAACAATTAAGCTAAATTGATGCAACTACGAAAGGTCGTCGAACCGTCAGCTGTGTATTCCTGGTTCCCGTCATAGATCTATTATTTATGTAGATTACTCATAGAATTGTGCCTACGATTAACGATATTTTGAAATAACAATTAAATTTTCTTCAGATTTAGATAAACTTTTGGGAAACGTTTTTCGATATACATCAAGCTATCGCCTATAAGAGCCAAACAGTAACGTTATAGTAAACCTAATAGGAAATGAACAACTACTTTAAGTAATAGTTTAATGTACTAAACTTACAAAACTATTTGATATGTATATTTTTGTAGGTGCAGTGAATGACATAACATAGTTTTCGAAGGGCATTCTCACTTGTTTTTCTAAGTGATTACTAATCCACCTACTAGACATTAGGCAATATCTTCTAGGACCATGACATGTGTGGTATAGTGTGGGAGATTAAAGAATTGGCCCATGGGCTATGCGTAGAAATTAGATTAACTGACTCCTACACACAGTGACACTTATATATGCGTAATATTTTCTTTATAACACGAAGTAAAGAACAAAGAAAATATATACACAATAAGTAATATCGTCCTTTCAGCCCAAGTCACATTGGTACTCGGTCCAGTTTCGAAAGCTGCTAAAGTATGTATAATAATGTTTCTAAAGTCTGAACATAATTTGGGTCCGTTATTTAAATTAATGTAGAAATTTGTTTCCTTATACACGAAAGGTTATGTATTTATTAAAAAGTCAACTTATACCCTGAACATATTGACACAACTCTAGTATTGCCCTTAGGTGCATTTAGAATGGTTTTAGCAGTTTCTTAATTTTAATTAATACTTGCGTTAGAGCTCGATGAAACCTTTCAATTAAGATCGATTAGATAAAAAGTAAATGTTACGTAGAAAATATATTACTTTTAGATAATAATCTATAACAATCAAAATGTAAGGCATGCAAGCTAGTTTGATCAGCAATGAGATAATAATTTTCATCACTCATAAGTAGAAGACAGTGTTTTTAGTTACGGTGTATGTGATTGACATAAGCTACCGCCAACATTGTCGTTAGCTTATGTCAATCCCATACATTTTATAATCTATTCAGAGGCCCGAGACAAGTGTCAAAGATTTCTATTCTATTCATAGAATAGATTTAAAAAATTTATGAGATGGACATAAGTGTTGGCGTTAGCTTATGTCAATCCAATACATTTTTCTATCTATTCTATGAATAGAATAGAAATCTTTGACACTTGTCTCGGGCCTCTGTACTATTATCATTAATGCCACTTGTCTACGCCATCTAGATACTACTTATTTTTACACTTGTAGTCTGTCGCTAGCAGCTAAAGCTAATATAGAGTAGTGTGAATTAGATTAAGTACTTGGTGCAAGTCTGGGTATCTATGATGGTGTCCGTGAATTCTGTGCTTGCAATAGTGTGGAAGTTGTCCTAAAAAATCAATTTAAGGTACTAATTGTTATACTATTCTGAAAATAAATATCCTATCTGTTAACATACATAATCATTGCACTAGTCAAGATGCGTGACGAAGGAATGATAGTCGGAATGTTTGTTTTACTCGTATTTTACCGCATCGTCTAATTTTATATCAGCGTGTGCCGCCGAGTGATTCATTCATATGTGAGAGTTTAGCAATATTACGAACTTGGATTTCTGTTAAATTTTCATAAAAGCTATGTAGTCTAAATAAAAATATTCTTCTTTGAGTCAATGAATATTGAGACATAAAAGCACTTAGGTATATTTCATTGTAATAAAATTTGGCTAGAGAGATAGCAGGCAATGAATGTATTGCACCATTGGAGACCGTCAATTAATGTCAGAAGGCCCGTCAGAAGTTTGTTTGCCAAAAGCTTTTGCAAAATTCTAAAATAAATCATTTTGCGACCAAATATTTTAGGACCAGAAGCAGAAGAAATAATTTAAATTAAATAAGTTTTTTTAAAATCCATTTGTATTTTAGTTAAAAATACTTCTACTGCTGAAAAAAGGCTTACATAAGCATTTCTCCATAGGAATAAGTTTGACATGACTATGAATTATAATTACAAAGTTCCAAACTGGCTGTTTGTTTATTCAACCATTTCTCCTTGACAATAACTTTCCATTAAAGTACCCATTACAATTGACTAACGAAATCAGTGCACCAGACACATTTGACCTCTGGTCGTGGACACAATTAGTTTCAATTGTATGCTATAATAAATAACGTTGTTTAAATAGGAGGTCTATTTAACTATGGAAGAACGAATTGTCTATGACTTTTGATATTTATACACAACGCTATCTAGACCCAAAGTAAGCGTATGTTATAGAGCAGTGATAAGGGTTCTAGAATGCGGATAAATATACTTTAATAATTTTTTACATAAAGTCTATATTAATATAATTCGACAATCAAATGATGTCCGTCAAACCATCACATATACAAGCAAATCATACTTATACGTAAGGCGCGCGACAGCGTCCGTTGATACGAATGACTCTACTACTACTACTGTACTCTTTATTTGAAGGACATGATCTTTCCAGAGCCTTCATTTATTTAAATAAACATAGAAGAAATAATATCTAGGTAATAGATGAACTTTGCCTGACCTGATAGTAAGTAGAGGTGACGATGGCACGATGGCAAACAGATTCTCGGAACACTCCTTTATGCTCCTCGCGGGTCGCTGACGTTTCGGACACAATATGTTCGGACACAGTGGCCGAATTGACACTTTTAAATTTTATTTTATTTTCTCTGTCGTTTCGGACACTGCCTATTCATAGTAGCTGCTTAGTACAGCCAGAAAAAAAGTTTTAAATAAAATGTGCATAAAAATCATTTTACATTTTTTTTACATTTTTTTACCTGTATAAAATATGTCGCATGCTTTAAAATATATTAGGCGGAAGAAAAGGATTTCAACATTAAGGTATCGCTGGATGTTTTTGTCTAACCGTACATTATTAGTGTAGTGTAGTATATTTTATTAGTGTCCGAAACGTCAGTAAAAACATTTAAAAAAAAAAAATTTGTCGATTGGGTCAAAGTGTCCGAACATTTTGTGTCCGAAACGTCACCCACTCCTCCTCGCATAGATTTTTATTCTATTAGAATAAAAAATGTATGGTATAGACATAAGCTAACGCCAACATTGTCGTTAGCTTATGTCAATACCATACATTTTGAATCTATTATATGAATAGAATAGAGATTTAGGCCACTTGTCTAGGATCTCTGCATTAGAAAACAATCTCTGTGTCGCGGGCGATTTTACAAACATACCAAAGTAAAGCAACAAATATTTATGGATTTTTGGGAATGGTATCCACAAACTCATGAAATAATAGCCGTAATAATACTCGTTTCTACTGCGCTACAGAAGCAATCAGTTTTATGTCACTAACAAACAAGCATACTGCCCACCCACCAGTCAGTAGTTACCGTAATATAAACATGGTTGTATTGTTTAAACATTGCAAAATTTCTAGGTTAAACATGCAATATATCGTATATTATTTAAAAAAACCCGCCTGCCTAAAACAAAGAAAAAAGGAAAACATCTTTTTTTTCTCGTTCAAGCGCTACATTGAAATATTATGTACTCTATGTCACTTCCACAATTAATACGAATCTAATGACACCTTCTAGGCTGTAGAGCGTGCTAAAGAAATTGACATACATACTCACATACATACATACATTCGAAAAACATTACCCTCCTTGACTGTAGCAGTCGGGCAAAAACAGCAAAAAATATAAGTAGGTATCAATAACTCTATCCAATTTATGCAATCCGTTATAATATTATTTTAGATGATTTAATTATTATAATATACCCTGACGATATACTGCGGTCAAGCCTCTAATCAAATTGTAAGGTTATGACGTCACAGATGGTGGGTGGCCGTCAGACTTCTACCTACACCATAGGCTACCGCTACTTTTATTTATGTTAGGGTTATCAATCCATACTCCATACTATACTAATATTATAAATGCGAAAGTAACTCTGTCTGTCTGTCTGTCCGTCTGTTACGCTTTCACGCCTAAACAACTAAACGGATTTTGATGAAATTTGGGGAACAACATAGGTGTCTTTTATCGCGAATACGTGGCTTGAAGGGGTTGAAATAGGGTATGAAAGTTTGTATGGAAAATCGTCAATGTAAACAGTGACATAAGCGACATTCCTGCGAACGGAGCTGCGAGCAACAGCTAGTTTAGAATAATATCAATGCAGACTTTTTGAATGCTTTGGTGGTCAATAAGAGAGGTTGTAGGTTCGGGGTTTCAACACAGAACATAGCTTTGTGTGATCTATAAATATTTGTCCATTTGTAATTGAATATTTGTTCATTCTGAGTGTACATTGTCCATTAAAGTTTGTATAACTTCATAGTTCGAGAGCTGTCTTATAAATAAAAGCTTGGAAGATAAGAGTTAGGTACCTGAAATTACATTTTTTGGTTATTTATTGAAATTTGTTCGGTAGTAGATCCACGCTGGATTCAGCATGAATGGGCCGGATCGTTTGGGGAAGTACCACCCTCTCATAGAAGATCGACGTAAGAGTTGTAGTATTCGTACTACTGCGTTTCGTTCGGTGAGTAAGAGTGCCGGAGGCCAAATTTCACCCCTTTCCTCTTTCCTTGCCTCTCTGATCCCTTATCCCCTAACCCCACCCAGCCGCTATAGTGGAGGCCATGAGATTTATTTATTTTTATTTTATTTTATTAAATAGGTACAGTTACAGACAACAGATCAAAACATACACAATTATGTTGACAATATACAATACTTAAACCTGAAGTCCAATTATAACTACATATACACAACATTCTACTAAGTATAAAGCTAAAGCTTTTACGAGTATGTTAACAGACAAAATTATACACATTATTAACTTTAGTTATATTATTTGTTATAAAATAATTAACTTAAGATTAAATATTATGATTATTATAATTCAGAAATAAAAAAATAAAAACAGAAGATGAAATGAAATATATATTTATTCATATAGGTTAATTAAATTAACACTTATGAACGTCAAAGTTTACAAAATGTCAGCAAATTAACCTACAGCCAGTTCGCTGACGAAGTAGAGCCATGAGAAGAACTGGCAAGAAACTCAGGCCACTCTTTTTCATTGCCAGGTTATTACAATTTTTGTAAGTTACAGTTTCAAGTAGCTTGCAAAGTGACGCAGGCAGTTGAAGCTCTTTACATATATATATATATATATACATAGATATACATTTACATAGATATAGGTATGATCACCTGCAAACGACATAATATTTATTATAACATTTAACCACTACACTTACTCTAGGCAGGTTTATTACCATGAAAGTTGCAACCCTAATTTGTTTATGTATAACTAGTTCAATACCGTATTAGAGAAATATTATAAGTAGTATTCCAAACAAAAAATACAGCTAGAAGATTTAAATGTCAATGACATTATATGTCAAAATGTCTTTGTCTTGTCTTTATTTGCAATAGGGTAAGCAGACTCATAGAAGGTAAACCTGAATCAGTATTGTGCTGAACTTTGTGGAATGATATAATTATACTGTCTTGATCCATTCAATTTTAAATTTCTTCAAATTTTATAATTGCCTGAGTCATAGTGAAAGTGGTGTTATTTGAAGCGACATCAAAAATATTAACGAAGGTAAATTGGCACGTTTCCTATATTTGAATATTGATGAGCAAATCGAAAAAGATTAGAATATGTAAGATTGCATGGAACAATAGGTACTCTCTTTCAGTAAGAAAAATCTGTAGTATTTAAAATTGTAACTAACTATCTGGATCTGTATGATCCTTCTTGGCTGGCACCGACTCCAAAATAACTGGTTATAAATTGTAAATAGTAAAGTATTATAGTTATCAATGATTGTGTTGATTCCCCTTTAATGTAATTAAAATATTATTTTCTATTTTTTAGTTAAGGATTGAATACGTAGGTCTGTACTATTTTGAAGTCGGTTTTTAGAACACAGCATTTATCTTCATCCCTAGGCTTAGCACGATTCAGTATGATGCAGTACTAACAAATTATAAATTATAAATATAATTAAAAATGTTTGATTTTTTTATTATATGCAAGTTTTATTATTTTACTTGTGTGTGTGTGCGTGTGTAGATTCGGTGCCGGAGACGGACGTAGGGTACTTTTATCCCGAAAATCGCTCTGGTTCCCGAGTTATACCAATTTCCGCGCAGGCAAAGCCGTACGGCGCAGTTAGTACCCGATATATGTATAATTTATGCGTGGGTGTTAAGCACTTCAAGCTTAAAATTGTTGTGTTTACCTTAAGTGTACGTATATTATTTCTGTATAAATAATTAAATATTGAGTTATGTGAAAGGTATTTATCTTGGTAATTTGAAATCAAACAAAAATTTATGGAAAGTAAACATTGATCTCTAAATTTTTTATCAAAAACGGGCAATTGCCTGTGGTGACTCACGGACGAAGGCAATAAATAACAAGTATTTTGTGCATTATGGAAGTTCAACACTAGATTGTTGAACTAACTTTAACAAAGAATATAATTCAATTTGGCTGCTGTCACAGTCATATTTTGTCAGAGGATACCTTCTAAACACCATTATATCAACCGAAAGGAATCCACTGCTGGACATAGGCCTGCCTCAATTTTCGCTATCTTAGTCGGTCGCTCGCCGCTCTCATCATCATAAGGGTGGCGGGCAACCGATGGACAGGTCGTCACATTGTGAGGGTTTTGCTCACGCTGCGTCTTCCTCAGTCAATCATAATGTCCTATCAAGCCGAAGCAGATCTACAGTTTCTTAGAGAAACCAAAGTCAAAACAATAAAGTTATTATTCACACGTTCATAGAATGTAGATAATTCAGTACCCACATAGAGATCATGACCCAGTAACGTTGACATATGCTATTGTTTACTGTACTGTTATATGAGTCACTTGACAACTGTACTTGAATATTGTAAGTTGTTCGTGACTCCAATATATCTATCTCAGAGTCGCAGTTTTTCCTGTCAAAAAAATTACTAAAACCAGT
The DNA here is from genome assembly GCA_963082885.1 of Parascotia fuliginaria. Taxonomy (NCBI): domain Eukaryota; kingdom Metazoa; phylum Arthropoda; class Insecta; order Lepidoptera; family Erebidae; genus Parascotia; species Parascotia fuliginaria. Next base: position 2,778,007 of record OY720197.1, on the reverse strand, counting down.
AAATGGCCGCAGCGCGCCGCATTGCAAAATTGCGTCAAAGCACATAGTAGTCGTAGTAACAGTGCGTTGCGATGCGGCCCGGTGCGGCCCGTCTGTAGTATGCGATAGTTCTATAAAATGTACTAAAGTGATTTAGAAGGATTTTTGTTATGCGATGCGATGCGGCCCACCATAGTTAGCGCGAGCTTACTTATGTACAAAATATCACCTAATTAAGTATACTTCGCTAGTAGGGATTCCGTTATCCCTTATAGTAGTAACTCTATACCAACAAATATAATTCTGTAGAGATTAAAAAGTAGTATTTGTGTAGCCTCTGGTTTAATACTACCTACTAAAGAAATACTAAGTATTTAACGGGTTACAGCTACTTGCCTCTAATCCGCCTGCCAAGCATGATGGCTATGACACATATTTGGAAAAGGCTGTGTCCGACAGTGGACTTCTTTAGGATAGATTGTCATCTCTAAAATTCGGCAACCAGGACAAGACGCGTGAAAACCACGGATTTCAAGGCCCAGAAGCTAGACATATGTTAATAGGTTTTTTTAAACATAGTCAGTGAAATAAAAACAGTTGAGAACAGTAGCGTGCGGACGCGGGCGGCCCAAGACTTTAAATTTTAAACCCGGACTACAAATGATGTCTTGCCTGGACGCTCCCCGGACGCTCTCCAAACTAGGACAAATCCGGGAAAACTCGGACAGCTGGCAGCCCTATATTTAGGTACTTTTCCGCTCCATGAGCGAAGGACATCATTTACCTTTTAAACTTTCGCGTTGCATGATATAAATTTATAATCATACGGGAATTAACGCGATCATGCACAAGCAGACTGGCCGTGGTCACAAGCAGACTGTCTGCTTGTGACCACGGCCGGTGTAACCTGGTCGAAACGTCAAGCAAAATAAGGTATGTAAATACCTAATGCATGATCGCGTTAATTCCCGTATATTTATAAATTGACATCACTTACCATTCGATAGCGTTGATCAATAAAAAGCTTTTATCTATGAGTTTATAACCATTTAAAGTTAATGATTCATAATAACGATCATCGTAGTTGTGTTGGTTCACATTGTAATTATTTTATTTATATTGCCTCTATTATCTTAATAATATTTATATTTTATTTACCTGCTTTATTTGTTTTATTATTTTTGAGTGTGACAATATTATTTATATTTAAAAAGACGTCTCTTGCTTGACATATAGAGTTTGCTATACTATATTGATTGTTAGGCTTCTTGACACTTGCAGGTTAATTGGCTGACATTTTGTTTTGTTATTTTGACGTTAAAAAGTGTAAATCATATAAATATATGAGTTTAATCCAGCAAAAATATACAGCGTTCTGATTTTGTACATAGCTCTAGATATTTTATTATGAGGATCTTGTGTCATCTAGGGTGAATTTCCGTGCGTCTATACAGATTAAATTTGTCTCCAGCTTTGCAATGGAAGGAAGTGGGCATTTTATTTCCAACTCCTCCTTTTTCTTCTGATTAAATTCATTCTGATCCAATGCAATGCTCGATGACCTCAGTAGAGTCTCTCGACAAGTGGGCTTAAAAATGAACATGGACAAGACTAAAGTCATGACCAATGTCCATGTTACACCCACTCCTATTACGGTCGGAGGCTCGATGCTCGAATTCGTTGACGAGTACATATACCTGGGACAAACAGTCCGATTAGGTAAGTCCGATTTCGAGAAAGAGGTCACTCGTCGAATCCAACTCGGCTGGGCAGCGTTCGGGAAGCTACAACATATCTTCTCGTCTGCACTACCACAGTGTCTCAAGACCAAGGTCTTTGACCAGTGTGTGTTGCCAGTGATGACATCGGAGCAGAGACGTGGTCGCTAACTATGGGTCTTATCCGAAGGCTCAAAGTCGCTCAGAGGGCGATGGAGCGGGCTATGTTAGGCGTCTCCCTGCGCGATCGTTTGAGAAACGAAGAAATCCGCAGGCGAACCAAAGTAACTGACGTGGCTCACAGAGTTGCTTTTCTGAAGTGACAATGGGCAGGACACATAGCTCGCAGAACTGACGGCCGCTGGGGCAGAAAGGTTCTAGAGTGGCGACCACGAACCGGAAGACGCAGCGTGGGCAGATCCCTCACAAGGTGGACCGACGACCTTATAAGGGTGGCGGGCAACCGATGGATGAGGGCGGCGAACGACCGGCCACGGTGGCGAAAATTGGGGGAGGCCTATGTCCAGCAGTGGACGTCTTTTGGCTGATATGATGATTCTTCTTCTTCTTCTTCTTCTTTTCGCGGGCTCGTTTTCCGCATGTGGTCCCTTCGTAGTTGGGCTTTTTTGCGTGATGGTGTGGTTTGAGTACCCACTGCCCTACAGCATCCATCCAAGCTCCTTCCAGAAAGCAGCCAGTTTGCCGGGTCTGCTGCAGGCCTCTCGGAGTGTGCTTGGTGTTCCCAGGTGTTGCGCCCGTTGTTCCACGACCTCGCTGCAGTTCATGACTACGTGGGCCGGTGTTTCTTCAGCCCTCATGCACGCTCGGCATAGTGGGCTGTCCGTTTTACCTATAACATGCAAATGTTTGTTAAGATTACTGTGCCCTGTTATGGTCCCTACTACATACCGTAGGTCCGCCCTATTTAAGCGCAGCAGTTTTTTAGAGAGTCGTCCGTCTAGAGATGGCATTGCCTCTCTCGATTGACGACATTCCGTCGTCTTTGCGTCGTCTATGTCGCAGCCAGTACCTTTGCTGATTTGCCGATATTGGTATAACGGGTTCCACCCTGTAGGTCTCTGATTCGGATCCCCTTCTGGCCAGTTCGTCGGCCGCGTCGTTGCCTAGGGATCCGCTGTGTCCTTTGATCCATTGGAGTGTAATCGCGTTTGACTCACATATACCCTCCAATTTCCTGTGGCATTCTAGGACTAGTCCTGATTTTACTGTGTTGCTGCATAGAGCGTGCAGTACTGCAGTGCTGTCCGTTAGGATACGAATGCCTTGGTTCTCTATTTTTCTTGCAGCCACCGCGTCTGCGGCCTGTATTATACCGACGCATTCTGCCTGGAAAATTGTGTTGTGCACACCCAGTGCTGTTGATATATTAATATTTAAGTCAGCGGAGTACGTGCCGGCACCTGTCCCTGTTCTCATTTTGGATCCGTCCGTGTATATCCTATGATGATCCTGATATGATGATGATGATGATGATCCAAGACAGTAGGTTTAGCAGTCCTCGGGACTCTCGAGTGTCAAAGCTCGGTGTTTCTTATTGGATATCTGTTAATCCTGGCTTACAGGAGTCACAGTGATGGGCATGTGGGTAGGGTTGTCCCATAGCTCTAGATTTCTGAAGAAAGTCTTTCTTTTTATAGGTAGTAGATCCACGCTGATTTCAGCATGAATGGGCCGGACCGTCCGGGGAAGTACTACCCTCTCATAGAAGATCGACTTAAGAGTAGTAGTATCCGTACTACTGCGTTTCGTTCGGTGAGTGAGAGCGCCGGAGGCCCAATTTCCCCCTTTCCTCTTTCCTCACGTCCCTCATTTCCTTCCCCTAACCCCATTCCCAGCCGCCATAGTGGAGGCCACCATACCAGCAGTTTAAAACGATAGCTTTTGGTATAGTGGCCGCCACTTCTGGATTCCACTGACTGCTTACCATCAGGCGGGGTGGAGTCACTTTGGTAGGCTATACTATAAAAAAAAAAAAAAGAAAGTATATTTTTTTTTTAAACTTCTCAATTTTTATGATTAATATCTATAACAAAGACATTTGACTCTGCCCCAAAATCGTGAGATAGATAAAATGGTAGGGAAATATTTCATTTATTTATTTATTTATTTATTTATTTATTTATTTTATTTGATTAATACGGTACACATACCAATTAGATTAATCAATCAATCAAAGCCGAAAAAACTATTACAAAGAACTTATACCTATATAAAATAAAACATAACAGATCATTCACATATTTTTTGTAAATATTCTAAAACTACATGGCACTTATCAGCAAACAAATCACACTCCGGGATGGTCGCTACAAGTTTATTAAGGGTGGTAAGTGTACGAGGAACGGGTGAAGACGCGCGAGCGACAGTGCGGCACGGAGGCACGGCTAGCAGCTGATGACTCCTACCACGAAGATAATTATTGGGAGTGTACAGCCGAATCAGCTCACCATGAACCTCCGGAGCATCTATAATCCCCCAGCAGACCTTAAGCATAGTACCAACCTGATCACATGCTCTCCTCGTTTCCAATGTATTATAGCCCAGGCAGCCAGTGAGATACAAAGTAGGATACATATATGGATAATATCCTAAGGTGCGCTTATATAGAAATCGCAGGAAGGCTTTTTGGACCTTCTCTAACATAAGAGCATAAGTGTGTTCATGAGGATTCCACACACAAGAACTTGCATCAAGCTTACTGCGGACGAGTGTGCTATATAATAGCCGTATCACGTGGTCGTTATGGAAATCTTTAGCATTTCTTAAGACAAAACCCAACCGCTTAAATGACTCCTTGACGACAGTAATGATATGATCATGGAACGTTAGTTTTTGATCGAATGCGACACCAAGATCTTTCATAATAGTTCTTCTAGATATAAGGTTACCATTGATATTGTAATCAAATTTAGTTGGTTGTCGCATACGACCAAACGACACAACGAAGCATTTAGCATAATTGAACTCCATTTTATTATCGATTCCCCATTGATATATAGCATCTATATCTTTCTGGATTGCTATCGAGTCTGACACACTCTGGACGTTCATATACAACTTGAGGTCATCTGCGTAAAGAAGACATTTTGCATGTTTAGGTACAGTAGGCAAGTCGTTTATCATTAACAGGAACAATAAAGGTCCGAGGACCGAGCCTTGACTCACTCCTGAGCGAGTGTGATATGGACTTGACTCATAAATACCCAGTTTGACAAATTGCTGGCGGTCTCGCAAATAGTCGGCTACGAGCCTGAGGAGTTTAGGACAGAAACCTGTAGCACTGAGTTTTTGGAGCAAGATATCATTATTGATCCTGTCAAATGCCTTACAAAAGTCAAAGTAAAGCACGTCTACTTGCCGCCTCATGTCAAGTTGCGCTGAAATGTATTCTGTTAAAGTTAACAAGTTAGTGTTGACGGACCTCCTGCAACGAAAACCATGTTGCGCGTCGTTCAGATACTTCTCTACCTGGGAGTATATAAGCTTATGTAGAATGTTTTCGAAAATTTTAGCCGGTGATGATAGTATGGCAATGGGTCGGTATTCTTCAACATCCAACTTATTGGAGGTTTTAGGAATAGGCGTGACTCTCGAAATTTTCCACTGAAGTGGATAGTAGCCGGTTTGTAGTGACAGATTGAATATATGTAACAATGGCATACAAATTGTCTGTTTTAAATCTTTGAAAATAAATGATGGTAAACTATCAGGTCCTATAGAACTGGAAGATTTTAATTTGTTGATACCATAATGCACATCCTGCAATGTGAATTGCATTATATTAATGTAATTGCTGTTACAGATTGTATCAAAGGTGTTGGCATGCTCGACATTAAGTTGCGGTACATCAGCTAAGAACACACTACCGAAAAAAATAGCAAATGCGTCAGCAGCTGCTACTCCTGTAAAACTGTTACCCTCATACCTAACACTTGGCTCGAATCCACCTTTAGAACGAAGGCATGAGATATATTGCCAGAATTGTCGTGGATTAATACTGATGCTGTTTTCAACACGACTTATGTAACGTTTATAGGCAACAGATGAGCGGTGTTTTAAAGAGGTCCTCATATCCGAAAAGATCTTAAAATCAGCCAAATTTTTGGTGCGTTTCCAAGTGGCGTGTAATTTTTGTTTTAACTTAATATCGCGAATTATATCACTAGTAAACCATACAGGGTAACGTTTACATCTAGTCTTGGGACGCCGTTTTCTAGGCATGCAATCATCAAAGACTTTGTAGATCATATGATAGAATACCTTGACAGTAGTAGGAACGTCTTTACATTGCAGTACAGGTTCCCAATCGATTTGAGATAATGATGAGTAAAGAAGCATAAAATCACACTTGGAAAAGTCCCAATCATTCGCCGTGTCAATGTTACTTGGTTCAATGACTTCCGAAGTAGGAGCTAATTCGACTCTTACTTCGAATTCCAACGCTGGATGGTACGTGTCAGGTGGTACAATCCCATCAGTCTCACCAACAATAAACTCACTTAAACCATCCCGGACTAATATAACATCCAACATTCCACCATGGGAGTTCAAAATTACATTTTTATCAGACAGAGAACAGAATGATAAAAAATAACAATAATAATGATGAATACTAGCCGATGCACTATTAAGATTAATATCACCCATTATAAGAACATTATCTTTAAAGTCATTTAAAAAACTTTCCGTTTTGCAAAACCAACGCATGTAGTCCTCGTCACTGGCGCTGGGTTTTATATACACTACACACACAAGGAACGAACGACCACGCCAAGTTAAACTTGCCCATAGGTCTTCACCATCGAGTGTTTCGTACTCACGTTTCCTTTTAAGCACTATTGGAGCACGCGCAGCAAGCAGGACTCCTCCGCACGGCGTGGCTCTATCACGACGGATAACGCTCCAGTCACTAGTCTCTAGTTCAGCGTCAGCCACCGAGGAGTCGAGAAACGTTTCAGTGACGGCGGTGATATTATGTTCCAGTAAGGCGAGGTTGTTGCGCCAAGTTGTCAGTTTAGTCTTAAGACCACGAACGTTTTGGTAGAAAACGTTAAGAAGACCAGGATTGTTCTTATTGCTGGGACTGATGGAACGCACGAAAGGGCTGCGGCTGGTTAACTACGACTTCTTCTGGATTGTTCGTTGTTCGGGTCGTGCTTTTGGTACGCTTATAATTAATCCAAGGCTTAATTTTTGCATTGATAGGCCAGACATTTGTGGAGAAGCATTGGTCATAATGTGCCAGTGGTACTCCAATTTTGTATGACTTGTAGTCACCTCGCGGCTTGAGTTCTTCAACAGTGCAGTTTTCAGAAGGATACAGTTGACTGAGATACTGACGAATCTCATCGGCATTGGATGCCATGTTCCATAAGTGCAGGTACTTGCGCGCAACTACGGCCTTCAATTTAATCGCAGCAGGATCAGCAGTACCACATAGAGGCGCTGGGCGTCGGTTCTTTTGTTTCTTCACCTGGATCCAGCTAGCATTATTGTTTTCAGCAACTGACACTATAGATTCGTTGTTGTCAGTCAATGGTTTAATATTCAGTGGCTCACGTTGGTATTTTGAACTATTGGCAGCATTTAAAGGTTTGTTGGACTGCTGGTTTTTCTCGTCGTTTGTCGATTCATTTGCCTGTGTTACGATGGTTATCTCTTGTGCACACTTATTGCGTGTTTGAATTTGCGGCTGGGTTCCGACAGCATCCTTGAACAGGGCTTTATTTTCAAGGTTTTGGGACAACTTTTGGCTAAGCAAGTTAACTTGATCGACATACTTTTCTAATTTGGATTCATGACTACTTATAACGGACAAAGCCCGGCTCAGTAATGTTTTGAGGGAGGACACCTCAGCGATCAAGCTCTGTATATCCGAAGTAGAAGCTAAGTTTTCGTCGCACTTGGTAATAGATGTCATTGTACGCGTCTTCCTCCTCAATGTTACATTGGGGTCCAATATTGGGCCGACTGGAGTGCAACTATTATCGCCTCCTTTTTTAAAAAAACAAATACATTCATATTTCATATTATATCGGAGACCACACAACAATTAAATACCTTTAAACCATTGAACAGAACAGTATGACATCGATACCACAGCGTTTCTTAGGTACCGCGAGCAACTGGAGCTTAAACGACAAAACCTCACATTACATATCGACATTACCAGTAATATAATACAGTGATAGTACTAGTGTAGAATTACGTCTACTTGTAAGGTAACCTGTCGACAGGTTATTGAGATTGGTGAGCTATGAATATGTGGTATTTAGGGTTGGTATAAAGACGCACTTAATGAGGGTTTTCTAAAATCCTTCAGGTCCAGGCACCAGTCAAAGCGCTTTCAATCAACCGTGAACGATTCTATTGATTTCAAACTGTAAATTAATTTTCAATTTTGATTTTGAATTTTTGTGTGGAATGGAAGACGTTTTACCTAAGTGGCGCCAACTCGTGGCGAAAATTTTCCTAAACACCCTTATTTCCAAAACATCTTTTTTCTAGTAGCTTATCTCTTATCTCTAAACTAAGACAAAATCGCTGTTTTATTCTGTCTATTTCTCTGAATACTTCTAAACAACGCAACAGATTTTGACGCGGTTTACACTAACGCTTATTATTACCTACATTTCTTCTGAAACGTTTCATGTATATTAAAGTAAAGAAAACTGATAATTTCAATGATTTATAATATCGTAACATTATATAAGTACGCACGTGTAGCATGGGCGGATCGTTAGTAACTGTATAAAATACTAGACGCCCGCCCTTGCTTCGCTTCGGTATCAAAAGTTTTATTCCGTCTCACAAAGATCGTCTACAGAAAATATCATTGCAATAGTGTCGTCGTCTAATTTACAAAGCCGCATAAAATATTAAAATGATTGAAAAAATATGTTAAACATAATAAAATATAGCCCATGTTACCCGCTTCATTTATTGATTTCTAAAGGTGAAAGAATTTTCTAAATAGGTTACGTAGATCTTGAGTTAAATCGGTACAAACAACAGAAATTTTGTCTAACATCTAGAATATTCCCAATCAGCTCAATTTCAAACACCCGCATACAACAGGCTGTGACTGATTCTTGTTAGTGCCATTGATAGGTGATCTACGCTATTGGTGTCGATTTAGTCAGGGTCAGCTGCATGCGCGTCATCAAAACAAATTGTCACAGCATTTATTTGATTCATAAAAATGGCAATTGCTTTTAAATTAACCTTTATCTCTGTGGTTTAGTAGCAGGCAGAGCTCTCCGGAACACAAATACGTAAATATGTTTTTTTAATTAGCCTGTCAAAGAAACTTCATTCAGCCTGATAGTAAGCTGTCAGTGGGGTCCATAGTCGATGATGTGATAGTGTGCTGAGAGAGGTCACACTATTTTTCTTTCTGCTATTTTGTGAACACAGAATAAATAGTTTTCTTTCTTTCGTTTTTTGATTTTGGATTAACTGGATGTAACAGGAGGTGAGCCTATTTATTTACTAGCAGGATAATCAATATTTTAATAATCACAGTCATACACGAAACAATCACTAAATGTAAGTCTCATGCAATTTCTGTCATTTTAGCGACAGAAATACATTTAACTAAATTTGAACTTAAAGGTAACTAACATTTGGTCAGAAGATTCAATAACAACAAAAAAACAAAAAAAACATTTATTTATTTACAAAACGACACACGTGGTTTAATACGGCTATTTTTATCAACAACTTTTATGACATAGAATCAAACCAAAATACACCTTAATTACATAGTTATACGAGTCAAAACATTAGCATAATTAATTCTGTGCCATCGTCTGAAAGTTGAACTTAGTGAAAATTATGTTTGGCTAATTTAAACTTTATGGGGACAGCATAAGGTTGTTGTGTGTATGTTTAAATATAGCATTACACCCGGATCCTGTTAATGCGACAGACGGATAGCAGTGACTATGTTAGTGATTGATGAGCCACAGAAATAACGAATGTGGTGCCCATCATTGGACTGTCAGAGTGATGTGGTGTACCTCGTCGAGATATTGTTTATTTAAAGTACTTAATAACTTAAAGCGGCAGTGTCTGTTTGTTTGGACGCACTAATCTCTGAACCTACCAGTCGAATATGAACATTTTTGCGTAATGTACCTCAGTTCTTGAGAAAGGTTATAACATCACGCTACTGGCGACGGGACCGGAGCAGTAAGCAAAGACGCAAGTGAAACCAGTCATATATAGTAATATTACCCAGGTACACATGTTTTAACGTGATACATTTTAGACATTCGCAAAACTTTTTTGTTTTTGTCCAAATTCCATTGAGCGTTGTCACAAGTTAAACACATAACCCGTCACCTTTATTATGCCTTCCAACTCATGGTTGCTACTTCAGAATTTGAATGACGACAGGCAACCGATGCATAAAAGCAGCTGACGCCACGACAACCGGATATTTCGGCTGAAATCATATCATCATACCAACCCATCGGCCTCTTCTCATACTGAGAAGATATGAGCATTGAACAAAGTCAAAGTCAAAGTCAAAGCATTTATTTCATTTAGATCATAAAGTATGATGCTTATGAAAAGTCAACATTACATTTTGTCAGCCAATTGACCTACAGCCAGTTCGCCACGCTTGTTCAAGACGGATTGGCGATTTCAGACTTCCTCACAAGTCCAGGTTTCTTCACGATGTTACATCAGTCAGTAATGTCCAAATAAACTTAGAAAGTACACATGATTTGAAGAATCACATTGGTTCTTGCCCGGATTCAAACCTCGTGTTTACGAAGTGGGTGCCTTCACAAATCATATTATGATGATAAAATATTGATCTTTATAATTTCACTGCAATGATTGCCCACATTTGTATCGATACCTTATCCCTATGTTAATCAAGACCCAGTACAAGTATGGTCCGATCTCTTTTGTATCGCCGACCCATCTCAGCCCACGCTACACATTCATGTCCTTACCTTAATCAAGCATTTAAGTTATCGGTATTTATTTACTCTTTAAACTTTATATTATACGAGAGTTTTTATATATATATTAGCCTACCAAAGTGACTCCACCCCGCCTGATTGTAAGCAGTCAGTGGAATCCAGAAGTGGTGGCCACCTTACCAAAAGCTATCGTCTTAAACTGCTGGTATGGTGGCCTCCACTATGGCGGCTGGGAATGGGGTTAGAGGAAGGGAATGAGGGAGGTGAGGAAAGAGGAAAGGGGGGAAATTGGGCCTCCGGCACTCTCACTCACCGAACGAAACGCAGTAGTAAGGATACTACTACTCTTAAGTCGATCTTCTATGAGAGGGTAGTACTTTCCCGGACGCCCATTCATGCTGAAACCAGCGTGGATCTACTACCGTCAAAGGGTGATAATGATCACTTTGTGGTAAGCAGCGATTAATGTAATGGACACCAGCGATACCTGCGAACTAAATATCTTTTTATTTATTTAAAGCTTTTAACACACATGACATGTATAAAGGCGAACTTAATGCCAAAGGCATTATCTACCAGTCAACCTATCGAGTGATGCAGAGTTGAGGTGCATGACAGTTATATTGAAAAATTTACTTTTGCTAATACCTATTCATTGTATTAAATAAATTACGCACTTATTACTTACTTACTTACAACTATTACTTACTTAAAAGTAACAGTAGGTAAATATATAAATATACTTTTATATTATACATACATAAATATACATTTATATCATACATAAATAAATTTATACCATTAGAAATAACTAGTTTATTCATAAAGAGAGTCCGAACCTTTGCCATAAACGTGTTACGGTTATTGACTCTTTGTTGTAGGTAATCCAACAGAAAATTCCTGACTTTAGTAAAGCTCTATGGAATAGAACAATAACAATAACAACCTGGTACTGTCCTACTACAGGGCAAAAGCCTCTGTTCATAGAATACAATATTATTAACCAGCTGTCGCCCGCGTGAATGTTGGTTATCGAATTTTTCATACAAACTTTCAGCCCATATTTTAACCCCTTCAAGTCATGTTTTTGCTATTAAAGATAGCCTATGTTGTTCCCCAAGGTTTGTTCTATCTCTATATCAAATTTCTTTCAAAATTGGTTGAATGGTTTAGGCGTGAAAGCGTTACAGACAGACCAGAGTTACTTTCGCATTAAAAATAAATTAATTAAAAAGGATTGCGCACTACTTAAAACAAAATAAATAACAGACTAGCATAACATTAAGTAATGTTGTAGGAGGGTCTACTATCGCTCGGGTCGCAATGCTCTCGGTCGGCGAGAGATGACCTGCGGTGTTCCACAGGGATCGGTTCTCGGTCCGCTCCTGTGGAACATCGGCTATGACTGGGTCATACGAGGCGTCCTTCTCCCTGGTGTCGTCGTGACGTGCTATGCCGACGACACCCTCGTCACGGCTCGGGGGAAGGACTACAGGCGCGCTGTCATCGCAGCTACGGCTGGTGTCGCGCAAGTCGTGGGTCGCATCCGGCGGTTGGGTCTCGAGGTGGCCCTGGCCAAATCGGAGGCCGTTTGTTTCCACGGTCCCCGAAAAGGGCCACCTCAGGGCTCCCATATTATTGTTGGGGGCGTACGGATCGGCGTCGAGTCGACGCTGAGATATCTCGGCGTCGTCCTCGACAGCCGGTGGAACTTCGTCGAGCATTTCCGCCGGCTGGCGCCCAAGTTATTGGGCGCCGCCGCCGCCTTGGCGAGGCTGCTCCCCAACCTCGGGGGGCCCAACCCGACCTGCCGGAGACTTTATGGAGGGATCGTGCGGTCCATGGCCCTGTACGGAGCGCCCGTATGGGCTGCCAACCTGGCAGCCCGGAACGTTGCCGTACTACGGAGGCCGCAACGGGCCATGGCCGTGCGCATGGTGCGCGGCTACCGCACGATCTCGTTCGAAGCAGCGACCCTATTGGCCGGATCCCCGCCCTGGGACCTGGAAGCCGAAGTCCTCGCGTCGTTATTCCGATGGCGCGAGGAGGCGGCGGAGCGGGACCTGCGACCTCTGCCTCGAGAAATCGAGGCGCAGCGGTCCCAGCTCCGCACAGTCCTAGTGGCGGAGTGGAAGGCGCGACTTGCGCGACCAACTGCAGGGCACGCCACGGTGGTGGCGGTAAGTCCCGTCCTCGAGGAGTGGCTGGAGAGGAGGCACGGCGTCCTCACGTTCCGGCTGACACAGGTACTCACCGGTCACGGGTGCTTCGGCACGTACCTGTGTCTCATAGGCCGGGAGCAGACGTCCGTCTGCCACCATTGCGGGGTCTGCCCGCGCGACACGGCGCTCCACACGCTCGTGGAGTGTCCAGCGTGGACGGACCAGCGCCGCGACTTGGTTGCGGCGCTCGCGACGGCCCGACTCTCGCTGCCCGCCGTGGTTCTGGCCATGGTCCGCAGCGAGAGGGCTTGGGAGGGGGTCGCCTCCTTTTGCGAGCAGGTAATGCTCGCCAAGGAGGCGGCCGAGCGGGAGAGGGAGCTGACCACCTTGCTCCCCGCCCGTCGCGTCCGCCCCGGACGTCGCCGTGGGGCGCTCCGGGATCTCCAGCCACCGTAGGAGGATGCCTGCGGGCGGCGATCGGGCAATCGCCGCTCGAACAGCACAGGCCCGAGAAGGCGGCGTACGTGTTCCACGAACGCCTCTCGATGGAGGAAGGGGGGCTAGGCCCCCCAAATCAGACGGGGCCCGCTCACGTTGAGCGGGTCGTGGCCCGTCGGGGTCGCGGATGAATGCGCGAGCGTCTCCCGTGACCCCGGCACTCTGGCCGTCTGGAGGAACACCGTGGGTTTTAGTCGGTATGCCGGTCGCTGTCTCATTGTGGCCGGAGAGTCCGACATAACCCCCGCCTCGCCCAGGCGGGTGCGTACTCGTAATGAGTTTCCCACGAAAAAAAAAAAAAAAAAAAAAGGGTCTACTATCGCTAAAAGCGAGCTTCTTGACAACATTTGGATGGAGTTAAAAGTAAAGGAATATTTACAAAGTAATGGCTCTGTGACTAACAATAGACTAATTAAGCACATTAGACTAGGCGACATTAGGCTAAGTAAAAGCAAGTAATGCATGATTGCATAGAAAAAAAAGTACACCACGTCACAGAGCTTATCTTCTTTACTATTATATAAAGCGGAAGAGTTTGTTTGTTTGAATGCGCTAATCTCTAAAACTACCAGACTTTAAAGGGAAACGACAATCTATTTCGAGTGCTGACAGCTCTGCATGGTCTTTTTGCACTGCAGCCCTTTCCACGTAAACATTAATTAGCTTTGTGGTAGGTCTAAAGGTGTCTTGTGTTGTCTGGAAGTCTTTGAACTTGCGGATATGTTAATAAATTTGTAGATAAGAATTGCTTACACATTGAGGACATGTTGTGATGAATTTGCTGGCTCCATAAATTTGTCCATTCGTACAGCAAAGACAACTAAGTTTTAGCTGAATTAATGGCTATTTTTATTGGGCATAATTCGTTCCCCTTGATGGTAAATAAACTACGAATTGTATATGCTTCACTTGCGCAATAGGTTAACCGAAAGATAAATAATAATAATAATAATACCACAAGGACCACACAACGCCATCTAGACCCAAAGTAAGCATATATTAATAGCTTGTGATATGAGTTCTAGAATGCGGGCAAACATACTTATATACTTTTTTTTTGTAAATACTTACATATTATACATAATGCAAATAGACATGTTCATGCACACAAATATTTGCACTGAGCGGGAATCAAAAATAGAAAAGTCGACAGTAATATTATAAATAGACTTCTGAAGGCCTAGAATAATTAATTAATAATAATTAAGTAGTAAAAGTAATTGTATGGGATTGACATAAGCTAACGACAATTTTAACGTTAGTTTATACTAACGTTAAAATTGTCGTTAGCTTATGTCAATCCCAAAAAAATTTAATCTATTTTATTCTAATAGCATTTATGCCACTTGTCTAGGCTCTCGGCTATTGCGACCGTCAAGCTATCTTTCCAAATCGCCTCAAATATATTGTTTGGCAGTTGCTTTTCTACAAGACAAAAGCTATCTTTGATTTTATATTCGAGAGATACGATAAAATTTGCACATTTTGTCGAAGTATAAAAAACCGAATCTTCTAAGACAAAGATTGAACTCAGATATTTTTGAGAAAATTTTATTCTGTTTCACTTCAACTAGTATGATATTATGGAATCACGATGTCATAATATTCTAGACTAAAATTTTATTAACCTTTAGGAACAAAGGGCATTCAAAAAAATCTGCCGGCTCACGCGCGCCGTTGCAAAAATAGAATATTTCTTGTATTGAGCCACTCAATGACGTCATATTTGTGACGTGTTGTTTATTATTATCAAAAACTAAGTAGAAAATTTTTGAACATAAAGAAAGGTTGCTATAGTCAGGCGGCACTGGTAGGCAAAGTTTGACTAGGTTTGGTGTTAGAATGGAGAATCTTGCCATGGCAACTTCAGATTATTTTCTGTTTTCCAGCTTGTTCGCTAGCAGTCTCATAAAGTACATTATAAATTAGTCACCTTGTATGACACTTGTAGAATGAAAAGTTTTTAGCAATTTGTACCCGATCACTACACAGCCTTTTTCTAGAATTTCTCAATCACAATCTTTACTCGATTCAAGCTCGACCTGCATACTTAAGGGAGTAGATCAATCAAGACAGTCAAGTTTAAATAAAACACGTTTTTACCTATATCAAATAAAACAACATTTTCCAGTTTCATCTATTTTAATTGGCGACTTTTAATTAAACGTATGTATTACATAAATCATACCAATTAGTGTTTACGAGTTATGCGCTATAAAACACATAAACAAGTTCACACTTTGAACGTTGATCTTAACACATAACGATGTATGACGTAAGCATTCATGCTTATGCACCTCCAAAATAAAAGAAGAAAGCGCCTTCTAAGACGTATCCAGAACCGGATAACTTAAGAAGATCAATAAGTTTTCTCCCTCCATGGGTAATTTTATATAGTGGCTTTACTTCCCCGAAGGGGCCGCGAGGAAGTAAAGCCTAAAAAAGTAAAAAAAGAGAGAGTCGGGAGCAAGGGCTGCCACCTCTAGGGGTGGGGACCCCTACAAGTGGCAGCCCTTACTCCCGACTCTCTCTCTCAGAAGGACTAAATCAGGCGCCTGCATAGCACCGTTCCACAAAGTCTCTACACTATGCCGTCTGTTGATCAAAGGGACATGCTGAGAGACCAAGACTAGGTTCCTCTTGGTTCGTTTCACGGTTACTAAGCCCCCACACCACAGAGAGGTAGGAGTCCCTCGTGAACGACTTGAAAGAACTCAGACCCGGTAGAGGCGTGTAGATTCGGTGGCAACTACAGTTATAAGATAAAATAAAACCTTCAAAATCTATATAATTAATATAGTTTGAATATCCGAAAGTTGTAATGGTGTGCTATCTCTTTAAAAATATTATAAAACTTCATGCCTTTCCTGTGTATGAAAAAAGGTTTTATACTGCAGCAGGTATAGACTGGAACGACGTGTCATCTTCCTGCTGAAGGATAAATAGCTTCAATAGCAGAATATATAGTTTTTGAACTACAAGTACGTTGCGTTCATTTTTCGTAGTGGCAAAGATGGAGGATCAACTAACCCACGGTACCTCTGTTGCTTCCAAGTCCTAAAAGTAACAGTTATTACTTAACATTAAATGGGCAACAAATGCCAACCTTCTTCACCTACAAATATCCTAAAAAGGTATGCAACGAAGCTTAATTAGGAGCGTGTACCTTATCCGTCGATCCAGTCGGAAATTCCTTGTCTCCGCCAGACATTGATGAAGCAATAAATACTTTCCGCAATAAACGCCCTTCAAAATAAACAACATCACGTCTTGTGTTTCTTGTTAACTTATTGTGTAGCTAGAATGGCCATTTAAAACCCATTCGTGGATAATTTTATTTCTGGTTTTAGCGTTAAACACGAAAATCCTTATAGGACTACTTCGATATCCGTTTATCTGTCAAAACCGTTTTCTCGGCAACTCACTTGGAGGTGTAAAACTGAAAATAATACCAAAAACTTAGTAATAAATCAAGCTTGTAAGTCAGCAAAATCTAACAATCTACTCAATTTTGTTGCATATTTCATACAATTACTTGTTGCTGAATAAAATTTGGCAAGAAGCAATCGTCAAGGTCTCGAAGCGTTATTTTTCTTAGTCGCCTCCTATAACCACGGGACGAAATATTGTGGCATGCATATTATTATCATAGGCCACAAAATGTGAATGTAGCACTTTTCGGTTCACTCGTTCTAATAAAACGGCGTGTAGACACGACATGCATTGTAGGAATGTTTCCCTATACTTAGTGATAGATGATAGGTTTGTATTGATATGAGTACTTGATAGAGAGACAATTTGTTCGTTTGAATGCCTTTATTGTACTAATTAATAACAAATTATATTCGTATAAAATGATCCAATTGTCACGTCAGCGATACACACAATTCTAAAGTATGTAGTATACAAATTATGCTAAATGTGCAACTTGCTTGTACATGCATGACAATCAGGTTGATACGCTTCCGAGTGGTCACCAATAAATCATTGGATGTCTTTATGGCGTCAGTAAAATTTTAAGTTTTAAAGGTCACGAGTATGAATATATCAACAGTTGATTTGCATCTTAATCATCGACGACTGTTGCTTTTATTAAAAATATTAATGAAAACTTGAATAAAATCCATCTTAATTTCTATATTACCTATCAAAGATTTCCTGAAAGATAACTCAAGTTTAAGTTAAACCTTTTACATATTGTTTATATTCAACCTGACATAAATATATTTCTGTTGTGTACAATAAAGAATAATGGATAAGGAACGGCTGTATACTATGGTAGACAAAATAATTTAATCGTGCTATTTTTCAGGTTTGATATTGTAGCTACTTTTAATACTATTACGTTGATTTTGATACTATAAGCAAGCTTCAAAAGTATCCCGTTTATTTTCCAGGGTAGCAACAAATACTCCACACCTGGTGAGCCTCGGTACCGGCAGACTCAGCACAGCAGTCACACTACATCCTATAAAGCAAGGTTCGTATCTTTAGGTTTAAGACATCATAGACTTGTAGGTACCTAAGTCGCAAACTTCAAAAGAAAGATTAAGTAAAACTCATTCACTACTGGGTCACTTTTTGTTATAATCTAGACCGGTAGACCTCTCTGTATTAGAGCACATTATCGTAACAGATAGTCGGAATCTCTCATTAAGAAGCGTCCAAGATATGGAACAAGTAGTGTCAGCCATTTAAAGGCAAGATGTGAGGATGGAACTGACACAAAAAGGCAGAAATCGATACACAGTAAGAGAGGCAAATGCCCCACTGTGCTGCTAAAGCCATCATATGAAAATGATAAAATGGCTTTTGGGATGATATCCATCTCTTCTGCACCTCACTGACTGAACCATTAGGCCAAAGTCGAGTCTTAATGTCAAGTATGAAGGTAGATGTCCTATGTAAAGAGGGAGGTATACATGAGACTGAACTTGAATGGACTCAATGCTAAACTTGAATAAGTGGTTACAGGATATTCCCTTAATGAACAAACTAGTAATATAGTTAGAAAGTGAGCAAATTTCACAGTAAATATGTTGTTTAATTAACTATGTTAGGTTTATAAACAACAATATTTGAAACTGCAGGTGTGTACCGTGTAATTACATGGATATAGAGTCCTAGTCTAGCTACTTACGTATAAAATAAAGTACAATTTTGTCTTTCAGGTCGAGTAACAATAGGCTCAGATCCGACATGCGACATATATGTAGTGGGTACAGGAGTGGCGAGCGTGCACTGTCGGGTGGAAAACTCCCACGGAGTAGTCACGTTATACCCCCTCTCAGGGAGCACGCTGCTTGATGGGTTACCTGTCGACAAACCCACCAGGTTATCACAAGGTAAATACACGTCTATGACGGTCTTAGATGGAGGAAGGTTTCGCACAAATTGGAGCAGTTTTATAGGCTCCGATTGAGTCCCGTCGATCATTATTTAATTAAAACTAACCTAATTATAAAAATAGTACCAATTCCTTATTGACCCAGTGCAGGTAAATTCTTCTTCTTTTAAACAAGCAATCAGAAGTCAGCACGTTAAGACTTTGATCCCGGTAGTCGTTCGAACACCTCTGATGCAGTCATCATCTAATCATCGGATATCGATAATAAAAAAACTTAGCGATTCGCCACAGCTTCACATGAGTATACAATGTATGCTGACTGCGACTATAGGGTCCATCCAAGTTACAAGCATATGCTCAAAATTTCTTAACCCTTTCAGGAAGTATGCTGACAATCGGCCGATCGAACTACCTAAGGTTCAATCACCCAGCAGAAGCCAAGCTGATGAAGTCTGTGCTGCCGTCCGCTCACGTCTCCATGGCGCCAGTGCAGTTCACTCCCAACGAGCAATGTGTAGCTACGAGTAAGTACTGACGACCCTGGCTAACTTCACAACATATTTTTGAGAAAGAGTATCTAAAGCTGGGCACTTTTGAAGTGATTTTTCCATAGCTTCTATACAAGTTTGACTGAAAATCTTAGTACGGCAGTATTACCATGTTTCGTCAGTTTCTTAAACCTTGCAACAAGGAGAACGTGTTGCCATTTATCGGGAACATTAATTGCAGACACGGAACTGATAGTGAAAATATGATTTAAAAAAGCCTATATCACGCGATCGAACCTCAGCGTGGCATTTCGTACACAGTACCACAACTTGATGTTTTTACTATTTAACTGATACTTCTTTGCTCCTATTTCTTACAGATTACGTGAACCACGCAGAAAGTTACCAATCCACCAACATCCAGAAAATATATAAAGACAACGCCCTAAGCCAATTAGACCAAGAATTAGACATGACCCTCAAAGAAATGTCGCGGAAGAAACCCCCTGTAGCTCCTAAGAAACCTTATAGAGACCTAGACCTATCAGACTCTAACTCAGACCAAGAATCTAAACCGAAAATGACAGGCATAATGGCTAAAGTATCAAAATTCGAATACTACGCCAAACAGCAAAAAATTGGACGAAGTCAGTTTTACACGTCAAATGAAAATGAAATTTCCCCAAAAGTATTTAGCTCGAATTCATTGACAGTTAACACGCCAGCAAAGGACGTGCTAGGAGGCAAAACAATACCAAATTATATGAATAAAATAAAAAATGTATCGATCAATGAAAATAATGCCGATCCCAAGAACTACTCGTACGCCAACGTAGCGATAAGAAATAAAACGAAAATTGACGATATAGTAAAGAATTTTAATGAGCCAAGCAAAGAATATAAGTTACCAAAAAAAGTTAATAATGATCAACAAGACAATGTGTATGGTAAAATTAATATAGATAGAAATAATGAGAAATGTACAGAAATGGGGCAAAGTATTTCTGAAACGGGGAAAAACGTTTCTGAATTGGGGAAAAATGTTTCTGAAATGGGGAAAAACGCTTCTGATGCAGAAAAGAATAATTTACAATATAGCTCGAATATTTTGGTGAATAATGATGGTTATGGGAGGATTGTAGATAGAAATGTGAATTTATCTAAGGGAGTTAGTTTGCCGTCGCCGGCGTATGATAGAAATCCCCAGTATTCGCCTGTGTATGCCAATAGTTTTTATGATAGAAGTATGGATGCTGAGACTCGACGGTTAAAGGTAAGTGTCTTTAGTTCCTATTATTTATTATAAATAGTTTCGTTTGACTGTACCGCCTAGTATTTAGTGATAATGCATTGATAAAGTATAAATAATGTAAAAACATATATATATTTTCAGTTATTTATAAACTAGTTACATTCAACAAAGACGAATTGCATAATTCCTGTTTCGTTGACATAAGGTTGTAATTTGAACATTTGAATGTCCTCAAAAGATGGATGATCTGGTAAAGTTGGCAGGCAACCCATGGATGAGAGCAGTTCATTACTGGTCATAGCGCCAGTGCAAAGTTTCATTATCATTACCGAAACGAAGTACATTATTTTGGTAATTTTCATCGAATATTAAACAGATATCCTTCGTCTTTTAACACATGAGGCAATTTAATTATAAGCAACGAGGAAAAGTTTATATGGGCAGATACTTAAGGATATATACATTCAGAGCAATGCGCATTGTGACTTATGAATGCTGTGCTATACTAAGTTAGTCAACAATTGTGTAAAAATTTCAAAATAGAATTACCTATCTCACATTATTATCAATTTTCATTCTACAAACGTCATACAAAAATATAACGGTTTATTTAAATTAGTTAAATTGTTATTTGTTAATGATAAGTGATAAGAAATGTACCTTTTGATACCGTTCAACGTCCTTGTGATAAGAAGTGACATTGTACGGCTTAGCACTACCAATGTTTATTTCAGACCTACTCTTTTTTTAATGGGGAATTGCATTTGCACATTTCGCCCCATTCAGGAAAAGGGGGCGCCCCTTTAATGCTAGGTCGGACTCACTGGCCTGAGATAGTAGCCGTTTAAAATTGCAATCAAAACCTCTATGAGTAGCTACAATTCGCTTTAGTGGTTTTTCAGTTCGAGCCCAGTTCTATCATTTACAAAGTATTAATTTAAAATACAAACACCAATTAAATAGCTAAAATATCGTATAATATAAACGTAGGAATTTAGGTAGGTAAAGTAAAAAAAAATAGGTAAAGTATGTAGGAAAATATAAAGGTTTAAGAATCGGTAACATCCACGGTACTACTGTTGCAAGCGATCATAGGCTCACTTTATTTAAAAATATATATATATTTATAAAAATAAAATGTATCTATGTTATCAAAAAATCGCATAATCTCAAGATATTCGTAACGTTATAATAGAAATTAAAGAAACAATAGCCTTATCACTGATAACAGCGCAAACTTTATCAAACTGCTGTGGATTCGCAATGCGACAAACGTACCTAATGTATTTATTTGTTTTATAATGTATAAATAGCGTTTATAAATATAAAATAAATAAAAGTGCGATTAAATCTGTGTGAATAAATAAAGATGTTCATTTAAATGCTACTAAATATCATAAGTGTATATTATAAATTAAAATGATTAAAAATACAAAAAAGTGCATCTAAATACGTTTGCATAAATAAAAGAAATCATATTATTATAGTGTTACTAAATAAAATAAATAACATACATAATAGTGCTACTAAAACGTATGAATAAATAAAAGTATGATAAGTGCTGCTGAATAAAAGTTAAATAAACAATGTAATGATGTATAATTATAACTTTAATGTGGTTACGTTAAAACATGAGTAAATAAATATTTAACCAAATTCGTCTGAACAAATAGAAATACGTTAGCGTATTATAAAAGTGCTTTGTGACCAAGATTTTTTTAAAGAACGAGATAATTTGCTAGTTTATTTCGGGACAATTCCACCCACATGCCCATCTCTGTGACTCCTGCTTATACGTTTTACATAGGAAAAGCATTTAAATTAAGACACTTTATGACATATTTCCCTGGATAATATAAATTTATTAACAATTTATTTATGAAAGACACAAATACATTGTCTCTGTTAAGAACCAAACATGATAAGGGTAATGCCAACCCACCTTAACCGTGATTAGACCACACGTGCAAAAAAAAAGTTATCTCATAATCCTTGAAAATAACTATACTTACCTAAATTAATTTGTAATAAACATAGACAAACGGCATTACGACTTCTTCTCCAAAGGGGTGGGCAGTGGTGTGTAACATCTACGTATTGCCGGTCATATTGAATCCCATGTCCCATTTATAACAATGCCAGACACCAGACTAATAATGATAATTTCTCGACAAAAAAAAACAATAATCATTTTAGCCAACCCGGGGATCGAACCAAAACCTCTGCACAGCAGTTAAAACACAGTACCAATTAACTACCAAGGTTCTCAATAAACAATAATTAAAAAAACGTTGATGAATCATTCTTCAATATGTTTGCTAATCGATTATCAACTTTATTGCTTATGTTATAAGAAAGTATGTCAATTTTAATGACATATGATATAAGTAATCAATGACTATATATTTTTACTTTCATTTTTCCTCAAACTAAGTTAGTATTGAGTTCAGTGTGTTGTGTATAGGTTATAGCTAAAGTTTAAGTTCTGTATTAATGTAAATCTGGTTCTAAATGGGACGGAAGATTTGTTTAAATAGTGAAAAGTATACAAAATTTAAGACTAAATGTATATCAAACTCGCATACAAAAGGGTCCAATCCTAAAAAAAAAAATTTTTGTTCGAGGTATTTACTTACCTATTACGATTAAAAGAATACAACCCTGTGTTAAGAAGACAGCTACGGAGCGCTAGTAATAGGTCGCCTGTTGTATCCTTCTGAAAACCTGAATTAATAAATTATTTCTCAACATTTAAGATTTATATTCAACTAGAGTAGGTAGATTTGCATAGTGAATTAATTAAAATATAAATATCGTACAATTATACAAACCCTAAACTAATAATGTTTTCCATTAGCAAAAGAAGTGCCAGTGAACCAATTCAGTTGTTTAACAATAGTGCTAATAAATTTTAATGCGAATGAACAAACAAAAGCTAATCTAATAAAATGACAATCAGAACTAAAAAGGAACCTTCACACAAGCGTCTACTAAAGCTCTTCGTGAATAGCCTAAAGAAAAACACGACCGCATTAAAACAGTTAAAATCAACTATCGATGAAAGTACCGATCGAACCGATTACGAAAAGATTATCGATATATCGACAGCTGTCAACGACAAACTCGATATAGTACACAAAATACGAAATGATATAAAAATATATAAAACTATAAATACGATACTTACTAATCATTACATTAAAGTGACAAGAGAAAAAGAATCATGTATAGAGGCAAAAGTTTTAAAACTAGAAGAAAAAATCAAACAGTCATACGACGATTTGAAAATGGAAATAACAAAGATGGCGGGACTCAATGTTGCCAAACAGAATATTTCATCTCCGATACAAAATAGCAATGTTATTTTAGTTGGCAATGATTTAAAATGTAATCAATTTAATCAACTTTATATAAAAAATGAAATGTATAATAATATTATAAGAAAGATAGATAAACTCTTTTGCGGAATGGTGAGTGATAGTTATCTATTAAGAAAGATTATTTATGAATAAGACAGTTGTAAAGTAGGGTTACTTATAGAGACAACAAGTTTAAAGAAAGTTTTTTAACTGACCTACTTACTTAGGTACTTAATATTGTGTTTTTATGTCATTGCCTCTCCACTGTCTCTCAATTTTAACCGATTATGAACCATTATCCTTCGGTTACCGACCAGTTTTACCAGGTCGTTGTTCCACCTTGTAGAAGCTGGTCACACTGCATTTTCGGCATTTTTATATTTTAAATTATTAAGTGCATTTTGATATTCTTACAGGCCTACCAAGATAGGGTAAAGGAAGAAGAACAAAAGGAGGCGGAGACCGCTCGACTTGAAGAGATACTCAATATGTGCGCGGAGTACGAGAGACAGATAGCTTCAGGTAGACTATTGTTTTTTATATAAGCTTTCCGCGGCGCGTCTTTGCTTAATGCTCTGCACCCGTCGGCAGTAGCGTGATGTTTTATAGCCTATAACCTTCCTCGAGATATAAGCTATCATACGCGTAAATTTTTCAAATCTGACTGGTAGTTTTAGAGATTAGCGCGTTCAATCGTTGGTTGTATAGATATAGATTTTATATAGAACGTAGCTGACAAATAAACAAAATATTATAACTACTAGGTGTCACGATGGTATCTAGTCACCAATGACTGATAGTCGTTCAGTGAAACTGCGTTTGAAATCCAGTCAATTAAAAAACCATTAAAATTAGGATCCTAATAATAATAGTTAAAATAGATTCGAAACGAATTTCTGTACTTATTACATTTTTTTTTTTTGAGAATTGAACTTTCCACTATTTTGTAACAATAGTTGTGATGCGATCACTTCAACTACGCATACAAAATCAAAAATGTTTATTTTAATATTTGGTCTGAACTCGTTTTCCTTGACCATTGTACCGTAGCTGCGACCAAGGTCTTTATCTATCGGATTACAGTGCAGTATCGATAGGACTGACATTGTTTCCCGTTTTCAATTTAATATTTTAATTTATTAGCAGACGTGAAAGGTCGAAGATAAATGTAGAAAAGGAATAACTTTAATTAATCTGGTAATTAATATCTACGACAACATTGAGGCGACAAAATTATTATAAAAATGCTTTACTGAACGATTTTTGAATTAGGATACGGTTGAGTTTGTATCTTAGATTTGTAATTTAAAATCCTACTTCAAAAATAGACTTTTTTATATTTTTATATCCTGAAGATTACTTGAAGACGTTGCGAGATCTTAAATCACAAAAACAAATCTTAATAGACTCATTTTCATTGTACTTTTAGCATCACCTGAAAATCTAACCTAACACTACGATTGTACCCAAATAGTATGATCAAAATAAAATTGTTTAAAATGTATTTTGTTGCACTAATGCCTTGGTTTCACCTACTATCATAAAATAAATATAAATAAATAAATAAATCTTTACTGTCATTAATTACGGATTCTGAAAAGCATTCTTAGGCCGAAATCGGAACAATTTGACCATAATAAAAAAAACTGTTAAATACTGGTATTTAATAATAAAAATAACATTGTTTTGTGTATCATTCCAGGTATTCCCATAACACCTACAGAGAAGAGGCCACACAATAAAATCATCACAAATGGGTCCTTACCTCGCAGTGTAGCGCTCAACAACCCAAACTTTGTGCAGACCAGCGATGGTTATTACAAGTAAGTGTACATAATAGAAAAATAAGAGTGAGTCCACGACCGGTCAAGATGATAACATTTGGGAAAGCATTTCTCCAGTAGTGGACATTTTTCAGCTGATATGATGACCAGCAATTTGCCACGAGAGCAACTGGTATTGTGTCATCACTCCTTGTTAAAATTAATAGAGATTACGCAATAAAATGTAAACGTCCATAAACTTTGATTGGTTTGAATCAAGAATGAATAACACGAGTAGTAAACAGTGTTGCCAGAGACAAGACAGCTTATAAGCATTCTGTGGGAACTGTGATAACATTTTGATAGCGTTTTTGTAGATGACCTCCTAATTCCAACACTCGTGTATCCCACTGTCTACTTAGGTTCTATCAGGCGGAGTGATAAAAAATATATTAAAAGCCTTCTTCTTCTGTCGAGAAATTCTCAGTATTAGCCCGGAGTTTGGAATTGTGTCCGATATATGGCAACATGCTCGTCCCCCTGTTACTTGGGACCTAAAATAAAATGGCGAAACGTGCGTAGTTAAACACCTCTGTCTACCCCTTCTGGGATAAAAGGCGTGAAGCTATGTATGTATGTAACAATTTGCTTTACATTCAACATACAAAATAGGTCCGCAGCTATTTATTTTATATGTTAATGACCTTAGAAAAACTATAAATCACGACTGTATACAATTCGCAGATGACACTACCTTGACCATAAAATGCTCATATAGTTCTGATATAGAAGACGAAACTAATAGTGAGATAGCAAAGGCGATTCAATGGTTAGCAGAAAACAATCTACACGTGAACATTGCGAAAACAAAATTATTGCATTTTCAAACTCGTAACTCTACATTAGCACCAACCAAAATAGTACACAATAATGTTACTTTGCAACCAGTACAATCAGTCTCATTTTTAGGAATAATTATTGACAATCAATTAAACTGGAAAGAGCATATAAATAGCGTATGTGTCAAACTAGAGAGGTTCGTATTCGCCTTGAGAAAACTGAAATTAGCAACTGATCAAAAAACAGCGCTATGTGCATATCACGGCTATGTTTCATCGGTACTGCGCTACGGTCTAGTGATATGGGGTAACTCAGTCGACATAGAAAGAGTTTTCAAAGCACAAAAGAAATGTATCCGAGCTCTGTGCGGAGCAGATTATCTAAACCATTGCACGCCACTGTTCAAAGAATTAAGAATTCTTCCACTTCCATGTTTGTATATTTTTGAGATCTGTATGTTAGTAAAAAGATTTTCTCATATGTTTCCAATAAACGAACAAGTTTCTGATAGATTAAAAATCAAACACCAGGGCAAACTACTTGTTCCTAAGCAAAGATTGCATATATATAGTAAGAATGTGTATTGTATGACAATAAAAATTTATAACAAACTGCCCACTGACCTGCGAATGTTATCAATTCATATATTTAAAAGAAGACTGTTCACATGGTTACTTGACAGATGTTTTTATTCTATTAATGAGTTTTTTAATTATAAATTTTAAAAGTAAAATGTTTTCTTTGATTTTAGACAAGTGCTTTTATTCTGTAAACGAATTTCTTAATCATACATTTTGATACTATGAAAGCTATTATTCTTATATTAATATTACAATTAATCATTTGAATTTGTAATTAAATTTTAGCATTTTAATTAATATTTTTGACATTGTTATTAATAATTTTTTACACTATAACTAATACTTTGTCATTATCTCATTAAAAATAATATTTGACATTATAAATAATATTTTGACATTTTAAATAATAATTGACATTATAATTTATATTTTGACATCGTGATAAATATTTTGACATTGTAATTAATATTTTGACATTGTAATTAATATTTTAGCATTATATTTAATATTTTTGACATTGTTATTAATAATTTTTAACACTATAAATAATACTTTGTCATTATCTCATTATAAATAATATTTTGACATTCTATATAATATTTTGACATTTGAATAATAATTGATATTTTATTTTATATTTCGACATCGTAATTAATATTTTGACATTGTAATAAATATTTTGAGCTGTAATTTAATATTTTCAAATAAAATTGTGAGTTAAATTTTTACCACTATTAGAAACTAATAAAAAGCATATTTATAAATTATAATAACTAATAAAAAAAATCACGATTTTGTTGCATGTTTAGTTTAAATAATTAATGTTTCTACACCAGCAATGGTAGTGTATGTGAATCAATGTTTTTGTAAGACCTCAATGTACCATATACTGAGAAATAAATGATATTATTATTATTATTATTATTATTATAAAAAATAGAAGCCTTTTTAATAAACTTTAATTTTAGATATAAATCCAATAAATTTTTAATCCAGCTTAAAAATAAGCAATTCGAAAGTTCTTTAAGATTCCTTGAAAAATTACTTATTGTGAAGTAATGATCGAATGACATAAATAATAATAGTTAATTTATTTTTCTTTCTTTCAGATTTGATACTAGTCATAACAAAAACTCTCCTCTGAGCACCTCACTACCAATACAAAGAAATCTCTCAAGCTACGAAAACTTTGAAGTTACACCCCCAACAGAGCTCACTCCTGAAGTAGTCCTACCACAAAATAACTACGAGAACATAGGCAGGATGGATGAAATAGGTATACCAGTGTTCGACAACCAATCACAAAGAATTCACGATTTATCTAGTCCAATCATGATCAGGAAACTCCACAACCAAAGTGAAAGAAATCCTAATCTCTCATCTCCTATTGGTAGCCCTTACGAGAATGTATATTACAGAAATAATGTATACAACTTAAAACCTAAATCGCCTAACACCCAAAGCCCTAGAACTAGAATCAAAACAACTTTCGCTCATAAAAATATTCCCGCACCTCAATATTTTATATTCCCAACGCCACCTCCCGTAGATAATTCAAATAAACCAAATTTTGAACAAGCTAAAGAAAATAAAGAAGTAAGTGATTCTAAACCTAAATGCGATGGTATAGAAAAACAACTAAGTCTCGAAGAAGAAATACCTATGATTGACGACGATTTGACCAACGATATTGAATTTAGATACTCCAAAATAGTTGATGATAAAAAAGAGGATACCCCAGAAAAGAGTCCTGAAATCATTTTAACTAAAAACCAAAGTTTTGATGACATGAAGAACGAACTAATGGCTGACATTCCAGAGTTAGAAGAGTTTGAAAAAGATTTGAAAGAAAATAAAAGAGATAAAATTATAAAGAACTTAGCTGAAAATATTAAGAAGATTGATATTGAAGCTGATTCTATAGATAGCGCGGTTTTAGATGATAATTCTGATGACTTGAAAGTTAAATATGACAAATTAAAAGACGATAGAAAGAAGTTAGTGACACAAATTCATGAAATTAAATGTAAAATGGCTGAAATTAGATCGCAGGAAGATGATATATTGAGAGAGGTAAGTTCTAAATTGATTAACTGTTAAATAAAAAAACAATGAATTACTGACCATACTATTAAAATTATCGTCTTTAGACACTGTTGCAATTTGCTTTGAATTTTAGACTTTACATCTATGCTTTATGAATTAATTATGATTGCACATGTCAGTTTTCTTTTCTAAAGAGGTATAAGTTAACAAAAAAACTGACATAGATTCCATAAAATATTTTAAAATAAAAGTGAGGTGACATACGGTCGAACGGGTATGTGTTTTACGTAACCTGTGGACATAGCTGTGTTATCTTAGCATTTTAGAAATAGTGGGCCGTAGATCTTTCAATTTTATTTTATAAATGAGTCGCCTTTTATTAACTAATTATTTATGTCTACAGCTCGAAATGGAAAAAGCCCTAATCAAAGGAGAATATGACTCAGAGATAGCGATACTCAACATTGAACAGAAGAAGAAGGTAGACTTGATGGAGAACGCCAAGAGAATAGAAGAAGAGATCCGACAGTTGAAACAGAAGCAAGAAGCGAGACAGAACGAGATGAGAGATAGAGTGGAGATTGCTACGTTGAAAGTTGAGAGGTATGTAACTTTTTAATTGACAAGTTCTGTAATAGAGAAGAATCCTGGTGTTCTGGGACTTAACAATTACATTTTTACGGTAGAAGATCCTCGATTTCAGCATAAGGATCGGACCGATGCAGTACCTAGTAATCATCGGTCCTCTCATAGAATGTCGACGTAAAGTAATATAATCAAAAAATCTAAGTAATCTTATACTATTATATAAATCGGAAGAGTTTGTTTGTTTGTTTGAACGCGCTTATCTCTGAACTACCGGTCGGATTTGAATAATTCTTTTTGATGATATCCCAGTTCTTGCGAAAGGTTATAGGCTATGTAACATCACGCTACTTCTTCAAGAAAAAGGAAAAGTGGGTAGTCTTCTCTTTGCCATAATATTGTCTGTGAAGATTTATAGTGGATTTTAATTTTGACAATTTTTATTTTCGTATATTGTCCTAGCTTTTGTTGCCCGAACTTCTAACTTCTACTTTTAAAAAATTACAAAAAGTTTACATTTAAATCCAATCTTACTATTGTTTTCAGGATAGAAAAAGACCTAACAGACAGTACAGCAACTGTCGAAGAATTACAGAACGCTCAGGACATACTCGACAACGAGACCAAGATATTTGAGGACTTGGAGTTTCAACATCTTGAGGAGGAGTCGGAATTGTGAGTATGTTGTTCAACAGTATGATACTGCTTGTGGAGTTATCACATCATATACCTCCAACCAAAGGGAGGTTTCTTACGACCAGGCTAGTTGATCGTGCCTGGCGGGCTACTGCCCGACAGTTGGTAGTCGGGACTTGTATATATAGTTAGTCGGTGTGAACGCTTCGATATCGCCAGTCAGACTTCCATACATTTTTGTTGTTTCTGTATAGAAGTTGGCTGTAGTTGTTAATAGCGCCATCTATGTTTTCTATGCTGTAAACTCGTAGACGTAGTCTTCGCTTTGATTTATCTGTGCGTCACCATTGGTCAGATAGATGACGCCACACTGCTTATAACGTTAGTAGAGGCAGGCGTGACGTTATATGTATAGGCACTATTAATTCATCTACAGTATCTACTAAGTAACCCTTCTGAAATGACAACGTGATTCTGTGTAAATTGTAATTCAAATCATCAGCTTAGAGATGGCACTGCAGAACAGATGAGGTTTTTGCCATAATAATTAGTTTGGTACTGCATATACCTTATTTAATATTTGTGTACTAAACAACAAGCTTTGGTTATTATTCAAATATCACTCTTTTTCTACAGATTATCAAACAGAGAAGACGTCCAAAACGAAATAATTCTTCTAACAAAGAAGATCGAAGCTCAAAAAACTCGCATACTAACACTCAAATCTGAAGCGAACAACAATTTAACATCAGCGTTAGACGAAACTAAAGTTTTACACGCAGAGTACGTTAAATTACTAAACCTAGTTGAGGAACTTACTAGTAAAGTACAGGCTATAGAAAAAGAACTAAAACCTATAGTTACTAAACTAAATGATATTGATAGGACTCAATCGCCAGATAGCGCGTTCTTCACTGATCAAACCAGAGCTAAATCTGGAGAATTCGGTTATTCACCACAAAGTTCAGATAGTGATGAAATTGACCTAAAAATGTCGACCTTCGAAGATCATAATAAACAAATAAAAGATAAATTTAATTCTATAGATCAAATGTCACAATCTATGACTGTCGATATAGAAAGGAGGGTTATAACTGATTTAGTCGATACAGATGAACGGTACAGTGAAAGTCCGTCGAAGTCATCCAGTTCCTCAAAAGAGAAAAAAGGATTTTGGGAAAGGAATTTCGATTCATTAAAACGGAAGAGTAAAAAACCAAAATCGCCTGAAAAAGTTGATATCATGTCACAGAGTTTAAACGAAAATTTATTCTATAATGATAATATAGAAGCTGATTTAAGTTTAGATAAGTTTAACAGTTTGAGACATTCAAAGAAAAAAGATAAAAATATAGGACCAATTAAAAGTAATTCATCATCTAAAATCCCAACTTTTGCTGCTTTAGGAAAAATAATCAAAAAAGATTCATTTGGAAAGAAGTCTAGGGATACAAAAAACGATGAATCGGATAAAGAAAACAATACTAAAAACCGTTATATTAAAAATCCTAAACCTATAAGTCCTGACAATAAATATATTAAAGCTAAATCAATGTCGCCTGAAAAAAAAGAAGAAGACATTGAGGAAGAAGATGTCGTAGAACAACAAAAGAATAGAGTAACATTTGACAACACGACTAAAATTGACGATTTAGTTAATGCGCAGGCAGTAAAAATTCGCCACAGGAAAAGCTGTGGAGACGAACCGAGTGTTAAAAGTGGTGAATTTCAGAAAATAGCAGATACTAATAAGATACCGTCTCAAGACGATATAGACAGAATATCAAAGGTGACAATAGATGCCCCTATTCTGCCGAGTGACACGGACATGAATTCGTTGGGGAAAAGGACTTTGGATAGCTTAATGGAGGTCGAAAGGAAGAGATTTGAAATGTTGGAAGAACAAGGTAAGCTTAGAGTATTATTTTTATGCAGTAGTCTACTAAAATGACTGCATTCTGTTTGAGTACTTGAAACTAGAAGGGTCATCAAAACTATGAAATAAAATTGCTTGTTTTCAAATCTTCCCATTTTTTGTGCTTTCTGTTAAAATATTTTTTTTGCAATAAATGCAATTTCACAATTAAATAGCCGCATAGGTTCATAATTTTGTACGATAATGCCGATTTTTAAACGGATGCTTTATGAACAAAGTTTCCTTTTATTTTTAAACAATACTTTTGATAAAACCATTTTCTAGGATGCCAAGTAATAGAAAATGAACGTGAAAAGATCATGGAGTTAAAACGTAGAGTTCAAGACGAAACTAAAAAGCTATGGGACCAAAAGTACAGGTCTGAACAAAGCAAGTCTTTGGACATCGAATGTCACAGTCTACCTATAGAGAAGACGGAAAAGATTACAGATGACAGCAGTTTGTTGGATGACAGTTTCATGGCTGGTTCCAGTGTTTTTGAAGACAGGTTAGTAGTTTAAATTTGTTTAAATTATAGTTTTATTTTAGAGTGGTCAGGTTAGAGTCGACTTCAATGCTCTTGGCTAACGGTCATAAAAACTAAACATGGCCACATCTGGCACCACATACCAGACCGTTCTATCCTTTTCAGTCACTTAGAATCGTCAATTACTAGAGCAAGAAGGAGCTACGAAACGCGACAGGCGTGTCAGTCTGGAAACATAGTAAAGAGCGGTTTAACCCATAGGGGGATAAATTCCTCTATACCATACAGCGCTACTGATATATCCCCACTCGTAAGGATAATTCACTTTGGTATTAAACTTCACTAGCGCAAAAAGTCAACCGAAACTAAGAACAATGTAAAATAATAAACCAAAATTTTTGTTTAATTTAAAAACAATCCACCAGCACCGGTTTCGCGCGAATGAAATTTAAAGTTGTAATTTTAGTTTTTAATTTATCCATTAGGTACCTCCAAACATATAAAAAAATTAACAAAGTTCGATAAAAGGCGGGTTCATCATTTTTTGGTACTACATGCATACATATCTATTTATATATATTTACATTTTTATAATATATACTTACATTACCGGACAGTGTTTAAACAAAAATCTATAATATTCTTTTACTCGCAGAAAGTATTAAAAGACCAGCTCTAAAATGAATCGTTTCCATTGTCATTATATCATACTATTCCGTCATTTTCCCACTGCAGGAAAAACCTCTCCTCATACAGAAAAGGCGTGTATCCTTTCTATAACTCTATTCGTTGCAATAAAAACCAACACTAGTAAACACAACTATCTAAAACCTCTCCAAAATATTGAAACATTCCAGAAAAATTAAATTTCCACGAAAACATACTAGCACTTACTTGCCTATTGTATGAATCAGTAACTACAAGCCTGATAAGATAAGGCAGTGTTAATCCCGACGCGAACGCGAGCTAACGTACAAAAGTGTACAAACGAACGAACGAATAATTACTGTGAAGTGGTTAAAATTAGTTTTAAAGTTCAAGGACTTGGTTGT
The DNA here is from genome assembly GCA_963082885.1 of Parascotia fuliginaria. Classification (NCBI taxonomy): domain Eukaryota; kingdom Metazoa; phylum Arthropoda; class Insecta; order Lepidoptera; family Erebidae; genus Parascotia; species Parascotia fuliginaria. Next base: position 2,744,339 of record OY720197.1, on the reverse strand, counting down.
TAAAGTTTAAATAATATAAAGCAAGGACTTGGTTGTTAAAATTAAATATTAGCTAACTTTTCTCTATCATTTAGAGTATTTTCGTAAAGTTTATGTGTATACAAACGTACGTAGAAACAAAAAATACATGAAGTGGTTATTATTATTGAAGTTTAAGGTGAATAGGACTTGGTAGTTTATCTTTAAACTCTGAATAGTATAAAGCGAATTCGTTGTTTTTCTGTCTGTTTTTCCGCTTACTTCTAAATCAACGTATTTTGATACGGTGTTCAGTATAGTAGTACCTATTTGTTGTAAAAGATTTATGTGTATTTAAAACATGCATTGTAAAATATTACTTTAGGTATATACTGCTATATTTCGTTCGTTAAATAAGCCAGTATAAATAATTACTATAAACTGGTTAAAATTATTAAAGTGAAAGTAGTACAGTGTAGGACTTGATTGTTAAACCTAAAGTTGTAACTTTTGAGGACATAAGGTCTATTGTTTGAAATATTAATTATCCTTTAGTTAAATTTTCATAATTATACCAGCTTAAAATATATAAGTTTTGGCTTCCATTCTAATCGGTTTTGTCTAACAATACTTTAATTATACTTTATAGAGGTTTTCTTCCTCGCAGCCCTAGAAGTGGCGGCCCTAGTTCCTGACTCTCCTAGAAAAGTCAGATTTACGAGTTGACAAGGCAGTGTATCTGTCAGAATAACTGACATAAGTCAGTCTTTATGATAGCCCCGCCTTACACTAACTCTTCACTATGCCCTCTGCTATTCAGAAAGACATGTGGAGTGATCCCGACTAGTTTCCTGTTGGTTGGCCGTGGAAAATCGATCCACAGTTACTAAGCTCCCACGCCACAGCAAGGCGGAAACTTAACGATATTAACCCACTAAAGTAGCTCTCTATCAGATGGTAAGCAGTCATTGGCATTTTTTATGAAAACATATTTTGGCAACGTCGATATTTGATGGTGAGACAGTAGTCTGACTGCTCTGCCATCTTACTAAGGTTTTCGAGTTTAATAGAATTGCACGTGATAAGAGAAGAATGTGGATTGAATGATGATATAGTGACAAAAATAGGAAGGAGTACCTATGTTAAGGTGGTTTGTACATACTAATCTGAAAAGGATGGATAGAAGTAGGATAACGAAAGAGATTTATGAAGCAGAAATGACGGCTAAACTTCGCCCTAGACGAACATACGCGGACCAAATAAGCGACGTGTACCCGTAACCAACGTGTGTATGAAAATATTAATGAATGTTGAAGAGGCATAGGAGGTGTGTTTGGATCGCAGCAAATGGCATTATTTAGTCTCTGCTTACCCCTTTAATGGGAGACAGGCGTGAAGTTATGTTTGTATGACAGTGGCAAAGCAGTAGGATCAGAACTATCTGTGAACGTCACATTGCATGTCTGCACCGGTTACCCCTTACCATCAGGCAGCTATATCGACTACCCCGCCACAGAGCTACTTTAAAACACGAAGATTGTATTTTTCTCTGCACAAATCTTAATAAAATTATTTCTAATAAGTGTCAAGCGATAGTGAACATGGAACTCTTATCAACACGGTCTGATATCAGTGTTTTATTTATTTAAACTGTATGGCAAACATCGGTTACGCGGCGATAACATGCAAGCGAAACCCCAATAATGATTAATTACCGAGTTTTTATATCAATGTGACCGAGGTTATTAGTTACGTAAGATTCATACTGATTTGTTGATACATCTGCGTGGCTAAAATATTTTTGTGTAAGATACAGAGTGAATTACGACGAAAATTATTTTGCCTGCCAAGCGTGGCGATTATGCTAAACCCTCCAAATATTTTCGGGTAAGCCCTTGTCCAGGACAAATCTTAGTTATAAATCCTTTCCCAATATCTTTATTATTCTGCCACGCTAACTTAAAAGAGCTGCATTGGTCTAGTTTCAGACAAATAACGCTTCACTAAAAAGCGTTTATCCTGTAACATGAGCAATCTACTTATATACGTCTTCCTTAGTTAGGGCCTTCTTTATTATTATACTGTTATTTTATTAAATCGACCTATAGGGCAATAACCAAAGCGTTAATTGGTTATTAAAAGGTCAATATGTCCGACCGTTAACACTGTACATTTTGTCGATAATTAGATACGACTGAAGGAGAAGAAATTTCAAATCGGTTGCGTAATGAATGATTAATAATTTACTAAAAAGTTCTGTGTGATTTTCGATTTAGAATAAGGTAGTAGTTTATCTGTTCCTTTAGTGATCGAAAGCGAGTAAGGTTATGTGCGAGACATAACGGGTTTAGCTGCGTTTAACTATGTACTCGTATATCGTATCTAGCTTCTCGGGGCGCGGTTTCATCCACGTCTTTGGCTACTGCTCAGCTCTTGTCACCATTAGCGTGATGTTACATAGCCTTAGGACCTTTTTTAAGAATTCGGCTATCATAAGCAAAAAATACTCTAATCCGACTGTTAATTCTAGAGATAAGCACGTTCAAACAAACAAACAAACTCTTCCGTATAGTATACATTACTATAACTTTGTATTGGTCACTAATCTGTTTGATTAAAACATGGTGATTGTGGCCAATCTTTGTTTTGAAATAAGATTCTGACTGAAATACAAAAAAGATATTACATAGTAAATTCACATAGACATCTCTCTCACAGAGTTACTCGGCTGTGGTCCTACATTATGGAATCTTACAACAAGCAACTCTTATAGCCCTGGGATGGCCGCAAAATAATTTTCTCTTATTTTTCTATCTCACACACTCCCACCCAATTTAAAGACTCGGACAGATATTTAAGTGTAATTTTGTCACCGTGTTGCAATTAGTATCAATTGTTTAAATATTCACAATATATGATGTCATTCGTGACATCAGTGTCAGCAAATTAATGACATCATTCGTTTTATATTGCTCAAGGACACCTAACTACTGTTTAGGAATTTTATAAATTAACTGTAAACCAACACGAAGTACGCCTAGACACTCGGCATAAATAATAACCCTAATCCTCTTAAAAGGCGCCTGCATCTTTGCCAGACACTTGCATACTGTCTATATTTCAAGTAAAATACAATATATAATCAAAATCAAATAACCAGTGGTTATTAATCAACCTAGTGTCAGGATTTGTTCAGGTCTCCCATAGAGGCATCCAACTTGACCTAACGACTGTTATCAACTTGGTAACAACCGGCGCCGACTTTTAACGTGCTCTCCGAAGCACGGATACGCTCAGACCAAATACCACTATGCGGTCACCCATCCATGGGCCAGCCGCGCTTTATGTATGACCCGCAAATCGTTTACCGATCAGTGAGCGCAACGAGTTATGAGCGCCTATACAATAATAAAGTATATTTCAATTATGTAGTGATCATTTATATCAAACAGCAACAAACTTTTATCATTAATTAAGAGCGTTCACACAAAAGTGTGTCGTATTTTCGTGGTTTTCAATTTTTATCATTTAACCGGAGATATATTTTAAAAATGTTTTCAGAACACTTTAGAATAACGTGAAAGCAGTATAAAAAGTAAGTTACCATAATGCTTACAGTTATTTTACTACGAAAATAAAGCCATGGAAGTTTCCAATCATTTTTTTGCATATAAATAGAACTGTAAGCATTATGGTTACTTATTTTTTATACAGCTTTCACGTAATTAAACCAAAGAACGTGCAGTGATGTACATAGGCTTCCTCTAAACTACTACTTTGTCTAGTCTTCGAGTTACCATCATCGGTTACCCTTGTCATGTCATGGCAAAATAACATATACATATACTTAATAATGTCGACAGTGATCAGTGCTATCTAAACATCGTTCTAGTTGCCTACTTCCTAGCCACTATCTATGTCAATAGGTCTGCGACAAGTGATAGCAAACATTGCAATTTAGATATCTACTATACTATTATATAAAGCGGAAGAGTATGTTTGTTTTAATGCGCTAATCTCTGCAACTATCAGTCGAATTTGAAATATTATTTTTGCGTATGATAGCCCAGTTCTCGAGGAAGGTTATAGGCTATGTAACATCACGCTACTGGCGACAGGAGCAGAGCAGTAAGCAAAGACGTGGGTGAAACCGCGCCGCGGCAAGCTAGTATAAAATAAACCCATATAATGTGCGTAATACTTACATCCCTAGGTATATTTTCTACAACTTTCGTGTCGTCAGTTATCTGGCCATTGTGACGGCTAACGGTCGCATTCTATTTGTATAGGTACCTATCTATAACAATTCTATGAAAATATAAGCTTAGCACGTATACCCGTAGTAGGCTAGTAGGCACAGGTATACCCGCATTTCGCAAGCTATGATAGGTTTAACGTGACAGGGGGCCTACCATCACATCTTATAGCAAAATTATTTTATTGTTACTTTGTGTTTTGTCTTTTTCTTTTGTACCATTAAAAATAAGGATAGTGACAAAGTAAGGGTATAATAAAATTGCTAGAGGTTTTGGTGGTTTTTCAAGACTGCCTCACAACCTGTTTCTTTTTACTGGGCACAATTTCAAGTTTAAGTCAAATCAAACCTGAAATCTTCTTTTGATAGTCTGTTAGATTCAACATTTTAATTTTAAGTATTTAAGCAATCAGGTTGGGCTTAATCAACATCTATACTTTTAATATTATAAATGCGAAAGTAACTCTGACTGTCTACGCTTTCACGCCTTAACCACTGAACCAATTTTAATGAAATTTGGTATAAAGATAGATTAGACCTTGGGAAACATCATATCTTATAAGGTGAAAATTATTGAAATGGGGGAGGAAAATAACAATAAAAATGTTCAATGTATAAACAGAGATATGTTCATGATTAGTAAATATATATAATGTGATAACCGACATTCACGAGAGCAGAGCTGCGGGCAACAGCTAGTTAACTACGATAGTAGATCCACGCTGGTTTCAGCATGAATGGACCGAATCGTCCAGGGAAATACTACCCTCTCATAGAAGATTGACGTAAGAGAAGTAGTATCCGTACTACTGCGTTTCGTTCGGTGACTGAGATTGCCGGAAGCCCATTTCCCTACTTCCCTCTTTCCTCACCTCCCTCATTCCCTTCCCCTAACCCCATTCCCAACCGCCATAGTGGAGGCCACCATACCAGCATCTTAAGACGATGGCTTTTGGTATAGTGGCCATCACTTCTGGATTCCACTGACTGCCTACCATCAGGCGGGGTGGAGTCACTTTGGTAGACTAATATAAAAATAAAAAATAACAATAAAAACTATTATTAACTCAATTAGATTAAGAGTAGAAATTTTACCTATCTGCCTATACTCTAAGGATTGAAAGTGACACATTAACCTATCAATAATCAATCTACATATGGAATACAACAATACGACGGTATTTAGGACGGCCATGTACAGCAAGAATGTATAGGATGCTTCATTGAGCAACCATTACTGCAACAATATTATTGACTCAAAGTTTTTCACTCGGCGTATTTGAACAATACTATGAGTTCAAAGGAAACTGAGTCAATGTGTTTCTTTATAGAAACTTCAAACTTCAACTTCAAAATTATAACTGAAAGACTGCTTTGCCGAAAATTTCGCAGCAATTTAATCACTCAATTCCGCAGCGAAACCAGTGAGGGATCCTCACTGGTTTCGCTGCGGAATTGAGTGATTCCAACCACCACCAATGATTCCTAAACCGTAGACTACACATTATGTGTAAAGGAGGTGGCGGGAATCGCATCAGTTCTGCCGACAACAGTTTAACTCTTAAATTTATGATGATGACATTATGCGGTATGCTTAATTCATATGGATAACATAGATGTTTAAACCAGATTTATCGATTTACTCGACGCTATCTCACATTATCAGACAGATTTATCATGTACTAGTTTAGGACATGATATGTAGACACTGTGTAGTATTCATAGTGAGTACAATATCTATTTAGATCAGCCTATTAAGCCACTTCGACCGATTGCCAACTGCTCTCATCACCACTCGCCAGGGCCGGAGCTAGGAAGGCGGGAGGGCGTTCAAACAGGCCTGGCAAATCAGCCTCGAGCGCCAAATTCAGAGAGCGTCAAAATCATAACCCTGCTCATCATATCAGCCAAATGATGACCACCGACTCTTAAGGAAGGCATCACTAATAAGTTCCTGCCCTGAGTAGGAAAAGTCGTTGATCCGGGGCTGCCACTAGCCATAATAATTAACGTGTTCCTTAGCACGAAAAGAATTTTAAATACAGAGTGTATACGACGGTGTGACCTTAAATGCAATTACGTATAGTATGTGATATTATAAAGCGAGACAAAAAAAAATCTACTAAATATCTTCAATAGTTTAGACACAGGACAAATTTTTTAATTTCTTTTATTCTAAATTAACACTATGTAAGTACGTCAAACGGTCACTGACTTAAGTCATAATCCACGTCGAAGGATAAACGTTGCCGTTCATTACAGTTCAGTGAACTTGTCATAATAAAATGGTGTATTACTTCGTTACTATTAAAATATTATTTATTTTGTTAGAAAATTTAAAATTTTTGTTTTTCGTCAAATTACTTTTGTGATTAATTAGAAATCATTATATGGGCTAGTAACACCTGCCTTTTCATTTAATGTCAAACCGTCGTATACACTCTGTATAACACGTTTTCCTCAAATCTTGCCTTTTATAATTACCATGTGTTCAAAAATAAAACTTAAACCATTCAGTAGGACTGTTTGAAGTTAACAACGATATTGCTGACACAAAGATGACCAATAAAAACTTATAGTCACCGAAATAGAACGAGTCATCAAACTATGTTTATATTTATGTCACTCGAATTAATTAAAGCGTCATAATTTGCGTTAGATGTCATTTTTGTACGTAAATTTATGTTTTATATTATCATATAAGTATTGACATTAAATATATTTTATTTAGTCTTTCGAGTTTGAGGCCCTAAAGATAAGTCGAAGGTTTAATGACTGATCTATTAAAAAATGTTAAATTTAATTGTTGATTATGTTGATATTTTAGGGAATTAAAAAAAATCCAAAAAAATCTTTGCAAACCTTTTTTTGAAGTATAGCCACAATAGGTGCGTGTACACTTCGTCATTTTCCTTGATGGCAAGTAATTGCGAATCTCAGTTACGAATGTGGCTGAAAGAGTTATAAGAATTTAGATTTTTTATAAAAGACTAGCTGTTGCCCGCGACTTCGTTCGCGTGAAAATTCAGATGGGTGCCTCTATGAGAATATTGCGTGCCTGATTTTATGGCAATCGTACATTGTATCAGTATTATCCGTCTCTATGGCGAATCCAGTTTAAACCCGCTACCGCTAAAACTGACAAACCACTTTCACACAAACTTGCGACTCTTATTTGCCCATTTAATAAGGGGGGTTGCTAAATAATAAAAAATAATCCTACTATAAAAACTATAGAAATTTTATACAAACTTTGCCACTCCTTTATACCCCCTTAGGGGATGGATTTCGCAAAATTCCGTCTAAGTGAGCACCTATATCCTAATAGGAACGACAATGCAAAGTTTGAGATTCCTGGCACTTGTTGTTTCTGAGATTTCGTGATAAGGCTTTCCCCTGACTTCCCTCTGACTTCTTCCTGACTTTCCCCTCACTTCTCCCGCATTTCCCCCACACTTCCTCTTCACTTCCCCCTCACTTCCCCATCACTTTCCTCTCACTCCCCATCTTTTTCCCCTCCCTTCCTCCTTCTCCTCAATTCCTCCTTTTCCTCCCTCCTTTTCTTTCCTCCTTTTCCTCCCTCCCCCTCCCTGTAAATTTCAAGTCGCTAGTTTCAAAAGTTAAAGATCTTTGTATAGAATATTTCATCCCTAATTTCACTCCTCTAAATCCACCCCTGTTAAAATAAAATTATAAGGATATTTTTTATTTAAATAGAAGTATTCCAAAACAAAATTACAAAACTGTAAGTTGAAAAATGAAGAAGATTCATACAATCTATTTCATCCCTTTTCACACACTTAGGAATTAAATTTTAAAAAACCCTTTTTTAGTACAACCTCTAGACATTTAGACAAACACACCCTCCAAATTTCAAGTCACTACGACCAGCAGTTTAGGCTGTGCGTTGTCTGTTAGTCAGTCAGTCAGTCAGGACAAAGCCTTATATAATATGTATGGGTATATGGATGTATGGATTAGACGTATAGCCATCGGGGATCAAAGCATACAGGCTGCTAGGAATGCTAACACGTGATAGAGCCACATAAAGCTGACCGTGCGAAACACAGCTAATACTTAGATCCACGCCCACAACTTTTAGTTGTGTCTGACCTTGGGCTTTATTAATTGTCATCGCGAAACAGAGGCTTACTGAAAACTGGACTCATTTAAAACTAAATGGAAGATTGTTTAGAATGAGAGGAATCCGAAAAATAAAAACACTATCAGCTATTCCGTAACCTGGTAAAGTCTCTGTTTTATCAGAAAATGTTCGACGTGATTCTTTAAATTATAATATAATAACAATAATAATATTCTACCACATTTACACAGCGCCATCTAGCCCCAAATTAAGCAATTATATTTGCTTGTGTTATGGGTACTAAACAACTGATATACTACTTATATACATTTTTTTTTTGTAAATACATACATATTATAGATAAATTACACCCAGACACAGAACAAACAATCATGCTCATCAGTGATGAGCATGATTGTTTGTTCTTATTGATGAGTCATCACACAAAGGTTTGTCCTGTGTGGGAATCGAACCCATATTAACCCAATTGGCATAACTTTTTTATTTATGAACCGATTGACATGAAACAAACACTAAATGTTAAGTGAAGCTAACCACAATGTATTAGTGAAAACCATATCTAAATCGGATAAGCCGTTTCTGAGATTAGCGTGAACAAACGCACAGACAAACAGACAAACAGACAAAAATTGTAACAATCATTGTTTTGGGTTCTATTTGCGTTGATAAAGGCCCCAGTAATTTTTTTTCTCATATATCTTCCATGTACAGACAGCGATCGGTTACATTTTTATTATATGTATAGATAAATGCCGCATTAGAGAACAAGGGTACTTGCAACTAACGCACACAAATAAAACCGAAAATTTTATCACACAATCGCATTCTTGCAAACTTGCAAGCACTTTCTCTGGCATCATTGAGACAATCTGGTGCTTTTCAATCGTGAAAATATTCTTTGTTTTGCCTCTCGTTTAGAGAAGATAAGTATAATTTCAGCCTTTTCTAGATTAAGAGCTAAAATATTCATATTTTCGTGTAACGTGGTTTTACAGTAGTTAGTACAATAACTTAAATAGATAAGTTCAACATGTTAAAGAGATTAACATATAAGTAACGAACTTCTAAAAATATGTTAAAAATTATAACGAAATTAATTTAAACTCACTGGAGCAGCCTGTAGCTACTGTGTCAATGCATATTATAAACTTCCCTAGTTCAATTGAGTCGAGCAGATGTTTTCGTTTGCATCGCACCGATGAGACCGCCTTCTACGGATGTTGCGACAATATTGTAATATCTTACATACCTATGACTAATATTTGTGAAGTGAAACTGTGCAAGTGTGGTTTTAATTTTATAATGTACTAGCTGTCTGCAGCGCGGTTTACCCGTGCTAAATTACATCTTTGGTGCTTCGCTCACGTGGGTCGTAGTGTGATGTTATGTAGCTCATAACCTTTATCAAGAAAATTGGTCTATCAAATGTAAAATATTTTTTTCGAACATCTCTTAGTAGTTTTCGAAATTAGCGCGTTTCTGTTTTATATATTAGTATAAAAAGATATAGAAGCAAATCGAATCGGTCGTTTTGGAAGTCATTGAAGTGCCCTATGTTCTGTAGAGTAGACGACTAATGACGATAATGACGATTATAATAACATTTCAGCAATGCGTTCATAGTGATAATGTTAAAACTACTACCTACTCACAACGCCATCAAATTCTAGACCCAAAGTAAGCATAATTATATTATAGCTTGTGTAATGGGTTTAGAGTGCGGATATTGATACTATTGTATTTACAAGAAAACGTATTTATCTTGATACCTAAATACTTTTTTTTGTAAATACATACTTACATATTATACATAGAAACACCCGGACCAATGCAAATATTCATGTTCATAGGTAGTCTTCAGAAATTGTTTTATCAACTCTTGTCTGTATATCAGACAAGAGTTTCATACAAATAAGACTGAGAAAAATTACTAAATTATTTAATCACGCCGCAAACAGCAAAAAAACTATCTAATCCGCAAGAAAGTATAAAAATCAAACTTAAAATGCAATTTTGCCTAGTTCTCAAGAAAGGCAAACTTAAAGTCCATTTCTGTTTTAATAAAGCCAAAAAGAAAATTTAATTAGTCGTCCGGGCGTGTAAAACGACATAACTAATGACATAAAGATAAATGACACTTGGTTATGCCATCCGTCGTATACCAGATGTTGGTGTAATGTATTCCTACAGTCTACTTATTACCGGCGACGGAATAAGTATTTAGTGTTTTGTAAAGTTTGAAAACTACAGAAAGCGAAAGATAAAATACGAATTAACATGTCGCATGTCGGACTTGATCTCTTAGTCGCTAATCAATACTTAATAGTACCGTTTTTAGATTTGAGCTAAAAAGAACTCTAATACCTAATATTAATTTTTAGACAAAAAACAAAAACCGACTTAAATACGTTGTTTTACATCTCTTTACTCCTTGTCAAAATATAAAACTAAAAGCAAACTACTGAAACATTTTCTTATTTGAAACAAAAAATATCGGACCAATTTTAGAGTATACCCTTTCAAATAAAAAAAGAATTTTCTAAATCGGTTTATAAATGACCAAGCTCTGCGGTAACACATATACAAAAAAGTAATCCGAATTTAGATTCTCGTCCTTTTTAAAGTCGGTTAAAAAGATGTTCATTCGGCCTCAAACTTAATAAATTGATTTATAGTTATGATGGCAGTTACAATTGTTGAACATTTCGATAGGTTATTGTCACCATTGGGTTGAATGTATGTTAAATTGTAATAAAGTTCTTTTCAACACTAGTCATGCGTCACTCGGACGTTGCCAACCCAGATATGACCTTACAATCGTATAATTGTATTGTTAGACCGTCTTGTTAACTAGTAAGTTCTTCTTCTTCGTAATTTAAGAGCTCAGCTCTTGTCGGTGGAGCATCTGCCATTGTACTCTGTCTTTTGCTTTGATTTTAACCTCGACTAGTAATTTAGAAGAAACAATATCAAATTTAGCTCTTAGTGCATTAACATACGAGTATTGCCACATCAACAGCCAATAGGCGCCCACTACTAGACATAGACCTAAATTAAAGTTGAACTGGCTTTTGAAAAAAGTAAAATAAACACAGACTATAAAATGAATACTCAATAATATGTGCGAGTTACGAATAATCATAAAGTTTAATGACCACGAACTGAAAATGACTGTTGTTTTATAATAAGTGTAGCTAAGTGAATGTGTTAGTGATTAAAAATGTCTAAATCTAAAGAAAAGGATCGTAAATGCTCCCTATTGTGTTGGTAAGTGTTTATTAAATTAATCTAAAAAAAATTTACTTAATATTTAAGTCATTTCAGTCAAAATACATTAGCCACTTTTTTTTTTTTTTTTTTATATTAGCCTACCAAAGTGACTCCACTCTGCCTGATGGTAAGCAGTAAGTGGAATCCAGAAATAGCGGACACCATTCAAAAGCCAAACTACTGGTATGGTGGCCTCCACTATGGCGGCTTAGTGAGATGCTTTTTCACGCCCCGCTTAAAAGACCCAGGATCAAAATTAGATGGGAACACATGCGCTGGCAAAGAGTTCCAGGCTTTAATTGAGCGACAAAAGTATGAAGTGCTGAACCGTTTGGTTCGAGACCCTTTAGATTCCACTGTGAAAGGGTGGCACTTTAGTCCCGCACGTGTTGTTCTGGATAAAAAGGGAGAGGGTGGGATTAATTCAAAGAGCTCTTCAGAACACTCTCCATGGTAAAGGCGATAGAAGACGGCCATTGAGGCGATGTCTCTTCGCAGCTGTAAAGGCTCAAGAGTCTTAGTAGCCTCCGGGCTTCCGATGATACGGACTGCTCGCCGCTGCAACCTATCGAGTGCATCCAGTAAGTACTGTGCGGAGCCATCCCAAAGATGAGAGCAGTACTCCACGCAGGAACGAACCTGTGTCTTATAAAGAAGACAGAGCTGCTCGGGCGTGAAGTACCGCCTCACCCCGTTCAGGACACCGAGTTTACAGGAGGAGGTTTTAATGACGCACTCGATGTAGTTCTTGGGGTTGAGATCTCGGCTGATGTCCATACCCAGGATACTTAGGCTATCCTGTAGTGGTAACGCTGTGTTCTGAAGAGAGGGAAGGGGAAGGAACGGAGATTTTTTTGCAGAGAACGCGCACACCTGTGTTTTCTTGGCATTGAACTCGACCAAATTCTCACAACCCCATTTAGAAATGCGGTATAATACTTGGTCGAGCTCAGCGACAAGTTCTAGGCGTTTTGCCTCGATGTCTGTCTGTTTAGCCGCAGGATGTCCGAGATATCGCCCATGCACCGTACTATCATCTGCATAGCAATGAATGTTGCCAAGGGACAACATGTCATTGACATGCAGAAGATACAGAGTGGGCGACAGGACGGACCCCTGAGGCACCCCAGCGTTGACCTGCAAATAATTGGAGGCCGATCCGTCACAAAGGACTCTAATGCGGCGCTCACGCAGGAATGCGGCAATCCAGTTGCACAGCTGGGGTGGCAGACCATATGCTGGAAGCTTGGACAGAAGCGAACGGTGCCAGACTCTATCGAAGGCTTTGGTTATGTCAAGGCCGATGGCCAAGGACTCGCCATGCCTGTCCATAGCTTCACCCCATTGGTGCGTGATATACGCTAGAAGGTCACCCGTAGACCGTTTTGACCTAAAGCCATATTGTCGGTCACTAATTAACGAGTGACCCTCTAGGTAGCGGACTAGTTGGGAGTTTATTATCCGCTCAAGCACCTTGCAGAGAACTGAGGTGACAGCTATGGGTCGATAGTTGCCTGGCTCGGACCTATCCCCTTTTTTGGGAATGGGTTGAACATTCGCCTCTCTCCAAGCCTCCGGCACAATTCCCGAGGAATAAGATAGGCGGAATAGGCGCGTCAATGCAGGAGACAACTCCGCTGCGCATTTCTTAAGAACCACCGCTGGAATACCATCCGGTCCGCTGGCTTTCCGAACATTGAGCGACCTTAGTTCCGCACGGACATCACGATGCCTAATACGAATATTAGGCATAACGGAGTCGCAGCCAGATATAGTCGGCGGGTGCAAGCCACGGTCGTCGATTCGGGAGTTAGCCGCAAAGAGTTCTACAAGCAAGTTTGCTTTCTCTTGCGGCTCGTGGGCCAGCGATCCATCAGGACATTTCAAGGGGGGCAGCGAAGGCTTGCAGAAGTTGGATTGCACGGCCTTGGCTAGTCGCCAGTAGCTACGGCTACCCGTAGGATGCGAAATGAGTTCTTGCCCAATCCATGCAATGCGCTGGGCATCCGCTCTGATGTAAGCCCTCTTGCATTCCCTAGTGGCTTTGTTGTACGCTGCTTTTAGGCGATCCAAGCTAGGGTCGCGCCGTGCTCGGGCCCTGATCCAAGCGCGGTACGCCGATTCTTTTTGTTTAACAGTGTCGGCGCACTCACGGTTGAACCAGGGACGCGTTTTGCCGGCACTGGTGACATCTGAGGATGGAATGTAATATTCCATACCTAACAAGATCTCACCAGCGACAGCAGTAGCACTTTGCGACGGATCCCTGTCTTTAAAGCAGCGTAATGCCCATGGGACGGAAGCAAAGTAATCCCGCATACCGTCCCAGTCTGCTGACGAGTAGTGCCATAGTCGTCGCTTTACCGCCGAACGTCGTGGGGGAGCAACAAGAGGCACTGAGGCGCAGACCAAACAGTGGTCGGAATTACCCAGTGGGGCGTGGACCGAAACACTGTATTGGTCTGGGTGACTCGTCAGCAGTAGGTCTAGCAAAGAGGGCGCTTGACCTGGAATATCTGGTATCCTGGTGGGATGGATTACCAGTTGCGTCAGGTCATGCATGAGAGCGAATGCATGGGCGGCTCGTCCCGCATGGTCTGTTCTGAGAGAACCCAACCAGGTCTCGTGGTGGGCGTTAAAGTCTCCCAGAAACACCAATTCCGCGTTCGGAAACCGCTCCTGCGCTAAGTCTGCCGCCTGACTCAGATGGTCAAAGAGTCGAGTTGTCTCCAAATCTCCGGAGTGGGAACGGTAAAGGCACGCGTAGACCCGGCTCAGAGAACCATGATCAACGTGAAGCCAAAGGATGGGGTAGGATGGGTCCTCTAGGCAGCGCAGACGGCGAACGCAAACATCCGCCCTGACGAATGCGCATACTCCGGCCTTAGCGCGAAAGCGCTCCTCGAGCACATAGCCCGGGTAGTGCAGGTATGCCGTGTCGTCAGGGCGGCGTATTTGTGTCTCCGTTAGGAAAAGCAAAGCCGGCCGTGCCGTCTCGAGGTGTTGGTGGACGGCGTTGAGGTTTGAATGGAGTCCACGGATGTTAGTGAACTCCACCTCAAATAGCGGGTTGGTGGGGGAGGAAGATGCCGCTGTTAGACCTGCTGCTTTTTTGTGTGCTGCCATGTTGGAGGGTGAAGGGAGGGGCGTGGAAAAGATGACTGCCCTCGCAGCAAGGCTAGACAAGGTGCCGAGTATTGCTTCGTCATTTAACTGTGTGGCATGGTGGTAGCCGATCCGCCGGACGGAAGGGCCCCCGTACCCTCTCGGAAATGGTCGCCGGGTCCCACCATCCGGTCACCAACCGGCACGACGAACCACTCCGGGATTATGCGCGACCTGGTGGAGCAGCCTCCTAGGGTGGTTAGGCCTAGTTGGGCCCCTGTACTATGCCGCGGGCGGCCAGCGGCACCACCGTTTCTACGGGTCTCCCTGGCCGGCGGGTCGACCCACACCACCCACACAATGACTCCGCGGATACTCAGCTGGTCCCACACATGCTGCGAGGATTGCCATCTTTGCATCAGTTGGGCCTCCGGCACTCTCACTCACCGAGCGAAACGCAATAGTACGAATACCATTACCCTTACGTCGATCTTCTATGAGAGGGTAGTACTTCCCCGGTCGATCCGACCCATTCATGCTGAAACCAGCGTGGATCTACTACTACTACAAACTTACAATGTCAAGGAATTCTTTTAGATACTTTTTGTCATAATTACAACGTTTTCCGTTTCAAATAAATTAGTGATGTCAATGGCGACAGTCTTATCATCACAGTGTTAAATGATTGTCCTGCTACCTTCTCATATTACATTATAATAACCTGGCGACAAAAAAGATTGGCTGAGTTTCTAGCCAGTTCTTATCATGCCCAACCTACGCCAACGAACTGGGTATAGGTTGATTTGCTGACATTTTGTAATTTTAACGTTCATATGTGTTAATTTAATTAACTCAAATAAATAAATGTCTTTGTCTCTTACCTATTAACTCAAATAAATAATTGTCGTTGACTTTGATAGTTTGATCGCTAGCATCGATTAACGATACGGTAGTAGATCCAAGCTGGTTTCAGCATGAATGGGCCGGATCGTTCAGGAAAGTACTACCCCTAACCCCATTCCCAGCCGCCGTAGTGGAGGCCACCATACCAGCAGTTTAAGACGCTAGCTTTTCAAATCAAATCAAAGGCATTTATTTGCTAAATATAGGTTTTATGAGATAAATATAACAAATTTGTGTAGTTCTTTGCATTTTACCATGTCAATGTGCAAATTTCAAAACAATTACTTATATAAAACCAAATTATTATCTACGTTGACACTTAAAATAACATTTAAATTAACTTTTGGTATGGTTTCCACCACTTCTGGATTCTACTGACTGCTTACCAGTTAGTGCTTTATCAGGTGGGGTGGAGTCACTTTGGTAGGCTAATATAAAAAAAACTGCGTTGGTAAAGAAAATGTCACTGATGTCAAGATAGTGGTTATATACTTTGCGGTCACTGCATGATTATTGATTATATTATATCGTACTTCGCTAATGAAGAGTTACATTGGTCACTTTTTAACGCCATCTCCGTTTTATATAAATAGTTTAAGTGTCCTAATAATTATATTATGTATGTAGGTATGTAGGTTAAGTGCTGATTGAACTGAAATTATTTTTTTTGTTACTGACAACTATTTTTTTTAAATATCTTGTCAGACATTTAGAATTCTAATAATTATAATAAAATATTTTTTATGGAAGTCACGACACACAACATTTTAAAACTGATGTTAGTAATAGAGAGTTTGTTTTAGTATATAAACTTAACTTACCGAAAGACGAAGCGTGGGCAAGGCCTCCCCACAAGGTGACCGACGACCTTTTAAGGACAACCGATGGATGAGCGCGGCTAACAACCGACCACGGTGGCGAAACTTGGGGGAGGGCTATGTCCAGCAGTGGACGTCTTTTGGCTGATATGATGAGGATGATGATATAAACTTAAAGCTTACAGAAAATAACAAATCAAAATCCTCTCAAGATATTAACTATCTGTGGACCAATTTAAACATGTCAAGTAGTCTTACGTTCCATGCGACGTTTTAAAACTATGTCAACAGTATCAACTTAACGTTGTGTGTTTTTGTTACAGTTCCGGGCTTATGTCATCATCCATAGAGGAGGTGAGTGGATAGTTCCTATTAGTTTTACTTATTTTTAAAGGTGCCGTATATTTAAATAAGTATTTTTTTAAGTTCTTAATGTTCTTATATTGTACATCGGGTAAGAATTGACACAATAACTACTTTCAGTTTAAGAGTGTCGTACAAGATGATTTTTTAGACTAGCTTTCCGAAGCGCGGTTTGTTTGAACGCGCTAATCTCTGAAACTACCACTCGGATTAGAAAAATTCTTTTTGCGTATGATTAGCCCAGTTCCAAAGGAATATCATAGGCCATGTAACATCACGCTACTGGCGACGAGAGCAGAGCAGTAAGCAAAGACGCGGTTGAAACCGCGCCGCGGAAAGATAAGTATTTTAACTATAAAAACACTATACTTTACTTGAATTTCACCTGCGTCTCGTTATTCGGCTCTATAACGGATGCCAACATTTACACTCACTGTGTGTTCATGAGTGTTTAACAGCGATGTTTATTACTTGTTTATTTCTGAGTCTTGTTAATGCGCACTGTTACATCTATGTTTTGAAAATACTGAAATAATGAAGTAGGAAATATACTATAGTTTATAGCTAGTATTATTTTTATATTAAAACTAGCTTTCCGCGGTTTCACCCGCATCTTTGCTAACTGATCTGTTCCCGTCGCCAGTAGCGTGATGTTACATGGCCTATAACCTTTCTCGAGAATTGGGCTATCATACGCAAAATATTTTTTTAAATCCGACTCCGACGAAACACGAGGAAGGTTATAGGCTATGTAATATCACGCTACTGGCGACTGGAGTAGAGCAGTAAGCAAACACGCGAGTGAAACCGCGCCGGGGAAGCTAATTTAGTATAAACTATATTGTATTTGTATGACCGCAATATAAACTTGTCACTTACAAATAGCGACATGTGTTGTCTCTCAGCGGGAAAGGAACGCACAAAAATTATACATGTTTCAAAGATAATAATAGGTATATGGTTTTGTATTATTTATACTTTTACTGGAAGGAAAGATCTGGAAAATGGTAGAATACTTATCTTTTTAGCCGAAAGAGCCACTGTTTAAGTGAGTTCTTAAGAGTGTTAAACCAAACGGTTTAGTACTTCATACTTCTGTTGTTCTGTTAAAACCGGTAACTCTTCTAGCATGAGTATCTGACTAATTTAGGGACCTTACAAAGCCATATTGAAGAGATAATATGTCAGGAGTTTACCACGTGAATTATAAATGAATAATAATAAAATCACAACAACTACTTACACAACGCCATCTAGTCCCAAAGTCATTTTATAGCTTGTGTTATTTATGAGTTCTAGAATGCGGATAAATATTCATACTTTTTTTTTGTAAATACATACATATTATACATAGAAACACTCATACCAATGCATAATAATGTTCATGCACACAAATATTTGCATTGAGCGGGATTTGAACCCGTGAACTGCGTGACAGTCCGTACACAGAGTACCACCTACCACCGAACCACAGAGGTCGACGAATTTAAATATTTTTGAATGATCTTTAGGGGTGGTAGACTTATTGGTCCAGTGTATGCTTACGAATGAATAAGGCAGGATGAAGTTATATTAGTACACTAATATAAAATCTCCAAAAATACCATGAAAATACTGAATAAATCCAAAATTTTCGAGGAAGCCACAACTCTTTTACTAAATTTATACATCAAAGGTAATATTTCTGTTAGTGAAGGAAGCTTTAATTTTATCCATCCTGTTGCCTCTTAAGGAAATGGTCGTTTGTCTTAAGGACAGTTACACAGGTAGGGCTATATATAAACTATGGGTTTGTTTCCATCCTAAAGCAATAGATAATGATATCCTGTGGTTTTATAATTTTTAAGTTTTGTTTTAACGGTTTCCTACTCTTGGAACAAATTCTGTGTAGCGGGTAATATACAGCCATACTTGCTAATATTGTAGCTTGCCACTTATTCAAAGCGAATTGTCTTTAGGCTCTTTAATAAGTTCAGGTTTCCAAGTTTTAAATATTTTTTTAAAATTTAAGTACCTAAGCTTTTAGAAGTTAAAATAACCAATAACTAATCAAAGTTTAAGCAGTTTTTGTCATATTTTGGTATAAACGTAGTTGCACCGTGCAAAGTACCTACGTTTAAAAAAAATTACAAACGAAATTTTTTTTTGGTTTGTCAGATGTTTGGGTAAAATGACTATTAATAAATAATCAATTAATTAATATCTGAATTCTTGAAGTTATAGCATATTCTAATGCTTTATAGTTTATTTCCCATTTCAATAAATGTTCCGTTTTCCTGCGCGATAGATACGCGCAATATAGTGAAATAGCTGTGTTGTGTATGCCCTATAAACTTATATAATCATTTAGTACATGAAAATACATTTTAAAACACGTTAAATCAGAGTCATGGCCACAGATAATATATTTGATAAATACAGATAATAAAACTTCACTTGAGATGTGTCCAGATTTATTTTTACAACCTCTTTGATCAACTCGAGCACAACACACAGCTTCCTGATATCATTTATTACACGTTTAAAAACTTAAAAATTAATAAAAAAAAGTAACGTTTTCCGGTGAAGTTTTTTTAATTCTGACAACACTAAACGGTCTAAGTGACCGCTGATTGCATTGATTTAAATATTTGATTGTGTTGTTTGTTAAAGAATTAATAAAAAAATTTTTGGGGATGTAGATTGATTTATGGTCTTGCCGAATAATGTTATGACAGAAAATTTGTCATTCGTTTGGGTAAATTTGCTTTAGCAAGTTCAAGACTAGTATAGTCAGTCCTGATGTGGACGGCTTTAGGCAAGTGATGTGAACATCCGTATTTTTTCATTGACTTTCTTAATAGATATTTTGTAATCGAAATAAGCTCTGAGTTACGTCAATTAGTGATCTCTTAATCGATCGATAGTATTCGATAGCTCAAGCTAATCTTAAAATAAATAAATGACACATCATTATCGGTAAACTTTTTATTCTGACCTTTCTCTGATTGCGCCACGAGAAAGTACTTACATTCCATAAATACAATCTACACCCTGAATTACATTCTTCATTGATAAAAGTATTAACAACACAAATATTTTACAAACACACCTTATTTTAATCAAATTATCACCAAATTATCATTATTTATGACTATTATCATGACTTATCGTGATTATTATCATTAGTTTACAGTTATGGCTTAATGATGTTGTTTGTTGTTACGGGCAATAGTGCTTTTAAACAGTTTTTTGTAAAAAAATAGTATATTAACAAATATATTTACCTACTTATGGAGTGTGACTTTAAAAGTTTTAAAGTGAAAAACATATTAAAATAAAATGTACAAAAAGTCGGTAAGTAAAATTGATTTATTATATTTTTAAAAATCGATTTACTGTATAAGAAGTGTAGACATAGCATGAGTCAAGTTTTAAGAAATGAGTCTTATTGTAAATATCTGAAAAGCATTTATCCTGTAACTTGGCACGCACTTACGTCGTTCTTCTTTGGAAAGACAGTAACAAGAGAAAAAAAATTGTCATTTAGTTTGTAATTCTCCTTGCTCTATATTAAATTGTTTTTATTATTTACGTTGCGTAATACTTGGATTATTTCTAAACCCCAAAATATGTTTCGTTTAAAAAAATTACCTATCATTACATCATCACATCATCTTCCAGAGCTTCCTCATGCATAAGAGGATGTGTATGCAATTTTCATCACGCTTAGCAGTCTCGTTTAGATTTACATTGGTGTGGCGTCGATAGACGACGCCACACCAATGTAAATCTTCCAAATTCTGAAAGGCTTAGATAGCTAGGAAAAGGCAATGAAAAAGATCATAGACTGCAAGCACATTTAAGTTATGAAACTAATAATACTTAAGGTTCTATGATTACTACGACAATAATTTACTAACTACTAGGCTGTGTCCATACTTCCATATTATTATTATTATAAATAAATGCAAAATTAACTATATCTGTCTGTTACGCTTTCACGCTTAAACCACTGAACCTATTTTGATGAAATTTGGTATAGAGATAGAATGAATATTGGGAAACAATATAGGCTATCTTTTATCGCGCAAAAATGGCTTGAAGGGGTTAAAATAGAAGATGAAAGTTTATGTGAGAAATGCGATGACCGACAATCACGCGGGCGGAGCTGCGAACAGCTAGTCTAAAATATATAATCATTCTATCTTTTTTCATGTCGTAAGAGGTGACTAAGAGAATATGTGTACTAAATTTCACCTCACTGTAGTCACCAATACACATGCCAAAGTCTTCCTTCAGGAGAAGCATTAGCCCAGCAGGAGACATCATAAGGACGATGATGTATAATACCAGCCTGTTTACTGTCCCACTGCAGGGCAAAGGCCTCTTCTCATATAGAGAAGGCATGAGCATTAATCACCAAGCTTGCTCCCGCCTTGAGCGATTGGCAGTTTCAGACTTTTAAGTCCTCACGATGTTTGCCTTCACCATCAGTCAGAAATGTCCAAGATAAACTTAGAAAGCACATAATTTCGGCTGATGATGTGACAACTAAACAAATAAAATAAACAATAATCTATACTATTATATAAAGCGGAAGAGTGTGTTTGTTTGTTTGAACGCGTTAATCTCTGAAGCTACTAGTTGGATTTGAAAATAGTTTTGCATTTGATAGCCCATTTCTTCAGAAAGGTTATAGGCTATGTAACGTCACGCACTGCTGCAGCAGAGCAGCAAGCAAAAACGCAAGTGAAACCGCGCCGCGGCAAGCTAGTTTATTAATAAACAGTAGACAGTTTTTACAACGACATAAATAACGTTTTTTATAACAGTTATAATCCACAAGTGTTTTATTGGCATTTCTTACAATAACTGTTATAACATTTTATTTGTTTGTGCATGTTACCTTGGAATAAATAGGCCTTTTATAAGGTCTCTACGTCAATGAGCATTTTGATATTTACCTTCCTTTCACTCCCCTCTGTTCACGGCTTTCTGTGACCAATCCTTGCAATGAGTGTCTAGCTGATCCCGCCATCTTTCTGGGTCTATCCCGAAATATTAAGTTTATAATGTTCTAATTTATTGACCTCTAGACAAACTGTGTCGTTCCACTATTACATTCAGGTCGTTTAAGTCAAACAACAATGCAATTTGAATACAGCAATCAATGCAGATCTGTTGGGGTTGGACCATTGTGTGATAAGCAATGATGCATGGCTTGCTTATTTCAATTTGGGTACTTATTTACTGCCTTAGTGTTAAAGGCACAATTTTTTTTTATTAGTTACCTAAGTGTTACAGCACAATTTTTTTTAATAATTTCTGCGCTGGAGAACATTTGATACTGATAGTTACTACCTGCACTTGCCCGTATCATCCCAGTACTGAGCAAAAGCCTCCCTAAATGACCTAAGCTCTGTATCGCGGCATTTTGTTAAAAATTAATATTCACACTCGAAAACTATATTTATGGATCACACAAGTTCTGTCCAGTCCTGTGCTAGAGGTTGTCAAATAAGAGAATCAATTTAATAATTAGTCAATTAATGTAAAATATCCGCCATCTTCACAATCCACCTTGAAGAATTCATCCGCGATTGCCGGCTTATATTATTCATAAAAATATTTAAATAATATCCGTCACCCCAAACCTTTACATCATTATATCCAGTTCAATTAACACTATCATTAATACACGACAAGATGGCCGTTTGCTAAAACTGGCGGGAATCGGAATCATTAAAATCAAATATGTTACTGTCATACAGTCATAATGATACGGCACGTGTTGTAAACAAACTTTAAATAGCTGTCCGCAAATAAATTATTTTGTAAACTGTTTGGCAGGGAATGTTACTTTTTTTTACGAATTGCGTCTGTTATAACAAGTGCAGTTGTGATGGCAGAAAATGATGTCTTTGTACGACCCAAGATTTTTATATACAAGGTAAAAAAAGAATAGAAAAGTTGTTTTATATGTGATCGTTTGCCATGGTAGTTTTCTGTATCTTGGGAGCAATTTAGATATCTTACGATTTTTTTTATTACTTTTTCATAGCCCTTTACAAAATAAAAAGGTTTTACTACGTTTTATATCCGATTTAATGCAAATTTAAGATAGTTACGTGTGTATAACTCGGATGACTTGACTATGTTCATGTACTTAGATTAAGGCAATGAGATTACTCTATAACCGCTGCAATATAAAATATTTAGCTCTCTTTGGCACACACGCTGTATTCACCGGATGTTTTGACTGTGTTTTTCATTAATATAAATTATTTTCTCAACAATAAGTTTATCTCTCAATACATTAACTTTCGTCCATGTAGCTTTGAGTACATATCAATTGAATTTATCTCTTTTTTATTTATTATTATATTGTTTCAACACTTCAAAGATGTAAAAAAATTTAGTTTGCGTTTTGGAGCTGAATCGTTGGAATTTTGTTTAAAATCTTTGCTAAATCAGACTAAGACCGAAAACTTTCTGCCTCTGCGTAAGATAAAATAAATCAGTAGTTATAATAATTATATGTTAACCACTTCAAAAATGTACTCATAATTTGACGTCAAATAACAAGTTTTATTTATTAGATTGTTGTGAAATATTTAAGAAATAATTTATATTCTGATGAAAAAATTATCTAAAATGATCTTTTTGGCTTTCATATTTTATTTAAATAAGTAGATAGAATTATTAGCCCTGGTTAGGAACACGTAAGCAATGTTCTTCAAGTCTTTTTGATTGTTTACATTATAAATTTTTTCAACCTTTTTCATAACTGACCACTTTTGAGCTCCTTTGTTTAATAAACTTCTTGCAAATTCCTAAACAAAATGTAATTAAATCTATAAAGAGAGCTAAACATGTACCTCTATGTAAATAATATCTAGCTAATTCACACTCAATAACGCCCACGCGATGAAAAAACTAAATTAAACATTTTTAATTTCGTCTTTCGAACTTTTAGCTTTTAGTATGAACGCGAACAGACTGAGCGCGTAACGTGAAACAAGGGCGCTACTGAAAAAAATAATTTTAAATGTTACGCGTTGTCGTGTTTGATCGCGCGGGAATTTTGACGTTTTGGTTTTAAAAAAGTTTTCGTTTGGTAATTCTTGTGCTGTGATTAAGTTTGTGAGAAATATAGGTGTTGTTTTTAGGTGGTTAATAGGCAGGTTATAAATTTATATGGCGTAAAATATAAATTAGGTCTAAATAAAAAGGGTAAATAAGGCTATACCGGTGCATCTATTAGTTTTTATAGCTAATAAAGCTTACCTACATAAACCTATCCCAAAGTACCTAACGAATATATAAAATTTAATATTTTATTATTCAATTATTAATACTTTAATATATTATATTTTTATACTTTTCCTTCCTTAAATATTATCTTAAAGAGCTTTTATTACTAGTTATAAGACAAACTAATTAAATTCATTTGAATCATTTGAATGTTAGGAATTTATGATATTAATAAAACTGCACAAGTGCGAGTCGGACTCGTGCACGTAGGGTTCCGTATCATTACCTATCTATAAAAATGGCAATAACGTCATGTCTGTTGTATGGGACCCCCTTAAATATTTATTATATTCTGCTTTTTAGGATTTGTTGTTATAGCGGTAACAGGAAAACATCATCTGTTAAAATTTCAACTGTCTAACTAACTATCACGGACCACAGTTTAAGAGATACAGCCTGGTGACAGACAGACGGACAATTAACTTACAATAGTACAGTCAAAAGAACTAAAAAGTAACTAGACCTTTTCATCGTTCTATAGTTAGATACCATTTGATACACTTAAGTAACTAACGTAAAAATGTTATATAATTAACGTAAAAAGAGAGCTTGAAAAGTATCTAAACTAAAAAGAAAACTAAAAAGCATTGATAACCACTCACCAGCAGAAACACAACGCTATCAAAGTATTAACACTTTCTCGGTCGTGCTTCTAATAAAAAGCTCGTGTTTCCTTTTCAACCAAAGAAATATGACGTATGAAACTCATTTATTTTCTCTGTCACATATCATGAACCTGAATCATGGTTTGTTTTCTATAATACATCAACAAAATTCTAAAATCCTACACACATTTATTATTATTCTCACTGAATTTATATTTTACAAAAGCTTAACGTAACTAGCCGGATAAATAAATCAGTAAACCACAGACAAAAGCCGAAACAGGAACATAAACATTAAATGCGTCATATGTAAAAAACTTAACAATATATTTAATAAACACTTCAAATTTATAATTTTAAGGATATGTACACATAGCGAATAGCGACAGATCGACTTAAATTCAGGCCTCAATTTTCGCCACCTTGTTCGGTTGTGAGCCACCCTGGTCCATGGGAGCAACCCATGGTAAGGGTGGGGGTTAGGGTACCACATTTATTAGATCAAACTATAAACCAAAAGATATCCACTTCTGAATATAGTTTCCTCAAGTTTCGCTACCTTGTACGGTCATGAACCGCCTTCATCCATCGTCAGTCTTTGTGAGGAGCCTGCCAAGCATACGGCAAGCTATGTCGACTGTGAAGTGATAGGGAAAGAAAGAGTACCGAGGGAGTAATTTCAACTCTCGTCAATTAAACGCAATAGTACGGCAAAACCGTCAAGGCGCAACTACACTAGGTAACATGTCGCGGCGACATAACACCCAAAATTTCGGTGCTATGTTTGTAGGACAATGTCGCTCGACACTTGCCTTGTTCACACTACCCAGACTGCCGAGCGACACAGCCCCGAAACACAAAGCGACACGTGTCCTGATTATGTCCCTCGACAGTTGTCCGACACGAAACTTGTGTTCCGCGCGATGTCGCCCGAGGTCTCTTGCGACATTTACACATAGCACGTAAATTTTGGGTGACATGTCGCCTAGTGTAGTTGCGCCTTTATTCTATAAGAAGGTAGTTCAACCGGTTGATCAGACCTATTTATGCTGAATCCAGCAAGGATTTTGAATAAGCCCTGTAAAAATACGTACAAATCCTTATTGAACAATGAATATGCCAAAATACTTTATGTTGAAAGATATAAGCCATATATTTAACACATAAAATGAAGTGTTTGTATGTATTTCACGGGCTGACGCCGGAAAATGCTTGCTTGATTTATGTGTTTTCGGGGAAGGACGTAGGATGGTGATCCTCAATCGATCTGTGGTCCCACCTAATTTTATCAATAATTATTAAAAAAACTCAAGGAGTATAGTTAAATGGAGAAAGCTATAGTTAATTAATATCTACATTAGTTATGTTGATGACTACCAACCAGAATACGAAGTGTGAACTTACGTTTAGTACGAGCGGGAATCAACCTATGGATAAGGGCGGTTCAAAGGAGGACCGTCTATATGAAAGAAAAGAAAGAAAGAAAAAGCATTTATTTACTGCCCAGAGGCGACATACAAAAGATAACAACGAGCTATAAATATTGCACAAAACCTTTATATATGGATATGATTAGTATAGACTTGTATTTATAAGTGGACATCTTGCGATTAAATTATACCCGCCTGTTTGCTGTATACTTGTTCGGCACGTAATATAAATAGGTACATGATTAATAAGAATATTATTTTTATTTTAGCATTCAGAATGTAAACCCTAAATGCATAGCTCCTACAACCATCTACTTATGCACAAGTACAGTAAATCAATATTATGTAAACTTACTCCCCATGTAGAATACTTAAACAATGTGCAGTACACCCAGTGACACCCACGAGTTAACACAAAATAAATCATCATTTATTTATGCTAAGCATCCTGTAACGTCGGAAAGTGACGAGTTGATCGCCTACTAACATGAATAACCTAGTGTATTTACTAGTGCAATCACGTGAAAAGGCGTCGTACACATGACGGATATAAACGTCCTACACTAGTATTGTCAGCAATAGTTGTATGCTGATGTTGAACGTGAATTAATCAATAGGCTCGTCTTGCTTATTCATACATCTAACATTGCGAATGTGCTTTTGGTTTTTTTCAAGCAACTTCGGTGGCACATTAGCACATGGTCCATCAAATTGTGAGTGGTATACCTACATACCGTAACCTAAGAAGAGACAATGTAAGCACATCTGAGCCGTTGCCGAGCATTTACCTCGAACGAAGACCTAGGCGGTAATAGATGAAATATATCTCTGCCTATCCAGTCTATTGAATAATCTAGAATGTAAATAGGTAGACCTTATTACTTCAAGATAATTGCATTATGTAGCTAAAAATAGCGAAAATAAAGCTTCACGTGTTCAAATATTTATGTAGTTCTCTTATATTTTGTGCCAAGACCATTACATAGACTGAAAACGTACATTTTTCACATTCCAGTCGCAATTTTAAACGATAATAAACCAGCTATGTGTAAAAAAAGGAAATGGCCAGCATTTTTATTTGCTTAAGGGCTCCCACACAAAACCGCGAATTCGCATCGCATCGCAAATATCTGCGAATTCGCACGAACGCACCGCAAGAATTTCCGATCTGCTTCGCATCGCACATTCCTGTGATATTACGTCATCCTTGGTGACGCCATTTTAGTCCGCTCTGAGACAGCTTTAGAGAAAGACGCGCGGTGCCTGCGCCGCCTTCTTTGTTTATAAAAAAATGGCGGAATATGATATAGATTTTTTAATATCTTTAATTGAGGAGCGTCCCGTCCTTTGGGACACAAGTGATGAACATTATAAAAATAAATTTATTGAGCAAGATGCGTGGAAGAGCGTCTGTGAAAGTTTGTTTCCAAATTTCCAAGACAAAGAAAACAGTGAAAAAACAAAACTTGGTAAGTACTTTTATTTCTACAACAATACAATCAATGCATATAAGTATGAATTAAATAGCGTGCGCGCGTGTAAGAGGACTTCCAGAATCTGGCGCGCTATTCGTACTTCTATGAATAAATGTAATTCAGTGGAATAAAGTGTACGACAAGGTAAATAATGAGCATCGACTAATGTCGTGTTTCTGACCTATTTTGATTTTCTTATAAATGACTGACAATTATTTTGTTTGCTTATAAAGTTGAATTATGTTTTTTTTTTAATAACGTTTTAAAATTGTTATTACTTATTTCTGATGTTTTCCTATGCCCATTATTTATCTTGAAGTACCTACTGTATATCTACAGTACGTCCGAAATAACTTGGTAAGCCCAAACCACGCGCAGAAGGCTGCGCACGAACGTTTTTTTGGAACCAAATGGTGGCATACTCTTTATTCAATCAAATATCGCAATCGATTTTAATCGATTTGGAATTTATTAATTTTTGTTTATACGAGATATTGAACGAAATCGATTTACAAACATAGTTAATGTTATCGTTAGTAAACGAGATTTCGACTTTAATAAAAAAAAAAAGTAATAAAATTTTATTTTCTTGGTTGAAAAACATGATTTAGTTAAATATCAATTATTTATAAGCTTCTATACAAATAACGACTGTTTGAGAATATTTTAAACCTCCATAAAAAATTGAATATAAATATATTTTTATTACTTAATTTAAATCGATTTGAAGAAAAATCGATTAAACAACACCCTCAGACACGCGTATTGGACATCTCTCTTTAGTAACTTCGTAAAGCTTCGTGCTTATTCGGCAATGTTCGGGTCCCGGTAATATATCTCACTCACATGTTAGCATTGGTGTCATTTTCGTGTTGCTATCTCTGTCTTGAGCACAGACGGTGACAAAAGTGGTTGTTATTATTAAATTGTTAAGTTTTTTGTGTAGTGTTAGGTTTTTTCTTTAACTCAGAAGTTGTTTTTGTAGCTTTCTGTCTCAAAGTGTTTAAATATTTATTTTATTGGTACTTGGTCCCTGTATTAGTACATTTTTATTCGTATTTTGGTTTAAAAAAATAAATGTCAATAACAGTTTTTTTACGAGTGTACATGCGCTAAAGTTCGCAGAGCCTATGTTCAGGCTTGCCAAGTTATTTCGGACGTACTGTATTTAGAACTAAGCAAGTACTTCTATAATTTCAAATTTTTTTTAATTGCCACTTCAAGGCTCCAAAGACACTAGAAAAATAATTCGAAAACTTGTCTCTTATTATATTTGCACTCATTATTCTTGCATTCAACGTCTGTAGGCTTTGTAGTTCAGAATCATCTATGATCATTTCTACGGGGGATTGTAATCCATCGCGGTTCAGTACAAAGTTGTGTAATATACAACAAGCTTTGACAATATCGACTGCAAAATCAATTGAGACGTTAAGGGGTCGATGAAATACTCGCCATTTGTTGGCTAGTATGCCGAAAGCACACTCGACATATCGCCTCGCCCTACTCAAACGGTAGTTAAATATTCTTTGTTTAACGGTTAAATGCTTGCCAGAATAAGGGCGCATAACGTTATTTGAAATAGAAAAAGCTTCGTCTCCTATGAAAACAAACGGGACCGGTTCTTGAAAGCCTGGCAACGGCTTCGATATTGGTATGGGCAAGCTACCTTTCATCAGTGAGTCATAAAGTTTCGAGTTGTGGAAAATTGTGGAGTCGCTTTCCTTTCCATATGCTCCTATATCCACGTAGATGAATCTGTATTTAGAGTCAGTAATAGCCAACAAAACAATTGAATTATAACCTTTGTAATTGTAAAACAGTGATCCACTATTTGCGGGACTACGGATACGAATATGTTTGCCGTCAATGGCTCCTAAACAGTTAGGGAAATTGGCTTTCTTGTCAAAATCTGCACTAATTTTTTCAAACAGCTGTTGTGTTATTTCAGGCATGTTTTGACGTAAACAGCGATCCCATATTGCGTTACACACCAATCGTATTGTTTTCGCTATTGTACTTGCACCTCTATAATAGTTTAAATGCATATCGTTGAATTCTTCTCCGGTTGCTAAAAATCTGAAATTAAAATAGAAAATTTAACAAAAAATAGTGGAGACAATTAAAAATTTACCCTAATATGACATTAAATACACACATAAAATATTTTTAAACATATGAATGGTTTCTTTGTATTTAATTTCATAGGGATACCCCTACATTAATGATTAATTTTGTATAATTTACAGGTAATGAAGTATTAAAAAAATGGAGAGGGATCAACGATACCTTTAAAAAGTACGTAAAGAAACTTAAAGACGAAAAGCGATCTGGAACAGGAGCAAAATCTACCAAAGAATACCATCTGTACAAGCAGTTATTATTTCTTAAAAAAAATTTACAAAATGAGACAACAGATAGCATTAATGAAACGGAAATGCAAGCACCACCTGGACAAGAGAATCAAGCAAGATCTGAAAAATCTCCAAGACGATACCAGCAGAAGCCGCGAAAAAGAAAGGCAAACGAGTTTGAAGATGAAATTATTAACATTATAAAGGAACCGGAAAACAGGCACTTGTCTTTTTTTAAGGGAATTCTACCGTCTCTGGAAAAATTGGATGAGAACAAAACACTTATTTTTCAAAGTCGTGTTCTCCAAACTTTAACAGACTTACTTCAACCGGCATATCAAGGCTACCCACCTTATAGTTCCTCCTATCAGCCTAGCAACTACCAGAGCTACACAGGCTATCAAACTCAACATTTTGCAAACCAAACACCACTGACACGCCCACATTTATCACACGAACAGTCATCAAATGCAGACCAAACACCAATTCTACATTTATCACACGAACAATCATCAAACGCAGGGGAAGATCAAATTAATTCACCTAGTGATAATTATTCTACCTATAGCGCTTTGTCGACGGAAGAAGAGTTTGATTTTACATAATATTATTATATTAATTTACTATTAACTGCTGATAATCACAAATTTGATTTTTCGCAAAAAAAAAAACAATTAAAATGTCAATAAATAAATTTTGTTTTACTTTACCTGATAGTCAGTCCCAGCATTTCCAAAGGCATAACAGGAATTCTTCCCTTGTACGATCGTTTTTGAAGGCATGGTGATAATAAACTCAAAAGCTCTTCAAATGAAGATATGCTCATTCTAAAATAATCAAAAAATTTATCTTCTTCAGTTCTCAACGCATAGTACTTTTGAGTAAAATAGTTCCCATCAGAGTTCATAATCGTAATAAATGGATGAACCCAGAATCTTCTTTTTCTTTTATATCTATTTAACAATAACAGCAGTGCAATAATCTTTTTGCGATCCATCTTACGCTTCCTAAAAACACGTCTAGTACGGCTGACTACACTTGAAGGAATGGTCGCCCTACCAAACGGTTTGCCGCACTAAATCGTATCGCAGAAATTCGCATCGCAGGTTCCTGCGATGCGAATTCGCATCGCATCGCATCGCAGTTTTGTGTGGGAGCCCTAAGATCAACTTTCATTTCAAACTAATTTATTCATTTAGTTTAAATGAATGACACTCACATGATCATTCAAATTAAACAAATAAAGGCAGCCTATAAAAACGGTCTGTGTTAAACAGTCATTTGGCGTTCGATAAACGATCTTTATTTGATCGATTGATTTATTTGGTCGTGGGTTCGATTCCCACCCAGGACAAATCTTTGTGTGATGAGCATGATTGTTTGTTCTGTGTCTGTGTGTAATTTATCTATAATATGTATGTATTTACAAAAAAAAAGTCTATAAGTAGTATATCAGCTGTTTAGTACCCATAACACAAGCAAATATAATTGCTTAATTTGGGACTAGATGGCGCTGTGTAAATATGGTAGAATATTATTATTATTATATTATTTGAAAACTTGATTTTATGAAATGGATCGTTCAGCGCTGAATCGCTTTTACAGTATTATGTCAATGTCTATTATTGACAGCACTTTAGCGCCGAACGAAAAATTTAAATTTTAAAGAATCATGGATTAAAGTTTGATAGAAAGCCACTGTAAGTGACGACCCCACTTACTAATTCAGAATAATTTATTATTATCATCATCTTAAAGTTTGTCCCGTCTGGTGTCATAATAATTCTTAATAATATCTAAACCTAGATAGAATGCAAACCGCGGTGTTGCAAAAAAACCATCTATCATAGGCGACTATATTATGATACTAGGTAATGCAGCAGCGTTGTGTTTAAAAAAATTAACTTACCGTCTTTCATCTGCCTGCCAAGCGTGATGACAATGCCAAACACCTCTCCTTGGGAGCAACCAACACACAACGCCATCTAGACCCAAAATAAGCATATTACAGCTTTTGTTATGGGTTCTAGAATGTGGATATACATACTTAAATAAACTTTTTTGTAAATACATAGGTACCATACATTATTATACATAGTTACACCAAGACTAATGCAAATAGACATGTTCATGCACAAAAATATTTGCACAACAACCCGCGACGTCTGTGTGGCAGTCCGTACACAGTACTACCGAACTACAGAGGCAGTCTATATCCCAATAGAATGATAATTTGACTGAAAATAATGTTTTTTTTTTATATAAACTATCATCATACTCATCAATTCACATTGTTTACTGCAAAAACATGAACACAGAAACAAAATTAACCCACTTAGAAGTCATCAGTTCATTGTTCTGTGTAATTAAAAGAAAGTTATTTTAATTTTACATGCGGTATCTATCACTTAAATGGAGCGATTTGGTAATTATATTTCTTTATGGGGGCATGAAACTCGCACGTTTTTGATGTGAATATTTTCTTGTTATTGTGGTTTTGTGGTCAAGTAAATGACCCACCTAATATGTAGTTATTCAGGAGGTCACAGTAACCTTTTCACATCCAATTGATAAAAAACAGAAACATGAATTAACAGTATTTGCAAATGCTTAGAGTGGTTACGTTACGAAGTTGCGGGTTAGAAACCGAGATTGTAGGCACTAATGTGAATTTATCAAAATCATTAATCATCTGTTTGACTCTCAGCTTTTCTTAAATATAGAAAAATTTTGAATGTCAAATGTTTGTATTTATGACATAAAAATATTAGTAGCTAGTAATCGTATAAGTAAATCCGTCTTGTGCAAACGTAGTGATCAATGCTCATTACTGCAGAAGTCATGAGCTTCGATCACTCGAGAAGAGGCCTTCACCCTTCAGTAAGAATATTAATCTAAAATATAGATTTTTATGTATTCATCTGGAGCCAGAACATTAACGTATAATATACAGACGTCCAGTCTACGTCGACCACAGTTATTCACCTTTTTCTAAATATATTAGAAACGTGAGTGAGCCAGAACGTATTTATCCGTCCATAAATTTTGTTTTTGTAGTAGGTATTTATCAAAATGTATGAGCAATTTCCGTAAAATGTTTAACACTTTCACTAAGCTGTATTTTCGATAGGGTGACGTCACCAATTCGTCGTCACTATTAAAATACTTAAAACAACACAATTAAGATTACTTTTGATTACTTTTGTTTGCTTCGGTGGCGCATTGGGAGTATTGTGCGCGAGGTTGTAGATTCAATATATAATGCGGGACAAAACTTTGTGGGATCTATAAATTAGTGTAAATTGCCACGCAATTTAAAAAACCTAGGTAGTTAGAAACAATTTGACTAATTATATAGAAATCAAAATCTATTGTTTTTAATACGAGTATATTACATACATACATACATACATGTATTTTAACTACTTTGTGCAAATTGAAACCGACTGTTTAAATTTTCTTACTAGTCTAACTTATACAATGCAATGTTGTGTTTCAGTTCCATTTCTGTACTCCTTTAAATTATAATCTACAAAAATATTGTATTAAGAGTAGGTAATAAGCTAACGATTAAAAATAGTGTCTGTATTTCTTGCTTGTTCTTTTCATGACTACCCTGGTTATCGAACAAATTGACTGTCATTTTTCTTGACGTTCGTAAATGTCACTCATAAATAAAATAATAAATGAGTTTGAATTTGAATTTAATGTAAATAAATGTACAATAAGTGACCTTGTCACTGCAGCTATTTTTTCAAAAAATCTTTGATTGGACAGTAAATTTGTTGCTCCAGCGAGCGTGCTCCAATCTGTCAATTTCACTTCACTCGTACAAACTCTCTCTTACCGCTGTACATAAGTCACTTCCAAAACGCGCCAACTTTCCCGAAACTCGCGTATAGCAACAACTTTATCAACAACACGATAATTACTTACTAAAAGATTTTAAATAAACACCACAGGCGAACTAAACATCTATTAGTAAAATATTAAGCATGTCATAAATCATTTTTTAACGTATTATAAATATTGGCGAGCGGCCAACAATTGGTCATCTCACCTTAATTTAGTTTAATATTATTACACAGTTTACGATAATGTGTGAGAGACATCTTTGGTTTTTTTAATAATCGATATTTGTATATTATATGTTTTTTTATTAGTGGTTGAAATAAGAATAGTAGTGACCTACCTCCATATTAACTGGCTTGGTGACTTGTGGAGTTACGTCTGCCCTGCACCGTGTTGCATTGTGTGTACTTATCTCCTACTACTTATAATATTTTACTAGCTTTCCGCGGCGCGGTTTCACCCGCGTCTTTGCTTACTGCTTTGCTCCCGTCGTCAGTAGCGTGATGTTACATAGCCTATAACCTTCCTCGAGAAATGGGCTATCATAACTAAAAGAATTTTTGAAATCCGTCTGATTTCAGTTCAGTTGCAGAGATTAGCGCGTTCAAACAAACAAACTCTTTCGCTTTATATTATAGTATAGATTACTTGTGTACCTATAAATAACTAAAGCTTTATTCGCTTTAGGATAGATTCGCACTTTTCTAGTTAACTTGGATCAAAAGGGAAATATATCTATTATCGCGGTTTCACAAACATTCAAACACCCTGTCTCTGCCCAAATATATATGAATCAACAAAGTTTTATAAGATCTTCTTTTAAGCTTTTTCTTATACGGGAATAGAAACAACTTGTACAGCAGACACACATAATCCTGCTGTGAGGAAAATATTACTCGAAAATACATAGTTTTGAAATTACTAAGCTTTTAATCATTATCACTATTATTATCTGTACTATTATACAAAGCAGAAGAGTTTGTTCGTTTGTTTGTTTCAACGCGCTAATCTCTGCAACCACCAGTCGTATTTTAATAATTCTTTTTGCGTATGATAGCCTAGCTTTTGAGGAAGGTTATATGTAACATCACGCTACTGGCGACGGGAGCAGAGCAGTAAAAATACGTGTGAAACCGCGCCAAGGAAAGCTGGTCATTATTATATCAGGCCATTTTGAAATGACACAAAATAATATGAGGTCTTGACGTTCTTACTTTTATTTGAGTCGTATGTTTAGTTGGCATTAACCTTGACCAAGCAATTGTCCCGTTTCTTTAACACACTTGCGCTGTTTTTGATATTTTAGTAAGTATATTTGCGTGCATGCCAATTTGTAGTTGTTGTAAATTATATGTTTAAGTGTGACATATATTTATCGTATACAGTCCACGATAGCTATTAGAATAGTGTCTACCTGGACTCCACTGACTACTTACCATCAAGCAGATTTTAGTCATTTTCGTAGACATAAATTATAACATAATTTTAAAATTTCATCTCCCGACATAGTGTACATCATTTTACTAATCAAGCCCTTTCATTTGATACCCATATTAAGAAGTTGTGGAAAAATATAATATCCGCCATTTTGTGGCGCCGGCCATCTTGAACCGATCTTCATTAAACTACATACACAACACATTAGCTAAAAAAACTCGACAAATTCACCATTCAAACAAAAAAAACGAAATCAAAATCAGTTTATCGTTCACCTGATCTAACCCGATCTGCCTTCATACATAACGCTGATGACTTATATGACGCTAAGAGACGTCCACTATTAGACATAAGCCTTGCCGCAAGTATTAGAGGACTTTGTCATATCGCCACCATACCATCTTCTTAAACTGCTGGCATGGTGGCCTCCACTATGGCGGCTGGGAATTGGGTTAGGGGAAGGGAATGAGGGAGGTGAAGAAAGAGGAAAGGGAAGAAATTGGGCCTCCGGCGCTCTCACTCACCGAGCGAAACGCAGTAGTACGGATACTACTACTCTTACGTCGATCTTCTATGAGAGGGTGGTACTTCCCCGGACGATCCGGCCCATTCATGCTGAAACCAGCGTGGATCTACTACCGTCAGCCTCGCCACGGTTGACAGGTCAATTGTCGATCTCAGTGACGGTAGCCTTAGAACTGGACGCTGTTATCCGTCCTTTTTTTATTTTCTCCTATCTTCCTTCTTATGTGATAATTTGACTGCTTATTTTCGAATCTCTTAGTCGGCCGAAAATCAAATTAAATAATCCTAAAACATCTCATATACATAATTATATTTAGTAATATCTACGTAACTAGTAGATATTTTTGGACCAGTGGGTGCGTTTGCGACGTATGTAATGTGGTAGGGTCACGACTGACTTGTATCTCATAATTCACATGCCAGAGCGTTAATAGACATGAATAGGCGGATTTGTAAACTAGCTGAAATATTATATTATATTATGTTTAATAACAACTAATATTTATGTAAATAAACGATAACATGTTGTCTTGGTGGTTCAACAGTACTGAATACGGACTGCTTCGCGCTACGCAGAGGTCTCGGGTTCGATGATCGAGTTGGGAAACTTATATTGGGGTTTGCTGTTGAAAAATTCTTAGTACTTATGAGTCCTGAACCCGGGGTTGCGTGTGGTGTGACACGGGATCTCATATAATTGGGTGCGCGTAACTCATTCCCACCTCTTCCTTCAGGAAAAGCTCGGTGATACCTATGTATTATAATCGAATTTTCATGTATTGCCATAGCAACACCTGATATTAAAAACCTGAACAACACCTAAATTCTCACAGAGTAATAAAAATAAACATTTTAGTTCGTAAACTAAAACCATGTGTTAAAGGTATATTATAGTGAGACATTATGTCTGTTTGGTTGACGCTGGTAAAGAGTTCGCAGTGGGGCGTCGGGTGTAACCAAAAACCTTTATTTGTAAGTATTATATCTTGGATATTACTGATAGATTTCCCAGGCCTAATTTTTTCCCTTTCAGTTTTCTCACCTCTCTTAATGCCTTCGCCTACGGTAGGCAGCGGCCTTGCGGAGTCTGGCATTGAAGAAGCAGTGCCAGAGACTCTTGAGTCTTCCATGAGCGACAGTTACCACTTAGCATCAGGTGGGCTGTTCGCTCGTCTGTTACTGTCGACAATAAAAAAAAAAAATATTGCATACAAGATCGCAAAAGGTAAAGTGCTCCTGCTTTGTAGACAATCGCCTTTTCCACATGAACATTAATCACTAATCATTACTCTTGCTCAGGACGAATTCGCGATTTGTTTTGACCGAGGCCGTGTATCCATCATCCTGATGAGTAAATTCATCTGGATGAATGGAGCATAAATCGTGTCGTCTCTGATGAAGAACCATTCCATTTTTTTCAGTGGGTGCTTATTTTTTTAATGAAATGTGACGTTTTAGTAACCTTTCAGTGGTTACGCACCAGGCTGCACACTAATAAAGAAGAGACAGGCAGACATGTAACTAAGTAGCGCTTCTAAACTCCAAAAGCGATTGTCACTCCTTAATAATTTGTAATTTAATTTGATTAAAATTTAATTTGTGTGATAGTTGTTAACGAAAATAAGAATTGTATAACTGACTAATAATAGTACAGTTGGCATTTTGTAATTGATAGGTAGTCGACCCTTACGCAAATAAAATCGCAGGAAATAGCTAGTTAAACCGTAGACATAATAAAATGACAAGTTTTATTTCGTTCAGCAATGCCTGGATTATACAGATTTATTTGTGTGATTAATTTTGTTAACATGTAAATTATATCTAATTATTTTTAGAATAACAAATATTCCACTTTTTCTAAAAATAT
The DNA here is from genome assembly GCA_963082885.1 of Parascotia fuliginaria. Lineage (NCBI taxonomy): Eukaryota > Metazoa > Arthropoda > Insecta > Lepidoptera > Erebidae > Parascotia > Parascotia fuliginaria. The sequence continues at coordinate 2,706,721 of OY720197.1, read as the reverse complement.
TTAGAAATACCCACGGCAAGAGATAGAATTGTTCAATATTCTAGAAAGACCGTTGCTAGCCTTAAGGCCTGTTCAAATCTGAGCGGTATTCGCTGCCGCTGTGGGTAGAACTAAATACCGCACTGATATCGCTCATTTTATTGTGAACAGTAGTATTACCGTATACCCACTCAGTTTTCTCTACCGTAGACGGTAGCGAATACCGTTTAGGTTTGAATGGGCCTTTATAAAGTCCACATTTACATGATCAAATATATGTATAGATCGCGTATTCTAACTCAGCCGCTCTGAAGTTACTTTCGTCTAAATGACACGTTTATCGCATCTCATCTTTCATCATTTAGTTCCAAAAAATGTTTACAGCGATGCCTTGCGTGCTAACTTCAACACTGTAGTATTTTACTCAAGAAAGGATCTCGAATAGGATAATGGATATTGCTATGGAAAGGTACTCTAAGGAAAGCGCTTTCGTTCCCTGTCGCAATCTACTTTTCATTTATTTAATAAACTCGGTAGATAATTTAGCAATAAAATATATACAATACAATATTTAAAAATAAAAATTTGTAAAAGTACATTGACATAACTTCGATAAAATATTAGCCCGTCGGAATTATTTAGTACTGACCTACCTTCAGAACCATTAATGAGTGGAGTCATAAATAAAACTGGCACAAGAGCGTGAAGTTTGGCAGTTCTTAATTTTGTCGCTCAATTAAAGCCTGGAACTCTTTACCAGCGCATGTGTTCCCATCTAACTTTTATCCTGAGTCTTTTAAGCGGGGCGTGGAAAAGCATCTCACTAAGACGCCATAGTGGAGGCCACTATACCAGTAGCTTGGCTTTCGGAATGGTGTCCACCACTTCTGGATTCCACTGACTGTTTACCATCACGCACAGTAATGTCACCCTGGTAGGCTAATATATATAAAAAAAAAACTACTAAGAAAGGCCATGGCCGGCAGTGGGTAAATTTGCCCTGAAGATAATGACTTTTGTTGACAATTTGGCTGCCTCTGTGTTTATTTATTTATTTATTTATTTATTAAAACTTCATATACATAAATAGTATATTGGCGGACTTAATGCCTGAGGCATTATCTACCAGTCAACCAGTACAGGTGGTGCAGAGAGAAACAAAGTAGGTGCATTTGAAGAGCCGTGGAGTAGAAACGACTAATACTTACAAAACAGATTAACTAATTAAATATATATATTATAAACAATACAAACATAAACTTACATATATATACAATCATACATAAACATACATAAACATACATAAACATATCATAATATAATAGATGATAGACATCATTGTGATGAGTCTGCCTGCCCACGTAAGAGGAGTTCTTTCACCTTGATCTTAAACGCCAAACGGTTGGTGGCCATCCTGATTCCGAGAGGGAGTGCATTCCAAAGTCGTACAGATTGAACAGAGAAGGAAGAGCCTACAAAATTAGAACTATGAGAAGGACATTGAAGGAGTAAATTATTGGAAGAACGGAGGACTCGGTTATGATTAGTACATAGAAATTTAAAATAGTCCAATAGGTAGGAGGGAGGAGTGGGAGAAGTAAGGAAAGAATAGAGGGTCGTGAGAGTACGCAGACTGCGGCGCTGGCGAATAGTTAACCAAGTCAGCTGGGAACGGTATGTAGACACATGGTCATACTTGCGAAGATTAAAAACAAATCGAATGCAGTTATTAAGAAGACGATCATATTTGTTTAGGAGATCTGCATTCAGGTCCAAATAGCATACGTCACCATAGTCGATTAAAGGGAAAACTAAAGCTTGTACAAGCATTACCTTTGTCTTGGATGGGAGGAAGTTTTTTAGGCGATAAAGAGTGCGTAGAGTACCGATGACTCGTTGGCTCACGCTAGTCACTTGAGCTTGCCAGTTGAGAGTGGAGTCAATGTATAAGCCGAGATCTTTGACACTGGCACTCAGTTCTATAGTCGAGCCATCATAGATGATTAATGGTAACTTGCTTGTATCTAACAAGCGTACCATGTGTTGGCTCCCTAGCATGATGGCCTGACACTTGTTAGCATTTACCAAAAGACCAAAGCTATTTGACCAATTTTTTATTTGGTCTAGATCACTATTCATTTCATTAATTGCTGTATATATACAACCTACCTTAGCCTGTGAGTAAAGTTGCAAGTCATCGGCATACAGATGATACGCGCACTGAAGATTTTGGGTTATGAGATTGATAAATATTGAAAACAAAAGCGGAGAGAGAATGCCACCTTGAGGGACACCAGCCTCCAGATCACACCAACTGGATGAGGAATCGTCCAGGCGCACCGACTGCTGACGTCCCTGAAGATAAGAAGAGAACCATTTCACTGCTTCGGAAGAGATCATAAAGTAGGATAGGATGGATAGCAGGATATCGTGGTTGACGGTGGTGAAGGCGTTGGAGAAGTCCACGAGAGTGAGAACAGTGACTTTACCATCCTCCATACCCGTCCTCACATCACCGGTCACCTTAAGAAGGGCTGAGGTGGTACTATGCCCAGGTCTAAACCCAGATTGTAAAGGTGTCTGTGTGTCACAATAAGAGCGCAAGAGACTGCTACAGCCACATGGGACAATACTGTGTGTGATCCATAAATATTCGTTCGAAGTCTAGGTGTATTTTGTGTCCGTTGATTGCGTATTTGTAAAGCCTCTTGTGACACAGGGCTTGTACCCTACTGCAGCAGTTGTCTTTGTAAAACAATTAAAACAATTGCGGCATTAAAAATCGGCCCCGGATCATTTGTACCATTGAAAAGTACCCTTGATGGTAAAATTGGCACTGATATCTCTTAAGAATCTGCCTACATCTAACAAAGAAGAGTCACCGTAATTGTCGTCAATAAACGCCAAATTACAACTTCAATAGTGTTTCCAAGGTTCATTGTGATTATTTTATTCCCTCTGCGGTTAAGCTAGTCTCTAATGGACTCAATAGAGGTTAGACGACCAGAATAAAGTCGTCTTTATGAGTAAAACACAAGGTTGAGTTTATTTTTTTCTCAATGACCTAAATATGCATATCATATAACTAACATAAAGTACCATGTAAGCCCAGTTTGCTTCAATTGTGGTTGTAAATTAAACAATATATAATAAACTGTATATATAAGTACTATTTTTAAAAAGCTCTAAATTAAGATTGAAGATAATAACTGATAAGTGTCTTAAGGGTTAGGTACTTAAAATTAAGCTATTTGCCAGGGTTGAAGTAAAATGACGAAAACAATGACAAAAAAATTAAAACAATTAATTATGTCATACGTTAACGAGGACCAATCGCGTTGCCTTACCCTTCGAATTAAAGAACGACTATAAGTTTTGAACGTATCATAAAGAATGTAATTTTTTTGTCAACAGCTTCAAGTGCGGAACTCCCGGACGGAGTCGACGGAGGAGGATAAGCGCAGTGATGACAGTCGACCTCTCAGTCATGCCTCAGACTTTAGTAGGGATAATATTTGTAAGTATATCTTTTATAGGTGCAATTTGGTTTCAATGAGAGTCTTCTATCGCTTTTAACACGGAGAGTATTGTAAAGAATTCTTTGAATTAGTTTCACATCTCACTGGCTTCATATAGGCAGAAAGGCAATGCCTATCTTTATAATTTCCTAAAATCACAATTTTAGCAACATAATTGAATAATGCCGACCCTGTTATAAGTCTCTATGCACGCCACTGTACACTACTAAATACTTTACTTAATGAATGCTTTACTTTAAGCCTAGTTCGCACCATGCTAATATTTTTAGTAGCGAGTAATTTTGTATCTAAACGTGTCTGAACACCAGAAATTTAGTCGAGTAGGTTAGTAAGTAATTAAGTCGAGTCGATCCATTTTATTCTATTTTTTCGGTCGAATAGCATCCCTTGCCAAGCGTCCGTGCTTACTGGTTCGTCGGCTTAACATGTCCAAAGCTGTAAAATTAGTTGAGTTCATTAGTTGCTGCAAAAATGTCGTTTCATGTTTGCGTTTTAGACTGTTCATCTTGCAAAACACCATTTACTTGTGAACTGTACTCAGGCAAAGTGCGAACGATTTTATCACATAAGCGAATATTTAAGTTACTAAACTACTCACTACTAAACAAAAATACTAGCATAGTGCGAGCTAGATTTTACTTACTATAGGTATAAAAACACTGTTGCCAACATTGAGACATTATTTGTAAAAGACAAAAATTCTGTAGATCTATTCTCCTTTGTCTACTTTTCTTCACACCATGTCCTTGTTTTCAGTGTCTCTTTCAAACGCGCCTCGTCGCAGCCGACGCGGGGTCGCCCCGTACAGCGAGTCACAGCGACCTCTCACCAGATATCTGCCTGTTGATAGAGACGACTTCGATTTGCGGAGACATGTTGAATCCGCTGGTAAGAGCCTTTACTAAACATTTACTTCACACAAAGCTTATTTCCAACTATTAGGCAACTGAAAAACGACTAACTATTACTGGATGTGGAAGGCGGAGGACCGAGTATTATGGCCTAAATTGGGGCTATGTCCAGCATTGGACTGCGATAGGCTGATTGTGATTGTGAAGCAACTAAAAAACAGTATAATATGAACAAAAATGGCATTATTTTATATCATGGGCAACAGATGGATGAGGGTAATTCACGAGCACATCAAGGTGATGAATCTTGGGGCAGATTTTGTCCAGAAATGAACGTCTTTTAGTTAAAATGATGCTTTTTTTTTTTATTGCTTTACTTGCTTTATTTACTGCCTTCAGTGGCAGACGAGCCAACAGCCCACCTGATGGTAAGTGGTAACTGTCGCTCATAGACTTCTGCAATGCCAGGGGCTCTGCGAAACCGCTGCCTACCGTGATATTAATGCTCTCTTTAAACCTCGTTTGAAGAAGGACATTTCATAGCGCTCGGGAAACACCGCAGCTGGTAGTTCGTTCCAGAGCCTGCACGTACGTGGGAGAAATGAACGCTGAAAACGAACCGTGCTAGACGAAATCGTGTCCAGGTAGTATGTATGTACTTTGCTGCGATGTCGAGTGGTGCGATGATAGAAAGGATACGATGGCACCAAGTCAAACAGTTCCTCAGAGCACTTCCCGTTAAACATACGATAGAGCACGCATAGAGAGCCAAAGTCCCTCCGCTGCTCCAGTGACTCCAATTTGTCTGTGAGATTGTGATCTTCGACGATTCGAACAGCTCGCCGTTGGAGGGAGTCAAGTGGGTCGAGCTGGTATTTGGGGGCTCCTGCCCACAGGTGAGAACAGTACTCCACGTGCGGTCGGACTTGTGCTTTGTATAGCACAAGCCGTTGAGATGACGTAAAGTACCGTCTGGCTCTGTTCAGGATGCCCAGCTTTTTGCTCGCCAATTTGGCTTTGTCTTCCAAATGACTCCCAAATTGGACCTTGCTAGATATTTGAATGCCGAGGATACCAATGTCATCGGAGATACGGAGAGAAACTTCTTGGAACTGAGGCGCTATAACAAAAGGGTCCTTCTTCGCAGTGAACGCGCATACTTGTGTCTTCGTGAGGTTGAAATGAACTAAGTTCTTCTCACCCCATTCAAGAGCCCGCCCGAGAGAGCCCTCAACTTCAGACACAAGTTGTAACCGTCTCTCATGCACGGAGCTCCGAGGGACATTCTCTTGGCTAGTGTAACGCGCGTCACCCGTGCTGTCATCTGCATAGCAATGCATGTTCTCAATGGTTAACATGTCATTGATATGCAGAATAAACAGCGTTTGGGAGAGCACTGAGCCTTGTGGTACGCCAGCATTAACCATCATGGTATCGGAGCAAGCACCATCAACAACGACCTTAATGCTCCGACCATCCAGGAAGCTGGCGATCCATCTGCAGAGTCTCTCGGAGATTCCATAGGATGGTAGCTTCGATAGAAGTGCTTTGTGCCAGACCCTGTCAAACGCCTTGGCAATATCAAGGCTGACAGCCAGAGCTTCACCCTTGCCCTCCAAGGCTTCTGCCCAACGGTGTGTGAGGTACACGAGAAGATCACCAGCTGATCGACCGTGACGGAAACCGTACTGGCGGTCGCTTATCAGCTGGTGTTCCTCAAGGTACCTCAGGAGTTGGGAGTTGATAACTCGTTCCAGAACCTTGGACAGCAAGGATGTTATCGCTATCGGTCTGTAGTTTGACGGGTCCGACCGGTCACCCTTTTTAGGGATCGGGTAGACGTTAGCTACCTTCCACGAAGATGGAACCCTATTAGCGTTATATGAGAGACGATAAAGGCGCGTTAAAACGGGAGTCAACTCAGGGGCGCACGTCTTCAGAACCACTGCGGGGACGCCATCTGGTCCACTCGACTTGTGGACATCTAGGAGCCTGAGCTCTCGCCTGACCGCGCGTTAAGTGATGCGGATTTCCGGCACACCGCTTTCACACCGCGAGATGTTGGGTGGTGTGACTCCCCCGTCGTCTAGAGTCGAGTTCGAGGCAAAGAATTGGCCTAAAGTGTCAGCCTTTTCCTTTGCACTATGGACCAGTATGTCGTCTTGTTTGCGCAGTGGCGGGAGATTGGACGAGCAGAAGTTGCCTTGGGCAGCCTTGGCGAGAGACCAGAATGCACGGCTCCCTGAAGGATTTATATTTATATTTATTTATTTATTTATTTATACACACATACAACTATTTTTACAGGTGAACCCTAATACAATAGTGTAGAACATTAATACTTTTTAACATAAGACATACTTTACAACATACTTTTAATGACTTAAACTAATTTACTCATCCTTATTATAATTAAACATTTTACTACACACATAGTGCACAATACGCAGCATTTGTGAATTCGTTCAGCGAGCACGAGAAAATGTCCAATTTAATGGAAACCATGTTGAGCGTACGCAGCGCCCTCGTAAGTGGTGCGTGTTGCAACAAGTTGGTACGCGCTCGCGGAACATCAAAAAGTGGCGGCCGCCGCCGCCGCAGGATAGCTTTCTAGCCTCTCGCCAATTCTGGCAACGTGTTCTGCTTTGGCCTCAGCGATAACCTTCTTGTTGAATCTGGAAGTGGCATTGAACTTACGCTTCTCTTCCCTGACCCGCGGGTCCTGGCGTTGCCTAGCACTGTTCCAGGCCCTATATGCGGACTGCTTAAGGTGCGTCGCCTGCCTGCAGGTTTTGTTAAACCAGGGGCGACTGCGAAACTGTAAAAACTATACAAACTAAACCAGCATACGCCGCCTACCAGCATACAATCCCACCTCTATATCCATCACTATAACTCTTGTAAGCCAGGATTACCAGGGAAGAACTCCGTAAATAAATGCATTAACACTTAGGTTTTGGAGACCCACCCGGCTGCTTACCTTGGTCACTAATTATGGCAAACTCCTCCTTTTCGTCTACAAGGCGTAGTAATTCTTTTTTTACTACATGCAACATAGACAATAGCTATGTATTACTGCAAAGCAAGCATTTCGTTATCTCACATTAGTGGTGTGTCTCCAGGTCACCAAGTGGAGGTGTGTCCGTACGTGTCGGTGACGCCGACGTCATGCCGCGGCTACCTGCACAAGCTCGGCGCCAAGTTCCACACGTGGTCCAAGAGGTAACATCTCCTATATCGTATTAATATACTTCTAGAACGTACCAGCGATTACTTCTCACTAGTTAATTTCACTTTTGTACTGCAGGTGGTTCGTTTTCGACAGAGAAACGAAAACGTTCGTCTACTACTGGGACAAGAGTGAGAAAAAACCTAGAGGAGGGGCCTATTTTCAGGTAAATATTGCTCCAGCACACTCTAGGAGGCGATACCGCCCCTTGCTGGGAGACTATGCGTCTATCAAATAACTTTAAGAACCCTTTATTTCTAAACTTATCTCTAGATGTCATAGCTAGCAAACTAATAAAAAAAATACGCTTACAGGTAATAGAAGAAGTGTACCTAGACCATGGTAATACGTCGAAATCACCCAACCCTACCACTACTTTTATAGTAAAAACGAGACAACGTCGCTACTACCTTATGGCACCATCAGGAGAGGCGGCCAGGATATGGATAGATGTAATCTTCACTGGTGCTCAAGGATATACTGAATATCTAGAGTGATATAAGTATCAAGAATGTCAATGGATGTATTTGAAAATCTACCATGATTAGTAGATTTTTTTTGAGTGGTAACACTGACCTGGAAATAATGGGTAATTTTTAGATTTGAAGTGGCAACATTGTGTCTGTATTTTAGGTAAGAATTTTTCAAGTAATTAAAATATAAATATTTTTCAAATTGTTTGTTTAGTTAGCGCAATGTGACAATAATTTTTATAAGATCTAAAATGTATGACCTCATATAAAATTATAATGACACCAATGTTGCCAGAATTTTCCCAGACAATAATTTAACAATTTATAAAATAATATGGGCTTAATTAAGCTCTATTTTTATACTGTATTCATAATTATGAGTTAAATTAGCCCAGGGTCTGGGTCAGAAACCCCAATTGCTTCTACTACGCTATAGGCGTACGTAAGGGTATCGCATACCCATAGAGGGTACTAAACATCCCGCCATGGGTAGATAGTGCCAAAATAAACTGCAGCTTTGGAAAGGAACTGCGAAGGTAATTGTAATTTTAAATACCAGTTATTTCTGGATAATTAAGTTTGGCAACTAAATTAATATATCGAAAGTGGAAAGAAAAACATTATCATCTTTCAATAGCAAGTTTATACTAAACTTGCATGTGTATAGCTTGTGAGGTTCTTGTATTATACAAAAAAAAATCTTTTAATAATGTTCAACTTTTGATGGATGCAAGTAACAGCAAGACATTTTTTATCAGACTTGCATTGCACGTGAAAAGTTTTATTATACTTTTATACCAACCAATTTGTAGTGCAAATATTAGATTGACTTGCATGCCTTCCAATCAAATCAATAAAACTATAAAATTTGTTATTATTTACTAACAATTTTTTATAGTATATTTATATCCTATATTTTATAGGATATAAAAACTTTGTATAAATATAATTATCTTTAATTCCCAAAGTCACAAATAATAAACTGTACTTATCGAAATAATAGACTTTAGATACCGAATCATCAATTATTTAATACCATAGTTTATAAGCAATTACAAAACTCGTCAATTACCTACTATTTAAGTAATAGAAATAGAAAATTGCCAGAAAGAAAAAAAAGTTATAAATGGCAATTCTAAATGATTAATTATTTAATGGCATTATTGATAAATTAAACGTTTTTGAAATCACACATGGATCGAATAGGTATCATGATGATACCTATCTAAAAACTATTAGATAGATTATTATTATTTTTAAATTTCGGCTAATAAATTATTAGCCGATTCCTGTTTTATGCATGATAAATTTTTTAGCCATTCTGGAAACAAAATTCTGGCCACTATTTTATTACAATATTAAGACTCATATAATATTATATAATGCAAATACTAAAGCAAGTTTCTTACATTGTCTTGCATTCTATAATGGCGGTTTAATCATGAAACTTTTAATAATATTTCACAAATATATACACGAGAACTTAATATAAATATTATAACTAACTCACGCAGTATTTTATTTATAAAATTATATGTAACTATTTTATATGAATTAAATATGTCTCGATTTAGCACATTATAACGTAATAAAAAAACCGACGGAAAGATCTTTAGAAATATTATCAGTTATCTATCACATTATGTTGCATATAAATGCAAGGTATCATCATAATGCGAGATGTAGCCATCATACTTGCATCTACACATTTATCCTACAAGTATAAGCTCAGATATTAACAACATCTTATGTTAATATTACGTGCCAATATAATATTATCATATTAAAAGCGCTATTTATGGCAGCTTATATTTTTAATGAATATGAAAGAAAATTAGAGCAAATCGGTGCCTTGTATAAGACTGATGAATTTTTAAATGGTATATCTAAAATGTTATATTATTTATGCTTTATTTCTCTTAAAATACTTAGTAGGTACTCTAAAGTTTTAAAGGAAGTAAAAGATATTTCGTACTTGCATTTGCATACTTGCATATTGAATTTCATTTCAACTGTGCCTACTGCGTCTCTAAAAACTTCAGAGAGCGTTTTCAGAGAATAATTTTTACTAGAATATATTTTGGTAAAATATTCCGACTATACTTGCATATATTATTTATAAAAATATAATTGTAGCTTGAATCAATATCCAAAGATGAATGGCGCCATTTTGATTTCTATTGTTTAATGACAGCTGTCAATTCGTGATCTAAAGAGAAAAAATTTAATTGATCTTTTGAATAGATCAACTTTTGCCCGTAGTTTTCACACACTTGCTAAACTGTCGATCTCGTTCGTCCTTATCTACTACTCAGCGCGTTTTAAGATGGTTTCGAAGATGAGTATTATAGGACAAGCGAAGACGCAAGAAATGCCAGAAATATTTACGAATTATTGATTCTGATAGTTTAATAAATATATGGAATTATTACTTTTATTTAATTTTGTTTTTTAAACCAACAAAGACTTTATAGATTGCTGCTCAGTTGTTAGAGATCGCAAATAAATTATTATTGTACTTATTAATATAAATATCATCACCATTAAAGACATATTATGCATTTATATATATCTTACCGCCATATCCACATGAAATGAGGCCTATAACACAATTATTTTAATGTTAAAAATAATTGTCCAAATAATTCGATTTTGTAAAACTACCATTTCGGTAGATTTTTATTATTGTGTTTTTATGTAAAGGTCTATACAACTTAATAATATTTGCACGTCTAGTTGCATTCATGTTACCGTTTAGTATATAAATTTAATCAATGGGGTTTGAAGCGGACCGCGGTCTTATTTTGCATGCCACCGCTTCGCAAATTTTATTGCCAGAGTAAATATATCAAAATTATACTATTTGTAATTTTGTGTAGCCTTTGGCAGCTATATTAGTTATAAGTTTGAACTAATTGTATACTAATGAAATTATACAAAATTACCGTATGTACGACGTAATGATTAAGTACAAAATTGTGATTACTTATTGAATTGTATTACCAGTGTAAAAAAAATATGTTTTAGAGTTTGCAACTATATATTTTCTTGCATAGATTAAGTGGCTGATACCAATTTTACTTTAGTTTAAGATGAGTAAATCACACTGTATTATTAACCCAATGAATTAAAGTTCATTTTACTGCACTATTTCATTTTTATTTACCGACCCTAACACTAAAATACAGACTAGGTATATATTTTAACCATCTGCTTTGAGCGTTGTAATTAATGCTCATGCCTTCTCTGGATGAATAGAGGCCTTCACCCTGGCGAAGAAATATATTAGGCAAGGACGACATTTCAAATTATTTAAGCAAGTAATTGTCGTGTCTACGTATGACGCTTATTAATTAACATAAGCACAGTGCTGCTAATGGTTACTACGCGTTTAGGAACGCCAGGAGGCCACTGTTGCATATTAAACACAACAAAAAGAAGAATCTGCTGTGAAGTCCTGAATACCTGCTACTTATCAAGAGAAGTGAGGCACTACAGTACTGTTACCATGACTGCAAAGCTTTATATGGTTGCAGTACGCCAGTCGGGTTTTTAATCACCTATGAAAATTAGTGCTTTACCCTCTCCATAAATAAATGTTTGTAGGATTTTAATTTCATCTGTTCTCTGACATAATAAGGCTTAAATAGTGATATAAGGTTTAAATATTAAATCAAATATATATTTCTTTAACAAATTTATCTTCGTCGAATAGTTATTAATCAGCAATCTTTACTAAAGTAATGTCATTAATGTCAATTTTTAAAACCAGATTTTTAAACTGACTGACAGCTGTCAGTAATTGTTTACTCATGCTCTGCTCGCTCATAGCTCGGCTGCAGGCTGATTTATTATTTAATAAATAATATTCAGTTAGTAGTAATTCACAGTTGTGTCTGCCCGTACAGTATTTAATATATGTGTGAAAGCTTGTCGAAACTAATAAACGTTTTTAGAAGTTTGTCAACGTCAGTCAACTAACAAATAAGTAACATGGAAGTTGTAAAGAAGATTCAACAATTCATCAGCTATTGGTACGTGCGGTACCTTTTGGCAACTGAGCTGTACATGGTTGAGTCTTGGGAGAGGCATATTGTGCGTATCCTTTTATAATAACATCTATTGTACAGACTACCTGGGTACTTTACTTTTTAATAAGTACTGCAGGCTAGGGTATGTATAATCTACCTCTTTTAATTTTTAATAAGTCCAGGCATTGGAGAGAAAACTATTATTTATAATATAAATCTATCATAAAAGTAATGTAACTACATTTTATCAAGGTAAATTTAATTAACATTTGGTTTCTGGACTGCTGATTCTGATTTAATTAACTATAATTTTCAAGAAATTGAGGTCAGTTTATTTAGGCCTAACTTGTTATTGTTGTTGTGTTACACTACATCAGCTGCCTGCCAGTAATATTGCATTTGAATGTATTGAACCCCTCAATAAAACAAAATTAAATAATGTTACCAGACAATGCACTAGCATACACATTTCTGGCATGCAAAGATATGATCTGTGAAGCCTATCCACTACTGTTAACTCGATAATGAAATGATGTTGTACTTTTTTTGTGCACCTATGCTGGGAAATGAAAATAAAGGCCTACTTGTTTGTAAGCTTTTTTTTAAAGAATGCTTTGTTATAGTCTAATACATTCTTACCTTTATAAATTGAATGTAGGTCTAGGTAGTGAATGGATGAATTTATTGACTTGCAAAGGAAAATAACTAGTGCTATCAATGTATGAGTCATTATTATCAGAAAATGTGTACAGTATAGATAAGGTTAAGTATATAATTAAATTAGTGAATGTTACTAATTGACTAAACTAGAAGTATTGTTGATTCAAAATACTCCCACCATAATTGCTTTCAAGGTTTTTACTGTAGTTGACATGCTTAGCAGAATTGCTTATTGCAGTAATGGCAGTCTTATCCTACTCTCATACACACACACACAAACTTTCGCATTTATAATATTAATAGGATATAGTTGCTATTATATAATTAAGTCCAGTTTGTTTTTGTTTTCCTTTATGAACAGGACAATACTTAGATATGGTTTTCCTTCCTTACATATTTGTTTGTTTGAAAACCCTATACTTGCATTAAAAGAACCTTTGAGAAAAAAATAATTTAATATTTCCCTCTGACACACAATGACCACTTCTCAAAATGCAGTAGTATTATTTAGTTATAATGTAAAAATAACCTGATATTGATTAGAAACTTTATAAAACATTGCTAGTAGTACACTAGGACTCCAAAAAAATTCAGGATAAGTTCTACATTTCTTGGGATACTGTCTTTGTTTTTTTTTCTTTCTTATATATAAGCCTACCAAAGTGACTCCAGTCTGCCTGATAGTAAGCAGTCAGTGGAATCAAGATTTTTTTGTTAACAAGAAACAAATCAAAACAAACCTTAACACATAATCAGATACTGTATACGCGATCGTGTTCGTGTTATTTTGGTACTTCAACATGTCCATCATGAGAAACTGTGTCTCACAACTGAGAATTACCAGCTCGCAAGACATGGAGCTAATATTATAAATTGTTAACTAGTTATGAAATAAAATTGTTTTTAAATTATTATTTGGATTTTTTATTTATATATTTGCATGGTTTTTGAATATAGGTTTTTTTACAGAATTTAGGTGGCACTAGGGTTGACTATTTGTATGCTTAATACCTACGTGATGTTAAGTGAAGGATTATGTACAATGCTGTTCTAAAGTATTGTTGAAACAATCCTAAGGTAATACAATCAAGGAGCGGCGCCGAGCCATTGCGTTGCAGACAGTGAATAAAAATGAAATAAGAAAAAAGACAGGAGACTCAAAATGTGGATTTGGATCTTTGCTCTGCATGAACGAAATGTTCATTTATGGTTGCTATTTACGTCGTTATACCTACCTATTGTGAGAAGGCTATTTCTTGGTCGATTCGGCTCAATCCCGCTGAAACTGGCAAAGATTTACCTACCTAAGGTTAGATGAATGACGTTGATGGCTAGAACGGATTTACAACAATATTAAAATCAATAATATAAAGAAACGAGGCAACACGCTGGCAGGACTATTATAATAATTTTAAAAAGTAAAAAGAGCTGATTTTACACAGCAGTTTGATTTCATTGTGCAGGCTTTTACTTTAAACAATTTATTGTTAAAAATTGACCTTGCATTGAAGCTCGTCTCGAACGCACATCTCGGTAATTCGTTACACTATGATGCTTATTACAAATCTACATAAATTTCCTGGCTGGCGTATCAAGAAGAAAGAGTCGCTAGTATTGCTTGTTGCCTAGCCACTAGGAATAATTACCTATTGCAAAGAGTAAAGTATTATACCAAAAGGAAAATTATTGTCAATAACAACAGTCCTTGTCTTAAAATAACAAACTAGTGGGTAGTTAGCAAATAATAATTTTATTTCATAGTAAGTACTTATAGTAACCTCTCACAGGATTCTGCTATTCTAGTACTTTTATTTTTATTCTGTAGCGATGTTCGTAGCGCAAGAATATGAAAAATAGGGTAGCATTGATTGTTATCTACCCCCTTTCTGGTATGTTAAAATTAAAGACAATTTTTAACAACCTCCTATGATATACTGCTCTCTACCTTTATATTTATTCTGTGGCGATATCCAAAGAGAATGAAGATGCAATAAAAAAATGAGGGTAGCATTAATTGTTGACTACCCACATTTAACTTATAATTTACTAGGCAATTTGTAGCAACCTCCTACGACATTCTGCTACCCTAGAACTTTTATTTTAAAACTATATACATATTGTAAGAGGAGATCGTACAGTACGTGCGAACCAAGACCAATTGCACTCTAAGAACAACACGAATTTTAAATCGTTCGTGGTTCGAGTGCCGACGCAATATCTCGAAACTTGTCTTCAACAAGAGTTTTGGCCGAAAGGTGTTGTATATCGACGTTTTCGTGGTAGGCTACACAACACCGCGCAGCGAAATATGACGCCGAAATAATTCATGTTAATTAGTTTTAGTTTATATAAAATATGTATTAGTTTATAATTTTTCATATGTATGTATTGGCATGTTATGGGCCTTAGATGCCTGAAATAAATGATTTATTATTATTATTATTATTGTGCTCCATTTTTGAATGGTAAAAGTAGCAAAATTATGGAATTTAGTTTACCCACTTATTTTGGTAAGTACTAGGGCAGCAGAAACTTGTAAGTTTTTTGTGACACACCTACAATTGTTTTGTTACAGACCTACCCACATTTAAAATTTAAATTCTGCTAATGCAAAGTAATAGGGTAGCAGAATCTTGTAAGAGGTTGTTATGACATAAAATCTTAAATTGTGTTAGGTACTTACCTACATATATCTCACCTTTATATTAGTAAACATTGATAAAGCAACCTTCCACGATATTCTGCTACCTAGTACTTACTTTTATCGTGAAATTTAGTCGTCGACAGGGCAAGGATCAGTGTAATTTTACCTTTTTCTTCTTTTTTGAGAAATCGTCATCATCATCATATCAGCCAAAAGACGTCCACTGCTGGACATAGGTCTTCCCCAATTTTCGCCATCGTAGCCGGTCGTTCGCCGCCCTCATCCATCGGTTGCCCGCCACCCTTATAAGGTCGTCGGCCCACCTTGTGAGGGGTCTGCCCACGCTGCGTCTTCCGGTTCGTGGTCGCCACTCTAGAACCTTTCTGCCCCAGCGGCCGTCAGTTCTGCGAGCTATGTGTCCTGCCCATTGCCACTTCAGAGAAGCAACTCTGCGAGCCACGTCAGTCACTTTGGTTCGCCTGCGGATTTCTTCGTTTTGAGAAATATGATAAATTATTCCAAATCCAGATCAAAAATATAAACTTCTGGGTGACCAAAAAATCAAAATACTTTAATGTTGGTATAATATATCTTCTCCACATTTTCGGTTTGTTGTGTAGAACTGTAGAACATAGTTCCGTAACCGGGTACTGATGGGATTTTAATCTAACTATACCTACTTACTATAAAGTAATATATAAAAAGCGAAAGTTTTTGTTTGTTTGAACGCGCTAATCTCAGGAACTACCAGCGGATTTTAATATTTATTTTTTTGATATCCCAGTTCTTGAGAAAGGATATAGGCTATTAACATCACGCTAATGGCGACAAGAGTGGAGCAGTAACCAAGGCGCGGGTGAAAGCGCGCTGCGGAAAGCTAGTGTCCGATATTTTTGCATGTTATTTAGTATCTCTGTATAACTAAGAGAGCGTCATTTACGGCGTTTGTTTATACTGAATGACGTAGGTATGTCGGACATGATGATAGTAGGACATAGTTTTATTATAAACCTTTTGTACTAAGAAACTATTTCAATTAGCAGAATTTTAATAAATACGTTATAGTCCAGGCAAAAATATTTTTTTGTGTTTTTATGTACCTAGTCATGCAAATAAATAAATTTTTACACAAACTAGTAATTCAGTTTCAATACAAAATAACATGAAACTAAGCTAAGGTAAAGATTCTTTATAAAATTTTATTCTCACAAAAGGACAGATTCTCATCATTACACAGCATCACGCCTTTTCTTGAAGGGGCAGCCAGAGGTGTTTCTACTCCAGTTTTGTCAGCTATATTGGGTTGGCAATAAGATAACCCATTTCCAAAATGTAATATAATAAAGAAATAAAACACTAAAATACAATCGCAATATTTATTGATCAAACCTTTAGGTAGCTTACACAATAGCCATTTGTATTCCGGAAAGGTTCCGGAACTTTCAGTGACATTTTCTGCAAATGGGCCAGCCCATTGCTAAACATACCTTTGGATATGTCCGTGGTTACCACACCCGGGTCCGATAACCACGCTTCAACCTCATCGTTCAAGCTAAACTCAACTTTATACAAAATTTTGGTCACAAAACTAGATTCAAGCTCAACTCTCTCACAAAATATCTTATCCAAATTATTTCTTAGCACTTCTAACTCTTTATCCATGACCCATATAAGTAAATATTGTTTTTTCGAAGCAGATATTTTACATTCTAGAATGATCTTACACATAACAGTGTACTGAAAACCAAGGTTGAATTCCACAGTCATGTTTTCAATAGTAGATATAAAATCATTTGTATGTATATTTAAATGATTTTTTGCAACAAAAACAGTTTTCTCAACATCTTTTTGCTGTATTTTTACTTCAGAATTAAATAATTTCACTGTATCTTTATTTTTTAATCCTAACCAAGCTAGACATCGATTGCAATGGTACACTTCCCTTTTAGAATTAAACCTATTTGTCTTATCAGATAGTACTGTGTTGTTTATGACAAAAAATGTCAGCCGATACAGAAAATCACTTTTATTTGGTTTTAATTCTATGGTTTCTGTCTGTTCACCATGGCTGTGACCATGTCCACCATGACCGTGGCAGAACCATTCTGACATATCCAGATTGGCAGTAGGCAATTCAAGTATTCTGTCAAATTTGACAGCATTCGAGACTATGTTAGAACAATTAGCACAAGTAATTGTCAGTTCTTCGCCCACATTAACATTTAATTTCAAAACATTACTTTTAGGAGTATTATCTAGATTATTCGTAGCGAGTAACTCTTTATAAAAATTGCCTCCATTTTTAGGTTCGGTTAAAATCCTGAATGATACACTGCTTTTATCAATTTTTAAACATGACATTGAATTCGGTATTAATCGACAGAACTCTCTTATAGGTATAACACAAGTGTCATCATATTCGTCATCCGAATAGCAATCAGAAAGGCTTTCGATTGACGAAAGGCTGTCTCTACGCTTAGATCTATCATAATCATCTTTATAATAATTTAAGACAATACAATTTGTTTGTATACTTATTTTTAAGTTACAATTTTTTGTAAAATCTACACCAGTCGTTATGAAAACGTTGCAACTTCTTAAACGTGAGCGTAGCTCGATGAAAATGTTTTTGATCAACATTTTAAACTTAAAACTTTACTTAACTTACTTATAAACTTAAGTTAACTTTAGATAAACTTAATTTTAACTTTACTTATCAATTAATTCTAAATTATCTTGCTTAATTCTCTGTACATGTCCATTAGTTTCATATATATTGAATAAATTGTCCATTTCTCGGATAGTGAATGGTAATATAGCTTTTTTATAATATTGAGCTATCATTTCGATATTGTTAATGACAGTGTCGAGTAGATGAGACTTCTCTGCATATATGCCGGGTGCTTCGTGTTTAAGATATGTAAAATGCACGTGCAAATGATAGAAAGATGGCTGGTAGTGCAAATATATGCGCAGCTGGGTACCAGGAATGTCGTATTTCTCTAGAATCTTTTTCTGTAAAGGAAAAACGGCTTTTATGAGTAAATAGTCATTATGTAATCTAGTTGGAAAAGGTCCCTTGTTGTTTAGAAAACTAATCAAGGTTTCTGAGATAGTCATGAAGAACTGTATTCGGCTACAAGCTTAGAGCATTAAACCAACCGGAGAGGCCACTGACAGGCGTACCCCTCTGCCAAAGGTACCAGCCCACCGGTCATACCCGTTATATAAAACTAGTTGACGCGCGTTCCGCATCATAAGTCACCTATCAGTGCATGCGTAATAGCGTCTCAATAGAAATGCCGAATTGCAGTGTATTTTGGTGTAAAAAGCGTTCAGCGACATCAAGTCTACAAAAGGATAATATTACATTCCACCTGTAAGTATTATTTTGTTCTAATATTATTAAATAAGCAATTTAACCAAATAAAATGCTAATCAACAAGTGTTGCCAGGCTTATCATCAATACTCCAATCTGGGGTAATATTTTAAGTTGAATTAACATAAAAACTAACCTTTCCTTTTTTATATCTCGCCTTGTTGACATATCTAATAAGTTTCATTTTTAACCGACTTCAAAAAGGAGGAGGTTATCAATTCGGGTCGTATGTTTTTTTTTTTTTTTTTTGTATGTTTGTTACCTCATATCTCGGTCATTTATGAACCGATTTGAAAAATTTTTTTTTTATTTGAGAGGGTATACTCTGAAATTGGTCCCATTTTTTTATTATAAGAAATGGTTCAGTGGTTGTATGTTTGTTACAACTTAACTCCGTCATTTATAAACCAATTTGGAAAATTCTTCTTTTATTTGAAAGGGTATACTCCGAAATGGGGACCCATGTTTTTTTTATACTTAAAGAATAATTTAATGTTTTGTAACAAATCGTTTGCAAGAAGTGAAGACGTGTAAAACAACACGTCGATGTCTTTTGCGACGAATTATCTGACATTGACATGTCCATGCTACAAGTGCGAAGTGATTTTCAAAATTCATTTTTTGTTAGAAACGAAGTAGCCCTGGATGAGTGACCATATGCATTTTTTGTATATCTGAGCGATTGCTCGGTCAGTTAAATTATGATTTTTGATGATTCTTTATTGTTGGTAGATCATCACTTTTTTGTTTTGATTTGTGGTTTCTGGGATTCAGGGTTTAGCGATCGAGAAAGTGTTGACAAGGACCTAGTTTCATTTTGGATGTACATTATTGTGTCACCGTTCCCATATTTATTTTTAATTAAAACCAATGTTTTTTTTACCAAGTAATGCACAAAATAATATTAAATGAACAAGTAAAATGAGATTATAAATCCAAATTATACAAGATTAGTGCACTTTATTCCGAAAGATAATTGCTCATTTCTTACAAAAATAAGCGTATTTATTTTTAAGAAACTGGTCACACTTTAACATAATTAGAGATGAGACAGTTTAATCAAAAATATCGATATTGGTTTTCCAGTATTAAATTTTTTTTTTTTTGTTTATATTAGATTTTCAAAAGAAGCAGCGCCTCGAGTCGCTTGGGTCCAATATTATAGGAACCATATAAGTGGGTTCCTAAGCGTACAAGTATCCGACTAACAGCTTAAAAGACAAAGCCTTCTGTGCTGCCAGCACTGCTACCTCCTCCCTACCCCCCAAGCGGCGGAGAGCTGTTTTTAGCAAGTAAACTCGCTGTGCGCTACCTCCTCTTATTGCATTACCTAGGATTAGTTAAACTAGATTTATAAGGTTAATTTAAATTGCACAGTTTTTCAGTATTTTATTATACCTACTTAAATAAAGACTTTCTGAAATATATTGTTGTTTTTTTGTTATCTGAACAGATAAAATATCTCTCTAATAAAAACCTACTCATACATTCTCATGTCAGTGTCTTGTTACTATGTAATCAGAACAAAATCCTCCAATTACAAGCTCTGCTTAGTTGGAACGAAATTTAATAGCAACAGACAATTAATTCAAAGTATTATTTGGTTTGAATATACATACATACTTAGGAATAATACACGTAAAATTGACACGTAATAATTAATTACAATCTTTAATCCACACTAGAACAAATTTCAACAGGTGGTGGTTATTGAACATACATCCTTGTGCGCAGTAGTAAAATAAAAAAAAAGAGTGGGTACCCATGTACGCACGTAAGAAGTTATACTTCTTTGGCATAACAATCCAAAAATACCAAATAATAATACAACGCATACATACATAAATATTTGAATTGATATAAACGCCAATATATTTTTTATTTATTCACACAGATTATTTGTACTGATACGACACACAAAGATCCGCAACTAACTTCAGTGTGTAAAAGGTTCGCAACTAACTTCAGGGTGTTGCTTTTTTCTGTCGGTGTGCGCGCGCATCGTAAAAATTCACTCTCATCATTTTTCCCAATCGCGCCAAAAAAAGTATAACTTCAAAAAAAAACGGCTAAATGCCAGTAGGAGTCGCGCGCCGAGGGTTCCGTACTATCAGGGATCGGAAGTATTGAATAAACATTAGTAAACATAGTAGGAGAGCCCGACCGCATAACCAGATTTGTTTGTCGAACAATGTTTAACAAATAAATTTAGCCCGACCGTATGACGGGCTTTTTTGATAATAATTACAAAAAAGTGTGCTAGTTAGAAACACTGTTTTATTCTTCCTGTAATATTGACATAAACATGAATTAACAGAATTACTTCTAGTTAATTACTTTACTTTTATCTATTTCAAAGTGCTTAAATAAAAAAAAACCTTAAAATTATAATAGATTATTATTACCTAAAACTGTTCTATATAATATAAGATAATGCTCATTTTAATAAGCAAACATAATAATCATGAAAATAATTAAATCTTTCGCGTACTTATATGAAATCCTAAACATCGATAATATATATCGACAGAGTCAAGCTCTAACTGTTTTACGCTAAGGAAGCGTAAACTGATAGATGTCCCTGTGTGTGAATGTGATTGTGTGTGTTTAGTTTAAGCTAGTGTGTAATAATTTTATTGTGTGCGTGTATAACGACGCGATTTAAAAATGCATTAGTAGTTAACATTGTAATTAGTGTGCGTTGCTCGCGTTACCCCGTCCCCCGCCGAAAGTGGCAGACTTTTGCGCAAGGGAAATAGAGCGCGTGTCCACTCCTGTTGGTTTAATGCTCTAAGGCTACAAGTAATAATGTAATTTTAGATAGTGGCAGTGGTGAACGGACTCTCCAAGGTTATATTAACAATTTATTGGTAACAGCCATAAGTTAAATAAATACCATAATATATTCAGAACTCTAGCTTTCATTATAATAAATGTTAGGCTGAAAAATTATCCGCTAATTCTCTTTATTTTTGCCTCCCTCACAGTAAAGTGATTAAGTTAAGCTTTTGAAGCACTTTTATACAATACTTAGCCTTAATTTACATCACTGCGGAACGGAATAGAATGGAAGTTAGGTGAGGAAAGAGGAAAGGGGGGAAATTGGGCCTCCGGCACTCTCACTCACCGAACGAAACGTAGTAGTAAGGATACTACTACTCTTAAGTCGATCTTCTATGAGAGGGTAGTACTTCCCGGACGATCCGGCCCATTCATGCTGAAACCAGCGTGGATCTACTACGTAATAACTAACCGTAATACTTACCATCAGTTAGGCCATATCTTTGTTTACCAGTATCTATATACAAATAAGACTTAAAACAAGTTACTTACCTTTCCTTCGTCCCGAATCCTCCTCAACAACGGTAGATGACTGTCATCCAAATCCCTCAAAGACTTAATATCTCTTTGTCTCACAATAGCGAGTAAATACAATGTCTCTTTAGTCACACCGTCCCATTTAAGATCGGGTAGCAACACAAATCCTTCCTTTTCACTCTTATTGTCGTGTATTATTCTGTCCTGCTCGCTCTTGCCTTCCAAAATGTTGTATACCCACTGTAAAGATACATATTATTTGTAGGCATTAAGAAAGTAGAAATTTTGAGGGTTAATCTTACTATAATGAATGTCTCTTATATATCTAATCTAACTATCATATAAAGCGGAAGAGTTTGTTTGTTTGAACGCGCTAATCTCTGGAACTACCAGTAGGATTTGAAAAATCTTTTTGTGTACGATAGCCCAGTTATTGCTACTGCCGACGGTAGCAAAGCAGTAAGCAAAAACGCGGGTGAAACCGCGCCATGGAAAGCTCAAAATATATTATATATATAAATATATATATAACCACATACATCCACTTTTAACTGTATCACCATCATGGCGCAAGCCTCAGGCCACTAGTACTGGAAGAGCTATCGAACTGATCAATAATCTATTAGTAGTAAATCTTGATGCAGACATATTCTATTGCACAGCTAACCAAATGTGCAAAACAGTAATATTGCATTTAAATGTGGTGCAACAAATAATGTAATATAACATTACAATAAACAGTCTATGTTGTAAATATAAATTTATACTTTAGTAATAAATTATGACATTAATATTTTATGTGACATTATTTATTGTACATATTGAGGTTACTATTATTATTTATACTTTAGTTTAATTTATGACATTACTATAATATTTCAGATGATATTATTTTAATTTACTATAATATTGATGTTATCACTAAGAAATTTTTGATTGTTATTAGTATACAACATATAAGCGTGTTGGTTCTGCTGTAAGCCTATATTGTTGTTATTATGATAAATAAATAAATAAAATAAATAAATAAACCACAAAAAGTTATTAAAACATACTTCAGTGCAGTTTGTTTTTACTTTATTGATCATGGTGCAGTCAGGTTTAGAATATTAAAACCTTCTATAGGTTCTTAAGGTACTACCTATCCTTTTCTGTCACTCAAAAGCTTCATTTACTAGAGTGGGAAAGAGGGTCGGTATGAAAGTGACTAGAACGCAAAATGTCCACTTAAGATAAACGTCAACATCGCAGAATGATAATATCGCAGTCTTAATTTCAAAATGCAAAATGTCTTCACACGCAAAACGACTAAATCATATAATTTCATCATCTCCTATTGTCTAAGTCTAAGAACACCTTAGACGCAAAATGACTACATCCCATTAAAGCTAATGGCCCAGTGGTAAAGGCACCCGCTTCGTAAACGCGAGATCGGGGGTTCGAATCCGGGCAAGTATCAGTGATTTTTTAAATCACGTGTATTTTCTTAGTTTATCTGGACATTACTGACTGACGGTGAAGGAAAACATCGTAAGGAATCCTGGACTTCTGGAGGTAGTCTGAAATCGCCAATCCACCTTTAGCAATTGTGGAATCATACCTTCTCAGTATGAGAATAGATTTTTCCCTGAAGTGGGATAATAATGGCACTTTTGACCAACGTGATAGGTGGTGATTGCATCGCCGTGGTGAAATGTTGGTGTCCGCTTAGCGAGTTCCTATGCCTACCCCGCTTGGAAATAAAGCTGTGACGCCTTTCATTACATATATTTAAAACAACTTCCAACTTAAAATATAAGAAAATGTATATCAAACATATTAATCATGGTATTTTGACGACCTCGTCATTTTACAAATCGATCAGGGTGCATTCTACGATGTCGCCGTTTAACACAAGTGGACATTTTGCGTTCTAGTCACTTTCCTACCGACCCGGGAAAGAGATGCTTGAAGGAGGCCGTCGGACGTCTTTTAGCTGATGCACTGTCCAAACACGACTATGTCAAAGCCGAGTGTAAAAATGTGTTAAGAATGCTTGGAGCTTGGAGCAATTAATAAGATTTATAACAAATAGATTTCTTAATATATAACTTATTACTAGGTACCATTTTTAAACACTACATACTTCATAAAATCATTAGTATGATGACATAATAATATACATCTCTCATTAACGATCTATTCACTATACTATTTTGAAAGCACCAGCAGCTCAATAGCTTCCTCGGTCCTTCCTCAACCCATTTTCGATTGTATGCTTATCACCAAAATTGTTTAAAAAAAACCATAACCTAATAGCTATGATCTATCAAGCCCTGTGCAACTGAGGCAGTCGATTAGATGAATATGCAATAGAAAAACTACTATATATATTTACCTGTAAATTAAATTGCTCTTTCTCCAAAAACGGTAGCGTGAGCTGTTCGTACAACTCTGGTGTCTCTAACACAATATGTGTTTGCTGCTGGCTGTACTTTGCGATGTGCTTCTCTGTAGCTGGGTATATGATTGTGGTTTTTACACCTGAAATAAAATCATTATTAAATATAAATATAATGATAAGTGATATATTACTGACAGTGAAAAAAAACATCGTGAGGAAACCTGAACTTCAGAGTCTGAAATTGTCAATCTGCCTTGAGTAAGCGTGTGGATTAATGCTAAAGCCTTCTCTATATGAGAAGAGGCCTTTGCCCTGCAGTGGGCCAGTAAACAGGCTGACATTATTATACATACTAGTCCCCAAAAAGCGTCTATCTGTATCAAAACACTAACCTCGATTTGGATGTGTTTTATGGAAGGTTTTGGTGTAATATATTAACCTATCACATATATGAGCAGAGCGGTGGCGTCGCCGATAATAGTTAACCAAGCCAGAAAACCGCAAGGTTTGATACCAATGCAAAGCATGACGTAAATAATATTCCGTTCTTAAATCGCTAATTGTAGCATTGTCATCGCACAATACTGCTTGTTTTATTATAATTAAAGATGTTATTACAATATGCGATGATGAATGTTGATACAGCAACATTTATTTTGTCGACAGCACACAGCACTACGTCAAATCAATATAACAACAACACGCTTTTTAGTTCAAAAGTGTAGCCAGATGTGTATAACACATTTTGGTAGCTATACTTGGTGTAATGAAAGACTCCAGGCTAATACTAAGATTTATTCTAGTCTTTATGGTTGTTAAACTCAAACTCAAAGCATTTATTTCATTTTGATCATAAAGTATGATGCTTATGAAAAGTAAATGTTACATGAAGTCAGTCAATTGACCTACAGCCAGTTCGCTGACGAGGTAGAGCTGTTAAAAGAACTGGCAAGAAACTCACACCACTCTTTTTAATCAACAGATAATTACAGTATTTTGTATGAGTTACAATTTAAACACTCAACGCAACCAAAGAACCATACAAAGTTATTATTACAAATTAACCAATTAATGTAATTACTAAGATTAAAGAAAAAAAGAGAGGATTTCTATTATTTAGTTTTATCTAGTATGGTAATTTGACTATGTATTTTAATTAAAATGGTAAATGCACCTCCTGGTCACATTGAACGACAAGGTAATAATGGATTAAATATTAAATGTATTTCATGCCAAGATTGACCAGTCATCCCAAGTAGCACCCGTTCACGAGCATGACACACGCAGCTATCATCACCCTCGCCATATTAGAGGGAAGGTGATGACACGGCCAATACGACACCACAAGCAATGACATTTTAGTGAGCATGACAATACAGGGCATGGGTGGTAAAATAAGCATAATAAAAAGTAATGTTCTACTCTTAGGCAAAGGCCTCTCCCAAAATTTTCCAATTGCCCCTATTTGCAATGTTCTAAGAATAATTTATCAACAGAAAATCTCAATACCTACCCGACCCTAAAATCAAACTTGAGATTTCTAATTAGGAGGACGAAACAGTGTCAATATATTACTGAGGCAGATTACCTACATTTTCTTTTCGCATGTGACACAAGATATTGTGGACGAGTGAGAAAAAGTTGTCAATTAGATTCATATCACGTTTTTAGCTAATAGGTATGCAAGGTAGGTATGTTTAGCAACTTTCTCATTGAAAACTAAAATTTTTAGGGAAAAATATTAGACATTCGTCATAAATATAAATAGTCAACTTTTCAGTTTTTTTTTGATAACTTTTGTTGTTGACTATAAGTGAGGACTTGTAACTGGCTTCTTGTTCAATAACCTATTGTTATAACTAAAACTATTTAGCTGTAAGTCATTCATGTACTAAATAAATAAATAAACATTATCTGATAGAGCTATGCAAAAGTGCCTGTGAATATTAAAAAGGAAACCAAAAATATTTTTATTATACTCATTTGCAAAATCATCAAAGAATTTTGAATTTATGGAACAAAGGGGACTTGAAAATAAATAGCGCAAACAAGCTGAAACTTAGACCCTTGAGGCCTTTTGTGTCTTACTGTGGCCCTTATAACTACAGTTCTAAACATAAGATTAATATAAAATACATAGATTGCATATGGCATGTGGAACCATAATAAATTATGCTTAACATATTGCACTGACAAACGTCAGACATTTTAACATTATTAACAGGAAAACAGCACAGTAATTATTATAGAAACTTTTAACTATTTAATCTATGTAGGTAAGTAAAAGTGGGTTTATTTGAAAAATTTCATAACAAAAGAATGTGTGCATTCCAAGTTCAAGCTTTCACTTATTGTTTAGAAAAGTCCAACTGGAAATTATTAGTAAGAATTTTGTAAAGGTCAAATACAAAACATATTGTACATATTGTACCTACAAAAGAGAAAAATAATTTCCTTCATTCCAATCCTGTTTAAACATTCTCAAAAACTTTATGAATAGTGGTACAAATAACTAATGAATGACTTTAATGAGTAGAAAATCCTACCACTGTACTGGATGAATCTATTTACAATTCCATAATAAAAAAAAAATCCAATTCTTACTTACACAACACCAACTCAAATAATTATTAATCTACTTCTAAATAAAAATAATTACACTGAGCCATTGCTAATCAGACCTTATCGCACACAGCTGGTCTGTGACGCAGAATACGTAGTAATAAAGTAGAGATTTTAATTAGCGCCAACGAATGTAAATGTCTACATTCTAACCAAATAAAGTTAACACATTTAAAATTAAACTTATTTGTGAACTTCATACGTAATAATTATATTTGTCACGAAATGCAGTCAATCGTACGCAGATTTATACCTATGACTAATCCATAGTAATAAAATAATATAAACTGTCGAGTCCTTGAGTTTCGATTTCGAAAGTCACTCACCATTTAGAGCAGCGCGCGGGAAACTCTCGTAATTTCCGTAAATATCGTTTTGGAAGAACGTTTTCAGCTCTGTATCTTCAGAAAAATAGCCTTTACTATCCAAGTCCTCTTCTTTAAAAGCATTTTTCTCTAAATGCACCAAAGCCACGCCACTTTTGTCTTTAAATTTTCCCAATACACAAACAGATTTTCTATTTGTACTATTGTTTAAAATTTTCTCCAAAACAAACTCTTTCAGTTCTATCTTATTTTCACTTACACCATTTCCGTCTTCATGATCAAATTTTATTTTTTTACTTTGAGGTTCTAAAATATTTTTCTTTTGACTATTGCCGTCGGACATTTTGTGATCTAGTTGCCAGGCGAAATAAAGTTAAAACAAAACAACGAAACATTTTGTCATTTTTCAGCACTGACCTCTATTGTACATGTATAATAAAGGTGTGTTTTTCAGCTAAAAAAATATTTTCTTTAAGGGCCGACACTGCGTTACGTTAATTTGACTAAAGGAGCTATCAATGATTCGCGGACTAAATCAGCAGGTTAGCAATAGTTTAATTATTACATAATCTTGTGTTTTAATTATAACGAAACGTTACGAAAGCAACTAAGAGCCGCCTATTACGATCACTGTTTTTCCCATATTTCTATACACCGCGGAAACATGGACATGAACATGCATGCGACAAGAAGATGCTTTGGAGATGCGCTATTAGAGATGGATGCTGGGAGTGTCGTGGACCGATTTTCGCACCAACATCTCTATACTCTAAGAACTCGGTATTAAGCAACGTTTTTCAGTAGTTGTGCAGAGTCGCATTTTGAAGTTCATGTTTCTCGGCGCAGTTCATGTTCAGGGCAAAGTAGAGAATACCAGAGAGCGAGGGAGGTCACCCATGAGATGGACCAACAAGGTGAAGTCGGCTGTGGGTGGCTCCTTGAACGAGTGCAACAAGATAGCCGTTACAATATAGAAATGGCAGATGATCGTGAGGCGAATAACATCTTTCTCTGCGGAAGTCACAACCTCTCAACAACTTCCCAACACTCTTGGCAGAGCAGTCGTGGTCATCAACCACGACTGCCCTGCCAAGAGTGTCACAACGAAGAAGAAGAAGAAGACCTAATTCTTTATACAAACTTAATAGTGGGTAACAATTATTATGGTCACATTGTCCTACAAATGGAGTGGCACCTTTTTCCCAGTCCGACGCTTGCAATTTATTTTTCACTTACTCCTTCATCAGCTATTTTACAGAATTCTCATTGATCGATAATCGGGTGTCGTGTCTAATCGAAGCTACTTATGAAATTTCAGCCTGTTAGTAATCAGTCCGCTAAAATGTTCTTGGGATCTTAGACTATGTAGGTAGCTATATTTTAGTCCGGTGAACTATTGATAACCTTTAGTCAAATTTGATAGGTCAGTTAAGAAAAAAAAAACTAACATAAGTACTATAATGTCCAAACTCCACGTCCATCTACTTATTATATTTTAATGCATTCGTACTTATGTACCTAAGTAATCATGGTCACCCTACTTTAATACAGTTTCATACTACTATATTTTAGTTATTATATCCTAATTTTCACCACATTTATCTAAACTAGGACATGTCAGCTGTCGATTAGTACTATAACTAAGCTGATACCTACTTTCAGTAACGAAATAAACGCCATTGAA
Organism: Parascotia fuliginaria; assembly: GCA_963082885.1. Classification (NCBI taxonomy): domain Eukaryota; kingdom Metazoa; phylum Arthropoda; class Insecta; order Lepidoptera; family Erebidae; genus Parascotia; species Parascotia fuliginaria. Next base: position 2,677,602 of record OY720197.1, on the reverse strand, counting down.
TTTTAGGCATATTGCCGTCCCACCGGCCAACTAAAATCGACTCTTAACAAATTATTTAAACTACTTGCTAGTATTTTTTTCTGTTTATTCATTGCAACAAATTAGCAAATAATTGACCATACACATAAACCTCTATTAATTTGATATAAATGGTAAGATACCTGCCTACCCATTACCGGAAACTAAATATCGCTTAACTTTTTGTTTATTTAAGTTTATTCATTTTTTATTTTTGCAACAAATACAACAAATTAAGACCTTTCTTTTAAGGTATCATTCGCATATTTGCATTACTTAGTTTCTGTGTAATCATAGGCGGTGACTACGGCACATGGCGATGCTAGCGGCCAACTATTTTTGGCCAAAGCGTCTTAGTTTTTTTTGCAACAAATTCAGAAAATGAGATATGTATAGTAACAAATTATAACTAATTCGTGGCAAAGTTTCATCAAATTTTATGAGTTGGCCGCGCGGTTGAAATGTAGGTACATGTTTTAATGCGAGTTATTCGTGATTAGATCCTGCGTACACACACATCAATAAATCGATGATGTGACGTGCGACGTAACAAAAGCGACTGATAAGCACACACAAGCCGGCCGCTCGGCCGCTCGGCCGCTCGCTCGGCCGCACACCCGGCGCGGTCATTGCCCTGACAAGTATTTTACCTACTGCAATACCTCGATAGTACACGACGTTTATTCGAGTTTTGCCTAATTCTCAAATTTTTGGTTTTGTAGATCTTGTACTGACTTAGTAATACCCTGATATAAGAAAAGTATGAAGTTTGTAAAACTACTAAAAATTCAGCCAGTATACAAACTTCTAAGATAATAATTATAAAATAATAATAATGAAAATAAGTAATAAGTACACAATAAACCATATATTTATGGTAAGGAGTTTATTGAAGATATTGAGGAGTTCCGTTGCCTACCTCCGAAGTTCTTCGTCAGGATCTTCACCAAATTGAAATTAAACCACTCCGAGCAACCCTTCTCTTTTTCAAAAACTATCCAAATCACTTCAAGTGTGCCTATAAAATTTGAAGAGTTCTCTCTATTTTCCAGGATCCCATCATCAGATCCAGATTTGATGATCATGGGACCACCTAAACCTTTCAAATAAAAAAAAAACCAAATCAGTACAGCCATCTTCGAGTAAGTAATTAAAGTAAAATTCAAAAACACATATTATGAACGTTAAAAATTACAAAATTACCAAATGTCAGCAAATCGGAGAATAAACATAAAAAAAGATTCCGATGAATTGAGAACTCCTCCTTTTTGAAGACGACGGGTTATAAATGATAGTCAGTTATAATTTGATTATATTGTTACATATTATAAATATAAAATAGCAGCCAAACTCAATCTTGTTATTTTTAGATTGCCACATCCCTGCCATACCTTCCTATTAAATAATTTTAATCTACCATATTCCAAGGGCGGATCCACACGTGTGGGCACGATGGGCATTCCCACAACCATAATAGTCTTGTGACCTCACTCTTTTACGGTCTGTTGAGATTGATAGGCTGATGATAACGATACCTATGCCTTAAAATTAAAAAAACACAATGCGATATGAATCGTTCGTGATTCGGAACGCAGAAAAGTGCCTACGATATTACACGTTATGTCACTCCGACTCGCACTTGGCCGATTTACGGATAGATATTATTATGACCACATGCTGGATCCGCGCCTGGATCCTCGCCTGCCATATTCAACAAATAAGCTTAGCATCATTATTTATTATTCGTTGTAATTCATATACAAAGGGTCGTATGTCCGGCAGTGATGAATTGATCGCATATCGTCTGTCCGGCTGCGGCTGCCCGTGCCGGACAATAAGGCTCAACAAATAGCTCCTCTTCATAAATCTCTTGTATTATACAGAATGTTTCATAATATTTTTATTTAAAACTAGCTGCACCCTGCGGCTTCGCCCGCGCGAAAATTGCTATGTGTTTAATTAATGTAACTCGGGAATCAGAGTGATTTTCGGGATAAAAAGTAGCATATGTCCCGAAACCAAATCGGTTTAGAAGTTTTAAATTTAATATGGTGGTTATGTATTCTTAAACTTTCTAAATCACGTAGTAGATCCACGCTGGTTTCAGCATGAATGGGCCGGATTGTCCGGGAAAATACTACCCTCTCATAGAAGATCGACGTAAGAGTAGTAGGTAGTATCCGTACTACTTTACTTACTGCCAGCGTTTCGTTCGGTGAGTAAGAGCGCCGGAAGCCCAATTTCCTTCCTTTCCTCTTTCCTCACCTCCCTCATTCCCTTCCCCTAACTCCATTTTCAGCCGCCATAGTGGAGGCCAACATATTAGCAGTTTAAGAAGATGGTATGGTGGCCACCACTTCTAGATTCCACTGACTGCTTACCATCAGGCGATGTGGGGTCACTTTGGAAGGCTAATATAAAAAAAAAAATCACTGTGCAATTTTCTTAGTTTTTCTTTCATAAGAACCTTCTCCTGACAATAACAAACAACAAAAAAAGAATTAACGAAATTGATCTAGCCGTTCACGCGTAATGCTATGACCAAGGGAAATAGGGATTCATTTTAACATATTTATATAGATGTAGGTATTAATACTTAAGGACTCTGTCCACTACACCGTAACATGACCATGCTTTATAAACGTGTTAGGCAAAAAAAATTACTTGAATTGAAAAGTATGAGATTAAGCCCACTAGACCGTTCCGTCACCGACCTGTGCCATGCACGGAGCGTCAACAATAATTTGTCGACATGATTATAATTAATACGCTCTAGTAGACCGTATCGTGTTGCTTGCCAATCCTGATACGTCCATAGCAGCGGTCATGGTATGGTACTCTGTAGTGGGCAGATTTCTCTAAAGTATCATTTCTATTTATTTTTTAACTAGCTGTTGCCCGCAGCTCCATCCGCATGAATGTCCGTTATATCTAGCCCTCACTTCATAGAATCATTTCTATAGTAAGCTCTTCCTGAGACTTTCACACTATTTATGTCTTATATCTCCGTTTACATTAACGATTTTTCATACAAACTTTCATCCCCTATTTCAACCATTTGAGCCATTTTCACGCGATAAAAGCCTGTTTTCCCCGAGGTCTCATCTATCTCTATACTAAATTTCATCAAAATCGGTTTATTGGATTAGTCGTGAAAGCGTAACTAACAGACAGACAGACAGAGCTACTTTCGCATTTGAAATGTTAGTATGGATTGTCAAAAACAAAAAGTGAAATAAATAGATTGAAGAACATAGAGGTCATCAGAAAGACGTTGGTCCAGCAGTGGTGTGAAGCAGGCTAACAGTATTTAGTATCCGGTCTTGAAGACGGAACGACCTTGTCTCTTGCCGAGAAGAGTGTCGTAAGGCAACTAAAGAAGTGACAGCAGCAGCTGTGACTACTGTGAGCAGCTTGATTGTGTACGGTGTGTACCTATCTACTAAAGACAATGTTCCTGCGGAGATCAATCTGCTAAACGTGGTGACTCCTGTTGCGAAAGGACTGCAGTAGACGTCCTTTTAAGCAGAAGTGAAGGAGTGAAGATGCCCCTGGTAAAATCTAACGGGAGACCTATCACTGCTATCACAATATCCTGCAACTGGGTTAATGATGATAATGAAAAATCATGAAAAATAATGCACAATTATGCCGTGTTTACAGTATCATTCTTATTCTTAGAAATAGATAATTATGCATATGTATGCATATCTATTTCTAAGAATAAGAATGCGTATGTAGATATGTATGTATGTACATACATATCTACGTACGCTCAAAAACATAACTTTCCTTGACTTAGACAGTCGGCAAAAATATGACATTCCAATAGTTATGAAACCTCCTTTATGTCGCTTCAAACATGATTACACGATTTGACGACGCGACCGGGGCAAAGGTCGTGCTCACACTTTCTTTAAAGGGAGATAATTTGAACTTAATTTTATTGAATCTATTTATAATAGCTGTACATATATTTTACTGCTTAGTTGGAAATTGCCTAGGTACTATTTAAAGGATGGATCAAAAATTTTGTGATTAAATAGTAGGTACGACACCCGAAAAAAGTGATCGAGAAATTAAAAGTAAGTATTTACATTTTTTTTTAACGCAACATTGGCTTCGGTAACAAACAAATTGGACTACACTTGATAGTAAGTGGTAACCGTAACCTATAGACATGTCAGTTTTTTAAGCATTGGAAAAATAATGCTTAGAAAACACAACCAAGCCGTTCGTTCACCACGTGAGGAGAAGAGAGAACAGGACCGAGGGTCTAATTCTACCGTCATAACGAAAAAGGGCACAACTAATACTATGCAAATCCGGAGAAAATCGGGATTAAATAAAAAACAATCTTAGTTTTTAGTAAATAAAACCGACAATATTTTATTTTCCGAAGATGTTTGAATAAAAATAGTAGCACCTACGTTATTTTTATAAAAATAAATAATTACAAGTCTTTTTTAAATAGTATTTATTAAAATTTATCTACATTTTCTTTTTCAACGTAACAAAAAAAAATTTAGTTGTTGCCCTTCGTTAAGACGGCCGAATTGGGGGTCAGTAGTCCAAAGTTCGAAATTGTGGACGGTAAATGTCACAGACATGAGTAAATGATAGTAGGCTCACCCGTTGTTACGTAGGATTGTGGGATGTATCGTTCGCTTGCCTTTTTATTTTGTTTACAGGAAGTAATGGGGAGATCTATTTATATTTAGGTAGTTCTAGATTTTAGTGTCCATTGACCTTCAAGATGATTGTTTGGTTGTGATATAAAGATTCCACAGAGATAAGTGCTAAGACCCTGATACATATTGTGCTCTATTGATATGGAAGGTAGGAATCTATGTAATCCACACTAATATTATAAAGAGGAAATCTTGTCAAGTATGTTTGTATGCAACGAATAAACTTTAAAACTACTGGACCGATTTCAAAAATTCTTTTACCATTAGCTACATTAACACACACTGAGTAACATAGGCTATATTTTATCCTCGTACTCCCACGGGAACGTGAACCACGCGGGTCCGCTAGTATGTAATATACTTATTGTCACTAACCTCAATTACTGACTTAGGTAAGTACGGTGAAGCAAAACAGCGTGAAGAAACCTGGACTTATAAAAAGTCTAAAATCGCTAATCCGATTGAGCGCACGTGGGCCGTGGAGATCAATGCTTACATTTAAAACACATTTTAAATAAAATCAAATAATTAGAGTACCGAAGTATAATTTTCTTGTTAATATTTTTCTAAGACAACTCCCGCACTACGGAACAAGCCCTGTGTCGCGGGGATATAACAAACATATATTTAACGGACACAAAGTACACCCAGACTCAGAACAAATACTTATGAATCACACAAAGTTTTGTCCCATGTGGGGATCGAACCCACAACCTCGTGCACAGTAGTCGCTAGTGCTCCCACTGCACCACTTAGTTTGTTTACATAAAAATGCAAAGTACTAAATACGGGCTTTCGAAGTCGTTCCATTTTATTTGTGAAAATAACAGTGAAAAAGTACTATCACAGTGAAATAAATATTTTTTGAAGAAAGGAATGCAATAACAATAAAGCCAGAAATAACTCTGTTATTTTTTTCAAATTGGGTTCATTCATTTGGGCACAGGCGCAGGCGCGTACCATACAACCAATTCGGACTCGTTAATAACCTCTAGGGCCAATATCGTAAATAAAATAACTCGTTACTAGCCAGTTACATTACAACCGGCCTAATTGCGTTTAGAGTTGTATAAATAAAATTAAATTACGATTTTATGATTGGTCATACTTTATTAAAGGGTCTGTTTATTTTACACTGTAAGTACAAAGAAGCAAAAAATACCTACAGATTTCTTTACATAATACCTACGTTTTATTTTATCTTAAAACCCTTTTCCACAAAAGATACGTTATGTACCTATATCAATATTGTGTATATATTTTCTAATTAGTTAGTAAGTAGTTAAATACATAAATTATTAAACCATTTGCATAGATTAAAAATATTAATTAAAGCCTTATCTAAATACGTTATATTTAGGTAAAAATGATTACAAAACTTCCTTACCAATCTGATAAACTATTTTATCTAAACGTAATAAAAACTTTAACATGTTTATCGAAATATGTAAATTTAACATCAACACCCACTGTGATATTAACAATAAATAATAAGTAATAATAAAATATTTTGTAATGTCGGGCGGCGCGCGGGAAACGGGTAATGAATTTATATCATGTAATTAATATTTAACGTTCAAAATTAAAGAAAAGACTTTTTTTCTAATAAAAATCTAATTTGTTTTTTTTTATTAAATAATGGAGAAAAGTTTGTCGTCCTAGATTTCACAGAAACCTTTTATTTTAGAGAAAAATATTTTTTTATTTACAATTAACTAAGACTTACAGCGACCATTACACACCTTGGATCAAAGACTCTAAGCTAGCAGCTAGCGAAGATTAAAATCCAGTGGTCGTAGGTACTAGCACAATCAGACAACCAAACCAAAAGGCCACTTCTCTTAATAAAAATAGAGAAGCCTTTACACGTGGTACTCCATTAATTGATAAATATTTTTACTCAAAACTTACTTACAAGCAAACTTCTTACAGAAAATAAATTTCCTAATTCATAAATCCCATTAACCTTCTCCTTAATGCTCTAATTTAAGAATTTATTGACTTCCAGACTTCCAGAGTCGCATCACTAACACGTTACAATCAAAAGGCGTTCAAACTTCGAATTGATTATTCAGTCGATATTTTATCGATAACTATTGATGCAGGTGTTTTAATGAATCGACTTAATTAAGCTGTATGAGAATTTCTCGTGCTCATTCATCGGTTGTTTTTTTAATTATTAATCTGGATTTCAATGCGTTTCGAAATAATGTTTTGTTAAAATTTCTCGTAGATACGTAATTTGCTTTGAATATTGATGATATTATTAAAATTTTAGTACTGACAGTTTAATATTTTGAATTAAGTAATTATGAATAAAACTATTACCTACTTATTCATCTAGCAATCGATTTGATTGACGTCTTTATTTTGTTACAACCTAATCAAGTTTACACTCCTATTAACTTTTGTGTCCTTCAGTTGCGTGTAGGTGTATTTATAATAGCTATTGGATCAGATGAGTAGGTAGTCTCTAAAGATATTAACAGGTCTGTAGTAATAGCTAACTACGGCAGTTTTCTCATATGTAGGTAGGTACTTAATACTTACATGGGAGCTTGTAGCTTGTAGTGTAGCGCACGTAGGTATGTACTTATAAAAAAAAAATGACATGAATCTTTTGAGTACTAAGTGTAATGTTTTTTCTTCATAACCACAAATTGCCACCCCAAATCACCTAATTGGTGATAGTAGGTAACGCTATTACCCGCTAAAATATAATTACCTACATATCTTTATCTAACTATCTCGAATGATCTTCGACTATTTTGTCAGTTGTGTCTCTGAATGCATTGCTTAGGTACCTACCTAGGGTATATTTTAGTAACTAGCTTTCCACGGCGCGGTTTCACTCGCACCTTTGCTTACTGTTCTGCTCCCGTCGCCAGTAGCGTGATGTTACATAGTCTATAACCTTCCTCGACAATTGAGCTTTCATACGCAAAATATTTTTTCAAATCCGATGGGTAGTTCCAGAGATTAGCGTGTTTAAACAAACAAACTCTTTCTCTTTTATACTTTATGGGGATATTATAGACGAAATTATTTTTTTTAAACAGGTAGGTACCTACTACTAGAATAGCTAAAACTACTACTACACACACAAACACATACCTATCTATAGATTATCTGTGGGCGGCATTTAATAAGTAATACATTTTATGAGTTTATCTATAAAATTATGAGTAGGTGGTTGATATTCGAGGTCAGTTGGATTGGAAGTTGGAACTGGAGATGAATAAAAATAGCACCGAAATTAGCTACGTTTTCTTGTTTGGAGCTCGGGCAACTATTGGCTCGAAAAAATTATATCTTCTTATGACATTCGTAAGACATATACATCCTGTAACCATCATTTATCATTTTCTGTCCATCGGTCATCTGTCTGAGTCGTTGGTTAACTATCTATGGGACTTGTTTACGCTGTATCTTTCAGTTCGTGATTCCTACTCCAAAACTTTTTCGATTCATTGGTTATCAGTTTAGGGAGCTATGTCACCTGTCTATAGCTTTCTAAAACCAATGGTTACTTTTATAGCTAATATGTGGCAAGCAAGTATGATGCTTAGTGGTTACAATAGTAATACCTACTTAAAGAACACAGTCATGTTACCTACATGGCTGTGTTCTTAAGCATTAGCATAAGTATGTACTAGGTATCCCCCTTTCCTCAGTCCTCACCTCCCTCTTTCCCTTCCCCTAACCCCATTCCCAGCCGCCATAGTGGAGGCCACCATACCAGCAATTTAGGACGATGGCTTCTGATATGGTGGCCACCATTTCTGGATTCCACTGACTGCTTACCATCAGGAGGGGTGGAGTCACTTTGGTACGCTAATAAGACTTGATTCTCTTCTTGAGTTGAAAAAATGAGACTTGATTCTGTTAGTTCGATTGTACCTACATAGCTGTGTTCTCTAAGTATTGCAAAAACAACACTGTCTCCTAGTTTCTGAAAGGCTGATCAACGAAAAATTAACTAATCAAGTGATTAGTTAATTTAGTTAATTTCTCGTTGATATGACTATGAACATACAATACAACCATGCCGTTATCTATCCCCTCGATCTTCCTCCTTTTCGCTTTTCTCATTTCATTTTACTGCAGGAGAAACGCCTTTAAAAGCAAAAGCGTTAAATACGAACTTCTAAACAAGTACCTAGGTACGAATGTCAGTTGTACGACATTCGTACTGCCTCATTTTGAACTCCACGAGGTGTAGATAAATCTATAATACTAATATAGAAAGCAGAAGAGTTTGTTTGTTTGCTTGAACGCGATAATCTCTGGAACTGCCATTCAGATTTTAAAAAATATTTTTTATTCTTTTTTTTTTATGTCCAGTTCTTGAGGAAGGTTATAAGGCTATGTAACATCACGCTACTGGCGACGGGAGCAGAGCAGTAAGCAAAGACGCGGGTGAAACCGGGCCGCGAAAATCGAGTGTATAAGTACTTTAACGTAAACACTAAAACATCTAGACTAAATTCCTAAGATATTTTTAAAACACAGTGTTAGTTTCTCATGAATCAATGAATATATAACCACAAACACTGGTTGATACAAACGTACGTTCTAAAAAAAAACAGTTAATTTTTCTGTCATTTTCAAATTTGATTCCATATCTCCAACCTTGGCAGTTAGAAGTCACATGCGCATTGGCAGCTGTATTAATTTCTCTGTAAACGATACTGCTCTGCAATGTATCACACTCGTCTAATCTTGGCGCTTCTTACTCAACTTACTAAATTAAAGGTGATATTTTAATTGACTGTAGCGCGGGGCACACTGAGAGCTATTTTGATTTTGCGACTTTTTTTTTCATGTTATCCTACCAAAATGATTCCACTCTGCCTGATTGTAAACAATCAGTGGAATCTAAAAGTGGTGGCCACCATCCCAGAAGCCATCGTCTTAAACTGCTGGTATGGTGGCATCCACTATGACGGCTGGGAATGTGGTAGGTAAAGGAAATGACGGAGGTGAAGAAAGTGTAAAAGGAGGAAAATTGGGCCACCGCACCGGTGCTCTCAAGCAGCAGTACGGATACTACTACTCATACGCCAATCTTCTATGAGAGGCTAGTACTTTCCCGAACTATCCCATTCATGCTGAAACCAGCGTGGATCCACTACCGTAAGTAAGACTGTTGATTATGAATTGTGTAAGAAAGTGATTTGAAGACTATGCTAATCATTATTATAAGGAATAAAACAAACAAAATTAAATTTTCTAAAATGCTTAAGAGGCATCTGCTGGACACTCTATAAATTATACCTAACAATGTAGGTAACTATAAATAGTACCTATAAAAACATTTATAAATGACTCATATGTCGCCGTAGTCAAATAGCGTAAGCCGCTTTATGGGGCTCTGATCATACCTATTGATTGTATCCAGAGTAAATAAAAATTAAGAAAACAATACCACACACAGACATTATTATTTGAATGGATCTATTATCTGTGGTTCTAGAGAAAAGGGGTACATATTCCATTAAAACAACAAGGACTTATACCCCATTTAAATTAGGGCATGCATTCCGGCATTTTGTACATCCGGAATTTACTTGCTACTATTGAAATTGTAACGGTCATTTATTGCAGTTTGTCGTGAATATTTCATTGAAACTTAATTAATTTACTATTTTAACTAGATAACTTTGTAACGTATGTAGTCATGAAAAATACGATTTTTTTTCGAAATGAAATCGTCATGATGAGTCATTCATGCGAAAGAGTTTGTTTGTTTGTTTGAATGTGCTAATCTCTGGCTCTACCAGTCGGATTAGAAAAATCTTATTGCGTTTGATAGCCCACTTCTGGAGTAAGGTTATATTATTATTTATTTATTCATAACAATTATAACATATAGGCTATGTCACATTACACTACTGGCGACGGGAGCAGAACAGTAAGCAAAGACGCGGTTGAAACCCCGCCGCGGCAAGCTAGTTTCATAATAAAAATGTTAAGAGTTATTAATAGTATTAGTTATTAATGTAAGAGAAATTATTTAGCGTCCTTTTTTTATATTAGCCTACCAAAGTGACTCCATCCAGCCTGATGGTAAGCAGTCAGTGGAATCCAGAAGTGGTGGCCACCATACCATAATCCATATCATCTTAAACTGCTATATGGTGGCCTCCACTATGGCGGCTGGGAATTAACGGAGTAAGGGAAGGCAACTAGGAAGGTGAGGAAAGGAGTAAATGAGGAGAGGAGTGGGCCTCCGTCGCTCTCACTCGCCGAACGAAACGCAGTAGTACGGATACTACTAATGTTACGTCGATCTTCTATGAGAGGGTATGACTTCCCCGTTCGATCCGACCCGTTCATGCTGAAACCAGCGTGGATCTACTACCGTATTACGTATATTCCAGTCTTTTATTCATTTTATAAATGTTTAATTATATTATGGTGTTTTCTGAAAGCCTGGTTAATTTTACTGTATATAGATCAAATTAAAATATGTAACTAAAGATTAAAAGTCTGATTTTTTAATTTGAAACATTTTTTTTATTTTTCTACGAAAATTACCAATTCCGGAACCAGTTCCGGCATTCCGGAATCAGATCCACAGTATTGGAACTTAGTTCCGGAATTGAGAACCTTCCGTATTGCACGCTCTAATTTCAATAGGGGCACATAATTATATAAACAGCTATGCCACTGTCTGTACACAATCAGGCTAATATAAAAAAAAAAAAAAAAAAAAAAAAAAGGCGAAAAGAAAGTAATTTGGACCAGGTATAATTTTCGTAGCCAATCCGTAGATTTCTTCTGCATGCCTTGATTCTATGACAGGTACGTGGTGTGGTCGACGCAAAAAGATTTTTCCTTCATTCTCTTATTTATATATTATTATAAAGTATGTAATCCTGTCATCGATCACGCAATTCGAATGAATTTCGGCAAGAAACTAACGAGAAGTTATTCAACTTCTCGTTGGTTTCTCGCCCTTCACCTCTCTACATATAAAGGTTTAAATGACTCTACGTTGCATACGTGTCATCTCTTCTAATCACATGTCCATTCTTAGTCAAACAAGACAATGTCGGTTCTGAATCAAATATCTAAAATGTTCCCCTCAGTGTGTCCCAGTCAAGCTAATTGTTCGATTGCGGGCCGCATGCGCTAGCTATGACAGTTCCACTTGGGTTTCCCGCCAAGACGCGCGCGTTAAAACTTTACAATCAACCAATTGTTTTTTTTTTTTAATAGTAGTGTTTTAGTTAACGTTGTTTCAAAATTTTTAAGTGATTTAAATTAAAGGGTTGTGATGAATTTATGAAAAGGGTACATATTTATTATTATTATTTATCTTTGGACATAGTAAGCATAATAAAATAAATAGACGTATTTTTTTATTTAAACTTTTAAAACAAAAACTATCTATACAATCAAACAGTTTACTTTTGCTTTTATTTTAAAACTAATTAAGCCCGAGTTCGTTTTTAGGCGGTAGACCGTAAATCCTATTTCCAACGACACTATAGGAATATGATAAAAAAAACATAGCGTTACGTTTAGTCAGTACTGCACATCCGTTGCACGAATTAATTTAATTCGGATAACAACCAAATTGGCGCGGTTTTTCTTAATTCTGACTTATTTCGGGCAATTTACCAAACACAGTGAAACGATCAATCTTTCCATTTATTTCGCTTAGGACTAGCAATCATAGCTTATATGTATGATGGACGGGATATTTAGAAATTTAGATAGCCTTTGCCTATATGTACGTTTAGATAATTCAATTAATTCTGCTAATTTAAAAAAAAATATAAATTTAATTTAATTTAAAAGCTTAATGGTAGGTATTTTTTTTAATATTAGGCAGTATTATTATTATAGTATGTTGTAATAAATACGTAACTATATCTGAAATTTTGAATAGATAGTAATTTTGCATAAAAAGGATTTCTTGAGATATAATATTTCGCGCTCAATTGAAGGTTCCTAGTTGTATGGGAACTACCTTACCATCAGGACTAGTTTGCTACTATTATTTACCTATATTTATAATTTTAATAAAATCAACATAGAAAATAATAATCCTAATCCCTTAGTTAGTGAACATTGTTTTTATTTGTAAAAAATAATAATTTTAAATAAATAGGTACGTCACTAATCAATTTTTAAGTATTTTCCCAAGAACTTTCATAGATTTATTTAAAATATAAAAATGATACTATTATCATATTTAGTGCTGTTTATATTCTCACAAACGACAGTGAACAGTGAGAAACAATTTACAAGTGTACCAGTGACAGTGAAAACTTATGAAAATGACACAGTGCTGCTGCCATGCTATATTGACGACGCAGGTAAATAAATAGATTAATTATCTGTGGTATATATTCAGAAAAGAACGACTGTCTTTGATGCAGAATGGCTTTTTTTAATGTTGTCTTTCTTTTTTCAAAAATTTCTATGGGTTACCTATCTCTTATCTCTGGTGTTTTTTTAAAGACGACTCCCTCTCACAATATCTATAAAGTACGCCCAGAATCTGAACAAATAATTTGAAACACACAGTTTTGTCACGTGCGAAAATCGAATCCAAAACATTTTTGCCGACCAACTCTGCCACTGAGGTAGTTAAATTAGCTCTGTTCATACGCGCTGCAATGTCATACATAACTCTTTTTAACTCCTCTGCAGTCGGGTAAGACGTAGGTGCGTGATTGAACATAGTTATTAAATAACTTTATTTTAATCTGATACCGTCTGTCCGAAAGATAAATATGTAACCTTTTAAAAGTATCGATAGGGTTGGCACACCAGTTGTCGACCGAGATCACTAAGTTATTAAACCACTTCCCTTTTACACTACATTACTACTATTACTTACTGCACTAGGTTGTTATATTCTATATTCTTATAAGCTACACTCGCACAATTTCCACAAGGAGTTTAAAAACATATTACTTAATAAACAAAGTTTACACAGACTCTTAAAGTAGGTAAATATGTGAATCGTAAAAATGCGTAATCGTACAATAGCGACTTTGCTCCAGAGACATAGACCAAAAAATATATCAAAATACTATACTGTCAATAATACCTGTAAAAACATATTTCCTTACGCTTTATAAGATTTCTTTAAAAAAATCTTTGACAACTACATACACTTGTAATGAATTTAGCAATCAAATACCCAGGGAATTAAAAAACAATCAAATTTAATTTCATAGTACTTACATCGCTTAATACCTTACATTTCCGAAAAGTGTACAATTTAGTTTTCAACATCACAAACCGGTGCTTTCACCCTACAATGCTTTTACCGTCATTACCATAATAAAAACGAAATATTATAAAAATCGTGCTAATATGCACCTTATGTTTGTACAAATAAAGATCAAAGAGAATATAAATCAGTTATTATTTTGATACGTGATGAGGAATTACTTATACAGTACAGACAGCAAAAGAATGATCAAAGTACGATGATGAAATTGTTTAATAATAAAGGTACTTTTCTTTGTAGCCTTATAATTTATTTATTTATAATCAGAACGACAAAATTACAGTCAATTACACTGATTACACAATAAAAACTTATAAATATAAAATAACAACTTTCACTCTGACGTGTCACTATACCTCATAAATTCAGACGAGATCAACTTCCATTCATCAGCAAACAGATCCAGTCCATGACTTAACGACAGCAGAGCTTATAAAAACGAAATTTTTTATTAGTTTTGTCATCGCCAGTATTGCGATTATTGCTGATTTGTCTGCAGCCAATTCAAACGAATAAAAAAAAATTCGTTACTGCCTGCCCTTGCTAACTGTACTTTGAGTATAATCTGATTTTTAGATATATTTATTTATTGTTTTGATACTATTGTCTATTATGTCTGTCTGTCACTTAAATTCAGATGTATGGATATTGCCGTGACTCAGCTGTTCTGTGACCATAGTAATATTTTATTAACACAGTAGGAATACAAACATAATAGCTTGATCAATCAGTAAATTTTAACTACCTGGCAGCACCAATGTAACGTTATGTATTTAGTAGGTACCACAGGTAAGAAAATACTTTACGTACTAAGAGTGGGTTTCCACTGCCGCGGAACTGGGTGGAGTGGAGAGGAGCGGACCATGAATTGGCCAATCACAGTGCTAGTTTCAGTAGAAGTCACCGAAGTGGACACTGGCGCTTATTCACTTGCGCGAAAAAACATTTGCGTAAATGAACATTTGCGCGTTGAGCGAAATACTTTTGCGTGAAACTTTGCTGTTTTTGAACCTATTGCTTTTAAAATCGATATCTGAGTGTCCCAGCGATAACTGAACACGAATCTTTAGTCAAATTCAATAGAAGCAGCCGCGATTTTGAACCTTGCTGTTTTAGAACCAATGTCATTCAAAATCGATACCTGAGTGTCCTAGCGATGACCAAACACAAATCTCAAGTCAAATTGGAATAAAGCAATCGCCATTTTGAACTTTGTTGTTTTTAATATTATTTTTTATTAATTTTCGTGTTAATTTGTAAAATAGTCCGATATTTTATGAATTGAAGATATTTGCTAACTTTTGGTACTTTTAAATTTAGAATATTTTGAATACCTATAATAACTATAAGAAAAACACAGGTCTCGAAATCAACACGATTTCCTAAATTCTGCATTGAGAGTCAAAGAAAAACGGTGTTTACTACATTGAAAATAAATATTATTAGAAAAAAAAATGGTCCCATCACAAGTTAAAGAACCATTCTATTTGTAGTAGGTATCTGCTAGATTTTTGATAGAATTTTAAACGCGTCCTTAAGTCCGTTAATAATAGGTAGGTACTGTTTCTTCTACGTTCGGCAACACCATAAAAAAACACCCACTTCCATAGGTTACGATATAATTATACTTGTTTGCAACCTAAATGTTATAAAACAAATAAGTTATTATTTAAAATTGTTACGTGGGTTATTTGTAATCACCCAAAATGGCGGGCACCGTGATTACCCTACCTACTTGATCTTATTATACGCCTAAAATACAACTTAATGTTTATAAAGCTGTGTATAGACGCGCGATTATACTTAAGGTTAAGCATAAGTTAAGTTATTATTTATTATTATTATATTATGTAGGTATAATTTTATTTACCTACTTATTTTAAAAGTTTAGGTATTTAAGATCTTACTGGATTTGGATCTGGTTAAAATATTTCGAGGAAACTTACTACTATTAAAGGTATATTCTGGGTAGGTAGGTATTACTATACGGTAAAAAAAAATTGTGAGGAAACAATCTTTAGCAATGTATCACAAAAATTTCAAGATTTGAAGTGTTAGACTATGATAAGTGTACCTAAAGTGAACCAGGAAATTTAACTGGTACCTAGTCCAAGACAATAGCGCGTTCAAACATTATGTGTAAGTATTATTAGAATAAATAACCGTTATGTCACGCCATGCAAAGCTTTATGTACTAATCCGCGCAATAATCATTATAATATTACGGCATTTGTTACTTTAGAGATAAAGCTGTAGGGTCCGTGTAGAATATTCTGGTAACCGGTTGTAAAAACCTAGGGTCAAAATTCCTTTAATATTGAAAGAGATACGTGCGCTCAAAAGTCATTGTGTCACAACTATTTTGACTTCTGGTTTTAGTTAGAGGGATCCGCCATGTATGTCTTACCATAGATAAGATAATGATTGATTAGATAATAATAATTGATTCACATTTATTATAGACGGATAAAATTTTATAGATGCTTGTGAAAAACGTACCAAAATCGATGTCGTGGTTTAGAAGAAATAAGCGGTGAAACAGACAATAAAATGACAACTTTGCTTCATCCCCTATTTCAACGCCTTCAAGCCATTTATTCGCAACAAAATATAGCCTATGTTGTTTACCAAATTTCATCAAAATCGGTTCAGTGGTTACCTAGATTAGAAATACTTTAATATGGTGATTAATTATTCTTAAATTTTCTAATTTGCCGCGCGATTTTCTTAATTTTTCTTTTATAAGAACCTTTTCCTGACAATAACAAACAATAATAAAAATATTAACGAAATCTTTCCAGCCGTTCACGCGTGATGCTGTGACCAAGGGAAATAGAGATTATATACCTACTTAGTTAGAATATTAAGCAACACTTTTTATCAGTTCATGGTAACCATATTGACTTTGAGGTTTAGCCACATTCTAACCACACCTAATTTAATAAAATCAATGAAGCCGTATATGATACGGTAACGATTACAGCTACTCAACGACTTAACCATACCTATTACAAAGAATAACTCGTCCCTACATTCTCAATAGTTTAAAACAATAGCTGTTTTCTTCTGTCACATTCTCCACTGATTCTAAAACGCGCGACGGATTTCGATACGATTTTACTAAGTTAAGAAAAACTCTACTTATACATAAAGGGCTTATTGTGTTTATGTGCATATTGTGGTAGAGAATTTCCAAGATTTGTATCTAAATTATTAAACTAAGTATGTCGTAAAAACATACAACCTTTTATGCGAAGCCAGGACAGGGATCAAGAGTAGTAAAATATTTGTGATAGTTTTACTGACGGTGTACCTACTCTATGCCTTATAATAAGCAGTTAGTAAATATATTCTCATAACGAATTGCTTGCCATAGATTACCGAATAAGCCTTATTATACACTATTGTTATAATGATTTAATTTCAAACTTAATATGATCAAACACGCTAGCTACACGACTCGATTCGTTAAACTAATCAACCACAAACATCTATGTGAAATAAGTAAGTATCTTCTAAGTTTTTTAATTAGGTTTTTGTTTAAACGTTATGCCTTGTCTTGGCGGTTCCGTCGTACTGGGTACATTAGACACTGGGCCAATAGGTATTGCAGTGGGTTTTTCTGTGGATACATCCACAGAAAAACCCACTGCACTGATAGAACTCGAGATATATAATCACACACTATGTATACCAAAAAATCAGTAAGCTAGCACTTCATTTAGATAGGATTTTGGCTCGGACACGCTTTTTTGTTCCATCGAGAAACACCCACATATTAGCAATATGTGGGTGTTTCTGTTTTCTTTTTTATGTTTTTTAATTTATATTTAGAAGGTATTTGTTTGTCAATTTACTTAAATATAAACAATAAAGCTACGTTTGTAATACGACTAAAAACATATTTGATAGAACACCAGAAGTTGAATGAAAATAACCGAGTTACATTGTCTATGATATGAATAAAAGTCTGCATTTCAATTTTATTTTAATTTAAATTTAAATTTAATAATAATAATAATATTTATTTTATTTTATTTTTTATTTTTATTTTTATTGTGTGAATTTTATATTGTTTGAATTTTATTTTATTTTATTTTATCTTTTATATTTCAAAAGGATTGATTACATTAATAATCTGATTTTAATTGGTTTTGATTTTTTAGTTTAATAATTCATCAATGATTAATTATTTAATTCTGAATTTTATTAAATTTATTGGCATTATTTTTTCTTGAAAATACGAATTTTACATTTATATTATCTATTATTTAGATTTATATCTTAGAAATACAATATATTATCTTTCCCCGTGCGCATCACTCTTGGGTTGCAACTGAAAACCAGCGTTGGAAGTATCTGCATCCAACACATGCTGAGTTGTGACCCTATTGGCACAGCTTTATGTTACTGTTTCTATTATTTTTTACAAATGTACTTATGTGTTAAGTTTGAATATGTTTGTGACTATTGTGCCAATTAAAGATTTTCTTTCTTTATTTCTTTCTTTCTAAATGACTGTGTCCTTTACCATTACTTAATAAAACAAATGTTTACCTTGTAACTCGTGGGTACACTGTTAGTGGGTTAAAACATCGGGGTGACAACTGAATAATAATTTACTCTTTATGAACTGTCAAAACGTTTAAAAATGCAATGCTATGACGTAAAGGCCCCCCATAATTATCGCTAATACTTTCGATTGTTCGTGAACCGCCCTCGTCCATCGGGTCTCCCTCATACATACCTTACCTAGGTACTTATTCGCAATAAATCCAGTTTTACAATTAAATGATCGCATATTTTTTAACCTGATAATTACCTATGATGAAGGCAATTTTCAGACTAATGTTGTAAACATAAATTTTTCCACTAGCTGTTGCCCGCAGCTCCGCCCGCGTGCATATCGGTTATCGCCTAATTTATTTTTATACGTTAACGATTTAACATGCAAATTTCCTTCCCTATTTCAACCCCTTCTAGACCTTTTTTCGTGATAAAGATAGCCTACTTTGTTTCCCAAGGTCTAATCTCTATACAAAATTTTATCAAAATCGGTTCAGTTGTTTAGGCGTGAAAGAGTAACAGACAGACAGACAGACAGACAGACAGAATTACTTTCGGATTTATAATACCTATTAGTATAGATTATATCTTTTTTTTTTTATACGACTAAGGTGACAAACAAGCATACGGCCCGCCTGATGGTAAGCAGTTACCGTAGCCTATGGACGCTTGCAACACCAGGAGCATCACTAGCGCGTTGCCGACCCTGTTAAAAACCTTTTAACTCCTTTCTTGAAGAACTCCATGTTGTAGTCTCTCGGGAAAACCTCGACGGGGAGCTCATTCCACAACCTTATCGTACGAGGGAGAAAGTTTCTCTGAAACCTCACTGTACGGGACCTAAGAGGTTCTAAGGTGTGAGGATGAACGAAGTAATGAAATTTTGTAGTCCCTATTTCATTACTAATACAAAATCGATCCCTTCAAGGGTCAAACAACTGCCTAATCAATAAGAACCGGTATTCTATAGACCCAGTGACGTATTGAATAAACTGGCCCCTATGGCTCTTCATAAGGATACAAATCATATTTGTGTGTTTACTAGCACGATCAGTGAAGATAACGTAACATCTTAAATGTATGTTTAGATAGATGTGGTATTTTAAAATGGCTGCTTAAAGTGCGTTGTAAATATTCTGTTGCTTACAAACCAAAAATGCATGTAGATGAAATAATTCTTTAGTAGGTAAAATTTACATTTATAATAACCCATAGATAAATACCTTACATACATACATAATAATAATTTAAACTTATAAACAACACTTAACAAATTGCAATATGTCGTTGTACGTTCGTGTCATCGTGTGGCACTAGTCCGACACGACCTTGCGGCCAAAAGGTCTCTTCCATGACGAGGTGCAGATAACATAACATTTAGAGCCACTTTTATTAAAATAGCTAATATTAATTTGTATACCTACTCAGTTACCTAAATTAGTACCTATTTAAAACGTCTAGATTGCTTTAGACACGGCTTTAGATGTTGCGATTATTTTTTATTATTGAATTATCGGAATATAAAGTAAATTATTATGAATACTTAGGTAATAATAGTTCTAAAATTGATCCCAGTTGTTTTTATATAAGAATGTATTTACAAAAATAGTATATTCATAAGTATGCTAATCGGTTGAATCCATATCACACACCCATAGATAGCGATGTAATTTTTGTATTACTATTCCTGTTGAACTACGTACGAGATCGTAATTAAATGCACTTCTATTCAAAATGAATAATATTGGTCCTAAAATCGTTCCTTGCGGCAGTCCAGGTGAAGCAAAAAAAAATCAGCTTGTTAAAGGTCCTCAATTCCTTTTGCTACAATATAAAATACCGCATCTATTCTTCATATTAATCGTGGCTTGTTAGTGACAGGAAGGAGCTAAAGATGTAGATCTTTGTAGTCCAATTGTGACCATTGATAGTGACTCCTCCCAGTTTGAATATTGCGTTTTACGTTAGATCTATAAGGAAGTTTTAAATATTAATAGCATCACGCCTTCTTCCGGAAAGGACTGGCAGAGCTGTGTTGCACCCACCGCTAGCTAGCAGGGCGATTGGCTCCTTTGTAAAATTGGGCTTTAATAAAAAAATCTAGACAGAAAAAGCTATAAAGCTAAAGTTTATGTAAAATAGGTAACTGCAATTTCTGAAGACTGGTCAGACGATTCACACTACGTCTTCGGTCTATGTACCGCTACAGGCCGCAGTTTAACACTTTGCCGGACAGTAAACGACATCTATTGTGCACCATAAGGTTTTAGACAGAAGACGTTAATTACTGGTCATACAATCTGACGCTCGAAGTGGTGACCACAGTAAGCTAATAACCTAATTCAAAGTCAAAGTCAAAGCATTTATTTCATTTATATCATAAAGTATGATGCTTATGAAAAGTCAACATTACATGAAGTCAGCTAATTGACCTACAGCCAGTTCGCTGACGAGGTAGAGCTGTGAGAAGAACTGGCAAGAAACTCACTCCACTCTTTTCAATCGCCAGATAATTACAGTTATTTGAATGAGTTACAATTTAAACAGTCAACGCAACCAAAGAACCATACAAATTAATTATTACCAATTAACCAATTAATATAATACTAAGATTAAATAAAAAAAAGAGAGGATTTCAATTATTTAGTTTCATCTAGTATGGTAATTTGACTACGTGTTTTAATTAAAATGGTGAATGCACCTCCTGGTCATATTGCACGACAAGGTAATACTGGATTGAATATTAAATGTATGCCATGCCAAGATTGACCAGTCATCCCAAGTAGCACCCGTTCACGAGCATGACGCACGGGCCAGCCATCCTTTTCTTTTGACTCACCATATGCGATCCCGACGGATACGTGATTGCTCGCCGTCGCCCCAAGACGTTTAACATCCCAAGGCGTCAGTGAGGACGAATCTGCTGAAATTTGCGGGCGCCATACGATTGATTAATAATATTTCTACAGAAATCGATATTTTCAATGTATCCTGCCGAAATTCAAAGATGTTGTACAAAAATGTTATTGGAAGTAGTTCTATTTATTTAGTTATTAGTTTTTAATTTTAGTTTTTATAATATCGTAATGGGTTTTTTATCTGTAACAACATTGTAAATACTTTCTCAATCAATAAATATTAGGTTCCATATTGTACAACGTCCATAACACCACTTACTCTTTTCAGAGGCCAAGTACCGTATCCGCTGGTATAAAAACGACGAGGTGCTGGGTGACAGTCACGCTCCTCACCAGATGCTGCCGCCCAGGGTGAGGATGCACACCAACTATAGCCTGCAAGTAGACTCGCTACAGGCAGAAGATAGTGCGGATTATACTTGTGAGGTAATAATAATAAATAAATAATATCACAACAACCACACAACGCCATCTAGACCCAAAGTAAGCATATAATAATAGCTTGTGATATGGGTTCTGGAATGCGGATAAACATACGTATTTACTTTCTTTTTTATAAATACATACTTGTACATAGAAACATCCAGACCAATGCAAATAGCCATGTTTATACACCCAAATATTTGCACTGAGCGGGAATCGAATCCGCGACCTCTGCGTGGCAGTTCATACCAAGTACCACCGAACCACAGAGATTGTCAAATAATGGATATTTCAATTTTTTTAGTTGGTAAAGGAAGATACAGCTCTCTAAGTATTTAGGCAACACAAACTCAATTGATCGTAAGGACAGCAAGACAGAACTAGAGATGACTGAGGGTTCGGGTTCGATCAGGTAAAGATATGTGGTGTTAATCTGACCATAACTTTTTAGTAGGTATTAAACTTAAAATTGTGCACAATAAATGATAACTGGTTCATTGTTATTTTATATATTTTAAGTACTTTTACTGTGTAATCAGTGTAATTAACTGTAATTTTGTCGTTCTGATTATAAATATAAATAAATTGTTTCATGGGGCGTAACTTCACTACGTAGTATAAAACAAAGTCGCTTTCCTCTGTCTGTCTGTCCCTATGAATGCTTACATGTTTAAAACTAGCTAGCAGTATATGTATACTACAGAATGTCTATAAAACGTTCACAGCTTTTTTATCTTTGCACAGGTGCAATGCTGATACTAACCATAGTATCAGCATAACACTCGTGCGAAGCCGGGTTGCTAGTAGAGTATAAATAATGGAGTTATAAATCGCAACAGGGTGCAGGCCTAATCCATTCGGGCAAAAATCTTGCTGCTTTATCCGATTTCCTAAGCAAAACCGCTGGTTGAGCTAGTACCTAGTCAATATACGTAGACGCTTGTGTAATTATACTCTAATATGTCACCCTCACTCATTAGAACTCCTCTCAGGCTATTTTTAGTTCAATAGAACAATTGATTGCAAAGAGAACGAATAAAGAAGTTTTTATTGGAAATAGCAATTAATTCAACTGAACAAGAGTACCGCCCTTCGATCTTAACTGTTTGTAATTTGTTACTAGTGATGTGACATGTGTTTATCGATATAATCTACGATGTACAAATACGTTTAAAATTACATGGGTACCTAGTATATCTACCTCGTCGCAATGGCAATTTGCTAACGCTTTTAGCACGGGGTAATCTTAAGAACTTTTTGAATTGGTTCCGTTCTCTCCTTTTCTATTCAAAACGACACGTATTGGAACTAAAGTGACACTTTAGACACACACACACACAGAAGACTCTGGGTCTTAAACCAAATGGTTAGTACTTCATTCTAATTTCGTTCTTCAAAACCTTGGGGCCTACCACCACCTCATACAGCAGTATTAATTTAATGTTTTATCTTTATCTTTGTACCATTAAAAACAAGAATGGAGACAAAGTAAGGTTATAATAAGATTGTTATGAGGTTGTAGCATCTTGTAAGCAGCAGCCGCTATAATGTATGTCACCATGTCAGCAATTTACCATGACAATTTACCACTTCTGGATCCCCTAACTACCATTAGGCAGAGTGCAGTTATTTTGGTAGATACGCTGAGATAAACCTTTAATAGCAGAGCATTCCCTGCAACATCGATATCCTCAGTCCCTGCACTAGTTACGAAGCTCTCAAGCTTGACCAATTATGCAATTAATGAATTAGTATCAACTCTTTTGTTGTACGTACGATCTATTACACCGTTGAACTATTTAGTTAACTGCAAAAGGCATTTTTTTAGCCTTAAAACAATTCATTTTTTTGGTTTCCCAAGAAATTTACCTCATCATCTTGGAAAGCTGACAATGTTTAATGTTTCCTTACAAACATTACATGCTTGGAGAACATAGCCATACCTATCAGGTTATTAACTTAAAAAGACAATATATTATGACCAAATGAACATCCATTCATTCTGAAACCAACAAGGTTCTGATATATCCAGGTTTTTACCTGTCCTGTTACCGATGGACAAAGACCTCTTCTCATACAAAGACGGCAAGTTATACCGTAAAAATATATCGTGTTTAATTTAAACATCTCCTAATTAAAATGTATGTACAACATTTCTTAATACCATATTGCAAAATTCCATCACTTTAATCAACATTGTTTCAATATTATCTTAAAATAACGGATATACATCGCAGTACCTAATTGTATCTCGGAGGGTGGTCGTTACTAATTGTTTGACTGGCTAACTGATCGCACTAACTATGCATTTCCTCTTGAAGGGTATACCAATTTTAGTGTCGTTAGGAAAGTTTTAATTTGTGATTCGTTGACAGACGTACTTTATCGGTCTTTATGGGACTGTAGACATTTTTGCGGCATCTCTGTAAATGGTTGTGAGTTATATAATAGCTAATCTACATATGTGATGACTTTCTGAACATGCACCCTATGTCGCGTATACAATAAACGGACACAAAATACATCCAGGGGGTTGGATCGATTTTTTTTAATGGATTATACGAAGTATTCTACCGTGTGAGATTCGAACTCATAACCTCTTGTATGTCGTCCGTCACACTGCCTTCCCATATGCCACCGCAGCAGTGTTAATATAAAATTTCCCTTTTTTTTTTTCATTTTAATAATGATTAATTGTCGTTAATCGTCTTGTAATATCAAAAGTAGAGATGCTACTTAGTCTTTTTTAAGTATTTTAGTTTACGAACTTGATTAATAAAATCCCTAACGATAAACTACCTTAAATGTCGCTAGGCTGGCTGATATACTCGTAAACCTATCTCTCAAATACACTTCTTCTTTACAGATAATAAGGCCAGACCCGTGGGAGCCTATTAGACAAACACACTCCATTGAAGTACAATGTAAGTATGTTTTTTAATCATGACTACTTCCATCGATTTCCAAAAAGATTGGTTTAGTTTAATTAACGCATTAGAACAGAATAGAATATGCTTTATTGTACACCACATGTAACTTACTAGATATTAAAATTATGTAACAAAAAATGGTGACAATGTGTGGTCTTATCGCTAAGAGCAACCTCTTCCAGACCACCTGATGGACATGAAGTTAGAAGTTAATCGATAGATATCGGAACACAGTGGGTACGTCCTTAGCAAGGTTAATAGTAGACCGGACGTGAGTCGGTCATGAGACGTCGCTTCGCATCGGTATCAAAAGTTTAATTCGGTATCACAACAAACGCCTACGTAAAATATCATAGCAATAGTGACGTATTACATCATTCAGATTTATAAAGGCGCTTAAAATATTGCAATTTTAAAAATGACTAAAAAATATAGTCTATTTTACCCGTCCTATTTGTAGCTTTTTAAAGGTGAAAGGATTTTTAAATCGGTTTCGTAGATCTCGAGTTAAATCTGAACAAACAAACATACAAAGAATCAAATCTTTTCTCTTTATAATATTTGTTTAGATAAACATCATTTTATTTCAGATGCTCCAACGGTGAAGACAATACCTGAGGACGGTTTCCTGGAAGTCCGTAAGGGTGAGCTGGTGGATATTGGCTGTGAGACTACAGGCACTCCTGAACCTATCGTGGACTGGCGGAAAAATGTAAGTACGATGGCTTTTGGAATGGTGTCCGTCCTTCCAGGACCCCACTGACTGCTTGCTTACAGGCGTGGAGACTTTAGGCTTTTGTAGGCTAATTAATAAAAGAATGTATTACTTCATTTGTCACCTTCGTCATGCAAAGAAAGGGACCACGGAGGCTCAGAAGGATCCTTCTTCTTGATCTTCGCCGCAGAAGGGCCTTCTGATGAATTTTCTTACAGGCGTTTATTTTCTGTACCGTCCAGGGTGAGCCTCTGGCATTGCTGGAACATCGTTCTCGCATCAGATTCCGAGCTGAACATCGTCTGCTGGCTGGCGTGTATGAGTGCGTGGTGAACAACGGCATTGGGACACCTGTCAGAGCGTCTATTACTGTTGTTATCCAGGGTAAGTTCCTTTAAGTATATTCTAGAAAGTATGTTTCTTTTTTAGGGTTCTGTACCCAAAGGGTAAAACGGGACCCTATTATTAAGACTTCGCTGTTCGTCCATCTGTCTATCACCAGGCTGTATCTCAGGAACCATGATAGTAAAACAGTTGAAATTTTTACGGATGATGTATAAAAACAGAATAAAATAAATATTTAAGGGTGCTCCCATACAACAGACATGATTTTTTTGCTGTTTTTATAGATAACTAGCTTTTGCCCGCAGCTCCGCCATTTATCGCATTCTCCATACAAACGTTCATCCCCTTATTTCAATTCCTTCAAGTGCTTTCGTTGCGATAAAATAGTTAGTATATACCAAATTTTATCCAAATCGGTTCAGTGGTTTAGGCGTAACAGACAGACAGACAGAGTTACTTTCGCATTTATAATATTATTATTAGTATGGATGGTACTGAATATATGTTTTTGCACATAAGCGTGCGGGGTATATGATGGTAGAAAAGTGGTAACCTATGGATATGACTGTGTTCTCTAAGCATTGCAAACACAGTGCTAAGAATACATATTAAAGCCACTGCTGAGTGCTGAGCGTGTAGTGAGAAAGTGACGATGGAGGAAAAAGCCATCAAAAAGGTATCTGAGGCTATGGCATGATGACTATATCAGTCCTCGCAAGGATGTCATCACAATATCAGTGCTGTATGCCATATAGCTGTTCTTATGGCAATCATGGACGCCGACAGCATGGTGCAAGCGGGTGCACTTGCACCCCCATGGCGAGCAAAATACTTAGAAAAGGCTAAGATTTTTTTACTAACTTAAAGGTTTTCCATCAGTTAATTTTTCGTTGATCAGCCTTTCAGAAAGTGGGTGTTAGTCTTTTAATTGAACTTCTGTAGGTTACTGTCCAAATTTGTTCAGATGCACTCCCCTAAAAGTCCGATGGATCTCCCTAAAAATAATTCTGACGGCGCCTATAGTCGTCAGAATATTAGTACTGTATGCCAAAAAACTGTTCTTATGCTGAGATGGCAATGTTCATGGTCGTATAACTGTTAACTATAGGCAATTCTTTAAACCATACCAAGTATTTCCTGCCAATTTTGTGTTTTAAACTGGGCGTAAAAAAGCATCTCATAAAAGTTTGACAAGATATTTTTTGAAAGGGTATGTCATGTCACCTCTCCGTCGCCACTGACCGCTTACGCTTGTACGGAGACCTCGGTGCACGAAACCGACTCGCACTTGACCGATTTTTTTTATTTTAGTAGAAAAGGTCTTAGATTGGCTCATGTTCAGTAGGTAATCAATACGCCTCACATTTTTTTAAATTAAAAAGTTATCCTTTGTTCTTTTTACTCATTGAGCTTTAATCTATCACTGATTAACGACTTAAGCTTTTCACTCAGAGAGCTGAATAATAATTACAATAAATTTGGAGAGGATTCACCTGCGTCTTTGCTTAGGTACTGCTCTGCTCCCGTCGTCAGAAGCGTGATGTTACATATCCTTTAACCTTCCTCGAGAACTGGGCTATAATATGCAAAAAGAATTATTCAAATCCGAATAGTAGTTCCAGAGATTAGCGCGTTTAAACAAACAAATAAACTCTACCGCTTTATACTTATAATAGTATACCTAGATAAAATTTCCAGGTGATCTACCAGTAGCGAAGAGTCACTTTTCCGAGGAGGGAAGCCGGTGGGACTATAATATTTTAAGTTTCGGAAAGCTAGTTAGTCTTTGAGTAGACACGCAAGCAGTGATAGGTATAAGGAGGTCAGGACATATTTTAAAAGGGAAGCCGGCAGGAATCGTGTTATATGGACGCTTCGCCACTGTGATCTACTTAGATTGATATTTTTCATTTAATATTAAGCCTCATATATTACGACTAGGTACCGAGTTAGTACGAGGCATAGTGGAATGATTTTGGTAAGATAAAACAGTATCCTTCCTCTTATAGACGCGCCAGTTGTATCAGCCGAGCCCAGTTACGTGCACACAGCGGTAGGTCTCCGCGCGGTACTATCAGCGCGCGTGGAGTTCTCCGTACCTCCCCCGGTGACACACTGGTATAGAGATGGAAGACCGGTACATAATGATGACAGGTAAGGGTGAAGAGAAGGAGCATCTGACTAGAATTAGGTATTGTGCTGTGATCTGGCTCCGTTCCAAAAAATGACGAGATTGTGGATTCCAAACCGGAGAAATACTAATGTAGTTAGTTAGTAGTTTCTTTGTTTACAGACATTGAAGAACGATCAAAGTTATAATAATAAATAATAATAATAATATTCTACCACATTCACACAGCGCCATCTAGCCCCAAATTAAGCAATTATATTTGCTTGTGTTATGGGTACGGGACAATCCCACCCACATGCCCATCACTGTGACTCCTGTAAGCCAGGATTAACAGTGATATCCAAGAAGAAACACCGAGCTTTGACACTCGGGAGTCCCGGGGACTGCTAAACCTACTGTCTTGGACCCCGCAACGAATTTAATCAGAAGTAAAAGGAGGAGTTGGAAATAAAAAATGTGTTATGGGTACTAAACAACTGATATACTACTACTTACTTATATACATTTTTTTTTTGTAAATACATACATATTATAGATAAATTACACCCAGACACAGAACAAACAATAATGCTCATCACACAAAGGTTTGTCCTGGGTGGGAATCGAACCCACGACCTCCGGCTTAGCAGTCAGGGTCCAACCACTAGACCAACAGGCCAGTCAATTTCTGGTCAGTTGTTCAAATTCTGGTGCTTTGTGTTAGATGTGGATTTATGTACCTATTGTTTTGTTTTTACATCAATAAAGTTATTATTATATCAATTTATTTTATAAATATGAACTAGCTTCATCCCCTATTTCAACCCCTTCAAGCTATTTTTTTTTCTATCCTATCCTATCCTATTGTCTATCCCGAGGTCTAGTCCATTTCTATACCAAATTTCATTAAAATCGGTTTAGTGGTTTAGGTGTGAAACCGTAACAGACAGACAGACTGAGTTACGTTCGCATTTATAATATTGGTAATATAGTTATCTAATCCCCGTAACGTCTAATCTTCTATACCCACACTAATAACTATTGCCGCCACAGGATCGTACAAATCGTAAGAGACAATGTCCACCAGCTAATCTTCCGCACAGTGAGGAAAACTGACTTTGGCAATTATACATTCAGAGCGGAGAATAAACTGGGCATGGCAGACATCATGTTTAAACTTACTGGTAAGTGAGTCATCTGAATTTTAAGTTTTAATTGACAAGTAGCGTCCCGCCTCCGCTATGCTCGTGTACAAATTATGTTCAGATATAGGTAAATTGCATTATTATACTAGGTACCCTACATATAAACTTTAAAAACAAATCTCTAAATGATACCTAGTGAAAACCCGAAATACGTTTAGGCGTTTGAAAGATGTAAGCATATAGACAGCAGGACCAACTTTGTTTTTAACTTACTACCAGTGTTGGCAAAGAGTAAACTTGATTAACGATTAACGTTTACTTGCGATTAAAAATTTTATCGTAGCTTTTGCCTTCGTATTCAGATTTTTTTCTGATTACGATTACCAATCGCTATCTTAATCGTTAATCACGATTTTAAATTTATTATTATTATGCCTCTTGGACATGCTGAAGTGATCTGAAGGTTTATTTCAGTGACTGCCATTGGAACCAGCTGAATAATAGAGCGCGGTATAAGTATCGAGTATGGGTTTGATTTATTAGTTTTGATGAGACCTTACCACCGAAAATGATGGAGTGACCTGAAGGTCTACTACGGTGACCGCTGCTTGAACTAGCTAATAAGTAGAGCTGGGTGTGCCGAGTATGGGCTCGTTTTGATAGTAATGATGTTGATGAGTAGGTAATACATTTATAGTGTCTGCGAAGTCTATATAACTGTCTAGACTTCGCAAACACTACAAACGTATTACTTGTTAAAGGCGTCAATAGATCTATGTGAACGTTTTAAAATTAGTGAAGGTTTTGTAACTTTTTCTAAAGCATTTATTTCATTACTTGTTACAGGAGTACCAAACGTAGCATCCTTTAAAGTGGACGTAGCTCTCAACAAGCCTACAGCGACTACCTTTACTTTGATATGGGAAGTCGACTCTTATTCCACGATCATAGGTAAGATGAAGTGTTCTAATAAACGCAGAGAATTAACCATTTTTTGTACGTAAGGTATATAATGTATTTTTTTGTATTTTGTTTTTGTTGAAGGTCCTAATTAAAAATGTTGTATTGCCCGTTCATTGCTATCTAGCAATCAATAAATACAAATCTTTGTAAGATTGTAAATAGGACTTCTTTATGAACTTTGATAGGCGGAACGCTCCACACGATCGAATATGGTCAGCTGCGCACCGAAGTGATGGTGTGGAGCACACCAAATCCGGTCATCTGTTAGGACTACTCGTATTACGTTCGTTACTAACTTTTTAGCTTTGTACTATAATCGGATGGACTAATAATATCCCTTTTCTATTACGTAGAATATAATCTGTGGCTCCGTCCATACTACGGTCGCCTAGCAACGCCCGAGCCCGACGCGTTCACCACTGAGCCCCCCGCCAACCACTGGAGCAAGATCGTTGTCCCGGGAGACTCTAGTGATGGTAAGCAGCATTATCAATTTTTTTTTCAGTTATGAAATGTTGCGGAAAAGAAAATTTGGTTCTAAATAAAATCAAAACCACTTTATTTATATTAAAACACTTAACTACTAGTTATCTAATTTATATTATGAATATATGTACCAAATAAAAAAATAAAAAATATATTTCATCTTCACTATGCGATTTTCCGAGTACTTGAGAGTCAACCTGACTGACCTCTATAATATAAAGGTCACTATGAATATACAATATGTAAACAATATAAATTAGAAAAGATCAGACCTTATTCATTAACTGCTTGATTCCAGGACCAATTCACAGCGCTATATACAAAGTTGGTGGACTTACCCCATCGACTGTTTATGAAGCCATCGTAACGTCGAGAAACAGGTAAAAATTAAGTGTTATTTCTGTGTTCTCTTTAAAAAATTGTCTGCCACTTCTAAACCGGCGCGCGGTACCTACATATATACAGCACACAAACACCATCACACACACTTTAAAAAAATGTATTGTTGTCCAACTATTTTACTAACACATCACTAGTACAGAATATCATTGACTAGTACCTATTCAGTAAGAACAGGTGAATCTTGGCGAGAGGAAAACGCCCGAAGCCGTCTCTTGTTTAATTTAATACTCTAAAGTTTAACATAAATGAAGTTCTATTTTTGCATCCCTTGTGAGATGTTACGCCAGTTTGATATGGAAATTAAAATAATATTTTATGTAGGTAGGTAGGTATTTTACATTGGTTTTTAACTGATACCTTCTTAATGACAGGTTTGGCTGGAGCAAACCATCTGCTGTTCTTCATTTTGCTACTGAACCTGGAGGTATGTATATGCTTACCCATCCACTAGTTTAATAAAATAACCGATTTTTCAAATTTAACATTTATGTACCTACCTGTTGTACTTACTAAAAGATTTTTTAAAAAGTAAAAGAAAATTTTAATACCTAAAAAAATTATGGTAGGAAGCAAACATTTTATTTATTTTTAAACTTGTCACAAGTTTTATAATATTATTTAAGTTAAATTACCTAAAAGACTTGCAACTTTTTAAAATAAAAAGGAAAAATAAACTTTCTTTTTCACAGCAGGACGAACAAAACCCTCAACCGCCGACTACTCGGACATAACACCAATACTAGAAGAAACAGAGCCCGCGTACAACATATCGCAAGCACAAGTTTTCGAACGATTCAATGAGGTGTCAAGCGGAGCGCGGGAAACAAAAGTGACAGCTATTTTAATTTTCTGTTGCATTGCTTTAAATTTTAATTCACCTTGATTTTTTATTTTATAACATTTTAAGTGATGAAATAAACTATTATTTTGATTTATATTCATGTAAATATTTGTGATTAAGGATAATAATAGCTGCAAGATAATGGTCAAGTAAGTACATACACCTTTTTTTAAACTCTATTTTAAAACACTTACAAATAGAAATCAACGTATTTTATTCAAAATGTAAATATAAATTTAATTTTAATATTAAATCCTTACTATTAAATAATAATTATGTTCTTACCGCATACTTTAAATACTCAAGTAATATTTATGCTCGTTTTAATGTTCCTTATATTTAATTAATACAAATAATTGTAAATAATTATTATTAATATATATTATGAAATAAATCTTTTTTTTATATTTTAATTGTACTTTTTTGTATTTTTGACAATTACTGACCACTTTTCATAGTTTTTGATGTGACAACGTCATTAATATCGATGAACGTTTTCGTCCTGCTGTCGTGCGTGTGGCACTTGACGTGCCGTTCTCACGTTTAGTGCATAAAATAAATTTGGAAAAATCGACTGGCCGCTGCGCTCGCAGTACGACACCCGCACCGCAATTGAAAGAGCCCTTACAGACAACACGCGCACTACGCTTATGTAGGTACCTACTCCAATTTAGTGCAGTCGCGTATTTATATCCAATGGGTGGGTTTTCAAATGATGCTATTTTTTATCAGTCTAAAAATATCCCCTGTTCGACAACATTACATTGGCTGCTATTTAGAAAACCGAAACTGGCCACTATAAATAAATAATATTTAAAAAGTAATTATTACATTTGAAAATGTAACTCTTTGGCTGTATGAATGAATGCATCAATGCAGTTTGTTTCATCCAACTGTCAAGTGTCAATTGTTTTCATTGTGTGGCGCAGTTTCAAAAATCAGAAAAGAAACCGTGTTGCGGGTAGCTACTATAAATAATAGACAATCACATACGATATTTACGATTATTTATTTCATATTTTTCAATACATTTAGGTTTCTTTTAAACAACCATATCAGGCCGTGCATGCACAAACCTTCTTTTACACATAACTTTGGTTTTAATCAAATTCCAATTAAATCTTAAAGACAGACTAACACATACATATTATTTATTCTTAAAATGTACTACAGTAAATACTTTTTGTTAAAGTCTCTCCATAACTAAAGATCGACAGAATCGACCGACCAACCATCAGATGTTAAAAAACAGTTAAAATACATTATATTTAAACATTGAATACATTTACTTATTTTGATACAATATTAAAATTTTAATCCGGAGTAACAATTTTGGCGGGAACAGGATAGACCCGGCTGCAAGGAAGTATGGAACTGAATGGAAATGTTTAATCTTAGTCATTATTTTTTTAAAGGGTTTTGATCCTGTCGCGTTGCGATTGCGATTCTAATCGCAGGCACAAAGCGCAAATATAAAATCTCAATAAATTCATAAGTGAGCCCTGTTCTTACGCAATTTGAAAAGATTTTATATTATCTAAGTTTAGTTATATTATTATGTTTGTTTGTATAGTTGAATTGAGTACGATACCTCCGTACAGGGCGTCTGGACCTTCCCCGCAAATAGCTTCTTATTTATAAATATACAAAATGTTTTGGTCGTTTATTTTTTCGAATTTAACAGAAATATTTTTTTAGATTCAAATGATTTGGAAAAACATACTGTTCTATAGACTAAATAGCTTTACATTGTGAAAGAACGTGTTTGTGTGTGTGAACAATTTATAAAATTTATTGTTTTACTTAAAAACTATAGTAAACCACATTATAATAATGAAACATTGATAATATTATTTATTTAATTCCAACTGTTTAAAGTCAACTATACTTGTAACACTAATAATAAATACGATGTCATTTCCCGTGACATTATGACATTACACATTAATTTTATATTTTAATAATTAATAATAATTGAAAATTTTAACTTTAAAAGAAAAAGCTGTTGTCTAGGTAACAATACTACCCGTATTTTCAAATAATTCTAATTAAAATGAATGCGTAGTCTATCATACAAATATTTAAAAAAATCTAGCCTAAGTTTAAATAATTTATTTTAATACAAAAATACAATTAAAGTTCAAGTTTAAGAATATTTAAACTGAAGCTAAGTTTGTAGCTTTTCTAGCTTTTATTTAAAGTTAGGCTAGACAAGTAAAAGCTTTAAAATGTTAAATATATATATATAACAATGATGAGATATGTTAACATTTTGTATATCATTATATACTTTGTTATGATTATATTAATGAATAGAAATAGCAATACTATCAAATGATCAACACTCATCTCGGCAACAACGATCCAGCCATTTTTAATAACAATTCAGAATCAAAATATTATGGAAGACTGACAAAAATTGTAAAAAATAGAAACACATAAATGTTATGGCACAATACAAAAATTTATAGTGCCGAGCGTATTAAAAATGAAAGTTAAAAGCTAGAATGTAGCTCGACACTATCCGATTAGGACCATGACCAAATCGAAAGCGATTAATGCGCTAAAACACCGAATAAACCTTTACAGTGGCAACACTTTACATAGATATTAACACTATTAACTTCGACACTGGGTATAAAAAAGCGAAAAAAATTGCCACTCATTGTTCCTTTTCGATCACCACACTGATATCGTCACTATATGCAGTGTTGCTATCATTTAAAATGTTCTGCAACACTGCGCACTCCGTTTCCACACCAAAGAGTTTCATACTTTCATTTCGTCCACATATTATAAAAAAAAAGTAATACTATATACTAGTACGATCAGAGCTTTAAAAGAAATACACGGTGCAGTCGTTACACCACTTAATTAATGTTTGTTTCGCTACGGTCTGGCAGTATAGGTGTGTTGGCGGCTAGCAGCAGTACACAACGGTATAGTTCCCGGCAAACAACTTGAACAATCGCGGTTTCAGTTCGTGCACGTGCATTTCCGAGCCAATTAATGGGCCAATCATAACGCACGGCACGTATATGTCACTCGGTGATCTACCAATAGCGTGGATGCGTACTGAAGACTCAATAATGAGTAGTGTCGATTGTTCAAGAAGTTCGGTGGCGGTAGGGGCTTGCTACTTGTGCTGGGACGGGTGCGGCTGGTGCGCGGCGCCCGCCACGTGCGCGGCGCGCGCGGCGCGGTGCAGCGCGCGCAGCGGCAGGTAGCAGCACAGGCACGGCACCAGCAGGCTCAGCAGCGACACGCCCACCCACCTGCACCACAGAGGGGACCGGCGGCCTTAATAGGGACGCGCCCGCCTGACCACACGCATAAATACAGCGAGCGTCAGGACAGTACTAAGCTCTTCTTATTTACCGAGAGACTCTCGATCGAATATAACTCACCCTACCTCTATTCAAAAGTTCTATCAAACAGAATGAGTAGCTATAGAATTTGGGTAGTATTTTAAGTACATTTTTTTTAACGTGATACTGTCTTTTAAATAAATCGAGCTGGCTGCACGCACGTGCAAGCGAGAGTGTGAAACAAGCGATAAAGAAACACGATCAGCCTAAGCTTTCGGCTTGTGACGCAACACGTTACAACAGTGTTTTTTACTTATTCTGAAAGTAGCTGATGAATTAATATTTTTAATTCTGCATTTTTCTTACTTAACAAAGAAAGTAGCGATAGAGTTTCAAGCATCACAAGAATACTTTTTTTTATATTAGCCTACTAAAGTGCCTCCACTCTGCCTGATGGTAATCAGATTCCTTGGGTCTTTTTTGATAGACAACTCCCGCAGTAGAGTACAAGTCCTGTGTCGCGAGGGACTGTACAAACATATAGCTAATGGACAGAAAGCATACTCAGACTCGAACAAATATTTATGATCACACTAAGTTTTGTCCTATGTGGAGATCGAACCACAGCCTACTGTAGCATAGTAATCGCTTACACTCCCAATTCGCTACAAAGGCTGTCAAAATTACCTTTTTTTTTTAACGCAACTTTGGTGGCAAAAAAGCATACGGTCCACCTGATACTAAGTGGTACCCGTAACCTATAGAGAAGGCTGTTTTCCAAGCATCGCAGAAGTACTATACTTATAAAACACAACTAAGCCGTTGCCGACCACGGAGGAAGGGGTGAGGAAGGAAAAGGGAAACAGAAGAGGACCGAGGTATTTGGGTTGCCGGCCCTCTCTCACCCAGCGAAACACATTAGTATAAAAACTAATATTCTTCTTCGATCTTCTGAAGTAGCTGTTTAAATAGTCCGGGAATCGAACCCGCGACCTCTGCGTGGCAGTCCGTACACAGTACCACCGAGCCCCAGAGGCAGTCATATATTACACAAGTGGTTGGTTACCGTTTAGCGCAGGCCTCGTCAGGAGGGCCGCATGCGCAGGGATGCATCGCGAAGTCTCCCTCCGCGTCCGACATGCAGTGGTACAGCATACACTGACAACATACATGTTATTTTTATATCTCTAGTAAACTCGCTGATGTTGTTGCTTTGATAGTTCAAAAAGTTAAAAATTAAAAGTTGCTTTCCTGTTCAATACATATGTGACGGATTTTTATACAGACAGAACAGGACGGGATATTTTGGAAATATCTTTTCATACAAAATGCTAATGAAAGATTGTATATAAATAATCTGTCACATTTGCTAGGTCATGTACTATCGAATCAAGTGAATCATGATACACCATAAGCTTATTGTGCCACTCCATAATGCAAGTAGGTCGAAATTCGCTTGAAAACAGATTTCCTTAGCAACGAGTTTGTTAACATTTTATTAGGCACTGACATTTTACTGAGTACACTGTTGTTACGTTAAGAGTGTCACACATAAGAGTGACAACGTCGCAATTCAGTGTCATATTTTCGTGGTTTTCAATTTTTATCATTTAATTAGAGCTATAATTTATAGCCTGCGCAGACGACGGACTTTCCTCCGCGGCGGAGAAAAAAGTATAAAAAGTTCGCCGCGGATTTACCGCGAACTCAACGCACACGGCGTGCGATCATTTGTTGCCCGAAATTGTAGATACAGTTGTGCATACGTACGTCACTCTCGAGCGCACAACGCGGACTAAAGGCCTCCATGTGCGTTGCTTCGCCTAGTCACAAGAGTGCTATTTTTTTCGGGGACTCCCCCGTACTTTTGTCCGGTCCGCTCCCTGCATGCCCTCAGTTATTCGGGCGACTTTTTGTACGCGGTACTTTTAATCCCTCGTTTGCGTTACTCGATACAGTTGTAAGCGATCTATTTTAGCGGATAAAAAAGTACGCGGACAAAAATCCCTCGTCTGCGCATACCTTAATGCTTACAGTTGTTTACTTTTTATACAGCTTTTACGTCATTCCAAAAAAAGTGTTCTGAAAACATTTATAAATTATAACTCTAATTAAATGATACAAAATTGGAAACCACGAAAATATGACACTGAATTGCAACGTTGCCACTCTTAACATTTAAAAAAACCTAAGTGCATTGATACACGATAGATCTTATATGACAGATATAAGCGTTTGATAGTAAACACTATAGGTGCTGCCCTCAACCCCACATTATTATTGTTCATAAAGCGAAAGTCAAAGTCAAAGTCAAAGCATTTATTTCATTTAGATCATAAAGTATGATGCTTATGAAAAGTCAACATTACATTTTGTCAGCCAATTGACCTACAGCCAGTTCGCTGACGAGGTAGAGCTGTGAGAAGAACTGGCAAGAAACTCACGCCACTCTTTTCAATCGCCAGATAATTACAGTTATTTGAATGAGTTACAATTTAAACACTCAACGCAACCAAAGAACCATACAAAGTAATTATTACAAATTAACTAATTAATATAATACTAAGATTAAAGAAAGAAAACAAGGAATTCAATTATTTAGTTTCAACTAGTATGGTAATTTGACTACGTATTTTAATTAAACTGGTAAATGCACCCCCTGGTCACATTGAACGACAAGGTAATACTGGATTGAATATTAAATGTAAGCCATGCCAAGATTGACCAGTCATCCCAAATAGCACCCGTTCACGAGCATGACGCACGGGCCAGCCATCATCACCCTCGCCATATTAGAGGGAAGGTGATGACCCGGCCAATACGACACCACAAGCAATGACATTTTAGTGAGCATGACAATGCAGGGCATGGGTGGTAAAAGAACCCTAATAAAATGTATTATGCCTTACGAACTCGTAATGATCATGATATGCATCCACTTCACATTAAACTTTTACTACAATAGTCAACATAATTACAATAATAGTCAATATAATTACTATAATAATAATCAATATACTGAATGATAATAATAGTCAATATAAGTACAATAATAAAAATATCAATATACTTAATGATAATAATAGTCAATAAAGCTACAACAATAATAATCAATATAACATTAATCTTGCATTAAACGAGCAACTATACCCATGCTGCTTTATCATTTAAATAATCATTAATAGTATAATAACCCTTTAGAATAAGGCGGTTTTTAACAGTTTGTTTGAATTTTTGTAGGGGTAGATTCATAATGTCAATGGGTAATTTGTTATAGAAACGTACACCTAGACCCGCAAATGAGTTGTTTACTTTATGTAGGCGATAATATGTACCAACTAATTTATGTTTACCTCGAGTATTCACAGAGTGCATGTCACAGTTTCTGGAATACAAGTCTATATTTTTCTTGATAAACATAATATTGGCGAAGATATACTGAGACGCCACCGTCAGAATACCTATTTCTTTAAAAATCTCTCTTAGTGAAACCCTAGGGCCCAAATTGTAAATAGATCGCACTGCTCGTTTTTGAATTATAAAAATTGACTCAATATCCGCAGACTTGCCCCAGAGCAGTATACCGTATGACATCACGCTATGGAAATAGCTGAAATAGACAAGTCTAGCTGTTTCTATGTCGGTAAACTGTCTTACCTTTCTTATCGCAAAAGCTGCGGAACTGAGTTTACCAGCAAGACACGATATTTGGGTACCCCATTGAAGCTTGTTATCTAAAGTTAAACCCAAAAAAACTGTAGACTCAACAAAGCTCAAAGTTTCATTATTTAAACTTATATTAATAGCTAGGCTTTTAGTATTGGGCATAGTAAATTTAACACATTTAGTTTTCTTTGAATTAAGCAGTAGGTTATTCGCACTAAACCAGTCCAGAACTTTCACTAGTGAGCTATTCACTTTATCAATGTTAGTTTCCTTACGATCCACTTTAAATAAAAGTGATGTGTCATCAGCGAACAGTACAATGTCGCAAAAATTCTGAATATGGAATGGCAAATCATTGATATAAATCAGAAAAAGAAAAGGGCCTAAAATGGAACCCTGTGGCACGCCCATAGCTACAGGTAATCCGGTAGACCTACTTCCGTTTATATCAACATATTGTATTCTATTGCTTAAGTAAGTGGCAACTAGATTGAGTGCAGCATCCCTAATACCATAATGACTGAGTTTTCGTAGAAGCGTATTGTGTTCGACGCAATCAAAGGCTTTTGAAAGGTCACAGAAGACACCAATAGCATCCATCGAATTTTCCCAGGCACTATAAATATGCTTAATCAATGTAATACCTGCATCTATTGTAGAACGACCTTTAGTAAAGCCATATTGCTCTTTGTGTAACAATTTATTTGAGACAAAGTGACTTTCTAATTGCTGCAAAATTATTTTCTCAAACACTTTGCTAATAGCTGGCAATATGGAAATCGGTCTAAAGTTGGTAGAACTTAGGTCCAGTTAATAGTTTTAGCTGAAGCTAGTTCTGACGCTGCAAGAACAGTTTATGAAATGCTCGTATGAAGCGTGAAGTATGTTTCATTTGCTATTTCATTAACTCTTCTATTTTTATTTGTAATATAGTTATATTTTGAAGATAAAGTCGTCATGATCGATAAATAATGACGGTTTTGAAAAAATACAAAATACACTCACCTTTGGATACAACAATATCTAAATATTATTACTAAAAAAAATTACATGTTTTTCAAATTTTAAATTAATCAGTCGGTAAACTGACAGTTTTGTTAGGCTGCCCTGTAAAGTTTAATAAATGTCAGATCTGTCACTATTCTACGAATAGGACGAAGTTATGTTTTTGATACAATAGAACTGACATGTTTTTATAATAAAAGTCCTTGAATAAAAAAAAATTGTTCATACCTGTGCACATTTAATACAAGAGACACAATCGATGCAGGAGCGGAAGCAGTCCGGCGCGAACTCACATGCGCCCGCGCGGTTCGCACTCTCCAAGTACCACTCGTGACAATGTCTATAACAGAAATTAAAGGTCAATAAAGAAAATGTATTTTTTCATAATTATCATATCAGCCAAAAGATATCCACTGCTGGACATATGCCTCCCCAGTTTCGACCTGGCATCAGGCCACCGTTGTATCAGGTCTATGGTCGGACCCTATGAGGGGTATGTGCGCTGCGTTCGGTTTGTGGCACTCTAGAACCTTTCTGCTCCAACGACCCAGTTCTGCAAGCTACGTAATAGTAATAATAATGTTTATTGACCAAAAGTACACAGTTACAGGTACATAAAGATGTTTACAATTGTATAAAAAAGTTTTTTTTAAATTAGGTACTTGTTGAATGAGTGTTTACGTAAATTTTCGCCACCAGTTAGCGCCACTTCAACTGTCACATAGGCCAATCAGAGGTTATCTTTGAAGACTGAAAAATATTTGTTTTGATAGCTCTATCAAAATGGAAGACCTTTTACCAAAGTGGCGCTAACTGGTGGCGAAAATAAACACACTCATTTTAAAGCAATTATGTTACAAAAGTTGATGAGCCTGTCACTTAAAGTAAACCTGTAACTTAAGTGGCAGTGTTTTGTCAAAAAATGTATACTTTTTTTATTTTATACCTAGCCTACCAAAGTGACTCCACTCTGCCTAATGGTAGGCAGTCAGTGGCATGATGTCCCCTATGACGGCATTGTGAGGTGCACGTACCTGCATTTAATCCTCGCCTGGAAGGACTCTGGCGGCTTCTTGTCAGGTAACGGAGGAGGACCGTACGCGCTTCCGCTACCTGGCCTCGACTTCTTTATAGATCCTGGAATATTGAGTAACACATGATATTATATGATTATTTTAAACAATTGTATGAGAATAATTATATCTATACATATAATAAAATTGGAGTGTCTGTTTGTAATATTGAAATAACCGTTTTTTACTACAAGTTTAAGAATATATATACGGTATACATACACAAAAATATTTTTTTTACAATTTTTGTCTGTCTGTCTGTTTGTTCCAGCTTATCTCTAAATTGGCTGGACCGATTTTGACGGGACTTTGATGTAATAAGGAGTAACTTAGTAAAGTAAAAGAAAAAATAACGTTTATTTTAGAAAAATCTTTTAACGCCATCTAGACTCGAAGTAAGCATATATTATATAGCTTGTGTTATGGGTTCTAGATACGGATATACATACCTACTTACATACTTTTTTTTTGTAAATACATACATACTCGTATTATACATAGAAACACCCAGCCTTATGCAAATAGACATTTTCATGCACACCAATATTTGCACTGAGCGGGAATCAAACCCGCGACATACACCAGTACCACCAAACCACAGTTTGTTATATAGCGAATATTGATTGCCCTGTACTGGGCCAGTAACAGTGTAACAGGCTGGGTATTATTTTACAAGATATATTTGTGTTGCGTCCCGTCTAGAATATAGAACTGTTGCATCTTTAAAAAACCGGTCAAGTGCGAGTCGAACTCGCGCACCAAGGGTTCCGTACAAACTTGTACAATACAGCATATTACATAACATGAATGGTCATAATTATGTATGATTGAGTTGAACTTTGATAATTTCACAGCTTCAAGAGGTTATAGAGTAGTGTTACTGGGAAAATGGTGGACATACAGACGGAAAACAAAGTGATCCTATAACGGTTCCATTTTTTCCCATTGGGATACGGAACCCTGAACACATTATTTCATATGAATACTTACCAGAATCTCGCTTGAGAAGTGGTGGCTTGGTGTTAGGCGAAGATTTCTCCGAACTGATGACTCCGGCACCTCCTAGCACGGGGTATTGGTACTCGTGGACCTGCAAGGGCAAATATAAGGTCACGACAACAGACAATTGAGGCACTCATAGCTCGTTGCGCTCACTGAGCGGTAAACGATTAGCGGGTTAAGCAACATAGAGTGCGGCTGGCCCATGGATGGGTGACCGCATAGTGGTATTTGATCTGAGCGCTTTCGTGCTTCGAAGGCAATTTTAATATTTACTTTTAAACTTTCGCGTCGCATAATATAGTAGAACTAAATATACGGGAAAAGGTCGAAACGTCAAGTAAAATAAGGTATGTAAATACCTAATGCATGATCGCATGAATTCCCGTATATTTAGTTCGGCAATTTTAATGTTTAATTTGCAAAATGGATAATTTACGTGATACGGACAAAAGAAAATTGCTGAGAGGGTTTTCCTACATGGCGCCCACGAGGTGGCAGCACCGACGCGTCAGGTCTAGCTGTCAAGCGCTTTT
Source organism: Parascotia fuliginaria (assembly GCA_963082885.1). Taxonomy (NCBI): domain Eukaryota; kingdom Metazoa; phylum Arthropoda; class Insecta; order Lepidoptera; family Erebidae; genus Parascotia; species Parascotia fuliginaria. Next base: position 2,635,206 of record OY720197.1, on the reverse strand, counting down.
TGAAAGTGAACCCCTGATTGGCCCAATGTGACAGTTGAAGTGGCGCCTACTGGTAGTAAAAATTTCCCTAAATTTTCTCATTGGGCCTCCAGAGCTTTTTGGTATTTTGGTCCCTTTAAGTAAATGAATGTCCTTCAAATAAAGATGATTACTCACAGCCTGCAAAGAGACGTAAGCGGAAGGTCTCAGCGTGCAGTCAGGGTCGGAGTCATCCAATTTCTCATCGTACTGTACTTCATACTGCTTTAGCGCATCTGGAATATAAGAGACATCATTGTTGAGTATTTTATAATAAGTTGTTTTGTATTTCATGTAAGTTTATATCTACATACCAATTTTCATCGAAATCTGTTTAGCCATTTTAGACGCTAAGTGGTAACAAACACACACACACTCACTCAAAACATACATACATACACAAACTTTCACATTTATAATAAACTATCTATACTTATTATACAAAGCGGAAAAGTTTTTCCTTTGTTTGAACGCGCTAATCTCTGGCACTACTCATTGAATTTGAAAAATCTTTTTGTGAATGATAGCCCAGTTCTCGAGGAAGGTATAGGCTATGTAACATCACGCTACTAACGACGGGAACAGAGCAATTTATTTATTTATTAGGTACACCAACAGCATACATATTTTACATTTAATAGAAAATATAGATAAAAAAAGGTCTCATATATATGCCAATTATAGGTATATACAACATTTACCATCGAAGCAGACTTCAGCAGACAACTATTTAATAATATTAATACAAATTAAATTAAAATACTAAATAAATAACGAAAAAATAACAAGACTAAAAATAGAAATGAAACAAAAAATACCAAAAAACATGCATTTGTTGGACATACATAGCTCAATCTTTAAGCGATGCAATTGTTGACAATATTTTGCTTCTGTATTTAGCAAGAGAATCAGAGAACACATCAAGGTCAGGGTTTAATGTGCCGATCTCATTGTATTTAGCGCATATTCTGGGAATCGGCGCATGTCGGCCTAGGTTAGTTCTGCAGGGTGGAAGATGAAGAATTTTACCGATAAGTTTTCTAGGGTATTGATATGGCACTGTTAGAGACAAACATTCCAGAATGGCTTCACATTGAACAGAGCCATTAATACATTTTGTGAAGTAATACTAAATCGTGCATCGTACGGCGATCGCGTAATATCGCGCAATAAGCAAAGACGCAGGTGAAAACGCGCCGCGGAAACCTTGTAATAGGATATAGCATCGATGTCGATGTATGACTACGAAGTTAGTACACAGTGTTGACTGCACCGTTGGTCTAGTGGTTAGTGTAACTGACTGCGACGCCGGGTGTCGTGGGTTCGATTCCCGCGGAAGGCAAATATTTGTGTGATGAACATTTGTATTTGTCTTCAGTCTGGGTGTTTTTCTATGTATATTAAGTATGTATTTACAAAAAAAAAAAAAAGTACGTATATGTATTATGTTTCAGTTATCTAGTACCCATAACACAAGCTCTGCTTAGCTTATTATATATATATATTATTATTATTATTATTATTATTTATTATTGTATAAAAAATAGCTGCGAATGATTCGTCAGTTGTGCTTGTTATGTTGTTCCGTGTTTAGTTTCGATTAAACATAGACGAGCTCACCTTGCGGATGTCTCGGTAGAGTGATGGCCGACAGTATGGGTGTCTGCGAGATGTCGTGCGAGTCGCGTCGCCGGCAGCGGGACGCTGTGGAGTTTTCTGACGACGAGTGGGACTCAGACGGCAGGTTTAGACACTACAACAAAAAATAAATATACTAGTTAGTTTTTACATAAATGTATTTATTTATTTGTGGGACTCAGACGGCAGGTTTAGACACTACAACAAAAAATAAATATACTAGTTAGTTTTTACATAAATGTATTTATTTATTTGTGGGACTCAGACGGCAGGTTTAGACACTACAACAAAAAATAAATATACTAGTTAGTTTTTACATAAATGTATTTATTTATTTGTGGGACTCAGACGGCAGGTTTAGACACTACAACAAAAAATAAATATACTAGTTAGTTTTTACATAAATGTATTTATTTATTTGTGGGACTCAGACGGCAGGTTTAGACACTACAACAAAAAATAAATATACTAGTTAGTTTTTACATAAATGTATTTATTTATTTGTGGGACTCAGACGGCAGGTTTAGACACTACAACAAAAAATAAATATACTAGTTAGTTTTTACATAAATGTATTTATTTATTTGTGGGACTCAGACGGCAGGTTTAGACACTACAACAAAAAATAAATATACTAGTTAGTTTTTACATAAATGTATTTATTTATTTGTGGGACTCAGACGGCAGGTTTAGACACTACAACAAAAAATAAATATACTAGTTAGTTTTTACATAAATGTATTTATTTATTTTTATAATTCACTAGCACCGCCCCACGGCTTCGCCCGCGCTTAAAACATGTTTTGTTGTATCCCTCGGGAACCAGACCGATTTTCGGGATAAAAGTAGGCTTTGCCAGTCTCCGGCACCGAATCTATCTACATACCAATTTTCATCGAAATCGGTTCAGTCATTTAGGCGCTGAGTGGTAACAAACACACACATACACACACACACAAACTTTCGCATAGATAATATTAGTAGGATTTTTTATTATTGGTATTTTTTAAATTTGAGATTAGTTTTCACAAATGTAATGAAGCATTCAATTGAGTCCATAAATAGTGGACACCATTCCAATGCAGGTTTTTAGGCAAATTATCGCCACTAGTTGGCGCCACTTAGGTGAGAGGTATTCCATTTGAAAAATTCAAAATTCAGCTACAAATACAGTTTGAAATCAATAAAATCGTTCACGGTTATCTATCAAAGATTGAAAGCGCTTTGACAGGTGCCTGGACCTGACACCTCAGTGCTGCCACCTCGTGGGCGCCATAATAAAACCCTCATTTCCATCATGGCAAATTAATGGCTTCCAACTACACTATGACCAAATACATTCATAACACATTTTTGGAATACATTTCTGTGTACCTCCTCTATAAATAGCGTGAATAGCAGTAAGATACATACCTCGAAGATATTTTGTTCTTCATCGTCATCTTTAGGCGCTGGGTTAAGTTTTTTGTACGCGTGAAGTGATGGCCACACACCACCCAGGCCTAAATAAAATACAAGAATAGTTATCATCCCTATTAAATAAAATCACAAGTAAGCACATATTATAGCTTGTGATATGGGTTCTTAAATACAGATGAACATATATACTTTTCTATTGTAAATACATACATAAAAACACCCAGACCATTGCAAATGTTCATGCACACAAATATTTGCACAAAGCGAGAATCGAACCCGCGACCTCTCCGTAGCAGTCCGTATAGTACCACCGAACCACAGAGGTAGTCAAAGAGTCGCATTGAAATTAAATATTTTTTAAAGGAAATGCTTACCGTGTAGAAATCCAGTATACGGTAGAGGGAGGCAAAAGAAAGCATATTAGATAAATTAGTTCCATATACATTTATTTATTGTTTATTTAAAATTATATAACAAGCATAAAGTATACTAGGAATGTATATAGATACTAGCTGCGCCCTACGACTTTGCCCGCGCGTAAAATATGTTTTGTTGTATCCCTCCGGAACCAGACCGATTTTCGGGATAACTTTATATAAATCAAACATTGCTACATTTACTACTAAAAGAAAATTAAATATTAATAAGTTATTAAGTAACTAATTAATTTTATTAAAAAGCTATTTGTAGCTCGCTAAAAATAATACAAATTTACGCCGCACAGTGTGTTATAAATTAAACCAGATTTATCTCGATTCTTTTTATAATAATAATTTTATCTACTCAACAGTAATTTTACCACATAAGCTAATAGGTAATTATGTTTTGACTACCTATTCTCATCAGTAAAAAGCACTCACTTTCTTAGAGAATAAGGGCCACAACAAATGAAAATCTAAATTAAAATAAACCAAACAATATATCGCCGATTTTCAGAGCCAAAAGAAGATCGAATAGGTTGGTAATTAGGCGCTCTCACACGCCATTTAAAAAGCAATAGTAATACTATTTTTAAGTAAGTATTTCTCCGGTTGATCATTTTGCCGCTTACCGTCTAACAACTCCTCAATAGCCGTTCTGACTCCTTTGTCAAACGCTCTCGCGTCGGCCGCCGTTTGGAAGGTGAGCCCAAATCTCTTCTCATCCGTCACCCAGTGGTGGAACGTCGGCATTACCTTGTTGTATTGGAAGTCCTTCTTTATCGTACATTCGAGGACTACCTGCCAATATAATCGCACCTGTCAGTATAATCGCACTCGCAATGAAAAAAGCTTTGTAGTAATAGTTACAAGATATACATAAATTGCCCTTTCTTACATATTTCGTTTTATTCCTTTCATACACAGAAAGTGAAACATTATATTGATTTGATCATAGGTAATATAATATAATAATAATATGTGGACACTATCACACACCGTCATCTAGTCCCAAGCTAAGCAGAGCTTGTGTTATGGGTACTAGATAACTGAAATATAATACATATAAATACTTTTTTTTTTGTAAATACATACTAAGAATACATAGGAAACACCCAGACTGAAGACAAATACAAATGTTCATCACATAAACCACTAGACCAACAGTGCAGTCGCTAGGTATGAGGAGTGTAAGCATCTCCGCTCAATCTTCCGCTCGTCACCTTGCCAGGCTAACGACCCACCGTATAGGAGGCCATACTGACGGCGGTTTTCACAGTTCAGGGGGCCTATCAACACCTCTTGTAGCAGTATTATTTTAATGTTACTTTGTTTTGTCTTTTTATATATGCAGGAGAAGAGGAAGAAGAATTAGCAGTTAAAGCTGACGCCTCGAACGGTTACATCAAAGGTTGCATTAACCGGTGCTACTTTGGTTAATAGCGGTACAAAGAAGGTTTCACAATTAAAAATACCGCTAAGTAGACCACCGATGAAAAGAAAAAGTACTAAGTTTTAAATAAATGTATTTTTTTTCTTTTGTACCATTAAAAACAAGGATAGAGATAACGTAAGGGTATAATATGATTGCTATAAGGGATTGTGGTAGGGCCTGTTCTACTTACCATATTATCGCTGATTCGCTTCCCATGTATGAAGTACTCGTGTGTGGGTGCGTTTGCAGACGAGGATATAGTGTCGCCATTGCTGCTGTCACCACCGCCTAAAACATCACGTGTTCTGTATGTGTTGCATAAACTGGAGTGACTCATCTGCCTGATGGTAAGCAGACATATTCAGAAGTGGTGGACATTATTCTAAGTCATTTAAAACTGGTGGCGTCAGCATAGCGGCTTCTAGGATGCTTTTTCTAAAAACGCTTAAAATTCTAGCTTCTTAATTTTGATACCGCTAAAATTAGCAAACCAGCATACGGCCGATCTAATAGTTACTGGTTACCGCAACCTACTTATGCGTAATCATTGCAGAAAACCATGAAAAAACCAAATTTCCAAAGAAAAGAATTGTAGCAAACTGAAATAAAACGAACAAATCCGTAGACAAATAATAGACAACTTAAAAATATAGTCATAATAGTGCCAACCTAAGTCCTACACGTCATTGCTATTGTTGTCAAAAATAAGTAGTAAACGTGTCTATTTATTTATTTATTTATTAAGGCACATCAACAATATACATATATTAGCTTCTTTATTATAGCATTTTCTGTATTACATCTTATTATGCATAATTAGAGATGTACACAACATTCATTGTAAATAAGCGTAATTGAGAAAAAACTGTTTAACAATATTTATGAAAAACACTAAGTATTAAAAGAAAAAGTAAAAAAAACTAAATAACACTAATATTAATTATCCAACTAGTTATAGCCGACCTCTCGTATACAGTAGTTTTTAGTTTTAAATTATATAAAATATGTATTAAGTATGTATAGTTTTATTTTGTTATTTATGTATTGAAATTTTATGGGCTCTAAATGCCTGAAATAAATGGTTATTATTATTTATTATTATTATTATAGTAGGTAAGTATCATAATAATATTAAAATAATAAAAAAAGATAAAAAATAGTAAAATACAATTATATAATCAAAATATAAATTCTATCAACCGATCATAATAATTACGTAGTTGCTTGAGTTAGCTTATAGATTAGCGAGGTGATATGTAATGACAGTCTCTTGAATAGAAGCTGTCTGCGTGTGTGTTATCCTAGCAGGAAAGTGTCTTCTAGAGTGATAAGAGTAGCACGAATACTTAGTGCCTAATTTGCTGTAAAAAGTTTACTACTAGTGTAGGTAACTACATGTAATGTTTATATGAGGTAGTTACTTACCATCTGGTGACCCACTGGTTCGTCGTCCACCTTTAACAAGAAAAAAAGTATGTCAGATAGTATTCAAACTATACCTATTTATAAAATTTATAAATTGAAATTCTACCCATACTAATATTATAACTGCGAAAGTAACTCTGTCTGTTACGCTTTCACGCCTAAACCACTGAACCGATTTCGTTGAAATTTGGTGTAGAGATAGAACAGACCTTGGAAAACAATATAGGCTTATATATTTTATCGCGAAAAAAGGTTGAAATAGGGGATGAAAATTTGTATGGAAAACGAGATATAACCGACATTCACGCGGGCGGAGCTGTGGGCAACAGCTAGTTATAATATATGCATGTATTTTAATGTGTTCTACATAATCACCGTATCAAAATTCGTTGATGTAGAACTTAACTGGGAAAAAGACTTTAATCTGGACTATGCCCTAAGTAGGTAATACAGAGAACACTTTTAGTAGCTTTTTACTGTAACCTTTCGCCTTCCGAAAAAAAAATCTAACGTTAGTGAAAATCGTATTAAAATCCGTTTTACACAATGAACAAAATGTAACATCAACTGGTTTAATAAATAAATAAAAGAAAACAGTTATTTTGTTTTATTCTAGAGAAAAGTAGAGAGTTGATACTTACATGACACGTTGTGGCTATGACGGGCTCGCTTGCCGACCATGACGTCCGCGAGCCCACCGCCGCCAAGAGCCACCCATCCACCCGTGCCTTCGTCGCGACACATAACCTGCGCCCGCACGCGCACCAAATAGGCACTGCAAAACATTTGTTCAATAAATAATAATTAAAACAAAAATATGTGAATTGTGTTAACAAAGAGCACACATACAAGCACCTGTAACCGATGTGTGTGTATAAAAAGATTTAAGAATGTTGAAGAGGCAAAGGAGGTATATAGGACGTTCTATAGTCTCTGTTTACCTCATTAATGGGTGTCAGGCGAAAAGTTATGTATGTATGTATGTATGTATGTATGTATGTATGTAATTATGTATGTATGTAAAAACAAAAGAGGAAGCGCTTTCGAAGAGACATGTCCAGTAAGACACCCGATTAAAATCTGAAACTCCTAATTTAAAATGTTATAACTCATTTCCAGCCATTTTGATCCTGTGTTATTTAAACCACTAAAAACTCTGTAGCTCTATCATGAGTTAACGTGCGTTAGTCTCATCAGTTACACTAAGTAATAGTTTTTTTATATTATTTTATAAGTGAAGTACCTACCTATAACCATAGTCTACCTTCACATGACTGTTTTTAAGTAGGTATTGCAGATACAAAGCTAAGAAATACAAACAAGGGCAAACGCGCATTCACTCATTGAAAGAAGTAATATCGACTACTTTAAGTCGCCACGGTCTATTCATACCGAAAGATCATTCACGTATTAGGTACCTACCGTAAATTAAATGTTAAATTTAGTTCTCAAATGAAATACCAGAGGCGTTGTTTATTTTTCACACAATATATTTAATGCAATCTATTGCCACAATTAAGTATGCTATGTTAGAACTGTGTAGTTAAACATCAAAAGCCTAAAATATTAACAGGTCCAAATTTGAAATTAGATGTAGTTTTCTTTTTTTTTTTTTTCAAATCAAGGTAAATCACTAAATACACAACAAAAATAGCAATCAAAATCGATGATTTCTTTCATATCCCAGTACATATAGTGGACGTACCTGGCTTTAATATTTACCTACACAATTATAATCATCATTATTCTCATACCCAAATACATATGACATTTGTCATACATATAGCATACATATTAACTTACCAGACCTCATAAGCAGTAACTATGTATATATGTATTGTTAAATAAAATAAATTACATAATGAATATAGTTTATAACCATTTACAATAATAAGAACCAGCCTGTTGTCCCACTGCAGCACAAAGGCCTCTTCTCATTCGAAGAAGGCATATTGCATTTATCATACTTAACTCAAGGTGAATTGGCAATTTCAGAAAAATGTATTGTATCTAAATATAGGCACTGACAATACATTCAGCTTAATAACATTCCCATCCAGACATAGGCCATTCCCAGTGCTATAGTCACCGCTCTTAGCAGAAAAATTGGCTATCACAAAAAAATGTGTTAAGTATTTAGTATATAGATACATACCACTTATTCTTACTTGGCATGCTCTTAACCGCTTCTTACAACATATTTGGGAAGGGATAGTGGATGTACTAGATGAAAACACAATGGACCAAAAGATCTGGGTGCGGACAACAAGCTTACCCATAAATAACACCGTCTAAACCGGAGACCACATATTAGTGGTTTGTGGTGGAATATGGAACTACTATACTATATACCCTGACTGTCCTCCACCTATCTAGAGCCTGGAGAGGCTGGTAATCTGCCATACAGGTCTCCTAGTGCAGACACTAGTGTCCCACACAGATTATGCAATATGCCATTACTAAATTTAATTTAATTTGCTGACATTTTGTAAACTTTGACGTTCATAAGTGTTAATTTAAATACCTATATGAATAAACATATATTTCATTTCATTTTATTACTTATTTTGTAAACTGTGTGAGAGAAAAATAAAGTGTTTTTGTATTGTATTATGTTTTCTTTTACAGGCAGTCAGTAACGTTCATGGTAAACTTTATCAGATAATTTATATAGGTACTTAATACATTTAGTATCAAAATTTTTATGTATCAAACAAAATGTGACTGATAGAAAATGTGCAACCTACTGCTTGTAATACATTTATGTAGAACTAATGTGTATGTAATTTGCCTATTGATAAATAAATAGTACAAAATTATCTTCTTACAGATCAATTAGCGCTGATGCAATCTATGGCATTTGTTTTTTTTTAATTATGTAACTGTGACAAACCTTATACAGCCTATTTGTATGATTCATATGCACAGCAGAAATGTTTTACTCTCAAATGTTTCTATGTTCTAAGTAAATATGTTAAATTACCTTTAATCAATGTCATTTCACAAATATTAAAGATTGTTTTATTAATTTGGCACTATATATGGTACATAAGTAACTGTTGATTTATCCATTAAATAAAATAATATTTGAAATATTGTTATACATTAAGATGCCTTTTCTAATGTAAGTATATGGTGTAGAATGAAATACCCAGATAAAACAAAATAAATAATAATCTAAGTAATTTCAGTTTACATAATGAACAAAAGTGTAATTAAGTAGGTATAGTGAAGATAATAGCATGCTAAAAACCTAGATAGTTGTTAATTTAAAACCTCTATTGGTAAATGTTTTAAAAAATCGACATAGGCCCTATTCTTGGTAAATTCAACATCAGTTCGCAAATAAACCTCTTTTTGTATATGTTACATCTGGTCTGCCATTCAAAAACACAATCTAACCAGCATGTCGTAAGGACAATAAATGAGTTGAAGTTAATTAAACATGCAGACGTAAACTTCGTAAGTCAACCCTACACCATAAAACCTATTGTTTAATTTTTTTTGACACAAGACACATCTCCATATAGCCAGCTTTTAATTCCGCGAAAAATACGCATACGACAGTTATATCGTAACTAAATAAGTAAAACAATTCATTGAGCGATACAGCTTGAATTGAAGTAGCTTCAAATGACCCCGAAAGGAGTTAGGTACCTACTTTAATTGTGAATGAACGACGACTCATTGATTATAACTACATAGGACATAGGGTTGACCTAAGGGCGGCGGTTCCAACTTTCAACTATGTGTTTTAGCATACTGGCAGCTTGTTTAAAGCAACCGTACCTTTATTATTACACATAATAAGGGTACGACTTTAGAAAACACCATAAATCACATTACACATTCCATGAGCTATGGAAAATGGCCGGGGTAGAGCCCTACCTAGACAGAACAGGGCGAAGCACGAATCACAAAAACTGAGTTACAGATATATAACTTACTTTTCAGATGCCTCGGTCATGATTCGACACGTCGAATATCCTAATTTCTACTCGCCACTTCACAGATTTCACCATTTTTATGACATAAATACATCAGATTCACTTTCGAACCGTTCTTATTTCGGCCCTTTGTTGGGCCTCAGTGCGCTTGCGTCAATAAAACAGTCCGGGCGGGTTATTCAATGAACGCAGCGTGTTCACGCGACAGGTGGCGTCTCGGTCGCACACAACTTTGCAATGTAGCCTCGCGGTTGGCCCGTTGGATCGTCTATCACTTTTCCACCAATGACGTAGGTACGCACTTTGTATCTACCAGTAACACCCCTTTCTGCCAAAGAAGTATGAATGGCGGCGTTTTTAAATTATCAGAACTGCCGGTAGCTAGAGATTTTCTGTTTCTTATCCGTAGATCCAAATTTTAATAATCCACAAATAATTTTCGTGTAAACCACTGTTATAATCACAAGAAACTGAATTTATGGTGAATTTTCACCTAAAATCGCGAAATATTCGCCTCTGTACCGCGGACAGCGAAACTGGGTCACGTCGGCCTCGAGGGTTCGACTGTTACTGAATGAAGCAAGGCTCGCAATGGGCCCATCCCCGTTCATGCACCAACCCATTGAAAAATAAATAGGTCAAATCATTGCAACGTGGCCTACATGCAGGTTGCTTGCACCATTCATAGGCGGCGCTTGCATACGGGCCCCCAGTTCTATTTATAGCTGCTCTATATTTGGGCAGGTCATTCGCAGCAGGCGTAAATGCAGCCTCCGTAAAGTAGGTTACCTGATTTTCTTTGTTAATAGCCGGTGCAGTGACGTAGTTCGCGTTTGTCATGACGTCAGAGTGATTGGCTGAATAATAAATAATATTTAATATTAATTTTTAAATTTATTTACTTCCAGGTTTACCATTATTATGTTGAATGCTCTAGTAGGTATTAAAGAATTATTAAAAAGGTTGTTCATTGCGTCTTTATAATTTTTTTTTATTAAGTTCGTATGTGAATTTTTTTTTTATTGATTTGTGTTTCGAGGTCTCTCGTGAATGTAAAACGTGTTTTATTCACAAGATTTTTGTTTGTGATGAATTGTCTTTGTCCTTGATAGCTATTCTCACCACCTTGAGTTCAATGCCAAGTCTGAATTATTTCATGGGTAAAGGTTACTTATGCTTTTGCTTATGTAAGTTAATTAATTTATTGAATTTGAAGTTTGTTCTGTGGAAAACATGTAAGTTTCTTTGTTTTCCATTATATTAATTTAGTTATGTACAGTTATAATAAATGTTAGGCTGTTTGCATTTCGGATTGTACTTAAGTCGATTGAGCGTGTGGTCTGGTGGTTAAGGGTGAACGAGTTACCGCGATCGTTAAGCTGAGTGTCGTGGGTTCGATTCTCATTCGAGACATATAAATATTTACATTTTGTTATCATTAATTGTATGTTTGTAAAGTTAACACAGACATAGGGTTTTATAAACGATAATAAATATAAAGAGGTAAGTATTATAGTTCAAAATATTTTTTTTTTAATTTTTACAGTTTTGCAACGACTGACGTAATCTTTAACGAAATTTTTGTGACTATTTCGATTTAATTAAAATGTTTGTTAACTCAACTGGTATCGTGTATGTGTCAAGAAGAGGTCTAACTTTATTTCCAGGTAGATACGTATTCATATGAATAATAGTTTTAAAGGTACAGTACACTATTAAATGAATTCCTTGACAAAAAAATTACTGTAATCGTAATCATATTCAATATCTGTTACATGGAGTCCAACATACTCGCAGCTAGCGAAATATCGATGTTAGCGCCCTCAACCCTTTTAGTTATAAGGCCTATGACCAACTAAAGAATTTAGTTAGCTGTGTCTGTGATTCGGTGGTACACGCAGAGGTTGCGGGTTCGATTCCTGCTCAGTCCATATATTTGTGTGCATGAACATGTCTTTTTGCATTGGTCTGGATGTTTCTATGTATAGATAATACGTAGATATGTATTTACAAAAAAAGTATTTAAGTATGTATATCCGCATTTTAGAATCTACAATATAATGCTTACTTTGGGTCTAGATAGCATTGTGTGTAGTTGTTGTAATATGTGATATTAAATTATTATTATTACCTCCACTTCTACAAAAGAGCGCAGAAATTAAACCTGGTGGTCAAGTTATTGGTGGTACCTAAATAGACCTAATGCCCGTGTTCCTAAGGGTTTGATGGATAGAATCTCGTTGCTAACAGATACAGCGATTTTCTTTTGTCTCTGGTAGCCGCTGGCGCAGTACCGCGAGTTATAACCCTTGAGCTAATTATATTATTCATTTATTTTTTATTTTCTCTTTACAAAGTTTTGTACGATAACATAAAGTGATTACCTACTTAGAAAACAAAGACATTACAAAACTTTGTGAGAGTATGATGCATGTTGTAGATTTATCGCTAAATTTGTGTTACATGTCCCCAGCTAAGGTTACCATTTGCCATCAGATGGGCAATTACCTCATCTTTTACCATTAGCCATGGAAAATACGTACCTACTTAGAGCATTAAACCAACCGGAGAGGCCACTGACAGGCGTACCCCTCTGCCAAAGGTACGAGACCACCGGTCATACCCGTTATATAAAACTAGTTGACGCGCGTTCCGCATCATAAGTCACCTATCAGTGCATGCGTAATAGCGTCTCAATAGAAATGCCGAATTGCAGTGTATTTTGGTGTAAAAAGCGTTCAGCGACATCAAGTCTACAAAAGGATAATATTACATTCCACCTGTAAGTATTATTTTGTTCTAATATTATTAAATAAGGCATTAAATTAGCAATTTAACCAAATAAAATGCTAATCAACAAGTGTTGCCAGGCTTATCATCAATACTCCAATCTGGGGTAATATTTTAAGTTGAATTAACATAAAAACTAACCTTTCCTTTTTTATATCTCGCCTTGTTGACATATCTAACAAGTTTCATTTTGGATGTACATTATTGTGTCACCGTTCCCATATTTATTTATTTTTAATTAAAACCAATGTTTTTTTTACCAAGTAATGCACAAAATAATATTAAATGAACAAGTAAAATAAGATTATAAATCCAAATATACAAGATTAGTGCACTTTATTCCGAAAGATAATTGCTCATTTCTTACAAAAATAAGCGTATTTATTTTTAAGAAACTGGTCACACTTTAACATAATTAGAGATGAGACAGTTTAATCACGATATCGATATTGGTTTTCCAGTATTAAATTATTATTTTTTTGTTTGTTTTAGATTTTCAAAAGAAGCAGCGCCTCGAGTCGCTTGGGTCCAATATTGTAGGAACCATATAAGTGGGTTCCTAAGCGTACAAGTATCTGACTAACAGCTTAAAAGACAAAGCCTTCTGTGCTGCCAGCACTGCTACCTCCTCCCTACCCCCCAAGCGGCGGAGAGCTCAGTTCTTAGCAAGTAAACTCGCTGTGCGCTACCTCCTCTTATTGCATTACCTAGGATTAGTTAAACTAGATTTATAAGGTTAATTTAAATTGCACAGTTTTTCAGTATTTTATTATACCTACTTAAATAAAGACTTTCTGAAATATCTTTTGTTGTTTTTTTGTTATCTGAACAGATAAAATATCTCTCTAATAAAAATCTACTCATACTTTCTCTTGTCAGTGTCTTGTTATTATGTAATCAGAACAAAATCCTCCAATTACAAGCTCTGCTTAGTTGGAACGAAATTTAATAGCAACAGACAATTAATTCAAAGTATTATTTGGTTTGAATATACATACATACTTACGAATAATACACGTAAAATTGACACGTAATAATTAATTACAATCTTTAATCCACACTAGAACAAATTTCAACAGGTGGTGGTTATTGAACATACATCCTTGTGCGCAGTAGTAAAATAAAAAAAAAGAGTGGGTACCCATGTACGCACGTAAGAAGTTATACTTCTTTGGCATAACAATCCAAAAATACCAAATAATAATACAACGCATACATACATAAATATTTGAATTGATATAAACGCCAATATATTTTTTATTTATTCACACAGATTATTTGTACTGATATGACACACAAAGATCCGCAACTAACTTCAGTATGTAAAAGGTTCGCAACTAACTTCAGGGTGTTGCTTTTTTCTGTCGGTGTGCGCGCGCATCGTAAAAATTCACTTTCATCATTTTTCCCAATCGCGCAAAACAAAGTATAACTTCAAAAAAAACGGCTAAATGCCAGTAGGACTCGCGCGCCGAGGGTTCCGTACTATCAGGGATCGGAAGTATTGAATAAACATTAGTAAACATAGTAGGAGAGCCCGACCGCATAACCAGATTTGTTTGTCAAACAATGTTTAACAAATAAATTTAGCCCGACCGTATGACGGGCTTTTTTGATAATAATTACAAAAAAGTGTGCTAGTTAGAAACACTGTTTTATTCTTCCTGTAATATTGACTTAAACATGAATTAACAGAATTACTTCTAGTTAATTCATGTTTATGAACTATTTACTTTACTTTCATCTATTTCAAAGTGCTTAAATAAAAAAAAACCTTAAAATTATAATAGATTATTATTACCTAAAACTGTTCTATATAATATAAGATAATGCTCATTTTAATAAGCAAACATAATAATCATGAAAATAATTAAATCTTTCGCGTACTTATATGAAATCCTAAACATCGATACTAAATATCGACAGAGTCAAGCTCTAACTGTTTTATGCTAAGGAAGCGTAAACTGATAGATGTCCCTGTGTGTGAATGTGATTGTGTGTGTTAAGTTTAAACTAGTGTGTAATAATTTTATTGTGTGCGTGTATAACGACGCGATTTAAAAATGCATTAGTAGTTAACATTGTAATTAGTGTGCGTTGCTCGCGTTACCCCGTCCCCCGCCGAAAGTGGCAGACTTTTGCGCAAGGGAAATAGAGCGCGTGTCCACTCCTGTTGGTTTAATGCTCTAAGCGTACCTATCTTATATTAGTGACTGCTTCAATGGCGCTTTAGGAGTGTCTACGACTGCTGTGCATGAGGTGGGTTCGGTTTCCACACGGAAGGAAATTTTGTGTGTTCCATAAAAATTGGTTGCCAAGTATTAAGATTAGGGTTAGTAAGTTTAGTATGTATTGTGCTAACACTAAGATATAGAATAAGTTTCATACATTGTAATTAATTTTTTGTGCGAATAAAAACATTTTTTTTATACGACGAGGTACCGTAGCCTAGACGCTTGCAACATATTATTATTATTGTCTTTGCGATAAATAATCAGAAATCACCAAATTGGCGTGAAGGTGTTAAAACGGTTCGTTTGTCAGATGTAGGTAGAAAGAAAGAAAAGAAAGAAAAAGTATTCTCCCACGTACGTGCAGGCTCTGGAACGAACTACCAGCTGCGGTGTTTCCCGAGCGCTATGACATGTCCTTCTTCAAACGAGGTTTAAAGAGAGCATTAATATCACGGTAGGCAGCGGCTTCGCAGAGCCCCTGGCATTGCAGAAGTCTATGAGCGACAGTTTCCACTTACCATCAGGTAGGCTGTTGGCTCGTCTGCCACTATAGGCAATAAAAAAAAAAAAAAAAAAAAAAAAATATTTATTCTGCCCAGAGGCGACATACAAAAAGCAAGAAATAACAGTGAGTATAGTTAACAAACAAAGTAGGTACAGAAAATAATATAAATAGGTAAATTTAAAACTAAAACTAACTTTAAGAAATTGTTATATTTGTTATAACAGGATTCATGTTTGCAAGTCACATCTGTGCAGGATCAGACCCCACTAAGCTTAATGTCACCGCATGGCACCGCAGTGCCAGCAACGCTGGCTGCTGGTCACCTGACACCGCTGTTTTTCAGTAGGACCCACGGATTTTCAGTAGGACCCACGGAATTGTAGTAGGACCCACGGATTTTCAGTAGGACCCACGGTGGATGTTGTAGGTAAGTAGTTGTTAGCGGTGTTTTAATTTAATTTTCCTCATGTTGTTTTCTTCGACCTCGAATTTACAAATATCTTAAGGCCTATATTAGGTACTGATAAACTTGCTATCTGTCAATTTAACGTAAATTTTGCGACAAAAACTTTTGTGATCATCTTAAAGTTATTTGGCTTTTAAGCAAGCTAAGTAAATATTTGTGCATTCGTTTTCACCTTGCTCCTACTTTCTTCCTATCCTAGTGTCCCATACACTGGTTGGTAGGTACGTGGGTTCGATTTCTAGCCGAGATGAACATTTGTGTTAGGAAATTGAAGGTTTATAGAAAAAAATAACCACCTAGGTATTTAATATCTATTATTAATTCCAAGACCTCGATTCTTGGGGCTTTTTCGTACCCACGGTAGGCCTTACGGTTGTTTTCCTTCACTGTAATTAATTATGTCAATAAGGTACAAGATGAATTTGTAAAAATTGACGAGTCACATTGGACCTTGCCCGGTATCGAATCTTCAACTTCGTGCATACCGTAATCCATCTTCCCATCAAAAAGCCATGGTGGAAAGTGGAAACGTTATAATTAAAAACAGCTGTGAGATATCTACTATCTCTGACAATGTGATTTAATTGCCACACCAAAAAATCTTCACTAAATTTAAAAAAGAAAATACCCAACATTTTAAAAAGCTATCTAGCCCGGGCATGCTGACGTCACTGGTGACGCGCACTTCAGGCTCAGAATCTAGTACAAGGGGCGGTGTACTAGATATACCTGTGTAGCCGAAACTAGGGCACAGCGCTTCATTGATGTACGGTACTGGAAATTATGTGCATAACGTCAATGACGTAATGATAAAAGAAGACAGAGCTATTTATATTTGAGGTCGTTTTTATTTAAAAAAATGTTATGTCAGATTAGATTTTGTCTTTGGAATTAAATATTTTTTTGTGGGATTAAATTTAAAATTGACAAAAAATGTCGTTTGATCTAGTAGGTACTTAATTTATCTAGTTTATATTCTATTATAATTATTGTTTATGAAATTATAAACGAACTAGATACCTATTACCTTTACCTCTTTCTTTGCAATGGAAAATATAGCTACATAGCTGCTAGCCACGCCACCAGCTAACATACTCGACGAGTTGCCATATTTATTATAGCATCACGCCTTTATTCCGAACAGTTAGATAGATCTATGTATATTGATTTCCATGTAATAGAGGGCGAGCCTGTTGCCATTTATTGCTCCAGACTAATACCTATTAAAAATAATTCTATATAAAATCCTCTCCTGACCTGTAGATCGATCCTAAGACCTCTGCATAGCAGTATACCCACCTACCACTAAACCCATAAGACAGTCTAAGGCGATCCACACATCACTGCCCCGCACTACGCTGCGGGGTACGCGGGATGCGTGGCAAAAGAACATCTACACCGCGCGTGAATGCGTTTTCAGTGTGTTGCACCAAGCGTGATTTGTATCAATGGAGAGATACCTACTTACAAACAACCAAGAACACGCACGCCCGCACTACGCTCCGTGATGCGGGCCAGTGTGTGAATTGTCTATTATTACAAAAAACGTCTCCGTCGGGGACCAAGATCGATTTTCGGGATAAAAGTAGCCTATGTCCGTCTCCGGCACTGAATCTATTTACATACCAATTTTCATCGAAATCGGTTCAGCTGTTTAGGCTTGAGTGGTAACACACACACATACACAAACTTTCGCATTTATAATATTAGTAGGGTTTATCTCGTTATTTAATAAAGTTCTATGCACTAGACGTTTAAGACTGATGATTGGGGCGCCAGAGGCGGCTCTCCCCAAGACTCCAATTCAGAGAAGCAATTAGATTTCAATTTTAAACTATAAGAAATTCCTTCGATGGAATTTTAAACTAGGGTGTAAAATATACTCTGTACCTTCGTTAGTAAGCAGTTGGAAACTCTGAAGATATAAATAACCAAGTATATACAACCTCTATTACAATGTATCCTTTTTAAAATTAATTAAATATTCACATAAAAAAATGTCTAGGGGTCCTTGGTACGCCTCTGCATGTATGTAATGTTCTGAAGCCCTAGACAAGTGGCATAAAAGCTAATAAAATAGAATTAAAAAATGTATGGAATTGATATAAGCTAACGTTAACATTGTCGTTAGCTTATGTCAATCCTATACATTTTTAATCTATTTTATCTATTATCATTTATGTCAATTGTCTATGCCCTATGGATAGAAAGGGATAGGGCGAAATAAATTTAGGGAAGTAGTTACAATAAACACACATTTAAAAAACAATTATATAATTGAACACTTTACATAATAATATGTATTAACAAATATATATCTAAAATATATTTCTGGCTGTCTTGCGATTGTAGGTACTTGATGAAGTGGTCAGTACTACTGCACAGTTAAATATCCACTAGAGGCAAATATTTGTTTGTTCATATGCACAGATTCCTTTTTAATAAATACCGCATTAACATTTTTTTTAATTAAGCTCACAAAAATTTCGGTATGTATATGAATACTAGTATGCGGGTTATTATTATACTAGTTTCCCGCATCTTTGCTAACTGCTCTGCTCTCGTCACCAGTAGCGTGATGTTAGCCTATAACCTTCATCAAGAACTGGGCTATCATACGCAAAAAGAATTATTCAAATCCATCTTGAAGTTCCAGAGATTAGCGCGTTTAAACAAACAAACTCTTTCGCTTTTATTAGTATATATTTCAAGGTTAAGCATTCGAATGCAGTAAATGCACCAATTATAGAGTCTGTAGTGAGTTCTGATGCTAGCAAATGCAGGTATGTGTCTATTGCTCTGAATGAGTAATAAATGAGGGTTCTCTAAAATGTCGCCCACGAGGTGGCAGCACTGAGGCGTCAGGTCCAGGCTCCTGTCAAAGCGCTTTTAATCTTTGATAGATAACCGTGAACGTTTCTATTGATTTCAAACAGTGAATGAATTTTGAATTTGAATTTTGCGAATGGAAGACCTTTCATCTAAGTAGCGCTAACTGGTGGCGAATTTTTTTCCACAAACCCTCATTAAGTGTTATCTGTGTTCATAAGGCATTACAAGTTGTCGAATTCTGGAGGTGGACTTTTCGTGGCTTGAGCAATGGCTGCCTTAGCTAAATCATCACCTTGGTTCATCACTGAGTTTAATAAACGCTGAAATGGAAATAAACAATAACAATTATTGTGGTGAATAGTTGTAATAGATTTGTTTAGTATTAATGCGTATTTTTCAAATTAATACAAGTACTATAGGAAAACATCGTAAGGATAACAGAGGGACTAGACAAGTGGCATAAATGCTAATAATTTAGAATAGATAAAAAAAATATATGGGTTTGAAATAAACTAACCACAATGTTGGCGTTAGCTTATGTCAATTCCATGCATTTTTTAATCTATTCTATTAGCATTTATGCCATTTGTCTACGCCCTCTGGACTTTTATCAGGCTAAGCTGTGGTTTCTCAATTTAACTCTCCTACAAAATCACACCAACAACAGCTGCAGCTGCCAGTAGCATTTGGTAGTAGATCCACGCTGGTTTCAGCATGAATGGGCCGGATCGTCCGGGGAAGTACTACCCTCTCATAGAAGATCGACTTAAGAGTAGTAGTATCCGTACTACTGCGTTTCGTTCGGTGAGTGAGAGCGCCGGAGGCCCAATTTCCCCTCTTTCCTCACCTCATTCATTCTCTTCCCCTAACCCCATTCCCAGCCGCCATAGTGGAGGCCACCATACCGTCGACCCGGCCAAACCAGCGAGGATCTACTACCGTACGAAATTGGATTTCTTTTTTGAATAAGCACCAAGTTACCAATAAAAATGTTTGTTTCATTTACATACACACACATACACTACTTCACGATTGTCTCCCATTAATGGGGTAAGCAGAGACTATAGAATGTCAATTGCTGAGATCCAACATACTTCCTTTGCCTCTTCAAAATTTTTGAATTCATATAAACACGTCGGTTACAGGTGCTTGTAATTGTGGCCTTTGTCAATACATCACTTATTTACTTCTATCACATATATTTTATATTATACGCTGTTATTTCATGGTGTTACTTACAATATGCTCTAGTCCATCGGCAGTAGGTCTACTTTGCGAGTAAACCATGCTCATTTTAGTAGTTTGTACTGCCACTGGACTTTTAGCAGCAATGTCTACTGCTACTGCCATCACGTGGTTTAATGCGCTGAAAAAAATTGGTAAAAGTAAATATCTATTACTATTATATATGTAAAGCGAAAGAATTTGTTTGTTTGTTTGAACGCGCTAATCTCTCAAACGACCAGTCGGATTACAATGATCTTTTTTGCGTATGGTAGCCTAGTTATTGTCGAAGGTTATAGGCTATGTAACATCACGCTACTGGCGACGGGCGCAGAGCAGTAAGCAAAGATGCGGGTGAAACCGCGCCGCGGCAAACTAGTGGTGTATAGAAAAAAAAAAAAATGTTAGAACTACCTTTCTTTATCAGGAAAAACGTTGCTAACAAAGCCAATTTCCTTGGCCTCTTTTGCATCAAACTTCCTTCCAGTCAGGCAGAGCTCGCGAGCAATAGATGAACTGCCTATTGTCTGCAATGTTAAAAATAATACATTTAAAAAAAATTGTCTTAAAATACACTATTTACTACATTATTCATTTTGACATAATTAATTTTATTTATTTATTTATAAAATATTTCTTACAATATCCTTACAGCCTAATTCGATTCGATATTGAAGTTACTTATTCTCTAAATTACAATCTAATTAAATCTTACTGTAACAAATTTTAAAAAAGGGCTCTCCTTGTGAATTCAGTCAGTGTGCGATAAAATATATCTATACATAATATATATAAAGTGAAAAGAGTTTGTTTGTTTGAACGCGCTAACCTCTAGAAATACCAGTCAGGTTTGAATAATTATTTTACAATAATATTTTGTTTATTTGTTACGTTAGACGCAGCGTGGGCAGACCCCTCACAAGGTGGACCGACGACCTTATAAGGGTGGCGGGCAACCGATGGATGAGGGCGGCGAACGACCAGCCACGGTGGCGAAAATTGGGAGAGACCTATGTCCAGCAGTGGACGTCTTTTGGCTGATATGATGATGATGAATATTTTGTTTGTATTTGCATAACATTATTTTTGCAGTGCTAAGAAAAACTTCACTAACCATTTTTCATCAAGTAACTACATTTAAATTGTGTAAAAAATTACTGTTTGCGGTAATCAGTGACCACATAAGAGGGCATAAACAAGTGGCTTATATGCTAATAGAATAAAATAGATTAAAAAATGTATGGAATTGACATAAGATATCGCCAACATTGTCGTTATCTTATGTAATTTATGAACTGATATAAGCTAACGCCAACATTGTTGGTAGCATATGTAATTTATGAATTGACATAAGCTAATCGATCAATCGGTCAATTCCACAAATGACATACGATATCAACAATGTTGTCGATTGTCGATATCGTATGTCATTTGTGGAATTGACATAAGCTAACCGTTACGATTACCGTTAACCTATGTCATTTATGAAATGACATAAGTTAACGCCAACATTGTCGATAGCTTAAGTCATTTATGAATCGACATAGGCTATCGCCAACATTGTCGCTATCTTAAGTTTATTATGAATTGACATAAGATAACGCCAACATTATCGTTAACTTATGTCATTTATGAATTGCCGTATGTTAACGACAATGTTGTCGATAGCATATGTAATTTATGAACTGACATAAGCTAACGCCAACATTGTTGATAGCAAGTCATCTATGCCACTTGTCTTATCTGAAGTGCTGTACCTTAGGTAACCTCTGAAGAGTGCCCACATCAGCAGCAAGCCCCACATCCACTTCTTTAACTTGGAACCATGCGTCTTGTGTGCAATACCTACAATATAACGACATAATATTTATTACAGACTAGCTGTGACCTCTAGCTTCATTCGCGTGGAAAATGGTATATGTTTAATTAATGTAACTGGAGAACCAGACCAATTTTCGGGATGAAAAGTATACTATGTCCGTCTCCGGTATCGAATCTATGTACATACCAATGTTAATCGAAATCGGTTCAGCCGGATAGGCGCTGAGTGGTAACAAACACACAGGATGATAGATGCTAATTGTAGAAAGATTTGGAGTTTAGTTAGGTAGATGGGAAAGAGATCTGGCTTATTACCTATAATTTTATCGTCCGCCTAAATATATAAAAAGAAATTGTAACGGTAGTATTAGTGTTAATAGAAAATATACCGGCGTAAGTCGTATTGGCTCAGCAGTTGAGCACCCACACGAGGTCGTGGGATCGATACCGAGCAAGTATAAAAGTGACTTTTTTAAATTTATGTACTTTTTAAGTCTTCTTTGAAGATTTTGGATATTACTGAATTTTCTGTGAGGGAAAACAACGTGAGGAAAAAAAAACACATTAGTTACTGTTCATCTGTTTACCCTCACTTAAACCATCTTACACAAAACATGGTTATTGTAACCAGAAACATACCTGATATCAGCCGCAGTGATCAAATCCACTCCGGCGCCGATACACGCGTTATGTACGACAGTGAGTATTGGCTTTAAACAATCTTCTAATGCTGTGATACCGTCCTGAAATTTGCGTTAAAATTGATAATTTTACTTTTATCTTAGCCATCTATCCCCCCTCCCCTCTCCCCTGGATCTGCCAGTGTTGCTCACAGATGATAATGAATAGGGTTGGTCCCATTTTCTAGACTGAACACCACAAGACTTATCACGAACTTGTTGCACCTGCATTGACTTGTATATTATTATTCTACTAGCTTTCCGCGGCTACTGCTCTCCTCTAGTCGCCAGTAGCGTGATATTATATAGCTTTCTTCAAAAACTGGACTGTCAAATGCAAAAATAATTATTCAAATTCGACTGGTAGTTCAAACAAATAAACTCTTCTACTATATTTACTATATTTCTGTTATTAGTTTCTATGTAATGTTTTATTTTTTATTTTATTCCATGTAACCTTAAATTTAATTCAATTGTAATGGCTGTTTTTAATTAGATTTTTACGTAGGTACTTTTCGATTAATTCTGTCCTGTTTAATTTATCTTCATTTGTATATTTGATTAATTGTATATTATTTATTTTTATTTTAACATTTTGTATAAGTTTTAATTGATAATGTTATTGCATGCTGTGATCTTCTGTAATTGAAGAAGCACTTGAATTACTTGTTTAATGATTATTTACTATTATGCCTGAGAAGTGTATTCTTTGTTGAAGATCCTAAATAAATAAATAAATAAATAAATATGTAATAGTAATAGCTTTCCGCGGCGCGGTTTCACCCGCGGTAAGTTGTTATTTGGTTGCTGCTTCGCTCTCGTTGCTTGTAGCGTGATGTTTTATAGCCTAAAACCTTCCTCGAGAAGTGGAATATCAAACGCAACTGGTAGTTCCAGAGATTAGGGCGTTCAAACAACCAAACTCTTTCGCTTTATAAATATAGATCGATAATATTCTAGGCAATGTTAGGATAGGTTTGTTACCTGTGCATATTTAATAAAGTGGTAGTGAAACCTCGCCCTCCTGGCCACATCCTCAAGATCATCAGCCGCCGCTCCTAGCTCCACTAAGCTGTTTAGTTCTATGCCTAGAACATAATATATATATATATATATCAGTAGCGAAGACTCACTTTTCCGAAGAGGGAAGCCGGTGGGACTAAAATACTTTGAGTTTCGGAAGGCCAGTTAGACTTTGAGTAGACAATCAAGCAGTGATAGGTATAAGGAGGTCAGGGCATATTTTAAAAGGGAAGCCGACAGGAATCGTGTTATATGGACGCTTCGCCACTGATATATATATATATATATATTTTATTATAAGCCTATCAAAGTGTCTCAATATATTGTCTTTTTGTCGAAAACTTGTGTTGCATTCAATACTTATTGAAAACAAGTATATGGAGGACCAGGCTGTTACCTTATTAGTACAGAAACAAAATAAGCAGTTGCTTGCTAGATTGTGTTTGAAATTATACCTGTTAATGCGCGAAGAGAATAAGTAAAAATAAAATTAGGTTAAAATATAAAATAACTAGCTGTTGCCCGCAGCTCCGCCCGCGGGAATGCCGGTTATATCTCTGCTTCCATTAACGATTTTTCATACAAACTTTCATCCCCTATTTCAACTCTTTTATGCCATTTTTCCGCAATAAAAGATACCCTATGGTGTCCTGAGGTCTATTCTATCTATGTTCCAAATTTCATCAAAATCGGTTCGAGGGTTTAGGCGTAAAAGCGTAACAAACAGACAGACTTTCGCATTTATAATATAAGTATGGAGTTTGAATTATTTTTATAGCTCTTAATTTAGATATTTATCAAAGCATTTATTTCATTTTGATCATAAAATATGATGCTTATGAAAAGTCAAAATTACATGAAGTCAGGCAATTGACCTACAGCCAGTTCACTGACGAGGTAGAGCTGTGAGAAGAACTGTCAAGAAAGTCACGCCACTCTTTTAATTGCCAGATAATTACAGTTTTTGTATGAGTTACAAAAAAAAGATTTATTCCATGTTCCAGGAATCGAACCCACAATGGACTAATAGGTATACGAATATTTGCTTACATACCTCCAGTAAAATTCTTTCCTTGTCCAGATAGCACTATCACTCTGCATTCAGAATTTCGGCTTAAAGATGCAAAGCACTGATTCAGTTCTCTGTAATAAATAAAAAGGACCTTTTAATAATTATCTGCTTAATTGGAAAATTAAAATGGTAGTAGATTCACGCTGGTTTCAGCATGAATGGGCAGGATCGACCGGGGCAGTACTACTCTTTTATAGAAGATCGATGTAAGAATATTAGTTTTCATGCTAATGTGTTTTGCTCGGTGAGTGAGAGCAATGACAGCCCAAATATCCCCTCGGTCCTGATTCTTTTCCCTTTTCCAAGCAAGTGGTAACACTACTTACTAGAACACTAGTAATAGAAAATATTTGTGGATCATACAAAGTTATGAAGGAATTAAATTAATAGTTATTCCAGATATTATCTTTCACATACAAACTTAATTAGTTTAATTAGCTGTTCATATAATATTAGAATTAGTTTTAATAAGAACTGAAGGTTGCCCTAACTTTCGATTTTCTACTTGCACAATAATAAATAATAAAAAAAATTGTTAGAGATCAAAGTACACTGAGTATATGGTATATGTATACATGATAACTTATCTTAGACACAAAATGATTAGTGGTACAACTTCTATAGTAATGTTGCAACAGCATGCATGGTGTGGATTTAATTTTAAGGAAGGCATTAGGCCTCCAGCACTTGCTTGATTAAATTATTCACATTATAGTTTATTCACAGTTGACTTGCCTAACATGTACACCCTAGGAGGACAAACCAAGAGGACAGATGGGAATAATCCCTTTTTTTGACAGTAAAAAAAGTCCATAGACATTTGTAACAATATATAAAACAAAACATATTTTAACTGCAGAAAATACTATTAATTAACCCCTTCGCTTTCATAACAAGTATGCATTTAATATTTTAAAAATAACAATTACAAGCTATTTCTTTTTCTTTAAAATATATATATATAAATATATTTGGCCACCAAAATAACTCCACTCAACATAGGCGAGATTCATAGACAAGACACATTTAGTCATGGATAACTTTAGATCTATATTTTATTTATAGCCAGAGAAGGCGCTGGTGAAAACATGGTGGGGCCGGAACCCCGGCTGCCTATAGCGCACAAAATCACCAAAGGAGTAATCAGCCATAGTATTAAAACAGAAACCAACCGCAGATGGAGATCTTCGCCTGGAATGAGACAGTCGAAAATCTTCATCAAAGGCATGGACGAGAAAAGGACGAGTCACATCATGAAACTCCCAAGGGGAAATATGAGGCTCGCCATTGAGGTTTTAACAGGACACTGTCGACTAAACAGACATCTGACAGTGATAGGAGTAAAAACCGATCCCAAATGCCCGGAGTGCATGAAAAACGAAGAAACAAGTTTCCACCTGCTGGCAGAATGCCCCATGTACTCACTGATCAGATGGGAACTCCTGGGATCGGACAGACTGGACGAGGAAGACATAAGAAATTTGAAGGTGGAACAGATGATCAGATTTATCAAGGTTTGGATAGGAAGGTTTGATGGGGTGCCGTGAAAAGGCTGGATCAACCACACTCGCCCCAAGGGGAGAACTAGAGAAATGGATGAAGTGGGACTGCGGGTGGATCGTCCGTCCGGCTGCCGGCGTCCCTGCTGGAAATAATAATATTTTTTTTATTGCCGACAGCAAATAAAATGCATACAGCCCACGTGGTAGTAAGTAGTAACTATCACTCATTGATGACTCAAAGTCCCTAGCATTGCTCTGCGAAGCCACTGCCTACCATGAAGGAAGTGGGGTAGGTTAAAGGATTGATCAAAAAGGTAAGGGCGGAAATTGGGCTTCCGGCACTCTCTCTCACCGAACGAAACGCAAGTATAAGACAGTACAAGTACTATTACTCTTACATTGATCTTCTATTACAGAGTAGTACTTCCCCGGTCAATCCCGCCCATTCATGCTGAAACCGGCGTGGATCTACTACCGTAAAAACTGATTGTTACAAATTATTTCTTATACTTACGACCACATAATCTTGCTAAATGTATTTGCTTTCTTAGGTCTGTTCAGCTCTACATGGAACACATGTTTTGATGGTACAGATACAGCTAGTGTCTCAAATTGAGGGATTTCTGTACTTGACGAATAGGCACGGAATAGGATATCTGGAAATTTAATAAAGTGATAAATAAGACCTTATTTTTTCTTTAAAAAAACTAACTCTGCACTTTGGAAAGGGCTTGTGTCAGAAGAAAAAAGAAAATAATTTATTTTCTAACTATACATGTGACAAATCCCAAAATTTTACTAATTTATTACAACTTGTAAAATATGCAATACAATGGCATCCTTTTACAAATGATTTTTTTAACACTGCATTTATGTAGACACTATAGAAAGCTGCCAATGCCAATTATTGCCAATGTTTCGGGTTTTATTCTCAATTTCAAATGACGATGATGAAAAATAACGCCTTATACAGTAACAGGACAGGGTGTCTGATTAATTTCAATATTTATTTAAATGAGTTAAAGCATAATAGGTTTTTGCTTGTTAGTAGTAGTTAAATTTACTCATTAATAATTAAATAGCCTAATTTTATTTTATAAAATAAATATGTAAGTAATTAGAACAGAGATAAATCAACAACTTACTTGAAATAACTTTTCTTGGCTGACTGGAAACAATTGTTTTAATTAAAGATGCCATTTTCAAATTAAAAGAATAATAATATAATCTGAGAATATGTAAAGCACGGAACAATACTGTTTTGTTTCTCAAGGCAAAGTCCAATTTTAAAAACAATAGTTTCAAAAGTCAAAAGTAAAATACCGAACTGACATTAGTAATCCGTTTATGAAGTAGGCTTTATTTCGCACTTTGAATTTTGATTTACAAAGCGCGTTTTAACGTTTCTTTTCTATAAAAATCATTGATTATCATATTTTATAAAATACTTTATTTATTTAATTATCAAATGGTTTATAAAATAATACAAATTAATTTAGAACCAATGAGTTAAGTGATCATGTTCTTTGCGGTTGAATCGAAAAATTCAAAGAACCGCCACAAGATGACGCAACACGTATAAAAAAATCTTTAATTATACTTCGTTATTACCGGGTAATCTAGCTACGTCTACACAATAAAAGAATAAGACTGATAATAGTAGTAAATAAATGATTCATGATTACGTAAGATCTGACGCGTTTCTTTATTTTAAGATTAATTAAGTATTCGTCAAATTAATACAGCCTGATATTGAAAGGTGTAGTTGGTTAAAGACACTTTCAATATCAGGCTAAACGTAGACTAAACGTCGTTTAGTCTGACGGTTAGGATAGCCACCTCACCACTCTGGTAGCTCAGCTCCGTCCGGGAAAACGTTTGTGGGACTGTATAATATTAGATAGGTACTGGCTTGAGCCGGGGAAAACAGTCAGCATACCGACTAAGATCACTCTGTGCAAAGCCATGCCTTGGCCGACAAACTTGGATAACCTATTGTTACACTTAATACACATTATTATATTCACACTCAAATATTTGTCAATTACATAAGTATCAAACTCACAACAATTCACGACATTGTCGCGCAATATTATTAGCGATAAGTACTTACCTACATCAATTTAAAACTTAAATAGCTAGTAAGAACCCTTTATGGCCTCTTTCGATCGCTAAGTATCGATCTTAACGATCACATATCGATTATTAAATCGATCACGTATTTAGACAGGACAATGTACCGAAATGGTAAGTGTGAGTTAAATATCTAATGTTTGCAATGAATCACTGGGTCGGGTCGCCAAAATTATCAGTTAGAAAACGAGCAAAGACAAGACTCAAAATGGCGGAGTGTTGGTTAATTAGGTTAATGACATGTTATTCTTTAAACGAGGACAGCATTGATATTACGGTAGGTAGCGGCTTAGTCCCTGGCATGGCAGATGTCCATGATCTCCAATTACCACTTACCCATGGGCGCCGGCAGCACGGCGCAAGAGGGTGCACTTGTCGAGAAAACAATACATAAAAAAGATGACAATATTTTTGTCAAGTTAGTTTTTGAATTAAAGCGTCTATAGGTAGCTTTCTAAATTTGTTAAATGCACCCTCCTGAGAGTAATCCTGACGGCGCGGCGGCGCCCATTGCGCTTGCGATTAGGTGAACTGTTGATTCGCCTGTCTCTGAAGGCAAAAGAAAGGCTAGACCACTGACTGGTTTGACCTTAATTCTTCACCTGGGTAAAGCATGGAATGCTACAGCGTGTTTTAAGTTCTAACTGATGATGTTATGTATAAGCTGTACCTAAATTAATTATTTCTCTATATCATTCGAAAAATCTAAATCATTGCATATCAATAGGTGAAATTAGTGGATTAGTCCATTCTATTTATACCTAAGTTCTATTGTAGTGCTTACTTTATATCTATCTATGCGCTCAATATGCAAAAAAAGCCGAAATGGTCCAGTCAAAAGCCGAAATGGTCCAGTGGATAAGGCACCCACTTCGTAAACACGAGGTAGTGGGTTCGAATCCTGGCAAGTACTAATGTGATTTTTCAAATCATATTTACTTTCTAAGTTTATCTTGGACATTTCTGACTGACGGTAAAGGAAAACATCGTGAGGAAACCTGGACTTAAAAGTTGAGCAAGCGTGGTGATTAATGCTCATACCTTCTCCATATGAGAAGAGGCCTTTGCCCTGCAGTGGGACAGTAAACAGGCTGGTATTATTATTATTATGCGCTCAATTCAAACTTGGAACTCTTTACTAGCGCTTGTGTTTTCTTTTAATTTTCACTTCGAAGCATCTCATAAAGTCGCTAGGCTACTATGATAGCAGTTTGTCATGATGGCAATTAGAATAGTGTCCATATCTCCATGGGCCATACCACATCCTCATACAGCAATATTATTATATCATTACTTAGTCTCCACTCTCCATCCTTGTTTTTAATGGTACAAAAGAAAAAGACAAAACACAAAGTAACTTTAAAATAATACTGCTAATAAGAGGTGGTAAGGTAGACTGAAGCTATTTTAGAAGTTTGATAAGATAACTTAATATCAAATAACGGTATGAAAATTAACATGGTTACTCTACAATATTACT
This sequence comes from Parascotia fuliginaria, assembly GCA_963082885.1. Classification (NCBI taxonomy): domain Eukaryota; kingdom Metazoa; phylum Arthropoda; class Insecta; order Lepidoptera; family Erebidae; genus Parascotia; species Parascotia fuliginaria. Next base: position 2,605,143 of record OY720197.1, on the reverse strand, counting down.
TACCAATGCTATGGCCGAAAAGTGACATCAACTATGCCGCCACTTTCTTTGTACAGAAAGTCTAGCCTACTGTACGGTACCTAAGTTGTTTCTATGCAAAGAGCATCAATTAATTTTAATATTTATAGCTTCTAGACCTAATTTGGTACAGTAATGTTTATGAGACAGCCAGAACTATATATATTATTATACTAGACAGTACCTAAGTATATAAGTTGATTAGGTTAATAATTATGTTTAATTATTATTTTATAGTTGTGACTTATGGTTAAGGAAAACTATACCTAAGTTAGTAATGGCAGGGAAACCTTCGCTCGCTTGGGTAGGTATAATACGAACGTGACATTGGTGGGCGATATGTAATACGATATATATTACCTATTACACGTACATAATACATAAACAGTAAAAAATATATGATATAAATGTAAAACATTCAATGAGAACTTCCGCTAAATAGTTTTATATCATGACTACTAATGATCTAGGCAACTAGTAAACAGCAGTATGTGTTAGTCATGTACCTACATATTTAAATGTTTGTTTAAGATAGTTTTATCATACGACTAGCTGCCTGCATCGTGGTTTCACCGGCGTTAAGTTACATGTTTGGTTACTGCACTGCTCTCGTAGCTCACATCTATATATTATTAAATTATCTATTTATATAAAAAATGAATCCCTATTTCCCTTGGTCATGGCATCACGCGTGAACGGCTCGATCAATTTCGTTAATTCTTTTTTTGTTGTGTTTGTTATTGTCAGGAGAAGGTTCTTATGAAAGAAAATCTAGAAAAAATTGCGCGGTGATTTAGAAAGTTTAAGAATACTTAACCACCATATTAAATTTAAACCGCTAAACCGATTTCAGTGAAAATTGGAATGTAGATAGATTTGGTTTCGGGACATAGGCTACTTTTTATCCCGAAAATCACTCTGATTCCCAAGTTACATTAATTTAGCACATAGCAATTTTCGCGCGGGCAAAGCTGCAGGGCGCAGCTAGTGTTACATATAACCTTCCTCAAGAACTGGGCTATCAAACGCATAAATAACCCGACAGGTAGTTCCAGAGATTAGACATTTCAAACAAACAAACTCTTTCGCTTTACTATTATTACAGACTTTGAATAAAAAGGCAGCGTCACAGTACGATGGTTCAATGTACTTAGTCTATTTTGCCCGACTCTCGAAGTCAAGGAGGGTAATGTTTATATTTGCTAACCAATATTCTTTAGTAAGCAGCCATTTACTAATATGTTTATCGACAAAATATCTTGATATTCTCGGCTTTTCTTAAGGTACAATAATAGGTTTATTCCATCCAGTCAAACCAGTAGTTCGATAGTCGAACTGTTTGGAATTATTTATTCCAAATTGTTAGACTGGTGGATCGAACATTTTGGAAACGCGAATTTCATGCCAAATAGGACTACTGACTCCGATGTATAGTCGACCATATAATTACTTTACTGATTATTATTTTAAAATAATTTAAATTAATATATTTTATTGAAAACGGAACGTAACAAGGCTTACGTCATATTAGTTTATGGTAAGTATAAGGTTCTAAACAAGGACTAACGCCTTAAAGCACTTGTTTTGAGATAAGGTTAGTGAAATTACGCACGACGAACAATGGTCGAAAAAATTATTCCAAAAAGTTCGACTAGATGCGCTAGTCTAACAATTTGGAATAAATAATTCCAAACAGCTCGACTAGATCAGGCAGTCTAACAATTTGAAAAAATAATTTCAAATAGTTCGACTATCGAACTACTGGTAGGACCTGGATGGAATAAACCCAATAATATGCATGTATTACGTACTTATGCCGAAAGAAATTCTTCGAACTACAGCAAAAACCGCATCAAAATCCGTTGCGTGATTTTAAAGAAGTAAGAGGAGAAACAGACAGAAGACCGACTACCGCTTAACAATCTATACTATTATAACATATAGAGTGGAAGAGTTTGTTTGTTTAAACGTGCTAATCTCTAAACTACTAGTCGGATTTGAATAATCTTTTTGCGTATGATAGCCCGGTTCTAGGTTATGTAACATCTCGCTATTGACGACGGGAGCAGAGCAGTAACAAAAGAAGCGGATGAAACCGCGCTGCGGGAAGCTAGTCTATACATGTAATAAAATTGGAGTGTCTGTTTGTAATATTGAAATAACCGTATTTTACGTGTGTATGTACCGTAATTATATTCATATACATGTAGTATATGAATATAATTACGGTACATACACCAAAATAACATTTTTTACAATTTTTGTCTTTTTATCTGTCTATCTGTTTGTTCCGGCTAATCTCTGATATGGCTGGACCGATTTTGACGGGACTTTTATTGGCAGGTAGCTGATGTAATAAGGAGTAACTTAGGCTACGTTTATATTAGAAAAAATCTTTTATTTTAGAAAAATAAAGTAATGTTGATCGACTGTCACCGGGTCAGCTAGTATATAAAAAGATTTAAGTACAGCAGCTTGTTTGATACAAACAACACTTATGTGTCATCTTGGCATTTAATAATTAGTTAATGCGTATAATGACAAAAGGGTCAATTAGATTAGCGCTTGTATCACCAAGGTTGACATTAAAGGTACAAAACGATAAGTACCTATAGAATAAATTACACCTCATGATATTACTAAACATGACTAACGAACGAAGTTAGAAGTTACTATAGCATTATATTTATAATACTTGATACTCGAAGTGTTAACGTTTTGTTATAGGCTCTGACATCACGCTACTGGCGACGGGAGCAGAGCAGTAAGTAAAGAAGCGGATGAAACCGCGTCGCGGCAAACTCGTATATGCTCGTATAGCTCGTATATATATGTCTACTCCTGCAATTAACGCAATTAATACTTATCTCATGACCCCTAATTAAGTTAAAAGTCCATTAGGCTGTAGAGCGTACCGAAGAATAGACATACATACATAAGCTCAATAATCATTACCCTCCTTGACGGCGATCGGGCAAAAACGAATAGTTTTCTACCTACTTACTTTCCCGGTCGATCCATCTTATTCATATTGAAATTAGCCTTTGCTGATTTAAGTAGCAGGTAAATCCTTATCTACTATTGATATAACTTCCTATGGCTCCGTAAAAGGTACGGTAACAAACATACAAACCTATTTTTCTATGTATCTACCTAACAATACACACTTATATATGTATGCATCAGATTAAAGTATAAAATGATTTATGACTTGCGAAATAGTGTTGTACTTATTTAGTACAGTATATAGGTCATAGCTTACCGGTACCTTATTTAGTAAGTAGCGTTAGTAGAAAGTCTGACATTAGTCATACTATTGTGCCAAAAATATATCTATACTAGTATATAAAGCAGAAAAGTTTGTTTGTTTGTTTGAACACGCTTATCTCTAAAACTACTTTTCGAATTTGAATAATTCTTTTTGGGTTTGATAGCCCAATTCTTGAGGAGGGTTATAGGTTATATATAATATCACGCTACGAGTTACGGGAGCAGAGCAGTAGCTAAAGATGTAACTTAACGCGGGTGAAACCGCGCTGCGGATAACTAGTGCTGTGTATAGTCTGTGGGTGGTCAGATTGTCTTTGATAGCAGTAAGGAGGTCAGATTATGTTATTAAAAAGACATTATTTGTCCTGTAATGATTTATTATCTGTGGTTAATGAAGTAATAGAAATAAGAGGTTTTCTTTATGGCTCGTGAAAAATTGCAAACAGCTGTTGAATTTTGAAGCAAAGTTAATTTAATACCTAATTTAGAACAATGTTAATACGGCATCAGTGGTCCAGTGTCACTGTAGACTGCTACGCAAAGGCGTTGTCTCCCGGATTGTGTAAAGTGAATTCCTACCAAAACGAGTACAAAAAGTTAAGTTATCAAAAATTTATCTCATGTAGAGCCAAGCTTTTAACTCTACCTGCCGCGCTTCCACGTCGCTTGGGCGTTTCGTTACAGACCGTCACACGGGCGTAACGACAGACGGACAGACAGACAGCGAAGCCTTTATTAGGGTCGTTTTACCCTTTTGGGTACGGAACCCTGAAAAAATGTAACTGTTAAAACATTACCAGCTGTAGGTATAATAAATAAATTACATTGTCCACATTTTGTAACTCGGTGTTGCCAGTTAATTACTAAGGTCACCATAGATAACATTACACAATTAAATGGGGTATTAGTTTCGTTTAGTCGGTAACTCCGATAAATAGTACGTTTTATTGTTATCTATTTTATTACGTACTTGTTAGTTAAAGTAAGTTTGGGAAGGTAAAATGGGAGTTTTTATTGTAGGGCTTTTGAAATAAATTTCGTCGCGGTGCTGATAATAGTAATACTGGGTGTTTTGTCACCTAAAATGGAGATTGGTATGTAAATTTTTACGGTAGTATCTACGCTGGTTTCATCATGAATGGGCCGGATCCACCGGGGAAGTACTACCTTCTCATAGAAGATCGACTTATGAGTAATAGTATTCGTACTATTGCGTTTCGTTCGGTGAATGAGAGTGCGGGAGGCCCAATTCATATCAGCCTCTTTACTATCCCACTGCAGGGCAAGGCCTCATACAGATATTAGGCATGCTCATTGATCACCACTTACTCAAGGCGGATGGGCAATTTCAGACAGTACCTACGTTATTATTTTGCTATGAAAATGAAATGAAAAAAGTTTATTCGTTTTATAAATACAGTGTACACATAATTAAACTTCTGCCAAACTACACAGCAGTTTGTTAGCAGATGAATACTCCCATTTTAAACATTTTGTACTATAACTATAACTGTATGATCGGCAAATTACATCTAGCACACAACTGGCTAATATAGGTAACACAGGTAAACAGCAAACACACACAATGCGATATTATAAATATGATTGAATGATTGATTGTTATGATATGAGTATGGTATTTGGTATGTGATATATTTCAAAACTTCAAATTAGCGTTTTCAAGCAGAAATTCCTTTGTTTTATTTTTAAATAATCTTAGTGAGAGATCATTGTCTGAGCGGACGGTAACGTATTAAATAATTTTGGAACTAAATGCTTTCTGTTTCTTCACCAAAATAGTTGCTATAGGCAATACGTTAATTAAATTATTGAAAAAGTACTATAACATAAATTAACGTGAGAATTCTCATCAGTGAAGTGATAAAATAAAATGTTAGTTAAGTACTTAATGTGTAAAAATAAACAAAGCCAAATTTAATTTGAAAATTCAATTTTCTTCAAATAAGCTGTCAGTTTGAGACAAAGTAGTCCTTACCAATTTCAAAGTTGGGTGAACCGTTGATGTTAGTGTTCTCTAATAAAGTACTGACGTACCTCACGTAGCTCATGAAATGTAAGTAAAACTATACTATCAATATAATTATATATAAACTTACCTAAATACCGCGATATAGGATATAGAGTACGTACTTTTCTTCGACATAATTACTCGGACTGTCTAGTCCACCTGTTATAGAGGAGAGAGGGTGGAGGGAGAGGGAAGGGGGGTAGGTGTTATATTCGATATTCTGGCTGCTTACCATCTCAGTCTCAGGCCACATAAGTCACCTCATTTCTCTTGTAGGTGTTCTTCATACGTGTATATATATTTTTAATACTCACAGCCTTTGCCCCGTAGTGGGACTAACAGGCTTTCAAATAAGCAAAATAAATGCAAATAAGTATTATTTACTTTTTAGTGTTAAGATTTTCTGCTTTTACGCTGTACGACTTATTAGATTAATTGTAGAAACTAATTTAAAATATATTAATCGTTAACGTAACTACTATTAATAGCAATAATAATCATGTTATTGATTTTACAACATCTAATTGATATAAAAATATGTGTTGCTCATCTCATCGACTATTATATAAAGCGAAAGTGCTTGTTTGTTTGTTTGAACGCGCTGATCTTTGGAACTACCAGTCTGATTTAAATAATTCTTTTTGCGTTTGATAGTCTAATTCTTGAGCATGGTTAAGCTATGTAACGTCACGTTACTGGCGACGGGAGCAGAGCAATAGTCAAAGATGTAACTTAACGCGGGTAAAACTACGTCCGCGGAAAGCTAGTAATTGTCTGACTTCTTTTTTTTTATTTATTTATTTATTTATTTCATTTATTTATTAAATAGGTAGTTTCCCTTTGGTCCCAAACTAAGCTAGTGCTTGTGTCTTGGACACCATCGGGATTACAATTTTAATATACATATATATCTTAGAGGCTATCATACATATTTTATAATTATAAACTAAACACGATTTAAATACCTAATACTTAGTTAAGACACATGTTTTAAGAATAACAAATAACAAAATTTTTTTTTATATTTTAACCTTTCGAAGTGACTCTACCCTGCCTGATGGTAAGCAGTCAATTAAATTCAGAAGTGGTGGACACCATTATAAAAGTCGTCTTCTCAAACTGCTGGCATTCACTATGGAGGCTTTATGAGAAGTTTTTTCTCGCCCAGCTTAAAAGGAAATTAGTATTAGCATGACAGAGCATCACGATTTTCTTCCCTAATGGGGTAGATAGATGTATTTATATAGTTATGTTAGATTCCACGCAATAGGAGGCTAGTCTGTTCGCATTTACCAGAAGAAGTTAAAAGATTTTGACAAAAGAAATAGAACCACAATAAAGATAGGTAGGTATTGTAATGTACTATCGAACCAATTGAATCATGATCCATTTTGCTGACATTTCGCTTAAAACTGTCAAACTTGTAAGATTCATGTGTACAATGCACGGACGTTTTTAATTCTAACATAACAACTATATATTCAGAAAAATGTCTGTATCAAATGAAATAATAACAAGCACGTTGCCAAGGAAACCTGTCTTTAGGCAAATTTCAACCTACTTGCATTTCGATGGATTGCCAAAATGAGCAGGTCGGTCATGAATCATGATTCACTTGGTGCGATAGTACCTACATGACTACCTACTTGTTTTATTTACTTGAATGTTTTCCTATATTTCTCTGTCATAGTAACTATTAGCAATAAAGTCTAATAAGCTAGTAATATATTTGCATAGATGAGTAAACTCTTCTTAATGCAATGATTCATGCAATTATGAATGACACCATACAATTATATTTGCACTACAACACGTCACGTGCCTCCGCTGCACATAAGATAAGAATAAGTTGATTGTGATGTTCTAGGAATATACTTTATTTATTGTTTGTAATTGCCTGATAAATGAGATAATTGCCCTGTGCCTTTATTATCTGTTAAAAAAACTCTAGGCAGTACTAATTTTCTATGATAAGAAAGGTTAGCTGTCAAATTTGCCGCGCAATTAAGTGGCACGAGAAAAATAACGTATCAAACTCTTTCGTGTGCTTGTTTTGCATTGGTACCTACCTAACTAAATGTTGATTTAGTAATATACATAAAAATACTTGCTCTAGATCCCGAAATTTTGACCGGAAAATGGCAACAGTCTCGCCTCTTGTCAAGTATTGTTGTTACCGATTGCTAGCGAAACTTTCGGCCTACCTATTAAAAAGTGATATGTAAATTCTCAGTATTTTACCGGAGTATGAAAGTAGGCCTGGTAAATGTCAACAGGCTCCCTGTACATGAGACTCAATATTGCTCGCTCTGCCTATCCCTTTGAGCAAAAAAGCGTGATGATATATTATGTAAGTTTGCCTGGTTAATATAATTAATGAACTTTTTGGAATGTGTTCACATAATAACTTGTTAATGAGTGACGTCAGAAAGACAGGTGGTAACTAATTAGCGAATCAGAATCTTATTAACCGTAATTAGAACCGTATATTGTTAATTACTATGCTCTATGGGAACTATTTTCGTATTTTTGCTCTGTAAAAAACTATTTCAACTTTCTAACAATACACATAGTAGTTGAAAAGTTTGGTATAAGTATATAAAAAAAAAACTTTTTTAGAACTGCAACGTTATGAAAATGAAAATGAATCAAAGAAATGCCCAAGTTATATACGAAACGTTTTATTATAAAAACTGGATAGCATTTGAAATAAATGTTAAAGTAACATCTTTCTAATATACACAATAAAATAAATAATTAGAAAAGCCTTTTGCACTATGAAATAACAAAATAAATAAATTAAATTGTGTAAAATAAACATTAATTTAGTTATAATATATATTATGTAACCCACTCGAAGCATACGACGATCTGATTGACGCCAAGATGGCTAAAATTGGGAAGGCCTACGTCCAGTAGTGGAAGTCTACAAGCTATTAATTATGATGAATTTTGATGAAACACAAGAATTACTACTAGTATTAACTCTAAGAACAAAATTTTCTCTAAATCAAATGACTGACTAGTTTTACCCCCTGGGGACCACACTACCTCCTAGCAGTATTATTTTGAAGTTACTTTAAATTGTACCATTTAAAGTAACATTAAACTTTTTATTTTGTACCATTAAAACAAGGATAGAGACAAAGATTAAAATAAGGTTGCTATAAGAGGTTGTGGTAGGGCCCCTGTTTTTTTTGGCTTACTTCTAGCATTAGCAAAATTTTTTTTTTACTTTTTTTAATTGTATTTATCAATAAAGTTATTAAAAACTGTATAAAGAAAGACTTGGTCAAACAGCACTCGGCGGTTGGCAAGAGTGGTAAGTGAGTGGCGAGCAAGAGAATTTTCATAAGATATGTATTCAAAATGTCCTCGGTAATCCAATGCTATAATACATTTTCTTTGAATCCGTTCAATGCGAGACACATGACAAGCATAACAAGGACTAATCTAAATAATACTAGCAAAATCCAAAAGTGATCTAACAAAGCTGAAATATAATACCATCAGAGTATCAAGATGCTTAGGGTTTTGAAATTTTCAAAATAAATCCAAGCATTAGTTTTCCTCATAAACTTACCTACCGTTAATGTTCTATTCCAAAAATAATCTTGAGCTCACCTATAACAAAAAGCTTAGGTCATTTAGTATTTTTCTCAAGAAAGGCTTTACCGCAGCCTGTGGTAAAACGTGACTGCATATAGGTAGGTACTAAAGATTTTCATATAGTAAACGGTTTGTATGTTTGTTTGTTATTTTTTAGGTAAATAGGCACTTGCTATGTTTTATTTTAACTAAACAAAATTCCCGGTTAGAAAAAAAAACCGACTGATAATGCTAGACAAAAACGACGTAGAAAATCAATAAATTAATTTCTCGACATGCCAATCTTTACTTTAATTTCTTTAAATATTTGACTGTTTAACTTGGGTCAAAAGTGAAGTCAAAGCTTATGTTTGTTGACCCCAGGTTCTCTTTTCTATTCAATTATACTACCAAAGAAAATTTGCCAGCAATCGCTGGGATCCAGGTGTAGTGAACACCCTTAAAAGCCCTCGTATCAAACTTCTGCTCCTTCTTCATGGGCGTGAAAACCATAGACTTTATGAGATGCGTTTTCACGCCCCGTCAAAAGGCCAGGAAAAACGTCTATTTAATTTATTTTATATAATATATGTCCATCATTTTGCACTCCGAGCGGAGCCTGGTAATAAACTGAACTAATTATAAAAGCTTAGAAAGATTAATAATGGCGTGTAACATAGAAATTATGTCACCTAGTTTATTTCTAACAATAATGTCATCATGTGAGATCATGTGCACCACCAATGTCACGTTTAAAAATAAACGGTCATTCATTACTATGGCAAGTGTTAGAAATAGTAAGAATCTCGAGTTTTTACGTCAGAAAAACCCAATATCAATTCACCCGATCCGGGGTACGAAACATAGAGCTTTGCGTGGTAGTCCGTACTTACACGTTTTCAAGCTTAAAACGTTCACTTCAAGGCATAGGTCTCTTTTAGTAAGTTCTCAAAAACTGCTACCACTTTTGTATTCCTTTAGCAGCCTTTTATCATGGTGGTGAAGCTTCATATCCTAGATCGCAGATCTGCATTGCAATAAATCTGGTTATTTTACAGAGGTAATTAACCAACCGAATCTTTTAATCCCAAACAAATTTGAACGCTGCGGCAGTACGTAAGTACACTGACCCCCAGTTACTGATAGGCAGATCAATGAAAAATTAACTAATTACCAGTTAAAACTCATGTCAAGTACCAATTGGGTTGCTAAAAGCATGAATTTTAGTTTAATCTGATTATCCCGTTTTATCATGTTTTTACGTACTTTATATGAGATTTAACAGGTGATAAGTTAATTTTTCGTTGATCAGCCTTTCAGAAACTGGGGGTAAATCAGCAAAACAATCTTTTATTAATAAATTATACAATTATTATTATTAAGCAACATTTTCGGTAAGCCTTTTCCTTCAGTTCAAGATCAAGATTGTAAACATCACGTGAATGGTCACATGTACCAATTTAACATGTAAGCATGGTAATTTCTCTTATCCTTACTTAGATCCTAGACATTGTAAAGGACTATGATAAAGATAGTTTGATTTATTACTTGGATTATAAGATTATTGGAGAGATACGAGTAGGAGACGTTGGTCGTCTCCTTCACGACCAACGTCTCCTACTCGTATCTCTCCGTCGAGGGTATACAAACTATGAAAAATAGTTGTGTCAATTTATTAATTATGAACTTAAAAAATAATTATGTCAGTAATTTTCAAACAAATATTTTCTCATTGCGATTTTTTTATTGCCTCCAATGGCAGACACGCCTCCCATCTGTTGGTAAATGGTAACAATATTATTTCATAAAATATACTGGCTTACGTACAAACAGTGCTTTCTAAACAAAGAAACAACAAAATGCTAAGAAAATATAACTATTGATATACTGTATATCAATGATTTTAACCAAGCAGTTGACCATGGTCGGTCCATGATAGAGATGAGCTTATTTTATTACGATAGGCGAGTCTATGATCCAGGCGATGATGAGTGAAAAATAAGTGATGAAAGGGAAGGAACAGAAAACCGATGATGAAATTGATATTCATGTAGATAAACGTTATTTGTTTCAATGCGCTTGTAATAGTTGATAAGTACAACAAGCTTTATCTCCGTATTGCACGAAAATTTGCATTTATTTTATTTGCAACTTGAGATTAACTTCCACAGATACAAAATGATAATGTTTAGTTGTAAATGAAGCTTACTTTAGTATTGCTTAGATTTCAAGTTATTTATTTAGCTTTTTATCTATCGGTGTAAAGGTGTCCTTTGCTGCAAGCCTAACTCAAAGGGAGTATTTGTTACTAGTCTTCCACCCTCGCTTCGTTTCGGTATCAAAAGTTTCATTGGGTCTTACAACAAACTCATACAGAAATATTACGATTATATATATATATACATCATTCAAATTTACAAAGGCGCTTAATATATTAAAATGCCTAAAAAATAAGTTAAGCATAATAAAATATAGCTTTTGTGACTTTCTAAAGGTGAAAGAATTTTAACTGAGTTAAATCGAAACAAACAAACATACAAAAATCAAATCTTTTCTCTTTTTAATATAGTTTAGATAATAGTCACCAACTACGCTTGGCTAGCGTGTTGCTGAGTCTAAAATGGTGACTGCCTCTGTGGTTCGGTGGTACTGTGTACAGACTGCATCGCAGAGTTCGCGGGTTCGATTCTCGCTCAGTGCAAATATTTGTGTGCATAAACATGTCTATTTACATGTTTCTATGTATAATTTTTATTATTTACAAAAAAGTATTTGATTATTCTAGATCTTATAACACAAGCTATAAGTACAATATATGGTTACATTGGGTTTGAAGGCGTTGTGTGTAGTTGTTGTGATATTTTATATCTATTAAAGATATTTAACGCTGCTGTCTCTTAGCCGTAATTCCCTTGGTCGCCTCTTACTACATAAAGAAATAGGATGGTTTTACATATTATTTTAGATAGGAGACTACACTGCTTATTTTGTAAGATCAGGTTAAGTTTTATTTTTCTTTAAATTAATTGTTTTTTTTTTATTTTAAACCAACGTCATTTGGCAAGGATAGTGGTCTGATTAACGAGTTTTGAAACATTTTTTGAGCAAGCAAACATAATATCCACCCTGATGTTTATATTTATTATTATGACTATCGTAACATTTTAATACACACCAAAGTCTAAATCAAGATGAAAATATGAGAATATGGAAGAAGGAATATATTTATATTACTTACTTTCATATACAAATGAAGAATATACTTAGATAAGTGATTAGTTTTGTTATTTTTAATTTGAATAAGATTACTAATATATAAATAGGCAACTATTTCTATTTTTAAGTGAATTTTTGCACACCCTCTGGGTAAGATATGGCTTAAAGGTAATATTGTATCTCAACATCTACATTATTGTATACCCATATTTATGGAAATAAAAATATTTGATTTGATTTGATTTGAAGGAACGGGGAAAAAGATAGAGAAACTCGTTTTTGATAATTTCCGTTATCAGCGAGTATTTATGTAATATTTAACTCCTTTCATGCCGTCATAATCTTACTGTACACTCTATTCACAAACGCATGCACATTTTAATGACCTGTCACTTTTGAGTAATTGTACGCTAAGTTAAACTGACATACAAGCAGACAAATCCTTTCATAATTATTAAACAAGATATGAAAATAAAAAGAAAACTGCGAAATCCTTTTCGATGTCAACACTTAACGCAGTACTAGTGACTTGTTCATAGAAATATAAGCTTTATTTGTATACCGCAAGGGTGTGTTTTAGCTTATGTCAATAAGGTTAAAGCTCAAAGCTCGTGTATGTATGTGTGAGTAAAGTTACTGCATTTGATTTAGTGTGCGTGTGTAGGATAGTGTTTCTTTAGTGATGGTGTTGTTTATCGATGTTAGAAAATTTTAGAAAGGTATTTATTAATATTAAAATGATTATTGAAATTATGACTGGCCTGTTGGTCTAGTGGTTAGTGACCCTGACTGCTAAGCCGGAGGTCGTGGGTTCGATTCCCACCCAGGACAAACCTTTGTGTGGTGAGCATGATTGTTTGTTCTGTGTCTAGGTGTAATTTATCTATAATATGTATGTAAGTAGTATATCAGTTGTTTAGTACCCATAACACAAGCAAATATAATTGCTTAATTTAGGGCTAGATGGCGCTGTGTGAATGTGGTAGAATATTATTATTATTATTATTATAAGGTATGTGTGAATATAAAATAATTGTATAAATTTAATTTAATACATTAAATACTATTTTATTTATAGAACAGTAAAAATATAGCAAATAATATTATGTAAAGTAATGTTTACTTGGGAGTTTCCCAAATGATAGCGATATTTTTTTTTAATAATACTTATATTCAATTAGAGTAGTGTTTTCAATTATTATTTCGAATATTTTGTAGGCTTGTGTAAATTTTAGTAATTTAACAGTCTAATTTTACTAAAAACTTTCTAGATTTAAATGTCCAACTAAGATGCTATAAACATTACAAAGATGTATGTTGTTCTGGGCCAGCACAATATAATTTGTTTACCGTCAAAACGCTAAGAAGAATAACATTATAATCAAGTACTTACGTAACTGCATTATGATAAAAACTATAATTACAGTTAAAGCCTCTGTGCCAATGCCTTTAGTAATTTTGATTCTGGGTCTTTGAAGTACGGTGTGAAAAGTACTATAAGGCTGCTATAGTGGAGGCTACATGACCGCTGTTTCAGATGATGGGTTTAGGAATGGTGTCTACCATTTTTGAATCCCACTGACTGCTTGCTTTTGTAGGGTTATACAAAAAAATGGTTACCTTTATGCACGTCATTACATTTTTAACATAAATTATGATAAAATTGTTACTTACTTAATTCAAAGTTTCATTAAAACCACTGCAGGACACAGACTTCTCACAATAGGTAGGGTTTGCTTTGATCAGCTCGCATGGTAGGAGGATTGGTGGCCGCAGTAAAATGATACAGCTGGCTGAATTCATATTTTCTTAGTCATTTACTTATCAGAAGAGAAGAAATGGGGTAATTTCTAAATTAGTACGTACTTTATATTGTTAGTTACCTACACTATTATTATGGCAACAAGAACCTATTAATATAATCATTATTATTTTTTCAAAATACAATGTTATCAGTCTTATCTCTTGTTATCTTTTTTTTATTAGATTTTAATGGATTACTTAAAAACGCTTATAAAGTATCAAGTGCTTTAATACATCGGTACACAGAAAATATCGACATCATCACATCACTATTCACTCACACCCATAAACTTCTCGCAGAAGATTCAACTGTGCTCGTTCGGAAAGCGACCGATGCGTCGGAAAAATAAAAGTTTGAAAGCCGGTCCCAGTTCAGTTTGCGAGCGCGGCTGTGTGGTCGCGTCCAACGATAACGCCCGGTACGTGCCGGTAACGATTTAATTCACAACTATTTTAACATAAAACTAAGTAGAAAATATACGCTCTTGTTTAATTTTAGTGTTCTTTAGATCTGTGTTCAGTGTCAAAAAAAAATTCATATTTAAAAGTGACGTGACAAGTGAAATATAATTTGAAAAAGGAATACATGGTGCATTTTGTTTTGTTGCGGTTATTTTAAATTTAGGTTGCGTTTATGCGTTTTGTGTCTGGTTTATTTGTTAGCGAAAGCGAAAATAACTTTGGAGCGGTGAGGGATTATTTTAGACTTAGCTATTACTTAGCTATTGGCTACGTACCTAAAATTTTAATCTTAACTAGTTAGTTTTCTTACATAATTTTAAATCCTCATTCTTAGTGACCTTGAAGTTTGTATTTCCGTTCTTGAACCGATGCGTTATTATCGATATGAAGAGGTTATTTATATTAAAAAAATCGATAAGAAATATTAATAATCAATGGATAAATTTCATAATTATTTAACTGTATTTTTAGATTAGCAAATTTATCGCGAATTATCTTGTAAGTGTTGGTTTTTTATTGTCAATATCACACGTGACTTTGTAGTAGTTGTAGATACGTAATGAAATCTTTTTGCTTATTTGTATCGAATGAAAAATTATTAAAAAGTAGCATCATTATTTTACTATTGTTATTGGTCGAAATAAAAAGAAACGTTAGCACTTAGCAAATATGTACCTAGATATGATATAATTATTAAATTTTTATAACTTGTCATAAAGCATCTGCAAAAAATTTACTTTAAAAACATTTAGGGTCTACTTTGATTTTAAGATTATTTTAATATCATATTACTTACCACTTTTTATAGTTAGGTACTTACATATTCCAAACTATTATTTTAAATACTTACATAATAATAAACGAGTAAACTCCGTAGACTTGAGCATTAAGATATCTCTAAATCTACAAGTGTTTTTGTCCGCTATCGTTATTAGGTACTTACTCTATGGTTTAGCCACTGAAACAGCATTGTTCTTTTTTTCTAATATTTAACGACTGGCTGACGCAAAGGCGTTAACTAGTTATTGCCTACTGTTTCTATGTTCTTTTTCTGCGATAAAACTTTATTTACTCACTTCGTTCCGCACAACAGTCATTTCTTAAATTTTTTAGTTTTTTTATTATGATACCTACTTATTCTTTATTTTTCTAAAATAAAAGAATATTACTAAAATAAACGTATCCTAAGTTACTCCTTATTACATCAGCTTCCTGCCAATGAAAATCCCGTCAAAATCGGTCCAGCCATTTCAAAGATAAGCCAGAACAAACAGACAGACAGACAGACATTTATATTCGTATACCTACATGTAGTAAAAAACGATTATTTCAATATTACAAACAGACACTCCAATTTTATTATATGTATAGATTTAGTATTGATAAATACAGAATAGGGTCTACTCTATGTGATGAAAAGAAAAATGGATTAAGATAATAATTAATGGATATGGAGAAAATACTATGTATTAATTTATTTTTCAAATAAAAATTAATTACAATAAAAATATGAGGTGTTTACTTACTTATCTAAATTTAAAGAGTCATTGCTCTCTAATACGAAATACTTATATATATAGAATATTTATTTTCTGTTTTCTGTCTGAATCATTCGTAATTTAAACGGTAAAATAGGTTAAAAGACGCTATTTATTTTATATGGACGTTTCATAAGACAATAATATTCATGTTTTGCGGTGTCATTGACCGCGCTGGCGTGAGATCTTGTGTTTTATGTTGCTTACGATATTTTACTAGCTATTTATTTCTGGCTCTACGGTGGCTAGTTCTTAAATAATTTTAAAGATATTATAATTAACGAGTATGAATAAAGATCATAGAACCTGACATTTTTGACGATGTCTTGACCGTCTCGCGTGTGTCTGAAAATTGTACTTGGTGATTTTTTAAATATTTATCACGCTATTTGAACTTGGTATTGCAGAAGCCAATAAACCTATTTTATGTTCGAGTACACCAGTCCTAGCACACATTTTCAAACGACGAATTAACCGTTTTAATGTAGAGGTCAATTTCACCGGTAATATAATTTTCAGTTTGTCTAAACTTACCGCTAGAGGCGCTAGTTGACTGCAAGACCTAAAAGAAACAAAAAGTTATTTCTCTTAGTAAAATTAACCAAACTCGTGCTATCTACTGAGTTCATTGATAAAGTAGTACTTTCATAAGTATTGATAACTAAATATATCTAAGTACTTAGAAATACAATAGCGATATCTGTGATAAGAAATGAATACATTGTGCTGTCTGGTCGATTATTTTGATTCATTCATCATTCACGTAAATACGTACCCTGCAATATAGGGCTCTGCCAAGTGAGTGAGGCTATTAGCGGATTTGTAACCATAGTAAGTTGATATATAGCATTGTGTACTTGATTTTATTAATAATATAGTATTCTTCTCCTTCGTCGTGACACTCTTGACAGAGCGGTCGTGGTCATCAGGTTGTGACTTCTGTAGATGCAGATGTTATTCGCCTCACGATCATCCGCCATTTCTCTCTTGTGGCGGCCATCCTGTTGCACTCGTTCAAGGAGCCACCCACAGCAGACTTCACCTGGTTGGTCCATCTCATCGGTGACCTACCTCGACCTCTGGTGCCCTCTACTTTGCCCTGAACGACAAGACGTTCGATGGAGTCGTTATCGCGTCGAGAAACATTTCCAAAGAACTTCAAAATGCTACCCTGCACAACTGCTGAAAGACGTTGCCTAATCGAGTTCTTCGAGTATAGAGATGTGAATATAGTATTATAGTACAGCAAGTACCGCTTTTGTCCTTTAGGGAATCTGGTAAACTTACTATAGGTTGGCTTTACTACGTCCATAGAAAGAAATGAGATGGTTGCATACTCTAAATCGAAAAAATCACAATACTATAAGAATAAGAAATATGGTAACCTATGTACCATATTTCTTATTCATACTACCTTCGAGGGCCAGACCGTGAGTTTAGGGGGCCCTCGGCTAATACTACTATCTTGCTGTATTCTTAACTTATCTTAACTCCTTCAATTTTACTCATACCATAGACTCTTTAGCATTACGTCTGTGAGTGCTAGAATGTACTTGCAGTCTTCTGGTTGTGGACGTGATAGTCCTAGGTGGCTCTTTTTCACGGAGCCACTTCGTATTCATATAGTTGATGAAGAATTGTCTCGTTTTTCTCCTCAAGTCTCGTCAGGCTATTTGCGATGGCTTTGTATTCTGTGGATGTGTTTGAAAGCATAGTGTGAAAACTCCTAGGAAAAGATGACACGGTTTGTAAGAGACCTATGACCAGCAGAGAGGAGGATGATGTTGATGTCAATGACGATGATGCCTCTATGCCGATCAACATTGTCATCAACATAGTGCCATGGGTATACTGCAGTAAAAGAAAGAAAGAAAAATATTTATTCTGTGCTCTCAAAATTGTAAAGCATATATTTTTTTGTTTTACGATTTCGTGATTTTTTTGTTTTTAACTAAAACAAAGTTGAGACAGCAAAGGTAACTTTCTCAACAATGAACTATGGTTTACTAGCGGTATACCATACCGCTGATATTCTGCAGTTTACTGGTGGGGCAAGGAAGTTGAAACAGAAAACAATAAATAACAAACGTTTGAAGAAGTAAAAATTATAATATATTTAACAACAGTGTATTCTTAGTTGCCTTTTAGTGCCCAACCATATTTATCTAGTCTATTTCTATGTTGGCGCACCCAACCTTTAATAAAACTAAACATATTTTGCATTTTAAAACTATTTCTAATATTGAATAGATAAGTAGAGCTATGTAGATCGCATATCGATTACTATCAACCTTATCGTTACCGCCCTACTATCACAATCGTGTAAGATAATGTTTGAGGTCATTTTAGACTAATGTATAATATTTTGTTAATATTTATACTGGCAATTTCATACTACAGTGACGTTATAATTTGAAATAAAGATAGTATTTCACACGAGCATACATTAGTTATTTAGGTAAGTACTTAAATACCTTATTTTGTTTGATGATTCGACAATTCTAAAAAATAACACTAAGCTAAACGTAAACAAAATGTCATAATATTTTTACGCTAACATAAAATGGCGTCAGAAGTCAAGGCTACAGATAATAAATGTAAACAGAATAATACTAGACTTACTCGCTGATAAAATTATGCAGAGTGTTAGCATACCTACTCGTAATGCATGTATTGCATAAGTCCTGCCTTTGATATTTAAAAATCAATTATTAGTTTTAAAAAGAGCCTCGTTTGTCTCCAAATAAATAAAAGCATTAAAAATTAAACAGATTATAAATATAAATTAACTACTTAAAAAAATGTTTAATTTTATTAAAGTAATATAATTAAGTAGCAGTTTTTTTGTAGGTACTACCTACTGCTTAAACTTCGAAATCTGCTATAATTATAGTAATACAAAATAAAAGATTAGGTAGGTTACTTTATTACTTAGTAACTTTTTAATGCAGAGACAGGTTTTATATCAAAACACATTACATAGAATTTTGTCAGCTCTTTACTAAATTAATCAAAAGACTAAACGTGCATCGTTTCGTCTTTTGATTAATTTGTGTAAAATGAGCTGTAAATTTGTAATTTGACATTGTTACTATTTACCTCCCCCTTTTTCTTCTTTCTTCAGAGTCGGCAACACTACCAGTGTTTTCTTGGCATTGGTGCTAATGCTTAATAAAATAACACAGCCATGTCTTGTTACGGTTTAAATAGAGGTTGCTCTTTTTCTTTAGCAGTTAGTACACCTTTTAACACATGCTGTGTAAAATTGCTCGTTCTCTAGCAATGCCAAAAAAAAACTTCTATTTACCTATGTAGGTAATGAGGCCTTTTTGCATAACAAAAGTCATTTTACATAATAGCCAACCCGCATAATTTACCATTAGCTGCCAAATTACCTCACCTAATACAATTAATTATTTATTAATACCTTTAAAACGACACTACCCATTGAAATTTATTCATGAATAGATAAAACCGGTTTTTTTTTCAAGGTCTCTGTCCCCCTTTATAAAGTCCTCTTCACACCTTTTATTTTTTTTATCATCTCGACTTTAGTATTGTTTTCTCCCCTAATGTTTGCTAAATGATTTTCAAGGTTGGCAACTATTTGAAATCCCACGGTATCAGCTGTTAAAATTAAAAAAAACGAATCTTTACGTGACTTTGAAATTTGATTACCCTTCATATAATATATTACAATGGTGTTAAGTTAGCGTCTTTTGTCATTGATTCATTGTAAAAAACAACAAAAAGGAAAGATAAATGTAAATTTAAAGAGAAACCGTATATATTATAAATTATTTTTATATATATTTCTAACAACATTCGCAACAAGATAATATAAATTTAGTTGTGTTTTAGTTTTGCGCTACGACTACGACCAACTCAAAATTTAATTACAACGTCATTTTTCTTATCGCATAATATAATTTGTCTAAATATTTTTTGTATATATTTCTTAATAATTGTAACTTCATTTATTTCTCTTAAGTATATTATAATTTTTTGCAAAACCTTAGTAAGAAAAAACATACCTAGGTACTTAAAAAGAAATGGGTACATTGAGGTGGAAAAATAAGTGAATAAGTGTCACCTTTTCGAATGCCGCTTATAAATCAAATTCATAACTTTTAATCATAAAATGAATGATTAATTTATCTGTGGTCTGTCATATTGATATAAAACAGCCACGCAACTTGTCCTAAACACGTTCATAGATAATTCTAACACCTACATTCTTATCTAAGTATTAATGTTTAGATTAATAGTCCAAATGTTGACTTAATAGTATTTTATATTTTGACATTTTTATTTAGAGATAGTTAAAACTAGGCGGATATAGCATTTACATTTGTAAACATTAACTTATTACAACCTTAAACGACTACATTTTCAGTAGAATCATCATCATCATATCAGCCAAAAGACGTCCACTGCTGGACATAGGTCTCCCGCAATAAGGGTGGCTGGCAACCGATAAACGGAGGCGGCGAACGACCAGCCACGGTGGCGAACATTGGATTAGGCCTATGTCTAGTAAAATAATATATAATAAAAAAATTATTGTTAGTTTCATACACATACAGAGTAAAAGCGGATACCCTTAAAAATAAGGTTATTCTATTTTACTAAAATGACTCCACTCTGCCTAGTAAGCAATCAGTGGGGTTCAGGACTTTCAAGGAGTGGTGGACACTGTCTGAAGCCAATATAAACTGCTAAAATAGTAGCCCTCGCTATGGCTGCTCTGGGAAATTCTATTTCACAGCCAGCTTAAAAGACCCGGAATCAAAATCCAAATTGGGTACAATTAAGGTACAGTACAAAATTACTAATAATTGTAGTAAACAAAAACTACAACAATTTGGTACATTCACAATTGAATATGGTGATTCATTACGTACTTACAATTAATTAAAAATTTCAATTGTATTCAAAAAGTGAAATAGTGCTGTCCTCAGTGCTGTCAATAATAATTAAACACGCCTATTTATTGTTTCGGCCTAAATACCGTATCCGCAATTATAATCGTTTAGTAAAAAAACCGGCATCCTAAAGAATTTGAAATTTATAAAGAAAAAGGTTGAGTATAATATTTTGTGTTTATGTTAATATTACGGAAAATAAATTATAATTATTAATAAGTAAATTGAATACATTCTGTAATAGTATATTGTAATCTCTTGACTGGAGAAATAATAAAAATGAAATGTTCATTTGTAGCTTGAGTAGGTACAAATAAAAAAGAAACAGACCAATTTATCAAGGTATTTTTATTAAAAAAAAAGTCAAACATACAGTTATTAATAGTGCGAATTCTATGTTATTTTTTGATGAACTCCAGTGTTATGAAAGACTAATAAAAATCGGAAAATAAGAAATAAAATTTAGACAGAATTGCGGTCCCAGGAAAATAAAATTAGGATTTTGATTCCGGGTCTTTTACTCGTAGTATTTTTAAAAGGAAGCGGCCGTATCATTATTTACGCACAATTAGTTCCGGAAAATTAGAAATACCAGCAACGTTATCTAAGTTTCGATTAAGCTTACGTTTCCACTTATTTAATGCAGTAAATACAAGTAACTGGAGTATAAGTTGAACTAAACAAGTTATGCTAATGAACCCACTTACTCAATATTCAGTAGATACCGGTCACTGAATGAGTTGAACGGCATTCGGGTTCGTCGTTCGAAAAAGTTTGTATTTTGAAAAAAAAAGTGAATGAAACTTTGGTGCAATTTTTGTTCTGTGTAATTATTTGTCGAACAAAAGCTAATATTTTAATTGTAATTATAGAAAGCTCATGTCTAATAATAGATTTAACAAGTAAAAGAGCAAATATCTACCTGATTTATTTTATTGTTGAACATTGGCCTTCTCCAAGCATTCTACACTACGTTTTTAGAACTTTTCTATCATAGAACCAGCTGCGAGCTATGTCATACCCATCACTAGTGCAATTCTCTTTAAGCTATCTTAGCCTTACCTCTGTTGTAATATTTATGTTCAGTTCATTATCCTAGTAGCCTAGTACTTAGTCTAGTTACTATATGTGCTATAAGTGTGCTTTATTATAAGTCGCCACAATTGGCTCTTTTTGAATTCGTGACGTAAGATCGTAAACACAAAATAAAAAACTTTTAACAGCTTTATACTAAGCGAAAATCGTGAGAGTTTCTGTAGTAAAAGTGAAAAGTGTTATCGAATATGTTCCATCGGTAATCGCCATCGAAATCGATATTAAACACGACATAAAATTTTTTGAACGGTCGAGATTAAGGTTTCAAGCTCACAGAAACTAAGCGTTCTCGTGTGATTTTGGTGATAGAAATCTTGTAGGAATATTATCCGTATTTTATCGTAGCTAGAAATAAAACAAAAACTTATAATCTATACATATAATAAAATGGGAGTGTCTGTTTGTAATATTGAAATAACCGTTTTTTACTACATGTATATGAATATATATACCTACGATACATACACCAAAGTAGCATTTTTTACAATTTTTGTCTGTCTGTCTGTCTGTCTGTTCGTTCCGCCTAATCTCTAAAATGGCTGGACCGATTATGACGGGACTTTTAATGGCAAGTAGCTGATGTAATAAGGAGTAACTTAGGCTACGTTTATTTTAGAAAAATCTTTTATAAATAATAATAATATGCGATGTAACCGTCATTTACGCAGGCGGAGCTGCGGGCAACAGCTAGTAGGTCATAAATCATAATACAATACAGACTAAAATTTGTTTACCCCTTTGCGGAGTGAAATAAATATTTTTGTTTCCGACTCCTTCATTTTACATCTGATGGCGAGGTCCAAAAGACCTCAAGAAGGTTTAGCAGTCTCCCGAGTGTCAAGCTCCATGTTTAGATGGAGGGTTCTTCACTATTAATCCTGGCTTACTGGAGCCAAGTGATGGGTATGGGGAATAAGAAAACAACGTAGGAGTCATCCACTAGCCTTTCGTCTTAGTGTTTCAATAGCACCTAAACAAAATCTATGACCGAATTTGAATTGTACTGGTTCAGGTCTTCCTGCGGTCCCACTGCATTTTCGGTACTCAGCGACTAAAGGGAGCAGACATAGAACGATCTGATTCAGTATAAAATTAGTTCAATTGATTCATAAAACTTATAAATACGGCTTCTAACGAGATAACGGAGTGGTCACTTGCAATCAATCTTAGTTGCATTCAGTCTCTTTATCAAGAAAGCTGTTCCAATGACATTTGGCCCTACGTAATATTTCATAAAACTGATTGGTAGAATTTCGTAATGTTTTTATTACAATGTACTTTGATAAAGTTAGTTGTGGTAATTTATGATCGGTTTTTTCTTGAATTCTATAATTTATTTAATACAATAACATTATTCTATTTTTTTACTGTGTCTGTGACAGCAATCGAGCTTAAAAAACATGTAAATAGGCCATAAAAGCACGATCATATGATGATGTCGTAAACTCATCATCAGTAAGTACACTGTGGACTTAGGGATCTCCCAAATCGTACCATGTTCCCCAATTTTTGGCTGTACGCATTACGCATCAAGCTTTTGAGAGGCAGGCCTGTGCAAATCGTCGCTATAGGGATAAGGCCTTTCCCTCGACATTTTCCCCTGTATGCGGTGCGGTCTTCACTCTAGAAACCTAGTATAGTATTATTTTATCTGTGCTAGAAACTGTCGGCTTTAACGGTTAAAGTTCTACGATAAATATCTTTGCTTAACATTAAATCACGGCGTTATGAATGTTGTCGACCTGACGAACGTCAATTGTTGCATCATTATAACTATGAAGGGCTCACCAAATTGCTATAATAAACAATTGGTACTACCCATACCCAGCCCTGCTAGTTATGAAAGAAAGCCGTAACTGAAAAACACGTTTTAGGAAAGTGAGCCTAAAATTACTCACGCTTGAGGTGTTTTTTCTGAAGTTTATTTCATATACTTACAGTGTTCTTCTACCTAATACTACTACTACTTATTAATATATTGACAATTGAATTCATACAGCAAAACATTTGTTTGCATTCCAATGATCCAAAGGTATAGTTATCAGTGTTTACAGTAACAATAAGCAAACAGTGGTTGACGCAAACCTGATAACGTATTGATCGTTAGATGATACAAAGTATTATAACATACGAGCAAAAGTCACGAACGAAAATATACCTACTGTCATTAGAGAGACTACAGGACAAAAGTCTCTCCCAAAATTCACCATGTTTAGTCACCGCGCTTCGCAGACCCATTAGTACCGTCGCGCGTCGTAATGCTGGTAAAACTCACGAGATGAAATAAGGTGGTTCTCTAGACGGAGAGAGACTATAGAACAGGGAGAATCGAAAATTTCAGCGATTTGTAATCATGGCGAAAAAGTAAAAAACTACCCACGTGCGAAGGCAGGGCGGGTCGCTTGTATAGTAAGTATTCGATATTTAAATACATAAAAGAAAAATATACGTAGTATATTATCTTCTAAAATGAAGAAATTGATAAGTGTTGATGCAGAAGACATTTGAATCGTAACAAATAGCGTCTTTAGT
Organism: Parascotia fuliginaria; assembly: GCA_963082885.1. Classification (NCBI taxonomy): domain Eukaryota; kingdom Metazoa; phylum Arthropoda; class Insecta; order Lepidoptera; family Erebidae; genus Parascotia; species Parascotia fuliginaria. The sequence continues at coordinate 2,580,667 of OY720197.1, read as the reverse complement.
CTCTGCTTACGACATTAATAAAAGATTAAGTTATGTATTTACTGCAGTAATGTACTTGTAAAGAGGTCAGATACTGACTGTAATAAACTACTTAATTGCAAAAGGTTAGTGTGGAACATGACCACAAATATTTATGTTAAACTAGCGAACCGGCTTTCGCACTAATAAGATTTTTACGACTTAAACAAGTACAAATCCTTGAAATTCTCAGCTTTTCTTTTCTTTATGCATGTTTTAGAACATTCGAAAATAAATTGTCTAAACGATAGCGAAACCCGTATTAAAATCCGTTGTGTGGTTCAAAAGAAAAAAACGACTTCAAAAAGGAAAGTAAAAATTCGATTTCTCTGGGATGTCATCATCCTGGATCATGGTACAACCCTTAAGATATCTTGTTTCTAACAAAAAAAGAATTATCAAAATCGGTTCATAAATCACGAAAGTAATATCACAACAACTACACACAACGCAATCTAGTCTGTGATTTTTTCTTTTATATTACCAAAGTGACTCCACTCGGCCTGATGGTAAGCAGTCAGTAAAATACAGAAGTGGTGGCCACCATTTCAAAAACAATCCTCACATAATGCTGGTATGGTGGCCTTCACTACGGAGAGTTTATGAGAAGTTTATTCACGCTCTGCTGGATCAAAAGTAGCTAGGAACTGAAAACACATGCGCTGGTAGAGTTTCGACTAGGGAGATAAGCGGATATTACCTCATATATTTTTAATTGATTGTAACTTGCCAGAAATAACAGACGATTCTGCGATTTATACTGACATAAGAACATAAATCTAGTTTAGCATTTATTACTGTTGATTTTAGATTTTAAAGTTAGAATTTATCAGTATTGACATTAATGGCAATTGACGCCATCTTGCAAATAGCTTAACTATATAGGTCACTAGTGTATGTCGAGGGTCAGATAAATATTTAAATACTGGCAAACACACGTCTGTTAGAAAGAGATAAAGGCATATAAGGATTTGTGTGTGAAAGACGCAAAAGATTGACGAGAAAAACGTGAGTTTACGTCGTGACTTTCTAAAGGTATACAAATTCTGATTGACTCGTTTAAATGATCGAAGTTATAAGTGTAAGAGATTGAAACTTGCAACTTTGTTTTACTATTGCCTGTATGTTTCATGTTACGGGTCATGTCTAGAATAAACTAGATTTCTAACGAGGTCCAAAAAGAGGACTAGCCTCGAGATATGTTGGTAGGTACCTAGTGATTTCGCTGAGGCTGGTATTGTATAAGTTCATGAGCGAAAGTTACTTGCGGACGTGAAATTAATGCTCTTTTTAGACTTATGGTTACACGTATGTGGAAGAAATAAGAGTCTGCAATCTCTCTCATGGCAGTTGAAAGCACTCCCACAGGTCTATCAAATTCCCATGTTCATTTGTTTCGTACATAGTTCACCTGCTTGTATCACGGGTAGTATTTATATTATAATCATGATTTTCAATTGTACTACCCAATCATTGGATTGGTCACTAGTACTACAGGGACACAAGGTTGTATCATTTGTACTACCAGTTGAACTACTTAGTAATACTACAGATCGACGTGACACGAGTACTCATAATATAATTTTAAAGTAAGTTCTGATATTTCTCCAACGTAGGGGAGACAACGAGACTGAAAAATCCTGATGTCTCCCCTAGGGTAGTCTTCAAGGGGACACGAGGCCGAAGCCTTCTAGAGGTAGTCTTCCATTCTGACTTTAGTTCCTTAAATATCTACATCATTGTATCTAGAAGCTTGCAACAAATAAATCGAGCTGAAGGTCATGATCGTAATCAATGACTCGCTCAACCATTGAGCCAAGGTTGACCAAGCGCGTTGTCTATGGGTCATGCTCCATAGACTAGACAACAATTAGAATAAGGATGATGACATTATTACTGTTAGATTAAGAGGATAAGAATTCTGAACGTTTTTACAATGCCAAATTTATTTTTAATGTTCTTTTTTCCAGTTAAATTTTTTGAACAACTATCAAGTTATTCAAAGCAATGACAATTTTTGTCAAATCAATGCCAGTAAAATGCCAAAATAATGTAAGTTGTGAACTCAGGCAGAGAAAGAGTAATTTGAAATTTTGATTTCTTTTAAAGGGGCTTAATGTAATCTTTAGCAAAAGTTAATCAATCCGTTGTTATGTTTTGAAGTGAACAAGTGTTACACAAAAAAGAAAACTATCCAAACATTGACAATCCTTTAACAACCTTTAATTGCGGACGCCATTTTGGAACACCACAGATAACAGTAAAAACTTTTCACAAACAGATTGGCCTGCAATTTAAATTTTATGAGGACAATACTGGTTTTTATCGAAGGAATGGAGGCTAAATACCGAACAATGTATAATTAATTAACATTTTTATTTTTACAAAAAACTTGTACACTACTGTGTCATTAAATTTTGATGATTTTAAGTTGGTAAAAGGGGCTAAAGACTAATTATTATGGATTTGAGATACAAATATTTGTACATCCAACAAAATATAATGATAATCATGGATGTTTGTAAAATAAGCATATTATATTTGTGAAACATAAAAATATTTATTTTGTTTTTTTGCTGGGAATCGAACCTATTACATTCGATGATCAATCAAGCATACAGTTACTGTGTTACTTAGTTATAAATCAAACATAATTTCTTCAAGATTACTTTTCTCATCAAGAAAATTGTTTTGAAAAGCCGTTATTTCGTGAAATTAGTAGCGTCCGTCATTTTGTCGTAATTATGTTTATTATGTGGTATGGTACAAGTTTTCAAGTCACTTCTTAAACAACATTAATTTTAAAGCTTTTATTGAGTATTTTATTATATGTAAACGATATGTACACAGTAAAGGCCATCATACCAGGGGCCTAAGTCTGCTATCAATATAGAGTCAGAATGGTCGATCATTGATCTCTTATTGACAAGTTTCAACCAATAAGATATCAATGACCAACCATTCCGTCCGACACTATTGTGATAGCAGACTTAGGCTCCAGTAGTTTTACACAAAGGTTTTTGGAATGGTGGCCACAACTTCTGGATTCCTGGATACATTTAAGGTTATTAATAAACCAGCACATAGCCCGTCCAGTGGTTAACAGTTACCTACCGTAGCCTATGGACACTTGCAACATCAGGAATATCACCTACGCGTTCGGCAGGGTCGACAGACCCTGTAAAAATCTTTTAAATTATCCTGAAGTCCATCGCAAAACATATGAATTGGTAATTATAAAGGATAAATTTAGTACACAGGAATCACTACTGCCTTTAAAGCATGATTACGAGATCACAAACGATAGATGGGATAAAAAATATTTCCTTAAAACACTTATACATCATATCCATCGAAAGACCTTCACTGCTGGACATAGAACTCTCCCAATTTTCGCCACCTTGGCTGGTAGTGAGCCGTCCTCATCCATCAGTTGCTTGCCACCCTTATAAGTTCGTCAGTCCACCTTGTGAGGAGTCTATCAACTCTGCGTTATTCAGTCCTTAAAACACTTATAATAAATTAAATATCCTTTCTTTTCGGTTTTTCTCTTTTAACTTACACCAACTCAACACTTATCATTGGAGATACGCCTTAACGAAATAATTAAACCATGGGAATTGTGACTTAATAACAAGTTTGACTACTTTAAATATAAGTAAAGTGAGAGACACATGTTAAATTACGAACTATTTATTCTTAATTTTCTTTTGCAGTCGGCAATAGGTTGATTGTGTTTTACTAATAGTAGTATTGTAGAGAACACACTTTAATCATTTATCACCAAACGTATAATAAGAAATTATAAGATTACCTTCGGCTTTGCACGGGTGCAATGCTAATACTAAATATACTACAGAATGTCTATACCGTCTAAAGTACGAACATACAATTTCATGTAGTAGTTAAGCGCAAAAAAAATGACATGGTGTTTATTTACGACATCACATAGAAAGCTCTTAAATTAACAGTGTTTGTCTACTATATTATGCATGTATTAAACATAATAAACCTTCCTCTTGAATCACTCTATTTAATAAAAAATCCGCATGAAAATCCGTTTCGTACTTTTAAAGATCAAAGCATACATAGGGAACAGCGGGAAGCGACTTTGTTTTATACTATGTAGTGATTATAAAAATAAGAACTTATAAGAAAATTATCACTCCATATTTTTTTAGCTATGAATTACATTATTCCATATCGCCCTAAATCATTCATAAATTATTTCGTTACGAGATCAAAGAAGTACCAACATCTATAAACATTGTATTATTTTGGGCATACCTACATAAGTATATTCTTCCTGACTTGTTGCGTTTTTAAAATTATAGCTACAAGTGAAAGATATTTGTAGTGAAAATACTTTATCCCTCAACTTATTATATAAATTATGGTTTAGTTTAGTTTAAAAATAGACAAATACCGCACAAGCTCTGTGTCGCGGAGGACTTAATAAACAAAGTACATCCAGAATTGGAACAAATATTTATGGATCATACAAAGTTTTGTTCAGTGTGGGGATCAAACCCATAACCTCGTGACCAGCAGTCGCTTGAGGTCCTAGTGCGCCACGAAGGCAGTCGGTAAATCAATAGCTATACCATAAATTTAAGGTTAAGGAGTTAAGGACTTAACAATTTTGAAGATTACATGTCATTACATCATCACTAGTCTGTAGACGTAGCCTGCAGGACATGGATCTTTTTGCTGGTTTCAGCATTTAGAGACCAAGTTTTCAACTAGTACTGCCGTCTTACAAAATATCGACGTAAAGTATTAGTTTCCATGCTAAATAATGTGTTTCGCTCGGTGAGTGAAAGCTCCGGCTGCCCAATTTCCCTCACGGTACTCTTCCTTTTCCTTTTTCCTTTCTTATCCTCTTATTCATGGTCGGCAACGGCTTGGTTGTTTTCTCTATAAATCTTACTATCAGGGTGCCGAGTGCGAGTTGTTGTTACACATTTTATCGCGTTTGGGGCCTACCATTATCTCATAGAGCAGTATTATTTTAATGATACTTTGTGTTTTGTCTTTTTTTTGTACTTTTAAAAACAAGGATAGGGACAAAGTAAGGTTATTATAAGATTGCTATAAGAGGTTGTGGTAAGGTCTAGATTGGTTAAGAGTTTGGATCAGGCCAATTGGAGCACCTCCCCAATCGGGATTCTCGCCTTGTCGCGGCGGGGGGGCTTAGTAACCGTGGTTACGCAGAACCACGGCGAACCAAGAGGAACGCCAAGGAGGCGCTGCTCCTCTGGGCTTTGGTGGTAAGCCCACGATGGAGCGGCTCTGGTGGGTTGCGGTGCTGTTTTGGCGGCACCGCAACTGGGTCGGGCTGCGGTGTTGCTTCGGCGACACTGCGGCTGAGGAGTGGCTGGGCCGCGGCGGGAGAGGAGTGCCGGTATAACGGTGCGCCGCTCTCCCTACCTTCCGCGGCCTCGGCGGAACCGCCAGATTGCGGACGCGGTGGGGCCGCAGGGGAAGAGGAGTGTCGGTATTGCGATGCGCCGTTCTCCCTATCCTCAGCGGCCGAGTTGGGAGGTGGTCTGCGAGTGGCGATCGGGCAGTCGCCGCCCGAACAGCACGGGCCCGAGACGGAGCAACGGCCTCTTGAAGGAGGGGGAGGGGGGCTAGGCCCCCGTTTTAGTCGGTATGCCGGCCACGCTTTGAGTGCGGTCGAAGAGCACGTAAAAAAAAAAAAAAGGCCAATTGGAGCACGTATCGTCATAAACGTGTCAATCGCGTAAAACAATCTCGCACGAGGCACTCAGGTATGCTTACTTTTCAAAGTTGCTAAGAATGTTTTCGTACCTACTAATGTGCTTCGTTAAGTGACTGAGAGATTCAGAGGACCAATATCTCCCCGATCCTCTTGTTTGTCCTTCTTCTCATGTTTTAGCAGCGTGTTAGCAATGCTTAAAGAACAGCTGCTATGTCTATACTTTATAGTACTTAATCACTTACTATCATATTGTCTTGGCCATGACACCTTAAAACAAACAGTTACTAATAAGGTTACCAATCTAAAACTTACGACAATTAAGTATAAGATCGTGCTATATCAATAAAACGTGACTACAGCTAGGTAACTTCTAAGTTTGTAAAATGTAGTCATGTATTACGTCTAATGTGTCCATGTTACTTTGCGTAACGATACCTATTTTAGTTTTTCTGGTAAAGTCCGTGAATGGTTAACAGTAAACGGTCACTATATGCCATACACCACGCTTGGTTCATTAATTAATGGTCGCTGTAAGATGGTATAGATGCAGTAGTCCTACTGCTGGTGATGGAGTTCCTCCAAGCTAATCCATTTTTTCTGGCCCTGAGATGCTGTTATCCACGGTTGTTCCCTGTTGTCAGACCTTGTACGGGAATACTTTTGTTTCCATTGCACCTCTTTCTTAAAACTTCTTTTTTATTCATTGCCAATATACCTAGTTATACTTAAACAAAACGATAAATAATTCAATAATGGTCCATTTCCATCCAGAAATAACCCCATGATACACTCCTAAAGTTATATCGTCCGCAAATAATGTATAAAACGATAAACTCGACTTTATTGCCGCATCATAATACTCTTTATTATCCAAGAGTGGGGTAAGATGCATTAAGGTTTGTATTTGGATTATATTCTGGCCAGACTGAAGACAAATACAAATGTTCATTACACAAATATTTGCCTTTCGTGGCAATCCCACGACACTCGGAGTCGCGGTCAGTTACACTAACCACCAGACTAACAGTGCAGTCAATAAATGGGCCAGCCTGGACGTCGGACGACGGTCCACTTCGTGAGTTGCCTTCTCCTGCTGTGTCTGGTTTTATCGTTTCTGCTCTTGAATCAGTTTTGTGAACTATGTATTTTGTCCACTTCAGTAAACTCACTCTGGAAACAACTCTGCATTTTGTGACAGTCATGTTAATTCTCTTTAGTCCCTTTAATCAATCAGGCTATTTCAGTTCGCCGTTAAATACTCTTTTTATCCTAGCTGTTCCTACTCGGTATTGCTCGGATTAATTTTTCCGATGGACTTATCCAAATTTTCTTATAAGCAATAAGGACCAAATTGGCCAAATCTGTCATAATACATGAATACATGTACAGTTGATTTTTTGCCCGACTGCCGAAGTCAAGGAGGGTAATGTTTTGCGAGCGTATGTATGTATTGTCTATTTCTTTGGCAATATTTACTTTTAAACTTTCGCGTTGCATGATTTAATAGAACTAAATATACGGGAATTCACGCGATCATGCATTAGGTATTTACATACCTTATTTTGCTTGACGTTTCGACCAGGTTACACCGGCCGTGGTCACAAGCAGACTGATGTGGCGATGTCACGGCTCCGTATGCGAAGTAGATTCTAGATCTACCCTCACATTTTTGTCTTTCCACGTAGTATCACAAAACACACTGACAGTGTCCTTATTCTGTATGCCGTCCGTATTCCGAGAAGCTATTGAAATTAAGAAACATACAAACTTCAATAGGGAAGACGGCTTTAAGCTCTCGGCTACGTGGAATCCAGTGATTCAAATTACACAACCTCGCTTTGCGCAGTCGGTTAACGCTCGGAATACGGACGGCATACAGAATAAGGACACTGTCAGTGTGTTTTGTGATACTACGTGGAAAGACAAAAATGTGAGGGTAGATCTAGAATCTACTTCGCATACGGAGCCGAGACATCGCCTCACCAGTCTGCTTGTGACCACGGCCGGTGTAACCTGGTCGAAACGTCAAGCAAAATAAGGTATGTAAATACCTAATGCATGATCGCGTGAATTCCCGTATATTTAGTTCTATTATTTCTTTGGCACACTTTACTGCCTAAATGGCATAATGAACTTTAAAGGTGTCTTCTTTCTTATTAATTGTGGGAGTGATATAAGGTATATAATATTGCAATGTAGCGTAAGCACTAAATAAAATGGATTTCTTTCTTTTGAGTTTGTTTTCGACAGGCGCGCTTTTTCAATAATTTATTTAAAAGTATTTTTTAAACGCACAACTTTCCTACCGTTCAACAAACATAACATATTATTAAACGTATAAAATATGACTTATCAAGATATAAAAATAGCCTATTGCATATTGTTTTAGATAGATTAATAAAATTTACACTCATTTTTATTGTCAATAAAATTAACGATGTAATCTGTTATTAAAGTTTACATTGGAATGAGGCAGCGGCCATTTTAATAGACAAGCCTGTATTTTTATAAATGATTCAACATCTGTTTATGATCGTGTATGGCCAGTGATTTATATACGTAATATTATAGTAATTAGAAACTTTTTAGGACGATAGCTTAATATTCTTTATTTGAATAATGACAACTGCGGCTGTGTGAGGAAACACCTGGATCTATAAAACAAAAAAAAAGTTATCATAATCCGCCTTAAGCAAGCAAGCGTGGTCATCGATGTTCATGCCTTCTCTGTATGATAAAAGGCATTTAATCTGCAGTGAGATAATATTTAATAGATACAAACGGAACGTGAAAGATGATTTACAATGAAAAATGTATGTATATTTTTATACCTGTCAAGGAGTCACCTCAGTCTGCCATAGCTCGATCAGTTGATATCAAATAGTCAACACGTAACTTGTTTTTCAGATAATTAATTTATAGCGTTTTACACAAAAATATTAAAAAATACATTAGAAAGAAAAAGGAATTAGGAAGAGGACCGAACATAAGTAAGTGGCGAAACATGTATTTTTTACACCTCTGCTTACCCCTTCGGAGATAGAATTAAAGAAATTTAAGTTATAACTTTTTAAAACGGAGTCAGATCTCTTAAAATATACGATGGCCAATGCTACCCATTCGAGTATTTATTTATGGAACATTGGATATGCTCACTAACAGCTGTACCGACTTCCGTAGAACAAACGGGTATCATAATTCAAATGAAAACGGAACAAGGATTAACGGAATAATATTTTGATTGATTCAACTCTACTTAGCCACTTAGCGTTGTATCTTATTCTACTACATCGTTAACTATGTATTTTTTAAATTACTTAGTCAGTAAAAAAATAATGTGTTTGCAAGTAATAGAGGCAAGTTTTTACCAAAAAACATCAACAAACGCTATATTATATGGTTTTCACTGATCGTCTTTTCACATCGTCTAGAAAAGCATGCATATTACGGTAAAAAAAGAGACATTCGAAAGATTTGTTTCAAAGATTTGTAATGATGTCATAAACAACATACATATGATGTGCGAAGGGTTGCTATTATTTTATAATTTTAAATTCATATGTCCATCATAATAATTCTTCTAAAGACACAAAACAAAATGCACCGATTTTTTTAAACCAGAGCGTATAAAATTTTTTTTTCGAAAAAACTTGACAAACGTAATAATTTTAATTGTTGTTTTACAGATTATAACGAAAAAGTGCCTGTAACGAAGAAAGGGATGTGCCTTTAGTGTTAGTGTTCAGCCAGTGTATAACAATTATAAAGTTTTAGTAAGTTTTACTTACTAATTAGTGAACTATATATAGTGTTAAAGTGATATAGCAGCTATGGAGCTAAGGTTGGCAGTTTGTTTGGCGTTCTTCGTTTTAGCCATCTCACATTGTTCAGGTAAGACTTTTGTTATTTATTAAGAAAAATAATTAGGTAATTGTATTGTGTTACCTTATAAAATCTCTAAAAACTATTTTTTTATTAAATTTATGCTTTTATTTTATTTTAATCTAAATTTTAGGACTATTAGATACTGATAATTTCTGAACAGACAAACTTTATATTACTCTATCCGATTCGATGATCGAACTCGACTTCTATACATTCAGCCAGTTCGCAAAGTGGCATTATCATGCTGAGTTAGTTTCTAAATTCTATTTTTAAAATAATAAAAACACAACTCATATTCTCGGTCATTCATCCTTTTAAAAAAAGGTCACTCATAGATTATAAACTATAAATAACATTTATAGTTATTAGTTAGTTATTTATACAACCCATTTTTTTTATAAAGTGACTAAAGCTTCGTCTAAAAACAAAACAATACCAGGAATTTTTTGAAATGTAAAACAAAATGACTAAGAGTAGTATTTTAGTGCTCAATTCTAGGTCGGTGTGACTAGCCAACTGTATTTAATGACAGCTTTAGAAGCTCGAGGACGTATTTTTATTAGTGAAAACTTTGCCTTAGCTCCGAGGGCACTACCTTGTTTTATGCTGTTAAGAGACTAGACTAAATTTGTGTAAATACATTTATACACAGTCTTTTGGAAAATATTACATATTCTACTAGCTGCGCCCTGCATCTGTGCCCTCACGGCAAATAGTATGTGTTTACGTCGGGGACCAGACCGATTTTTGGAATAAAAAGAATCGGTCCGTCTCCGGAACCGTAGCTATACATACTAATTTTCATCGAAATCGGTTTAGCAGTTTAGACGCTAAGTGGTAACAAACACAAACACACACACACACACACACACACACAAACTTGCGCATTTATAATATTTGTAGGATAACCTTTGGTATAAGTATGCATTGAATTTATTGCTGTGTTAACTGTGTTTAATCCTTGCCATCATCTATCGACAGACGTCTATTGCTGAAGTTGTTACTTGTAAATTGTCTGCTATCTTCATCAGGTCATCGGTCTAACAAACTACGGAATGTTATTTATTATTTACAAACAGATGATGAAATTTGTGTTTCTCTGTTCTGTTTTGGCAGTAAAGGGTTTTTTTTTATATTTTTATCAGTATAATAATTATTTGTATTAGATAATATAATATAATTGTGTACCATTAGCGGTAACATAACAAAATGTAAAACACAACTCATTTATTTTCTTGCTTGATAAAAAGACCGGTTATTAAGTATTACATAAAAGTCGTACATCCAGTCTATGGTTACGGTGGAATGAAGCATGTTTATTTATTTAAATTTAGAACGAATAATGAAGGTCACGAGCACAGAACAAGTACTAAAGCATAGAAGTACTATAAAGAGAATAAAGCGTACACACTCAGAGACAAATAGAAGTTTAATAGTGCTACGATACCTTCTGAGAGTTTATCGATATCGATAGATGAAATTTGTCTATGGGCTATGGTAAAATATCAGACATGCTAATGTCAAATGAGGTCTGGTTGCATAAAAGCTCTCGTAAACGAACTACAAGAAACAAAGGGTCGTTTTACACCTCACCGGAATGGCATAGGCCGGCAGTGGCGCCAGGAGCATTTTCAATGTGAAATAATTTGAAGTTTATATTCATGTTTAATGCTGTAAGTTCTAACACAATGTAAATTGTATATGAATAAATTAAATAAATTGAAAATTGAAATATACATGATCGATCCACACACTACCTCGCATCACGAAGCGTAGTGCGAGCGTGTGTGTTCTTATATTGTTTGTAAGTATCTCTCTTTGTATAGAAATCACGCGTGGTGCAACACACTGAAAACGCATTTAAGCGCTGTGTTACTGATCACACGCTTACATGCAGAGAAACACGTACTCACGCGCGTGGGTTCGGGGCCAGACGGTATGGACACCGTGTTCTGCAGTAACGTGCGTGATTGATGATGCAGACCAGCACTCTCGCATCTGCACGCGTGGCACCGTCACCGCGTCGCCACGCACCCGCAGCGTAGTGCGGGGCAGTGTGTGGATCGCCAAAATACCGGTATCGGCCCTCTGTTCTTTTCTGACTTTCTTAATATAGCATCAAAACAGATACCCCAAGGTAAAAATAAAACACAGCTGTAAGATTCATGTCACAAATGTATGATTATATTTCCAATAATATTGAAACACATTATTACTGCCCCTTAAAATTACAGTTTTGTTTAGGAATGTCCTGATTATTTGTGCATAAGCTAAAATATTTTTAAAAATCCAATACGATATCATAAAAAAAACCTAAAAAAATTACTAAATAAATATACCTATTTATCCAATACTATACATTTTTGTGCAACATCTTTGAATTTTGACAGGGTACATTGAAAATATTAATTTCTATAGAAATAATATTAATAAGTCGTATGGCGCGTGACAATGGAGCAAATTTGAGTAGATTCGTCCTCACCGCTGGAACGTTAAACGAGTAACAATATAATATATAACATAATTCTCTCTTAATTTGCTTCATGGATCTTCCGGTCTGATCTTTCGGAAACCTGCAAAAGAACACAATGTATGAAACACTATGAAAGGTACAAAGATACCACAAAATCGTTAACACAAATTATAGTAATATTTTTGTCATCGATAAAATATGCAGCACAAGTCACAACACTATTGAACATGACTACACAAATTGGTAAAAATGTAAAATACTTAAAAATTACTGAATCGAATGGCAAACAGACGATTATAATATGATTGCAGTATAGTAAAGTATAAATCACTTAGGTATTTTGCACGTATATATAGGTTTTTAGTATATATTATTGGTTTGTTATCTACTCACCGATGGAAGTTGACGATTTAAACTTGATTTTCTTTGCGAAAAGAATGTAATTTACAACCTACAATAACGCAGGACATTGCTTATCCAATGGGCTTAATTTTACTTCACAATAGCACTATCTAATTATTAAATAACATATATTATTTCACAAAACAGATAAACAACAATGAAAATTACGAGCGGCGGTTTAATCCGACTAAATTGTCTAGAGGCCTTGACAAGTTGGAACATTTGACATTAGTTCACTTTTTAATTCGGCATCCAAAGGTAACCAAATTGACGTTTCTACAGTGTACACCGGGCGTCCTTAGCAAAATTATTTGTCTCTTTCTTTTCAATGTATCCGGCTTATTTGGAAAAATAGGACAAGTATATGAGGGCGATTAACACTCCTTCTATGTATGTACTTGTTCTGTGGTCACGAGAATAGAGCGAAATGTTCAAACCAAAATTAAATGGCAAAGTTACAGTTTCTGTCCGTCTGTTTCTACGCTAACTTTTTCTTTAACAGATTTTGATACAGTAATCACTAATTTTTAGGGAATTTCTTTTTAGAAGGTTCATATGTTACATCATATTGACCCATTATTAACGCCACTGCAGGGAAAGAAAGACCTCTTCTCATACAGAGAAGGTATGGACGCTTACTCAAGGCGGATTGGCGATTTCAGACTTCCTCAGAAGTCCTCACGATGTTTTCCTTCACCGTCAGTCAGTAATAATACATGCATATTATACTACAGAGAAAGCTAGGATTTTAAAGATTTGTAATTATGTCATAAAAATAGTGCACGTGCATTTTAATTTAAAATTGAGGCAAGGGAATTGCATTTTAGTGCCTACTGTAAGAGTCAATGACATTTCAAGGTTATTGTGTTAAACTCAACGACTTCAAACTTTGTTATAAGTGAATGGTTAGTTCAATACTAAATTTAGCAATATTATTTCGTATTTTAAAGCTATATAACTAATAGCAGAAATATTTAGAAAATTGCTAATCAGCAAATTAGGAAAGAAAATAACAGTATAGCCAAATTCAATAAAGAACTTTGTGTCAAAATAAAAAGCAATGGCAATTATATTATATATCTTAAATGCTAAAATTATCCAGTCCAAGGTCTAGTCTATATCTATACCAAATTTTATCGAAATTGGTTTAATAGTTTAGGCAAGAAAGCGTAACAGACAGACAGTTAGACAGACAGATAGAGTTACTTTCGCATTTTTATCTAATATTAGTATTAGGATGGAAGTATGGATTTACATATATCTATTTTAATTAACTAAATATTATTTTGTTGACAAACCTTATTTGGCTTCAGTTTATGCTTCAGTTCGTTTATAATACACTTGTTTGTTAGAGGAAAATTACTTCGTAGATTTCTTATGACAAAGTTGTTATCGCTTGCGCGCCAAGGCTAAAATATTAGACAGAATTATTTTGTCATCTCTCTGCATATCATACTCGTAGACTGTGCGATACTTATGCCCGAAGCATAAGACCCAAGACGTTTCTATTGCATTAAAACTGTTTGTTTTCTGCAAAGTCGGTTTACGAACGATATAATTTGACGTGATAAAAAAACATTGATGAAAAATTGCATACTTTTATGAAGTGAATTATTATCACTGAATTATCATCATTTTGTTAATACAAAGAAAGAGCTTGCGTCACAAGCCGAACGCTTAAGCCGACCGTGGCCCTCTATCGCTTGTGCCGCGCTCTTTCTTGCACACGGAACGTGACATATTTTTTTATGCGTGCAGCCGTCTTTGATAAAATTGCTTAAATAAAACCAGCATTTAGCTTTCTACTGCAGGGGGAAGGCATAGGCATTAAACGCCACGCTTGGTCAAGGCCTTTGATAAATAACAAAAGAAAATTATGTTGCTGTTTACCTTTAGATATTTTTATCCTCAGTCTGAAGACATCTATCACCATATTGAGTACGCAGTAAGTATCGCTGCTACCTATTTCCTTAGTCTCCTCGCCTCTTACGATATCCACGGGAAAAGACAGTCCCAATAATAGATCGGAGACCACATATCTCACTTTGTCAAAAATTCAAAAGAGATATTATTATCAACTTATTGAATGCTATTCAAACTGCAAATTCAATTGCTTCTTTCTTTTAAATTGCTAATCGCATACTTAGCTCTACTAATAAAATAAAATAAGCACAATTTCATCTGTGTCCTCCTAATGAAAAACGACATAAAAAAACATAAGCTACAGAATAAACGCCTTTAAGATAAATAAGTTAAGGATAATTTTTGCTAAACTTATACGGCTCAATTATGATCTTTTTCTCTAGCTTTAACTGTAGTATTAACATAACACTGATATTTGTAACGGCTCGTAATTGCGCGGCCTTATTGACAGCCGCTGTCAAAGCGAGCGGCAATCAGCGGCTAAACTGACAGATGTCAAATAAAGAGTTCTTTTAGCGTGTGAGTTTCGTATTGGTTTTGTGCTAGATTAATAATAAGGTTGATCTTGACATTCAATTTGGGGTGTATATGGTATTTTTGGATATTATTTGGCACTACTTACTTACCTATAATACATTTATTAGAGAGTGTCAAGGGTTCTAAAGCCAAAGTTATTAAACCTTTCGTTGCCAGGACTCGCCTCGCGAGTTCATTAGAATCGCTTACTAAGGGCCAATAATCGCCACGTGAGTCTGAAATATATAATTAATTGTAGAGCTGGCCGTATGCATGACGAGATAGATATATAGATAATTACAGCTTGGCAACGAAAGTGTTTAAAGTAATATCTTAGATGTATTAAAACAGAATTTAAATTTGCAGGTCATTTAATAATTGATACATCAACGCTTCTTGGTCATTTATCTTAGTCTATTATCTATTAAAAACTCTTGCGGTATGTTAATTAGTAATAATAATTTGTTTTTGTAACAGCAATATTATCTATTATACCGTTACTTAGCCTATAAATAGCGATCAATATTTTTTAGTTGATTTTTTATCTCATGTGTCAGAAGCCAATCATTTGAATAAACTTGTTTGTTCTCTGTCATACAGTTCTAGGTTTTTATTTGAGTTTGATCGATGGCAAGCACTGTATTTGATTTATTTAAACGATGTGTATTGTCATTGAGAATATAAGCTATATTCTTTTATATACTATTTTATATTTTATATATTATTTTTTGTAGACTAAGTCTTATTTATACATAAATAAGTGTGATATTTTAGAATAGATTTAATAGACATTGATGACATTGAGGTGGTAAATAACGTACGATATTCAAATAATAACATTAGTATTCTATTCAACTCTATTCAAATAACAACATTCCTCTAAAAATCGCTATCATCGTAAAAAATATTAAAATACTATAAATTTTGACATTTATCAGTTCTTAATTAAAGAGTAACTGTATTGCATGGAAGTAACTATTACTTTTATACTGTATCGATACAGTTGTCATCGTCACTATTCTATTCGACTCAAATACAAAACCAAATAAAAATACTTATCCTTTTCATTGATTTGCTAGGTTTACATTTTTCAATATAATAAACCCCAGTGAATAGATTACATTTTATTTTGTTTTTTATATACTGGCTTCGTGCACTTGGCTGAATGATAAATGCATAGACTCGAATAAAGTTTTTTTATCTCTGGCATGATTAAGATTTCCCGCCTTTGAATTCGCTTCGTGCGTTGCGTTGGTTAATTTTTACAATTATTTCAATGAGTTATAGTAGTAGTGAATACATACTTTTATCAGAATCTTTGATAAAATTATTTACATTCTTCAGATAATGTAATCATATTGTAATTTTTATCATGTTTTTGTTGAGTCTCAGTTTTTGTAAGTCTGCTGTGCTCTACGTTTTTTGTTGTTTATTTTATACCTGACTGTGTATTCGTTATGACAACTTGTTGGCGTTTTAGTTCAGTAATTACTTGTATTTAAATATCAACTAAGCAATAGATAGACATATGATTTTCTTCTATTATTATATTTTTATTCTAGTGTTATCTCAGTGGTGCATTTTCAGTGTGTGTGACTTATCCCACACGATACAAAATTTTATGTGATTCATAATAATGTTCATTCCTAATCTAGATGTGCTGTATATTTGTTCCTTGTTGTTTCCTAGTGTTGCAGTTATATTTCAAAAATAATCTGTTAAACATTTTTCTATTTAAGATAATTCGTATACACACTTTCTTAATAGCAAGCATAACTTACATATTCTAGCCACGTACAATATTAGACAACGGTGAAAAGCAGTTGTGCGGGTTACTCGTGAACCAAAGGTTAACTTAACTCTTACGACCAACTTAAAACTTTCTATGTGTACTTAAAACCTATAATAGTAATAATTTATTACTTAACTCATAAAATAATGAGGAATACATCGCGAAGAAATTAGCACTATAAAAGAAATTGTCTGAATTTGCATCACTGAATTTATTTATTTTATTATTTGGCTCATAAAACAGATTATAATCATAGTAAGGTTATCAAAATTATAGTTACAATATAAAGCTAGATTGTTACTCTATGTGTGCACAGAATGTTCCAATTGAAGCAAAGGTTAGTTGTGTTATACTTTATAAATTAAGGACAAGCATCACGTGTATATATATATATATATATATATATATATATATATTACTTTGTACTTTAATTTTTTTAAATGATTGTATGTTAAATACATTAAGTGATTGTACTGTTGGTGTGCTAAATAAATAAAAATAAAATAAATAAATATATATATATATATATATATATATATATATATATTTATATTAGCCTACCAAAGTGACTCCACTCTGCCTGATGGTAAGCAGTAAGTGGAATCCAGAAGTGGCGGACACCATTCCAAAAGCCAAACTACTGGTATATATATATATATATATATATTTTCTCTGCGTGATTAAGTATTTGTTTTTGCAACCCTTAGTAACCGTCCATGCCCAGACTACATAAGACCAGATAGTAAATTCTTGTCTGTAGACCATACTCAGCTGTTCACTTCATGCTTTTGTTTATACCCATATAATACCTACTTCGTAATCATTGTTCACAAACAGACAAGACGTATGTTCTGCCTATCAGTAACAGGTAAGTCACGCCTATTTCCCTAGAGTTCAAGAAACCCATTCAATTAATTAACGCATTATCGCTGCCACATTTGTTAGCGTACCGATTACGAAATAGTAGATGTGCTACTGTTCTAAATTAAATACGTTTAGGTTGAGGAAATGTTTGTTATTTAGAAGAAGGTGAAGGGGAAGAGGTCTCTAGTCGATTTTGACACTTATTTAAATAGTAGGCAAAAAGGAATGCAAAATATAGCTAGAATTTCATTGGGGTTATTTTACATAACATAATATGTATTCCCCCCGAAGGAATAGGAGATATATAAGTATTTTTTTACGACGAGCAGACTACCTACCTGATGGTAAGTGGTAACTATCGCTAATGGACGACTCAGAGTCTCTGGCATTGCTCCTGAAATGCTAGGTACTGTACAGTGCGAAGCCGCTGCCTACCGTGAAGAAAGTGGCGTATATAGGTGATGGAATTAAAGAAGGTGAGAAAAAAGTTTATACCTTATAGCGCCGGAGGCCCAATTTCTCCCCCTTCCTCTTTCCTCACTTCCCTCATTCCCTTCCCCTAACCCCATTCCCGGCCGCCATAGTGGAGGCCACCATACCAGCACTTTAAGACGATGGCTTTTGGTATAGTGGCCGCCACTTCTGGATTCCACTGACTGCTTACCATCAGACGGGGTGGAGTCACTTTTATAATATAAAAAAAAACCTAAGTTTCGATAGCTAGGTTGGGTTCCATGCTGGGAGCGAGTCTGTTGCCAACACAATTACACTTGGCTTACACTGTGAATTTTACAGCAGTTAAACTTAACATAATTTTTACCTGACCAGGTTCGAATCCATGAAAACTGCGTGGTAGTTCGTACACCTAACTACCTAATCTAACCATCAGTGGCGAAGGGTGACTTTTTGTCAGAGAGAAGCCGGGGCAAAAATTGCTTAGCTTGAAGCGCAACGTATGGTCTATTTCTATACTTTAATAGATATAAATTATTTATCGTAAAGAGAGATATTAAAATGTTTAATAAATCCATAATTTCTTTTAAAAGTTATTGTCATTACTGGGCGAGCACGATCGTAAAATACACGTTTTTTGTTTTCAAAAATTAACTTTGAGAAACGTGTTTTCTAAGATAATAAATAATTCAGGCAATAATTTAATGCTACTAGCGTCGTAGACACAGAAATCAGAATCATAGTACGTTCTAAGCTCGGCGCAGCTCTTGCCGGTCACGCTAAGGACGTCAACTGAGGAGGGCTACTCCAAACTAGTCCAAACCCACAGTAATAGCCCGCATAGTAGAAAACTTATTTTACAATATTAAAACAAAACATTAAACATACTACTACAATAAAAAAGTTTAGGTATAGTACAAAAATTTTAAATTTCTCATTTTTCACTACCTACCGAAAATTCCTAATAACTTCTATCTAAATGGATTACCCTATTTAAATAATTTATTTTGCCCTATCTGTTATAGACCTAAACCTATCAAATAATAATAATAATAATAATAGTCATTTATTTCGAACCACTACAGGAACATACACATATCATACAATATTACTACACCAACATTTAAATGGACACCAATCTGGCAACTGGCTTATGGACACCTAACCAGTGCGACCATACACTACTGCCAATGTCCTCAGCTACAACAGCCAGCAGACTGTTGGAACTACCCCGCACCCGACGCATCAAGGATGCGATTCTTTTTCGCATGATGGCATGAAAGTCATCAACATGCGCATCTGCAAACATCCCCGATGCGCTACAGAAGCGGGGCAGTCCCAGCAATACCCTGAATCCCTTATTGTATTGGACACGTAGGGCATTATAGGCCTTCTGCGTATACTTAACCCACAGGCTGCACGAGTAAAAGGTCTGGCAATATGACCGAAATAAGGTAGCTTTCACTGGAACTGTACATCGTGCAAACCTGCGAGCCACCATATTGCTTCTAACCGACAATGCCCTACGTTCCCTTTCAATGTCTACATCATCACACAAGTTATCTGCAACCCAGTGACCCAGGTATTTAAATGTTTTGACCCATACAAGTGGAGTTCCACCCATTTTGACTGGTGGAACTGTGTACGTTTTGTTACCTGCCTTAAAAAACATTAACTTACTTTTGTTGACATTATACCTGAGTCCATGAGCTGCAGCATAAGACTCACATATTTTAAGTAATTTATTCAGAGCACTAAAAACAATACAATATCTACACAAACAAAAAATCATGTTTTCAACTTACGTATTCATGCGTGTCTCAAACGGGCGGCACTTGCGCTGCGCTCGTACCTACTTACTAGGTATTCCCAATATTTTCCAATAACTCCGAGATATCGTGTCCATGCATGAAGGTGCGTTGCTTAGCGCACTTTGTATGTAGATTACCTTCTGAGTAAACATCTTTACTAAATTACTTTCTACTTGTTACTTTCATAATATTATAATTAAAGTCTATATACGCTTAGAACTACTTACTAAACAAAATTTATTATGTTCACTCTTTTACAGTACACGTTACACAAACGCTACCCTACACGAACTATATTTCGAGATACTTTATTATAGAAACAAAAACAAACAAAATATTGCTATTGTTTGTAAATATTGAACTTTAAATGAAATGTCAACAACGGAGTTACCAATACTCAAAAATATTTGTCCCCAAACGTAAACTAAAAAATCTCTTGAAATGAAATCATAAATCACCAATAACCGGGGTGGTTCAACTTTATTTTAATAATTATTTTATTATTACTAATTTTTAATTACTTTTTTCATTTTCAAAACCTCATATTATTTATTATCTGATTTATTTTAACAGCTAAGTTGTTAACCCTGACATGCACATCTCTTTCTTGTCAAATTTTCGTGCTTCGTACGTTCTGGAATGTAGCTTTGTTGTCTGTCTCGCTTACACCTACGCAATTTGAATGTTCTGTCTCTGTCATAGCCGACAAATACCGGGTTATACTCCACCTATATTACGCGTAATTTAACTATTACTTAGTTACTTGGAACGTACGATTTCTTATAGTATGGATTCCTCTCAATTCCTGCGACTTATTTCATAACAATTTGATAATTTGGCGCCAATGCGAAAACGTTTTGAAATGTTTTCATTTTATTTTAGTTTATTATTACCAGAGTAGGAAGACAAGATAGTACTTAAGGTGTTTTTAGAATGTTTTAAAGTTATTTTAGTTAAATATACCAGCGAAAATAGATTATATTTTTATTAATAGACACTTTGTGATTTATCTCAAAGGGAAGCCGGTAGGAATCGGGTTAAATGGACCCTTCGCCACTGCTAACCATCAAGTCAGGTATTAAGTTCAGAGGCCCTAGACAAGTGGCAGAGATTTCTATTCTATATAGAATAGATTGAAAATGTATTGGATTGACATAAGCTAACGTTGCCCCATATGTCAATCTCATAATTTTTTTTATCTATTCTATGAATAGAATAGAAATCTTTGTCACTTGTCTGGGGCCTCAGGTCATTTAAAAAAGTAATAATTCTTTTAACTATAAATACATAAGTTTCCCATTCTATAGGTCATAAATGTTATAATTTAAACTTATGACCTTTACTACTTCGTCGTATAGGCCGATGTCCCTTACGTTATCCCAAGGTCAAGTTTAAGATGATATCGGTACCGCTATTGTGGTGTACCATCGATCTTACTGTCACATGGGACTTAAGAAAGTTATGTCCTTTGTTAGATCTTTTAAAGGTCTTTAAAACAGATCTATAATCTCAAATTTGGTTTAAGTGACCCTTTAACGGTCGCTTTCCATATTCGATCTTTGATGTAAGTAGTTTAAACTCTGATTTTATACAATGGATCGTTCAGCGCTAAATCAGAAGTTACAAGTCCCAAAATTTTTACGCACAATGCCAAAAAGCCAGGGTTTTCTCCGAGTCTCTAACATTGCAGAATTCCATGAGCGACAGTTACCACTTACCATTAGCAGATTACAAAACCTGCCATCAGATTGGCTATTGGTCAGCAACTGGAGGCAATAATAAATGCAAAATCCAAAAGCCTTATCCATTTATTTTCCTAATATTCTTTATTATTTCCTTAATACATCTTGTAGAGGTTGGGCTTGTAAATGCGGCTAGACACGCACTTTAGCTGTTAAACGTGAATATTTCTTAACGATAATTATATTTATTGCACTTTGTGTAATATTGGAATAAGTTTAATATTATAAGAAATTTGAAGGTGGTGTGGATGTTAAATTGTTAGTCGTATCATCACTACCTTTAGAATATTTACTTTTAAACTTTCGCGTTGCATGATATAGTAGAACTAAATATACGGGAATTCACGCGATCATGCATTAGGTATTTACATACCTTATTTTGCTTGACGTTTCGAATACGGACGGCATAAAGAATAAGAACACTGTCAGTGTGTTTTGTGATAGTACGTGGAAAGACAAATTGTGAGGGTAGATCTAGAATCTACTTCACATACGGAGCCGTGACATCGCCACATCAGTCTGCTTGTGACCACGGCCGGTGTAACCTGGTCGAACCGTCAAGCAAAATAAGGTATGTAAGTACCTAATGCATGATCGCGTGAATTCCCGTATATTTAGTTCTACTATACCTTTAGAATGTCGTTATGGCGGAGATATTTTATACTTTTAATAGGAATTTTGTTATTTCGATTTGCCAATATAACTTTACTGGCAAACAAGGTAAGTGAATATGTGACGAGAAGAAAAAAGAAAGCAATTGGTGGTCCTGATGATGGCCGATGGTCGCCAGTCACCATCATGCAATCAAATAACTGTTTGCTGATTTCCCATTGACCAAAAAATCTTCTACGTCTGACTAATTTTACAGCCTTATCTTCTTTAATATAAAAATGAATCGTTGAATGTTTTGCTAAGCGCAAATCTCGAAAGTAGCTGAACTGATTTCGCAATTTTTTTTTATAATATTCCTTGAAGTACGAAGATGGTTCTAACGGAAAGAAAATTTAAAAAAATGCCTAAAAAACACTTCTATATTCCCATACAAAAGTATCGTTGTTTATCCCAAAATGTTTAAAAAATGCGGGCCGCTAGCTAGTACTTACATAAATGTCAAACTCAAATTGACATAAAATAGGTCGTTCAGTAACCGCAGATTGCAACAATCAAATTACAATACAGACAATACACAATCTCGATTTAATCGGATCATCAATCAATCAAAATATGAATCGATATGTGATTTAATGTTTACATTGTGGTTTCTGGTTTATTAGTGCATAATGTTGTTGTATTATGAATATTGAAAAGAATTTTTTTTAAACACGTTTTTATTTCTGCCTGAATGTCTGCTGCTGGATTTGGACGCTTGACGCTTTGACCACAATATATTTTTATTATATATTATTTAATATTTTTTTAGTTGACGGTGCGGTAGGTACCTTAAATGCTTCTTACTCTTACTACATACAAGAGAGCTGAACCACTACGGTTCTACATTCTGCACTATAGACCAATATATTTGAGTGCCTTCATACATTTTTGTTTTGGAGATGTTTGCAGGATTTCAATTGACAACGATCTTACAGGTGTATCAAATACTATCAAAGATAGAAAAATATAAAATCTATACATATAATAAAAATTGGAGTGTCTGTTTGTAATATTGAAATAACCGTTTTTTACTACATGTATATGAATATTTAAATACGGTACATACACCAAAATAACATGTTTTACAAATTTTGGCTTTCTGTTTGTCTGTCTGTTTGTTCCGGCTAATCTCTGAAATGGCTGGACCGATTTTGACGGGATTTTATTGGCAGGTAGCTGATGTAATAAGGAGTAACTTAGGCTACGTTTATTTTAGAAAAATAAAATAAAGTTGATCGTCTGTTAGGCGAAACGAAGTTCGCCGGGTCTGCTAGTATTATATGTATAAAGCAAGAGTTTGTTTGTTTGAGACACCAAATGCTTAAACTCTAGAACTACCAGTCAGATTTAAATAATTTTGCGTATGATAGCGTATATCAATGATGATAGCCCAGTTCCTAAGAAAGGTTATGTATAGTGTTAGTGTAGGCTATGTAACATCACGCTACTGGCGACGGGAACAGAGCAGTAAGCAAAGACGCGGGTAAACCACGTCGTGGAAAGCCAATAGAAAATAATTTTTAATGTAACAAACCTGTACCAAGTCGTGTCATAGGCCTAAAAAAAAGAGTGAAAATCTTGCTGTCGGAGTAAATATACTATTTATCAAAAATCCTATTAAATTTTTACAAGACCAAAAAATTCTAAAACGTCAGAATAAATTTTAACCCATGAGACAATATTTCATATTCATGTCTACGTAATCGTTACAGTAGAATGTCGAAATAACAACTGGTATGCAGAGAATGTCGTTAGGCATACCGATTGCTAAACGTAACGTTGTATCAAAAGTTAATATTAATAACTAGCTGTGGCCCGCAGCGGTTATATCCGCATTTTCCATACAAACATTCATCCCCTAATTCTATCTCTTCAAGTCATTATTCGCGATAAAAGCCTATGTTGTTCCCCGCGGTCTAGCCTTCATCAAAATCGGTTCAGTAGTTTAGCCGTGAAAGGGTAACAGACAGACAGACAGAGTTACTTTCGCATTTATAATTATAAAGTATGGATTACTGAACGAGAAATTTTGAGTAGTTACATTGTTAGTTTTAAGTCATCATATCAGCCAAAAGACGTCCACTGCTGGACATAGGCCTCCCCCAATTTTTGTCATCGTAGCCGGTCGTTCGCCGCCCTCATCCATCGGTTGCCCGCCACCCTTATAAGGTCGTCGGTCCACCTTGTGAGGGGTCTGCCTACGCTGCGTCTTCCGGTTCGTGGTCGCCACTCTAGAACCTTTCTGCCCCAGCGGCCGTCAGTTCTGCGAGCTATGTGTCCTGCCCATTGCCACTTCAGAGAAGCAACTCTGCGAGCCACGTCAGTCACTTTGGTTCGCCTGCGGATTTCTTCGTTTCTCAAACGATCGCGCAGGGAGACGCCTAACATAGCCCGCTCCATCGCCCTCTGAGCGACTTTGAGCCTTCGGATAAGACCCATAGTTAGCGACCACGTCTCTGCTCCGTATGTCATCACTGGCAACACACACTGGTCAAAGACCTTGGTATTAAGACACTGCGGTAGTGCGGACGAGAAGATATGTTGTAGCTTCCCGAACGCTGCCCAGCCGAGCTGGATTCGACGAGTGACCTCTTTCTCGAAATCGGACTTACCTAATCGGACTGTTTGTCCCAGGTATATGTACTCGTCAACGAATTCGAGCATCGAGCCTCTGAACGTAATATGAGTGGGTGTAACATGGACATTGGTGATGACTTTAGTCTTGTCCATGTTCATTTTTAGGCCCACTTGTCGAGAGACTCTACTGAGATCTTCGAGCATTGCACTGAGCTCCTCCACGGTCTCAGCCATGACCACGATATCGTCCGCGAATCGAAGGTGAGTGATGTACTCAAGTAATGTAAGCTTGAACACGTCCTCCAGTGCAGCAGTGAACAGTTTCGGAGATATGTCATCTCCCTGTCGTACTCCTCGCTGCAACTGGATAGGCCTTGAGCTCTGAGCATTAATTCGTACTGACATAGTACACACAAACACTTCAGCACTTCGATATATCGATAGTCAATATGGCACCGTTGGAGAGACTGCAGCACGGCCCAGGTCTCGATCGAATCAAAGGCTTTCTCATAGTCCACAAACGCTAAGCATAGGGGCCGGTTATACTCTGTGGACTTACGTATAACCTGCCGCAGCGTATGTATGTGGTCTATGGTACTAAAACCTTTTCGGAAACCGGCTTGTTCGGGAGGCTGGAAGTCGTCGAACCTGTTTGCGAGACGATTAGTGATGACTCTTGAGAACAGCTTGTAGACGTGACTCAGGAATGTGATAGGTCTGTAATTCTTCAGAAAAGTTTTATCGCCCCTCTTGAAGAACAGCTCCACCACACCCCTATGCCATGCCTGTGGCGTTTTGCCCTCGAGGAGGACGGCACTAAAGAGCTTTAGCTTTAAGTCAACTTATGCTAATTGTGAAGGCTAAGAGCTTTTATTGTTAGCAGTCTCTATTGTGTTATATTTTGGAGGTTCTCAATATCTTTTTGTTAAGTCTGATTGTGTTTGAGGGGATTATGTGGCTCTAATGTTTTGTGCGAAGATGTATATGAGAAAGCCTACTCTTATTTTGTATTTTGATTATAAGTTTTGTTAATTAATGTAATTGGTATCATTTTAATCTATACTATTTTATAAAGTGGAAGAGTTTTTTTGTTTGTTTGTTTGTTTGAACGCGCTAATCTCTGGAACTACCAGTTGGATTAGAATATTTCTTTTGCGTATGATTTCCCAGTTGTTTAGGCTATTTAACGGTATCTAATATGAAGAAACTTGGGTATTAGAGGTATACTTCTACTCATCCCTTCGCGGACATCGCGTGATAATACTGTCATGTAGGTAACTAAAATAGACACTGATAGTAACACGCTAGGATGTTTATGTTTTCTTTTGGCATACGTTCAAAAATTTTGTTTATGTCATTTGTACGGTAAACAAGTTTTCTTTCGAAAGTAGTTTTATAAAATAAAGGTGTTAATGCATCATCGTGATAATAATAACAGCAGAACGACGAAAAACATCCACTGCTGGACATAGCGACATTGACAGTTCATAAGTCGCCGTCATCCATTTTTGCCCGACTGACACAATCTAGGAGGGTTTTTCGAGCGTATGTATGTATGTATGTATATATGTATGTATGTGAGTATGTATGTCTATTTCTTTGGCACGCTCTACAGCCTAAATGGCTTGATGGATTTTAACGTATGAGGTGTCATTAGATTCGTTTTGATTGTGGGAGTGACATAGGTTAAATAAAAAAAAAAAATTCAATGTAGCGTCAGCACAAGAAAAGAAAATGGGTTTCGTTATTTTCACTTTGTTTTAGGCAGATGGGCTTTTTGTTTTATAATAATATACCTATTTGCTTGTTATGTTCGTAAGTTCGTGTCAATCCTTTGAGGACTTTGTCATTAACTATAAATCCTCTGACTTGTATTTGTCTCTCGTCGATGACAGTTACACATATTTTAAAAGTTTTAGTTCAATTACATACCTAAGTAAAAAAAAAGTCGCTACATAGAAGAAGCGTTGTTATAATTTCTAATATTAACATTTAGTTCTCAGAGTAAACACTAGAAGCGCTGTTCTCAAAATTTAATATTTAGTTCTCAGAGTAAACACTAGGAGCGCTGATTATTTTTCATAAAAATATTTTATGTTATCAACAGTAAGAAAGACCATGGTAGAACTTAGCTCTTCCCACCATGTCGCAGTAATAAATCTCTATGACAGATAGAGGCAGCTGAGAAAGTGCTCTACAAATATGATACGATGGCTTATCACTCTTATCAGTCACACGTTATCACTTATCGTTCTCAACAAGTCTCTGATTTCAAAGGTATCTAAACGAATCTTGTTTTGTTGGTTCTTAAAGAAGTTTTCTTACACCCAGTTTCTTAAAGGCTGATCAACGAAAGAATAATTAATCACCTGTTAAATCTCATGTGAAGTACCTAAAAGCATGCTAAAAGTATTTAGCAACTACTTTTAGCAACCTAATTAGTACTTTACATGAGATTTAACAGATGATTAGTTAATTTTTCGTTGATCAGCCTTTCAGAAATTGGGGATTAGTCTAGCTTTTGCCAAGATATTTTTCTTTAACATTGTGTAACTTGAAAATAAGATTTTAATAATGCACGAGTTTCATGGTAGGCTTAGCTAAGACTCTGATATTGGAGAAGCATACGCAAAGGTCGTTACTTACAAACTAATAAATTTACAAGAAAATAACAAATTGAACTTCTAAAAATTATTTTTATTAACTTATTCTACTCTGAAATACAGTCACAGTAAAGGTCCATATGTGAAGAAGCTATTTTGACCCTAATGACATTTTGTTTTTTTATTGGCAATGATTGGACTAACAACATACCTGATGTATATGGTAACCCTTAGACGCATGAGGAAAGCTGAACGGACGCGCGAACTACGCGTCTCCATACAAAATCGTTGTAATATACGGGCATAAGCTGAATAGAGCTGAATAAGTGTGAGTAGTCCCTTACTCATACATAACAGTCCATAACAGTCTCAAGTCCAAAAAACCCTGAATCACTTAATGACATGTCGAGACCGCTGACACTGACGTGTTCGAATGGTGTACTACGAAATGTATGAAACAACTGTCGGCCACGTGTCGGCAATGATGTGTGTGTATGGACTTTAATATGGCTACTGGTAATCGTTTGTGGTATCCACTTCAGTGAAAAACGGTATTGACAACAGAAGACATCATTGCTTTGACTACAACCAAGGCTGCAATAAGTCGGCTGTCAGAGACTTAGCTACGAGTAAGCGCCAGTGTTTTTGGAATTAAGGCTTTTATGGAATTATGGAGACTTATAACTATATAAGACTGTTATGGACTTCCATGTATGTGAGTACAGGTTACCCTATAATATCAGGTATGACTTCAATCATTGCAAACAAAAAAAAACAAAATGTCATTAGTGTCAAATTAGCTTCTTCAATCAGCTGTAATGTCGCTAGTACAAATTGCGACATACCCGAACGTAATTATTCAAACTCACGGTTGGATATAAATTAGCTTCTACTAATTATATGCAAATGTTTTATTTATTAGTAGAGTGTAATGTCGTCATTATTACCAGGTTTATATAAATAGGGAAATACGTATTTTAAAAGAAGTCATATTGCTACTTAAGAGCCTTAGTTGCGTACTTCTGGTGTCAGAAAATTGCCTAAAAATAAAAAAATAAGTTATACTGTTTCTTACTAAGGAAAGTACAAGTACGATAAGCGTCCCAATTTCACCGGTACATGTGTATCATGTATATTAGACGCGGAAGCCGAGATTATATCGTTATCAAATATTTTGTAATACCGATAACATAGCTTGTAAGCTTTTATCGGTACCACATGTTTTAGAAGTTGCGGAGAAAAAGAGTTACGTTCGAGTGTTTTTGGAAGAACTCGAACTAATTTCCGTACTGGGCTATTGACAAAAATAAAAGTATTTATTATTAAAATTCTAGATAATAAATACAGCAACGTGTAGTGTGGGTAGACCTCTCACGAGGAGGATCGACGACCTGATAGAAGTGGCGCGCAATCGATGGATACAAGTAGCTCACGATAGATAATTTACTAAACTTGGAGAAGGCTCATATCCAGCGGTAGAAGTCCTTTGGCTAAAATGATGTTAAATGATGAAACACGATATAAAAATAATAATAACATATCAAGTTCCTTTATTGTTGGTAAAAAGAGTTTACATTTCGAAGACTCATTCAATCTGACCTGCAACAAATGATTTTAAGTTCATTTATTTATTACGAATATGGAAACAAAATAATACAAAATATGCAATTTGGTATCACCTTATACCTACTAAGTGCAAATCATGTTTATATAGTAAAATTTAAATTACTTTTTTATTTGCACTCGATCGAAACTCACTTTAAACTCCAGTAACACTAGTAGCGGTTAATTGCGTCACTTCTATATCTTGAAAGCGCAAATATTGCATCAACATACCATGAACACAAACAATATCTACTTAGAAAATATTTAAAAACGTGTTTTTATGTAGTCATGGTTACAAGGTTTATTATGTTAAGCATGTAAGTATTGGGCAATTAAAACAGACACACAATATTAGGCTTTAGTTTTATTAGTTTTGTTTTAACTTTTCTCTTTTATTTTATTACAGGTAATCTTCATAAATATTGTCGTTGGCCATTCAGGGCCTAAGTCTTCAATTTTGACAAGTTTCAACCAATAAGAGATCAATGATCGACCATTCTAACACTATTGTGATAGCATACTTAGGCCCCAGATGTGTCGTCATGTCATCAAAATATTTAGATCTCAAGCTTCTTTTTTCCTTTTTTTATCATACATTTAGTGCTAGAATCAACTCAGGTAACCTTTAAAAACCTTTTAGGTACTTTGAAAATAATGTTGATAATGGGGCGACTGTTATTAATCAGTTCATTACAGTACTCAAGTTGAATTGGCAATTTTAGACTTATGCATTATCACCCGCGTGAATGTTATATCGCATTTTCCAAACAAAATTTCATCCCCTATTTCAACCCCTTCAAGCTAATTTTTCGCAATAAAAGATAGCCTATGTTTTATCCAAGGTCTATTCTTTCTCTATACCAAATTCCATCAGAATTGGTTCAGTAGTTTAGGCGTGAAAGCGGAACAGACAGTCAGACAGACAGACAGAGTTAATTATAATATTAGTATTGATTAAAATTCTAGGTTTCCATAAATATGATTTAAAATAATTTAAAAAACTTAGACCCGATCAAATCAAATTAAACCCGGTGTCAAATATTAAAAGAATTTTTTTTAACAAAAACAATATAAATTTAGATTATAATCTTAAATTACCTAAGTGACAAGAAAATCCAAAGTAAATCTTCGAGGCCACTTCTATGCCGGTAAACGCACTCCAAGTGTGTTAAGGCCATATTTCGGTAAATAGAAGTGGGATGCACCTTCTAGGGTTGTCAAGATTAGTCTGTGGTATCCTGTTACCGATGTCACATTTTAGAAATATTATTAATATTATAAATGCGAAAGTCTGTCTGTCTGTCTGTTACGCTTTTACGCCTAAACCACTAAACCGATTTTAATAAAATTTGGGTTAGAAATAGAATAGACCTCGAAGAACAACATGGAGTATCTTATATTGAAAAATGGCTTGAAGGGGCTGAAATAGCTGAAAGTGAATGAAAATTTGTATAAAAAATGTCAATGTAAACAGAGATATAACCGATATTTACGCGGAGAGAGCTGCGGGCAACAGCTAGTTTGGATGTAATTTAATTTGCTGACAAGAGTGTTGCAATTAGAAGAACTGACTGAGTTTACGGCGTAAAATATTTATAATATAATATAATATCACGCCAACTACACACAACGCCATCTAGATCCAAAGTAAGCATATAGCTTGTGTTATGGGTTCTAGAAATGCGGATATACTTACTTAAATACTTTTTTTTTGTAAATACATACATATTATACATAGAAACACCAAGACCAATGCAAATAGTCATGTTCATGCACACAAATATTTGCACTGAGCGGGAATCGAACCCGCGACCTCTGCGTGGCAGTCCGTATACAGTACCACCGAACCACAGAGGCTGTCAAAATATTTGCATGACAATATTAATTACTAGCTTTCTGCGTCGCCGGCGCCTTTGCTTACTGCTCTACTCCCGTCGCCAGTAGCGTAATATTACGTAGCCTAACTTTCCTCAAGAACGGGGGTATCATACGCAAAAGAATTATTCAAATGCGACTGTAGTACCAGAGATTAGGACGGTAATAAGTTAAAGAACAAAATAGAATTTTTTGTAATCAAAAACACAGTAAGTACCCTAGTACATAGCAAAATACAAGTCAACTCATGCTAAAACTACTAGTCTATCAAGATAGACAACCCTACGAACACATTTCATGTTTATTATCATAAAAAATTGATTTATATTCCTACGGTAGTAGATCCACGCTGGTTTCAGCATGAATGGGTCGGATCGTCCGGGGAAGTACTACCCTCTCATAGAAGATCGACGTAAGAGTAGTAGTATCCGTACTACTGCGTTTCGCTCGGTGAGTGAGAGCGCCAGAGGCCCAACTTCCCCCTTTCCACCTTTCCTTGCCTCCCTCATTCCCTTCCCCTAACCCCATTCCCAGCCGTCATAGTGGAGACCACCATACAAGCAGTTTAAGACTACGGCTTTTGGTAAGGTGGCCACCACTTCTGGATTCCACTGACTGCTTACCATCAGGCGGGGGAGAGTCACTTTAGTAGGCTAATATAAAAAAAAATATATCTTATTTTTAGTAGAATAATGTATGATTAAATTCTGCAATGATGTTAACGGTTATATGTTTACATTCTGATCACATGACCTGGCATATATCTATATCTATACTATTATATAAAGTGGAAGAGTTTGTTTGTTTGAACGCGCTAATCTCTGGAACTACCAGTAGGACTTGAAAAAAAAAATTTCTGTATGATAGCCCAGTTCTCCAGAAAGGTTATAGGCTATGTAACATCACGCTATTGGCGACGGCAGCAGATCAGTAAGCCAAGACGCGGGTGAAACCGCGCCGCAGAAAGCTAGTACTATTAAAGCGTAAGAGTTTTGTTTGTTTGAACGCACTATTCTCTGAAACTACCAGTCAGATTTAAACAATTATGTTTGCGTATGATAGCCGTTTCCAAATCTCAAAATTCATAGTTGACATTTCTTACGATCTATAGATGGACGGACAGACAGTGGAGGGTAATAGAATTCTGCTGATATGCTTTGTATATGGGATCTTTTGTTTTAAAATATACTTACTTATTTTATGTAAGAACTAGCTGCGCTCCACCGCTTCACCCGCGCGTAAAATATGTTTCGTTGTATCACTCGGGAACAAGACCGATTTTCGGAATAAAACAGAAATCTATGCCCGTCTGCGGCATCGAATCTATCTACATAAAAAATTTCGTCGAAATCGGTTCAGCCGTTTAGGCACTGAGTGGTAACAAACACACACACAAACTTTCGCATTTATAATATTAATAGGATTTCGCTCCACGATTTTAAGAATACAAACATCCTTAAAATAAGATGTTACCTTTAAACAAAAAAACCAATAAACCCGGTGGTAATTCTTAAAATCACTTCGAGACTAAATATATTGCTTGCCAGTTATGTACTGCAGTCATATAAACCTTAATACCCTAAGTCATAAATGTTAAAGTCGTGTGTTTTAAACGCGCATTAATTCTGCAAAGAATTGCACTCTTTTGTTTTTTTTAACACTGCTTGTAGACGGCTGCAGTTACACCGAAATGTTTTGTTTGTTTGAAAAGATGATTGTGTAATTGACTATGATTATATTTTTTAAGTTAAGTCGAAATGGTCCAGTGGATAAGGCACCCCCTTCGTAAACACGAGGTAATGGGTTCGAATTGGGGCAAGCACCAATGTGATTTTCAAATCATATGTACTTTCTAAGTTTATCTTGGAAATTTCTGACTGACGGCGAAGGAAAAACATCGTGAGGAAACCTGGACTTAAATGTCTGAAATTGCCAATCCGCCTTGAGCAAGCGTGGTGATTAATGCTCATACCTTCTCTATATGAGAAGAGGCCTTTGCCCTGCAGTGGGACAGTAAATAGGCTGGTATTATTATTATTATTATATTTTTTAGCTTATTCTGTCCTACTGCAGATACTTTCTCCTTTAAGCACCTGGGACTTGATCTCGGGTTTTTCTTTTCCTTCGTCCTCACTAATCATAATCATCATATCAGCCAAAGGAAAGACGTCTACTGCTGGACGTACGTCTCCTCTCGCCACTCAAACTTTAGTAATAACATTTTATTTTAGTAATAAATATTAGTAATAAATATAACATTAGCCCGTTGCTTTTACTATTTTCTTCTTTATAATTTATTAGTAACGACTTGTTTGTTTTTTGTAATGTTGTTTCTGTAACAATTAAAGAACAGATATGTTCATAGACCATACTTGTTTACCTTAAACTTAATTAATTTTTATACACATAAAAATTGTATTGTCGAATTATTCATTAAAGTTTTTTAACACTTAGTAGAAAGAAAATATGTTACAATTCGGTGTAAGCTACATCCATTCTCACGTTTTACGAATGGCCCACAAAGTACAAAGGGCTTTGCGATATATTCAACTGTGACTCAGCATTGACTTACTTTACTTAAGCTCAAGTTTACTCCGCCTAAGAATAAGCACGTCAATGACTTGCTGTTAAAAATATTTAGGTCCTTGAAATATTTGGGAAACATGAGAAGACATTTTTGGTCTGATTTTATTTATTTAAGACGCATTTAACTTCAATACTTGACTATGGTTAAGTAGAAGTGTGTTAAAATCGAAACATTCTTAGTCTTTTATTTAAACAAGCAAAATATATTATTAAACAAAAAAACACCGCAAAACAACAACAACCCATTTTTTTTTTCTAGTTTTTGTTTCTCACAATTATAAGGAATCTAATGACACCTCATAGGTTAAAATCCATTAATCTATTTAGGCTGTAGAGCGTGCCAAAGAAATAAACATACATAGACACATAGATACATACACACGAAAATCATTACCTTCCTTGACTTCGGCAGTCGGGAAAAACAAAAAGCGACTTGAAAGAAACTCCTACTATTATTTCTGACTCCTAATTTCAATAATCAACGCTCAGACTTTAGAAGCTTTTGTCTAAATTCTTATCAACGAAGCCGTAGCGTATAGCTGTTACAATGAAAAAAAATCAAAATGCAATCGAAGTCAATGTTTAGTTGGTGTTAAAAATCATAAATATATTGCTGACATAATAGCTATCGCTAGCAGAAATACAACTCTACCTGTCCTAACTACAGACCTAATAAAGAAAAAATCTTCTATTAAATACTCTGCACGAGTTCTGAACATCCATGATTTATAATTTCATCAAAAGACCCCATTTCCATGTTCTTAGCTGTCAAATTCAAAATGAACAACAAATTCTTCCCGCCGAAATTCAAACTTCGATTTCTATTTCGGAAATTAATCGTCAAAAAAGGTCCCCTATGTGTTGCAGACTAAACAAAAATATCGTTAAAATGAAAAATTACTAGCTATTTATAATTTATGCGAGGAGTATAAACAGTGGGCGCACGACCAGCGCTACTTGAGCTTTGTTTTAGTAATTAAAATATTGCTTTTGTAGTTTTTTGTTTATAAGTTAATTTTAGAGAGTAATTATATAGAGTATTTTTGTTAGGAAATTAAGTTGTAATGTAAATAGCTTTAGAAGAAAGATTTTATTAGATAATGTTTATACGTGCCTAAAGGTGTGAAATATTAGCTTAATTAAGTTAATTTAGGAGGTAGTAGATCCACGCTGATTTCAGCATGAATGGGCCGGATCGTCCGGGGAAGTACTACCCTCTCATAGAAGATCGACTTAAGAGTAGTAGTATCCGTACTACTGCGTTTTGTTCGGTGAGTGAGAGCGCCGGAGGCCCAATTTCCCCCCTTTCCTCTTTCCTCACCTCCCTCATTCCCTTCCCCTAACCCCATTCCCAGCTGCCATGATGGAGACCACCATACCAGCAGTTTAAGACGATGGCTTTTAGTATGGTGGCCGCCACTTCTGGATTCCACTGACTGCTTACCATCAGCCGGGGTGGAGTCACTTTGATAAGCTACAATAAAAAAAAAATTATAATATGTTTGAAGCTTAGAGCATTAAACCGCTCTAAGGTTTGAAGTAACATTATAACAGTTATAATATCGCATCCATAGGACAACAAAGTCGTAAGTAGATACCTTAACGCCATAATTTTTTATTCATATATAATTATATAAGTAATTGAAATACTTAAGAGTTTTACTTTGCATCGCGTATTTTGTTGTTTTTTGACTGTTTAAATAGCCAAATTAATAATAATAATAATATTCTACCACATTCACACAGCGCCATCTAGCCCCAAATTAAGCAATTATATTTGCTTGTGTTATGGGTACTAAACAACTGATATACTACTTACATACATTTTTTTTTGTAAATACATACATATTATAGATAAATTACACCCAGACACAGAACAAACAATCATGCTCATCACACAAAGGATTGTCCTGGGTGGTAATCGAACCCACGACCTCCGGCTTAGCAGTCAGGGTCACTAACCACTAGACCAACATGCCAGTCGACATATTAAAAAAATATTACATACGTATCACGCTTGTCTCCAATAACGGGGAAAGCAGAGTCTATAGACTGTCAAGTGCTACGATCCGTATCATGGATCTTTTTATACACGTTTATCATTTACTGTGCTTGTTATTTGACCTTTTTTTTTTTTTTTGTACGACTAAGGTGACAAACAAGCATACGGCCCGCCTGATGGTAAGCAGTTACCGTAGCCTATGGACGCTTGCAACACCAGGAGCATCACTAGCGCGTTCTCGACCCTGTTAAAAACCTTTTAACTCCTTTCTTGAAGAACTCCATGTTGTAGTCTCTCGGGAAAACCTCGACGGGGAGCTCATTCCACAACCTTATCGTACGAGGGAGAAAGTTTCTCTGAAACCTCACTGTACGGGACCTAAGAGGTTCTAAGGTGTGAGGATGAACTCCCAGCCGATGGCGGGAGGTGCGATGATAAAAAGTGGCCGTTGGCACCATCCTAAACAATTCCTCAGAACACAGCCCATTATACAGGCGATAGAATACACATAAGGAGGCAACGTCTCTCCTTAAGCCTAGTGATTCAATACCGCCTGTTAGCTTGGGATCGTCGACAACTCTTACAGCACGCCTTTGGACCGCGTCAAGCGGCCCAAGCTGGTATCCGGGTGCTCCCGCCCAAAGATGGCAGCAGTACTCCATGTGGGGACGAACTTGAGCTTTGTAAAGCAATAGTCTTTGCCCCGCACTGAAGTACCGCTTCGCCCTGTTGAGCACACCGAGCTTTTTGGAGGCCAACTTGGCTTTAGCCTCCAGATGACTGCGGAACTGGACGCTGCTGGAGATGTCGATTCCAAGGATCTCAAGGCTTTCAGATGTTGTAAGGGCTGTGTCTTGGAATTGCGGAGTATCTACAAATGGAGCTTTTTTAGCGGTGAACGCGCAGACTTGTGTCTTGGTGGGGTTAAATTGGACTAGATTTAGTCGTCCCCAATCAGAGACTCTGTTAAGAGTTTTTTTTTGCCAATACTTCACCTATTTTCCGTGTATGTTTAGGGCGATGCTACTGATTTACCGCCATTTCTGCTACATAAATCTTTTTAGCTATTTTATTTCTCTCCATGTTAGCCACGTATCCAAACTGCGTGCTCCTTCTAATTTTAGTTACTATATCATTTTATATCATATTTTCCTATAAAAGAGAAAAATATCAGTCACTATTTCTTTCCTGTATATTTCTTTGCGAACTTTTCTAAAGCACGCTACAAATTTTGATACGGTCTTCACTATCGCTTACAGATTTTTCCGGGAGATTATTGAAACAAATCAAAATATGTCTGGCATAAGACCGACAATTTCGACGATATGTAATCAACTAATCAATAATTATGTCGTAAAACATATTTGTACCCACGTGCAAAGCAGGGGCGGGTCAAAAGTATCATACACAAATCGTCCCTGTTCAATAGTAATAGTGTTCTATTTTTAAAGACGTATACATATTTTAATACTTTATTCTTCTAGTAAAGTTTAATGAATAAAACAAGAGATCATTCTATACAAGTTTTGTATCACGTGTCGTCGTGGGGGTGGTTTACCTCAGCGTGATGTTTCAATCCATAACATTGCCTTTATAAATCAGTTACGGGGAAAACGCTCCTATACTTTTATCATAAGATATACTTTCCCAAAACTTATGTGATGCAGTTACGCCATTCTTAATTTGCAGAACTATATACTGTTATTAAAATTATACTTGTTTTGAGCATAATTAATGACAGCTTTTGTTGTAAATGAGGGTAGGACATGCAAAATGAATTTAATTGAAATGTTAGACAAATCAATATATTTTGTGGAGTTACTGTTTTATTACTAGCCGTAGGGGATCATCTATTTAAAAAACGATGACGGTAATTAGATACAAAAAGTTAGTTTGCTTATGAGAGGTAAGTATTAGCATTTTAAATTTTAAAATGCTAATCATAAATATTTAAGAAACATTTAAAACGAAATGATTGTCATAGAGATTGGCAATTGCAGAATTTGAAGATATTTTTTTGTTAGTCTCAATTTTCTCACGATATTTTTCCTTTACTGTCAGTAAAGTCCAAGATAGGTTTCCTATTTATTAAAAACACATCTATATATTCTACTTTTAGGCTAAGCTTGTGTAATAAAGTAAAACATACTATTTAATAATATGCTTACAAATAAGATTGTGATCATTTAATTAATAGATACCATCGTAAAATGGCTACCAGATAAAATATTTGGAGTATAAAAGTCAGGTGTAAAGGCCATAAATAACTGTCGTAACATTCTTACATTAACGACCAATAAGTAAATGCTTTAATAAGCTTTTTGTAATTTGTAATTTTGAATGAATATGGATAACGCAAACTGTTATCTAAGAAATACAATAAATTTAGATATATGGTACGACTGTTAGTACGACACGAGTGAATTTGAAATAAATAAATTAAGTAATTTGTGATTTAAATGCACGCTATGAACAGTTATACCGAGGCATTGCGTAGGTACTTTTCTGTTATGATTTCAGTTTTATTTTGTCTTGTTATGTACTGTTTTATGGCAACTAAAGTGGACACAAGCATACGAGACAGTAATCTTTCGATCATCAATTAATTTCTTACTAAATTGTCCGTGAACAAAAATGATAGCTACATTTTTCCATGTCATTGATAACATAATCTTAACATAATTTAAGGGTACTCAAATCGAATATAAGTCATATATCGTACATTGTCCACTCATTAGACCGTACGTCCTAAGTAGTATAGCGTGACAGGCGTTTTGTACTAGCAATTATGCTTGAACCGTGGCTCGAGAATTTACACCTCAACAACTTAAGGTCATAAAATTAATTTGTTTAGTTTATATTTTATTAGTTATGTTTTTATTTTCACACATTTTACAAATAGAAAATACTATTTTATTTATTTATTGGTTTATTGTGGTTAGACTTTCTTGTTTATTGATGAACAAAAAGGCGATTTACATCATATCAATAGCCTAAAAACATCAGACCTCAATAGGCCTCTCCCAAAGGCAGATGTTTGTCATAAACACCACGCTTGTCTGATTGACAGTGACTGCAGTAACATAACTACAAAATAACATAATTTAATTTTAAACAGAACAAATAATATAACTTTTTTTCGTCGTTACCTACAAATGCTAATACATTTTTTTATATCTGAATTCACTAGCTAGCACTTGTTGTTACACTAGTAGTCATATAAGAGGAGTGGAAATAGGTATGTAGTAGTCCATAATAGTGCATTCGATGCCTCAGCACTACATTACATAATAATATTCTACGTTATCAACAACAGAACACGTGTAAATTGACGTGGATTACACAAAGATAATATCTAATTACGTATAGTCGAAAGGTGAAAAAATGATTATAACACTTTATATTTACATCACGTACTTTATAATCGCGAATAAAATTTTGTATAATTAATACAAATTGAAATGATGTACCTAGATTTTTATGATGTTCGCATCTTTATCTTCAGTAGCGGATCCAGGGGAGATGCTAAATGGCTCAAGCTCTAAACTCATCCACATGCTCCAAAAAAACATTATGTGCTTATAGTGTTTATCTTAATAAATCCCAAGCTCCTCCCTAAACTCAAATCTGGAGTCAAGTTAAGCCCCTCCCTTCTCCCCTAAACCCAAATCCCGAAATCCTGGATATTTTGTCTATTTCAAACAGAAGGTAGGTATAAAACAAAATCGCTGTTTTCTTTTGTTTCACCGTTATCTTCTTTTAAATCACGCACGGAATAGATTTTTACACACAGCGCCATCTAGACCCAAAGTAAGTAAGTAAGCATATAATGCATATATTATAGCTTGTGTTATTTGTTCTAGAATGCGGATATACATACTTAAATACTTTTTTTTTGTAAATATATACTTATTACACATAGAAACACCCAGATCAATGCAAATATTTTTCACTGAGCGGGAATCGAATCCGCTACCTCTGCGTGGCACTTCGTACACTGTACCACCAAACTACCACCAAACAGAGGCATATTATGGTATTCACTACCATTTAAAGATTTTTGTCTAGAAAGTTTATACGTGCATATAAACTAAAAAAAGAAAGGAAAAGATTAGTAATAATGTCGTAAAAATATATGAATACCTCATGCAAAGCCGGAGCGGGTCGATAGTCACATAACCAGTAATATTCACAGCTGTCCAATAATAATTTTTAACTGCGACATTTCTGAATCAGGATAAATGGAGGTGCATTTGTTGATTGTGAGTTATTAAAGGTCAATGCTAAGAGGTTATGTTTTGGCGCAATCCTTTCAACTGGCCTGTTGTTAGTATTAAATATTAATAGTTTAATTGAAACTATCATGCGAGTTACTTCCGTGTATGAGTAACATGTGTTAGATCCTATTATTTAATACCCACCTACTTGTTATATTATGTAATGTTTCGCATAAAAATAAAGTAACATAAATCTTATATTTGCGTAATAACTTGTTAATATCGATAATACGTATGGTCTAAAATACAATTATTTTTTAAAAATCCGTCTAATTCTTAAAATTAAGTAAGTAGTATTTAGGTTTTGAATTTATATATTACTAGCCTTTCTCGGCGCGGTTTTCCCACTTTAAGTTACATCTTTGGCTACTGCTACGCTGCCGTCGCCAATAGCGTGATGTTATGTCTATCCTATATCCCTCCTTAAGAACTGAGCTATCAAACGCAAGAATTATTCAAATCCGACTGGTAATTCCGGAGATTAGCGCGTTCAAACAAACAAACTCTTCCGCTTATTATTAGTCATAGAATATAAGTCCTACCTACTACTAAAAAAATTTTTTTTACGTTGTTTGCAACTCTCACTTTTATTTTCATAATTTGTAACAACCTGAGTTAATCACTTGTTGAAGTTCTTCTTCTTCTCCTTTTTTTTGGCAACAGAGCCGACGATTGTGTCAGCTATTTCTGCCAGCGTCAAGTGTAGAATAATATTCTTGTTGATGATATTAATGGTATATTACAATGATAAAATAGAAAAATGTGGATGAAATTAAATGACAACCATCTTCCGTGAAAACAAAAGATGGACTCCGTGAAAACCCTTGTTGAAGTTGTTGATATTTTTCAAGGTCATTGCGTCATTCAATACCGTCATTGTTATTCATTACTCATTGAAAGCCATCTAGTTCTAAACTAATGCAACATTGAGTATGTCAGATCCGCCATTGACCTCTAATCCTACTGTTTTAACAAAGAACTGCCCCCTCGTTGCATAACAGTATCAAAAGCTGTGAAAAGATTGTATAAAATAACATTAACTAATAGCTTTAATATTAAAAAATAAAAAATGTCGTATTTCTCGTCCATGGCAACTGAGTATCTGTGTAATGTGACAGCTATTTTTGACAGCGTGAAGTGTAAATTAATTTTCTCTTTGATGATTTACACTAAAGTTTGTTACTATGATAATAAAAGTAGAAAAAAGCAAAATTTTATACTTACTTTTAATATTGTAAATAACATTTACAGCATTTAATATTGTAGGTAAGTACTTAAATAATTAAGTATTTAAATTTAATACTATACTTATTCGTCTTCGACAAAAAATATCCTTAAATTATGTAATGTATTGATAAATGCGAGTGAAGACAATAAAAAATCAATAGCGTTATTTATAAGTTATATTATAATAGAGTACCTAGATATCTGCTTACCTCTTACCTCTGAGACAGGCGTGATATTTGTCTGCGAGCAATCTAGCAACGTAACATTCTCGTAACAGTACGTTCCGTTCTTACTATAAGCTCCGTTGTTTGTACAATGAATGGTAAACGTGTAATGTCACTAGCAATAATAACTTTGTATTCCAGTGTGATAATATGAAAGACAAAGTTAACTTTGCAGTTATCAAACATTTAAATTGATTCCTTTTTATCAACAGCAGAAATATCTTTGTACTCCATTGTGATAATATGAAAGACAAAGTTAATTTTGCGTTCATCAAAACATTTATTAATTGATAAATTATTTTTTAAAAACTACTCTGGATTAGCGCTTAAAACAAATTTACATCAAATAAAATCTATTATCGATATAATTTTATAGCTATAAATTACATACCGAGGTACTTGTTATCTTGTTCAGATAGACCTATACCTATTCTAAAAATACATGCAAAACAAAATATTACATAACAAAAGATCTCGCATATTATTATTTGTTGTATCGTTCTAGAAATCGAACCAGCCAGCAACTCGGTCAATGACTCACTCGCGGCAACACAGCGACGTAAATAGCACTCAACGACGATCACCTTCAAACGGTATTATCACCGTGTAAGGTCGATAATCGCGTAGCATTACTTTATCGAACGAAACTTGTGGAACGTTCTCGCACTGACGATATAGCGTCATAGCGCTCGCCGCTCGCCATGTTTTTACCAGACGGCGCAGTCTACCATTCATTGTTGAATATAACGCTACGTTCGCTATTTTCGCAGCGAATTTGTTATTAAAACAGTGTCTTTAAGTACAATATCGTGTGTATTAAGTATTTATTAAGTTGAATTTGTGTTTTTAGTGTGTATTAAGCAATATGCAGGACTTAAATGAAGATAGAAGCGAAAGCGCTGAGAATAATAAACAACCAACCGATTCTAAGATTAAAGGGTTTGAAGATGCTATCAAAAATTTGCAAGAAGATGTAGATTGGGTGATAAATCTTAATAGGAAACAAGAAATGACGCTTCAGGGAGTTCAGACTACGGTTGACACACATGAGAAGATATTTAAAGAGTTGCAGGCGCTTAAGAAACAGAACTTGGAAGACTCAGAGCCTGTACACCTGCCGTCCAAGTCTTCTGATGCAGCACAACAGCCTCCGGTGACGGTGATCAATTATAAGCTAGCATCTACTGAATCCTATCAGCAAACTTCAAGAATTCTGAGTCCTTCAAGAAGTAGAAAAGATATGGCAACTCAGGTATGGTTTGGGACTCGGCAACAACTAGGAACTCTGCAACAGCCAAAAGCTCAGCAACAGCCAAAAACTCAGCACCGGCCAGATGCTAGACAACAGCCAGACGTTCAACGTCAGCTAAAAATCGATCGGCAACCAGAAGCTCAGCTACAGCCTGCGATAACTAAGAAATACGACAAACAAGGCAAGATGGATTATATTTTATACGTAAACTGTATCTGCAAGTGGCCTGAATGCGATGCACCTATTGGCACCTATGATGCATTCCGCCAGCACCTGAAAACTGTTCATGCCTTGAATGTCAAATCAGTCACCCAAGTACGGGCACAGATAAAAAGGGTGGGCCAACTAGCGGTACAACTGAAACGTGAGCGTGATCGTCTGACTGCTGTGATGCGACATCTTCATAAAGGTCGGGGTATCAGGCCTCAAACAAAACGACGCAAACCACCCATACCGAATAATCAACGCAAGCGACCACAACCATCACGGCCATCTCTTGTAGAGGCTGAAATGCTTGATCGTGAGTATTACAAAACAAGTAATGTTCGGCCCCCAGCATCATACGAGTCACTCATTCGACAGGCTATACTAGAATCTCCAAACAAACAGTTGTCGCTAAATGAAATTTATTACTGGTTTGAAACCACTTTTCGCTATTATTTTGCTAATCCTGGTAAATGGAAAAATAGTATACGTCATTACCTCACGTGTACCAAATCTTTTAAGCGTATGGGTGATGGATATGGAGTTTGGACAGTAGATGAGGCTGAGTATCAAAAGAGAAGACGCATAGGCCAAGATACTGTAGTTTACCGACCCTACACTGCAGATTACACCAGCAAAGCGCCTCCCAACGTAACCGTTTCCGACTGTAACCCATCTTGTCAAGATAATATAGTAGACTTAACTAGCGATACAGAAGATGATAGGCCAAAAATTGACGTTTTTGACATAGAGTTTGACGAGCTTAATATCGAGCATGATAGCGATATAAATACTAATAATGAAGATGAAATTAATTCAATTGAAGATGAATATAACTTTGAGGGTGGTGAGGACACAGACGCTGCTGCTGATGATAATGATATAAAACCAGACGTGGATCTCAAAATAGAAACTGAGGATGTAAATGATACCAGTGATGCTAAACCTGACGTTAATACAGTTGAGACCAAACCTAATTTGAATGCTATTGAGCCTGACTTTATGATACTTGATGAAGATTCAGATACGGTGACCATTTACTATGGGTAATTGGCCCTTATGACAACCGATAATCGATGTATTCCTAGAAATTACATTAAAAGTTTGTCTAGAAATTTCTTTAAAGTTTGGAGGCCGGCAGTGATTATGTAAAACAGAGCCCGATGCTGCTTTCGAAAGAACGCAACTGCATTGAGCAAGATACAAAAAAATGTACTTTATTAACATTACAACTAGCCTGTTGGCGTAGTGTTTAGTGACCCTGACTGCTAAGCCGGAGGTCGTGGGTACGATCCCCACCCAGGACAAATCTTTATGGGATGAGCATGATTGTTTGTTCTGTGTCTGGGTGTAATTTATCTATAATATGTAGGTATGTATTTACAAAAAAAATGTATATAAGTAGTTTATCAGTTGTTTAGTACCCATATCACAAGCAAATATATTTGCTTAATTTGAGACTAGATGGCGCTGTGTGAATGTGGTATTATTAAAAAACTGTATCTTATATCATGCACTTACGTTCTTTCTTAAAATATCTTGACGTGGATTTGAGTTAAATTGTAAAAATTGGCTGTTTTAGAGGTAGCAAATAAACGAGCGATTAAAAGCGATTTTGTTGCAAACTAAAATAGATCTTAACATGCATACAATACAGCACATTTGGACTGTGGAGTGTATATTTAAAATGCTGTGATTTTATATTATTTTTATGTATATTGAGTAGGGGGTGGTACTTGATACAATAAAGAGCTAAGGTTGCTCTTGACCAACGTGTGACCTTGAACTTAGGTCCGAATTTGTAAAGGTGTCCTAAACCAGTTATTTTTAAATACGTGCACTTATCTGCCACAATAGCTTGTTTATTTTTAAGTTTATTTTTTATAACTATCAAACCTTAGATTTCAAGAAAAGGTTTCAGCGTAGGACCAGAGTTAGGTACCTAGCTTTGGTCTTACGCTGAAACCCTAAGCTATTGTATCGAGGACTTACACCTTATTTATTTTCGATAATTATTGTACTTTTACTGTATATATATAGTCCTTATTATTATGTCATAGGCTAAGAAATAAATATTATATTGTTATCTAGCTTCCCGCGGCGTGATTCCACGTCTTTGGTTACTGCTCTGCTCCCGTCGCCAGAAGCGTGATGTTACATAGCTTATAACATTCCTCAAGAACTGGGCTATCATACGAAAAAAAAATTATTCAAATCGACTGGTAGTTCCAGAGATTAGCGCGTTCAAACAAACAAACTC
This sequence comes from Parascotia fuliginaria, assembly GCA_963082885.1. NCBI lineage: Eukaryota > Metazoa > Arthropoda > Insecta > Lepidoptera > Erebidae > Parascotia > Parascotia fuliginaria. Next base: position 2,535,720 of record OY720197.1, on the reverse strand, counting down.
TTCCACTTTAAATAAAATTGTTATTGTTAATTGCATTAATTATTGTAACTTAGTTAATTATTGTAATTTCTCATATCACAAGTACCTGAGTACTAAAATGTCACCTTAAAAAGCGTGGTTATTAAAAGGCTTTTAAGCCTTTAGGACCGATGTACCTATATTTTAAATGTAAATTATTGAAATAATGACAATAAAATAATATTTTTTTTAAATAGTAATTTTATTCCAATTTTGTTAGAACAAATTTTGACTATTATTGATTAAAATATGCATTATTTCTACAATGTTTAGAAAAAATAAGAAGAATTACGAGAACCTACGTCCATAGGTTTCGGTGGTTATCAACTTATCTCTTAGTACCATCAATTATACAGTATGCTTGTATGTCACCGAAGAAGAATTATGACTACTTTCTAAAGTAATTTTTGTTTCTAATGCTATACTTACGCAAAAGAATGAGTGATTTTATTATCAGAAACAGATATTCTATTATGCATTTAATGTCTGCCATTTTAATAAAAAGATTAAAAAAAGAAAATTATCGCCAAACACAATTATTGTTCCAACCCGCACATTGGCCCTCACGTTGGTCCCAACGGAGCTCGTCCAACAACTGCCAACGCTCCGCCAACGTTAAGGCCGCCGTAGTATTTACCAAATACCTACACACGTTATAATCGGAATAGTGACAAATTATGTCGAATATAACCCGACCAAATTGAAAAACATTTCTTTTCTAAACTATAGTTTATTTGTTGTTTCATTTCAACTTTTTCTTACCTATATCAAAATAAGTTTTTAAATTTGCGTTCTAATAGATGAGAATGTTTATGCATCTGTGTTATAATGTTATGTTATTGATTGCCGCTCTTAGAAGAAAAGGCGTAACTAAAAGATATTACACAGAAAAAACATTTTCTAAAATAAAAATAAAATAAAATAACATTTATTTCAAACAATACTAAAATCCATATCTTGTTAATATACAAAAATCTTGAAAACTATGTTAGTGTGTCGTCTACAATCTATGCCATCGCACTTAAGGCTGATTTTTCTGCAGCTCTTAGTAGATAGTTAGTAGTTCTTTAGTAGATAAGTGGTTTAGTGGTACTGTGTGAGGACTGGCACGCAGTGGTCCTGGTTTTGATCGCCGGATAGATAAGATTATTAAGATTTTCTGCCGACAAAATCTCAGTATTAGCCCGAAGTCTGGAATTGTGCCCGTAAATGGCAACAGGCTCGCTCTCTAGAAGCTGTATAGCTGGTTTCTTGTGGACGTTATGTGCTGCCTATCCCTTCAAAGAAAAAGGTGTGAATATGTCATTGTTATAGTGTAACCAATACACACTTTTTCAGTAACGCGTGAAAGCATCAATCTGAAATTTATCGAATACTCTAACTGCAACTTTTTGAAGCAGTGATAAGATTAAAGTATGCCGTATATTACGTTTGTACGAAACCCTCGGCGAGTCCGACTCGACTCGCGCTTGACCGGTTTTTTATGTAGGCTAGCCTTTCGCAGCGCGGTTTCACACGTATCTTTGACTGCTGCTCGCTCCTGTCGCTCGTAGCGTGATGTTACATAGCATATAACCTGTCTCAAGAACTGACCTATCAAACGCAAGAGAATTATACAAATCCGATTAAGTAGTTGCAGAGAATAACGCGTTCAAACAAACAAACTCATCCGATTCATTAAAAATATTATTATAGATTTAAAGGAAGATTATTCTGGCGGGTACTTAGACCGTTTTAATTATTGGAACTAAGATAATTAATTGTATTTATCTTTACATTCTTGTTTGGTAATATGTTATCACTTATGATGTACTTATAAGTAGATAAATGGTTATGCAATTAATTTGTCGAATTAATTAGTCCCTGATAACAGTGATAATGATAACCTAAGTATTAAACGAGAACAATCATACCTACTTAATTATACTCAACTAGATTTTTGGGCGCGGTTTCACCCGCGATAAGTTGCATCTTTGGTTACTGCTCCACTCCCGTCGCTTGTAGCGTGATGTTACATAGGTAACTTTTCTCAGGAACTGGGCTCTCAAACGCAAAGACAATTTTCTCTAGCCTCACAAACTTTAACTCTTAATAATATTAGTATAGAGTATAGACTTCCGGCCCGGCTGCGCTTGAATGTACAAATCTTTGAAATCCACGGTTTTCCTTTACTATAATATTATTATGCATACATGTATGTATTATACTTTCATACCTATGTATAAGTTCGCTTCTCAGAACTGAAAAATAAAGAAAAGTTGCTTCTCTGAAGTGGCAATGGGCAGGACACATTCACGCCTTTTATCTCCGAAGAAGTAGGCAGAGGTGTTTCTTATCCACCCACGTCTCGCCATTTTTTAAATTTTTTTTTTTCTATGACACTGAAAGGGTTAAGGCAAAATCTTTGCCTACCACATTTCTATTTTACATATTTTATAATTTTTACATATTTAACCCTTTACTCTTCTAATTATTGTCATAACTAACCCGTAAACGCTCACTTGTCGAACCATGACACATTGCCGTAAAAATATTGTTAGTCGTTACGCCTATTTTTTAGTAAGTATGTTATTAATTTAAGTACAAGAATAGTATCATAATTTTAAATAAGTGACGTAGGGTTAAAACGGGAAGCGATAGCGATGATTTTAAACCGGCGCAATTGCCCTTTTTAATTTTATAACATTTGCGTGTTTTACAAACTTCTGTACTTTACAAACTTGGGTAATTTATTCGAATATTGTATGAAATTTTGTGTTTTTTACAAAAGTTTAATGAATTTAAATTTTAAACGGTGCAAGAATGGCTAACACGTGATATTAAAAAAAATAAATAAAAAAAGCTACTGCTATATTTCATAATATCTCGGCCAGCAATGTTGATTAGTGCTTGCACATACAGAGTTTTAAAGTTATGTTTCCTTAAAAAAACAGCAATTTTTCAATGCCGGTACTTTGTACCACACGGCTTCCAGTAAAGGGTTCAGTTTCGTAACCCTTTGACGGCTTCGTTAACCCTTCGTTAAGTGACGAACGATACAGTTATTTTATGGTTTGTTATACCCATTAATGTTTATGGGGTCTGGTAAATTGATGATCATGATTTGAGTAATTATTGGCGTTTGGAATGGCTAAGGCTTCATTGTTTAAGGAGAAAGAGACAACGGCCATTGTGGCAAATAGTATCTAACTATTATAAGATGTCCACTGCAGGGCAAAGGCCCTTCCCAAAGGACTGAAAGAAGAAGGTTGACTATTGACTACCTCTGTGGTTCAGTGGCACTGTGTACGGACTGGCACGTATAGGTCGCGGGTTTGATGCCTGCTTAGTGCAAATATTTGTGTGCCTGCACATGACTATTCGTTTAATCATCAGAATACATGATTGTATTGATCTGGGTGTTTCTATGTATAATATGTATGTATTTACAAAAAAAAAAATGTATATAAGTTTATTTATGACCCATATCACAGGCTATAATATATACTTACTAGGTCTATGAAGCGTTGTGTACCTAGTTGAAAAAAAAAACTTTTGCTACAGTTACCGCGTTTAGCAGGCAAATCGGAGATGATTTTTAGTATGCAGGTAACGTTTTTGACCGTTACTTGGTCTTGCCTTAGTAGCAGAAGTGCACACGCAATTTCGTTATCTATGCTCTTTTCCAGAAACAATTCCAGGTTCCAAAACTAATACTGAGAAATTTTCTATAAAAACATCTATTATCAGTCTACCCGAGTATCGAAGCCTGGACCTCTGTCTCTGTAGTTGTACATAATTACTACTGAACCATGACAGTCTTCAATCAAACTCGATATCTTTAGATTAGATAATAAAAAATAACCTTAACATTCTTCTTCTAAAAGATGGACGTATATAAAAAATCCAATGTAATTTTATTTCTCATTCTTATTGTGATATACCCAAATGATGTATGTTCGCCACCCCATGTGGAAAGCTAACAAGCGGTACCCCGAAATATCTCAGAGTAACGATGTGTTAAGTATCGCTTACACTGTAAAAGATAAGCTATGAGAAGCTATGCTCATGGAATAGTTTTTATATTAACGAAGTTGACGAGCGTTCTACGAGTATAATCTATATCTATACTAGGTACTAATAAAAGTTACAAGAGTTTGTAACTTTTATTAGTACCTAGTATAAATAATAGTATAATAGTAATAATAGTACGCGCTAATCTCGGATTTGAACAGTTTTTTTTGCGCTTGATAGCCCAGTTCTTGACAAAGATAATAGGCTATGCAACATCACGCTAATGGCGACTGCAGTAGAGCTGTAATCAAAGATGTATCTTAACGAGTATGAAACTGCGCTGCGCTAAGCTAAGCTAATTATTTAGAAAGTATCTTGTATTTTTGTAAATTAAGGATGTCTCCAAATATCGTGTGGTTCAACATGGACCCGTTGGTCAATACTTATTACTTTTGTCACCCAATTAAAGCCTGGAACCCATTACCAGCGCATGAGTTTTTATCTAATTTCGATCCTGAGTCTTTTAAGCGGGGCGTCAAAAAGCATCTCACTAAACCACCATAGCGAAGGCCACCATACAGCCAGTTTGATCAACTCAAACTTAGAATGGTGGCCACCACTTCTGGATTGCACTGACTACTTACCATCAGGTAGAGTAAAGTCACATTGGTAGGCTAATAAAACTGTGAAATTTTGTATCTGCGAATAAATGCTTTATATCTAAGTAGTTTAGCGTAAATCTTACTTGCATATCTTCCTGTGTGTGCAATACCTAATACATTCGGCACTGAATCACAGCGCAAGAATGCAAGTCGAATTGAACTCTGTTAGGGGAGTATACTTGCATAAATATACGCTTTATTCATGTGAAAGTGTGACGAATTTGATCAAGTTTTTATCAGGAAGGGACTATGTATTTGTTGTAGTCACTCAATTTTAATCATCTGTCTCTGTCTTTTTAATGTATATTTTAGAGACAAAATAATGTCTAACTTGAACCGTCATTTTTGCTCACTCAAACCTTTCCACTGTGAAATGATTACATTCTATCATTGCCAGGTTGTTTCTTTGCTAGTAGATACCTACTTATTTGGCTTAAGTCATGAGAAAACTCTATTCCTATACAATTAAACACTTGAAATTTTATTTATTTAGTAGATTTGTGTGAATGTAGGCGGGTGTGAAGTGCTTTCTACTTGAAAAGATGACTAATTGTCCACTCCGAGGTAAGTAGGCACTGTATAGGATTATGTGGTGATGACGTAATGGTTAGTAGCCTCTTATTAACAAGGTTGAGGGTTCGAGACCAGGCAAAACAATGTGACTTATTCAAATCTCTTGAATAATAAGTTTGATTTTGTAAGTTCTTTTTCCACTTAGGTACTTACTCAAATACATTTTAGTAATTAGGGCGTAAATAATTTAACGAAGCTATTTCACTGGAGTCTAGTTTTAAATATTAATACTGTCACAGCTCCTTTTCCGTAGTCACTTCGCTTGGCAGAAAACACAGTAAAAAAACTTATGGAAAGAGATCCCATATTCAAGACCGAAGATCAAATTTCCATCTACATACTTACTCACAAAATTCACTCTTTAATATTAATAGGTATAGAATTCTTCGACAAAATCAAATAGCCCTTGCAAAGCACTTTTGTCCAAGCACTTTTCTTATCTAAAACAGTGTTTGCCATAAAATTTAATTGTATCAGCTCTCTACAGCATCCGGTTGACATTACTGTGATACTGTATGTTTGTCTTGTACGATTTTTCTCAGAAACGGCTGAGCTTTAGATAGCGGTGTTTGTGGTGGTTTCTTGTTGCTAATTGTGTCGCTTATTTTAATATTAAAGAGACCGACAGGAATTGACAGGTCTTGACAGAATGAAACAAAAGGCGATTACAGAAGGAAACAAGCCATGATAAGAGAGTTTTATTTGCCTATCAAAATGCCTTCACTCGGCTTCATGGTAAGCAGTCAGGGGTCCTGAAGTGGTGAATACCATATCAATTGGCATCGCGACTGCTGGTATGGTGGATCCCAATATTGCGGTTTTGTGAAATGCTTTTTTCACGCAATTTTAGGGTTCATTGGAAGGAAGCACATACCCTGGTAAAGTGTTCCAGGTTTTAATTGAGCCCAACTAGCCCCTTGGTGCTCCTCCCTTTTCCTTCCTCACTAAGCATTATATCTGCAATGCTTAAAAAACATAGCCATGTGGTGAGGGTTACTAATAAGAATAACCATCAGGTAAGCGGCTTGTTTGCGACCTAATTTGTAGAATAAAATTATATAAAAAGAAATTCATTTTGTTTAAAACACTTTAATTTTCACTTTAAAAGTTACCTACTTCAGTCTCGTTTGTGACAAAGGCGGCTAACTGAACAGCTAGTCCACATCAAAAGAAAACAAAATCATAAATTAATTTAAGTCATTTAACAAGAGTCAAACACGCCTTCTATGAATGGGACCCGCCGCGCCATAACTGTAGACCCCTTTAACTACCATTTTACACCCGCATCACCTAAAAACGAATTAAACCTCCTAAATTATAACAAATGAATATTACTATCTCTTTCTAACTTCATACACATGAGTGAAATAGCATCAGCCCTGAAGTTTGTGGGAAAATGTTTAATTATTACAAATGAGTATATCTATCTCATTCAATCACTTTGGATGTAAGTGAAACAGCAATAGTCCTGAAGTTCGTGGGAAAAGAATTTTAAACTGCATATATTTATGCTGTAAATGCTTAAGTTAGTGAAATTGGAGTCAATTGAATCGTTTTATTTAGTAGTAAATAGTAATTTAAGATGCAAGAGATGATATGAATGGCTGATTCATCAAGTAGGTATGAGACCAATCGCCATTCCAGAGTGGCGGCAAGTCACTCAGCCGACCTTACGATAATATTTTTTTACTGTGGCGTATTACATTTAAAGATTTTAGAGATGTCAATAGTAAAATGTAATTAAAAATTTATAGTAAAAAAAGAATCAATTTAAAATCCAGAAAAAAAAATTGAATAATTTTGCTTATATTTTTTATTTTTAAGTGGCAATATAAAATAGTCAAGAACAAGTAGCTATTTACTATGCTTGGACGGTATAAGCAGTCAAATATTAATAGTATGAAGATAAGAAAACGAGATAACAGCTACTAGGTATTAGTCAAATATCAAGTCGTTCGAAGAATAGGTTCGTGAGAATGCTGTAGGTACCTGTAGGTTGGTATGTTCATATTATTTACACGTTTTATAATAGACTAGAAGTCCGCTGTCGCTTTGCTTTGGTATCAAATGTCTCATTCGATCTCACTACAAAGTCCTACGGCAAATATCACAGCAATAGAAAGAAAGAAAGATAGAAAGAAAGCAAATTTTAAAATGCCTGAAATTAATTTGTACATAATAAAATATAGCATTGTTACCCGCTAAATTTATTGACTTTTCAAAGTGACTCGGTAACGTAGATTTTTAGTCAAATCGTTGCAAACAAACATGCAAAAAATTTAATATTTTCTCTTTATAATATTAGTTTAGACTAGCTGACCCGGCGAACTTCGTTCCGCCTAACAGTCGATCAACATTACTTTATTTTTCTAAAATAAAAGAATTTTTCTAAAACAAACTTAACCTAAGTTACTCCTTATTACATCAGCTACCTGCCAATAAAAGTCCCGTCAAAATCGGTCCAGCCATTTCAGAGATAAGCCGGCACAAACAGACAGACAGACAGACAAAAATTTTAAAAATGTTATTTTGGTGTATGTACCGTTTATATATTCATATACATGTAGTAAAAAACGGTTATTTTAATATTACAAACAGACACTCCAATTTTATTATATGTACAGATAGATAAGATTCTTCTAGACACAGAACACAAGAAATAGGTTATAGTTATAAAACTTGGCTACGAGTCTATTCGACCCTTAGGGTCGAATAGACTCGTAGCCTTGGTATAGGTTTGATACTTTCTTGGTTTGAGTACCCATTCGACCCCTGGGATAACAGCAGCTCTATGTCCTATCCACAACCTTTCATGTGTTCTGTGTTTCTAGAACATTCTTTTATCATGGCTGCAGTCGCAGAGTGATTACACGAAATATAAATTAAAAGCAAACTGCAGCTATTTCGCCTATCTAATCAATACAATGGTTGGGTGTCGGACAATCGATACCACTAAATATGAAGATGCCCTTCCCTACACAAACGGTCAATCAAGCCAGCTCCCCACGGAGATGGATTGAAGGGTGAGCAGAGGGGTTTCTTTTAATTCATTTTGCAAAGTGAACAATATTGTTTTTAGTTTGTTGATTTTATAATTGACTAGTCGCCAGCTTCACACTAACATGTTTTTTTATTATCTTTAAACGCAGTAAACGATAGTGATCCAAATTTGTTGCGTAGTTAAGAAGTTAGCGATCTTATTTTGTATTTTGACTGCCCTCCTGCCCGAGAGTAGATAGTTGTGGCGAAGCTCCCTTTTTCAGAGTGCGTTTCACTGACGCGGAGCTGGGCAGAGTGGAGAGGAGCGAACCGTAAATTGGTCAATCACAATGCTCGAAATCTCCACTCCACATCAGTGGAAATACTGTGATTGACCAATTCACGGTCAGCTAATATCCACTCCGCCCAGCTCCGTGTCAATGGAAGAGGCCGCAGTACATATTATCGTGAAAGCCTTTGATTACTACGCTTGCTCAAGGCGGATTGGCAATTTCAGTTCTATTTTTTAACTGTTAGTCCTATGCATAAAGTAAACTTAGAAAATTTATTTTAAAGAAAGAAAGAAAAGCAGTTTTATACGATTACATGGCTAGGCATTTACCCGGTTTTAAACCTACATCTGTCTATAGTAGACAGGTATCTTAGATAGGTAAGTAAGTTAGTTTGAGTTTTAACTGTACTCTATGGTAAAACAATCATAGGCTTCAGACACTTGAGACAATAAATCAAATCAAATTTTATTTTGTGGTTAATTAATGTTTATTGAGAGGTGTGAAGGGACTGTTATTTGTGGTAGGTACCTACGACTTAACACAAGGTCAACTTGGAGGATGCATTTAGAATGCAGCAAGTAAAAATAACAATTTTATTTGACTTGTATAATTTGTATCAATTACGACGATTGTCCGCGGATTTGCCATTTGAATTATTATCCCCAATCGCAATTCGCAACAATGGCAACATTAGGGTGGGTCAAATATTATCGTATTATTGCCATACAGCTAAATTAAGATGAAACTAGTCCCCTATGGCCGTTTACAATTGAATTTGGTCAATTTATTTGTGCCAATAAACATTTAAATTAGAATGAATGAAAAATAACTATTACAACTCGATTGCGACTCACTTTAAATTGGTTAAAGTAGTAATGTGATGAAAATAACGAAGGCGATAAAATATACTTTAGAAAGTCGAGACCCATTTATTAATTTAGACCGTAACCATGATACCTACGTACCTACTTCAGAACGTCGTAACCAAAGAAGCATATTAAACTCAATGTTTACTTAAAACTAGCTTTTAAGTAGACATTGAGTTTAATATGCTTCTTTTAGAAATAAGTATTTTAAATAAAGTACTATGACATTGACCCAATCAAATAATACTTTAAGAATTTTGTCATAACTTTAAATTTAAAATAAAACAACAACAAAAAACAGTTGTTTTGAAAATTGTGCCTATTATTATTATTATTGGATATTATTTGCATTTGAAATAATATTGTGTCACGTCTTTTTACATATAAGAGTCCAAATAGTTGTAGAAATATTTCGAGAGTATGAGTCATAAATAGTTTTAATATATTCTTGAGTTTAAAATATTCCTAATAATTATCATCTCATGCATAAATTTATGAAATGTTTAAACGCAAAGACATAAATCGCCGCTTATTATGATGTAATTATTAAAATAGATAATAAATAGCAAATAATAAATCAACCTATTAAGTTTGGCACGGCTATGTTTATAAGATTTACGCGGCAGATTCGTGAAATAGTATCTGAACCTTACAAAGCAGTGTTTGCAAAGTGAATTCCAGGAACTGCTCCATTTTCACAAGAAGAACTAAGTTTTGACTTATACGGATAGCGTTATACTTCGAAAAATCTACATGGCCAAAATTGGTTGATTGGGAGAGTGAGAGGGAGGGAGAGAAGAAGATAATGTTTGAAATTTCAAGATATTTACGAAGGCGATAAATTTTAGCAGATGCTTAACTAGACCACAAACGCTTTCATAAGAACCCACTGACGTCATAAGTGACAAAGTGACACGCAGATTTCAAACATTTCTTGAACCGAACAAGCACGTGGGTGTATGACAATTGTCACCAATTCACCAATACGACGTAATTGACGAATATAAGTTTTGTAAACTTGGTCATATTTGTTGGTTCTGTGGGGCATTTAGCATGGCTAGTTAGTATGCTAAGAAAGTGTTTGTATATCGTTAAGGAATTGTGCCTTAGTAATAAAGCTTTGGCTTAATTTTAATTAAATGTGTATTTTATACAATTTACAGCGACAATGTCTTAAGATATAGTTAAACTTTGGATATTGTACCTATTGCTATTATCGACGCTATAAAAAAGGAAGATACTCAAACTCTACTAGAAAACTCACCATCGGTTTCCACAATTAAATTTTCAAGTCAATATTCGAGAATAAATAGTAGTATCCTTTACGTTACATTTCATTTCAACAATTTTACCCAATTACTGTAATGGCACTAGTAAATTAAGTACACTTATATACAGACTTGGTCAATAGGTTACGTGAGTTTTGACCCTATTGTATTAAGATCCTTAGAGTCAATATTTGGTGTGTAAGTCTGATTATAAAAAAGATTTGACGTCTATAGACTAATTTTGGCAAAAATTCAAATTCAAATTCAAATTCATTTATTCAAATAGTAATTTTACATAATTTTACAATATAATTTTGGCAAAAATAAAACAATTACTACCGAACCATTACTAAAAATTGAAGGGTTCTTAAAACTTTTTAATTATTAAACTTATGTTGAGTGCCCACTTACATCGTTCGATTAAAATGGCCAGGCGGCCCTTAATTCTTAATTCCATGCTGTCTCTGTTTTAATATATCATTTTAGTGTCTGTTAAGCTTTAAATTTAAAGTCAGCTGGTACTAAATACATCCAATATTTAGTACCTTCATAGTGTTGTGTTTTAGTTTGCTTTGTATCATTTATGATGACAGTTAATATTACTATGAACCGTATATGAGACGTAAATTAAATTTTGATTTATTTTTGTTACAGGTAATTAATTATTCAGATCACATAGAAGGTTAGGCGGCACAAAATCATTCAACACAGGATGAGCATAAGTGATAAGAACGCCAGCACTGCGATCACTAATCCCCAGTCTGGCAAATGGTCATTTAGGTAAGCAAATATAAGAAATATAAGTAATATTTTTTTTATATTATAGCCTACCAAAGTGACTCCACCCCGCCTGATGGTAAGCAGTCAGTGGAATCCAGAAGTAGCGGCCACTATACCAAAAGCCATTGTCTTAAATTGCTGGTATGGTGGCCTCCACTATGGCCGCTGCGAATGGGGTTAGGGAAAGGGAATGAGGGAGGTGAGGAATAAGGAAAGGGGGGAAATCGGGGCTCCGGCGCTCTCACTCACCGAACGAAACGCAGTAGTACGGATACTACTACTCTTAAGTCGATCTTCTATTAGAGAGTAGTACTTCCCCGGACGATCCGGCCCATTCATGCTGAAATCAGCGTGGATCTACTGCCGTAAGTATATATAATATTTTCTCTCCTTATTAATAATAACATTTTTATTATTTGTGGACGTAATTCGATTGAAGAATTGAGTTTATGACAATTGGTAATGCAAAAAAATTAGACAATTTAGTTCTTAGAGTAAATATAAGAACCAGAGGCGCTGTTCATTAGGGTAGGTACTGTATGTACATCAAAAAAAGTACTGTAGGTACCTTAAAAAGAAAAACGAAACCCATATAGAATAACTTCGTTTTACGTTCATCTGTCTGTATGTTTGTCTATCTTTATGTGTCTGTGTGTCCACCAATAATTTTTGTAACGAATTTTTAATTAAGTTTAGCTTACAATGAGTTTAAAAAGTGCAACAAAGTTTCTTTACGCGTAGATATCTTCAAATGAATCACCTGATGATTCTATCTATATGAATCATAGGCGTATGAGCTCTGTATGCAACGCTGATCATCATGGTACAAATGTATCCAATAGAGCTTATTGGATATTTAGTTCCGCGTTCTTGAGACAAGTGACTCATGGGACTTGATTGGTAGGCTTGTGTTCGTAGGTACTTGTAAAGGGGTATGAGGTCTCAAGTTCAATGTCGAGTTAAAAAGTGAATTTGTTATTTTTTGTAGAAATAAATAGTGTATTTTTCTTAATGCAACTATGTTGGCGAACATGCATACGGCTCGTGTGTTGGTAAGCAGTTACCGTGGCCTATGGATGTCTACAACACCAGAAATATCACGTGTGTAATCAATTTATGTAGTAAAAGTTTAATCAATTTATGTATAAATTTTTCAGAAGTCAAAATCAGATCATCCCCGTGATTTGATTTGGCAGTCCAAGCTTATAGAGCCTAGCTTATACACGTGTACCTATTTAAAGAAATTGGAGTCAGCTGTTTTAATAGCGATAAATTCATGAAGAGATATATCGATTCAATCTATATAGTTTGTTTGTTTGAACGCGCTAATCTCTGCAACTGGCAGTTGGATTTGAAAAATTCTTTTTGCATATGATAGCCCATCAGTTCTTGAGGAAGGTTATAGGCTATGTAACATCACTCTTCTGGCGACGGGAGCCGATAAACAAAGAGGCCAGTGAAACCGAGACGTGAGCAGCTAGTTTTAGCTATAATCCAGAAAAACCACCGACTAACTAGTTTAATTTAATCCAAAAGCTGTCCTTCGATTTAAACCTAACGGTTCTTTATCACTCTCATTTATCACTAACAACCAATCAACCATTAATGCTTTTAATCACCCTTGATGCTCCCATCAACACCTACAGGAAATATCCCATTCACACCAACAAGGTCTATCATAACATGTCTGACTACACAATTATTATGTTAGGACATACTAATTATTATAAAACATGTTTCATATTGATGATGTTAGTGGTGCTAATTTACACTATGAGAAAGTGTGTGTAATTACCTCGTACTAGTTGTTTAATTGTTGTTGCAGTTGCTTAAAGAAACCATTCTGGCACTGACTCTGCTATAGTGGTTACTTTAACCTACAGACAGCTATGGCTTTTCAAAAAATTGCAAAAATAATGCTAAGACAACACGAACAAATAATTGTGCAGTCATACAGGAACGGGTGAGAAGATATGAAATGAAACGAGATTGAGTAAGATGAAAGAAAAGTTTAAGTAAAAAGTACTAGAGAACGTCACTCGGTTTCATCCGCGTGGTTCACGTTCCCGTAGGAGTACGAGGATAAAATATAGCCTATGTTACTCAGTGATAATGTTGCTGTCTAATGGTAAAATAATTTTTGAAATTGGTTCAGTAGTTTTTGAGTTTATTCAAATCTTTCCTACTTATAATATTAGTGTAGATGAGAAATTCTATAAGTTTCTTGATATTAATGTCGTCCAGTGTGATAATACTACAGTAGAACATCTTCAAAACTACCAGAACGACTTCTGTGGTCTTATCTCAGCTTATCATATACCCACTGTATGGTAAAAGAAAGGCCTGAGCATCCCCAGAGCACATTGGCGATTCTCTGTGGACTGAACGAACAGAATATTTTACTCGTAATTCGCACGATTCGCGCTCTGGTCGCTAATATGAAACACCTTCAACATACCATTGTATGCAGTTAATAATTGTCTCATAAATAAAGATAATTACACAACAACGTGTCTATACAAGGAACAACTAGCCTATATTTTTTAATGTCAGCTGTTTATATTACCTTTATTATGTATCTTTGTATAGGTATCTCAATAGTACCTACCTATAAGGCAAAGACATTGTTTTCTTCTGTTTGTTTATCGGGTACTTGTTGGCCACTAAACTAAACTAAAAAAAAATGGTAAGTACTCACGTGCAAAGCAGGGGCAGGTTGTTAGTTAGCCAATCAAAACAGTAACTTTTAACATGGGCATATCTAACAGCTAATTTGTGTATGCTACGAAATCGAACGTTAAATCCCATTTATAACTATGCGATAACGAGCTAGCACAACAGTTAAGTAATTATCATCTTTAAACAGTGAAAGTATGATTTACGATTAAGTACAAGTGAAAACACTTGTAACCTCTTTGTATTTAATCTCTTTTGTGTTATATAGGAAAGAAGTAAGCCCTTTCAACATAGTTGTGAACTTGTATGAGATGTTCATATAGGTACTTGATTTCTGAAGTATTTTGTGGGTTAGGTATTTGTTATAGTTCAAGGCGTTTTCTATACCAGGTCATCTATACTATTTATAAAGCGGAAGAGTTTGTTTGTTTGTTTGAATAATTATTTTTGCGTATGATAGCGCAGTTCTCGAGGAAGGTTATAGAATATGCAACATCACGCTACTGGCGACAAGTAAGCAAACACGCGGTATACGTCAGCAATGTTAAAGATAAACCTGAAATACATTGTCTTCTGCCTGATTTAATTCCATATTGCTATGAACCGGCGCAAAATGAACTCTATTTCTTTCTTTTACTATAGATACTTGTCCAGTTTTGAACCGTCCGTTATCCTGTGCCCTAGTGTATACGATCTTAAAAAATACACACCTTAAAGAAATTTTATTGTTTTAAAAAGTATTTTGGTTAGTTATAGTTCAATAGCGATCATTCAGACAACTAAACGTGAATAATATAGGTAGACACTCAATGAACAAAATCAAAAAAATCTATTATTGTCGTCAAAACAATAGTAAAAGTACTTGAAAATGTACTATATTCTACACAAAAACTGTACTTAAACAGGAAAATAGTAATATATTCAAAAGCACAATAAAATTCTTTTGTCACCTGTTTAAACTCGAACTCATTCAAAATTCGGCTTGAAAGCGGCCATCTTTGTTATGCGCGCGCATTTTTGTTTTAAACGTCAAAAGATTTATGTTTCATTTCCGATGGATTGAGGTTTTTTACTGTTTTTGTAAGTCATTTTAGATTTGAAAAACGTATTTTGGTTTGTAATTGATTTATTATGGTCTTTGTATTTGAATTAACAGTTATAATGAATGGTACAACAATAGAATTGCATTAATTTTGATCGACATTACCTACTGGCTACTCCTATTTTCATAGCCGTGCCTCGAATACTTTTTGTTAGCTTTGCGTTGTTGTAGTTTGCATTAATATAATGCCTCCCATCTAAAATATAGTATGAACCTACAATCCAACCTTTTTTTCGTGGAGATCGAAAAAAAACGACTAACAGTGGCTTTTTATATACCGATCTTTATTCGATCCGATTTTTGCAATGAAATGTTCAGCGCTTAATCACTTTTACATTGTGTCTATATTATGTCTATTATTGACAGCGCTTCAGCGCCAGGATTTTCAAGAATCTTGGACTAAAGTTTGTTTGTATATAGAAAACCACTGTCTGTTTATTGGTTGACAGTTCCATAAAAAAACGAATTTGTGACTATCATTTATGTTCACAAAACACACATTTCCCATTATTTTTGTAATGATACTATAAAATGACTCAGCTTATAAAAGTATAAAATCGTTACAAAACTGTTTAGC
Source organism: Parascotia fuliginaria (assembly GCA_963082885.1). Lineage (NCBI taxonomy): Eukaryota > Metazoa > Arthropoda > Insecta > Lepidoptera > Erebidae > Parascotia > Parascotia fuliginaria. Next base: position 2,519,933 of record OY720197.1, on the reverse strand, counting down.
ATATCAATCGATTTGGAAATCGGTGCAGCGACTCGAGATCAATCGATTGTTGTAATCGATGTTAACGCATACCTTGTTGATTGTAATGTCACTTTGGGTCCATTACCATTTTTTTTTATTTTAATATTATCATAATAGTTATATTTAAATACAATAGCCGTTCTTAAGTAAGGTAAGGTTATAATAAAAAAAAACATACCTAGTCCTTATTATTGACAAGTCATATAATTATGTAATTAGGTAGTTTATGAGCGTGGTTTTCAAGCGGCTTAATTTCTTAGTGGTAAAAAAACACATTTTCTGCCTGCTGCTGCATTGCTTAATATAGGCCTGTCTAGGCTAACGTCCATGAGAGGTAGAACTCAAAAGTCATCATGGCTAACTCCTGGTATGGTTACTTCTACTATAGCGAGTTTCTGAGATTCTTTTTCATGTTCTGCTTACTGTAATGTACTGCTGCTTTCATGCTCGGCTCCAAATTAAAAGAAAACATATATCCTTGCAAAGAGTTTCAGGTTTTAATTTTATAACCAGACAACATAGACTGAGCCTTCTCAGAAAACCAAACTTTCTATGTATCCATAGTTATTTATTACACCTATGTGATTATGAAGTTTAATGGCATATAAAGTATTCGTTTATCTATTGTCTATTCCACACACGCTGTCAATAACGTTATCTGTGCCCGTATAGTTTATTTAAACTGACAACACTTATTCGGGACATGTTTTACAGTCTATGGTATTGTTTTGGTGCCTAAATGTAAATGACATTTGAATTGTATTTCTAATGGGCGCCAAGTCGGTAAAAATAAAAATATATTAAAATATAAGTAAGTAGTATATTATATTTTTTCTTAGAGATGTAGTCAGAAATGTAGTGGTCTATACAAGACGAAACTCGCAACAATTTCGAACTTCGGGCTAGTACTGGGAATTTCTCGGTCAGTAAAACAGCAACTCAATAGTATTTTATACGACCTGAGGATCGATCTTGAAACTTCTACCTCCCAGTCCGTACACAGTACCACTAAACCATCGAAGCGGTTAAAATTTCGGTTTTGTGAACATGGAGTACTTGCAGCCCCCACGGCTTCGCCCGCGCCTTAAATGTCTTTTGTCTCCTTCGAGAACCAGACCGATTTTTGGGATAAAAAGTAGCCTATGTCCATCTTCGGCACCGATCAGGGCCAGACATTCGGGGGAAGATGGGAATAAACCGAATCTATCTCAATCAATAAATTTTCATCGAAATCGGATCAGCCGCTTAGACGCTGAGTGGTAACAAGTACACACACCAGACACACACACAAACTTTCGCATTTATAATATTAGTAGAATTTCATTTAGGTACTACTTACACTAGCTCAAAATATTATTATGAAGAGATATTAATGTGACTATGAAGACATTTCGTCCCAAATTCATAGAGTAAATTTAGGTGTTGACATGCTCCAACGTATCTTAGCGTATGCCACAACACGAGTTGACAATGTGTCTACGTGAAAATATTCCAAACTCGAGACTTAAACAACAATAGAGCTATTTAGACTTATATTCCGTGAATTTTGGAGGTTGTAATGTTTATTTTTAGATATTTTTGTCTTGATTTGTAGCTAAATAAAACTACGCGAGTCGACAGTTTTCTGGAGGTAAAATTGCCCTGCTACCTATTTTAAAATAGTCGGAAAAGATAGGAAGTTTATTACTTATTCATAAATCCGCGAAATCTATGATTTAGTCTCTTGAGCACGAGCGACCATTGTTTAAGAACCTGTTTTTCTATTAATTAAAACGTAAAGCAGTTTTAATTAATAGAAATTAGTCATTAAGTAGGTAATGTAATGAATGTATTACGTAAAATTGTTATTCGTATTCCATCCTTGAGTGAACCCAGTACATTCGCTTTCTCAGTCATCGTGTACAGATTCTGTAATATAGCAAGATACCGAATTTTTTCTTAGAAAACAAGTTTTCCGGGGTATTTTCTTCATTAAAATACAATATACGTACTAGGTAACACGCTTTGTGTGACCACAGAATTTACCTACCTATCTAACTAACGGTCTGATGTCGACCACTGCTAAACACGAGCCTCTTTCAAAGTGTGGAGTTTGTTGTGGTCTTCACAACAACAAAACAACTAACTGACTCTTATACAAATAGGTATCTGGAGTAACTTTTTTATTTCAAAAGATAAGTAACTGTGTGTCACAGAACACCTTTTAGCAATGATTTTATAACTTTTTTAAAGTTTTATAGCCATAATGTGTTTCAATAACGCACAAAATGACAATTCCTGTAGCTATTACATAGTTACAAATGTGTTACACTAATTATTATTCGCCAAAACAAACAATAAAAGAAAGTAATTAACATTACCAATGCTAACATGGACATCCTGCCGAATAGTACAAACACATGCGGCCTACTTTCACTCGCAACGAAATTTGAAACTGTAGTATGAGTATGTTTTTGTATTATTTGAGTACTGCAGTGGGACTTGCTTAAAGGAATGACAAATGAGTATCTGTCATAAGAAAATTGACAAAATACATAAGTACTTAAGTATGGAAATAAATTGATGAAACCTTGCAGCAGCAGTTGATAGGCTAATTTAAAAAAAATACTTTCTCAACTGTTAAAACTTATTTATTCATGGGTCGTACGAAAATACACAACTGTGTCATCATAGTTTTTGAAGTTCTCATATGTAGTAGTATCTAGTATTCCACTGTTGGACATAGGCCCCTCCCAAAGCGCGCCATCTTTTTTGATGGCGAATGACGTATTTATTCGCAATAAATTAAGTTAAGCAATGATTTAATACTTCTGAATGCGTAAGACGGTAAGACGAATATTGTGTGTTCCGTTCCAATATGTATCTTTATAAGATCCTCTTTGACTAGGTGATTATAATATAATTATTTTCAGTTTAACTTTAACTAAGTATTGTCCTTAAATTCATACTTTGACCGTATACAAATAAATACAAGAAAAGTCCAAAAATAAAACCAAAAGAATGTATTATTAATGTATGTTTTATAAGATAATTAAATTAATCAAAACAATTTAACTATTTTATCAAAATATCATCTATCAAAATGATTAATTGTCCCAAAAAACCGTTTACGTTATCTATGGTCATCATGGTGCGTTGTCACGGCAACGCGACGAGTCAAGTCGGCGCCCCCAAAATGTCTGCTTACACCCTCCTGAAAACTGAAAGGCTGACAGTTGAATAGCTCATATACCCGCCTCGGTTTAATTCGAGTTTACTAATATGTTTTTACGACAGATTAGTAAATTCAAATGAAATTGACGATTTTCTCTCATGTATTATACATATATATCTTTCGGTATGTATGGGCATTATGTGAGCAGTTTGAGACGAAGTCCTTTGAAATGGTGAATTTGCCTGGACCGCACTGATTGCTTACCATGAGGCAGAGTGGAGTTACTTTGGTAGGCTAATAAATAAAAAAAAGTCTGTTGATGAAAGTACCTGCGACACAAAGCTTGTCTTGTAATTAGAACATACATACATCACCACGCGCCTGTCTTCTAATTAATAGGGTAAACAGAGACTAATATTACCTTTATTCGTATAATTTGGATGGGTTAGCGTTAATAAATACAATTAATGCGGCTACAATAAAGGTTCGAAAAGTGTTTTTCAAGAGGCTAGTTACATTGCTTTATAGTAAAGCTATAGTCATGAACAATAAACTACGGTAGTAGATCCACGCTGATTTCAGCATGAATGGGCCGGACCGTCCGGGGAAGTACTACCCTCTCATAGAAGATCGACTTAAGAGTAGTAGTATCCGTACTACTGCGTTTCGTTCGGTGAGTGAGAGCGCCGGAGGCCCAATTTCCCCCCTTTCCTCTTTCCTCACGTCCCTCATTTCCTTCCCCTAACCCCATTCCCAGCCGCCATAGTGGAGGCCACCATACCAGCAGTTTAAAACGATAGCTTTTGGTATAGTGGCCGCCACTTCTGGATTCCACTGACTGCTTACCATCAGGCGGGGTGGAGTCACTTTGGTAGGCTATACTATAAAAAAAAAAAAAAAAAACTACTAACTAGGAATTCTTGACATTTACCATTCTAAGTCTAAATTCCATGTTTTGCAATGCGTGGGCAACATGACTCATGAATACAATTGTTGCTATGGTATTATAACGTTATAAACCTATAGGTAGACACCATTGTTTATGATTGATAGTCAAGATTTCATTTGATATATGAATTGTATATAACTAAATTTTAAAATACGTTTTGTTTTCGGCAACGAGTCCGTCGCCTCATGAGAAGCTAGTTTCATTCAAGCTATTCTGATTTGGTTATCATTGGATTTACTAACCCATAAGGGTAGTAAATCAAATAAATGTCCTTTACAATAGCCTTCTATATACTTTATTCTAAGATAAAAAATTCTGACTATGCTATATCGAAATCCATCCCTTTTAAAGTTTTTAAACTAAAACAAAACTAAAATAATTTCACTGTGTTCCGCACCTATACGACGACCCCTCAATAGGGTGACCACTACTTAAGGCTATTACAACCCCTGATCAACATTAAGGGTGGTAAAAGCCTCTATGGGTTTGTATTTCAGTCGTCATAATTGGGAAGGGAGCTATTTGTGTTATATAAATTATTATGAATATACTAACTATGCTATGAGTTTTTAAAGGATGTATTGCTTTTGGACAGTACAGACATTGAGCTATGTCTATGTATGCATATTTGCCAACAAAGCTGATCAAAATAAACGGCTTTCACGTTACATAAAGGATTTAAAAAAGAATTCTTCCGATGTCAATTTTGCTTAAACTCAAATTTATCTTGCGCTCTTTTTTCACTAAGCATGCGATATATTTATAGTTTGGGAATCGAACCTACAATATTCAGCATAATGTTACTAACATGTCTACTATAGCTAAACCCAACGTGTAATCCTTTATCTATCTTATTCTATTATATAAAGCGAAAGAGTTTGTTTGTTTGTACGCGCTAATCTCTGGAACTACCAGTCAGATTCCAATAATTCCTTTTGCGTATGATAGCCCAGTTTTTAAGGAAGGTTATAGACTTTTGTAAAATCACGCTGCTGGCGACGGGAGCATAGCAGTACGCAAAGACGATCGACCAGGGAAGTACTAACCTCTCATTAAATATCAGCGTAAGGGATTAGTTTCCATATTAATGCGTTTCGCTTGTGACAGTGCCAGGAGGCCCCAAAACCTTCTCGGACCTATTTTTTTTCAACAACTACACACAACGCTATCTGGACCCAAAGAAAGCATATATTATAGCTTGTGTTATGAGTATGTTATGACAGCTAGATCTACTTAAATACTTTTTTTGTAAATACATACATATTATACATAGTAACACCTAGATCAGTGCAAATAGCGATGTTCATGCACATAAATATTTGTACTTAGCGTGAATCGAACCTGCGACCTCTGCGTGACAGTCCGTATACAGTACAACAGTACCACTAAGACGACTTAAAGGGTGACGAAACTGACTGCCTCTAGTCAGTTTCGTCACCATTTAAGTCGTTTTCTTTTTCATCTCCTTTTGCATTCCTTTCTCCTCAAGTCGACGCCGACTTGATTGAGTTTTCTAAGCATTGTTTAAGCGAGGTATCTGCATTGGTTACAAAATACCGCTATATGTATAGTTTACCACTTGGATTTAAAACTTAATTAAAAAAAATATTTTCAAAAATCTACATTTATTTTTATTTCGTTATTTTATTTTATTTAATAATTTTTAGACCGTACATTTGCTTGTTTACCACCAAAGTTCTATAAAAGTTATAAGTCAAGCTTCCATTATGTTCTGAAAACTTAAACACAATATATAAAACAAAACTACAATTTCCGCACGACATTCCTGAACGCAATCACGTGTTGCCAATTAAAAAAACCCTTCAATGACATTGACGTCACACAATATGGCGCTAACATCTGTCGTATGATTATTATCGGTTTAATAAATAATCTTCATTTTAATAGGGCGTTGTTTTGGGGATATAAATACATATCTTAATTACTTGTTTCGAGGTGTTCGAACTATTGTGTAGATCTTTGCTATACAGCTATCGTAGAAGTAGTATCCTTTCATAGAATACCTATCTACGTAAAATTATATTAATAAGTTACTATTTGCGTTCCGCTCGGTGAGAGAAAACTCCGAAGTTATAACCCATCCTTTCTTTTCTTTTCAATGCAGTCTCCATCCTTTTTTTTATATTAGCCTTCCAAAGTGACTTCACTCTGCCTGATGGTAAGCAGTCAGTGGAATCCAGAAGTGGTGGACACCATTCTAAACGCCAAACTACGGCTTAGTAAGATGCTTTTTAACGCCCAGATAATTAGATGGGAACACATGCGCTTGCAAAGAGTTTCGGGCTTTAATTGAGTGATAAAAGTATGAAGTGCTGAACCGTTTGGTTCGAGACCCTTTAGATCCCACTATGACAGGGTGGCACTTCAATCCCGCACGTGTCGTTGTCCTTCAAAACTCCCTTTTTCTTTAAATGGTCAATCTTGACATGGCATACATTTAATATTTAATCCAGTATAACCTTGTCGTTCAATGTGACCAGGAGGTGCATTTACCATATTAATTAAAATACGTAGTCAAATTACCATACTAGATGAAACTAAATAATTGAAATCCTCTCTTTTCTTTCTTCAATCTTAGTAATAATATTAATTAGTTAATTTGTAATAACTACTTTGTGTGGTTCTTTGGTTGCGTTGAGTGTTTAAATTGTAACTCATACAAATAACTGTAATTATCTGGCGATTGAAAAGAGTGGCGTGAGTTTCTTGCCAGTTCTTCTCACAGCTCTACCTCGTCAGCGAACTGGCTGTAGGTCAATTGGCTGACTTCATGTAATGTTGACTTTTCATAAGCATCATACTTTATGATCAAAATGAAATAAATGCTTTGAGTTTGAGTTTGAGTTTTCGGTCAGCAACGGCTAGGTTCTGTTCTTAGTATGATGCTGCAATGCCATGTTCATAGGTTAAGATAACCACTGATCACCTGGTGTATGCTTGTTTGCTACCAATCTTTGTTGGTGGCTAACCTACCTACGAGTATAGTAGCTTATAGCAAATTTTTCCTTCTTGAAGTGGATGTCTCTAAATTGATCATGATGATGCAAATTGAGTCATTACCCGAATATGGTACATTATATTTAATTATCGCTGTGAGCCTTTAAAAATAACACATAAAATTGTGTACCCGTGTACGAAATAACACCGTTCCCATTAGAAGTAATTTACCTTGATTAACTCAGTAAAGCGAGCCACAAAACGGCCATTACAAGGGCGCCGGCAGCGTGTTGCGAAGGCGTGCACTTGCATCCCCTTAAAAATTAACACCATGGAAGTTTTCAATGTATTATTTGCATATACATATATAGAACTGAAAGCGTTAATGTGTCTTACTTTTTATACAGCTTTCACGTAATTCTAAAAAGTGTTCTGAAAACATTTTTAAAATATAGCGCCGTTAAATGATAAAAAATGAAAACCACGAAATTATGACACAAAAATGCTACGTTTCCACGTTGCCACTTTTTTCTTACTCGTTTTGTGTGAACGCCCTTAAAAAAATAAAATTTAAATTGTATAAAGTCTGTTTTCCTGTCTGTTACTCCGCTATCTTCTAAACCACTCAAGAGATTTTGATACGGTTTTCACTTCGCATAAAGCATTTCTTCCGGCGATATATATAAGGCGATACAAGTTTTGCAAGGGCCGGGCGTCAATTAACCATAATTTTCGGCTAGCAATTACATCATTCAAATCATCAGCATCATATCAGCCTTAAGACTTCCACTGCTGGCGTCGACCTCCGTAAATTTTCGCCATCTTGGCCGTTCGTGAGCTGCCCTCATCCATCGGTTGCCCACCTTTATGAAGTTGTCGGTCCAGCTTGTGAGGGGTCTGCCCACGCTGCATCTTCTAGTTCGTTCTAAATATTTAGTCCAAATTATTATTGCGTACTTTTGCGCAGTTGCGAATTGTCAATCACATGTTAACGGTATGTCCCGTTATACAGCTGCGCGATACTCAGATCAATACCTCACGTATTGGATTACATGTTCAATAATACTATTGTTGGTATCTGTGCTTTTTGTATACGCAAAAAGGACTGAAATTTTATATATATGAATGGAAAATTAGACATATGTTTTTGGAATAGGTAAGTAATATCTTTTAATTTGGACATAATAGTTAGACCTTGAAGGACTACTAGATTTCAGATTATAATATATTTACTGCGATTCACCCCTGCTTCGCTTTTCTTTTACAAAGCGCAGTTGTTGTGGAATTTGGTTATGGTTTGTTTACCGCATATCAAACGAAATCACCAATGGAAATCACACAAAAAATTTATTGTTTAACAAATTCCTTATTGTGTTTTATATAGGCTCCCTGTAGCGTAGACATTAGGGCATTTCGAAAAATGTCCAGTTTTTTGTTCATAATATTTTTTTTTTGTAAAAACATCCTTTTTTTGTTTCGTTTCATTCGTCAGTAAGTTATTGTGATCTTGTCAACCCTTTATAAATTTAGAATAAATAAATAATAATATTAAGATATTTTAGATATTAAAAGCTGTTTAATATTCATCTTTCATGATTTGTTTATAAAGGATATTACTTGTATTTTATTTAAATATTTAAATCACAAAATTTAAAAAACAATCTTACGGATTAAGTATTCTTACCTATTTATGCATTTATTTTTAATAGTACCGTATGATTTAGCCTCAGATTTTTGCGTATGAAAGCTCGTAAAAATTACGTGCAGTAATTTTGACTTGGTTGGTTTCTATAAAGCAGTCAGAGTGGTCCAGGAATGGTGGATAATATACCGAGCCCGATAGCTATGGTGGAAAACTGCTGGCGAGGTAGCTTGTCAATAAGATAGATTTTTAAGATGCTTTTGCCATTGCTAAATTATAAAACCAGATATATTTTTTATGGCCCACAGTGCCAGACGAGCAAACAGGACACGTGATTGTAAGTGGTAACTGTCGCTCATGGACAACCCAGAGTCTCTAGCACTGCTCCTGCAATGCCAGAGATTCTGTAAAGCCGCTGCCTACCGTGAAGGAAGTGGGGTAGATTAAATGATTGAGAGAGGTGAGGAAAAAGGAAAGGGAAGAAATTGGGCCACCGGCACTCTCTATAATATATAGATAATAATCTAATGTAGAGATAATTTATAGTTAAGAGTTGCCGAGCAGCATCGTTACCTGCGTCTTTATCCTAATTAACAACAGCCATGATACATTACAGAGAGTCATAGATTAATTACCTCAATACCCTAAATTAACTGAAACAAAAAGGCATGTTCAGTAGTTAATGGGTCTTTTTTAACAAAAAACCTTTTTGTTGTTTGCAACTATTTTAAAGTGCCGTAAAAACTCAAGAAAGCCATCAAAAGCGGGCATTTAGCAAGACCAATTCACGGACCAGTAAGATAAAGATTGTAAAACTTAAAGAAATTTCTTTTGTGTTTATAACAATACCAAACTTTATGGTATATTAAATTAGGTTTAAAATCCTTTGTGAAGTATTTGTGAAGTCCAATTTATATTATTTTGTTTTAAAAACTCGATAAAATCTGTACCAAACATCGAAGTTTGCCCTTTTTGTTAATCTTTAATACTTTACGGTAACAAAAGAAACCGCGTGTTTTTTTGTGTAAACTTTTTCAACAAATTCCACAGACGCGATACCTGATCGGTCCCGATCGTATTTGTATTTAACTGAAATATACTTTATTATTGCTAAGGTAGAGTTAAAAATCGTTTGATGTGAATTTTGACTTCCACACCGATTTCCCGCCTTATAATTTTGACGTGGCGCCATTTTTGACTTACTTTTTTTACTGTAAAAGGGTTTTAAAGGTGTAGTATTTGATTTAATGACGTTTTACATGATATTACAAGCTTATATCGTTACAATCTGTGTGTTATAAAGATTAAGTTTGAATCTCTATTTTATGCTATGTTTTTGTTACGAGGCGAGATAATATTTTAAGTAGGAATATTATGAGTTAATATATTTATATTTATTACTAGCTATTCGCAGCGAAATTTCATCCGTGTATTTAGTTAGGTACTGCACTGCTCGCGTCGCCAGTAGCATGATGTTACTGTTACGTATCATATAACCTTCGTCAAGAACAGGGTGGGCTATCATACTCACAAATTCAAATCGGTCTGGTAGTTCCAAAGATTAGCGCGTTCAAACAAACTAACAAGCTTTTTGCTTGTATATTATTAAAGATGGATGGTAGCTTTATATTTGTTACTGGTTTCTTCATGGGTTGTATTGACTGGATTGATCGAATCCTTTGATAGAATATCACCATAAAGATACTTTAGAGTATCGGTTGGTAAATAAAAGCGTTAAATCTTTCTTTTTCTCTGACCTAATTTTTCCCCTCCCATGTAAATGTATGACCGTGTACTATCATGACTGTTCGAGATTAAATTTTATGCCAATAACAGTTGGTACTGCTACCTGATATTACTGCTTCTTTGCGACTTCCATATTACAAGAAAATCGTTATTATAAAGCTCAACGCAATCATTATGAAACCGATCGAAGATTACATCAGCCCAACATAACTAAGCCAAACATTGGGCCAACATATATTTGCTTTTAAATGCAGCAAAGAGTTTTAGTAGATACTTACTTAAACTATCACTAAAATCGAGAACTTTCCTAAACATGTATTTCCATGAAACGTAAGAATGGACACAATACATGGTGAACTAAAGGTGATTTCAATTGGGAGTATTCATGTTATTGTAATGAAAATAGAAAGGCGGTTAAAGTGACCAGGATTTAGAGAATATCAGGATAATTTAAAAAGCAGTGAGAAATATTTTGTGTGATTTTAATTACATATCTTGGTCATAAGGACGTACTCTTCTTGAGCTAAGCATAAAGGGAGAAATTTGCCATAGTAACTTCGTTAACGGGTGAATTGGTGACAGCAGTAGAGCTGCTATCAACAACGTGGTAGTATTTTAGTCACTTCTAAGACATCTATGAAAAGAGATGAAGCGATTCGATTATTCTACACCGAGGAAAAAGGAAATTGTTTTACTAAAAGTCTTTTACTAAATTAAGTTCTATGAAATAATTGTATTACCCTCCTTGATGATAAAACAAATAAATATACAAAGTGGTTTTGAAATAATGGTCATAATGATCTATTTTTTTAAAATATTTACATACTGTTTCAGCACAAAGTAGATACGTACGGCTACTCTGTGGTTTCAGAGTTATATTTTGCTTTCAAAAAGAGTTATAACAATAAATTATATTAAAAACTTTTATTCCACTTATATAGGTGCAGTTATAAGTCAACGACTTGCAGTTTAATTAATTGTCTATACTATTTCAGAATTATATTTTGCTTCAAAAGGAGTTTTAACAGTACATTATATTAAAAACTTTTACTCCACCTTTATAGGTGCAGTTAAAAGTCAACGACTTGCAGTCTAATTAATTCTTGGTATAGACAAACATTACGCAAATAGCATGATAATTTAATATAAATTTGAATATTTTTTGCTTAAAACTCTATAAACAAAATTCTAATTATTTTAATGCTGTGTTTTTTAATTAATGTCTGTGAACAACAGACTAAATAATTTTATGAAGATAAAGTTTTAATAACAAAAAGTGGCATATTATTTTTTTATTACTTTTTAGATGATTATTATGAACATCCAGAATGCGTCAAAATTATTTATTAACTAAACTACCTCTGAATTGATTATTTGCACTACTATTAAGATTTTTCTGTAACAAAAACCCTGATCTATTTCTCATAAAAATTTGAGATTGCTAAGATCATGTGTGCTGTAGTACTACAAAATAAGAAATACCATAAATTATCCTTAAAAACTCTAACCTTATGGTGTCTGTACAGCACGCTCTAAACATAGATTTATGCTTGCTTTTGAGCACACCCGCCCAGAGCAGGTGACAGGCGCACGCGCATCTATTGTGGGGATTAGGTCGTTGGGGACCAGCGGTCAGGCGATGGGTGGTAATATGTTAAACGAGAATAGATGGGTATCGAGACTGTTGAAGTTTTTAAATGGTAATAATAAAATTGAAGAACACAACTTTTATTTGTATATCTTGGACTGTTTGTGATATGTAACTTAACGCAATACTTAGGTATTCGGTGATTTTTGGTTTTGATCTTATAGTAAAGGGACTTGGAAAACTTTAAAAACACAAAACAACAAAAACAAGGCCATTAATCATATGACGTGATTTTTTAGCAAAATACCAATTGTAAAAATATCAGCAACATGACGTCATAATTTTAAAAATTCCAGATAATTCGAGAACATTTTTGAATGAAGAATGCTTTTACCAGGATCGTGATCGTGGCCTTATCCGAGGCATGCTTTAGTCACGATTCGTTCGGAACTTTAGAGTACGTTTACGTGATGTTTAAAAAATATTACTTAATTCTTTTTTTAACAAAGTAACAGTTATGATAAAAGTTTTGTGACTAATATTATGTAGGTAAAATATCAATGATTGGACGTGTGACCGATTGAGTTGTTTAACGAAACAATTATTTGTTTGATTTACACATTACTGCTGCCTAACGTAACGGTTAAGGCTGCCTTGCCTGCTAACTTGCGCTACAAGAGTTTTTTTTTTAACACAAGCATACGACTTATCTGATGGTAAGCAAGTATCGTAGTCTAGACCTATCGTATCTAACGTATCACTAACATTACACCTTACTAATCCTATAAAAATATTATAAGTCATTAAAACCCCACGTCAGGGTTTCTCGCGAAGCAAGCGGTGGTTGTCAAAAAAATATCAGATGCTGTAAACCATGTTTATAGTATAATTTTGACCATGACCAATGGCAATCTCCATAATACAAATTACATACCGGACCACCTGCCTTGTACAATTGTACACATAAATGTTGAGATTATGTTAAAAAGGATGAAAGAATTTGAATTTTAAATTATAGTGCAACAACAAAGGCAAAGGACTACCTGTAGGTAAATGGTTACCAGTGGCACAGATTCAAAAACCTACCCATTGGTTGTTATTGCCGTCGTCTTTTCGTTGATCAGGTTAGTTATGTTTTCTGAGCATGGTTTCAGGTTACGGCAACCTTTTACCATCAACCATGCGCTAATTCTGGCCTAGCCTACAAGTTATTGTAACTACTTACATTAACTTTTCAAAAGTCCTCATGCAAAGCTAATAACGATGCAATCATCATAGACTAGAAAAATATCCAGTAAAAGTTATTCTTTAATCAAATCATTATGAAGATGTGACTATTGAAACTCATTATAATAATAGCAGCCTGTTTACTGTCGCACTGGGGCTAAGGTCTCTTCTCTTAAAGTTCTCATATAGAGAAGACATAAGCATTAATCACCACGCTTGCTCGAGGCGGATTGAAATATTCATTCTTTTAAGTCCAGGTTTTCTCACGATGTTTTCCTTCACCGTCAGTCAGAAATGACTCAGATAAACTCAGAAAGATTTAAAAAATACCATTGAAACTTGCCCAGATTCGAACACACTACCTCGTGTTTACGAAGCGAAACTTAATTTTAAGTTAGTCAGTCTAAAATTTCATTCCTAAACTCTATTGCTTTATTAAAGTAACCGTTTTCCTATCATAGCATAGCATTTTACCTACACATAACAATTTTCTTCTCGAAAGTACTTTTAAAGTGTGAGGAGTCCCTAAAACACCTCAGTACCCTATTGTTTTAATTTTTAATGACACACATGAGTTATGTTCCAAAACTCCAAACTTTTCTATGGTTATTTTAACTTATCGTTGCCTCTGGCCATGGATGTGTGGAGATAATTTCTTAAGGTGTTATTTCATTTAAAACGTGGTGTGCGGTAGAGTTAGAACTATTCCATCTCTGCCCATGTAAGATGTAATTAAAGCAAAAGCATCTCAAAGTCGCCATAGTGTAGGCCACGATACCATCCCGCCTGATGGTAACCAGTCAGTGGAATCCAGAAGTGGTGGCCACTATATCAGAAGCCATCGTCTAAAACTGCTGGTATGGTGGCCTCCACTATGGGGGCTGGGAATGGAGTTAGGGGAAGGGAATGAAGGAGGTGAGGAAAGGAGAAAGATAGGAAGTTGGGTGCTCTCACTCACCGAACGAAACGCGGTATTAAGGATACTACTACTCTTACGTCAATCTTCTATGAGAGGGTAGTACTTCCCCGGACGATCCGGCCTATTCATGCTGAAACCAGTGTAGATCTACTACCGCAACCGTGCTTATCTTAGAGTGGAGTCACTTTGGTAGGCTAATATAAAAATCTGGGAATTGAGGAACGTGCAATCCAAGCTTTTTGACTCAACCAGTCAACCAGTAATAAATACTATCATTTTATCAATCATCATCATCATCATCATCATCATATCAGCCAAAAGACGACCACTGCTGGACATAGGCCTCCCCCAATTGTCGACATCTTGGCCGTAAGTAGCCGGCTACCAATGAAATGAAATGAAATAAACTTTATTTTTCAACACAATGTTTTCTTATAACGGGTGGCGCAAAAGTAAAGACCCTATTTGGTTCAGCTATAACATTTTTTCTAAATTAGAAAACTAGATTTAGATTTTTTTAAATGTATATTTGTGCCATTAAATTTCGTACCATTAGGATTTAAAGATGATGTCTTTTAAATGGTGACCTCCAGAGTTGATACACATTTGAGCCCTATTTATGAGATTTTCCTTCAAAATTGGTTATGAGTGACGAAGCGCATTTCCATCTCTCAGGGCATGTCAATAAGCAGAATACTCGGTTCTGGGGCACTGATAATCCGCGCATTATTCAAGAAACACCTCTACACCCACTAAAAGTTACTGTATGGTGTGGCATCTGTGTTGACAGAGTGATCGGACCCTATTTTTTCGAAGACGCTGGAGGCAATGCGATTACTGTCACTGGAGAACGCTACAGAACCATGTTACGTGAGTTTTTGATACCCAGTTTGGACGAATTGGGGCTGGAGCACATCTGGTTTCAACAAGACGGCGCTACGGCACACACTATGGACTTAGTGAGGGACGCTTTTCCAGGCCGAGTTATCTCTCGTTTTGGCGATTTGCCTTGGCCTGCAAGATCACCCGATCTGACCAGTCCAGACTTCTTTCTTTGGGGTTTTTTGAAATCTCGGGTGTATGTGAACAAGCCACAGACTCTCGCAGCTCTAAAAGAAAACATTCGTCAAGAAATAACGAACATATCGCAGGAAGTGTTACGGCAAGTTATGCAAAATGTCATAAATAGGGCTCAAATGTGTATCAACTCTGGAGGTCACCATTTAAAAGACATCATCTTTAAATCCTAATGGTACGAAATTTAATGGCACAAATATACATTTAAAAAAATCTAAATCTAGTTTTCTAATTTAGAAAAAATGTTATAGCTGAACCAAATAGGGTCTTTACTTTTGCGCCACCTGTTATTTAACACTAACAGGTCACCAGTACACCACTTGGGGCTACACAATACTACACCATGAACTAAAACTAAGATAATAAATAGAAATTGACATAGAATATAACTAAAACTAACAAACAATTAAGGCTATACGTAGGAACGCTTAGCAGAGCAGGACCATGGTGATTAAAGGAGTGACTGATGAGTCTTTATAAATGTGTATTCAATGTCCACTCTTCGGTATCTTTAGTTACACTATATTTATTCAAAATTTAAACCTGTGATGCTATTTCTTTAACACAAAGAGACGGAATAAATCGCAAACCGTTTTTGTTTACCTGTGGATTTCTTGGAAACGGACCCGAATGGTCAAAGCTGCGAAATATTTCTTTGTAAAGGACTTTCACAATAGATTAGTGTTCTGTACTTTAAATTGAGTGGTATGGAAATAAGTAGGTGTTTAAACAACTACTAGCAGTCTGTTACGACTTGCCCAGGATATCTATACTATTTATTTTTATTATTTATTTACCAGCGCATGTGTTCCCATCTAATTATACACCCGGGTCTTTTAAGCGGGGCCTGAAAAAAGCATCTCACTAAACCGCCATAGTAGAGGCTACCATACCAGTAGTCTGGCTTTTGGAATGGTATCCACCACTTTTGGATTCCACTGACTGCAAATACAATAAATACACAAAAAAAATATAAAGCGAAAGAGTTTGTTTGAACGCGCTAATCTCTGAAACTACCAGTCAGATTTGAATAATTCTTTTTGAGTATGATAGCCCAGTTTATGAGGAAGGTTATAAGCTATGTAGCATCACGCTATTGGCAACGGAAGCAAAGCAGATAGATTTAAATACCTAGTTAAAGAGATTTTTCAGAATTCTTCAAAGTTTAATAATTATTTCAAATCTGACAAAGTTTGCACTGTCTCTTTATAATATTAATGTAGATATATTGAATTGAATTGATTTGTTGAATTGTATAACACACACCTATTTGAATTGGACATACTTGCACTTCCATACTCATAATTTCGTAGACTTGCTATTGAAACCCTGAAATAACCTGTCTTATTACTTATTGGAGTAATCCACCATCGCTCTCTATTTAAGCGCGTGTTTTTAGTTTTTTATCATTGCTGATATTATTTCGCGAACATTGGTGTGGGTTACACTCTTACAAACTTTATGTATATCATTTTCGTTGTCATATAAATCCTCAGTGTGTAACTGTTTTATGTTCCTTACAATAAAATAAAATTGACTTCATTCTGATATGGCCTATTCCCAGTAGTCCTACCGGAGAGTCTTTGAGTGGCCATTAATTCTTATGCTGTCATAAAACTGCTGTACTAACTTGAATAATTAACACTTTGTTTGTACTAAGCATTTTGTTTCTTTTTCGCAGGTAATTTCAAATCTAACCAATTTAATGCTGTTTGGAGGCAGAACCAAAAAAAGGTAATAGATTTTATGTTTAAAATATAAGTTTAATAATATAACTGCCTCTGTGGTGCAGTGGTAGCGTAATATATAAAATAATATAAATAAATGTTTGTACCGAGTCTGGGTGTATACTTTGTGTCCGTTAAATGTATGTTTGTAAAGTCCCCCGCGACATAAGACTTGTTTGTGTGAATGTTGTTTTAATAAAAAAATGGTATACATAATAAAACTACTAGTTAACATAATTATAAAATGTCAGTCACTGTGGCTTCGCCAACTCTCTGTGTCTACATAGTGGACTGCGGTTTATGAAGTTGTTTGTGTTGGGTATGATTCTCACATGGGACAAAATATTCGTTCCGAGTCCTTGTTTTATTCGATAACTTGATCTTTATGCAGCATTGCTTACATACTGGTTATCTAAAGAAAGAAACAGAGGAAAGGGTATCAAGATCGTCGGACAGACGAATGTCGGTTACATAAGAACAGAAAGGACACTGTACAATTTGCATTCAACTTTATTTCGATGATAAAAAGTACAATAAATCGTTTAGTGTTAAAGATGTAATTGATAAACATCAATAAAAGTCTTTCTTTAGTAAAGTTCCAAAAACAAAATTAACAATGAACTTTTCACGCCATATTTGGGACCACCATGATAGCACGAAAGCTTCAACTGATACCCCAGTCCTGAACCCCGCTGATTACTTAAAATGTTTTGAAACCATAGTGGGTGTTATTACTCCTCCACCTTTTGCCTATCCATCCATCATTAGTATAAGTGTAGAAAATGTTATGGGAAGAGGAAAGCAAAGAAAACATGTATAAGACGTGTGTAATTTGGCGCCAACACCAACCAATATGGGACTATATCAGATAGTAGAGTACTAGTACGCTTTATAACATTAATAATAATATAATAATAATACCAGCCTGTTTACAATCCCACTGCAGGGGAAAGCCCTCTTCTAATATAGAGAAGGCATTAATAACCAGGCTTGCTCAAAGCGGATTGGCAATTTCAGACTTTTAAGTCCAGATTTCATCAGGTTTTTTTTTTCCTTCAGCGTCAGTCAGAAATGTCCAAGATAAACTTAGAAAGTACATATGATTTGAAAAATTCCAAACCTGGATTCAATCCCAATACCTCGTGTTTACGAAGCGGGTGCTTTATTCACTGGGCCATTTCGGCATCATAACTTACTGAGTACAAAAATTTAGCTCTAATGTACACAGAAATGAATCACTTTCGTTAGTGTATGATACGTTAGTCTTTTGTTTTCTCAAAAGCAAACGTAATTACAACTACGACTTTAAACAATTTAAATTTTCACTTTCCATAGTTTAAACAATCACTTTCATACGTGTTGTTATTTATGCGTTTGGACCTGCTCTGACCGGTTTCTAGAAGATTATCAGTATGTGTGGGTGTTATTGGTGTTTGATAACTATTCATGGTTGTTTTACTTAGATATACGCTGGTGAAGTTTGGAAACTTTGATTTTGGGTTAAGTTCATCTTTCTTCATGTTATGGTAGTGAGTGTGAATGGGATGTATCGCTGGGAAAGTAACACATAATATTAGTAGTTTTAGTTTAAGTCTTAGATCACTAAAGACATAATACTTCCTCTTTTTCTTTTCTTTTTCCCTATTTATTTCTCTTTTGACGGTAGTGAGCGAGGTGCAAATAATTGTTTCTGTAATGATTTAAGATCACGTGTATGTATTCTATAAATATTTATAGCTTGCGGTAACACTTACTATCACTTGGAACGCAGCTTGCACGTCACAAAAAAAAAACTAATTTAAAAATAATTGTTTTATAAAAATGTAAATTAATATCACTGTAAAATCTCCAGACTAGAATATAAAATTGTCGTAATAGGTGCCGTAGAAGGGTACTAAATATCATCTTACTGCAGAAAATATAATTTTACGGTATAGTGACTATGCAGTAACGTGAACTTTTGGACGGGCAACCGGTATTCCTTATAACGGAAGCTTAACACAGTTATGGGTCAAATTTGAGCTGAATGCACATTAGTCTAAGGCTCCACTAAAGGTCATCATTATCTTCATTTGCCGCATCAACAATCACCTCAAATTCTTTGAAGCCCAATCACCGAAAATTTATAATCAAATTCTGACAGTTTTGAAGACATGGTTAATTTAACGTCTGCATCGAAGACTTCATCAATCATCTCGATTATCTCTGGTCAACCTCCTACGATGCCAAGATTGTGCATTAATTAACTGGCTTGAAGAATGAACAATTATTATGTAGATTTTAATTAGGCGTTTTGTGAGCAACGGTAAATGTTACGCACAAAATAATGATTAAGTTAGATTTGAAAAGCATCACTTATTATTTTGGAAGATGTGTGTTGATATGGGCTTGTCTAAATTATTTTAATTCTGATCAATTTCGGGTTATCTAGCCTCATTTGGCAGTTGGCTGATATGTAATAATTACTTTACATGATTCTTTGGTTGCGTTGAGTGTTAAAATTGTAACTCATACAAAAAACTGTAAATATCTAGCGATTGAAAAGGGCCTGAGTTTCTTGCCAGTTCTTCTCACAGTTCTACCTCGGTGGCGAACCGGCTGTAGGTTAATTGGCTGACTTCATGTAATTTTGACGTTCATAAGCAAACAAATGCTTGGAGTTTGAGTATACCTTTAACGTTAACACGGAACTATTGTATCGATTTCTCAGAACAAGACTACATAGAACCGGTTACAGTTGTCCTGCTGGTCTGCTGTCTTGGTAGCCTTGTTACCATCATCTTATGTATTTTGACTTTCGTAAGCGTCTTCAGTTTGAGATGTCAGTTTGCACTTGTTACGATACTGAATTACTTCTTTAAAGTTTTCTATTTTTATCTATATATCATATCATATTATACGGTAGTAACGGTAGTAGATCCACGCTGGTTTCAGCATGAATAGGCCGGATCGACCGGGAAGTACAACCCACTCATTGAAGATTGACGTAAGAATTGCCCGCTAATGTGTTTCCCTCGGTGAGTGAGAGCGCCGGCTGCCCAAATACCCACTCGGTTCTCTTCCTTTTTCCCTTTTCTTCCTGATCTTCTACTCTGTGGCCAGCAGAGGCTTGGTTGTGTTTTCTAAGCATTGTTACTTCTGCAATGTTTTGAAAACACAACCATGTCTGTTACTGTTACCACTTACCGTTAGGTGGGCCATATGCTTGTTGGACATCAAAGTTATATAAAAAAATATTACTGCTACGAGTACAATATTAATAACATTATCAAATGCTCTCTACTATTTTAAATTTTATTGTTTTGTAAATAAAAGCACGCCAATGTATGGCAGAATATGTATGAACTTATTATAATAACTAAGACCTTATATGTACCATATTTGAGCAAAATAAATAAATAATAATTATTATTATTAATTATTATTATTATTCTAGTTTTCAATTGTATAACTAACTTACAACAATAATCATTCTTTTACTCTCTCTAAAAATTGTTACATTCTTGTAAGTACAATTTACATAATTTCTTTAGTTTCGTAACCACTTTCTTCTATTACAATTTTATCTACTAAATCATTTTTATTATTCTACAAAAACAATTATTTAATATTCTACAAAGACACTACTGTACTATCAATTCATATTATCTCCTCTCGACTTGGATAGATGTATAGAACCGGTATCGCCTACGCATACGCTATTAAACTCACGAATGCTGTGTACATAAAATAAACACTTATGCCGTTTCTGTCAGAATTGAGTACAGAGAATAAATAATATAGACATTAATAGTTGTTAAGTATTAGTTATATGGAGACAGTATGACGCCTTGAGGAATACCGCATGTTCCAATGCAAAAATGGAGTACCTCAGGCAGGAACCTATATTTAATGGAAACAATGATATCTAACTTGTACACAGTAAAAATAACTATAAGTAGCTTATAGCAAGTAGAATAAGAGCGTGGAGTTTCGTACAAAATTAACAGAGGCCTAAGATCAGCAGTGGCTAAAGTGGGGCTTATGATGATGATTTGGGGAATATAAATCAACTATCTTTCCACAGCTACTGCTCTACTCCCATCGCCAGTACCGTGATGTTACATTGCCTATAATCTTTCTCAAGAACTGGACTATCATACGCAAAAATAATTATTCAAATCCGAGTTCTAGAGATTGGCGTGTTCAACCAAACTGTTCCACTTTATATAATAGTTTATAGATAATAACATAAAAATACACTGTCATAGTAATAAAAGTATTCAATTTAGTGAACAAATACATGTAGCAATCTCAAACAGGCAATACAGTATATAAGAAACCAGGAAATTATGTGAGATAGAGACGGCAGTATTCTTAACACAAGTCAGAAAGAGACGTAACATATGCAGTTGATTGCACTTTGATTGTGTCCTACATTTTTGATTAAAAAGGGTTTATGTCGAAGTACATTTAAAAATGGTTAATCTATCATTATTTTTAGTTAATCTGGATTTTGTTATGAAATATTCTGTAATATTAGAAGTGATGGTCCAGTGATTAAGACATCTTCTGGGTAAATATGAGGTTGTAGATTCATAAACGGGTAATTATTAATGTTACTTTTATTGTGAATTATTTACTTTGCGAGTTTATCTTAAACGTACACAAAACGTAAACTTGTGTTGTATTTTTACATTAACTGTCATACGGTTAAAGAAAACATTAAAAAGAAATCGAGACTGACATTGACAATAGCTCAGATAAGATTTGTCGAACATAATGTCTAGGTTGTGTAAAGAAGGATTTCAACCCACTCCAGAACGTCCATAGCTATTTAAAAGCCAGACCTTTAATCCACAAGCCATACGTGCTTTCAACAATAAACAGTTCATACCATCAAATCATGAGTAACGAACTCAACATCAAAAAGCAAGACAAAACATCTACAACGATTATTTGTCATACGTGTGAGCGAGATGAAACATACCGGCATCGCTTTGATGAAAGATGGTATCTTATTCGAGGGAAGCAAAGGGTCATATATTTTTATAGTTTTTTTTAACCGACACAAAAGGGATTTTGACTTTGTAGTACCGTCACGGCTATGTAATTTTAGAAGGAGTAACCTATTGAGGCACGGTGCTGTAGGAAAAGGCTTGACAAATTGTTAAAAATTAAGAAAAGCACTTTTACCGTCAGTCGGTACTATCGAATCAAGTGAATCATGACTCAAGCTCATTTTGTCCAATTCATCTAAATGCAAGTAGGTCGAAATTTGCCTGAAAACAGATTTCCTTGGCAATGAGTTTATTATCTTTGATTTATCATATCGGCCCCGTATTACCCAATACAGCGAAAAGGCCACTTCTCATACAGAGAACGCATGAGCATTGATTGCCACGCTTGCTCAAGGCAGATTAGCGATTTCAGACTTCCTCAGAAGTTCAGGTTTCCTCACGATGTTTTCCTTCATCGTTAGTCAGAAATGTCTAAGATAAACTTAGAAAGTACATATGATTTAAAAAGTCACATTAGTACTTGCCCGGATTCGGACCCAAGACCTCATGTTTACAAAGTGGATGCCTTATCCACTAAGCCATTTCGATATAACAAACATCATTTTATTAGACCCTGACATTTTACTGAATACACATATGTTACGTTAGCATAAAAAACGTCTTAAGTGCATTTATACACGATAGATCTTACAAGTTTGACAGCTATAAGCGAACTATCAGCAGAATGGATCATGATTCACTTGGTTCAATAGTATACCTTGCTGCTTTCAGAATGAATAAGCTGTATCTATCGCAGAACCCAAATACGTTTCATTTGGTGGATAAGAGTGCCAAATGCCTCATTACTCCGTTGATCACCTTTGAAAATCGGCAGCAGTTCGTTGTCTTTTCGTAGCATTTTTTCACGCAAATAAAACTGTTTACCGTGTTTTTCATGCTACTTGAAACTTTTTAACATAGCTGTGACTCTTATCCTTTTCCCTCGGTCGGTAGCGTTATTTCTGGTGTGCTTCAAAAACACAGACATGGTTACGGTTACGGTTACGAATACGGCACAGGTTACGGTTACCACTTTACCATCAGGTAACATGTTTGTTTGCCATCGAATTTGTAAAAAAAACTTGATTAAGTAAAATATTTTCTTTTCAAAAATGCATTGGCATCGTTCCATATTGTGCAATATTCCCGAGATATTTTTACACAGACAGACATACAAGTTATTGGTTATATTAATGGTGATACGCGGAAGCTGTTATTTATGATAATTCTATTAATCACTGAGGTATTTAGGATAACTAAATAAAAATTTTAAATGTTTAAAATATGTCATTGTTAATGATAGTGATGTTTCACTTCGTTAAATGATGACTCTAACGTGTTTTGGCGGAATTTACAAACCTCGGGCCCTAGCACAACCTCTTAGCAATCTAATTATACCTTACTTTGTCTCTATCCTTGTATTAATGGTACAAAAGAAAAGAACAAAACACAAAGTAACATTAAAATAATACTGCTTTAGAAGGTGATGGTAGGCCTCGGGGTCATAATGATATAAATACTTCAAAAAAGAAAAGCAAACCGTGAAATCATAAAAAAACAGCAAAATAAGCTGTATATTTTAAGGCGTTGTGATGAATTATTTTATTTGATTTCACCCTTTTCCTTTATATTCAGAATGCATCTCATAAAACTGTCATGATAGTATTCTTTGCCTTGGTAAGACTATCATTCCAGCAATATTTTCCGGTAATTTTGGGGATTGTCTCGTTCCGGATCGAATCTGAGACTTACGAAGCAGTTCGTACACAGTGCCATTAAATTATAAGGCAGTATACATTACCAATAAGATTAAAAACCCGATCGCCCTAGTAACCTTATCCCCATACTACAAAATTAATCCTTCTTTTATGCAAATACCTCATACAATATTAATGAACGAGTGTTGAATGGGCACGGGTGCTATAATAATACGTTATTTGTGTTATAATTAATGTAATTAGTGTTCGGTATGACCGCTAAGGGTGACCGTTTCCGGTGAGAAGCAAGGCAGGAGCATATAGCGTTTCTATACCATTAAGTTTGTTTGTTTGAACGCGCTGATCACTCGAATTACCAGTCTGATTTGAATTATTCTCTTTGTGTATGATAGCCCAGATCTTGTTTACTTTCTTTAGTTGTTTTATGCTATGCTCAAATATTTTTAACTAATGTGATTGGGATAAGTGCTTTGGCGGGTGCAAGCACTCTGCCTTTTTGATAATCAAGCTGATATTTATTTGTAACTGCTGCCTAGTCTAGCCTAGATTCCATATATATACTATTATATATAGCAGAAGAGTTTGTTTGTTTGTTTGAACGCGATAATCTCTCGAATTAACAGTCGGATTTGAATAATTATTTTTGCATATGATAGCCCAGTTCTTGAGCAAGGTTATAGGCTATGTTACATCACGCTACTGGCGACGGGAGCAGAGCAGTAACGAAGGGCGCGCTGCGGAAAACTAGTTGTGTATATTCTCCTAAACCACAACCATACAATACTCTTTCTCCTACACTTTGTACCATAACCACTAGATGGATGCCGCGTACTACAAAGTAGAACGATTACGTCACTATTATGCAAATTTTTCGTTCAAGAACAACATCATGATAAACTTTGAGAACTTTTATTATCAATACTTAGGATAATTTATCAGTGTTTACTATTTTTGGTATGGCAATTACTCCACATTGGTCTAGTGGCAGAGTTGATCGCTTCATGACAACTGGGTTTGATTTCCATCCTGAACAAATACTTTGGCTATTCACGTACTTGGTATACATAAACTGTTTTTCTCTTGACTGTACATACCTGTCAAAAAGACTCAGGGGATCAGACCGGAATGACTAAATATTCAGGGGATCAGACCGGAATAACTCTAATATAACTTGAGAAATTTGAAATTGACGCTATAATCCTATTTCATCATCCCTTTCTTCCTACACGATCGGTCGCTTGGTTATATTTTCTAATCACTATTTTTGTAATGCTTAAAAAACACAGCCATTACCGTGGGCTTATAAAGTGATCTATCAGTTTTGACAAAAGTTTTTGTGAGATCTAATTATCTCTAAGGTTGACTTTTCTACTTTAAGATTATTGCAAGAGAAAATAGCTTGTTGTTTTATGACGTTCAATTGAAGCTCAACCGTAAGGTAGTAGACGTAAGGTTACGACTTACTATCAGCGGGCCGCGTGATTATTTGAAACAAAATTTACACGCGTTTATAGCGTAGTGTATAGTTAATTTGTTCCTATAAATTTTATATGTATTTTAAATGGCTAATGTAACAATAACTTTATTTAACCGCAATTTAAATATAGTTATTTAAATAAGAATTAGTACAATGTGCAGGAAACGTCGCGCGATATTATTTGTATAGTACATTAAACACGAGTCCTGGACAATTGTGACAAGTTGCGGGAATTTTACGAGTAATGTTTGTAGGGTGACCATTTTTATTAAGATTGGTAGGACAACATGGCGATATTTCTTTAAACGACAATGCATGCTGTTCCAGTAGCTCTAGTCTACAGTAGGAAGGAGAATTAATATTTTGTGGTTCTAAAGATAATACAGCAGAAGGTAACATGTATTTCTGCACTTAAGAGCACGGGCGCAGCCAACTGTGCCATAGACTCGAGAAGCATCCTCTGATGCTGAGTCTATCTGTTATAATATTATAAAGAAAAAACTTTTTGCAATTGCTTAATTGCTAAAGGTAGATTATTAGGAAGTAATAGAGGCTTTTTTTAGTTATAATAAGATAGGGCACTGAAAAAGTAAATGTGATAGCGTTTGTATAAAAATGGTGTAATGTTTACGCAAGGCAAGCTGTCAGCGGCAATTTAATATCTAATGTTTTTGTATTGTCATTGAATTTATAAAACCCACAAACAACATACTTTATTCTAAACACATTTGCAATTAAAATAAGAATTATTTTAATCCCCTAGCCATATGGTCACCCTACACTACAATGGACGCAATAATGTGTCCACATTTACTGGGCTATTAACTTCGGACAACGGACATGCGCCCGCGCAGGTATTGGAGCGAAAATAGTAAAAATAATAAAAAGATATATTTAAATTCAGAAAGCTTGTTAAATATCAATTTGTGGTGATGTTAAAGTCAGATTAAATGTGGGCGGAGGAATGGGTTAATAAAAAATTGGTTCTGTCAATTGAAGTTTTTGATGACTTCTGGTACTACAGAGTTTCGAGGTCCTTGTAGAGATAAATTGCTACGTATATCATGCTAAGTACCAGAGAGTTATTGCCCTAAATTTCAACTTATTACAGTCACCAATCATTTTGCCGATATAGACTTTATAAACATGAAAGAATACTAGCTTCCCGCGGAGCGGTTTCACCTGCGTTAAGTTAAACCTTTGGTTACTGATCTGCTCCCGTCGCTAATAGCGTGATAACATAGCCTATAACCTTCCTAAAGAACTGGGCTATCAAACGCAAAAAAGAATTATTTAAAAACCGACTGGTAGTTCCAGAGATTAGCGCGTACAATCCAAAAACAAACTCTTACGCTTTATATAATAGTACTAGCTGACCCGGCGAACTTCGTTTCGCCTAACAGTCGATCAACATTACTTTATTTTTCTAAAATAAACGTAGCCTAAGTTACTCCTTATTACATCAGCTACCTGCCAATAAAAGTCCCGTCAAAATCGGTCCAGCCATTTTAGAGATTAGCCGGAACAAACAGACAGACAGACAGACAAAAAATTTAAAAAATGTTATTATGGTGTATGTAGCGTATATATATTCATATACATGTAGTAAAAAACGGTTATTTCACTCCAGTTTTATTATATGTATAGATAGATAATACTTATTCATCGCGCAGCACATATTAGGTGTTAAAATTATATTCATTACCTACCCTAATCTATCTTAGCGATGCGATGGTTAAAACATCAGATAGTTATTTGGGGCATAGCTTCTACACATCCAGATCTTTCTTGAACTCTGTAAAACTAATATTTATGTTAGATTTTGTTTGTTTTTGTCTGGATGTCTAGATAACTAGGTCTAGTAACACATGGTTTGTTATGATTGCATTTTATTACATAAATCTAAGAATTGAAGCAAATTTCTGGGAAAATCGGTAGGGGTCGCCCTAGACGAACATGCGCGGACCAAATAGGTGATGTGTTGACAAAGAGCACAGTTACAAGCACCCGTAACCGACGTGTGTATGAAAAGATTAATGAATGTTAAAGAGGCAAAGGAGGTATGTTTGGTCGCAGCAAATGGCGTTCTATAATCTCTGCTTAACCCATTAGCGGGAGACAAGCATGCAGTTATGTATGTAAGCAAATTTCTGTAGTGTAAGGATATGTATCAGCTGAAAGAACTCCGTTCTTAGACATAGGCCTTCCGCTAGCAGTTTTATTTGATTCGGCTAGCAGTCACCCATCGAATTATTTTATAAACACTTTTCGTCAAAATTACAATAATAAAATGTAAATCAATTAACTGACATGCTCACTCGATGAGAAGGACTAACAACAAACTTAGACCAACGTTAATCTTTTGATTATTATTTATTATTAATTAGCCTTCTTGTGTGTTCCACTACTGGGCAAAGGCCTCTCCTTTAGACTGCCAAATTGCCCTATCATTAGCGATCTCCGGCCATTTGTTCACAATCTTTTTTTAAGTTATGATTTAAACTCATGCAAATTCGAGTAGTAAATAGAAATAATAATTAAAATATTAGCTTACCAACATGCAGTTAGTACCTAGCATTTAGAAACATCATTCCAAAAACCATAAATACTTTAACACGCATTTATTTTTCTAATTACGTAACTATGAGCTCTATATGCACAGACTAACACCAGACATAGAAACCTTAAACTAAAACGAAACATTAGAAAATTAGTTCACCCACAGCTCGTAAATTCTACCATTAATTTGCAGAAAGCCTGTAAAAAGCGTGTTGAAAGCATTCAACGAAATTAACATGCCAATGCTCTTAACGAAATTAGGTCTTGGATATTAATCTAGTAGACCTATATACCTGAGAGAATGAGGGTAACAACTCCAGTTAGCGGTAGGTAGATTAATTGTTAAAATAAGTTAAGAAACATCGTGAATAAATCTTGACTATAACAAATATGGAATTTAAGGAATCAAGAGTAAATACAATAAATTTAATGATAACTTTAAGTCTAACTTAGTTTAAGTTAACTAAGTTAGACTTAAAACTTAAACTGATTTTTTGAAATTTACGAGCACTCGTAGATATAAACAAATGTTATACTTTATTAATTAATCTTTAGTATACGCCGACGTAGACAAGACAATAGACAATATTTTATACTCATCATTCGATCGGTTCCATTTAATTGTTTCTAATGATAAAAAATTCATTTCTCTACGGCAATAAAATGTAATTGATATGAAATTAATGTAGTGGGGGTCCAGTTTGTTCAAACTTGACCCCATAAAGAGGTCATGTGGCCCGGTGGTCCGGAACGACATGTGCTTGGACAAAAAATGGTCCGTTATTGTGGTGTGGCCAAAATACTTGGAATAGTGGTCTCTTTGATTACTGGGATTTTTTGCTTAGAGTGTTGTCGCATCTTCGCGATTGTTAAATTGAGTGAAAATTTTAATAGTAGATATAAGCTGGTTTCAGCATGAATGGGCTGGATCGACTGAGGACGTATCTACTACCCTCTCATAGAAGATCGGCGTAAGAGTATCTGTACTATTGTGTTTCGTTCGGTCAGTGAGAGTGCTGTAGGCCCCATTTCCCCTCTTTCCATTTTCCCTACCTCCCTCAATCCTTTGACCTATCCCACTCCCTTTACGGTAGGCAGCAGCTTCGCAGAGTCTCTGGCATTGCAGGAGCAATGCTAGAAACTCTGAGTCGTCCATGAACGACAGTTACCACTACGTGTCTGTTTGCTGGACTGCTAGTGTCGGCAATAAGAAAAAGTTTTAAAGATAGCCGGCGACTGATACCTATTAAAAAACTTACTTATGTGGATAGCCGGTAGGCCGTCCGCCTAGAGAAGTATCCATACTAGTATCTAAAAGTGATTCCACTTAATACAATCTAAAAACGAAACCCTGTGTTGAAGGCACAATCTCTACTAACAATTCAGATTTTTAGAAGCTAAACCACTATTAAAAATAGTAAAGGTACTTTTCTGGTCAGACTACTATCCATACCTACTTACCGACTTATAAATGCGAAAGTAACTCTGTCTGTCTGTTATGCTTTCGCCGTACTACTGAAATGATTTTGATAAAATTTGATAAAGAGATAGATTAGATCTCGGGGAACTATTATTTTCTTTTTTGAGAAGAACTATTTTTTATCGCGAAAAATTGATTTAAACGGGTTGAAATAAGGGATGTGGGAGTTTGTATGAAAAATCGTCAATAAAAATATAGATTTAACCGACATTTACGCGGGCGGAGCTGCGGGCAACAGCTAGTTTAACCAATAAATCTCTCTTAACTCTCTTGAAACATCGAACTCATCAGTCAACTGAGCAATTTTATTATACCGTTTACCAATGCGTCACCCACTTATATTAGGATTTTGTCAAGTGATTCTTATCACGCGTGGGAAGGTAAACAATGAACAAGTTTGGATGTGTAAAAATAAATCGAAAGATCTGTGGAGTTTTCTAAACTAATAATATTGTTCCGCTAGTTAAGAAAAACGTAACTATTTAATACGCGTTTTGGAGATCTGAAGATGTTAGAAGTGCTTTTCCTTGGAGTTTATTTTATGCACTTACGGATTACCAAGTTTCTTTACTGTTACTCTTGCCAAAGTAAGAGTTTCTGGAAGTCTTACCAACATTTATTATTTTATTTATTTATAAGAAAAAAGTATGTATATGTATTTATATTTCAGTTATCCAGTACTCATAACACAAGCTCTGCTTAGCTTGGGACTAGATGACGGTGTGTGATTATAATAATATGTGGACACTATATTATTATTATTAATAACAATAGAGCCAAGCTCCATAAAAGTTCAAAACAAATATATAAAATAAAAATCTCTCTAAACCAATAGTGCTCTGTAAAAATTGACACAAAAATTTTAATCATATTCTTTATTGTTCCAGGTAATACAGACAAACTCAACAAAAACCAAAGTATGGCCATCCTACTGGAATATCTTTATTTGCTGCTTCTCGTCATGGCGAGTGCGCATGTCGCGTCGTAGGTGTGTCCTACTCGATGCTCAATAATTGCGGGCAACACTGTTGTCACGTGAGTACTATAAATCTAGGGTTGCCACTATAGGAATTGTGGCAGTCGATTATGTAGTGCATGGAGGTGCTAGCAGCGCTGCAGAATGGAAAATACTGTATTTTGCTAAATAGTGCTTGAGAGCTATCAGGGCAGTGTTTTATTTATGACATCTAGAATTCTAAATAGTACTTGTGTGCTGTGCTAGATGTATTAAGAACAAGGGTAACCAACATATTCCATAGGCTAAGCGAAATAAAGTGCTAGCCAAATCAGCTAGGCATAGCTCTTAAAACAAGACTGATAATAGCTAAAGTATAAATATACACTCGCTTTCCGCGGCGCGCTTCCACCCGCGTATTTGCTTACTGCTCTGCTCCCGTCGCCAGTAGCGTGATATTACATAGCCTATAACTGGCCTCGAGAACTGGGCAATACGCAAAAATAAATTCAGAGATTAGCGCGTTCAAACAAACAAACAAACAAACAAACTCTTTTGCTATATATTTCGCTTTATAATAGTACCAATAGATAATAGGACCCGCAACTCGGCTAACGTTAGATAATACTGTCTCCAGCCAGGTGGACATTCTTAAAAATGTAGCAAAGGTATATTTGTTGCTAAAGACAGAAGATCAAATGTTATGCCGTAAATGTCAGAAAACCGGTAGTAGATCCACGCTGGTTTCAGCATGAATGGACCGGACCGTCCGGAGAAGTACTACCCTCTCATAGAAGATCGACTTAAGAGTAGTAGTATCCTTATTACTGCGTTTCGTTCGGTGAGTGAGAGTGCCGAAGGCCCAATTTCGCCTCTTTCCTCTTTCCTCACCTCCCCAATTCCCTTCCTCTAACCCCATTCCCAACCGCCATAGCGGAGGCCACCATACCAACAGTTAGTTAGTTAAGACGATAGCTTTTGGTATGGTGGCCACCACTTCTGGATTCCACTGACTGTTTACCATCACGTGGGGTGGAGTTACTTTGGTAGGCTAATATATGTAAAAAAAAATATAAGAACTATGTCTGTGATTACAGTGATAAGCTGATTGATTGATTGATGGATTGAATAGCAAAACAACAACAAATAGGTACATATTTTAATCTATACTAATATATTAAAAAGCGTAAGAGTTTATTTGTTTGAACACGCTAATCTCTGGAACTACCACTCGGATCTGAATTTTCGCATGTGATAGGGCAGTTTTTGAGGAAAGTTATAGCTATGTATCATTACGCTATCTGCGATGGGAGCAGAGCAGTAACCAAAAACGCGGATGAAACCGCACTGCTGAAAGCTAGTGTTTAATATTTCTTTACTTGAACAAATTAAATTTCGTTGTCACAAAAATCATAGTACTTTTGACAGCCCTTATTTTACTTTTTAAGGCTACTGTTAATTTTTGTCAGTTTCCACTTTTTGTTGTGTTTCCATTTTGTCAGCGGTGTAACACTTAAGTAACCTGAATTTTCATTCCTTATGAGTACTAAGTGTTTTGCGGTACCTTCCACAGAGAGGACGGAACAGTAATTGTTTTTGTGGAGATTGAGCGACGGCAAGAACTGGCGGCTGGCAAAAACTGGTTGCAGTTAGTTAAAAATTGGAAATAGGGCGCGCTTCGGAGGCCTATGTGAATATGTGGCAAGTGACTCTTAGTACCTACCTACTCGAAAAAAAAATTAGTCAAATGAAATGGCGTTCTATATTCTCTGCTTACCCCATTAATGACAGGCGTTAATATGTGTATGTAAATTAATATTATACTAAACACAGTAATTACAAATGTATGTCATACTTACAAAGGTACAATGTAACAACAAGTGGTTGTCGTAATAAATAAATAAGTTAATTAAAAATGCGAATAAATGATACTAATATTATAAATGCGATATTAACTATAATAATATAATAATAATAATAATAATATTCTACCACATTCACACAGCGCCATCTAGCCCCAAATTAAGCAATTATATTTGCTTGTGTTATGGGTACTAAACAACTGATATACTACTTATATACATTTTTTTTTTGTAAATACATACATATTATAGATAAATTACACCCAGACACAGAACAAACAATCATGCTCATCACACAAAGGTTTGTCCTGGGTGGGAATCGAACCCACGACCTCCGGCTTAGCAGTCAGGGTCACTAACCACTAGACCAACAGGCCAGTCAACTATGTCTGTCTGTTACGCTTTCAAACCTAAACCACTAGACGGATTTTAATGAAATTTGGTATAGGGATAGAAAAGACCTTGGAGAACAACATAGGCTATATTTTATTGCTATATTTTATTACGAGGGAGGAGCTGCGGGCAGCAGCTATGGCTATATTCAATGAATCACTAATCAATTCCTGTAAGTTCGATTTGCTCCCTTGTTATATCTGTGCATCTAAATTACTTCACTCAGCTTTATACTAAGCTTTTAGTAAAGTCCGAGAGTAGCAATAACCCAAATTAGTAAGTATAAACAAGTTTAACCAAAGCAAACCAATTGTTTAAAACAAACTAATATAAAACAAACCATTAAACAATGTTAATTAACATGTTGAACGATTACAGCCTACCCCATTTATGTTTATAGCGTGAATAAACGCTTCATACATAGAATACTGTGTGTTTGTATGTCCCATAAAAGAGAGAAAATGAACTGCGTCCGCGCAGAAAGTGTCCGACCCAATTTTGGTGTGAAGCTTATCTCGAATGTGCGTTTCCATTTATTTACGATAAAACTTCCAGTATTGTTCAAATTTTTCGGTTGCTAGAGAACCTTGGGTCGCTCGAGTCCTTGACTGTAAATTTAATATTGTAGAAGTAGAAAGATTTCGGTTATTACTTATACATACGTAAAAGAAGGAGGTTATCTCATCCCCCACCGTAAGCAATAAAAATGTTGACAGTTTGAACGTCATGGAAGACTGTAATAATGGCAAGATGAATGAAACTGCGGTACAGAACAGGCTCAGTAGTGCGATAGGTATTTATTAATTTTCCTAATTATGTACAAAACAAAACAAATTTTAAAAACCGAGTTGTCCGTTATTTATAAAGCCGTCAATAAAATTGACGTGAATTTCTCGTGTCGTGTAACAAAGGAGCCACACACGACACATGCGCTTGCGCAACTCGTCTAACGTTACAGCACATGTGCGCACGACTATCATATAAATTATTTCAGGATCCAACTATAGCCGACTGAATACGGAATTATTTTTGACGATGATCTCTGGTTCGACATTAGAAATGGCAGTAAATCGAATATTTTGCGACGTTATTAATATGCTGTCGGTAACCGTTATAATAATATAGTGGCTACTGTTAAAACTAATATTTTTGTAATAATAAAATTAACTAACCTTTCGGTCACGACCCTTAACACTGAGAATACCGTACCTACTCAAATCTATTGCGAGGTTAGCAGAAAAACAGACAAAAAAACCGGCCATTCTGCTTTTCAAGATCTGCGACTTAAGATTGTAGGAAAATCGAAGAAAATATACAAAATGGATTTGTACAGGATGAAAGCATGTTTATATGTCCTTCAAACCAATCTGTTGATTTAACTGCAGGATGTTTTGTAAACTATCTATTGTTTACTGATTAGGTTGCTATACTAGGCTGTGATTACTAATACTTACTAATCTGGTTAACATTCGGGCGAGGTGAAAATATGTAACGTATTTTGGAAGTTGCTCTATTTTAGAACTCTCTCTCTATTGGAGTCGTTTCTGTAGTATTGAGTGTTTGTTTTCTATTATTATCTATTTCATGCAAATAAAAGCGAGTATACGCCGAGCTGATGGTAAATTTTAGTTTAACGGCAGTATTATTATTATTATAGTTGGGCTAGAAGCCATCAGAGGCCTCTTTGCTACCTTGACCAGAATTGATCTTTTGTAGCGCCCTTGTTATTTATAGTTCCCTGCTTACTCCTATAGAGTCTAGGAACTTCCAGATTGTCTGAGCAGAGAGAGACTGTATCTCATCTGGTTGCGCCTGGTACTGTCCTAAATAGATGCTTTTTTGTGTACATGAGTGGTACACAAGAGCAGAGGACATGCATTGCAGTCTCCTCAGACTCTAGGCAGAATCCGCACATTTTGGACCGGCTTAGGTTAAGTTCAAACATATGATAGTTTAATTTACAGAGGCCGGTGAGGTAACGGTTAGTAACGGTAGTAGATACTGGCTAAACTCTCTCATACTCGTAAATAACGGTGTAAAGTTGTAACTTCAATAGTCTTGGCTTCTCTTTTACGGTGAGTGAGAGCGCTGAAATTACAACTTCTTCTTCTTCTTAATGTGCCTCTTCATTATTAAAGGTTGGCCGTCAGCTCTTTGAATTTGTCTCTGTCCAGTGCGAGATGGAACAGTCTTTCAACGGTGGTAATTCCAGTCCACTCCCGGATGTTTCGCAGCCAAGATTTCTTTCTTCGCCCAGCCCGTCTCTTGACCTCAACCTTGCCCATCATAATAAGCTGGAGTAGCATATACCTATCGTGCCTTAGTACGTGGCCAAGATACTCTATCTTGCGCCTCTTAATGGTAACAAGTATTTTTTCGGGTCATATAAACACGTTGAAGCACTGTTTCATTTTTGACCTTGTGTGTCCAACTAATGCGCAACATGCGACGGTAGCACCACATTTTAAATGCCTGCAGGCGCTTCATAGTTTCCTCTTTCAAGGTCCTTACAACTAACCTCTAAGGAACTTTATTAGGAATTAACCTCTTTAATCTTTTGCTTCTTCACGTCACTTTCTTCACTGTCATAGTGTAAAACGGCTTGGTTTTGGTTGTTCTCATCCATGAGGTTATAGAAATTATGTAATTATCAACATAATTTTTTTAACTCTTAAAATTACATAAAATGTTCTTTCTAAGTAAAATTTTTGAAATCAGTCAAAACATCTCAATCTCCACATTTTTTTCTTTCCCTTTTATAGCAAAGTCGTTATATTTGCCGCGCTATTTTTTATTATCCTGTCTAATGTCCCACATATGGTATCACCAGCAAAGAACTATTACTCATAGATTGGAGTTTGACTGCCGATACTTAGATAACACATCAATTAATCGACTCGATAGTCTCAATTAAAGTCAACACATGCGTCGCGCATGTGTTAAAAAGTTCCGTTTATTTTGTCCTTTTACAATTCAAATGGCACAAAGTGGGATAAACAACAAACATCCACCGGGGGAGTACCCTCTCGTAGAATATTGGCGTAGTTTCCATACTAATGCGATTTACTTCCTGAGTGACCGTCCTAGGAGCATTAATAGCACGGTAAGTAGCGGCGCGTTAAGTCGTGATGGCCCAGTCGTGAAGGCACCTGCTTTGTAAACACGAGGTCGAGAGTTCGAATCCGGGCAAGGAAGTACCAATATGATTTTTCAAATCATGTACTTTCTACGTTTATCTGGACATTACTGACGAAGGAATCTTGAGGAAATCTGAACTTCTGAGAAAGTCTAAGTCGCCAATCCGTCTTGAGCACACAAGGTGATCAATGCTCATTCCTTCTATGTATGAGAAGAGGCTTTTCTCTGCAGTGTGATAGTAGCGGACCGATATGTTGTTGCAGCATGAGTCCTTGACATTGCAGAAGTCTATGAGTGACAGTTACCACTGATCAGGTGAGCTGTTGGCTCGTCTGCCACTAAAGGCAATCAAAAAGCCAACAATAGACCTCTTTTAGCTAAAAACACTGTGACATACTTTTGAGTTTCTATTATTACACTATTATCTCAATAGCCATCTATAAAAACCTTTCTAATTATACTTAAATAACCAGTTGGTTTAAAGCTATGTAAATATTTGATTTCACATTGCAATAAAATTCAATAGGCATTTATTACTCGCCTATGTTTATCGGCTCACCGTTTTCATAATCTGACGTAACCGACATTTTGTGTGTTGGCATCATGCCAGATTGTCTTTGCCTGATTAGTTCCCTGTGTTTTGTAGTTATTGGCTGCAATAAAGGAACTATTTCATGCATTTTGGCAGTGTGCTAAGAAATTAGCACGGTTCGTTTCCAGCTTTCATTTCTCCCACGTACATGCAGTCTCTAAAATGACCTAGCTGCGATGTTTCCCGAGCGCTATGACATTTCCGTCTTCAAATGAGGTTTAAAAAGTACGTTAATATTACGGTAGGCAGCGATTTTACAGAATATAGTTCATTATAATTATTATCGTTTCAGCTGCAAGACATCCACTAGTGTACATATGCTTCTCCAGTTATCGCCATTTTAACCAGCCCTGCCCTCATCCATTGGTTGCCCACCACCTTCAAGTCTGAATCTAACTTTACTTAGACTTTATATGAGTTCTTGGCTTCGACCCACGTGTGAATAAGTGATATTGTTTTTCTGATAAAAAAAATCAGTATTAGCGTCAACCGACCGATAACCGGCTCTCCCCCTGTATGGAATCCAACATGGCTGACAA
Source organism: Parascotia fuliginaria (assembly GCA_963082885.1). Classification (NCBI taxonomy): domain Eukaryota; kingdom Metazoa; phylum Arthropoda; class Insecta; order Lepidoptera; family Erebidae; genus Parascotia; species Parascotia fuliginaria. The sequence goes on along the minus strand of OY720197.1, from coordinate 2,483,173 downwards.
AATGTAGGCTTTACACATCTCTACCTACTCTAAAATATGCGTGAAGCTACGTTGTGTGTAAAAAATGTAACCTTTGATATAAATATAAAGCTAACAAAAGCTAACGGATCAAAATTAACATTAAAAGACCATCATAACATTTACCCACTTACCCACCTCATGGGAACGAGTGTGACGGACAGTAAAGACATACAAAAACCATAAACAATGCGCTATTAAGGTACAGAACGGACCGTAAAAATTGTGATATAAAAATAGAAGAAAAATGTGTTAAATGGAATCCCGTGCAATGTGTGACAATGAGTTTACAGAGTAGTTGATAGAAATAGAGATCGGAGTTAAAACGTAATGTTATTTTCCTGTTTTATTACTAAGACTGACTTTTTTGCTAATTGTTCTCATGACACTACCAAAGTCAGTGTACTGACTGTAGGTCGACTGACATATTTGCTGTTACTTTTTACAAATTTTGTGTCATTCAAATGATCTTCTTCAAAGAAGCATTTTTTCTTCAATTACTTCAGGTAAGCACTAAGGTCTAGATGATCATCACCATTTTGCTAGTACTTCGACTTTATTTTCTTACCGTAAAATATCGATGTAACGAAAATTCGATATCTTTGAAAAACGTTTACCTATTAATTAATAGACCGCGACAAGTGCTTAATAGCCTTATTACTTAGTAGTTATACTAATTAAACCTTTACGAAAATATTTAGTATTTTCTGTTACTGTTAAACTGACTTGTTAAAGCTGTACGCACAAAACTCTCTGTGATACCCTACTCTGTATACCTTGTGTGCGCAAAGGAATGTAAGCTACTATGCGGCGTTCTTCACACTTGTATTAACATGAATAAAAGGACATATTTGAATAAGAACAAAGCCTGAACAAGATACGTGGTAGTATAATTTTACGCCACATTTATTGTGAGATTAAAATATGAATAGCAAGTTACAAGGGCGTAAAAAGTGAAATTGAATTGAACTTCGATTTTGGTGTTGCAGTGGTACTATATACCGTCAAAGTTTGATCATCAGGTAAAGTATATTGGATTGTCTGTAGGGAAATTTCTATAAGTAAACTTTTTTAGGGTCTTTTCCTCGACAAATGCAAAAAACTTGTCTTTCTGCCTACACCTTCCGGAAAAAATAAAGAAAGAAAATATTTGTATTTTATGCTTGCATATTACTCGTATATGTATTGCTATGTTATTTTATTAAAAGAAAATGTTATTAATGTATTTTTTAATCAAGTTTTTGTCACATAACCTTAAAGACATCTTATATGGTATCCTCCATCTATCAATCACTATAAACCAAATACAGATGATATAAATTTAATAAAACCTATATCAACAATTATTAATCAAGATCGATAGCGATCATATTCTACCATAAAATAAATGGTTAATATTTATGTCTAGCTTGCCGCAACGCAGTTTTACCCACGTCTTTACTGCTCTGCTTCTGTCGCCAGTAGCATGATTTTATATAGCCTTTAACCTTCCTTTAGAACTGAGCTATCATACGCAGATATAATTTTTCACCGACTGTTAGTTCTAGAGATTAGCGCGTTCAAAGAAACAAGCTCTTCTGTATATATAATAGTATAGATGGATGAATATTACAGCTTCCAAGCTAGTAGTCATATATACGTACTCAACTAGTGTAGTCAACTGAATAATGGCGGTCAAACCGTCACGTGAAAAGGCGATAAGAAGCTAAAACAATCAGAAAAGGTCACAGTATTCTTTGATAAGATTGCCAATAGCACTCTCTAAAATGAGTCTTCTGCTCATCGACAGTCCGCGTAAGGTTGTGAAAGCCACCAGAGGCTAACAACCTAAAAACACAAAAAAAAAGCCATCTCGAATACCTATTTGAGGAATGCAATGTCCAGTAGTAAACGTCGCCGTCGTTCTACTGTATCTAACAATGATAGTACTAATAATTTACGAACAGAAGGATGTCTCCGATCCAAAAATAAATAATTTTTCCATCAGTTGTAAAGCGGTTGGAAAGAACATGGTTAGAGTCACTGTGTCGCCCAATTACTTACGGGTCATGGTAACTTTAAGGGCAAACTATTTTCGTTTAAGTTAGTTGATTCTCCGAGTTGTCAGTGTTCCAATCAAGAACAGTCGGCTCATCATATTCTTTGGGAGTGTAGTCTTTAGCGAAAAGACCGCGACATAATGTTAAATAGTTTACAAGCTACATCAGGACCAGTTTATTATGAGGATCTTGTGTCATCTAGGGTGAATTTCTGTGCGTTTAAACGTTACTGCCATACATATTACTGGAACCAAATATAGCTCACATAGGTTCCTTAATATTACTTGTCCGTGGTGCTCTCTTTTAATAGGTCATAATCCTATACAGATTAAATTCGTCTCCCGCTTTGCAATGGAGGGAAGTGGACATTTTATTTCAAACTCCCCTTTTATTTCTGATTAAATTCGTTGCGGGGTCCAAGACAGTAGGTTTAGCAGTCCCTGGGACTCCCGAGTGTCAAAGCTCGGTGTTTCTTCTTGGGTATCACTGTTAATCCTGGCTTAAAGGAGTCAAAGTGATGGGCATGTGGGTGGGATTGTCCCGATAAGTCACCATGCATGAAGAAAGAACGAAAGAAAAATAGAAAATATAGTTATACGATTACGAATTTTATATTGATACTAGTATGCGAATTGGTAATCGAAGTTAAGTTGTATTTTATGCTTCCGTATGGTCTGTCAGTCCATATATGACCATGAGTTTTGACCTACCACCGTTATAAAGCTGAATTCCCACATCAATGAAACAGCAAGTTACACTAGTATTAATATTTAAGTGAAAAAATCTAAGTCGGTTTGTCCCACTCATGTCTAACCCAGTTAGCATAGCTTAGTGTAAGTGTCACGGCCCTATATGGCCTAGGTCTGCCTTTGATTTCTGTTTGCTATATAAGGATAGCTAGTGATGGGGTTGAATGCTATCGATGTTTATCGATAAAATTCAAGAGTTATTTCTTTGTTCTTCCAATGTGATGTTGGTGTAATTATATTTTTGTAAAACTTCGCATTATACGACTGTTCCATAATGCGATAGTTTTAAAAACTTTTATTTTCATTATACCAACAGTCTTTTAGTATACCACTGCAGTAAAAGGCCTCTGGTCTTAGAAAAGGCATCAGCATTGATCGCCACGTATTGAACAAGTCAATGCAGATTTTTTTTATTGCCGCCAGTGGCAGTTAAGCAAACAACCCACGTGGTAACTGTCGCTCATGAATGACTCAGAGTCCCTAGCATTGCTCCTGCAATGCCAGGAACTCTGCGAAGCTGCTGTCTACCGTGAATTAATTGGGGTAGCTGAAAGGATTGAGGGAGGTGAGGAAAAAGGAAAAAGAGAAAATTGGGATGGACTATTTCTGATTTTTGCCAATCTAGGTTTTCTAACGATGTTTTCATTCACCTTAAGTCAGTAATAACCAAAATAACTTAGAAAGTACATGGATTTTAAAAAAGTCACATTGATACTTACCGGGTTTAGAATCCACGACCTTGTGTTTACGAACCGGGTGCCATAACCTCTAGATCATCACGACCTAATAAAAACTTTATATATAATAGCATACCTATAAATTCTACATAGGCTTGCCCTCATAACCTTCCCTACTTAATTGAGTTAACTGGTATTAATGTATACAATGTTTTCTAAACATTATAGTTTGAACTTATAACTTTTTATGCAGTTATATTAAGATCTTTCACCGGTTATTTTAAGAGGTGCAGCCAACGAGTTCTGATATTAAACATAATACCGTAGGTTTCATAATACATAAACTGTTTAGATTTACTACATATTAATTAGAATATCACTAGGGTTGGATTGTACGATACGAAGCACTTAAGAAAAAGGACTTAGAAATGTTTTGACTAGTAAGTGGATTTAAAAATTTTTCTGCAAGAAACAGCCTTTCCTGGGGTACCCCGTGGTGTTCCCCTACCCTACTACACCGAGTCCCGAAAGCTTGATTAGGCGATGTTTTGGTATTTTTTTTCTAAATTAGTAACTAGCTCAAATAGGTGTTTAAATAATGTACTAATCTGCTTCGAAAATAGCACTATATATCATGTAAAACTGTATCAAAATCCATTGAACGATTCTTGAGATTAGCGGTTTTATAAAGACAGACACGCTTTCCGGCGATTTTCTCGTTGTTTGTAGTAACATTATGTATATGGGTTGGTGTCGGAAGGTCTTAATGACCACTGCTAAAGTATATACATATACTTTACTAGCGATCAACTGACTGATGATGGATAAATTGTCACAGCAGAGGACATTATCGACTGGTGGCGAAAACGCATTAAGCGTATTTCGAGTAAAGTTATATTTGTATATATTTTTTTATACAGTTCGACTATCGAACTACTAGTAGTAATAACTAAATAAACGTTATTTTTTCTATTTCTATTTTACAAAAATATGTTTTTTGGTGTCCTAGAAGCCACATTGCTTTCTCCCCTCAGATCCTACATAGTCTCAGCGCATAGTCATAGGTTTAAAATACTTCATGTTGATTCATAGTTATATAAATTTCCGTTTACAAGTTGTTTGGCAAATAGTGTGTTATGATATATCGATGTTAGCTCTGTATTGTTTGTACAATTTGTCATAGTGCTCGTAATAACTGAGTATTTAATGTACATACATGTTCTGTAAACCATGGCTAGTGTTTGTTTTGCGGATTCCTATAAGAAAAATGTCTATACTATTATATAAAAAAAGGGTTGGTTTGTTTGTTTGAACGCGCTTATCTCTGAAACTACCAGTCGGATTTGAAAAATTCTTTTTGCGTTTGAGAGCCCAGTTCTTGAGGAAGGTTATAGGCTATGTAACATCACGCTACTGGCGACGGGAGAAAAGCAGTAAGAAAAAACGCGGATGAAACCGCGCCGCGAGAAGCTACTATCTAATAAGGTTTAATTTTAATTTGAAGGTATGCAGATTTTGTGGCATACCAACAGTTTCAGACGGTGACTTTTATAAAAAAAATATATTACCTTGTGATGTCTACTGTTAAAAATAGGCTTTTTACTAATAGAAGACTGTATGGTGACCGTATTAAGGCCTATTCAAACCTGAGCGGTATTCGCTACCGCCTGTGGTAGAGAAATCCGAGTGGGTATGTGATAATACTACTGTTCACACCAAAGCAGATTTTGCTATCCTTGTAGGTAGAAATTCGCGTGAGTTTTGCTCATGAAGGTATGAACTGTTTGCCAGTACGATTGAGTATGCGGTATTTTGCTCTAGCCGCGGCATTTTATACTAAATACCTGAGCGAAATCCGCGTTGTACGTACCTCTACCCATAGCGGCAGTGAATACCGCTCATGTTTGAATAAGCCTTAACGCATTCAGGTAAAACAGTTGCCCAAGACCTGGTGTTCACTTCAAGATAGACAGGACTACACACCAAGGCCAATATTTAATTCTGTTGCAAGAGACCGATCAGTCCGCCAAAGCAGACCTGTCTAAAACTAAACATCTTTGGTATGATGTGATTGACCAATCTAAACAATTGATACGGCTAATAAACCCTATAATATCACATGACCACGAAATGTAAATTTATCGTAAAAATACGTATATTGTAAACGACTTCGGTAAAATACCGTAATCACCACAGATTATGTTGCCTGTTACACCATTACCTATATTAATGGTGCACTTTGAGCCTGCGTATATAATTTAACCATATCATTTTTAAATTAACGGCGACCATACTGAATATACATTCATTTTTATAATGCATACAAGTAAAAGTTTAGTTTTCTGAATTATATTATTGTGTAATTCTGTTTTGCCCGACTGCTGAAGTCAAAGAGGGCAATGTTTTGTATTACTAATGATAACAGAGGACTAAAAAGTTTGGTTTTATAATTATATTTACCTAATAATCAATTGTTTAAAATTTAATCTGAAATATTTAAGCATGTACAAGGATTAGTAACACAGGCTTAATTTGAATAAAATGTACTAGTTAGGTACCTTTAAGATACGGCTTATCTGTCTGCCGATTATTTAATTTAGTTTCATCTAGTATGGTAATTTGTCTACGTATTTTAATTAAAATTAAAAAATGTAAATGCATTTCCCAGTCATATTGAATTACAAGGTAATACCGAATTAAGTATTAAATGTATGCCTTGCCAAGAGGAAGAAAGAGGAAAGGGAGAAATTGGGCCTCCGGCGCTCTCAATCACCGAACGAAACGCAGTAGTACGGATATTACTACTCTTATGTCGATCTTCTATGAGAAGATAATACTTCCTCGGTCGATCCGGCCCATTCATGCTGAAACCAGCGTGGGTCTACTACCGTCTGAATAACCGTGATAAGATTAAATATCTTTGCGAAAAATCTATCGATCAAGCAATTGGTAACTGCACTAGTTGCCTTGTCCTACTAGGCCGGTAATACTAATATAACATTTTGCTGTCTCATAAGAAAAGTATGTTATTTTTATAATTAATTGGTCAATGAAAGCCGTCTCGCCATATTGTGCGGATGCACTTTTTCTAATTGACTTTAATCATGTTGACATATTTAACCAGTCGGTGCCTTTATTTTCTTTCTTTGATTTTATTAACTTACAATGCTATAGCTTTTAGGTTTTCGTACAATAATATGTTAGGGTATTAGCCTATTGTTGTATATCGCCATCTTTACAAAATTTTAGTAAATATTTAACTTTCATATTTATAAAACTTGTCAAAAGTAGTTGCGGATTTTAAATCATTCTAGCGTTGCGAGGTCTTGTTTAAATTTTTATTCATGACTACTATTTCAGCTGAAAGTTGTCTGGACATAGGTCTGCCTTTATCTAAGCGAAATTAACACTTATTGCGGTTGATATAAGAACTCTGTTACCTAACACTACAGTATTCACACGTGTAATACAGCATGTGGATCGTACTTAGTGGCAAAGTGATGTAAAATATTATAAGTACGGTTATTCGATTTTAAACTTTGTAGCAACCTGTTTATGGTATATTATAGTTTATACTCTTTCATTGAAGGTGCCATATGGCCATGTTTCGGCACGTGTCGGTTACCACCAAGACTCTTGAGATAAAGTCATTGAGGGGAAAGATCTATAGCTAAGATAGGATGTGTGATCGGAAGAATATTAGTTTTATTTTGTTACAGATTAAGAACATTTATTTTGGTTGTGTAGAATTTTGTAGACGCTTTGCAGAATATCAAAGTGGTCAAAAATGTAGACACTGTTTAGTAGATCGTCCGTTATCGCAGCAAAGATACTATAATATTGAACAATCGTTCATACATGGAGTATGTATGAACAATTTTTCAATATTAGTGTCTTTGCTGCGGCTTTTCAGAACGATATTTTCAGAAGGGTATAAAAACTAGCCACGTAAAGATTGCGTTAAAATTTAAAAATAATATTTGTAAATGACAGTATCAAAATGATAGACACGAAGCCGTGAAATTTAATAAATTGTATAATTGGATACCATAGATATAAAAGCAGATAGAAGGTCCACTATCAAGATAGTCAGACAATCTGGCAAGAAATTGTCCTAAAAATCTATTCTAAGAATCGGGATGTGCCTAAGTTTAGCTGAGAATATCCTATGAATAAAATGATGACAATATTGATGAAGCTAAAATTCCCAAATTTTAATCTTAATATTCGAAAAACATTCGCATTCCATATAAATTGAGAATCATCATCGTCCACTGCTAGACAACGGTCTCCCCTAATTTTCGCCACTGTGGCCGGTCGTTTGCCGCCCTCATCCATCGGTTGCCCGCCACCCATATAAGATCGCCGGTCCACCTTGTGAGGGGTCTGCCCGCGCTGCGTCTTCCGGTTCGTGGTATTGAGAATAATTTGTTGCAAATGTCTTCCATTGGAACGATATCCCAGAGACCCGCGTTCCAGTCACGCTGTGATGTTGAAATTCTTTCACCTTTACTTCATTCGCATTGCAGCCAATAACAACTTTACGTGTTGGTAAGAATCATTTGTTAAAATGTATACCACGTATTTTACTCTGACAGAAACTACATCATTGCTATAAAAACAAACAATGTTTTTACAAACATACATGTTTTATTATTCAATCGCGTAAAGACAGCTATGACTAAGAAATGACTCATCATTAAATTGTAAAAATATTTTTCATTACGTTTCTTGTATTCGCATGTAGCTCTCATTAAACTGTTTGTTTTCGTTATACTTCTATTTGTAGTGTGTATTTATGTGTATTATAGTTCATGAATTTCAGCTGAAAAATAACCACAGCTTGATGTGGGTCTCCAGATATATATAGGTCACACTCAAATTCAGTCGATTACAAATCCTAGTCTCTCCTCATTGGTACAAAGATCAGGAGTTTTCCACTTTTCGCTATAAGGTGAAAAGTTTTTAATTATCTTTAGGTATCCTACTGTTCAGGATATACTCCTTTAGTCTGAAAATTTACGAATAAGGTAAATGCACACGTTACCAGAGATGGACTTAATCTTGTAGAATAAGAGTAGCAATGAGTTTCTATATGTTAGTGATATTTGATCATAAACAACAATCATTAATGGCTGACTTTTTTTTACTTTATCTACAGTTATATCCCATACTAGCAGCTTGTTCAGATTTTGCATTTAAGTGACACTTAATGTAAAGTCCACGTTGATCTGAAATAATAAACATATCTTTGAAATAGTGAAAGATTATCTAGCACGTACAAACTCATCAAACTTGCATACTATATAGATAACAGCTTTGCTTACTGTTTTGCTCCCATCGCCAGTAGCGTGATGTTACATAGCCTATAACCTTCATTAAGAACTGGACTATCATACGCAAGAATATTTATTTAAATTTGACTGGTAGTTCCAGAGATTAGCGGGTTCAAACAAACAAACAAACTTTCGCTTTATGTAATAGTATAGCTGATGTTTGTTGCGTGACTAGCTACCATAGCAGCGCTGTATGATTAAAGAGCTGTTTCTAACATTTGCAGTGCAATAAAACAGTATTACCTTTTATCAAGAAATTGCCTTATCAGAATGGCTGGGTCATAAAAGCTTGAATGTGGTGGCAACCTGTTGACGCTTTGTTTACGTCATTATTGGTATATCGTGGCCTTTTCGACACTAATACTATAAAAGATATATTTTTATATTTTTGTATGCTAATAAACTCAAAAACTACTGGCCCTATTTCAAAAATTCTTTTACCATTAGAAAGCTACATTATTACTGAGTAACATAGGCTATATTTTATCCTCGTACTCCCACGGGAACGTGAACCACGCGTGTGAAACCGCGTAACGTCTGCTAGTCTGTACTATATTGAGGCTTTTAATTTAACTGGTTACTTGTGAATATTAATGTTTTCTTTGGATCAAGTGTCTTCTGTTTTTCTTTCATATTAATCTACAAGCTGCGTCTCATGGCTTCGCCCGCGCTTAAAATGTGTTTTGTCTTTTCGGGATAAAAGTAGCCAATTTCTGTCTCCGGCATCGAATCTATCTATATACCAATTTTCAACGAAATCGGTTCAGCCGTTTAGGTGCTGAGTGGTAACAAACACACACAAATACATTTACACACAAACTTTCGCATTTACCTATAATATAAGAAGGATTGAAATAACCCTACTTACCTCAAGTGGTAGACATCATTTTAACTGCTGTCGTAGAAACTGCTGCCACGGTGGTCTCTACTATAGTAGTTTTGTGCGATGCTTTTGCACGCCTTGATCCAAAAGACCTGTGATAAAAGTTGGAAGGAATCTATGCACTGGTAAAGGAATTCAGGTTTTAGTATAGGTCAAAATTACTACCAATTATCAAATTAACTTATTACCAATTGTGCTATATTGTAATTATATTTTTGTTTATACGTACATATATAGCTTTATGCCTTTTATCTCTGAAGGGGTAGGCAGAGGTGTTTGTTTAACCACCCACTTTTCGCCATTTTATTATTTATTTTAGGTCTTATGTAACAAGGGCCATAGGTGCCATATAACGGGCACAATTCAGACTCCGGGCTAATACTATGAATTTTTGTTCATAAAGAAATAAAAACACCAACAAGTAAACAAATTTTCTCAAGACTTTACCTCGAGAGATATAGTCTCGATTTTCGAGTATTTTGATATCTAAGTAATATTTGCTCATCATTAAATTTAATGGCCACAAAAACAATAAGCCAATACTTACAAATAGTTCGTACGATTATTCTGTAGTGCGCAACAATGGAAACGCAGAGCATTTAATTTTACACTAGTGTTCACCTCCCGAAATACATGGCACAGTTACTGTAAAAGCTGAAACACGGTCATTGCATTCGTTTCGTGGAATTGCGGATTATTTACATGAAATTTATAATTATAACTACAGATCAAGCGGTAGGTATATTCAAAACCTACATACATAAACTAAACTAATAGTATAAAAACATTGATTAGCTTTTTAGTATGTTTGTTTGTGTGTTGCGATTTAACTCAAGATCTACTTAACCGTTTAAAAATTCTTTTAAGAAGCGTCAAATAGGATGGATAACTGCTTTATTTTATAATGTTTAACATATTTTAGTCACTTTTAAAATTTTAATATTTTAAGCGCCTTTGTAAATCTGAATGATGCAATACATCACTATTGCTATGATATTTTCTGTAGGCGTGAGACCGAATGAAACTTTTGATATCGAAGCAAAGCGAGGGCAGACGTCTAGTATGTAATAAGTTTATAAACAAATAACTTTTTATCGCATGTGTTTCCTTCCAATTCTAACCTCGAGTGTTTTAAGACAATGGTTCGGCAGAGTGAAGTCATTTTAATGCTAAAAATGTGTTAATATACCGGATGTGGCGTTGTGAAGGCTTAGCTAAAGTGCACTTGTAGTAGCCACTTACGCAACTATTAATATAGGTAACTATCATAACCACAAAAGCTTTTTACTAACGACATTGTGGCCAAAAGTAGAACTTACATTGACAGTAATGACCTAATGACAGATTCAAAATGGCCTTATTGAAATTATCACAGGCACTCTTGATAGCACGAGTAGAAAAGACAATTGTTCTATATGTATAATAAAAAATATAAGGTATCAATACATGTTTTTGTTTCATTTGTAGATAGATAAACTTCACTGCGTAATCAACAAATTCTTAGTTTTTTGAATAGACTAACAAATTGCTGATTTTATTTTTTTTAGACAGTTACAATTTCATGTAAGTACGTTAAACTCATTAAAAGTTATACAGGTTTAATTTAAACTAGTACTGCTTGTCCGAATTCGACCGTTACGAAATTTAAATATGACTTAATTACGATGTAAGTAATTAAACCGGTTTTCTACTTTGTTTATGATGCAACCTATGAGTTAAAATTATAAAATCTATTGCAATACAGTTTCTTACGGTTATTTTATGTTACACGTTCCTAGTTCTTTATGCACGAGGTTTAGGGAAATCTGAAAAGTTACTTCAAAGATGAAAGAAAATTTTATGGGTATACCTAGAAGGCAGTGGCATGCACAGAGATTTTGGACAGGATAGGCATTATAGATTTTAACAGGGTAGGCATTACTTAATTTTGTTGCTAAAATTGACATTTTAATCAAATATTAATGTAGACAGTGCACTTCTGCCTATATGGAGTGCACGCCACTGCTAGAAGGAAAACATAATTGAAATGGTAGGATAATCCAAATGATAACATTGTTATCTAGTATTTACTTGTGTGTCTGTACTTCGTTATTTCTGACTTACTATTTTTCGACTTTACATAGTATTTTTTTAACCAGAGCAGAGAGCAACAATTTCCATTGAGCTTTTTCACAACTAGCACTTTTTGTTTAAGATAGTAAGAATGAAGAAGTTCCTTCTAAGGACCGAAGTCATTTGTATAATAATATAATAATAAATAAAAAAATGCTAGTTATGAATAACCTGGCGATTAAAAAGAGTGGCCTAGTTTCTTGCCAGTTCTTCTCATGGCTCTACTTCGTCAGCGAACTGGCTGTAGGTTAGTTTGCTGACATTTTGTAAACTTTGACGTTCATGAGTATTAATTTAATTAACCTATATAAATAAACATATTTTTATTTTCATTTTCATTTTTATTTTTACTTATTAATCTATTCATGATTATTTTTTTAATAACGTAAGGCAGCGACAGATCTTCTTCTTTCGTTTCAATTTCTTCCTTTAAGTAGTTTTGGACCAAAATCTGGTTCAAAGTAGAGTTTTAAGAAACAGATGAAAGAGCATCATCTGGTGGCAAAACCAATGTGTTGACGCTCCATGGTGCTTTTAGCCTCCTTGCTATCAGCTGTGTCGCTAGCTCGAAAATAAAAAAATAAAAGTAAGAACAGTACTTTTATTTTCCCTCATTAATAAATACTAAAAAGATTTCTCGATTATCTATTTTCACATAATGGATTTATCAGGCCTTTGATTTATTATAGTGTTGTTTCCCTATCTGTTTATACCGCCATCAAAACATTTAACTTTAAAGAAACTTAAAGTCACAGAATCAAATTTCCAATCGAAACGAAATCGAAAGACTTCAAAGTCTATGGTATTTATAGAATGCATCGCTTTCCGGCCGTAGACTAGATAGAATGTTGGACCAGAGCCAACGCGGACATCGCTTGTCTATAGAAATAGATTCGGGTTCTATTACTTGATTGTCTATGGTTTTTGTCAACCTGTACGATTTGGGCAGACGTTTTTTATGGTTGATGTCAATAAATTTGTTGAATACTAATTTAGCTCTGTCAGAGATTTTTCTCGCGACTGGGGCCAAGATGTAGTATTTTTTGTCTTCAAGACGATAGATTCAATTGGCTTTTGATCATGTACATTATTAAAAAATAATATAGTTCTCGCGTTTAAGAAACTTTAGCATCTTATAAGTATGACTTAAAAAAGAGATTTTATAATCGTGATAGTTTATAATTGAATTTACACTTATGTAGTATGTTAATCAACAATTTCAATAGTTAAAATTATTATTGACTGTTTTGATATAGGGGCTGGTCAGCTGTCTACCCCTCATGCTATTTCGACGTCCTATTTACGGCAATCATAAGGGCTATTATTATAACTATGTAAAATGTTTATTACTTCCTTTAAATTATTTTGCAGCTGTCATTATCTTAGTTTTAGACATAGAATCGTCCTTCGTTACATGTTGTCTGTGTTTATTGCTAGTTCTTCTCAATGACTCTAACTTTGTCAACAATGGCTGTAGGTAAATTGATGACATTTTCCTTTATTTTCAGATACTAATTTGTCGTTCCATAGCTCTACACTGCTACGAGTGGAATAATAACTTTTTTTCTAAATTAATTGTAATTTTCTCCCATAGTTCTCAATTTGACTATAGTTTTACAATATTTATATTAAATTTCAGGGACCGACTTTAGCCAGCGAATTGATAAATTAGTTGACCTCTAACTCTATCATAGTTACTAAGACTTAAAATGTGGTGAAGATATTAGCTACATTCTTTATTTTAACGTTTATTTCTAAAATAATGATGACTCAGCACGATAATAATAACAATTTATAGCTAAAGAAACGCTTATGCCGCTTTTTCATTTGCCCGCACAGTCACTTAAATCTCAGAGGTTTATTTTGCTCATTATTTAACCCATAGTCATAGATTCAACATAAATCATTTAAAAAAATCTCGAATACTTTTAAATTGTCAATGGTAAACAATAAATTAAAGGTCAAAGGTGTTGCCAACGTGCAAAAATGAATAAATGTTGCCGCGTAACACGTAACCCTTCAAATAAAGTCATGGAGTAATTTATGTGTTTTTGCACCTGGATAAACATGGTCGATGGGGTGGAAAATCGAGGGTTGTGGCATGATAATAATCTGTAATTTATTAGCGAATGAATTGTGGAAATTTAATTCGATAATTTTTGCAAGAGATTTTATCAAATAAATATATGTTTAAGGAATTGTATAGAACTTTTAAATTTTTGTTGGAAAACGGTGACTCAGTCCCAAACTAGAATGGACATAACTTTGATAGAAAAACTCTTTGTGTGTTTGTTAAGTTGCTGTTTCTAGCCTTCATGAGTGAAGTGTTGTAATGTAATGGCACATGGCAGCAGCAAAGATCGGACCTGTAGCTGCAAGCACACTAAGCACAACATCTTTTTTGGTTTACAAGCTTTAAGCTAAAGTGAGCTGACGATTCGTCTCACAATTTTATTCGTCTGCCAAAGTGACTTCACGCAGCCTGATGGTAGGCAGACAGTGGAATCCAGAAGTGGTGGCCACCATCCCATCAGCTACTAGTAAAATTACTCGTATGGTGGCCTCCACTATGGGGCTTAGTGAGATGCTATAGGCAATTAAAACACGTAGAGAAGGAAACTTAAACTGGTCTCTGCAGAATTGTCTCAGGATCTTCCTAACTTCTATAATATCCCAGATTGTACCTCTACTACATCGCCTTTTATACAAACTTCAACCATATGCTCACAGGACATGACACAATTTATATAAATACACCACACCTTAGTGACACAATTCAATGTTAGTTTTTGCCATGTTTACTTGATTACGTAGTGCTAAGTTGTTATTGACAAGTGGCCGCCATGTCATAATTATATTGACATATCACTGACAGATGTACAAGGTAAACACTCGACATTACTGTAGAATAAAAATATTTTTTTTATATTAATGATGCAAGTATGGAGTAGTGTGTGAACAGACTCAATTAAATAAGATTATTTACTACAGATATAATTACTTTAGCAAGACGTGTAGGTACTACTATCTAGCTATACTAATATAATAAAGCGGAAGAGTTTGTTTGTTTGAACGCGCTAATCTCTAAAACTACCTGTCGGATATACATAATTCTTTTTGCATTTGATAGCCCAGTTCTTGAGTTATATGCTATTTTTTTTTTTTTTTATATTAGAGCCTACCAAAGTGACTCCACCCCGCCTGATGGTAAGCAGTCAGTGGAATCCAGAAGTGGCGGCCACTATACCAAAAGCCATCGGCTTAAACTGCTGGTATGGTGGCCTCCACTATGGCGGCTGGGAATGGGGTTAGGGGAAGGGAATGAGGGAGGTGAGGAAAGAGGAAATTGGGCCTCCGGCGCTCTCACTCACCGAACGAAACGCAGTAGTACAGATACTACTACTCTTAAGTCGATCTTCTATGAGAGGGTAGTACTTCCCCAAACGATCCGGCCCATTCATGCTGAAATCAGCTTGGATCTACTACCGTAAAACTATGCTATGTAACATAATGCTACTGTTGATGGGAGCAGAGCAGTAATCAAAGACGTAACTTAACGAGGGTAAAACCGCGCTGCGGAAAGCTGGTCTTCTAATATAAATTGAATATCATAGGATATGCACTTATTCAGTATTTAAAATCTCTAAACAGTATACAGTATAATCGCTGTTTTGTTTTGTCCTCTATGTTTTCTAAACTACACTATGGATTTTGACACGTTGTAACTATTGTTCAGAGAATTTCTTTCGAAAGGCTTGCCAAGTAGAGAAAAGCTGTGAATATCAATAATAACATCACAGCAACTACACATAACGCCATCTAGACCCAAAGTAAGCATATATTATAGCTTGTGTTAAGGGTTCTAGAATGTGGATATACATACTTATATACTTTTTTGTAAACACATAATTTTACATAGAGACACCCAGACTAATGTAAAAAGATATTCATGCACACAAATATATGCACTGAGCAGGAATCGAACCCGCGACCTCTACGTGGTAGTTCATACACAGTATCACCACCACAGTGGCAGTCAAATGATTTGTAATAATTTTGTAAATAACCATTACCACCTTCGTGTGAAGCCGGATCGTCAGTAAATTTATTGAACACACAGACAAACAGAATTCGTACTTAATGAAATTAAAATGACAGATGACGTAAGTGTCAAAAGTGACAGATTACGCAAATGATGAGCGGTTTCGTTCGGAATTTATTTTTCATTGCAAAATGCTTAATCTGTACAGTTTTGAAATGTTGACAGGTGAGCAAATATTTTGTTAAGTTTGATGAAGTGGATAATGTTTTCTAAGTGTTTTTTTAAGATTGAGGTGTTAACAAGTACACTCTTGTAATTTGTATGCAGATACCTATGGACATGACTTTCTGTTATAATTTTGTTTATTAGTTTTAAAAGGTAAATCCTGCTTTGGGTACTAGCTATATTTTGAGGTCACTTTACAAATAAAAACAGAGAAAATCTAAGAATCTTAATATTGGACTCAAATTTCCATCTGCCTAACGATACAATAGCAAAATAACAACCGTTATTAACTATAACATAACATAGCTAATTACAAAACCATATTTCAACATATCTAATACAAATAGTTTTATATAAAAATACCATCGATACAAACAATTTGTTTAACACATTTACCTAAATAACTCCGTTTCGCTAATCGATAGAAAATAAAATAATCGATACATCGACCCCAATTCTATTGCACAAATCTATATATAAAACACAAACAAACAGTCTAAAAGATGGGATTAATGCAAAACAGATTTCTTTAAAACAACCAGCGTAACTTCATCTCGTAACCAATAAATTTTCAAGGAACATACAGCTCTAAACAGTCTGGATAATAAATCCGTCTTTGAATTGCAACCAATTTAAACTGAGCTCTTTATTCATAGATTACGTTTGATACAAGAGATTAAGTTAGCCTAGTGTTTATGACCTATTCCAGTTCAATTTAGATTTTGCTAGGAAATTGGGTTTCTAGGTTGAAATGACGTGTATGCTCGGTTGGCCACTAAATATGCGTTTCCTTTATTTATTTGTTTGTATGAAAATAAAAAAAGGTTTTAAATTTTTTTCTTGGGCATTTTGTGCAGAAAAACATCGTACTTGGAAAATTTCTTATTTAAGATATTTGAAAAAAGAAACACTGACGTCACATGAATAAAATTGTAGGTCTCCTTTAACATCTATCAATCACTGTTTAATAAATGCACCTAGGAAAATTATAATATAGCTAAGATTTCACTGTTATATTATACGAAATGAAAACTAAAGACAAAATCCATGCAATTATAATATCACGACTTTTACAGTATTCCTGAAACACATAACTTCTTTTCCTCGGTCGGATAGGTCCGAACATCGGTGATTGTGTCCTCATGTAACAATGCAAGTTCCAATATAACTCTTTCCAAGTACATCGTGAACATCGTCTTCCTAAAAGGAGATCATCAATATACACCTTCACACACGTGCTCTTAGAAATTTGACCTGTCGTCATTTTTGTACATGTTGTAAATCGCGTTAGTCATGGCCTCCTGACACATATTGTTAATGCGTCCGCTAAACGACCTATTTAAATTCATGAATGAGTTATTTAACACGTTCGTCGTATATAAGATTTTAAAATCTTTTTCATCATCGTTAATTTTACCGAATGCTGTTTGATGTTCGTCTAGGTCGTAGTCGCCTCTATCATCGGCTGCCCGTTATCTTTATCAGGCCCTTCTTGTAAAGAGTCTGCTTGTACTGCGACTTCTATTCATGGTCACTGAAAACCATGAATTCTGCTCATTGACATTTCGATAAAGCGATTTTGCAAGCCGTCACTTAAGTACCCCTGCGGATTTTGTCGTCTTTTAATACGATTTTACCAATAAAAACATAAATTTCGTGAGAAACTCCTTAAATTTTCCTGAGAAATTGACAAGTATACGCATCAAATCTATTTATGAATTAATGAATAGATATTAGTTGGCTACAGCTAATTCACTTGTAAAGGTAATAGAGCTGTGAGAAGAACTATCATTAAATTGAGGCCACTGTTTTTAATCGTCAGATAATTAAAATATAAGTTACAATTTATAACAACGCATTCAAAGGCACATAATATTTTTATTATAGTCCAGCAGTTTTATATAATTTATAGATATTAAACCTTTTATTATAATGTACCAAAAACATCAATAAAACTAAAAACGTAACGATAATGTTCAAGGTGAACGATAAAATGATATGAACATGAAACAAGCTGATCAGATTACAAAGGATTGGAGCAATAGTTTATAGTGTAGTGTTACGGATTACTGTAGATAAAACGTTGATATTCATGGTTATTTTGTAGATAACTTAAGTGGTAAACATACGGCCCACCAAGTTGTTATGGAGGAAAGAAATGGAGTAGGGAAAAGAAAATGGAGATTACTTCGTTGTCTAAAATTCTGTCGATTTTGCTTAGACCCTTTTTTTATCAGCAATCCGTGTTGGTATTGCTGAAATGTATATTAGATCTGGACTATTATACAAAGCGAAAGAGTTCGTTTAAACGAGCTAATCGCTGAACCTGCTGCTAGTCGGATTTGAGTAATTCAACTACCTACTACTTATGGTGGCCTATGTTTAGCAGTGGACGTCAGATCATATGATAATCCTATTAATATTATATATGTGAAAGTTTGAGTGTGTGTGTGTATGTTATTACTCAGCGCCTAAATGGCTAAACTGATTTCGATAAAATTGGATAAAGATTCGGTGCCGGAGACGGCCATCCGGTGCAACAACATTGTACGCGAGGGCAAAGCCCGCGAAGCGCAGCTAGTGATTTCATAAATATACCTACCTCTGTCGTTTCTGAAGTCTATATGCTATTGCCCATCAGACTCCCACTAAATTCGAAACACCACTGTTAATAAAACACATCTAAGTAAATTAGCTGTACTTTCCAAAACTGTGGTTATATTGTCTTAATTACTTTACCCTATAAACAGATTTTACCATAAACATCCACGTAAAGTAAACAGTTACCTACACAGGGTCACTCATAGCAAATATCCTTCGTGTGAACCTCAAACAGTTAATCTCATTAAGTGCGCGCTAAGTAATTGAAAATTCAAGGCAGCCATTATGTTTAGCTTTTTAATTTGATGTGATTGTGGTGGGTCTTCCTCAAACCGCACCAACTTTAAAACGTAAGATATTACTAGGTACTACTGGTGCGTTTCGAGAAATAATTTTAGTGCGCTTTATTTGATGCATTAATTGTTGCGCTTAGAGCGTATACCCCGCTGGCGGAGTAATTCGAATTTTGAAATATGCTTTTTTTTTGTAGATTTTATGGCTTAGTTGTTTTTTAATAGTGTAGTGAAAAATCGACTACGATTTGTTAAATAATTTGAGATTTGAAATTTCAAATTGATGGATGAGGATTTTTTTTTTTTTTTATTATATTTTAGCTTACCAAAGTGACTCCACCCCGCCTGATGGTAAGCAGTCAGTGGAATCAAGAAGTGGCGGCCACTATACCAAAAGCCATCGTCTTAAACTACTGGTATAGTGGCCTCCACTATGGCGGCTGGGAATGGGGTTAGGGGAAGGGAATGAGGGAGGTGAGGAAAGAGGATAGGGGGGAAGTTGGGCCTCCGGCGCTCTCACTCACCGAACGAAACGCAGTAGTACGGATACTACTACTCTTAAGTCGATCTTCTATGAGAGGGTAGCACTTCCCCGGACGATCCGGCCCATTCATGCTGAAATCAGCGTGGATCTACTACCGTAATCAACGTGGATCTACTACCGTAATAGCCCACGACCGGTGGTGACGAATATTGAGGAAGCCTATGTCCAGCAGTGGACGTTTTTCGGCTGATATTATAGTGATGATAAATTTTAAGTTATTGAAAATCTTGATTAGAAAAATAAGATATGACATTCATCATTCACGTCATCACTCATTAGTCTAAAACTTACTACTTGACATGGGCCTCTTCTAAATGATTTGCAATAGTAATCAAGCTTGGCATGCGATTGGTGACCTTCAAATAACCGTATGGTGACCGTAAAATATGGTACTTAAGTAACACTTTTACTCATTTCGCCTCTTACTCTTAAAAACCTACGGAAAGAAATCAAGTACCTAATTCCATATTCTATATCGGAGGCTTTATGTTTTATTGCTAAAGTTTACTATTTAAATATTATTAGAGTTATTATACATATACATAGAGTTTACTACGTATTTCATAAACTAACAAAGTCGAGCATCGAGCACAATAATATTTATTTTGTAGGTTGGTAATGATTTATAAATATTGTGCGCTACTATAGTAAATATTTTGCTTGTTACAGGTAAAATTCTAACTTTTCCAGTAATAACATAGAGATGACTTAAGACTACATCTCGCGACGCACGTTATCCTAGAAGGTATAGGCAGAGGTATGTATAACCTTACCGCACGTGGGCAGATCCCACACAAGGATGACCGACGACCTTATTATAGTGTCGGGCAACCGATAGATGAGGGCGGCTAACAACCGGCCACGGTGACCAAAATTAGGGGAGGCCTATGTCCAGCAGTGAACATCTTTTGGCTGATATGATGATGTATAACCCTCGATTTAAGGAGAGGAGCACGGAGGACTGCCTCCGTGGTGCAGTGGGAGCGCAAGCGACTGCTGTGCACGAGTTTGTAGGTCCGTAGGATCCGTAAATATTTGTTCCGAGTCTGGATCTACTTTGTGTCCAATGTCCATTGTATGTATGTTTGAAAAGTCCCCCGCGACCCTGGGCTAGTTAGTTCTCTAGTGCAGAAGTTGTCTTTTTTAAGAATAAAAAAGTCCCACGGGATATAAGTAAAGCTTATTACAGAAGCTATTTAAAAAAAGAAAGATATAATGGTAATAACTTCATTTATCGCACCAGTAGTTTAGTTAATAAGTTTTTTGCTTTTAAGAAAATAATAAGCACTTTTCTGAGTGCTAGATCTTAAGCTCCCATTAATTTAATGGCCTATTATCGCACTATTAAGGGTCAGGGAAGGTACAATCCTTAAATGTACTCACAGGATACATAGCAACAACACTTTCATTAAAAATAATGTCTAGAATATTAATAAGTAATACTTATCAATAACATACAATCGTAATTCTTTAAACGTAAATAATTTCCATAACCAAAATAGACAGATCTGTACTACAATACATTTTATATGAAACCCATAGCTCATTATATTCTGGAGAAATTTCATTCATTGTTACGGTGAGAGACCAGATTAAGTTAACCCCTTGTTATGCAATAGTTAGTGTGATACAAAGTTCTTGTTATGCTGGATGATCCAGTTTATAAAGAGATCTGTTGCTGAATAACTTGTGTTAGAATAAAGGTCTACATATTTTGGTATTTTAATAAATAGCTTGGCAGGTGTCAATACATTGGTTACTAATAATGACGAACGTGAAGAGACTATATACGATTAAAGAATGTAGTCGCCAAATATTATAGAGATAGATTTATTAAAAAGGATATTTATTGAAATAGGAGTTAAGTTCGTATTAGAATATCCTTTAATAGACATTCCAATTAGCTTGATCGCATTCCGGTTTATTCTAACAAAAATTTCTTATAAATCAAATGAGGTTTTATAAGGCAATTTTATAGACAGAGTTACCTTGAAGTAAAGATAGGCAGGGCAGAATTAGCAGAAATGATGACCGCTAGGACAGAAACGAAGTTCACTTAAGGTGGACCAATTACTAAGTAAAAGTATTAAGAAACCGCGAGCTGAAAACAGTTCAGGGACAAGGTTAGATTATCTAGATCTAGATTTTAGAACGAAAACTAACTATTATCCTCTTCTCTAATACTAACCAGAAAGTAACAAAAGCTTCTATACAAAGTTGTACCGGAAATTACTTTATTTAATTAATTTAAAACAAAATGCGTTAAAACTGTGAACAAGACGGACAAAATAGAGTGATGACTCAGCAGAAAATCTATTCCCAGTGCCTAACATCTGTGAAATCAATTAAAATAATTGATTCGTCTAAAATAACTCGGCTTCCGTGGAAGCGGCGATTGACATCGTGATTTTGGTGTTTCCCAATACAAAAAAGAATTTACCGCTACTATACAAATTTTAGTCGATTTTAAACTTTAATAACAATATTATTAGGTACAATACTTTAGATAAAGCTAGTGGTTCAGCTTTTTTTTGTTTTAGTCGATTTTAAACTTTAGGAACAAAACTATTGGGTATAGCACATTTTAAATAAAAGAAGCGGCGTCTTATAATATTGCAGCTTTAGTTGATTTTCAACTTTAGTAGCAAAACTTTTAAGTACATCAATTTGGATAAAGGTACAACGCTCCCTTTTGTTAGTGATGGGATATAAATAGCAAATGAAAAGAAGTATCGATATATATATCGTTTTGAGATCGGTATGTTTCATATTACTGTGATCTTTTTATAGGTTGACCGCGTATCCGGCTGTCGATTGGCTTTTATTAAAAGATTAACGAAAGAAGGAGAAATATTTGATTTTAGTTTAGACTGTTTTGGGAGTGACATTGAACAAAATTGAATATATTGTTCGTGAAGAAATAATAACTTGACATTAGAGCTCTTATTGAAAAGAACTATAGGGTTTCAACATGTTATATGAAGTTGTTTCCAGTTTGTTTCGTTGTCGAAAGTTAAACCATGGCTTACTGCCAAGAATTAAATATTAAAATTACAAATTTAACTCACCGGTTTAAATTTGACTAATTAAATTAGCATTTATAATCAAGAAGCCTAAATTTAGGTTTCGAAGGCCCTGTTTCATCACTTGCTGATTAAGTCGTGATAGCCTGTTCGAAACTAAACTGACAGATTGTAACTCAAAAATCAGTTCCACAAGTGCCTGATAACCATAACTGACAAATAAACTCTTTAAAATATAAGACAGATTAACAAGAAGATCAGGCACTTTAGCACTGCAGCTAGTAGTGAAACAGGCCCTAAAAATTAGTTATTGTAAATAGGACATGAACAAGATCTACCGTTTTACTGATGTCTGTGATGAATTCATTCTTGTCATGCCTCATCTACTTCACCTTAGATGGTCAAAAACGGCTTGATTGAGAAACATTATTTCTTCAATTCTTGGAAAATATAGCCATGTCTTATGTACTTAGAAAGCAAACTGTAATGCTTCAATAGCATACCTATTTTGCATACCGTAAGGTAATGAGGTAAGACATACTGTACTCTTACAACATAAACTAACACCTACTAACCATGTTTTTTGCAAAATAAATATTATTTACTAGATTCGCCCCACGGCTTCGCCCGCACCTAAAGTGTGTAAAAACACAGACCGAATTTGGAGATAAAAAATAGCCTAATCTATCTACATCGGTTCAGCCGTTTAGGCGATGAGTGCTAACAAACACGTGCAGACAAACATTCGCATTTATAATATAGGTATACAGGATTCTTATTCTCAATAGGTTCCGGCACCGGCACATAGTTGTATAAAAAAACTATGATTGAAAAACGCTGTGTGATCTTTAGTTTATGGCACCAGCCCTGTCTTCTTGTGTTTTTCGTGACTAAAGGAATACCAGGAAATGAGTAGCAGCGTTATCTGTGTGATACATATCACCTGAGTACGGTCAGTAACTCCTTTATGCGGAGTGACAAAAACAAATCCCTTATCATTAATACCATTAGATACTATTAATGGTACTAATGATACAAAGTGACACAAGATAGTATCTCTAGTAGTGACTGCCTGTGCGGTTCGGTGGTATTGTGTACGGATTACCACGCAGAGGTCTCGGGTGCGATCCCCGGGTCGGGTAAATAGTATTAGATTTATCTATCGAGAAATTCGCTGTATTAGCCCGGAGTCTGAAATTGTGCCCGATAAATGGTAACAGGCTCGCCCCCTGTTACATGGGACTCAAAAATAAAAATGGCGAAACGTGGGTGGTTAAACACCTCTGCCTACCCCTTCGGGGATAAAATACATGTATGTATGTAATAGTCAGTACTCGTAATACTTGCTTCAAAAGAAAATTGTGAATATAAAGTTGCCTTTACATTCTAGTTACACCTATACCTTATTTGACATCCGAAATCCTCAATTAACCAACAGAAATTAAGCTGATTAGAAAGGAATGTGGTACTAGATGAAAGGCATGATCGTAATTTGTCCATCACTATATAAATCAACCACGACATGTGTTGGAAACAGTAAGACCTTACCATAAGAAACAGAAGGGTTGGATAATGATGATCTATTATAAATTTAATAAACAGACGAATATTTATTAACGTTATATTTTACTGCTTCGTTAGTGTTAAATAAATCGTGTTATTTAAGCTCTGGTAGTCGAAGGCCCGGTGGAGGCACTCCTTCGTAAACACAAGATAGTTGATTCGAATCTAGGCAAATATCAATGTGACTTTTTTAAATTCGTATGTAATATCAGGTAGACAATATTAAGAAAAACAAGATCAGCAGTATTTAATAAAATAAAATTACATAAAAATATTGCAGAACTAGCTGTCGCTTGCGTGACTTAAAATTTACACAATATCGATGTAAATTACGAAGATTATTGCCCGGTCCGATCTCAGGCTGTTTTTGTTTTATTGTCTTTATTTAATAGATGGGTATGAAAAAATATTTATTTAATAAATAAAATATACTCTATTTTACACGAAAGAAGTATAAAATCATCATTTAAACCACATAAAACATTACAAAATAATACAAATAACCATTGAGTATCGAGTGTACCGGTGCGCGCCCTACGAACAGCTAGGTTAATAACCCTCTAACTAAAACAATATGGGCGCGGGAATTCGGTAGAATGCCACTGTTCTACTGTTCCTACTGTTGTAGAGACACACTGAGAGATTCTATGCGTGGGTTGTAGAAACGATAGAATTTAAATATTGATAAAAATAAAAATTTTAGATTAGTTTTTAATTTAAATGAAGTAGTGTTTTAAATATTTTTGATAACAGTGTGTTTGATCACAAAATGTATCGTTTCCATAGCGGTTTATTCATCATTTTATCTTTAGTTAGAAGATTTCGTGATTTAGAAGTTAGCGAAGAAACTGAGAGAAGAAAATGGTGGCTTAACGACATACGATTTTGTGAGATATAACTGCATGACTAGCTTATCGCAGCGCGGTTTCACCCGCGTCTTTAGTTACTGCTCTGATCCTGTCGCCAGTAGCGTGACGTTCATAGCCTATATACTTTCTCCTAGGCTATCATACGCATAAATAATCATTCATATCCGACTGGTAGTTCCAGAGATTAGTGCGTTAATACAAACAAACAAACAAATCCTTCCGCTTTATATAATAATAAGATCGACTCAATAGTTACGAATTAATTTACGAGCATTCATATTACCTACATTCACCCGAATTCTATTTGAGAATTGTATTCTATTATTATGAATTACCAGACGTACAGATAAATTATTATAGTACTTAAAGCTTGTTTACTAGTCACCACTATCACAAATTAAACGGAATGATGTATTAGAACATAATTACTTATTTACTTCGCTTTAGTAGCTTGTACTTTCCTAACCCATTGCCTTGTCATTTATTTTCTCATAATTAAATTATTTGCAAGCAAAAATAGTCCCTACGTATTTTGAAATAATCCCTTTGATTTTATCAATGATAAACTGACGCTGTACCAAAGTCACTGTGAATTAAATACTCATTGGTCTTGTGTTATCTAAGTCGAGTCTAATTACCATCGCGGGAGGTGGCCGGGAGTAGTCTAGTCTATTATTAGGCAGGACCACACATCGTTAAACCGATACTTAACCAATGAAAATATAAATATAAAATATTAAAAATAATAATAACACAACATCATAGCGCTATCTAGACCCAAATTAATTATAATTATGTTATAACTTATGATATACTTAGGATGCGGAAAAACATACTATGTAATTTTTATTGAAGTAATTTTTTTTTTTCTATGCTATCGTTCGCCATAATTATAGCACTTACTTTCATAGTTGCAAGTATTGGACGCGAGCGTCTTATCTAAAATACTTGCATAGAAATTCAACCTGTATTCCCAGTAAGTAAAATAAATAAAAAAATTAAAAAAACTTTATTGGCAATAAAAACAACAAACCTTATAAATAAATTTTAACAATCCTGTGACATACAATAAGCGGTTGTTTGATCTTGATTCACGCTGACCTCCGTACTAGTGAATACTGTATCACGGTAGGTCAGTTTTCCTCCTTCACAAACATTTTAACACATTCTAATATTTATAGTAGGTAAGTAATTAATTTAGTATATCTCTATTTAAACAATAATTTGCGAGATATTATCATATATTGTATTATTTGATGCAAGTCATTCGTTAACAATTTTAGGTGAGGGTGATTGAAAAATTTAATATGTATACGCAAAAAATTCTGATAAAAAATTGTTGTGTTATTATGACAAATTATTGTTCTTAGGAAAGGGATCGCTTAGCTATAGCCAAAGAGAGTAATAATACTAATAGATAACAAAAAAAAATAAAACAAAAAAATATATATTACAAGATACTTAATTAAAATATTAAAACCGTTTGTATAATTATGTGAGTAGGTAATTTGTAAGTGTTAATTGGTAATGTAAATGTGTAAATAATGTAGGATGTAAAAGTAAATGTAATGTAAGGGAAATGTAGTGTAAATTTATGTGTAATTTAAAAGCTTTTCTGTATTATTATTATAGTCCATATCAATGAAATATTTATCCAAAGTTTTTTCTTCGATAATCGGTTATACAGATGTGGGCCAAGTCGATTAAAAAATTTATTAGAGAATGCCGTATTACTTTTAGGAACAGAATAACAAAATTTTTCTCATTGTGCCACCATCTTTATCAATTTTAAATAAATACGTGGTTCCATTAATGAATTCGAACTTTTTTTTGCGCTATAGCCGATGAAATTATACTTTTTAGTTTTGTGTGTTGTCAGTTAATTACTTTTTGATTCAATCGTAAAATCTTTTAGTCGATTCTTAGTGATAGGTCGTTAATGGGGTATCATTGAGATGAAAGTTATTATTCAATTATTACTTTAATGATTGGCGGGTGTTTTAGTAGTTAAATGGATCCTATTAATCGGACTGTCATAATTGAAAGAGAATATTAAACAGTATTAATTATTATAAATTACTGATTTATTGAATAGCAATTATAATCGATTGAAATTTATTAATTTTAATTAGAGCTTAGTTTATTGTAATAGTTAGTAAAAGTGTTTTTATAGACAAATTATTGATGTCTTCATAATCGAAAACGGAATGGCCATTTCGATGAGCATTTTAATAGTCATTTCATAGGTTAGTTTAATCAGTGGCCAACTTTTTACTAGGCTTATATATTTAAACTCAGATCTGAAGGATAAATAGCACAGACTAAATTACAAGATTATGGCTTATATTTAAAGCAAAGATTTCTTTTTTTAATTCAATCATAACGCAAACTCACTGTCAATATTAAGTCACATTTAATTAACAGAATTAAAGATTCACCAATTACCATGTAGGTACTTACAACTATTCCTCGGATGGCAATCAAAGCCAAGTTGGCCACACGCGCTACCAACAAAAAATCATCGGTATAAAAATAAAAATGATTCTTATTAAATAAATTCCTTTTAAAGTCCTTTACCATTTTATCATTTAGATCGCACGTGGGTGTCCCTGCGTTGTTAGCTTTTGTTATCTACGTGTTTCTAGGCTCGTTTTATTGGCGACATAGCTGGGTACAACCACCATCTTGTTTAAAATATGGTTTTATTTTTGAAGAAAGAGAATTGAGAGCCTGTGAGCGTGTATAGAAATTAATGAATGTTGACGAGGAATAATAGTATGTTTAGATTGAAGCAAATGGCAGTCTTTGCTTACTTCTTAAATGGGAGACAAGGGTATAGTTATGTACTTACGTATTTATTTAATTAATAATAATAATTATAACGGTAAATTACTATCTTACTACTAATTACAATTTTTTTTACACAATATACGAACAAACACAATAAACAAAGGTAATTAGAAAGAAAATGAAAATAAAAAAAAACACATTCATAAATAATATTAACTCTATGTGACGTTTCAGAGAAAAAGACGTAACATGTTTTCTAAATTTAAAATAATAAAAAACACTTCAAATTCCCGCCAAAACACACGCAGCCGCCATTTTCTAGGTCAATGTGCATCATCAAAATGCCACGTCACTCTGTGTTAATGTGTTAAACAATTCTAATAAACTAAATATACGTCAAATGGGCGTGAAAAAACAATTGTTTGCTGATAACCTACAAAATAACTTGGTAATATTGCAACACATGGTTACTTGAACTACGAGTGTGATGTAGAAAAAGAAAACAAACGAATGAGATTTTTTGATGATAATGTCATTTATGCGCATAATTTTGTTTAATGAACAACTAATTTGGCTTAATTATGCTATAACAATATGCTTTTATGTTTTATATACAGTTAAGCTCATGCATACAAAGATTGTTTTAACTGGGTTCAAAATATGAGCGACGTATAGGCAAGAATCTACGACCACGTGGTTCTGAAATGCACGAAAGTGAAACAATGTGTACACATTTCTTAAAAATTTGAGGTCCAAAAAATATCTCATAAAGCCGCCATAGTGGACGCCTTCAAGCCAGCACTTTATGGTCCCATTGACTAATTAGAAATACTATCAAGCAAAGTGCTTTCACTTTGTTGGTTATTATGAAAAAAGGTAGCTCTGAAAAGTTTATGAAGTTCTACAGTCTAGTTTAGGTAACCCCGAAAAGAAGCTTGTTTCAAAGATTCTACAGAAGACACAAGCTTTTCAGTCTGGTTGATGACTGCAAATTGTAATAAAGTGATAAATAGTACCTGATAAGGGTAACGTTGCTCTCCGTTACATGATATAGGTACACTATGTCGCTTCATACAACACATCTATGCTAAGAGATGAAGTTTTCCCATATTCTACACTTTAGATCACACGGCTACTTCTTCTTTAGAGAAGATTTATGTTTATTTATTTTTCAGTTGATACAAACATTTCTATTGCCCTATATTCGTTCCATAAATATGTCAAATAAACTTTCAAAGGATTTAATTGTAGTCTAATTTAGTTGTTGTTTATCTTTTATATTATTATTTTCTTAAATATTTGAGATTTCATTGCATTTTTAGTTAAGATCTTTTGAAATATCATCTTCTAACGTTTTAAATAATTTAGTAAACTTTTGTCCTATTTTAAAAAGATTTTTATGAGATATTGTTTAAACGTATAAATCAGTCACTTCTTTTTCGCTATTTAGTATTTTATCATTGTTATTTACGTCTTATTTTATCTATTTATATTATACTCCACTTAACTTGAAACTAAAAAAATTACCATTTTAGACGTAAAATCTGTCACCTGGAGGGAGCCTCATATGGCATTCTTAGGGACTAGATAACGCTAATAGAATAGAATAAATTAATCAATATATGCGATTGACATAAGCTAACGACAATGTTAAGTTATATATCACATAATAACAATAAACAACTGAAATAACAACACTCAGACATACAGCAACAAAAGAAAATTATTATATTAACCCATTTATTTCAAAACATACGGAAACGTTTTAAATTATTAAAGAATGTGCGACATTCACAACATAATCATTATGTTTAAACGCAACAAATGCATTTATAATAAAGCCATTTGTGTAATCTGTTGATTATAATGAGATTTTAAATGTATAACGTTTATATCCGTTTCGATCGTTAAAATGACGCCTATATGCGTCATGTGTTTTATTAGCAGTAATTGTGAATGACAAAATTGTCAATATCTGGGTCAACGGGTCGGTCAACTTTGGTAATAATATATTTCTAAACAATTTATCTATTAATAATTTGAAATTGTGTAAAATGATGGTCAAATTTTACAGTGTGAATGGAAACGTCACATCTCATCTAAATTTATATTGAATATTTATTTGAGGAGACTTATCACTACATCTTTTTATTAATTCTTCTTAATTTTATCGTTACATAAAAATTAAGAACTCAATTACTATTTGAACTGCCATAAATTAGACGTCTTTACACGTCTTTACTGCTTAAATTATTATATAATAGATAATTTATTAATATTTATATTCGAAATCTCAATCTACAGTCGATAATAATAATGTTTATCTCGAGAACGACAAGATCGTAAAATCCATACTTAAGAATAATTAGAGAAACTGAATTGAATACGTCAACAAGACGATATTAAAGATGTTCCATCCAACACCACAAGTGACGCGTAATCTCAAGAAACCAAATTCAAATCAATTTCACTTCATTAAAATTTAACTGCAAGGCAAAGGCAACCCGCATACTTCCAAATACTTTCATTACACCAATTGAACGAGTTTTTTGACCTCGATATACAAAAGGGATGAAGTTTTAATCGTGTCAATCGAGATCAAACATCGATTACGATTTATCGATTCGATTGTAGTTGGAAGAATGGTGGAATACCATTGCTTCGACATTCGAAACTTGAAAAAATTGTTCACACCTCATACAATAGTTTAATTTTAAATATTTATTTTTCATGTAATTCTGGAGAGTTCTAGTACCAATTATTCCGATCATAAATTTAAATATTTCCTTTGTGTTTAACAATAAGTAGTTAGGGCACCCCGAGCAATAACAAAGTATACTTAAATGATGTAATCATTGGTAAAGTGTTTACACATTTACAATAATTTTCGAGGTTAGAATTGAAATGGCGGGCATTCTTTCGTTCTATTTTGACGCCATGTTGGGGTCATTGAACCGTGTTCGCGCGTCCCGTTCACAGGGAACGCTATATAAACGAGTTAGTTGCATTTTGCATTCAGTTTAGTTGTGTTTAAATAGAACAATTGTAGCTTGATTTGTGAATGCTCTTTGTTTGCTAAGATAAAGATTCAAGTTTATTAGACTTGAGCGTCTTATTCATAGAGGATAGAGTTAAATATTTAACTATCCGTTATCGCTGTTCTTGTTTAGTTTACCTTTTTAATAACGTTACTAATATTAATTTTATGATGCGTTCTTTTTTCTAATATGTTTTTTGTCGACACAAATATTTTTTTAATATTCGAATCTACCAAAAGCTATCGTAACAATATTATCTATGTATATTCCTCGACTAAAGTAATACCTACTTGATTTTTCAGTTTCTTAACTCGGTTAGTCTTAAGAACAATGTCCTGTCAACATCAAATTCTTTATCATCATTTCTCAAATAAATTCTGAATTTATTGCAAAACCCGATTTTATACAATAAATCGTTCAGTGGTACATCGCTACAATACGTCAATATGTCTAATGTTAACAGCGCTGCAGCGCTGAACGAAAAAGTTGGGGTTTTCAAGGATCTTGGATTAAAGTTTGTAAATAGAAAGGCATTGTAAATTAAAACCTATATACTGTATGCCTTCATGTCCGCTAATGCTGAGACTGCAATTTGTTGTATTTGTTCCTCCTACGTAATTACAATACGCGATATAGATAATACATATAGCTTGTAGTAACTTAATAGTTCAGGCCTCTTCTTTTGCATGAGGGAAATTCAAATCTGTGCAATTAATACCTATTATATTATGAACAAAACATCGTAAAGAAACCTAAACTTATAAATAATATTGTTAATTTTATTGCTAATCCTTGAAATTGAAACATTCGTTGCTCACTGCTAAAAGTTGTTGGCTTAAACTGAAACTTGAAACTTTGTGTGACCTATAAAAGTTTATTCCGAGTCTGAGCTTAATATGTGTCCATTAAATTGTATCTTTGTAGAGTGCTCTGCGACACAGACCTTTTTTTTTTTTTTTTTTTTTTATATTATAGCCTACCAAAGTGACTCCACCCCGCCTGATAGTAAGCAGTCAGTGGAATCCAGAAGTGGCGGCCACTGTACCAGAAGCCATCGTCTTAAACTGCTGGTATGGTGGCCTCCACTATGGCGGCTGGGAATGGGGTTAGGGGAAGGGAATGAGGGAGGTGAGGGAAGAGGAAGAGGGGAAATTGGGCCTCCGGCGCTCTCACTCACCGAACGAAACGCAATAGTACGGATACTACTACTCTTAAGTCGATCTTCTATGAGAGGGTAGTACTTCCCCGGACGATCCGACCCATTCATGCTGAAATCAGCGTGGATCTACTACCGTACTAGGCCTAAAGCGGAGGTAGTTTTTCAAAAACTAAAATAAGCGGTCATTTAATCAATCATACTACCATCAGATATCCGACAGGAATAACTATTCCTGTCGGATCCTCTGTATCTGATCCTCTTGGGTACAATGATAAATCAAAACACTCGTTTGCTTCTCTTAACCTTGAGTGCATGACTCCACATGAACTCTAAAGCAAATTGCCAAAAGTCTAAGTGTAATACAAACTGTCCTTCATATAAAGAATCACATATACATGACATATGTCTCAAACAGTAGTATTTTTAACCGTATCATAATATTATATGCTACAGCATTATAAATTTGTCTGAAAATATTTTTAGTCCATAGTGAACAGACTGCTTTGATTCATGATGATTCAGTGGTTCTTTGTACGGACTGTCGCAGATAGTTTTGAATTCGATCCCTGTGTCGTATAAATTGACATTGGGGTTTTTTGCTGAGATATCACTTATCAGTATTAGTCCGGAGTTTGAAATTGCGGCTATAAAGCAATAAGCTTGCCTTCTGCCACATGCTACTTACATAGCTATTGAAATTCGGGTGTCATACACTTTGACAAGAGGCACCTTCGGAAATAGATGTGTATGTAATTTACATTAGTTAGTTTCAAACCGACAATCTCGTACATAAAAGGTGGTTTTTTCAATCATCACGACTGACAGCAAACGACATATTTATCAAATTAGGTATAAAATAAAAATAAATCATGAAACCTCTAATCTACTTAAATTATAAATATACGTAATCTGGAAACTTAAACCACACCTATAATGAATAATAGAGCACACAACACAGTGATCAGAAATTATTTTGCAGTCAAATCCTTTTTTAGTAAAACATGGTCTAACTGTCCGTCGAAGTAGGACGACGACGACGTATTGAAAACTAGTCAACTCCCGATAGGGAAACAAACAACTGTGTCAAGTAGCTGATATAGAAATGGGTTAATATTATACATTTAATTAAAAAGATCTATTTTATTCAGAGAGAAAGCTTATTAAGCCCTTTATAGAGCTAAATATGACGCAAATTGAAATAAACGTACGTGAACTTTTTAATTGAATCCATGATCAAATTGTAAGAAAACACACGTGCTGATAAAGAGTGCCAGATTTTAAGTAAGCAGACAGAGAATTTTAATCGTCTTTGAGTTTGAAACTTGTTTTAAGTTCTCATAATTGAGTGGGATTTCTATTTTGATATCAATTTACACTTCGATGTAATGTTACAAAACTTCGTTAAAAAGGTCTCATGCTCGTAGCTGAAAGTAACATTAGTTCCGTGTGGGACTGGCTACATGGAACTACCGGGAATAAATTATATTATTATACTAATTACATAATATAATTGTCAATTAAAAAGGTACTTTAACTTATTCTCAAAGAACAGAAACAGAACACGAGCCCATATAACTCATTCTTTTGTTTTGAATATTTTATTTTTATTTTCAACGTGGTTAACACTGATGCATTGTTTTTTTAATCCTAAAAAGCATGTACCTTGTCTGAGTTACGGCTTTATAATCCTTACGTGAGTTGTGTCATCTCTCTCATGTTTATGTATTTTGTGAAGGTGTGAGAGAGATGGTAGATGGTATTATAAAGTCGAGACAAACTGTAGTGTTCATTCACATTGAGTCACTGCACCGCATTCTGCAGTAGTGTTGGGTAATTTATCGATAGTTTAGAAGATTTTTATGGAATACTTTAGCTAATCAGATAATAGTAAGAAAATAATGAAATCGTCCGTAAAGGTGAAGGTAATGAAAAAATTAAAGGAAATGAATCGAGGAAATGGTTTGATCTTCGGTGCTATCATTCATTGTACAAAAGAATATGGTTACTACTACTACTTTATTGTTGATATATTATTTATATTGACTGCCTCTGTGGCGCAGTGGGAGCGCAAGTGACTTCTGTGTACGAGGTGGTGGGTTCGATCCCCTCACGAGACAAAACTTTGTGTGGTCCATAAATACTTTTTCCGAGTCTGGGTGTACTTTGTGTCTGTTAAATTGTACGTTTGTAAAGTCCCGCGACGCAGGGCATGAAATTATATGCTTGTCTTAAAAAAAATTCTAATGCTCTAACAAAATCAAGGCACGATCTACTATCTTAAAATATGTACTTATCTGTGAATGTTGGATTGATGAACTAATCCTGCAACATTTAATTCAGTGTCGCAGCTAACACCAGTGGTACATTTATTATTAAAAAAAAACGATACAATGAAAATATTAGTGGTTTTCTAGCAAATGTCTCTACTACGCCACTAAATGCCAAGTAAATGTCAGTAGTTTTTATTGTTAGAGCAGTTATATCAAAAAGTTTTGTAGACAATATAATTATGTAACGTACATTTGTACTTTTACGTTTAAAACATTATTTTATAGTGTCTTATTACCAAAATGTTTGACCAATGTATGTTCGCAAAGTGTTGCAAATTAGGAATCTTCCTAAAAGGCTTAAAGTCTCTCAGGTGGCGAAAGAGTAGCCTATTGCAAAATTCTATAGAGGCCAAGAAAATTTATAGCACAGAACTAATTGTCGTTGTAAGAAAAAAACATGCTTTATGAATTTTTGCAACTTTGCAAGGTTATGGTAGTAGATCTACGCTGGTTTTACTACAAATGGGCTGAATTGACAGAGGAAGTACTATCCTCTCATAGAAGATCGACCAATAAACCAAATACACTCTTATTTTTCTTCCTTTTCCCTTTTCCTTCCTCATTTTCTCTGTTGTCGCCAACAGGTTGGTTGTGTTTCTAAGCATTATTTCTGCGATGCTTGGAAAACACAGCCATCTCTATAGGTTACGGTTACCACTTACCATCAGGTGGGTCATATGCTTGTTTGCTATCAAAGTTGTATAAAAATAGACCGATGAACGATGTCAAGATATAGAGTAACTGATAGATAAGGTTAATTCAGGAGTCAAATTCAATTTAAGTCGCAAAAATAATGAGTAAGCATCTAAAATTTAATCATCACTAAGTGAAGTCAGCCTTAAGAAAAATCTTGCATGGGAAAGAGATTCAAACGCTTCGTTTAAATCCTTACACAATCGATAGTTCTAATCCCATCACTGCACCGGGATACTGAACCGGTTACCCGGTCAAATTGGCACAAGATCGGTCTGTTTTTGCTCACAACGTTGTGGCATTTATGTATTAAACGTATATGGTTAACTTATTTCATTCATAGCTCTGATTTGTTCATTGACTGGAGTTTGTCTGACATGGTTGACTGACATTAGTCAGTTTTACGTTAGTTTTTAATGTAAAGAACCTGTAATAATTTTGTTTTTTTTTTATATAATTCTGATTTTATTTCTTCACAAATTCGTAATTCGGCTATTGCCAAAAATTTTGTTGTTTCATCTATTTATTTTGAGAACCGGAATGAATTTTATGACATTGTATTTGTATTTTTGCAGGTAACCCGTGATTAAGTGCTTGTGTATTTGTAGATAAAAACATTTACCTATTTATCTATATCTAAATAAAAAAAAAATATCTATTTCAAACCAAACAAAAATATCATCGGAACTATCACAAAGAATAATAGTTTAAACTCAATATAAATTTAATTCAAATTCTCATAACTACGTTGAAATTCCTCTTAATGTCATAAAAGGGTTACAAAACAAAAAAACTGCCGTTATCTTCAAGTTAGGTCTTATCTTGATAAAACCTTATACTCATAATGCTATAAAACACCAAAAATCCTTTAGTAAACAAATCTTTACAACACTATTTATAAAAGACAAAATGATAACCCAATTATTTCCCTTCTATCTCTATCTTGAACATATTACATTGAAGATTTTATAAAACTTTATGAATTTAATTAATATTGATACGTCAATGTTAACGTAACAATATATTTGAAACGTTCCAAAAAATTAAATCAGGATTTTGTTTTGTGTACATGCTAAAAATGCCTAAAATGAGCCATATGTCATAATTTAATACCGTTATGGTGGATGTTAGCTTACTTTTGGATACTTTTGCATTGACATTAAAATAAAGCACTTACACACAAAAAGTACAAAGTACTAAATACATTCAATTCAATAGCAAAATTAATATTTTGCTTTCAGAAATTTTCGTGTATCAAACATAAATTTCTAATGGCTTCATTTCTTCAATTAATAAATTTATTTAACATATACTGTTGTTTGATTGACCTAGTACCTTCTCCTGTTATAAAATTAAAACTTTTTGCTAAGGCTTTTTGTAGTACCTAGCCTTGAGAACGGCTACTAATCATTTTGCGTCCAATAATTTTATATTGTGGTTGGTATTTGCTTAAGCATTGAACTTTTGTTCTTTACGCCTGTTTTACACCAGTTTTTCATATCTCGTTATTCCTTTTTAGTATTTTAGTTTTATAAGTTTCTGTTCGGCATAGATAATTCCCTAATATAGCTTTTCCATTCTGATTGCGATGCGATAACACTGATAACTTTCGTGATTTAATATTTTTTATATCCCATTTACAATCAATGCCTTATCTGTACTGATATTATAAATGCGAAAGTAACTCTGTCTGTTACGCTTCCACGCTTAAACCACTGAACCGATTTTTATGAAAATTGGAATAGAGATAGATTAGACTTCGGAAAACAATATAGGCTATCTCTTATTGCGAAGAAATGGCTTAGAGGAGTTGAAATGAAATGAAAGTTTGTATAAAAAATCAATCAAAAAGATTGAAGAGCTAGTTTCCTATAAGTACCTTTAAAGGCCTTAAAACTATCAGTCGTAAAATTAAAGTTAGTTTCAGTATTTCACCATTCCTTAAAGAACTAAGTACCTAATAAACTTTCAAGACTATTAAACGTCATTTATTATCTGTCTCCTACTGTAAAAGGTATGTCTCTGCCTACATTACCTGAATCATGTCGTGATGAATACATTTTATTTGCTAATTAAGTAATGTCGCATACTCAGTGTCAAAATGATGTAAAACGAGAAGTCCAATAGGCAATTGTAAGCTTTGTGGCGACTGGCATAGAGTCTTAATTTTTCAGCAGGCGTATTTTGTTAAGTTTCTTAAGAACTGTAGGTGCAATGTGTACAAGTACAGGAAACGTAAAAGAATGTTAGTTTAATTTAAATTGCATTAGATCGACTTTTATGGGTTAATCAATTGATTTCCTATTTGTTATACATTTTTATAGACCGTGGGAGTACGTGCGACTGGTGTAAGATATTGTGTGTTACTCGGTGCGAAATTTAAGAATAATATATGTTTTTTATATATTAACCTTCCAAAGTGACCCCCCATCCAGCCTTGTGGTAAGCAGTCAGTGGAATCCAGAAGTAGTGGCCACCATACCAAAAGCTATCGTCTTAAACTGCTGGTATGGCGGCTGGGGAAGGGGTTAGGGGAAAGGAATGAGGGAGGTAAAGAGAGAGGAAATGCGGGAAATTGGGCCCACGGTGCTCTCACTCACCGAACGAAACGCAGTAGTACGGATACTACTACTCTTATGTCGATCTTCTGTGAGAGAGTAGTACTTCCACGGACGATCTGGCCCATTCATGCTAAACCAGCGTGGATCTACTACCGTATCAAGTCTGGAGTCTGGCCGTAGGTGTTCTTGTACCACAGACATTGCTCTGAAGAACTCATTAAATATATTTTTATAAACGTCTCTAACTTTCCATGTAAAACATAGGGGATTGAAGTGCAACCCTGTAACAGTGGAATCAAGTGGATCTCAAACCAAACGCAGTACTGCAGTACTTCATATTTGTGTCACTCAAATCCTGGAACTCTGTACCGTGTTCCTTTCCAATTTTGATACTGATATTTTCCTATTTAATTCAGTATTAATGGTAAACTAGCGAATTAACTGCGCCTGCTTAGGACTTGGTTATTTTTATGCATTTTACGACATGATTACAATTTATTGAAATTTTTGTCGCGGATTCACCCACGTCTTTGCTTACTGCTCTGCTCCCGTCGCCAGTAGCGTGATGTTACATAGCCTATAACCTTCCTCGAGAACTGAGCTATCATACGCAAAAAGAATTATTCCAATTTGACTGGTAGTTCTAGAGATTAGAACGTTCAAACAAACAAACAAACTCTGTCGCTTTATATAATAGTTAGCAGAGGAACAGCCAGAAAAAACAATAACTTTGCTTCATACAATTTAGAGATAAGTAGTATTATTATACTACTAAGTATGCATCTCATGTGTAACGAGCATTAACACGCAAATTAACAATTACATATTTAATTGTCGGCTTTCCATAATATCAGTTTTCAACGAACAATTAGAAGCAATTATTGCAGCTGTGGGCGGACCTTTGCCCAGCGCTGGACATAACTCATTGCCGCTTATCTTCAAGGTACTGAGTAATTTATAAGTGTCGATGCATTTTTATTCGAGCAATTTAAGTTTCAATGGGTGCGCGTGAGTTGATTCGTGTGTGGTGCAAGTTACAAGCAGAAAACGGGCATAAAATTATTATTTTTCTACATTTTCATTATATTTGATGGTTATACACCATTACTTTAAATGAATGGGTGTTTTCACGTTAATTTTTGAGCCGACTCTGGTCTTGAATATAGCAAATCTCTTCCCTTGATCCCATAAAAGGCAACTAAGAAAATACCAGGTAACAGGCAGCCGCGGCCTGATACAACTAGTTAGCCGCTACCGCCTGATGTAAATGCCGCACTTGTAAACATAAAACTGTTTTTTTTTAGAAAAAGCATCGTGATAAACACTATATAAACAAACATATTTATCTCTGCATGATTAAGGTTGACTGGCAGAAAAAGCTTTAGGCATTAAGTTCACCTTGATTGCAGGAAGTTTTAATAAATAAATGATAATAATGTAATATTATCACTATAATTATTACGATCACCAATTATAGTACGCATAACAAATCCTTTCACTCTTTGGGAAAGGTTAATGCTCAGCTAATAGATCCAACATAATTTTGGTTTGTATTAACTCGCGCTTTCTTTTCACCGACACCACACATGTCATCATGGAGTCAGCGACGTTTGTTCAGCTTTTCAATTGAGTCCTATCATCTCATGACTCACAATGCGTCATATATATTGTTATGTTCCTCTTTGATCTCATGCTGAGTTGTTTATTTTGTGAGACGTTTTATTTGAAGAAATAAAAAACTCCTCACAAATTCGTTACAGTAAGAATTTCTGTCTAATCCAATACCCATCATAGAAGACTGAGTGGTGGTTGCGTGGTTAGGTGGTTATGACAATTCTTGGATTCCATTAACTACTAAAATCGTCACACTTAAAGATAAAGATGTTTTTAAATCTGTCACACAATTAGATTTACAAGCTCTGTGTCGAGAGCGATGTACTGTACATACAGCTAATTAACACAAAGTACAGCCCATCGGAATTCTGTACAAAATTGGTGGTCACAAAACGTTATAGCACGTTTGAAAGTTGAACTGCATAGCAGTTACACGTTCTCTTACTGCACCACTGAAACAGTATGTTTATTAAAATAAATAAACATAAAAGGACATAAAGATAAACATTTACATAAAAGTACTCGTATTTTATAAATATGTTTACCATCAAGAGCGTTTACATATATGAGTGGCATTGTCGCAATCTAGTGTAATATTTTCATGGTTTTAAATTTTTATCATTTAATCGGAGCTATATTTTCAAAATATAATCAAAACACTTTTTAGAATTACGTTAAAGTTGTATAAAAACCATAATGCTTACAGTTCTATTTATATGCAAATATTAAACTTCCAACTTCCATGTACCTGAATGTAACTTCCATAGTAAAATAATGGTAAATATTTTTGATGGTAGTAGATCCACGCTGGTTTCAGCATGAATGGGCCGGATCGTCCGGGAAGGTACTACCCTCTCATAGAAGATCGACTTAAGAGTAGTAGTATCCTTACTACTGCGTTTCGTTCGGTGAGTGAGAGTGCCGGAGGCCCAATTTCCCCCCTTTCCCCACCTCCCTCATTCCCTTCCTCGAACCCCATTCCCAGCTGCCATAGTGGAGGCCACCATACCAGCAGTTTAAGACGATAGCTTTTGGTATGGTGGCCACCACTTCTGGATTCCACTGACTGCTTACCATCAGGCGGGGTGGAGTCACTTTGGTAGGTTAATATATATAAAAAAAAATACTTTTTATACAGCTTTCACGCAATTATAAAAAGTGTTCTGATAGTTTTTTTTTTAAATATAAAAATGATAAATATTGAAAACCACGAAAATATGAAAATTGCGACGATGTCACTCTTATTGTGTGAACGTTAATATAGATCCTATATATCAAAATATATCCTTTACACAATCTTGAGTCACAAAAGGAACACACCTCATCTCTCAACCGGTTGTCATAACATCAAATCAGTCAAGACATGACGGACACAGTTACTCCCATGATTCAAAACTGTTACTATAACGTTGTAGTTTTATTATAACGTCTCGTATGAAAGAAAAATGAAGCATATCATCCTGTTTTCTTTAAAGAGATGAGGCAATGGTGTGTCAAATATAAGTTTCCATTTAATAGCAGACTAGATTTTGGGGAAAATTTTACTGAAAGACTGGATGTCACAAACGACTAAGGACCTTGAAATATTGTCCAGCGTAAACAGTAAACCATTATTAGACCCGCATCCTCACTCCTTCTTTTTATTTCTGATTAAATTCTATACTTGACTGATTTCTAGCCATGTCCAAGACTGCTAAATTAAAGAGTTTATTTTGACTTAAAACCTGAGCAAGCAACTTGCAACAGATTGTGGTACAACTAGGCTATTTTAAAAGTTCACGCAATTTCCCATACAGGCTATGAAGCATGTTTGTGTCACTGTCCAACTCATAAATCATTTATTCGTGATCATATAAGTGCTTTTATTGATTGATATATTTATTGATGTATTCAGTGCTCAATCGAGATGTTTTCTTGATTGAATGGTTGACGAGGAGAAAGCGTACGAAATGTATTATTACTTTAAGAAGTACCTCTGGTTTTAACAGTTTTACAAAACGAAAACGTTAGTGGAATGCATATTTAACTAACGCCTCTAGCGGCAAATTAGATAACTAGTTAAACTGTCAATGCTGTAAAAGTAGTTATATAAGTAGCCACTAGAGTCGCTAGTTATATATATGACACGCGATTTCTATAGTACCTAGTTGTTATATCAAAAACTGGTTTACTTTGATTCTTTACTAATTATGTTTTGTTTTTGTTACAGGTATTACACATTACAAAACGTCGATAAAAATTAAAAATTGGCAAGTTTTTAGTGAATGATGTTTGCATTTATCGTTATCATGGCTTCTACTACTATTCGATTCTGTCAATTGAAATCAGTTATTTTATTATTCGATCTATCGACTATTTATTCCATTAATCGATTTCAGTATTTGATTTCTTTATTCAATTCCATATTATTTGAATATTAGAATTGATTAATTAATTTTCAACACTTTAGAGACGCTAGTACTTGCCCAGTTTTAACCTATCATCTATACATATAAGTCTATCTGTTTGTTCCGGCTAATCTCTGAAATGGCTGTACCGATTTTGACGGGACTTTTATTGTCAGAAAGCTGATGTAATAAGGAGTAACTTAGGCTACGTTTATTTTAGAAAAAGTCTTTTATTTTAGTAAAATAAAGTAATGTTGATCGTCTGTTAGGCGGAACGAAGTTTGCCGGGTCAGCTAGTCTTGGATATAAAATTCGAGTACCCTAACCATGACAGTACAAAATAAAAACCAACAAAACTCACCATCATCAAAACTTTATCTCAAAGCTCCGGATCAATTTATTTCACATCGATACAAATAAAAAGTCAATTGGTTGTCTATGAAAGATATACTATCTATACTCTGACCCGCCGTCTCTACCGGCCCCCCGTGGAGCTAGCGGGATGATTTATTTTTATTATAATTACACGTTTATAATAACAAGCTGTGTTAAATTTTGACGAAATAACATAGAAGTGTGATGAAATTATTTATTTTATGTTGCGGCTTTAATAACTCTATTACCCTTACGGTATTCTTCCTTTTTACCTTTTCCTTCCTCATTTCCTTCTCCCTCATGATCGGCTGCGACTTGGTTGGGTTTTCTAAGCATTATTTCTTCAATTTTTAGTAAACATAGCCACTATGTGGGACGCATGGTGGTAGAATCAGCTTTCCTCATCCCTCGCCTTCACTTTGCTCTATACCCGATATTATTTTCGGAAACCTCGCACACCCTTATCACTTGTATTACAATAATCAATAATTATACGGTAGTAGATCCACGCTGATTTCAGCATGAATGGGCCGGATCGTCCGGGGAAGTACTACCCTCTCATTGAAGATTGACTTAAGAGTAGTAGTATCTGTACTACTGCGTTTCGTTCGGTGAGTGAGAGCGCCGGAGGCCCAATTGCCCCCCTTTCCTCTTTCCTCATCTCCCTTATTCCCCTTACCCCATTCCCAGCCGCCATACCAGCAGTTTATGACGATGGCTTTTGGTATAGTGGCCGCCACTTCTGGATTCCACTGACTGCTTACCATCCGGCGGGGTGGAGTCACTTTGGTAGGCTATAATATATAAAAAAAATTACATTTGTTAGTGCATTATTTCTATTTTTTAAAAAGACAACATCCACAGTAGAGTACAAGCCCTGTATCGCGGGGGACTTTATAAACATACATTAACGGAATCAAAGTACACCCAGACTCAGAACAAATATTTATAGATAATAATATAATATTTCAACATCTACACACAACGCCATCTAGACCCAAAGTAAGCATATTATATGTTTGTGTTGTGGGTTCTAGAATGCGGATATACATACTTATATACTTTTTTTTTGTAAATACATACATATTATACATAGAAACACCCAGACCAATGCAAATAAACATGTTCATGCACACAAATATTTGCACTGAGCGGGAATCGAACTCGTGATCTCTGCGTGATACACAGTACCACCGAACCACAGAGGCAGTCAAAGAAAGAATTGAGTTGGATCAAACAAAGTTTTGTCCCGTGTGGGACTCGAACCCACAACCTCGTGCACAGCAGTCACTTGCGCTCCCACTGCACTACGGAGGCAGTCAAATTACCATTCTATTAGGTTGTACTACAGTACCACTAATCCAATACACTAGTCTTTAAACCAAATTCGCTTACAAAACTACAATAAAATTATCTTGACCTAATGGTCTTACTCAAACGTGCTCAGTCTACCAATCCGAAAATATTTTCCTACCGCAAATATACTCGCAAATTGCGCAGTTACGTCTTGCCCTCGTTTGACACTGAACAAATTTATTCAGGCCTTATTAGAGAGAGGTCGATCTATCTGACCTGGTTCGGTACAAATAATTGGTAGTACTAGAACAGATACACTAGACATGAGAGTTTCCATCGGATCAGATCGGTAAACGATTAGCGAGTTAAGCAACATAGAGTGCGGCGCGCTTATGGATGGATGACCGCATAGTGGTATTAGATCGCAGCGTCTCCGTGCTTCGGAGGGTACGTTAAAAGTCGGTCCCGGTTGTTACCAAGTTGATAACAATCATTAGGTCAAGTCGGATGCCTCTATGGGTGACCTGAACAAATCCTGACACTAGTTGACCAATAACCACGCGATATTTGATTTGATTTTGATAAAGCCCTAATAGTGGAGGCCACCATTCCTGCAGATTAACACGATATCTTTTGAAGCTTACCATCAGGCAGAAAAGTTTCTTTGGCAATCTGTTATAAAAAAGAAATTATGAGGTCCCCTCGATCAAAGCAGATTGTTGTGATTTTAGTCGAGTTTCCCTCACCGTGTCTTTCTTCAAAATCTATTAATAATCTATAGTATAATAAAGCGGAAGAGTTTCTTTAGTTAAACACGATAATCCCTGAAGCTCATTCTTTTTGAGTATGATAGCCCAGTTCTTGAATAAGGTTAGAGGCTATGTAACATCACGCTACTGGCGTCGGGAACACCAGTAACCAAAGGCATGGGTGAAACCGCGCTGCGTGAATTTAGTATCCAAAATAAACTTGGATAAAATAACTTCAAAATTATGACTCTACATTGTTTCAAACTCAACATCGTGCAAGAAACAATTATTCAGTAATCACGACTATAGAACTTACCTTCACGTTGTTCAATAAACCAACATAACTGCTCTGTCCATTCCGTGGACCATAT
Organism: Parascotia fuliginaria; assembly: GCA_963082885.1. Classification (NCBI taxonomy): domain Eukaryota; kingdom Metazoa; phylum Arthropoda; class Insecta; order Lepidoptera; family Erebidae; genus Parascotia; species Parascotia fuliginaria. The sequence continues at coordinate 2,438,836 of OY720197.1, read as the reverse complement.
AAGGAATGTACTCACATAAACATCGCAATTTATTGCATAATAATAAAAGTATACTTGTATGGAATACATAAAGGTGCTCCGTCAACGCGAACATTTACCTGTAATATAATGTTATAGATCCGAGCATTACATTAGTAAGGGACGCGAACCAAGCATTTACAATGCGCAACTTGATGATACAATTCATACTTATATTATAAATGGTAAAGTAACTCTGGCTGATACGCTTTCACGCCTAAACCACTGCACCAATTTTGATTTAATTTAGTATAGGGATAGACCTTTTATTGCGAAAAAATGGTGTGAAGGGGTTGAAACAAGGGAAGAAAGTTTACATGAAAAAAAGTCCATATTGAATATTAAAATTTTATGCGGTAACCGACATTCACGCGGGTGGAGCTGCAGCTAGTGTGTAATATTTTGATTTTGAAATGTTAATGTATATTGTAACGTCATGCTGAAAATTGAGCTTATAACGTTACATACAGGTAAATGTTCGCGATGACGGAGCGTCTTAACATTAATGAGATCATTCAAGACCTAAGTTAGAACTTAGGTGACCTAGATGCGGCTAGACTAATAATTTTGTTGGCAATGTCACTGGAGAGAGCTGACGTAATAAGTTGTCATTTGTCTAGACGGTTTGGAAACTTACTTAATATATTTACCTTCGATGTTTGGCGTTATGCTTAATTAGCAAAAATATTTCGGCTCTTGGGATCTAATAATATGTCTATAATTTTATTTACGTATTAATGTGTATAGTATTTGTTGATTAGAAAAAAAAGAAGGACGCTCGTAAACTAATTATAATTTCTAAAAAGTATAAAGTGGTTTTTTCCCTATAATTTGCCGCTAACTTCAATGTTTCACTGTTTATTGATAAGTTAAGTTATTTATTCTTAATGATAGTAAAATTAAAAATTAAAAAAATAAATTATAGAAAAAAAAAGAAGATTTTATGAAAACTCGCCTTTCTTTTCTCTGTTTTTCTGTTCATTCTTTATAAACTACGTAATCGACTTTTATACGATTTTTACCATTTATTCAAATATTTTTCCAGAAGAATCAGGTTTAGTCCCATCTCACCACCCATGACTTTCCGAACAACAATGATTGTTGAAAGAGTGCCGAAATAACATTTTTTATGGACGTGATAAATAAATTCATGCCAAGATGGGCAGTTGTCAAGGCGGGACTAATCCAAGATTCATTATGTTTATCAGTCATTACATACATTCATTGTACATTCGTACGATTCAGCTCACTAGTTATATAAATACATTTTGATTTCGCATTACCTATTAAAATTTCATGAACACGATCTCATCAAGTCCCACCATTTGTTATATGGGTTTTTAGCACATGTGGAACATTCTAGGTCATGGCTATAACAAATAGGTTGTTAGGTTGTCTGAGTTTGCACTATGACGTCATATATGACGTCAACGTCCCGCTGTGATAAGTGAAAGCTTTTATTAGTTTTCCTAGAATTCCATGATGTTAAGTGATATTAACGATCCCTTATTAAACTGAGTTTTATTAATTTGTAACATAAACTATGTGGTTTATAGTTAAAGTAAAATTATATTACAGAAAAAGCAAGATTACCGGATCAAAATTATTCCTTTCCTTTCTCTCCTTCCTTCTGTAGCTAGATGTTTTATTAGCATATATGTATAAGCAACTTTGTCCTCTTCGTGGACCGTATGCAAGCTTAAAACTTTCATGGAATAAAAACTTTAACATGTTGGCACATTTATGCTAAAATCAAAAGTCCTTTTTTATCAGCCTGTATAATCATCATCATTATCATCTCCTTCCATAAGAAGTTTACTGCTGACCATAGATCGGCTTTGTCCAGGGAGGGATTCCCCATTGGACAGATTCCATAGATATTTCTCTATTGCAGCCTTTATAAGGCCTGCCTATCTCGTTCATAAAAGTTCTATCCTGCCAACAAATAAACATCTAAAAATTGTATCTACAAACAATATAAATCAAACATTAAAGGAACAAACAGTTTAAAAGTGTTTCATAGGGTTATAAAAAGGCCATGTGTTTGTTAAAAGGGTATTTTATTTATTCTTTCATTGACCGTGAAACTTCTTTTAATTCTATTTATATCGATTTTTCATTGATTAATTTATAGTTTGGAACATTTTAAAAGTACAATGAGATAGTTTCTAAATGACTTCTTGGAATAATGGAATGTAGTAAACTATACTTGTCTCTTCTGTGGACCATAAGCAACGAAACGAACCATCGTTTACTCGACTGCTAACGTTAAACATAACAACGCTAGACTAAAGTAATTTAAGGTCTGTGGTTCTGAATAGTTGTGTACGGATTGCCACGCAAAATTAGTGGTTTTAAGTTTTTCAGACTAGACATTCGTTTGAATCCCGAAATTGAAAATACTCCCATCAACAGTTATGTGAAACTTTTCCGTGGACAAAATGACATCATAGGATGTAGTCATGTCTACAAAAGGGGACGTTTGACGCACTTAGATGTTAGCTCGTAAAATGTTATTGTTATTGCAATGCGGAAACTTTAAAGACATTCTCTATGTATAAAGTGACCTATATACGTGACTTGGGTTTTAAAATGACTTGTCTTCGGTTGCTATACTCTCTTCTTAAACCAGTGGTACTGGGTACGGAACTTCACTCAGAGGTCTTGATATTCGAATCAGATGAAGTAATCTTTACTATTATATAAAGCGAAATAGTTTGTTTGTTTGATAGCGCTTATCTATGAAGCTACCAGTCAGATATAAAAAAATCTTTTTGCGTATAGCCCCGTTCTCGAGGAAGGATATAGGCTATGTAATATAACGCTACTGGCGACGGGAGTACAGCAGTAATCAAAGACGCGGGTGAAACCGCGCCGCGGCAAGCTAGTATATTAAATTATCGGATTTTTGTCGAGAAATTGGCGATTGACAATAAAAAACTAAGCAAAAATTTACTATTTTTATTACATCTTTTAATATACCTACGTAATATTTGTAACCTAAAATTAATTATGCACCATGGGAATTAATTGGAATGAAATACAGTAATGAGTTATGCAATATGCTTGACCTAAATGTCTAGTCAGTCATCATACTGTGGTGTAGTGACACCACAGTATGATGAACGGTGCTATATTCTTGCTGGTTTTGTCGCATCGACTAGAGAAGATTTACTTTCTCACAGACTACCAGCGTAAATCATTTTTGTTAGTGAGTGAAACCGCTAGAGACTCAATTACCTCATTAATCTTTTTTGATATTGTTTCACGGTCAAAAGAAATTCACTGCTAGACATAGGCTTGCCCCAATTTTCGCCACCGTAGCCGGTCGTACGCTGCCCTCATCCATAGGTTGCCCGCCAGTCTCATAAGGTTGTTAGTCCACCTTGTGAGGCGCCTGCTCAATCTGCGTCTTCTGGTTGGTGGTAGCCAATCTAGAACCTTTCTGCTGCAACGGCTGTCAGTTCTGCGAGCTATTTGTCCTGCCCAGGGCTTGATTAGGAGACCATTATAGTAATTTGTTAATAGTGACTGGTGGGGTCTGGGATAGTGACCATCACTGACTTAATTGACTGCTTAACATCAGGCAGAGGGCGAATTACCCGAGTACTGCACTCTCCATATTAAATTTTAGAAGGTGTATATTTTAACTATCCAACCAGCCGACAACTATTGGGCCTCTGGCCTTTCAATTGAGGCCGCGTAAAAAATCACCTGACTGTGGTCACCAACCGCCTACCAAGCGTGGTGATTATAGCAAAACCTAGCTTAGAGACAGATTAATGCGTAGTAGACACCTTCAAGCTAATAGATATAGGTATATAGATCCATATATTATTACTACAACTAAAACTTTCAGTAGAGCGGAGATACTTCTGCTTCAAATCGTAGTAAAACACTTAAGAGAAAATTTGCCATGCCTTTATTCATTTATTAGCTTCCACGCCCATTACGACCGCATCCTAATAGCACTTATATTTTACGCCAAAGCATTAGTTGCCACTATAAACTGTATTTCGCTAAACCATGACACAATTCTGCCTACCCTCGACCCAATTAGATATTATAAATCACTCTTCAGGGAATATTATGGCTGCAAGTCATTTGCATTATTGGATATTAAGTAATTGATTTTCTATTGATTCCACTAGTAGTATTGCCACCGTAATATTTAGAGTGGATTCGACTTCCATATTTATTTCAAACGATGCATTTGTATAATTTTTAGTCAAAGTTAAAGATATTTTATTCATTTGGGTTAATTAAATTAACACTTATGATCGTTAAAATTACAGAATGCTAGCCAATTAACCTACAGCCAGTACGCTGACGTAGAGTATGACCATGAGAAGAACTGGCAAGAAACTCAGGCCACTTTTATAATCGCCAGGTTATTACAATTTTTGTAAGTTACAATTTCAAGTAGAATGCAAAGCCATACACTTAACTTTTTTTTTTTTTTTTGTTATTTACCATATAAACAGTTTTTACAGATTATACTTATGCTAATAACATTAATAAACCTAGTAAGGTTTCTCTAAATGCTATTGTGATTCTTCGTCAACAATCACATAAAAACAAAAAACTTAACAATAAACGGCAAAAAATTCCATCCTAATGTGTATACAAGCCAAAAGAACATACTAAATCAATAATAAAACACTCATAGATTCAACACATTACTAGCAAAAAAGTTTTTAACTTATTCCTAATGTTTATCATAGTTAAACTATTTCGTAGTTCTGAGGGTAGTTTATTAATTATTCGAGGCACAAGGTAACCAGTTGTCCGCTCACCGTAGACATTGTTTGCGCGTAGGGTATAAAGTTTACTTTTTGAAATAGCTCGAGTATAGACAGGGTGTTCAATTAATGTTTTCAAGTTATTACTAAAATATTGTTCCTTTAGCAAAACATTTTGTATCTGAGAATGTACAGGTAAAACATTGCAATATTTAAACAAATCAGCGTCATTGTTATAAAAAAGATTTTTTATTTTGGGTGGTAGGTACTATGATTTTTAATATTCTTAATTGTAGTTTGTAAATATCGTCCAGGTAAGTCTTATACAACCACAAGGCGATCGAATATGGTGGAGACAGACATGGTCGTGAGCTTTTAGGTTTTGTATAGGTGGGGATTTTATGTACGGTGATCTAATTACAAGCAGTTTCGTTTTGTTGGCGTTTATTACTAAACCTGAATCGTGACACCATTTAGCTAAGGCGTCTAGGTCCGATTGCAATAGTTTACGGGCTAAGTCTGGATTTTCATCCGCAATCATGAGACAGGTGTCATCAGCGAATTGGTAGCAGGTAGAATTAGAAACACAGTCACCCATGTTATTGACGTACGTTAGAAAGTGCAGAGGGCCTAGGACCGAGCCTTGTGCCGTTCCTTCTGAGACAGAAATAAACTCTATAGGTAGGTAGGTTTTGATATAACGTCACAGTTAGTAAGAAGATTCGCAGTCACAGTTATTTTATTGTTTCGACGGCAACCAACCACCGCCTATTGGCAGAGACACATGTTTAGTAATTTCCATTTTCAGATTGATGGCTGATAGATAAATATCATGCTCGTATTTTTATTCTATTACAATATTAAAAAAAAATCCATAAAAGTTCTTTTCCAATATAGGTTTCTTTTGATTAGGCTTTAATCCATGATTAAAAATTTACTCACCACATAGGAGAAGCAGTTTTTCTCCTAATTAAATTAACCTATATACATCTTCTTAGAAAACCTCTAAAGCTGCATATCTCGTAAAGTTTTACGGGTTAGAGTACAGCATAAAAAGATCGTAAACAGGACGATATAAGGAAATGCTCCGGTTTTGTTTGTAATTCAGGTCGAATTGTTGCTACAAAGTTATTCTAAATGGGACGCAGACGATAAATTTTGGCTCTAGAATTTTAACAGCTAGTAACTTCAGTAACAATCAGGGGAAAACAAATCTGTAAAATTATAGATTTTAGAAAAGGAAATAGAAAAAGGAAACTAAATCGACTGGCGATGCTGAGACTCACGCGATGAAATGCAAAAGTACGACTATATACACACAAGATGAAAAAGCATAAAAACCCTATACTCAATAGGTACGTCTTCATGAATATAAAAATGTCAGAAGATCACCGTAATGCGTCGGTCGGCACAAACATCGTTTATTTGGCAATCTAAAAAGTGAGCCTATTTATCCAGCGGTGTTTAGTAAATTAGATTGCGAAGCTCAGTTAGTGGTATACTTTAATTGTATACTATTCTGTATTTTTATATACGCGAAAGGTCTTGGTTTTAGAAAACGATTAGTGGTTTAATTAGATTTGCTGTCAAGCTGTTCTTGTCATCTCCTTTTGGGCCTACCACGTTACTGTTCCTGCTACTTGTGACTGTTCCATAGTGGATCTTAATTATTATTTGCTCTGTATATCTATTCTAGACACCTTAATAATCATAATAATACCAGCCTGTTTACTGTCCCATTGCAGGGCAAAGGCCTCTTCTCATATAGAGAAGGTATGAGCATTAATCACCACGCTTGCTCAATTTGACATTTTCAGACTTTTAAGTCCAGGTTACCTCACGGTGTTTTCCTTCAACGTCAGCCAGAAATGTCCAAGATAAACTTAGAAAGTACATATGATTTGAAAAACCACATTGGTAATTGCCACTACCTCGTGTTTACGAAGCGGGTGCTCTATCCACTGGATCATTTCTACCTATTATACTATATGTACTCGTATATACTATACACCTTACATAACCCAATAACAACACTAAAAGTACCGCTCTCGAAAGTGTCATTCAAACTTCGCCTAAAGCTCATAGACTAAACATACTTTTTATTTGACATCGCATCCGGCGTGATGTCAGTAGCTACTAAAATTATAAACAGTCAGAATATTTAGATGCCAATGTCAGTTATATGATGATGATGACACATCCGTACGGACTTTGAATTTATCATCGTGGTATTTAGAAAGAGATTTTAAACACACTCAACATCGCTTTGCTAGTGACCCTTAGATAAGTTACATGCTATTTCTGTTTTAAATATGAATTTTGACGACAGATCTAACTTGTTAATTAGTGATTCGTTGCATTATTGGCTATTTGAAGGGCTCTTTTCATATAGAGAAAGTATGATACAAGCTTGCTCCGAACGGATTGATTATTTCAGACTTTTTAATCTAGGTTTTTTCAGAATGTTCACCGTCAGCAATGTCCGTACGAACGTACGAAAGTCTCATGCTTAGTCGTTGCCTCCAGGGCCAGGGAAAGCAACAGCCCATTCGATGATAAGTGGTAACTGTTGGTCGTGGAATAATGCAATGCCCGAGACGCAGGCAAAGCCGCTATCTACCGTAATATTAATGGTTTCTTCAAGAACATTGTGGTTGGCTAATAAACAAACAAAATAAATGATCAAAAATATTATCGATATTATTCAGCCACTGGAATCCCTATCTTCAATAATATTTACAATAATAGTATATGATCTTGTAAAACCCGTTGAGCTAACAAAAGTAGGTGATAGTGAACGATATTTGTAATATCGACACCTGTTTGTCAATGTTAGATGTATGGTTCAATCTGTAGGATGCAGCGGTTTACAACGTCTCTGAGAAAGTAATAAGACAGCGCCAGCAGCCCATATACCCTCTCAATCCTGATCCTTTACCCTTTTCCTTCCTCATCCCCTTCTCCGTGGTCGGCAACGATTTGGTTGAAAATTAGGAAATTTAAATTTAAATTTAAATTTCACCAAAGTCGTTTATAAATAAAGTTAAAAAATGGAAGGAAATTAAAGTTAAGAGCAAGCTGTTTTTTTGGCTACGAGCCCATTCGTTTTATCAACTTACAAACTGAAATTCACACAAATTAACTTTTTAAAAGGAGAAGAACCTTCTCACAAAATATCGACCTCCTTCGTTTCCATTCCCTTCTTCCTAATTTTCTTTTTTTTAAATATGTCTATCAAAATGCTTTCGTACTCGCTAATGGTATACATTAAGTAGTTACGTTTAACACTCTATTTCATATCCGCCTCTCTCAATTATATTTTTTGACCTATGTCTTCTATAAATTTTTGAGATACATTTTCACAACCCTTTTTTGTAAAGGATGAAATGCGTTTATGCATACCGCCCCGTCCGGAAAAACAACAATATAATACAAAATAATGTCTTATGTATTTCATTTAAAGACGACATTTTCACACCCTACTTTAAAGACTCGAAATCAAAATTTATTTATAATTACTATTCTACATAAGCAAAACTTAAATTCTTAATTTTTACTATTTATTCGCTATATCTTGTAGTTTGTTCCACAATAACATGTACTAACATCCTTAAATATTGACAATCACAATACTTAGAAACCGAAAATATTGGAAACCAGTTTACAAAGCACATATTTTGTAGGGCACCCATTTTTATTATGGGTGAAGGTTAAACACAAACAGTATAAGTACTTTCGCAACCCAAAGATCAAATATTTAAGATTTGGATGCCGTTTATTTTAAACCAAGTTCATATAAACAGACGTTGAAATTTTCGTTATTTTGTATTTTGTAATTTTACTGCATTCAGTGGTATTGTGTACTGATTAGATCTTAGTTTAAAAGTGATTTTGGATTTTTCTGTCGACAAGTAGTCTTGAGTCTGCAATTGTGCGCAAGGCTCGACCTCTGTTTCTTTTAGGTCCAACACGGCTGACAAAACTTGGGTTTTACTTACCATAACTTTTTAGAAGAAAGAAAACTGATTATAAATTTCAAATATGTGCAGAATAATTCCTCTAAACATTTCTTCTTCGATTGGTCTTTAATTAGCCCGCCGGAATAGAAAGTCAATGTTTTGTCTTTTCCACATTTTGTCGCTTATGAATTTAAAAAAGAGACAAAACACTGAATCGCTTATAAATTTGCTAATTCGTGTATCTTCAGTTTTATATCACAACTCTATACAATCCGTTCAGAAACACACTACGTATGTACTTAGTCTGATCGACTTCCTGCGTACTATCGCATGTTCTATTTCTATTACTTATGAACACTCTTGAACTAATATTGTATGTATTAAGTTTCTAAGTAGCTACAGTCTTGAATGAGAGGTTAAAGAACCCGATTTTTATAGGATGTTGTGGGTTTTAAATCGGGGAATCACTGATGTAAAGTAATACGCATAAAGACTTCCACTACAAGACAAAGGAGCTTTGTGGATGTGGTCGAGTCCAAGGTGAATAATTTGTCATAGTCTTTCTCTGGTAGGACTTGATTACAACTGTAAAATAATGTTCAGTACGCAAATACATATACCAGTGGTATATTCCCATTCCTCTAACGATACCCACGCTGAGAGAAGGAATGGTTACATCCGTAGTTATCAATGCTCATACGTTCTCTATATAAGAAGGGGCCTTTTGCCTTGTAGAATAGTAATAGGTTAGTTCTTTACTTTATTCTAAGAACTCTTCAAACAGGTTAGATACAAAAATATAACGACAGCGACATTTTTTCCTTCTATATTTTTCTTCATTGCCGAGAGTGGCAGACGAGCAAACAGCCTACGTGATGGTAAGCCACAGAATGGTGGTAACTGTCGCTAATGGACGACTCAAAACCGCTGCCTACCGTGAAGAGAGTGGAGTAGGTGAAAGGAATGAGTGAGCTGAGGAAAATTGAGCCAATGTGCGTGAGAAATATTATGCCCATCCTTTACAAAAACTTATATAACTATTCCCATTATGATCCTATAACTCAATGACAAAATATTACATCAACCTATTACCTATTGACCCCTCGAAGCCGTTAATCAATTGAAGAAGTAGGTCAATACAGTTATGAGAGAAATGGATGTATTTTATTGCAAACAATTTTTTCCACTCCTGTGAATTAAGTTTATAGGTGGACAAAGTGAATTAAGTTTATAGCTGATATAGCTTGCAGAATTGTTCTACTGCGGTAGAAAAGTAAGAGAATACTGGAAGTAAGTTAGGAGTTGAAATCTCTTGGCGTGACTGTCACTACGTTCAGCATTACAGGCTCAACAGACCTGGTGAAGGTAATCGACAATCGATCCATGAGAATGGTTAAGGACGGGTTAAACTCGAAAGGAGCTACTTCTAAACCCATTGCGATCATAAGTGCATACATACATAAGTTTACGCCTGTCTCCCATTAATGGGTAAGCAGAGACTATAGAATGCCATTTGCTGCGATCTAAACATACTTCCTTTTCCTCTTTAACATTCATTAATCTTTTCATACACACGCGTCGATTACGGGTGCTTGTAATTGTGCTCTTTGTCAACAAATCACCGGTCCGCGTATTTGATGGCCTATTTGATCATATGTATCACATGTAATTTAAACTTATAAATTGTATAACAATAATGTTTATTTTTACCACAAAAATACAAACAAAATAAGTTGTAAATAATAATCTAATACTAATTGTAGACCAATAGTAGAAACAAAGTCGCCCTCATCCACCATTCCCCATTACAATAAAAATAATATTTTACGACCTTCAGTGCGTCAACGGTAAATGTGCCATTTTGTCGACATGTTCATTTTATGATATTACGTCATGAACGGCCACTTACTGATATCATGGAAACAAATTTTTTTTTACATTATATTATTGTTTTAGTAGTAAATGTGTGGCGGTGTAATGGTGTGATGGTGAATGCTGATGAGGTGCTGGTACGTAGGTGCCGGGGAAGAAGAAATAAAAGCCGGAGAAGTAATTTTCACGTGTTCTATTGTTCCGTGTCACAAATAGAAGGGGAGTGTGTTGCCACACATAACATTATAGTTACCATTTAATGTTGGTGTTGTAATATGATTAATTAAAATATCCAACATGCTGCGGCCTCACAGAATTGGCACACAAATTTCAATGTAAAGTTTACAATTGTTTCTTACTTATAGAGAAACTAAATATTAAATGCTTTTACAAACAAAATATGACATAATACTTAAACATTAAGTCACAAAAATATTTAACAACCATCATCATAATCTATTGGTAATAGACAGATTTTATTGATGGCCCGGGAATGTGTTTTCCCATTTGGAGTCCTAACCTCCACTGCCCTAATTTTGCCATCATGTCCTGGAAACAAATTAACAATTCGTGCCATGGGCCAGGACATAGGAGGAGTATTATCCTCTTTTAAAATAACTAAATTGCCCAGTTTCACATTACATATATTATCACGCCATTTAGGTCTATTTTGTAACAAATTTAAATAATATTGATACCACACTTTCCAAAAGGACTGTTTTAAAGAAGTACACAAATGCCAGAACTTAAGCCTATTTTGTGGAATGTTACAAACATTATTTTCAGGATACATTGACATTGCACTACCTATAATAAAATGACCAGGTGTTAAATAACAATAATCATCAGTGTTTGAAGATAAAGGTAAGAGCGGTCGAGAATTAAGCACTGCTTCGATTTCTATTAATACAGTATTAAGTTGTTCATAGGTTAAAACAGTTTTTTGCAGTGTTCGTTTTAAGTGAAACTTGGTGCTCTTTACTGCCGCCTCCCAGAGCCCTCCAAATGTAGGCGAGTAGCATGGTATAAATTGAAATTGTATTCCACGTTCGGCGGTAAATCTTTGAACCTGCATTTGGTGGCCCTGAGAAGCCTGCAGTTTGTAGAGCTCGACTAATTGGCTCCTTGCACATTTAAAGGTACTAGCATTGTCACAGTGAATTTCGGTGGGCAACCCTCGTCTAGAGATGAACCTCCTCAAGCACGCAAGAAAGGTTTCTGTGGTCAAGTCTGAAGCAAGTTCTAAATGAACGGCTTTTGTCGCGAAACATACGTATACACAGATATACCCTTTACCTATTAAGGATCGTCTGACGCGAGAGAGTTTTACATCAATTGGCCCAGCAAAATCCACGCCAACCTTTTCAAATGGACGGCTAGTAGCTGTTACTCGTGCAGCTGGCAAGGAGCCCATTAGCTGTTTGGCCACTGAGGCTTTTTGTCTGAAACATATAATACATTTATGAGTTATTTTCTTAACTTCTAATAGTCCATTGACTATCCAAAACCTTTGGTTTAGATGCGAAAGTAAAAGCTTAGGCCCCGCATGTAGAAGCCTCTCATGTTCACACCTTATAAGCAAGCCAGTAATTAAAGAACCTTTGGGCAGTATGACAGGATGTTTTTGTGAGTAAGCGATATCAGCATAATGTAGTCTACCTCCAACGCGCAAAAGACCTTGGCTGTCAAGAAAAGGATGCAATTCAGATAGGTTTCCTTTCAAGTTGCTATTATTGCTTAATGCTTTAATTTCAGTTTTAAAATATATGTCTTGTTCATGCTTAATTATTAACATCAATGCACGATCTAACTCGGAAGCTTGCAAAAAGTTTGTGTGTATTTTAACTTTATTTTTATTGATATTGTTTAAAAATCGCAATATGTATGCTAATAACCTTACTATTTTATTTATATTAGAGTAATTATATAAGCGCTTGAATATATAATCAAGCAGGTTTGGATTTTGGTACACCAAGTTGCTGGAAAGAGCTAAGCAAGGCTCCACAGTGGGAAAATTAGTGGGCGAGCTATAAGCAAGAAAGTCGTACTCACTGTTTTGCAGGAACTTTGGGCCATTCCACCAAATGTCGCAGCTACTCAGCTCATTCGGATTGACTCCTCGACTTATAAGATCAGCAGGATTGTCATTTGTATTGACATAATGCCAACTACATCCAGCTGTGTTTTGACGAATTACATTTACTCTGTTCGATATGTAAGCTTGAAGTTTTGTTAGCTCAGTATTTAGCCATGCAAGGACAATTTGTGAGTCACTGAATAAACAAACTTGCCTTATATTAATTCTAACTCTGAGTGTATTATGAGTTCTCAAAATTAATTTTGATAGCAATAGTGCTGCATTCAATTCAAGTCTTGGCACGGTCATGCCTTTCTTTTGAATAGGGTTGATTCGTGATTTGGAACAGAGTAGATGCAATTTTGTTGTACCTGATTGGTTTGTGAGTCGCAAGTACACGCAGCATCCGTAGGCTGTCTTACTCGAAGCATCTGCAAAGCCGATTATATCTGCTGAGTCTGCTTCTGAAATATTGATGTTCCTATCTAATAGGATTGGCTGCATAGCAGCTAAATTGTTGGTAAATTGAAACCATTCTTGCTGAATATTTGCAGGCGGGCTGTCATTCCAACCTGTTTTCAGTAGCCATAATTTTTGCATTATGGTCTTTGCTGTGACTACTATTGGGCTCACAAATCCCATTGGGTCATAGAATCTACCTATATAACTAAGTATGCTCCTTTTTGTAACCTTATTTATATTAAATGGTTCTGGTGTAGAGATAATAAAATGATCATCTTTTACATTAATTTGAAGTCCTAATGCCTTCATGTTATAATTATCCCTTTGTAACTCTAAACTGTCAAAGTGCCTTTCGTTCAATGGTATATTGTTCAACACATTTTCATCATTTGATGACCATTTATGAGTATGGAAACTGCCCAACTTTAGCAAATCACGAAGTTGGTCTCTGGCAGCAATGGTAGTTTCTAAATTATTATTACAATAGATAATATCATCAACATATAGACTATTTTTGATAATAGATGATGCTAGTGGGTATAATTTTTCATATCTATTTGCTAGCTCATCTATACAGCGAGTTGCTAAATAACTTGAACTTTTTAAGCCATATGTGACCGTATCTAACCTAATACACTTGACTGGCTCATCAGGATTGTCTCTCCACAAAATATTCTGAAGAGTAGTGTATTGAGGATCTACTTTAATGTTTCGGAACATACGCTTGATATCTGCTGTAAATGTATATCTACCTAAACGGAATAATAAAATTATATCAAACAAATCCTTTTGAACAACAGGTCCATAAGTTGTAAATCATTTAGAGAAACCTTCTTGTTTGTTTTCATTGAACCATCAAAGACTGTTCTAAGCTTTGTGGTTTTACTATTATTATTAATAACTGCATGGTGTGGTAGAAAATACACTGCATGCTTATTCAAATCATACAATTCTATATCAACATATTGACCATGACCAAGAGCTAGATATTCATGAATGAAACTTTTATATTGCAATAATAAATCTGGATCGGCATGCAATCTTTTTTCCAAATTAAAAAACCTTTTTAAAGCTATATGAAATGACTCACCAAGAGTATTATTTATATCTGACAATGGTAATTTTAAAGGCAGAGGAACTTCAAACTGATTGTTAACTAACTTAACCGAACTGTGAAAAATATGTTCACAAAGCTCTTGCTCAGATGTATGCTCAGCAAATATTTCTGGAACCTTTTCATTGGTCCAAAACTGGGCAAGTGTCTCATTGAGACCTAATTCACATTTTAATGCTACTCTATTACATGTCTGTTGAGATACCTTGGGTGGTAGATTTCCTCCTACAATGTGCCCGAAGTATGTATTAAAGATGTGTAGTTGTGTGTTACCAGGCTGCTGTAATGAATGAACAGCACTCCGGGGCAGAGCCGATGACTGCTCGGTTTGCCATGGCAGGTTGATGCTTGTGCTCAGCTCGTTTGGTAACAAGGTCTGGAAAAACACGTTAGCTCCTAATAACATATGTATTTCACTAGGCACATTAAATTGGTCATCTGCCAATAAAATGTTGGGTGGTATTATGACACTAGAGACATCAAATTTATTCTGAGGTAATTTGCATGTTACATTCTTTACCACATGACAAGTTACCATTGTTTTGAATGGTGATTTTAATGAATGAATTTCAATTGGAATGCTATATTTTACATTACTCTTTTCATTAGTGATACCAATAATACAAGTGTCACTTTGCAAAGGTGTTAAACCTAATAGCTGAACAACCTTTGCCGTTATAAAAGAAACCTGTGAACCGCTGTCCAATAAAGCCTTGATAATGTATTCAGTGCCATTCCTTGCTATAACTTTTATTTTAACTGTAGGCAGAAGCACATTATTATTGACATTACCTGATAAGGTGACAGCTGGTGTGATTTCACCAGAATTGCAGTGAAGCAGAGTGTTATGAGGCTTCTTGCACTCTGAGCACCGAAAGTGAAACCTACATTTGCCACCATGAATACCTAAACAAATCACACACAATTTTTGTTCTTTGGCAAATGTCAGTCTATTGTTTGCTGGCAAAAGCTGAAATTTTTTACAATTATATAATTTATGGTCGTTTAACTTACAGAAGATGCATGTTGCTCCTGCAGTGGCAATTGCTGTTACCCTTGTTGTCTGTTGCTGCGAGTGAGGACTTTGGCCGGCATTTTCTAGTGCCAGAGCTCGCTTCTCAATATATTGCAGAAAATGTTCGAGGTCAGGTTGTACACTGGGATCTCGATCTAGCTGATAAGCTCGTGCAGTAATTCCATCTAATTTACGGGAGAGAACACATAAAAGAATTGCATCCCAGTATATGACATTGGTGTCAAGGTTTTTAATTGCAGCTAATTGTTGCCTAATGAATGACACAAAGTCTCTTAAACTACTGGCTGTTGACTTAACAATGCTACTTAAATCTAAAATGTTACATATATGATCATTTATAATTTTATATTTATTATTGTAGCGGTCACTCAATAGTTTTCGAGCTTCGCTATAACTTTCTGGGCATAAACTTAAATTCTTTATGAGATCATACGGTTCACCCTTTAGAAACGATCTCAAGTAATAAAACTTTTGAATGTGATCAAGGCTACTGTCATTGTGAATTAATGAATCGAACAAATTAATAAATGGTACGTATTCTGTAAACCTACCATCAAATGTTTTTATGCAAATTGGTGGTAGCTTTGTCTTATGTGTGGTTGCATCAGAATACGTGTGGAGGCCTGAGGGGCCTGCATTTTCATGTGACTTTATTTGTTTGTTTAATGATGTTAAGATACTAAAATAATTATTTTCCATTTGCTCAACATTTTCTTTGTCGGCATTATCGAGGTAAAGAATATCTTTACATAATGATTCATATTCACTAAAAGCAGATATGAGTCGATCACGTTTGGTAATCAGCTCATCACAACTGATTTTACACAATTCAGTAAGTTCTACGAAATTAAGTATTCTTGTGATCATACCTTTCACATAGCCTCGTGAGGCGATTTTTCGTTTCAGTTCGTCTTCCATTTTTAATTACTAGCACAACTTGTTGAGGTAACACAAATTAATATTAAAATACTTAAACACAACTAAATTAAGTTGATAATGTTATGCGCGTGGACCGTTATTGAGGACGAGTCGATCGAACGAATTCGAGGATGACACAAGATGGCGGCTTGCTCCGGGGATCCGGAAGTTTGCTTTACTATTTGCGTCACTTGCTGTCTCTTTTGCGCTCGTACGATTTTCGCTCGCTCTCTTTCTGTTGCACGGCTTGCGTGGGTCGTGCGTCTCAGGCGCGTGATTGAGTACCTAGATACCTTGAATTATTATGATGCGTGCCGTCTCGCTCTTTCTTGCGGAATACCTTATATTGCTGACAGCTGTACTCTTCACACCTGCAGGAGTTATTCCGGCGATGACGACTGGGACGATCGATGAAATAATTAAATTACAGATTGCGGCTGGGCTTCTTTTCTTGTAGATATCTGCTGGAGTCGTTGAATCGATAATTATGGCGATTATGTTGCGTTGCGACGACCAAGCTAAGAAAGAGCACGCTTGCGTTGCCGACAAAATGGCTGCGACACGGACGGAAAAATCTTGACAAACCTCTAGCCTTTGCCTCCTCAGCACCGATGTTTTCTCTGCGAAGGACCAATGTGTGGCGGTGTAATGGTGTGATGGTGAATGCTGATGAGGTGCTGGTACGTAGGTGCCGGGGAAGAAGAAATAAAAGCCGGAGAAGTAATTTTCACGTGTTCTATTGTTCCGTGTCACAAATAGAAGGGGAGTGTGTTGCCACACATAACATTATAGTTACCATTTAATGTTGGTGTTGTAATATGATTAATTAAAATATCCAACAGTAAAGTGCTGTAATTTTGCGTGTTGTGCTCATTTTGAGCTTTGCACTTTTTGCATATTGCACATTTTGCGTTTTGCACATTTAGCTTCTAGTGCTCATTTTGCGTTTTGCACATTATGCTACGAAGGAAATCCAACTTAAAACTGTCTAGTCAATTTATCTGCGATTGTTCAAATCCAGTAAAACATGAAACTTAAACGTTACTAGACAATATACCTAGTAATAATAACAACAATATTGTATAAAACTGCCCGCACGTCTGCGCAGGCGCATGCGATAAAGGAGAAAGATTACGGCTTGGTGACGTCTAGTAGTTTGTTGAACTCTTTGCCATCTTGACATGGAACATTGTGCTTTATGAACAGAGAAATAGTCTTTTTTTATATATTACCACCAAAGTTACTCCACTCTGCATGATGGTAAGCAGTCAGTGGAATCCAGAAGTGGTGGACACCATTCTAAAAGTCAAACTACTGGTATGGTGGCCTCTACTACTGGCTTAGTGAGATGCTTTTTCACGCCCCGCTTAAATGACCCAGCATTAAAGTTAGATGGAAACACATGCGCTGTAAGAGTTCCAGGCTTTAATTGAGCGACAAAAGTATGAAGAGCTGAGCTATTTGGTTCAAGACCCTTTAGTTTCCACTGTGAAAGGGTGGCACTTCAGTCCTGCACGTGTCGTTCTGGGTAAAAAGGTAGAGGGTGGCATTAACTTAAAGAGCTCTTCAGAACCCCTCGGCGATAAAGACGATAGAAGAAGAAATAGAACTATAGTATTATTTTTTTTTATCATTGACCTATTTGTGAAGACAAAGAAATGTTTAGAACAATAATCTCTAGTTGCCGTTTTCTTTGCTTCTTCGCTAACGTATAGTTATAAAACACGCATAAGATTTTGATAGAATTTTTAGCATGTATCGTTCAGATTCTTTTAGTTACTTTGAACAAGTTACTTTGATAAGGTAATACTTATATGAGACACTTTTGTTTGATGGACGTATGAGGTGTTCCAAAAATTCGTGGTTACGCGCTACCGAATAATATTTAATTGTTAACTCGGCAAAATCTTTTCAAAAACTTCACAAGTTTCTAATATAAATATCATATTAATTAAATAGAAACATATTTAGTTACCAATATAAACAGATCGCTACCTTTCCTCAAAATATTCACTCTTTCATCCAAAATCTTTTAAATTCGCGGACCGAGAAGGACCTACTTAAACTGGTGTAAATTACGTAACCATTAAAGGTAGGTATAAAGACCTCTTGTTTTATCATATTAATATTACAATAGGCAATAGTTAGTTGACAATGTTCCTTATAATAGCTCCAAGTGTAAGTTGGTTGAAGAAAATGGGTATCTAAGTTTAAAATAGTCGTATATTTATTCCTCTGAGTAGATTTATGTGACATATGGACATATACAAATACGTTGAGGTATGTCTTGTAAGGATAATATATTAACTTACGTAAAGATTTAAAATATGTGAGCTTTTTCGTGTATTTGGATAAAAATAAGTAATGTATCTTCGATTTTTGTAGTCGGCTTTTAAGAGTTTTTATTTCTTGTAGTTTCTTTTTGTACTATCATATTATGATTTACGTTTTGATGTCTCGAAAAACAGCTTAGTTGTGTTGCACGGTTTCTGCAATTGTCAGATAATAACTATGTCCGTATAGTATAAAAAAAAAAGTATGTAAATAACCACCTATCATCATTGGATTACTTTAATTGACCACCCAAGTTGTACCCATAGCAAAATAATAAAATTTTAAGTAAGTAATTTTAAAATTTATGATGCAATTAAAAATAGTCATAATCTGAACTTTAATATCCTTATAATAAAGTCCAAACCGGTGCCTATTAAACTCTTAAGTACTTACAACCCTCTGAATATAATATTCATATTTGTATAAGCTTTGACTCATACACAGCTGTTCAAATAACTTCACATGTGAGAAGCTGTACTGAAATGAAATATACTATGAAATTAGCTTAGGAATTTCAATGTTATAAACTACCAAACATACATGCTCATTTGGTTTGGCTAAATATAACCATTCCCGTACATTGATTTGCCTAATATGGAGCTAAATTTCTCTCAATAATACCAGCCTGTTTACTGTCCCACTGCAGGACAAAGGCCTCTTTTCATATAGAGAAGGTATGAGCATTAATCACCACGTTTGTTCGAATTTTAGACTTTTAAGTTCAGGTTTTCTCAAGATGTTTTCCTACACCGTCAGTCAGAAATTCCCAAAATAAACTTATATTTTTTTTTAATTACTTTGGTACTTGACGAATACGAAACATGAGATATTCGAATATCTCATGTTTACGAAGCGGACGCCTTATCCACTGGACCATTTCGACGTTCTCATAATACCATAATATTATTAAGAATCATAAACTATAGCATTAGTCACCCTTCTGACATTTTATCATCTTCATATCAGCAGAAAGACGTCCACTGTTGGACAAGGTCCTCCCCAAGTTTCTCCACCTTAGCCGGTCCTCTCTCATCAATTGGTTGCTCGCCACCCTTACCATCATTATCATATCAGCCAAGACGTATATTTCTGGACATAGGCGAGTCAGTTCCATTTATAAATGTATCGTATGTGAAGTTCCCTCGACACAGGACTTCTTCCTAGCACAAGAGTTGATTAAAAAATATTCTGAACAGTTATTGACAGCAAAATTAAATACCGAGTTCGGTTGACTCAGATCTATAGGTATCTCAGCACGCCTCTCAGAAATATGATCAAAATTTTCCTAACAGCTATGATGAAATTGACCTAAGCCTCCCCATGTTTCGCTACTTTGACCCGTCGTGTTCATTTCTCATCCATCGGTTACCCACCACCCAATCCTTACGCATAAGTCGTAAATCTCCTCTTACCTGTTATAATCTTGCATAAACTAAGCGGTCCTGACATACCTCTGCTCGGTCAAGCTCATAAAAATACCATAATAAAGAATTTACAGCCCATTATATATAGTCATATAAATGTACAGTTTTCTGTAATATCGCTATCATGATGTGTAAGCAAGAAAGCTTTTGTTATTATTCCTCTTTTCTAACTTAATAGTAGGTACTGTTTTAATACTTGAACTTTCATTCGTGTCTTTAATTACTGCTCTGCTCCCGTCGCCAGTAGCGCAATGTTACACAACCTATAACCTTCCTCATTAACTGGGCTATCATACTCACAAAGAATTATTGAAATCCGATTGTAGTTCCAGTGATTAGCGCGTTTAAAGAAACAAACAAACTTCTTTCTTTAAAAAAACAAAATCTTTCCGCTTTATATATTAGTCCGAGTATAGACGACCATATTATAAACTCTTAAAATACAAATGTTTTGTTCACCGATACCTGTATATCCAAACTATTTAATAAATCTCCAACAGTCAAATAAAATAGCACTGTCGTGATCTCCCGCCATTAATAATGACATATTTATTTGACAGCTAGCTCTATGGTCTAATTCGTCTATAGTCTATGGTAATTAGGTCATGGCCGCGCAAATTCGTGTAGACGACCTTTTTAATTGTTGCAATTTAGTAATTTGTTGGCTTAATATTGTTTGGCATAGTCTAGTTTATTAATCCTATTGTTTAGACATTAATTGACAATGTAGGTTACATGCACAATTTCACGCTTGTTTTTCATGACGGGGTAAGCACAGACTCTACATAGAATGCATTTTATTTAATAATATTTATAAAAGAGTGCTGTTATTTTGCCAAAATCGAATTTCGGTAGGAAGAAACTAAAACATCAATTTCTGTTAAAAGTTTTGTTTTCATATTTTGTATTAGTAAATTGAAATACTCATTTATACATTTATTAAAAGATCTTGTTCCGTGACAAAAAGTATATAGCCATTACATCGTTTTAACTTATATAAAATCATTCTCATAATCGTATAGGGCGAAATTGTTAACTGTTAACTAAATAGGTAGTTACAACAATAAATACTTACGTTTGTGTTGAAAATACCACAATTCTAAAAGAACTAGATCTGAACCTGCACATAAAATAAATAGGTATCGCGGTTTCGGTAAAATCATGATATTGACACCATAATACATTCAATTGAAAATTCCACAAATTTACCTAACCAGTGGGACCGCTGTAAGGAAGTGTATACTCTATAATTACGGCCGAAACCGGGGCAGATCAATTAGCTACAATTAAACTGACGGACGGACATTTCGCTTGGATTATAGGTCATTCTTTAACAGGACATAATACAGCTGTTTTTATCCAACTGCGACTAGAATAAAGGATTATAGTCCTGGTCTATTAAAAAAAATACTAGTGCCGCCCTTACTTTTTATGTGGATGCTATTATGCTTTTTACAACGATGACTATTCGTTGTAATTCTCAGCTTTTCTGCGATATAATAAATGCTCTAAGCGATAGACACAACCGTTCAAACAAATCTATTTCGTGGTTTAGAAGAAATTAGCGCAGAAAACAGTGACTTTTTAATCGACGAAAAAAAAACGGAGGAGGTTCTAAAGTTGACGCGTATATTTTTTTTTTATGTTAGTCTACCAAAATGACTCCACCCCGCCTGATGGTAAGCGGTCAGTGGAATCCAGAAGTGGTGGCCACCATACCATAAGTCGTCGTCTTAAACTGCTGGTATGGTGGCCTCCACTATGGCGGCTGGGAATTAATGAGATAGGGAAATTGGGTTTTTTTATGATGAATTATTTTTTATGACCACGCATAACTTTTTACAGTGTAGTCCGATTTTGATAATTGTTATGTTTTTATTGGAAAGGCTACATCCCGAAGTTGGTCCCATTTAAATTTGGACGAACCAACCCTAAGGGTACGAAAATAGGGAATCATTGCTGATCATCATTAGTTATAGTATTATATAACAGTTTTTAGCTTATGTAAGGTAGATAACTATTTTAAAAGTAATTAAAAATTAAGCATGTAGTAATACAGTAGATTATGTAAAGGGCAGAGTGAGGTCACTTTGGTAGGCTAATATAAAAAATAGTAAATCTCATTTGGCTCTGTTCCGAATCTTCACCTAATTAGTCGATTCCCATGGATTCGTCGATCTATGGCCATCTAGAACAAATTAAAAGCAATCACCTTAACCTTTTAATCATAGCTCAAGTCGTCTCGGTTTCGTACAATCAATGGTCTAATTCTAAAAAAAATACCAACCATTTTTAACAAGCTACTACAGTTTATAGGAAACTGGCTTTCCGCGGCGCGGTTTCATTCGCGTCTTTGCTTACTGCTCTACTCCTGTCGCCGGTAGCGTGATATAACATAGCCTATAACCTTCCTCAGGCACTGAGCTATCATACGCAAAAAGAATTTGCAATTCCGACTTGTAGTTCCAGAGAATAGCGCGTTCAAACAAAGAAATTCCTCCGTTTTATAAGTACTTAGGTATAGATATAAAATAAAATAGAAAAGATAAAGTAGGTTTTAAACCCACAACCCTCATTATATTCAAACTTATGTAACTGCGAAAGGTTTCCTAGACATAAACTTATTTTGTCAACCGCCATAAGCTTCACCATAATTAGTATGCACAATCAATATTCCTATCCGACACGCTGTCTTGCCCCCATACCTTTAAGGTAGTCATTGATATTCACCATAGAACACCATAGGCACGACTCAGGTAACTTTGTATTATAATGGAAGACGGAACTCTGTAGCGTGCTAGCAAGCAGAATGACAAGTAAGCTTCATTGATGGTGAGTTATGTTAGTGAATGTGTATGTGAAATTTGATGCATCGCTTTAGAAGTGATTTTTCAATTTTATGGTGTGCATTTTGTACTGTCAACAAATAAAATATATTATTAGGAACAAAAAGCCTAAAAACAAACTGAAAAGGAAAAATCCATTATTTTTGCTGACGCTACACTATTACATTGTAATAAGTATATTTTTATACCCTATGTCACTCCTACAGTTATTACGAATAACACCTCATATTATGTTAAAATCAATTATGCCATTTAAACTGTAAAGTGTGCCAAAGAAATAGACATACATTCATACATACATAGATATATACATACATATCCTCGAAAAAATTACACTCATTGACTTCGACAGTCGGGCAAATAGATAGCTAATCAGATGAACTCATTCTGTTGTATTTGGATTAAATACAAAATGACGGCATTTTTTAGAAGTCAGAGGCCCTAGACAACTGTCAAAGATTTCTATTCTATTCATAGAATAGATTACAAAATGTATTGGATTGACATAAGCTAACGCCAACGCTTATGTCAATCTCATACATTTTTTCATCTATTCTACGAATAGAATAGAAATCTTTGACAGTTGTCTAGGGCCTCTGGATAGCCACAAACAGCTATGCGTTTGTTTTCTTGCCAGAATCGTCATTTTTGCTCACTATTTTACTCGTATGTACTGCCCCAATAGCTCATTAGTAATGTGTAAAGTGTTTATAAACCGCCATGCGGAGATTTCTCAGATCAGATAAACATAGTGATAGTGGTTTTGACTGTCAACACATGATAATGAAAACAAGCTAACTTTTTACAAGAGACTTAACATAGCTGGCGTAATGTAGGTGTTATACACTTTCGCCTACCATTTCGGGTAAAAGCCTGATGCTATACTCTTATGATAAATAACCACAACAGAGTTTACACATTGTACAACAAATCCAATCCAGTACATATAAATTCGTCAACCCTATCATATTTAATGTATATAAACCTCTATTAAATCCCTACACGACTGTCGGAACATGTCGCAGTTTGTACTCCTGTCTCATACTTTGTTTTGTGCTCCATAAATGGTATAGTACAGTTTTAAAATTATTACTTGTTTATGTGTGGTAAGGTTTAAGATGAGGTCCGTTTTTAATGCATGAAGGTGCTGGTTTAAGATCGGACAAGGTATTCAAAGTCATAAAGTTAACTTGCCAGTGTTGCAGCGGCAATTTATCTCCATCATAATCATTAAATCAGCCAAAAGTTGTCCACTGCTGGACATAAGCCTTCTGGAATTTTCGCTGCATCCATCGGTTGCCCGCCACCCTTATTAGGTTGTCAGTCCACCGTGTGCGGGTTTATGCATTATTGCGAAGATATAGGTCCATAAGTATCTGATGCATTAAGAGTCAAAATTCAAAAAGCTATCTCTATCGCCACCTCGTTTTATTTTGAAACCTGAATGAATACAAGAATGACAAGATATTTATGACTTAAAAAGGTACATTTTATTAGGTGTTAATTAGATTAGGTTCATATATGGAGTCTACCACACACTGTCATTGAACAAGCCTAATGGGTTTTAAGTCACTACCCAATAGGAGTTTTAACACAAAATGTTGACCACATTTTGTGTTAAATTTTGGTAGAAAAAAAATTTGTAATGTACTTATACTTTTCTTTAAAAGGAAATAACATTGAAGGAGGTGCTAACTTCATGTACGATTAAGTTGATTATGGTGATGATAGTGTACATGTCTCTGATGGCATTACTATTACTTTATTACCCATTTGTCGCTTCGTTTTCGAAGGCAATCCCGGACTCGTATAAGATTAGAAGGACGAACCTTCTACCTACCGTGCACCTCCTTCAATGTTATTTCCTTTTCAATATTACTGAGGACTGAAGCAAAATTTTATCACGTTAATTTCCTAACATTATCCGCTAAACATATACTTCCTTTTCTTTTAAATAATGTTATTTACGTTTACGTTAGCATAGCGATTAAGCGTTTAAGTTTTTACAAGTAATTTATATGCCTTTATGGTTTATGGTGGCTTTATGGTGCCTTGACCACCTCACCCTTTCAATCCTTTTACACTTATGCGTTTACAATAAATTGTAACAATTGCTAATATTTTAATTTATTTTGTTACAGATGCCCGTCACTCAATTCGACGTCGTGAAACTTACGATGACGTAAACTATGACAACCTACCGGCTGACGAGGCGGGTGAAGATGATACACAAAACGATACTGATGGTAAGCATTTTGAATATAATCCTAAGTGAATAGTATCCTAAGTGTATATTATCCTAAGTCTTCTTCTTCTTATCGAGTGGTTAGTGGTCAACCTAGTGTCAGGATTTGTTCAGGTTGCCCGTAATTTATTATACAGGCATCCGAGTTGACCTAACGACTGTTATCAACTTGGTAACAACTGGGACCGACTTTTAACGTGCTCTCCGAAGCACGGAGACGCTCTGATCAAATTCAACTATGCGGTCACCCATCCATAGGCCAGCCGCACTCTTAGTTGCTTAACCCGCAGATCGATTACCGATCAGTGAGTGCAACGAGCTATGAACGTATTATACTAAGTGAATAGTATCTTAAGTGAATAGTATCCTAAGTGTATATTATCTTACGGTCATAGTTGATTCTTCATTTTATTTCATTCTAAAGGCCGACAGTTCTGTAAGTTTTTGGTTTTCTTGCGTATTTCTACGTAGATTTTACATTATGAAATGAAATGAAATGAAATGAAATATATGTTTATTCATTTAAGTTAATTAAATTAACACTTATGAACGTCAAAGTTTACAAAATGTCAGCAAATTAACCTACAGCCAGTTCGCTGACGAAGTAGAGCCATGAGAAGAACTGGCAAGAAACTCAGGCCACTCTTTCTAATCGCCAGGTTATTACAATTTTTGTAAGTTACAGTTTCAAGTAGCATGCAAAGTGACGCAGGCAATACACTTAACTCTATAGATACTTAATTACTTACAGCTTTCTATGTTGTAAAGAAAATTAAAAAGTAAAATGTGTGCTTTACAGGCTGCCTCAATTTGCATATTGCTACAAAAGGTAAAGGCAACATGTGAACTGTGATAAATGTTTCTATGTAGATATTATATAAACTGTTAATTTTTGGTATAAGTATAAAGTAAGATGAACTTAATTTACCACAGGAGTTCACAATGTACCTCTATTTCACAAATCACAATGTAAAAAAAAATTAACAATACTAAGTATACAATTTTAACAAAACTATACAAAATGTGTACTTAACTGTTCAAATATGGCTCGGGCATCATGTCATTTAAAATTAATACAAAAAAAAAAAACATTTTATAAATTATGTCAAAATGTATCAATAAATTAATGTCAAAAAATTATTTGTTAAACCATGTCATTCATAATAATCATAAAAAATGTCATTCATACAATAATTAACAAAAATATGTCCTTTAAAGTATAATGTCATTAAAATTAAGAGTAAAATTAATTTACTCCTTCGTCAAGCGAGCATCCCATGACTTTTATTATTACTTCCGCGGATTAGTTTTTGAATGATTTAAAGTCTTATTAAAGTAAAAAATACGCAGCATTAGTAGACTTAGTCTATAACCATGATAATCAAATGAATAATTATAGTGATGTCTGGTCAATGTCTAAATGCTTAGGGACTTACAACGTGAGTGCGTGCAACTGCTACACACGAGGTAATGGATTCGATTCCTACACAAGCTTGAGTGTACTTTGTCCCTTTATTGCATACTGTTGACTGTCCTGTTGGTCTAGTGGTTAGTGACCCTGACTGCTAAGCCGGAGGTCGTGGGTTCGATTCCCACCCAGGACAAACATTTGTGTGATAAGCATGATTGTTTGTTCTGTGTCTGGGTGTAATTTATCTATAATATGTATGTATTTACAAAAAAAAATGTATATATGTAGTATATCAGTTGTTTAATACCCATAACACAAGCAAATATAATTGCTTAATTTGGGGCTAGATGGCGCTGTGTGAATGTGGTAGAATATTATTATATTATTATTATACTAGCTGACCCGGCGAACTTCGTTTCGCCTAACACTATAATAATAATAATAATAATATGTGGACACTATCACACATCGTCATCTAGTCCCAAGCTAAGCAGAGCTTGTGTTATGGGTACTAGATAATTGAAATATAATACATATACGTACTTTTTTTTTTGTAAATACATACTTAATATACATAGAAAACACCCAAACTGAAGACAAATACAAATGTTCATCACACAAATATTTGCCTTCCGCGGGAATCGAACCCACGACACCCGGCGTCGCAGTCAGTTACACTAACCACTAGACCAACGGTGCAGTCACACTCGATCAACATTACTTTATTTTTTTAAAATAAAAGATTTTTCTAAAATAAACGTAGCCTAAGTTACTCCTTATTACATCACCTACCTGCTAATAAAGGTCCCGTCAAAATCGGTCTAGAAATTTCATATATTAGCCGGAACACAGACAGACAGACAGACAGACAAAAATTGTAATTTTTTTTTATTTTGGTGTATGTACCGTATATATATTCATATACATGTAGTAAAAAACGGTTATTTCAATATTACAAACCGACACTCCAATTTTATTATATGTATAGATTTGTATTGTACGATACACTGCCGCGCAAAGAAAGAAAGGTGTAAATATATAACAGAGGCCCGAGATAAGTGTCAAACATTTCTATTCTATTCATAGAATAGATAAAAAAATGTATTGGATTGACATAAGCTAACGCCAGAGCTTATGTCAATCTCATACATTTTTTCTATTCTATGAATAGAATAGAAATGTTTGACACTTGTCTAGGGCCTCAGAAGTGAAAAGAAAAAAACACCTTTATATTTTTGTCCGATTGCCAAAGTCAAGGAGGGTAATGTTTTTCGAGCGTATGTATGTATGTATGTATGTATGTATGTATGTATGTATTTATGTGGATGTGTATGTCTATGTCTATTTCTTTGGCACGCTCTACAGCCTAAATAGCTTGATAGATTGTAACATATAAGCTGTCATTAAATTCGTATTGATTGTGAGAGTGACATAGGGCACATAATATTTTAATAGCGTCAGCACAAGAAAAAATTGCGTTTCTTTTTTTAGTTTGTTTTAGACAGACGGGCTTTTTATTTTTTTATATTATATTTTGTTTTCCTAATTTTTCTACGACTTATATTAAATAGTAGCGATCTTCTTTCTTAGCAGGGTAATATGGGCTTGCAGTTGTAGTACTTATTGTCTTTTCTCCTAAGTCTGGTTGTATCATCTAAGAAATATGTATTAATGGTAATTATTTTCTAACAGACGCGAAAAATGAACCAAAAAAAGCACCAGCCATCATAGAAACAGCTCCAACTAACTATGAAGTGGAATCTAGAAGGTCCCAGAGATTGGAATGCAAAGTATCACCTGACAGTAAGTGTTTATACTTTATTTATTTTTTATAATATTTTTTTTATATATTAGCCTACCAAAGTGACTCCACCCCGCCTGATGGTAAGCAGTCAGTGGAATCCAGAAGTGCTGGCCACCATACCATACTATAAGCTGCTTACTATAAAGTTTTAAACTGCTGTATGGTGACCTACACTTTGGTGGCTGGGAATTAATGGGGTAGGGGAAGAGAATGAGGAAGGCGAGGAAAGAGGAAAGGGGGAAATTGGGCCTCCGGTGCTCTCACTCACCGAACGAAACGCAGTAGTACGGATACTACTACTCTTACGTCAATCTTCTATGAGAGGGTAGTACTTCCCGGTCGATCCGGCTCATTCATGCTGAAACCAGCGTGGATCTACTACCGGTTCATATTATATAATTGTCAGAAATGATGACCTTACCGCTTACTAGTTCATATATATCCGAGATGTGGATATAAGGTATTAGAACAATATGCATAATAATGATTGCAATCAAGCATGTATTTATAAATAAATCGAAAGAGTTTGTTTGAACACGGAAAGCTAATGTATTTATAAAAAAATAGTATCGTGTTGTTTATTAATGACATGACGTTCTGACAACCTCTGAGGTACTGTGGTACTGTGTACGGACTGCCACGCAGAGGTAGCGGGTTCGATTCCCGCTCAGTATAAATATTTGTGTGCATGAACATGGCTATTTGCATTGGTCTGGGTGTTTCTATGTATAATATGTATGTATTTACTAAAAAAAAGTATATAAGTATGTTTATCCGCATTCTAGAACCCATATCACAAGCTATTAATATATGCTTACTTTGGGTCTAGATGGCGTTGTGTATTTGTTGTATTATTATTATTGTGACAGAAATCATCTAACAATACCTACCATAAAACACGAGACTTCCAAAAATAAAAGCATATAAATAAGTACCTACATACCTACAATTTGTAATGAACGCCGCTCGGGTGACGCTGAATTATTTTATTTTTAGATAAATTAAGTTTATTGAAATTTTAGTTTGCTGCTGACTGTACCAAATAATCTTAAGGACCCGTTGCGTTGGGAAACAAAAATTTATTAATTTAGAATGTCATGGACCCAATGGGAATTAAAGTATGAAACTAAATTTTTTGGAAACAATGGAGTCATGGACCTCTGGAAATAACCCCCTAAATTTATATTTTAAAACAACAGCATCATTAAAACTGATCATTATACCACGTAATAAGTGTGGCAATTATGGCAAATTCCCTAGAAATTTTAATTGATTACAAATTTCACTAAAGCGTATGGTTCAAGATATACTTTAGTATAGATGCTCTTGTGTTTTATGTTGATTAAAAGAGACTTATGTCTCGACAATAATACAATTTTAGCTCACCACGTTCGACCACTCTTCACTCCTATATTCGTATAATACTATTATTATTATAAATGCGAAAGTTTGTGTATGTGTGTTGTGGTACTTAGCGCTTAAACGGCTAAAATGATTTTGATGAAAAATGGACATAGGACTTTTTATTCTGAAAGTCGGTTCCCGAGTTACGTTTATAGTCTGTAAGCGCCACGTCGGTCATCGGTGACCGCAAATAATAGATTTTCTATTGTGTCTATTTGCATGGCGTTCAAAGTGACACACACCATTTTCCACGCGGGCGAAGCCGCAGGCCGCAGCTAGTAATAACATAAATAGCATTACTAAAAATAAATACATCTCGTTCAATCATGAAGTTACCGGATACTATTGAAGATTGACCCAAATATCGCTGGCAATCGTAAAAAGGGAATATTCAATAATGCACACCAAATAATTCTGGAGCTAACATTAAAATAGCATTATATAGGTTAATATTAAAAAGTAAATATTGGCCATGATTCATTACGCAATAAAATTGTTCAGTACAAAATGGCGGCGTTTCCGGTATGGCGCCAAAATGCGTGCGCAACTTCCGTCTAACTGTCAGTACGAACAGACGGATAATCTTATTTGGTTGTATTATAATTAAGTGCAATCGTAAAAGGCGATGTCGGTACGTCTGTCACTAAAATATGACTGGATATTTTATTGCTTTCACTACAGGAAGGACTATTTTGGTGTGTCTATCTCGGAAACGGCTGAACGATTTACGCTGCGGCGACGATACAGCTAGTAGATTACAATCCAAAACTAACAGGGACTTTTATCTTGATTTGAATTTATAACATGACATTTGGTTAAATATGGCGTTTGTCAAAAAATATAAAAATACCAGCACGATAGGGGCCGCCACAAATTAATTAATTGGTAGCTCGTTTGCTTGGTCAAGCTATTTTCCCGAACGGGATAGAAACAGCTGTGTTAGAGCTACGTTTTGCCAGGCAAGGCATTTAGTTATTTTTTTACTTTAAATAAAACGGTTAGTACACCCATTACATTAAATGAAGACATATTAAAGATAAATATCATCATATCAGCCAAAAGACGTCCACTGCTGGACATAGGCCTCCCCCAATTTTCGCCACCGTGGCCGGTCATTCGCCGCCCTCATCCATCGGTTGCCCGCCACCCTTATAAGGTCGTCGGTCCACCTTGTGAGGGGTCTGCCCACGCTGCGTCTTCCGGTTCGTGGTCGCCACTCTAGAACCTTTCTGCCCCAGCGGCCGTCAGTTCTGCGAGCTATGTGTCCTGCCCATTGCCACTTCAGAGAAGCAACTCTGCGAGCCACGTCAGTTACTTTAGTTCGTCTGCGGATTTCTTCGTTTCTCTAACGATCGCGCAGGGAGACGCCTAACATAGCCCGCTCCATCGCCCTCTGAGCGACTTTGAGCCTTCGGATAAGACCCATAGTTAGCGACCACGTCTCTGCTCCGTATGTCATCACTGGCAACACACACTGGTCAAAGACCTTGGTCTTGAGACACTGCGGTAGTGCGGACGAGAAGATATGTTGTAGCTTCCCGAACGCTGCCCAGCCGAGTTGGATACGACGAGTGACCTCTTTCTCGAAATCGGACTTACCTAATCGGACTGTTTGTCCCAGGTATATGTACTCGTCAACGAATTCGAGCATCGAGCCTCCGACCGTAATAGGAGTGGGTGTAACATGGACATTGGTCATGACTTTAGTCTTGTCCATGTTCATTTTTAGGCCCACTTGTCGAGAGACTCTACTGAGGTCATCGAGCATTGCACTGAGCTCCTCCACGGTCTCAGCCATGACCACGATATCGTCCGCGAATCGAAGGTGAGTGATGTACTCGCCGTTTATGTTGATGCCAAGTCCATTCCAGGTCAGAAGCTTGAACACGTCCTCCAGTGCAGCGGTGAACAGTTTCGGAGATATAACATCTCCCTGTCGTACTCCTCGCTGCAACTGGATAGGCCTTGAGCTCTGACCATTAATTCGTACTGACATAGTGGCGTTTTCATACAAACACTTCAGCACTTCGATATATCGATAGTCAATATGGCACCGTTGGAGAGACTGCAGCACAGCCCAGGTCTCGATCGAATCAAAGGCTTTCTCATAGTCCACAAACGCTAAGCACAGGGGCCGGTTATACTCTGTGGACTTATGTATAACCTGCCGCAGCGTATGTATGTGGTCTATGGTACTAAAACCTTTTCGGAAACCGGCTTGTTCGGGAGGCTGGAAGTCGTCGAACCTGTTTGCGAGACGATTAGTAATGACCCTCGAGAACAGCTTGTAGACGTGACTCAGGAGTGTGATAGGTCTGTAATTCTTCAGAAGGGTTTTATCGCCCTTCTTGAAGAACAGCTCCACCACACCCCTGTGCCATGTCTGTGGCGTTTTGCCCTCGAAGAGGACGGCACTAAAGAGCCTCTGAAGGGCCTTCAGGACAGGATTTCCGCCTGCCTTCAGTAGCTCGGCTGTGATTCCATCCTCACCCGGCGCCTTGTTGTTCTTGAGCTGTCTGAGAGCCGTACCAATCTCGCACAAGCTGACGTCCGGGATGTCTTCGGTGTAATGTCGAGTTAACCTAGCTCTTGGATCTGATGCTAGGCAGCTAACAGGTGCATGTTGTGTCGTGTATAACTGTCCGTAGAACCTCTCGACCTCCTCTAAAACCTCTGGCTTAGACGAGATGAGCCTGCCGTCCCCAGTCTTCAGCTTGACAAGTCGGCTCTGCCCGACAGACCGACCTCGTGCGAACACTTTCAAGCCTTTGTTGCGCTCTATAGCCTCTTTAACACGTTGTGTGTTAAATTGGCGAAGGTCGCGAGTCAAAGACTTGGAGATCCGTCTGTTGAGCCGCCGATAGTCACTAGCTTCCTCTGGGGACCGCAGTACCATCCTGCGCCTTTCGTCCATAAGTTTGAGGGTCTGGTCGGTGATCTTTCTCGGTCCTTTACTGTGGTGGGCTTTAAAGATGTTCGACCCTACCGAACGGACAGTTTCCACGAACCTGTTGCTGTATTCGTCCACGTCTACGCAATCGCCGAGGCTTTCGAAGCGGTTATGAAGTTCGAGTTGGAAACTCTCGGAGCTATGAATTTGAATCGGTGCAGGTCGGAGCGCAGACTTCATCAGTCGAGACCGGTCCAGCCTAGGGTTGATATTTAATGTGCCTCTTACCATCCGGTGATCGCTTCCGGTTTTCACCGCATTGATCACTGAGACATCATTAAATATTTGCCGCCTGGTCGACAAGATGAAGTCAATCTCATTTTTTGTGACACCGTCAGGACTAATCCAGGTCCATTTGCGGCTATCGCGCTTCTTGAAGAAGGAGTTCATCATAAAGAGGCCCTCCTTCTCCATGAAGTCAGCCAGCATTTGGCCCCGGGGATTCCTGGATCCAAATCCAAACTGCCCCACTCTCAACTCGTTACCGCCTCGTCTACCCAGCTTCGCGTTGAAGTCCCCCATGACAACAGTGTATTGGGTCCTAGAGGAATGTATAACTCTGGAAATGTCCTCATACATAGCCTCGACCTCATCGTCGGGGTATGTCGAAGTGGGAGCATAAACCTGTATGACCTTCAGCGAATACCGTTTGGTGATTCTGAGTATAAGGTATGCTACCCTCGTCGACACACTCTCGATTTTCACCACGTTGTTCACGAGGGACTTGTGGACGATAAACCCGACTCCACCTTGGAACAGTTGGTCGCCCTCCCGGAAATAGAGCAGGTTACCGGACTTAAGGGTTATCGTGTCCTCCCCCTGTCTTCGGACTTCTGACAGTCCCACTATGTCCCATCGTAGCCTGCTCAATTCTTCCTCCAGTTCAACAATCTTCTCGTCATTCCGCAGTGTGCGCACGTTGTATGTTGCCAGGGCCAAAGGTCGTCGGTTTGGGTAGCCTGGCCGCACCCGGGGATTCTTCGCACCCCCTACCCCGCCGTTACCATGGCCGCTACCGTAGCCAGGAATAGCGGGATGACCGGGGACTGGGGGCCATTTCTTCTGGTGTAGCTACATTTAGGGGGATGTTGCCATAATCGCCACGCTTGGCAGGCGGGTTGGCGATCGCAGTGGTGGTAGCTTTATCACAGGACGCTGCTGCCCGTCCTGTGTTGTGCTGATTTTTCTACCACCCGTTTTCGTAACGGTTTAACCGCCGTTATTCGGTAGACTGATGGACTGACATCATTTTGTCCTTAGTCGCCTTGTACGACACCCACGGACAGAGAGGGTTGGGGCTATTCTTTCCCGGCCACCACGCGGGGCAAAGATAAATATAGTAAATAGTAACAATAAATATTAAAAATTAAAAACAAAACAAAAAAAATAAAAATAAAGTATATAGCCACTTATCTCACAGAACTTCAGACATACGATTTATGGTAGTACATCCACGCTGGTTTCAGCATGAATGGGCTGGATCGACCGGGGCAGTACTATCTCATAGAAGATCGACGTAAGAATATTAGTTTTCATGCTAGTGTGTTTCGCTCGGTGAGTGAAAGCGTCGGCAGCTCAAACACCCGCTCGGTCCTGATCCTTTTCACTTCTCCTTCCTCATCCGCTTCTCCATGATCGGCAACGATTTGGCTGTGTTTTCTAAGCATTATTACTTTCGAAATGCTTGAAAAACACAGCCATATCTATAGGTTACGTCTGCTTGTTTGCCACCAGTCGTATAAAAAAAAAGAAAAAACAGACAAAATCGTCTTCCATTCATTCGTAAACATACTGCATTCAGATTTGACCTCCAAGAGCTCGTTATAAACGGATAAAGTAGGTGGAATAAGGGACTAAGCCCGGGCTTAGTTAAATTACTTCCACAGACTGAAAAAGTTAAGGACAATTATCTGATTACCACACGGGGTGTTTTTTGTTTTAGTAAATTTTTGATCTATGGCATTTCTCAACTTATTACCTCCTCGAAGAATGTATTTTAATATAATGTTTTGTTACAGATGATACCGTGGTTCAATGGTACAAAAACAACGATCTATACTTCTTAGGAACCATCAATTTGCACAAAGAAGATAGATACTCTATGTGAGTCTTTTTATATATATTTATCGCTCTATGCTATGGCTATTGTCTGGCTACACTTTCATGGCTTGTGCTAAGGATTTTAAATGTCACCTCCAGAGGGCCCAGACTAGTAAACGCTGATAGAATAGAATTTATTAATCAATGTATGGGATTGACATAGGCTAACGCCAATGTTGGCGTTTTTTAACCTAGTCATGTGTCAACGGTGACAGTTTAAAAAATTTGTTCTCTTAGTAAATACTAGAGGCGCTGTTAATTTCAAGTTTTAGGGCAAGATTCACAGACCGCACTTTGACTTTACTTTGATGCAATGATCTACTTTGTACCAAAAATATGTTTGAATATGAAGTTGAAAGTAATCTTCGGCAATACAAAGCTTACTTTGCGAAGGTGCCTTTGCTGTAAAGTAAAGTCACGATTGTGAATCTGGGCCTAAGAAACATATTTTTGGTACAAAGTAGATCTTTGCATCAAAGTAAAGTCAAAGTGCGGTCTGTGAATCTTGCCCTAAGAGGCATAATTGGTTATACCTTATCAATCACCCTTAAAATGTTATCTGTTTATTATGCAGTGTTTTCTTGTGAGAAATGAAAGGCATTGCTCACCAGCTCGAACACAACACTTCTGCTATGACATAGTGTAATAAGTGTAGATTTTCCCCATATGCCTTTCGTGCTTTAGGATTTAAACGGTGAACTTCATATTATAGTATAAAATAGAATAGAAACATTTATTTGCCTTAAATGTAGGTACAATAATTGAGGTGTAACAAGTTTTGTGAAGCCTTTTACATTCTGCCTTATGGCATGCAAAAATTGATATAGCTTAAAAATTTAAACTTAAGCAAATCGAACCATCCTTAAAAAAAAACGACACACTATAATAATATTTCTGCACCAGTAACTCTTTAAGACATTTTTTTAATTCTTTACTGGCTGCTCCTTAATTTTTTTCTATATCTTTCACCCTTGAACGTAGTAGTATGTGTTCATTATTATCGTTTCGACGCGTTTGGTTCAATTCGCGTTTGGTCCAATCCACCTAATTCGCAGTTAGACCAATTAGGTACAGCCATGCAAGCAAAAAATAACAGCCTCTCTAATAGTTACTGTTTGACGTTTCCAGCGCACCAAACTCAAAGGACCTCATCATCAGTGATGCTCGTGAGTCAGACAGCGGAGTGTTTAGGTGCGAGACTGTTCAGCAAGTGCCGGTTGCTATCAACCACACGCTACTGGTTCTTGAGAAACCAAAAGTTGTCAGTAAGTATATGTTTAAGATATTGGATACAGTTTACTGCTAATCTGTCGTGGAGAATATTCCTAATGATGGTGATAATTAAATGATATAATAGTCCCATAATGCATTAAGAATCTAGATGAACCTATGACCCTTCCGACTGCCGACCTTTGGACATGTGAAGTCATTTTAATAAACAAATATAAAATCTTTTTTTTTACTTTTAAATCTATACTATTAGATAAAGCGATAGAAATTGTTTGTTTGATTGTTGAAACGCACTAATCTCTGAAACTAACAGTCGGTTCGGTTCTTGAGTAAGGCTATAGGCTACGTAACATCGCGCTACTAGCAACGGGAGTTTAGTAATTAAAGACGTGGGTGAAACCACGCTGCGTGAATTTAGTAATAATAACATAAATATATCACTTTTTAGGCATGTCATCATCCAACGGAGGCTTCGTAGTTGAGGACGATGAGCTGTCCATCACCTGCCACGTCACGGGTTCTCCAGTGCCCACTGTACTTTGGACCCTGACCAGGAAGGACCATCCTGTAAGTATAGCTCTTAGTTTTTGGATAAATAATCCTAATTCCTGTAGATTTTACTGCTGTTAAATTTTTATTAGACACTCCATAGAATCTTTAGGTGATGGTATCTGCCAAAATAAATCAACTAACGTAACGATAAAGTTCAGATATCTTTACGATGTCGAAAGTGAATAGAATTTATACTATTATAAATAAAGCAGAAGAATTTGTTTGTTTGTTTGTTTGAACGCGCTAATCTCTAGAACTACCAGTCGGATTTAAAAATTATTTTCTCGTATGATAGCCCAGTTCTCGAAGAAAGTTATAGGCTATGTAACATCCCGCTACTGGCGACAGGAGCCGAGCAGTAAGCAAAAACGCGTGTGAAACCGCCCCGTGGAAAGCTAATATATTATAAAGACTTTATACCATGGTGGTCTAAAACAGCAGACAGGGATAAGACACGTAGCGACAACTCAAGAGAAAGACGGCGGAATGAAGTGGCTAAACTTATAAAAATTGGATCTTTTAATTTCATCCGCAGTTTTTCTACATTTATCATTGTAATATATTGTTAAAATCATCAACGATAAGACTATTTTACACTTGACGCTGGCAGAAATAGCTGACGCAATCGTCGCCTCAGTTGCCATAATAAAAAGAGGAGAAGTAATTGAAAATTGGGCAGTATGGACCGTAAAGTTCTTCATACTGTGTGTGACTTTACTTAGTGCTTGGATCATACTGCTTAGTAACTTAGTATAAATATAACTCTACATAATTTAAATTATTACCTCTGAGCGTTAACTAGTAAAAAAAAAGAGGCTAAAAATAATAAACCGTTATTTTATAAGTTTCTAAGTTCTTTACCTAATGTAAGTATACCTACCTAAGTAATTTTGAGTCGGCGCTAAACACCCTTACATACCAATAAAAAAATAATTATTAAAATGGGACTACGTACTCTGTAAAAAACTATGCGTGGTTATACATAAAAATAATACAAAAAATATACGCGTAAATTTGAAAACCTTCTCCATTTTTTATTTTTTTATTTTAAGTCTACACATGAAAATTATATTATTTATAGCGTCCTTTATATATGTCACAGGCAAATTGTATTATTTGGCCGTTTACAATCTGCTTCGGCATATTACATAACGCCGCCGGATATGTTACCAGTAATGTGTATACCTAATTTGGGATGTTTAAATTAGTTTGACAACAAATATAATTCGTTTAAGGCGACACGCTCGCTTCGCTCGCTCGTGCGCAGGGGGTCACAGTTCTAACCTAACCTAACCCAATCTGCCTTTGGCATATAACATAACGCCGACGATGACAGCGAGCGTTTACAAAATGCCGAGGCATTATGTAAGCGGCGGATTTATTCAATTAGCCTGCGACGTATAGATCTAGGCTCTTAACACTCGTATCTAGGATCCTATTAATTTATTAAGACCTAACATAACTGACGAAATATACAAAAACTCATCAGTTACAAAAAGAAACGACATTTGAACAATATTTATAATTATTATGTCCTTTATTAAGTAAAAGACTTTTTACGAGCTTCTTATATAAAGGAATCTAATTAATACTAATTTTTAGTTATTGTGTTGATTTATTCTTAAAATGATGTCATTGAAATACATATTTAAATACGTAAAGACAGTACTTATTTCAATAAACATTCCTAAATTGTGAGAAGTAGCCCTAATGAGAAGTAGCCCAAGTGAGATATAGCCCTAATCAGAAGGAGCCAAAATGAGAAATAGTCTATTAGCGAGTGGGTTGCCATAATGAGAATTAGCCCTAATGCGCCTAAACCGATATTTTCGTCGGAATAATTATCTGTCGAACAAGTGCATGTCAAATTATCGAAGCCAGATATGTCAATGGTGTATGTTGTCGAAGTATGTACCGTCGAAATAATGCATGTCGAATATGTTCTGTCGAAGCAAAGACTGTCAAACTACGTATTTTCGAAGTTGAGTATGTGTTGAAATTCAGAGGTAGGTACACCCAACATTTGAATCAAAATGTTACGTTACTCTTATTAACGACAACAGTGTCTCTACTCATAGTGTTATTAAACCTAGCACTTCCGTTACTTGTCTCACAATAAGAATAAAATGTTGCTAACTTTAGACTGCGGCGACGTCTGCGTTCGGAGAAATATTAAATTAGACATGAACGTACAAGTGGTGCTCTATTTAAGTTTTAGGCGATAGACTAAAAGTGTTTTATTTTTGTCGTAATTTTGAATCGCAAGTTTTTGGTAAGCTGATATTCTTGGTTGATTTTGTAAGCTAATATTTTGATAGTTCATTACTTAATTTATCAATGGAACTTACAGTATTTGGTGCTGGTTTGAGCACGTTGGCCGTATCAACTAGAATATTGGCGTTAAAGTATTAACTCCCAAATTGTTGTGTTTTGTTCAATGTAAATGTAAAGTACAAACTAGCTAACAAATTGATGGATACACTATGACATTTTGTATATCAAACTTCCAAGTAAAACCCAACTTTATGTAATTTGTTATATAGCTTATATTTCTATGTAAAGATTCATTTGATTATTAATACTTATGCGCAGTGCAATTTAAACTGCATCTGCTTAATTTTAAAGTGTTTATTTGCTTGTATTAGACTCTCATCAATGGCGCTATTAATAGAAGAAATTTTGTAATAATGTATGATGAGTATGATGACGTAATAGAAAGAAAGTTCACGTTTATCAACAATGCACTGTTTTGTAATATAATGCAGTGCAATATGGCCATCTGGCTCACATAGAGGTTAATATCAGCTACAACGATAATAATAATACACACTACACATCGCCATCTAGACCCAAAGTAAACATATATTATAGCTTGTGATATGAGTTCTACAAAGTACAAAGTGGCCCGTGCGTCATGCTCGTGAACGGGTGCTACTTGGGATGACTGGTCAATCTTGGCATGGCATTTACCAGTTTAATTAAAACACGTAGTCAAATTACCATACTAGATGAAACTAAATAATTGAAATCCTCTCTTTTCGTTCTTTAATCTTAGCATTATATTAATTGGTTAATTTGTAATAATTACTTTGTATGGTTCTTTGGTTGCGTTGAGTGTTTAAATTGTAACTCATTCAAATAACTGTAATTATCTGGCGATTGAAAAGAGTGGCGTGAGTTTCTTGCCAGTTCTTCTCACAGCTCTACCTCGTCAGCGAACTGGCTGTAGGTCAATTGGCTGACAAAATGTAATGTTGACTTTTCATAAGCATCATACTTTATGATCAAAATGAAATAAATGCTTTGACTTTGACTTTGACTTTGACTTACATTGCGGATAAACATATATAAATAGTTTTTTTGTAAATAAAAACAAAAAATCATATTAGACTTTTAAAGTTACTAAGGTACTTTAAAAAGAATTATCAAAACCCTGTCGAAAGTTGTCAGGTAACAAACATAAAAAAATAGAGTCGAATTCACAACCTTCTCCTTTGGTTGAAGTCGTTTAAAAAGGCATAAGTCATGTATTAAGGAAATATGTGTATTATGATGATGGCCATAAAGTCGCAGCTTTTATTGTACTATTGCAGGGCAAAAACTTCTAGTCTCCAGATTAATCTTTAGGCCCAATTGTTGCCAGCTATGAGTGTTCTTAAAAACTTCACGCTCCATCGATCTTTAACCGGGCATGCTGAGATGTAGTAAAAAGAAGTCTTAAAACCAGACACGTCAATATGATAATATTCATCTTAAGTGTAACGGCATAAAATTCAAATTTGCGTAGTAACTTTTAACCTTATGACTGTTTTTACTGAGGTATCTTTGCTCCACAGAACGAACGTCTAACAGAGAAGGTGGGAGAGTTCACTGCTAATGGCAATATCTTCTCGTTGTACATCAAGAACGTGAAGAGGGATCAGGCTGGCACTTACTATTGCTATGCGTTCAACAAGATTGGCAGCGATCAAGCTGAAACTACGGTATTTGTTAACCGTAAGTAACTTCTTTATTTCTTATATGAAAGTTTACGCGTCATGAGTAGCTACGTCGCAATTTAGTGTCAAATTTCGTGGTTTTTAATTTTTATCATTTAATCGAGGCTATATTTAAAAAATATGTTTTGTATATATGCTAGAATTAGGTCAAAGCTAAAGTAAGAAATCATTGCGTTTATTGTTCTATGTATATGCAAATAATACCTTTGAAACTTGCGTTGCATTATTTTCATAGTAAAATAACTGTAAGCATTATGGTTACTTACTTTTTATTCAGCTTTCTTTTTTGCTTTATTTATTATTATTTATTAACCTTGTGATTTTGGTATTTGCAGGCAAACCTCGCGTGCACGTGTCCAAAACAATAGTGAACTCTGATCTGCAAATTGAAGCCGTACTCGAGTGCACAGCTCATGAGGAAACAAGGTAATAGCGTATTACCTTATTTATTGAGTAATAATATAAATTACTACCTCGATTTAGTAGTGGGTACTGTATACGAACTACGAAGCAGGATTCTCGGGGTCGATCCCCGTATTGGATAAATAATAATAAATAAATAATACCACAACAACCGCACAACGCCATCTAGACCCAAAATAAGTAAGATATGGGTTCTAGAATGCGGATAAACATATACTTTTTTTTGTAAACATAGGAACACCCAGATCAATGCAAATAGCAATGTCCATGCACACAAATATTTGCACTGAGCGGTAATCGAACCCGCGACCTCTGCGTGGCAGTCCGCTATAAAATATATATTATGTTGTTATCCAATGTCTATTCTATCCCCACACCAAATTTCATCAAAATCAGTTCCGTGGTTCAGACGTGAAAGCGTAACAGACAGACAGACAGAATTACTTTAATGATAGTCAACAATTTGCCTGCTAATTGTAGGAACTATAATAAACTTCTTTTATAAGCAGCTTATACAATAATGTATCTTTATCTTCTTCTATCTTATAACTTGTGTTAAGTAATTAATATCCACATCGAATACTTCCAGGGCGCACATCCGCTGGTACAAAGATGGTGTTCTCATCGAGGACAGCTCTTCAAACTACAAGATCAGTACTCATGGCTCTCACTCTAACCTAACTGTGTCACCAGCTGCAGATACTGACTTTGGTACTTTTACTTGCGAGGTATGTAAAACATCTATACTATTATATTAGCGGATGAGTATGTTTGTTTAAACGTGCTAATCTCTGGAACAACCAATCAGATTTGAATAATTCTTTTTGCGTATGATAGCTCAGTTCTTGGGGAAGGTTATAGGCTATGTAACATTACGTGCAACAAATGCATGTTCATGCATACATTGTTAGCTAGAAGGAATAAAATGAAAATGAAAATATATTTATTCATATAGGTCAATTAAATTAACACTTATGATATGAATTATGATATACGTATAATAAGGTTATATACCATTGAAAATTATGATGACTGTATCAATATACTTACTTTTTTTAAACTGACAAAATATGATCGGTTCGTGGTTAGTTTTTGATTGGAAGAACAAAGTTTTTAGCGTCAAATGATGTCAATGAAATGGTGAAATTATAATGCGTAATTTAATTATTTTATACGATGGAGGCGATTTATAGACGCGATGTTGTTGTGACCATGATTTTTTCCGCCCCGCCTTAAAGATCCAGGGTGAAACATGAATGGTAATTCTATTTTTCTTAAGCCATACTCAAACGGACTTTATACATGCTTCTACCTATCTGGGATGTTAATTAACAGTACACTTAACTTTATTACAGGCTGCAAACCAATACGGAAGCCACAATAGGTCAATAGAACTAGTACAGAGTCCTGTTGTCGAAGACTTAGATGTAGACGGTACTAAGATGACCTGGGTCGTGCATTCACATCAACCACTTGAAGAAATGGAGGTGCAGCTCAAATCTGAGGCAAACGAAGTATGTATAAACATAAAATAATAATACCAGCCTGTTTTCTGTCCCACTGCAGGGCAAAGGCCTCTTCTCATATAGAAAAGGCATGAGTTATAATCACCACTGCTCAGGGCGGATTGACAATTTCAGACTTTTAAGTCCAGGTTTCCTCACGATGTTTTCCTTCACCGTCAGACAGAAATGTCCAAGATAAACTTAGAAAGTACTGATGTGAAAAACCCACTACCTCGTGTTTACGAGTACGGCGGGTGCGTTATCAACTGTGCCATTTCGAGGCATCAATCATACTTATTTATTTTAGAACGAAGCTCGTATAACAATTTTATTTGACAACGTGATTCTACTATGCCGGATTGTAAGCAGTCAGTGAGATATAATTCTGATGGACACCACTTCAAAAGTTTTATAATTGCTTGGTCTCCACATAATAAGCTGGATAGACCGGGGTAGTGTTACACTCTACAGATTATCAGCGTAAAATATGCTTTTCTGTGTAGCGTATCGATCAGTGATTAAGAGTACCGGAGGCACAATTAACTTATCGAGCTCTCCTTCTCACCACAATGAGGGTGTTTAGAAAATTTTCGCTACCAGTTGGCGCCATTTAGGTGAAAGGTCTTTACAAAAATTCAAGATCAAAGTCAAAGTCAAAGTCAAAGTCAAAGTCAAAGTCAAAGCATTTATTTCATTTAGATCATAAAGTATGATGCTTATGAAAAGTCAACATTACATTTTGTCAGCCAATTGACCTACAGCCAGTTCGCTGACGAGGTAGAGCTGTGAGAAGAACTGGCAACTGAAACTCACGCCACTCTTTTCAATCGCCAGATAATTACAGTTATTTGAATGAGTTACAATTTAAACACTCAACGCAACCAAAGAACCATACAAAATAATTATTACAAATTAACTAATTAATATAATACTAAGATTAAAGAAAGAAAACAAGGAATTCAATTATTTAGTTTCAACTAGTATGGTAATTTGACTACGTATTTTAATTAAACTGGTAAATGCACCCCCTGGTCACATTGAACGACAAGGTAATACTGGATTGAATATTAAATGTAAGCCATGCCAAGATTGACCAGTCATCCCAAGTAGCACCCGTTCACGAGCATGACGCACGGGCCAGCCATCATCACCCTCGCCATATTAGAGGGAAGGTGATGACCCGGCCAATACGACACCACAAGCAATGACATTTTAGTGAGCATGACAATGCAGGGCATGGGTGGTAAAAGTACCCTAATAAAATGTATTATGCCTTACGAACTCGTAATGATCATGATAAGCATCTAAAATTAAAAACTAAAATTCAAATTCAGTTTGAAATCAATAGAATCGTTTACGGTTAATCTATCAAAGATAAAAAGCTCTTTGACAGATGCCTGGACCTGACGCCTCAGTGCTGTCACCTCGTGGGCGCCATTTTAGAAAACCCTCATTGAAAACGGCTCTTGTGTTTGTGTTTTCTTTAATATTGTTTCTGCAATCCTTAGAAAACACAGCCATGTTAAGATTACAGTTACCATTTAATATCAAGTGGGTCTTATGATTACCACGGCAATTGTACAAAAATCCTAGTTCTTATGATTTCTTTTTTTCAAGGATGGCGAAGGAGAATGGAGGAGGCTCCCGGTTCCTATCCCAGAGTCAGAAGGCAAACGCCACAAATACGAAGTGGTGTATCTTCTAGAAGATAAACAGTTGGAGCCGGGTGAATACCAAGCGATTGTGAAAGTCAAGAACACGAAGAGCTGGGGCGGTTCCAACGATCCAGCGATTGTCAAAATTGGTATGTTTTGTTGATGTTGGATTTTATGTTGATGATGATTTGGCACTTTTG
Source organism: Parascotia fuliginaria (assembly GCA_963082885.1). Lineage (NCBI taxonomy): Eukaryota > Metazoa > Arthropoda > Insecta > Lepidoptera > Erebidae > Parascotia > Parascotia fuliginaria. The sequence continues at coordinate 2,394,557 of OY720197.1, read as the reverse complement.
GATATTTTGTTAATCAAGCAATCAAATTATGAAAAGGCAATAATTTTATTATCTCATGGATTATGCTAACCAGGTCGACAGGCTCTGCCATAACTCCATAAGTGACTAAATTTATTCTAAAATTATTGTTACTTATTGTGTGAAACACACAATTTTTAACCCGATTTGGCCTAATGTTTTTTTCTAAATTTCTGTTGTTGTGTTTTTTTTGTATTTTTAAATTAATTTGCACTTCTTATTTTTTTATGATAACTAACCATTATTTTTTTTTCCTTTTCTTTTCTTTTATCTAGAAGAAGCTCAACCACAGTACATCCAACACGCTTCAGGTAATTTTAATTTTTTTTATTATTTTCATTAAGGACTTATAAATCAGTCTTCAATTTTGGTTTTCTGCTTTTATTTATTTAAATTTTACAAAAAAACACCTTTAAACATTTTTGTACATAAATTCTACTTGTGTGTAAATATTAATATAAGTATTTTTGTTTTGTAATATATTTTTAAGGTCTTCTAGCCACTATCGTATAGCCAAGAACCATGAGTTTGAATATTTTACGAAAGCCCGTAGGCACTTTGCGTCCGTATCTGTTTATGAAGACTTTAAGCTAATGAAGAAACGAAAGCTTTTGTCGTATTTTCCATAATAATGTGCCTTCTGTTTTCAGTGTTCCGTGAAAACGCCGCAGATTCCATCCGGCCAGAGTTCCTCGTGTTATTTACATTCGTAATGAGCCTCATCGCGCGAATGCTCTAAACGTCTAGCCAACCCCTATTTATTGTTAACTCAAGTATTTGAATATCTGAGACAAAACTATTTTAACCACGTCATTGAAAAGCTTCACAATTTATAACAAAAATAAAAAATTGTACCTACTAAAAAAATGACAGTATGTTATTGAAAATGTAATAATCATTTTTTTTCAAAATCTTTTTAATAATTCTTTCGTTCGTTTTGTCTCTGTTCCATAATTTTTCATATTATATTGTACAGAATAAATAGTAAGAAAATTTATTTTTATTTTAGTATTAAGCGAATTGAACTTGTGTGAAGCGAAGATACTTAAATTCGATAATTGTTGGCAACTAATTGAAACGCTTTTTAATTTAAAAAAATCCGATAAAATCCAAATTGTAAGGCAGCATTTTTAAATCACTGCTTTTTTATAGATTTTAAATTTTAAAAAGTACATTTTCATACTGTTTTAGTGTAAATATTTATTATTTTAATTCGTAATTATTTTTAATACGACTGTGAATTTAGCACTAACTATTATTTTTTAATATTAGAAAACACTTATCCTTTTATTCATACTTTTAACTTTTTTTTTTCATTTACAAACTGAATCTACATTTTTCAATTTTATTTTGGTTTACTACTGATTTAGTACCTTCTCATATTAATATAGTTTTTTAATAGGTAATATTACCAAAGTGTAATTAAGAATCACATTAGTTATTTTAGCTTACATTAATTATTACTATGTATTACAATAATAAATTTATGCTTATTAATTATTAAAAATATTTAAACAATAGTTTATAAAATACCATCGCTTTTTAGTAATAAAAACGGTCATGTTAGAATTTACTTTTTTATTTTATCTCTGACGCTTGTGTAAAGTTAAAGTACAATAAATTATAATAATAGTACAGTTTACGGGGCAAGTTTGGCTTTAGAAAACTTTGAGACAAAAATAGAGATTAAATTAATGCAAATAATATCTATTAGGTAACTCTTACTAATAAGAATATCAGTTACCTGTTATCAGAGATCGGAATAGGTAGATTATATTTACCTAAAGTTCGAGGAAGGAATTAACATAGAGTTGATAAAACTTCCTCTAAAATCCCGGCATCATAAACATGAAGATTAAAACAATAAAACGTAAAATAGCAATTCCTACATGTGTGAAAAGATAGTAAATAAAATAAAATAATATTTCTATATTTTTATTTGAAAGTTTCCCATTTGGTTTTTAAAGCTAAACTTGTCTTTTATAATAATTAATATAGTACATAATTAATCTATACAAGTCAAGTTAGCTGCCATAATTACTTTGAACGCACAACCAATAATATATTTATACAAAAAGTTTGAAAATGTGTCAAATTTTATTAAAAAAAAGATTTATAATCTATAATAGTTATAAATAATAGGTATTATTATTTATTAATAATAAAAAAATTACATACGCGTTCAAAGTGTTTCATCAATAATAATAAGATTTATATTACCAGTTATAAATAGATTTAATAATACAATGTGCCTGTAATTATTACAATAGTTCCAATACAAGGTGCTTAAGACCGTTAGAATATCGCATACTTCCATTTTTAACTTAAAATATTAGTGAAAATATTACCTACTAGTCTTATTTTGTATTACAGAATGCGTTAAAATAGATAAATACCAGTAATAGTAATAATATTATAGCCCAAACTTTTAAAAAATAATTGCAGCTATATTATTGTACATCGATTAGAAACTGTTGTCAATGCAAAATGTGTTCTATATTTAAGCAAAAGGGTTTAATTTAAGGTACCAGTGAAAAATAATTAGTGAAAATACGAGTACAATTTACGAAAATAATTTTATAATGTTACAAATGGTATTCCCAAAATGCATGTTGTAAACCATTTTAAATATTTGAATAACATACGTACCTACATTAGTTTTATATACTGGAGTATTTAAAAACATAAATAACATAGCAAAAAATACTTTTACATTAAGTATTTGATTTAGCTTAGAATATTGCATTACATCGGAAGAGAAAACATTAAAATCGATTTGAATAAATTGTAAGAATTCAACTACCTGACCTTGATAATTATCAATAAATTTATAAATGCATTAATTACGTTCTTTATTGATTTATTATTTTATTATTGACAACTAGAATAATTTTGATCTTGTTTAATAATAATGTTAATAATTATACGATTCCGGGTCATTTCTATTGAATGGTAATGTGTTTCGAATATAATGTTACATTAAATTGATTATTTGATTCTGACTTCGGCAACCATTTTGACCCTGATAATAATTAATACTTAACTGTACAAAATTATCGGGTCATTAGCTTCATTGATTGTTACGATATATTATTATTATGACTTTGGCTTCGACAATCGGTGTTATTTTAATAATACCGATTGACAATTTTGTCCAATTATTAATAATTATAATTTTGTGCAATTATTAATAATTGTACAAAAATATAATTTTGTATAATTGTTTAAAATTAACGGGTTATTATCGCTTAATCAATATGAAATTGTAACGATATATTGTAAAATATAATTTCACGTAATGTATTGTGCCTTCTTTTTATTAGAACATAAAGAGGGTGATATATTTTTTCTTTAACGAATAAACAATTAATGTTTGTAAATATTAAATGATTGTTTCATTTATCACCCAGCGATCATATACTCACGCACACACAGAGATGCGTTTCAGCCGAAACGCCAGACAAACTAATGATTGTAAATAATTTGTCTGCGCGTAAAAAATTGGTAAAAAGTGTAGCTACATTTAGCGGCAAACGTAATCTTTAATGTCAATGTCAAAGTAAAAAATTGACGTGCGGTCAGGCTTAAACTGCGTCGATTTAGAAAAACAGTTTTATGAAAAAAATAATAAATATTAATCTATATTATTAGAATATCTATCATAAAATGCCAATGTCGGCCTACCTAATTATATAATAATAAACAAACATTTTTTTATTTCATTTTCAATATTTTTAACAAATTTCTTACTTAAAAGATTAATTACACTTGACGCTGGCAAAAATAGCGACACTCGTCTCAAGCGACTTGATTGCCTTAAAAGACAAGAAGCGAGAGATAAAAATAATCCTGATACTTCACAGCTTGAGAATTGGAAGAGTGGATGCCAATCTTTAAATGTTGGAATTTTTGTGCGTTTTGTGTGTACTTGCAAGATACACATGTTTTAAAGTTGTGTGTACTAAATTGCGTTAAATACTACGAATTAAAAGAGAATTACGTAAATGTACGTTATACAACTCACAACAATTTAGGTAATAACCTAAATTGAATTAAATAATGGCAGAGGTAAGTTTTATATACCTGTAGTAAGTACCCGAAGTAAATAGCCACATGCGTGCCTTATTAGATCAGACCCACCCAATGTAACTGGCAAAACGTGATCTTAAGGCGTTCCTGTCTACCCCTCCGGGAAAATAAGGTTTAATGCTGACGCTGTTTACCATTATGTTAATAATCCGTACATGTGCTATCAGACAGGTACATCCCCATATTAAAGAAAACGGGTTTTCATCCACAGTTTATTATTGTTGTAGGAAAACTCTATATCAATAAAAGAAAAGAAACTACATATAGATTTGCAGAACAATTCCAATGAAATCTCAGGCACAAGTTAACCAGAAAGTCGACCTAATAATGAAGCCAAATATGATTTTTGTGCTGCGAGGATGCTCCTGGATAATCCAAATGGTTACCCTTCAAATACGTACGAATATTTATTTAACCCTTACATGGACGCTACTGTAGACACAATAGATGTTTTATTGTATCACGGCCGTTTCCGTTTACTGTCCCGGCAAGTGTTAATGAACGCATCACTAGTCTGAAAACGTTCACTTCTAGATTATGGTATTTACCCGAAAGAAGCAGCCTCCTGAAAATTGTAGGACGTTAGTATGAAATCTAACTTAAGTTAAATATACTACGTTACTAGCTGCGCCTTACGGTTTTGCCCGCGCGTAAAATATGATTTGGTGTATCCCTCTGGAACCAAACTTATTGTCGGAATAAAATGTATCCTATGTCCATCTCCGGCACCAAATCTATGATACCAATTTTCCAAGCCGTTTAGGCGCTGAGTGATAACATACACAAACACATACATACACAAACTTTTGCATATAAAATATTATTAGAATACTAGGGTAGCATAAGATTTTAAGAGATTAGTTTGGATGAGAGCAATATTTTAACGATAAAAGATTGTAGAAGGTTAGTATAAAACGAAAGCTGACATAAGTTAATTACTTATAGTAAAGTACTAGGATAGCAGAATATTGTAAGAGGTTAGTATATAAACTGACTTAGGTTTAACTTACTAGAGGAAATAATTTAAAGTACTAGGGTAGCATAAGATTATAGGAGGTTAGAATAAACTAAAGCTGATTTAGGGTTAATAATGTAATGTAGAGCAAACTAATTCAAAATTACTGGGGTAGCAGAATATTGTAAGTGGTTGAAATGAATCGAAACGACACTTAGATTAAATATTATAAAGGAAAATAGTTTAAAAGTATTATGGTAGCAAAATATTGTTTATTCTTTTCCTGGCATTCACATCTTTTGTGTGTGTGAGACGCATTTGGTCAATTACGACGTTATATGAAAGTAACACGCATGGAAAATGTTTGGTGTTTAATTTTGAAAAATTTCAAGTATTTGGTCCAGGACACCCACGCGGCACCTCAAGCGTTCGTGTCCTGAACCAAACTCAATATTGATTTTACTATGAAACGGAAGTTGACATAAGTTTAATAAAGTAAAGTTCCAGGGTAACATATGATTGTAGTTACTATGACAAAAAAAAAACATTATTATGATTCATGAATATTCTTTCGTTTTTAAACACAAAAAAAATAACAAATACGGCATGGTAATTACACGTATGAATAAAGACCCAACTTCTTCTTTCAGCATTTGCGAATCCATGGCATACATGCTAAACATATTCTTTGGAGGTGGAATCTTTGCGATGCATGTAGCCTTTTACAGTATTGGGTTAACTTCAGCCATTATAGGCCTGGTCTGTCTGGCTGTAATGGTCGGGATTTCTATGTGTGTAAGTAATTCTAACTTATATTAATCTAGCTAAATTATAAAATGACATACTAATACTAAGTTAATAAACTTACACATAAATACTGAAATGACATTCAATTTTAAATATCTCTGAATTTAAGACAGCTATATCTTGCTATCTCTGTCATTTAGGCATGGCACTGTACAGCACACTGTACAGGTACCTACTTCTTGACGTACTAAATAAATATTCCCCGTACGCCTCCCACCTCCCCTACGCTCGTTACGCACGTGTAAGTGTAAGCAATAAAGCAACCCAAGATGTCCATTATTTTATTTTTGAAGCAATAGTAACAAACTTAAGAAGTCTATTAATTAATTTTCGGTTCTTTAACTACCACTTGGGTTGCTAAAAGCATGAATATTTAGTTTAATTTGATCTAATTAGTTACTAACTAGATCAAATTAAACTAATTATCCATGCTTTTAGGTACTTCACATGAGATTTAACAGGTGATTAGTTAATTTTTCTATGATTAGCCTTTCAGAAACTGGGGGTTAGTCTGATTCAAAAATAGAAATTTGCTGTAATCGCCAACATTAGTCGACAATATTTAACCACAGTAAGGTGATAAGCACTTGATAAGTGATAAGTGCTGCTTTCAACTACCTAGTATCTCAACAGTCGCTTCTTACGACACCTATAGGAAAAGACTGAAATCCATACGGTCCAAGAATAATGTGACTTCTACTATTCCAGTCGTTGATTGAGTCAACTCAGAAAATATACAATAGAATCAAAGTGCCACAGTTGTCATTTCCAGACCTTGTCGAGAATGTGATTTTACTAGCACCTTGGTTTGGGGTTCGTAAACTATCACGAGTTGTGAGGTAAGTTCTTAGATAATTTCCAGAAGCACTCTACGCTACGAAATCTTACGTCGATATTTTATGAGAAAACAAATACTTCTTCCATGGCCCATCATATTTTTTTTATTTCAATAATCTTAGTAATGCTTTTGGCATTCTCTACCTACCAATCTACCATGAGGCGCGTGTGTATGTTTGTTACCACTCAGCGCCTAAACGGCTGAACTGGATTCGGTGCCGGAGACGGATTTTTTCCCGAAAATCGGTCTGGTTACAGAGGGATACAAAACATATTAATATATATAATAACTAGTAGTTAAATTATATTCTTTTTCAAGCTAACCAACCAGTTAGCGCGAATTTTACTCTCCTCCCTCCCTGTGTCGTATTCCTCAGTGCTGAGGGTCGTGACCTCCCTTCTGCATCACTTTCTTCCTTATGATCTTTCACCATTCATTTTCACCATTCCGGCGGTGTGAAGGGCGTTTGCATCGTAGAATCAACAGCGGTGAGGATCTGGTCTGACCAACGTATTGGGCTGCGTCCACGAGGACTTTTTCCGTCGACTTTGCCAGTCACGATGAGCTTTTCGAGGTTTTCCCCGTCTTTTCTAGCGATGTGACCGAAGTATTCTAGGACTCTGCGTAGACACTCGGATGACAGCCGCGAGGAGTCTTGAGTTCTCGCAATATGGAGACGTTAGTCCGATGTGCTGTCCAAGGGATACGGAGCATCTTCCTCCAGCACCGCATCTCAAAAGCATCAATGCGTTTGCGGTCTGCAGCTTTTAACGTCCAAGTCTCAGCGCCATACGAAAAGATCGAAAAGACTAGAGTCTGTACCAGTTTGGTTTTGGTATTGACGGAAATGTTGCGATCTGTCCAGATTTTCCCAAGCTGCGACATGGCGCTCCTAGCCATGCCAATCCTCCTGCGCACTTCCATCTCGCACGAACCATCGTTACTGATATTGCGAATTTTACCAATAGTTAGCTATTCCGTGTAAGTAGTTTTGGCTAAATTCTCTTTTTAACTTCTTATTTTGTTAGATGTTTCCATTCCAAAACTAAATTCATTTTCAGATACCTCGTGGAATTTATGCTAATCATATTCCACCTTGGCTCCTGCATAGTCTACCAGATCTTCATAGCTCGAAACTTGGAGCAGCTAGTCGAAGGGAGCAACGTGGACTTTTACACAAACAGAACTGTACTTAATATATACGTCATAGGGTTGATAATTCCTTGCCTGATGGTCGCCATGGTCAGGCAATTAAAGTATTTGGCTCCATTTACTCTGGTTATCAACCTTTATGCTAGTAAGTATCTAATATCTAATTAAATATTTAACAGAGGATTTAACAGTAAAATGGGTTATTATTTCGATATAAGGACCTCTTACAAACAAATGGCACGATCTCGTCGATCTCATGAGCTAGACTGTTCGCCGACTGCAATCGACCACCGTCGACGGCTGCTTACCTCTGTCGTTGGCGACATGCCCCTTAGCAAACTGGACACATAGAAATATTAAGTGGAGCATTCTTCTTCTCATTGCTATAACATTAGGATTTTTTTATAAAAAACAATTTTTAATAACCATTTAAAATTTGAGCAATTTTTGTCATATTTTAAGGTTACCGAGTTTTAGTAATTTTTAATTATTATTATTTAAAAAAACCTTTGTTTTCTTATTAATTACTGAACATCCGGCGAAAAATTTCTTTCAATAGATTAAGGAACAGTGCGTCGAATGTAATTTCATAATCGTAATTAATGTCTACTGCCAGTACGTTGACCAAAGCAGGTAGAAACCATGCGACATTGGAAAACACTACCATTATCATCAATACCTTATTCAGTATCATTTTATTTCTACAGGTATGGCAGCCATAGTCATCGTCTATTATGGAGTGAGAGGTGACTTTACCATAGACTTAGTCCCATCTATCAAGTCCATTTCTGGTCTCTTCAAATTTATTGGCATGAGTCTATTTTGTCTTGGAGGCATCAGCATATCAATGCCTATTGAGAACAATATGGCACATCCAAAGAATTTTCGTTACGTCGTACTTGGAAGTAAGTTTATTGTTGTAATCATGCGTTTGCGTCCTGACACTAGTGGTCCTATATACTTCATGTCATGCGAAAAAAGAGTACTAACACATGAAGTGGCAGGTAAATCATTCAAGACACAGGACAAACAAATGTCTGTGAGACTACCACACCACGCCTCACAAGCGTAACGATTAAGGCATTTAGAGAAGATTATGTTCTGCAGTTCATATTATTGAGGTTCAGATGATAAGTGATAGCGCTGGAGACAATGACGGATCTAAGATTTGAGTTTGAGGGGACTTAACCATTTGAAGGGCTTAAAGTCGCCTTGATAGAGTTTTAACAAGATAAATATTAAAAGCACATAAATTTTTTTGAGCATTCAGATGCGTTTGGAATCACCTTCTCATTTCGTTTAGTGTTGGCTACGGCTTGGTACTGTTTTCTTAGCATTGGAACTAACATTATTTAAGATCAAGTAGGCCGTATGTTTATAATTGCTGTACCTTCATTAAATCTTTCAGGCCTGCCCTATGCAACATCTGTAATTATGGTCATAGGCATTTTCGGATGCTGGGGTTTTGGTGATAAAAGTGCCGCTCCTATAACTATTCACTTTCCTTGGACACAGTGAGTATAACTATCACCAATAGTCTAAAGACATGTTCTGCTGGGCATTGCTACACAACAGCGAAGTTTCTTAAACGACTCCGACATTTGGGATTCTCACATTTTTACGCACCACATGCTCAAGATAAATGAGGGTTTTCTAAAATGGCGGCCACGAGGTGGCCGCACTGAGGCGTCAGGTCCAGGCACCTGTCAAAGCGCTTTCAATCTTTGTTAGATAACCGTGAACGATTCTATTGATATCAAACTGTGAATGAATTTTGAAGTTTGATTTTGATTTTTTCTGAATAGAGCTTTTACCTAAGTGGCGCCAACTGGCTGTGAAAATTTTCCTAACAACCCTCATTTAAAAACTAAGACAGGTAAGTGATATTAGGTAACAAACAGCGACGACTTAGCTGCTCATTGATGAAGTATTTTGATAAGACTGCTACAAAAATCTCACAAAATCAAATGTTTGGAGAAGGCCTTTGTTCAACAGTTTTGATAAGAACTTAGATGAAATTTTGCCAATGCAGAACTTGAGCTTCAATGTGAATTTCATAAAGTTATACATAAACATATTATTTTAAATGAAATATTTAAGTTTGAGTCATGAATTATATTTTCAGCTTTCCAATAATGACAAAAGTATTCCTATGTATAACTGTATACATATCGTATGCTGAAGTATTTTACTTTGGCTTCGACATCCAGTGGTACTACCTGAAGAGGTTGCACCCTACGTACAAATGGTGGCTATGGGAGAGGCTGTATAGAGCTATTAACGTTATTTTGATTACTTTGTTTGCTTGTGGAATATATAATGTGTGCAATTTTATGGCTTTTGTAAGTAATTTTACGATCCATTTTTCTGAAATGGTCACGTTTTCAGTTTCAATTTGGTGACACTAAATTACGATTTTAATTACTGCTACAATTAGATGACTTTATGAATTAAAGTCCTTGCGTTATTGAAGTTATATATTACGCCCCTTACTTCATGTAAGCTTTAAATTATCTTTATGACTGCCTCTGTAGTTCGGTGGTATTGTGTACGGACTCACGCGCGGTTCGATTCCCGCTCAGTGCAAATATTTGTGTACATAAACATGTCTATTTGCATTGGCCTGGGTGTGTATATATTTACAAAAAAAAAGTATTTAAGTATATCCGCATTCTAGAACCCATAACACAAGCTATAATATAATGCTTACTTTGGGTCTAGATGGCGTTGTGTGCAGTTTTTGTGATATTATTAAAGAAAATCTCCATTTAATAAGAAATTAATCTATCTGAATTAGATCAAGAAAATTTATTTATAAACATCTTATTGCAACCATTTTCAGTCACTCATTCATTTTTTTCAGCTCGGCTGCTTTTGCGTATCATTATTATGTTTCATATTACCAGCTTGCATCAAACTAGTGACAGACTGGCAGGATCTACGGATGTGTCCTTGGCGAATAACAATATTTGTTGTAATATTATCGTTTGGATTTACTTTGGTTATAGCTGGCTCGTATTATAATTTATATGATAACCCGTACATTTAATTACACATAAAAGGTACTAGGTTTAAGTATCTTTTGAGAATAAAGAAGGCTACATTACATTTGAAGAAAATAAAGAAAAGGAATATAGACTTAAAATGATTGAGATAATGATGACTGAAAGAAAAGGTAGTAGGAGACGAATCTAAAAGAATTTTGAACAGACAGGTGACTAAAAGATCATAGAACAAAAGGTCAACGTCATCTTGTATATAGAAGTAAAGAAATTGTCATGTAGAAGAAGTTTGCGAATACATCAGGAAGAGCTTAAAGGATATAGCTTATATTTAAATGAAAAGGAAAGCTTTTAAATAAATTTCAAATTTATATATTCTCTTCTATTCTCAATAAAATCACAAAATTCGTCGTTTTTTTTTCAAATTCAAATTTTAACTGTCAAAATTTTATCCACCAATCTCCTTCCAATATTGGGACATATGAAATCGCAAACATCACAACTATTAATCCACGCGGCTATTTTGCAGCCTTTATCAAGATTAAATGCACAATATACTTCATATGGATTAATCTTTCTTTTTGATCATGCGCAGACATTTCTCAGGGCTATGGCTGCAATACATCGGCCATATTGGTGCTACCGTTATTGACTTTAGCATCATACGCCATCTGTAACAGATAAGTGTTCCAACACGTGGTGGTTTAAAATACCTATCATACTTCTAATATTAGGCTAGAACTCTGAACCTATATTTCATAAAAAAACACCAGTAAGTGGTATTCGCCACTCATGGCGCACGAAAGCATGAGCTACAACTGTCCTTGGCGCCTCTTGCCTGTTTTTAACCTGTATAGGAGTCAAGAAAACATCACCAGGCTTTTAGTCGCTGAGTACCTAAAACGTTTCTTCTAAGTTTCCTTGCCTAGGAGGCAAAAAGTTCTGGACGAGCAATCACAATCTGAAGGAAGTAAGTAGCACATCCGACAGTAGACCTCTTTTGGCTAAATGATCCCTTCGGCCACTTTGGCCAAGTTTCCAAAGCAGAAGAATTATTATTTATAGGAAAACTGGTTTCCAAACTTTGGTGGGTGATTATTTTTTGCGCTCAGAAAATAAAAAGAAGCACACCGCTGACAATCCAGTCTCAAATACACTGAAGGGTTCACAGATGTATTGATCGCAACGTCTGACCAGAGCCTCTCTGCTACTGCAGCAGCTCGTGGCCACAGATGTACGTCGATGTTACCTAAGAATACAAAGTCAATATTAAAGAAAGAACAAGCGTTTACATTCAGCGAAAATGCCATGCTGCTTTGGTAGTTTAATTGTACTGTATACGGCCTGTCACGCCAATATCTCATGATTAACCTACGATTCGGGTAAAATTATATTAGACAAGCTGTTTTCCGCAGCTCCACCCGCGTGAATGACGGTTATCGCATAATATATTTTTATTGACGATTTTACATACAAACTTTCATCCCTTATTTCAACCCCTTGAAGCCATTCTTTCGCGATAAAAGCTAAAGCCTATATTGTGCCCAAAGTTTACTCTATCTCTATACCAATTTTATCAAAATTGGTTCAGTGGTTTAGGCGTGAAAGCGTAACAGACAACTTTCGCATTTATAATATTATTATGGAGTATGGATTTTCTTTAACCGACATAATATTGATTAACCGATAAACGGCATCAAGCTTTTTAAGAATGGTAATAGTATGATACACCCTTCCATGCTAGGCAATATTTAATACCTATTGTAAAAACAGCGATTCTGAAACTTATCGCCGATAAATGTTTCTCTGCCAAATGAGCCGCCGACAGAATGTTTCGCTTATGAGTTGTTCAACAACAGAATCTTCCAACTACGAACGATTCGCCGACAAAACGATTTAGTCATAAGCGAATCGATGACAGAACCTTTCCACTACTAACGTTTCGCTGACAGAACGATTAATACATGGGTAAATCGACGACAGAATCTTTCAACAAATGATGATTCGTCGACAGAGCTTATTGAGGCACACTAATAGTGACTAAAGTTTGGTGATTCCTTCGTAGTTGGAAGTTTCTGTCGTTGAACACTCAAACTAAACATTCTGTCGGCGGCTCATTCGGCAGAGAAACGTTTGTCGAAGTTAGGTTTCTGAATCAAAAACAGCTTACCAGAGTCTACCATGTCAGTCCATAACAAACTCTCGCCACCTTCTATAGAGAACGCTTCTACTTCCTTCCATAAAACCCACGAGTACATGCTTTGCCATGTCCTGGGAACGAAATAACAATCATATACAAAAAATTCTAGGAAAGTTTGTAGGGCTCGCCCTAAACGGACTTACGGACCAAATCGGAAAAGCGTTAACAATTAATAGCACTTGTAACCGATGTGTGTATGAAAAGATTAATGAATGTTGAAGAGGCAAACGAGGTACGTATGGATTGTAGCAAATGGCGTTCTATAGTGTCCGCTTACCCCATTAATGGAAGACAGGCGTGAATTTATGTATCACAAACGCCAGTTAACTTTCAGTTTTGAGTTTGTTTTGATAATACCAAAGGCCTAATTATCCTCCTTTGTTTTTTTTTTCCTTTTTCTTATTCCTATCTCTCTACACAGTGGACAACGTTTTTGGTGTGTTCTTAGCATCGGTCATGATTAGAGGACACAACCATTTAGGTTACGGTTACGCTTACTTACAATCAAGAGAACCTTAACCCTTTGATGGACACTACTGTAGACACAATAGATGTTTTATTGTCATCACGGCGATATACTTTTACTGTCCCGGAAAGTGTTAAGCTTGTTTGTAATCGAATTTGTAGAAAGATCTAAATAAATACTTACTTATTTATTAAAAATAATATTTTGTTTTCTTTTTTGTTATAAATAATTTATAAGATACATACCAGTACATACATAGCTGCACGATTTTTATCCCCGAAGAAGTAGGCAGAGATGTTTAACCACCCACGTTTCGCCATTTTTATTTTGGGTCCCATGTTACAGGGGGTGAGCCTGTTGCTATTTACCGGGCACAATATCAGACTCCGGGCTAATAATGAGAATTTCTCGACAGAAAAACCCAATATCACTTTACCCAACCCGGGGATCGAACCCAAAAAATATAAAAGATAAGGTTGTCTTTTTATGGATTGATATAGCTACCTAATTTACTGAAGGCAAATTAGCTACTCAGAGATGTATGGTATCATACCAAGAAATAGGCTGATTTAATATTTAACGAAATGACGGTCACTAATATCTCTTCGTGACCTAAATGAATAAATTATAGAAAACTATGATTTAATTATCGTTTATTGACAGTGCATTATATTTCCGATGACGTCAATAAGTTTGTATGTTTGATAAATTATATAGGCTCGATTCATACTTATATATCAGCGATAAGACTCGGCCAACTGCAGCTAAACGGCATACGTGTTGCACGGTAAGAAGAATTTAATATAATTAGTTTATTGCCTTTCCAATTAGTAATAGTTATTTTATTTTGTCTTTTTTCTCTTTTTTATTAATAAATGAATATATTATTAAAAAATCTATCAAGTTTTACGATACCACTTTCACAACAAATCTATTTTCGTTATCTCCTTGGTGTCTGCTTATAATCAAATGTGGATTGAATGATGGCAAAGTGACAAAATTGAAAGGAGGATGTATTTAAGGTTGTTTGGACATGTGAATAGAAAGAAAATGCCTGGAAAAGTTGGTAGGGGCGCCCTAGACGGACATACATGGATCAAATAGGAAAGGTGTTGACAAAGGGCACAATTACAAGCAGCCGTAACCGATGTGTGTGTATAAAAAGTTTAATGTATGTTGAAAAGACAAGGAAGGTATGTTTGGATCGCAGCAAATGGCGTTCTGTAGTCTCTGATTACCGTATTAATGGGAGACAGGCGTGAAGTTATGTATGTCTATATGTAGTAATAACAGTCGGTATAATTCGACCCTAACTACATGTTGTATCTTTAACCTTAGTAACTTCTCAATGCTAGGTGACACCTAACTCGTTCACCTTGCACCTATTCATTAGTTCAACGGCTCATGACGTCAATGGTAAAAATTAGATCAATTAATATGAAGTATTTTAATTAATTAGAATAAATAGTAAACAACACCCATCCATAGTGCCGAATAACACTATGGAACTCTGCAACTTACACTAGAAACTGTCTGTGGACAAATAATAATATGTGGACACTATTACACACCGTCATCTAGTCCCAAGCTAAGCAGAGCTTGTGTTATGGGTACTAGATAACTAAAATATAATACATATACGTACTTTTTTTTGTAAATACATACTTATAATACATAAAAAACACCCTGAAGACAAATACAAATGTTCATCACACAAATATTTGCCTTCCGCGGGAATCGAACCCACGACACCCAGCGTCGCAGTCAGTTACACTAACCACTAGGCCAACGGTGTAGTCATATCTTATGGCATAGTTAAACCATGCATGCATATTCTGGAACAACACCATTTGTTCATTTTGAGTATTATGCATGATATTTGAAAACGATATAACCAAAAAGATATGAATCAATTTACATATATCTAATTCGCTGAAAAAGGTACGGCACTGCAAAGAATTGGCAAGTAACTCGGCCCACTTATTTACCGTTAGAAAATTACAACTATAATGTATATGTTACAATTAATAATAACACGTAAAGCACCCAAAATACCCTAACAACATTCAGAGATAACCACGACATACGACTGAATGATATGTTCCTCTATGTCATTCATATCGTTGCTGAACTGAGGAGTTAAACATAATAGTCATTACCTGTAACGCGTACATCTGTGTCTCTTGATCTCGCATGATAAATCCCACAGAGTTGATTGAATTACTTTATATCTGTTAAGATATGGTTCTGTGGGATCTGGCTGCCATGTTGTTACTTGCACACCCAACCTAAACAGATGACATCGTATCAATACAAGTTTTTTTTTACTTCTTAAAAAAAATTCTACTAGCTATTGCCCGCTGCTCAGCCCGCGTGAATGTCAGTTACATTATATTGCACCCCTTCAAGCTATTTTATGCGATAAAATATAGCCTATGTTGTTTTATCCCACCAAATTTCATTAAAATCGGTTCAGTGGTTTAGGCGTGAAAGCGTAACAGACAGACAGACAGAGTTATTTTCGTATTTATAATATTAGTATGGAAGTATGAATGACTTGAACATCACAGCCGTATTGAAAAGTGTTATGAAATAATGAATATGAGAAAAATTTTAACTTTATTTACATAAAGTTAAAATTTTGATGCGCATGAGCATAAGATAGATATTTCTAAAGAGGTGTAGAAAAGAATAGAATATTCTATATGGCACACCATAAAACACAACAAATAACAGGAATGCACAACATTAGATAGTTACAATGGGCGGTCTTATCGTTAAGAGCGATCTCTTCCAGCCTTTGAATGGACTTTAATATAAAGGAAAAATAAGAAATGGTGTTGGTATTGTGTTTAAAACGTTTGGACATAAGTCCAAATACACCCTTTCCTTTAGTAAAAATAACTAAATAAGTTAAATAACCTTTTCCTTTAGTAAAATTGCAATAATATCCCTGTTAAACATTTACCTGTTCCAATCAGCTGCCTCAGATTCCCTAGACAAATGTTCCGTATACCATATTATGGGTAACTTCGGCAAATAACCCTTATTAGCTACCTTCAATCTATACAAAGCCTTTTCAAGAAAACCTTCCCTCTCTTCTATAAGATAATAACAATCGGTAAACGAAAAAATTCCATCACTCAAATGAATCACGTCAGTCACTTGCGTCATTTCAAGAATCTCAGAATATATCAGTTGAAGGACATCCATAACTGTCTCTCTAGTAGATAATCTTAAACATAATACATTATCACAAGTTAAGTTTGTGGATCTTGTTGGACAAGTAGCCTCTGAAGTCCAAGACCAAGGTCTACCAACTGGACCAGGCGCAGCAACTTCTATTAATACCCTTATGCCACGAATACCAGCTCTTTGAACAACTGATTTAACATCTTCCTTCGTATAAACCATTGTTCTATCATAACCACCGTATTCAAAGAGCTGAGGTAACATCGGTATTAATAACGGAAAACTGGTGACATCAGAAATCCGCCAATGAAATGTGTTCAGCTTACAAGTAGCCATTGCATCTATAGTTCTCATTATATCAGTTATAGGGATGTAATTTCGACCAGTATCAAGCATTAAACCTCTGTACCTGTAACTTGGTGCATCTTTTATAACTATATTAGATAAGGTTAATAAATAACCAGTTCTTTGATCAAGTAGTATTAATTGACTTAAAGTTTCAAGTCCATGTCTAACACCACAGAATGATGGTGACACAATTTTAATTGTTACAATATTATTAATTACTTCAAGCTTGAGGTTATAACTTTCATCTGTATCCAATCTTAATCTAGGATCTGGATCTGTTTCTATATATAACTGTATATTAGTTTTTCTAATAAATAATTCTTCATCGTTTGACTTTTTCGGTTCTACATCGATTCCTTCTAATTTTAGAAGATCGCCGATAAATAGTTTCATGGCTTGCGTTAAGTATGCATGGACTGATTCAGATGGTAGTGATAGAAAGTTGTATTCCAGTTTCTTTGTACCTATAGCTACTATTTTGTCATTGAAGTGGGTAAATCCAATAGGTTTCGGCCATAGTTGCGGTCCCATGCATTTTAAAATGCATCTACTTAATGATGCATATACTTTATCGACTATGTACCCAAATGCTCTGTAGCAAAGATTATTTCTGCATAGGAAGGATTCTTTCATATAAAATCTGAAAATACACAAAAACTACAATAAGTTTTTTTTTTCAGGATACTTCTATAGAAATATTTCAGAAGACACCTTGCCGCATTAGGTAACAAGCTTTATGTCATAATAAACTTTAAAACTTAAACACATTAAACCGAATTAAGCGTCATAAAGTACACTTAAATGCCAAAACAATTTTTCCACTACACTGCTACTTTTTTTAAATCAATGGCAACTTTTCAATAGAGAAACGTTATTCTTTATAACCAGTAACATATATTCTAGGTATTGTATATTATTGTATTTTTAATATGTGTTCTGAATCACCAATCCGCCAATCCGCCTGCCAAGAGACGATTATACCCAATACTGTCTACTTACTTATAATTTAGCAATGAGCGTCCTAAGTTTAAAATCATAAGTGACTAAAATAGAACATTACAGTGTCTTTTAATGATAGCTCAGACTCAAAGACGTAGTACTTTTCTTGGTTATGTTTATTCAATTATTAAATTGTAATTGCTATGTTACTGCAACCGTTTTTTTTTTCTATTTATACAAAACTAGCTCCACGGCTCCAACCGGGCCTAAAATGTATTTTGTCCCCCTCGGTAATCAAACTGATTTAAGAGATAAAAAGCTTATGTCCGTCTCCGGCACCGCCGGCACCCAATCTACATACCATTTTTCATCGAAATCTGTTCAGTCGTTTATGCGCTGGTGGTAACAAACACACACACACATACATACAATAGGATTGCATGTATGTGTGTGTGTATTCACCTAGTCCTACTGGGTGCCTAGGTTTAGCAAATCATACGAATTATGATAGCCCAATAAAAGGTTAGCCTTACCATATAAGGCTCTGCAGGGGTTGTCTGAATATGGTCCCTTGATGTTCATTATAATTCAACCATAGTGAGTAATTTAAGAGCCAACGAAGCTAATAATCCACGAGCCAATGATTAACTTGGTCATCCATGTCACCTCTCGTCACTATTTAGATCGATATCTAAATTTTCGTCACTAAATGTAAAGGAATAGATGGTAAGACAATTGAGTCAAATGATGAATAACAGACAGACATATCCTAGAGAGCATGAATCAGGGAAAAAAATAAAAAGCAACAGTTACAATACTCAAATTTAAAACCAAAACACAGTGACAGCATTTAGAGTGATTTGCCGTACTATTAGGCAAATTTATGACTACCAATGAATGCATGAGACTAGATCCGAGTAGATAAAATTAAAATTGAGCTGACTTAAAGCATTAATATAGTAAGTAGCATCGATACGAACGATCTCCAAAACTCCAAAAAAAATACATGGCAAAAACTATACTTTGGAAACTAAAAAAAAACCTTTATTACAAAAGAATTAATGAAATCCAAGAAAAATTATGTGATTTCTAGTAATTCTGGATCAAATTAAATTGTAGAGATTAGGGCTTACCGTAAACTAGACCATTTTTTAATGATGCTATCAATATTTCTTCTTTTAATGAAACGGCGACGGGGCCACATGATATGTGAAGCAAATAATGCTTTGAAAAAACTGAAATTAAAAATCGGCAAAATAATTATTGACAATTGATTAAAGAGAACAAAAATAAGGACCGATTTCTGAAATTTTACAGAGTTGCGAAATAATTGTGGTTACTTCTAAGATTCGGTTACCGCTGTTTGAATAACCGAGTAAAAAAATACGAAAAACAGAAGACACAATCTGCACTACAGGCAAAACTTTCTTTAAAAGCATGTAACTGATATCAGGAAGAATACGATATTACCAAATAATGCTTTTTAGCCAATTACTAATTTAGCACAAAAGGCTTCGACGAAAAATCCAGCTGTTGCCCACACTCCTTGGGATAAAACAAAAACAGAAAGATCTAAAATAGTAAAAGATACCAGCCCATAATCCGCCCACAAAAGGGCAAAAACATAAAATATACATAAAATGCAATCCTCTCATATATATCAGGCATGATGATGGATCATGCATGCTCAATGCAGATTGGCAATTTCAATAAATTTTAAATGAAATAAAAATGTAAAAATGTGTGGTGTGGATTTCTTGCCTGGATTTAGGTAGTCAGATAAGCTAGCTCATGAATGCTCACCAGAGACAAATAAAAGTATATGGATAAATGTGCTATCAGAGTTCCTGCAGCAACAAGTTTGTTTTCTAATTTGTCTTTCTAAAAAGCAACACGGCAACAAAGGTCTGTAGTTTAAACAGTCTTTTTGAAATACCCATACAGTAATTCTGTTTAACTGTACTAGATTGCTACTCTTTCTTTGACCACGCGGCTTATTTGGTGACTAAAGCTTCATATTTTTTTTCTTTCAGTAACTTTAAGACGGCACGGTCAGCACGTGCACATGCTAACATGCTTTAGATTGGTGGCACATGAAAAGCAGATTGATGGTATTGTTTGTGGGTAACGCTCTCTTAATCATAATGACATCCGCGGCAAAAAGATTCTTACTCCAGAGTTCACATGGTTATACTAAAGCAGGGGTTTCCTAACTGTGCGCTGCGACGCCCTGGTGCGCCGTGAGTCAATCCTCTATCATTATCTCTGCTCCGTATGTCATCACTGGCAACACACACTGGTCAAAGACCTTAATCTTGAGAAATTTTCTATCTACTGAATCTATTTCAAATCGATAGATCGATAAAATTTAAAAATTGTAAATGCGCCGTTGGCTGCAGAAGATTGGGAACTCCTGCACTAAAGTATATTATCTGTAGTTATTAATACATATACTTATTAGACAAATAACTGAAAACAAAACTTACTTCGGTTCTCCACTCATTCTTCTATACAGTTGCTTTGTTTCCAAATCCTTCATTTTCAGTTCCACCGGCGCGGGAGTAGTCCTCCACACTCGCCACGGCACAAACAACACAACCGCAACGATTATTACTCCTAACACTACTATTCCCAGTATTATTAATAAAACCCAGAGACATACGAGTGTTTTCCTGAAAATTTCAAATAATTTTCTAGTCTTACATGGGATTAATTTAAAACTAGCAATGTCCATAATACTGAATAAGGAGGTGTAGTGTCTCAATTATTTAATCAATTCCCTTAATTTTCGTTCCTCTTCCTCACATTTGGCTTGGGTGAGTTCCTAAGACCCTCGTAACAGCCTCAAAAATAGATTACGGTAGTCTCTTATCTTCAGGTGGAATTTATGCCACACCATAGTTCATTATTCACTACCTTTCTGCGGCGTGAAATCACCCGCGTCTTTGCTTACTGCTCTTCTCCCGTCGCCATTAGCATGATGTTACATTAACTTCCTCAAGAACTAGGCAATCATACGCAAAAAGAGTTATTCTAATCCGACTGGTGGTTTTAGAGATTAGCGCGTTCAAGCAAACAAACAAATAAATTCTTCCGCTTTATATAAAAGTATAAATTAGGTTTTTTTTACTACGCTATTGCAGTATAAAACCTGTAATAAGTTTAAAGTAGTTTTTTTTTATTGCCGACAGGGGCAGACGAGCAAACAGCCCACGTGATGGTAAGTGAGAACTGTCGCTCATGGAAGACTTAGAGTCCCTAGCATTGCTCCTGCAATACCAGGGACTCCTCGAAGCCTCTGCCTACCGTAAAGGAAGTCTGGTAAGTAAAAGGATTGTGGGAGGTGAAGAAAAAGTAAAGGGAGGAAATTGGGCTTACGGCACTCTTTATACTGTTGTAAATAAATAAATAAATAAAATAACAAATATTTACTTTTTTGATGGATCTTTATAAATGTATTGCGATGGAAGAGACCGCTTTTGTGCTGTAACAAAAGTAAATGAATTTAATCGACAGTTTTATCAGAAAAAAGTAGGTTTATGAAAGTCTGGAGGTTTTGAATAGAATTAAAGTTACCGAATCAAGTGCAGACATTGCGGAAAGACCCTGACACATTTCGACTCCTAATTAACCATTACATCAAAAAATCAACCCCATAACTCAAATCTATTATTTATTTCTGCCGCAAAATCGTATTTATCATTATGTACCTTATGTATTAGTATTTATTCGTTATTCTGTATGTTCCACCGCTAAATTCTACCATAACAGTGACCTGATTAGATGTTATAGTTAATAAATTTATTCCAAAAATATTGATTACATTTATTACACCTGCAAAGCTGCCGCACCTGCAAAATACCGTTGCCGTATCTAAATATTAAACGGATATGAAGACATAAGTGGAAGAGTTACGCAAATGTCTCTATTTAAACTCTATTTAACTAAAGGTTTCTTATTTGGCTAACAAATAAGAAACCTATAATTAATAAGTAACATCGTTTGTAGTTTAAGAAATGAAGAAATCACAGAGTTGCTTCTTTGAAGTGGCAATGTGCAGGACACATAGCTCGTAGAACTGACAGTCATTAGGGCAGAAAGGTTCTAGAGTGGCGACGAGACCCCTCACAAGGTGGACCGATGAACTTATAAGGGTGGCGGGCAACCGATGGATGAAGGCGGCTCACGACCAAGGTGGCAAAAATTAGGGGAGTCTTCCGGCTGATATGATGATGATGATCTTTTATGGAGTCTCACAAGGGAATTTGTTTCGACAGACTCATCATGTCATATTTGTACTGCGTTGATGTGTAATTATAACTGCCTTAAACAATTTAAACCTTTTGTGTGCAAATCCGTCTCAAAGAGATATTAGGTATCATGTAATGTACCGAGCGATTCAGCAATAAAATTGAAAAAAAAACTAATCAGATCTGTGTAAAGAAAATCTAAACGTAAAAGAATAGAGGAGATTAATCATACGCAAATACCTAGGGGTATTTGAGGGTGGCCTAAACCGGCATAAATTTAAATAAAAACGCATGGTTGTATGAAAAAGGAAAAGAAAGAAAAAGTTATACTTTATTTAATATAGGGTAAATGGTTAAAAAATGTTTTGCTCAAGCTCGTCACTGTATTCGTCTACTAGTGTACTACTTTCACTACGTCTGTCATAAAGACTCCGACCGATTTCGGCAAGTAGTAAACTTATGTCAGCAATGTTTATGTTTGTATTTGTAATAGTCGAATTAATGTGGTATAACTATTTATATTATATTGAATCATATACGAAAAAGATCTCAAAGATAAGTTAAAGTAGAATAACAAAGGACATTGGTAGATGGAATAGTAGGGATGGATGGAGGAATAACCCTTTCATGGACAGTGATATGTAGACACAATAGGTATTTTATTGTCATCACGGCCATATCCGTTTACTGTCCCGAAAAGTGTTAAGTATCAGGGGATAAAAAGGGAAAATAACATATGTATTTACGATTCATGATACTCTAACTCATCAGATACATAGCATGAAGATTGAATTCGTAAGATATGAGCATACAAACATACGAACTCTCATTTGTAGGGCAATTATTCTAAACTAAGGTCTAAGGGAACATGCCTTGTAAAGAACTTTACAAAAACGATTATAGATCGCCAAAGAAGTGGTCCTAATGGCTCTTATTATATAACACTTTTTTGGCTACAACTTTATTATAATAATTTGTATTAATAAATATTTATTGAAGTATTAACCGATTAAGTCAAGCTCCTTTGTAAATTCCTCTTTAATCATGCTACCTTCGTGAATTTTATGATACATACGCCGGAACGGATTGCAATATTTTCATTTCCAGAAAATTTAACAGCAATATTATTACGTTTATTGTTTGTCATTAGTAAATTCATTTTATATTTTAATTCAAATATTATTCAAATATTCGTTAAATCGTAATAACCGCCAAATCAATGAATTGATCTTGATTAAGAGCTCTGTGGTTCATTGTTAAATGGCTGTGTATCATTATGATTAAGTTAAGCATTTTAAATAACTACCGAAACGTCTGAGTTTTGATAACAGCGTGTGTTCTACGCAGTCAGTTTTTATCACAATCAAAAAGGCCAAAAATAGCACTTATTGATAGGTACTCCACATATTGAAAATATAATTTATCGCTAACTACTAACTACACCAGAGGCCCTAGACAAGTATCAAAGATTTCTATTCTATTCATAGAATAGATACAAAAATGTATGAGATTGACATAAGCATTCGCGTTAGCTTATGTCAATCCAATACATTTTTTAATCTATTCTATGAATAGAATAGAAATCTTTGACACTTGTCTAGGGCCTCAGAGGCCCTAGACAAGTGTAAAATGTATGGGGTTGACTTAAGCTCACGCTAACATTGTCGTAAGCTTATGTCAATCCCATACATTTTTTATCTATTCTATGAATAGAAGAGAAATCTATGTCGCTTGTCTAGAGCCTCAGGTAAGACAACCATTATTCATTAATTAATAGAAAATACAAGTGTATTCTAATGAGCGTAGATTGTTTTTTTAAAATTGCTTAAAGTTACAAGGTGACGTTTTAAATCGGTTTGATAACATTCTACAAAACAGTAAAGCAACAAACATGTTTACATTAAAGTACATAATAAAACTAAATAAGGCAATCCACACACTGCCCCGCACTACGTTGCGGGGTGCAAAGCGAAAGAACATCTACACCACGCGTGAATGCGTTTTCAGTGTGTTGCACCACGCGAGATTTGTATACAAAGAGAGATATTTACAAACAACGCAAGAACAAGCACGCCCGCGCTACGCTTCGTGATGCAGGGCAATGTGTGAATCGTCTAAGGCGTTACACTGTCTCTTCCATTTACAAAATCCTGTTTTATTCAATAATTAAAATACTTACATACATCACTAACAGTAGACTGAACAATAAAATCGTTGCGTTTATCATGTCTCACATCTCCTAAATCCACTTGAGTATCAGCAGAACTAAACGCTTTATCATATTTTTTTCTCATAACTAATTTAGAATTATAAGGTACCACGCATTCTCCGCTACCATTATCAGTTATAACCGAACTTTCTTTAATTGTCGGGGATGGAGAATAATTAATAGATGAATTGAAACGAATGTTCTTTTTCTTTGCTCCGGACGAAGAAGCAAAATTAGACTCAGTTCTATCAGTTCTGTCTGTTGTGTCTCCTTCAGTTTGTGCTGTATCATCAGATATATGTGGTAGAAATTCATCTGATACAGATCTCATGACTTGTATCTCAGCCATGTGTGTGGAATTTTTTAATTTTACTTCTTCGCAAGCATCTATAATAATACGACTTATTATTAGTTTACACATTTTTAAATTACAATATTATACACGCGTATTATATTATATTTGAGATTTTCAACAATGTATAATTATCTATGTCATAAAAAACATAAAAATACACTTAAATAAAGCTAGGGCGGGCCACGTATTATTAACTAGTGACCCTAGCTTCACTTACGTGTATTTAATAGTAGTTATTTTATTATATTTATTTATTCTATTTTAGTAGTTAGTAGTTATATATACTACTAGCTTTCTGCAGCGTGGTTTCACCCGCGTTAAGTTACATCTTTGTTTACTGCTCTGCTCCTGTCACTAGTAGAGTGATGTTACATAACGTTTAACCTTCCTCAACAACTGGGCTATCAAAAGAAAAAGAATTATTGAAACTGGTACTGGTAGTTCCAGAGATTACGCATTCAAACAATCAAACTCTTTCACTTTATATAATAGCATAGATAAGTATATATAACATAATGTTAATAATATTACATTTAATAGCAATTTCAACGTTGGTACAAGTGGACGCCATGTCCGCTAGTTTCTCGCAGAACTTAAGTATCATCTCTTGCTCGGTCTTGTCGAGATGAGCGCAGATATCACTGTCTACCACACCGTCTATGGAACTCACGCAGCAGTGGTACAACAGGATTGATGTCATGATGTAAATCTTCTTTACGTCGTCAGTGATATTGCTGCAAATATTTAGAATCTTAAGTGAATAAGAGACTTAGGGCGTTCCACACCACCGAGCTATTTTTCTGAGCTTTACAAGCAATACTGCGTTTTTAATCATGTAGATTATCTTTAAAAAAAATTTTGTCAGCGGTACTTTTCATGCTCTACCCCACGCGTTGTTGCCGGCTACTGTCCGTTGCTGCCGGTATTTTGCTGCAAGCCCTAATTTTACAGGTGTATAATAGAGGCACCCGTATCGCAATCAGCAATAGTTTCAACTGCTTTAAGTTTTAAGATGCAGTAACTACCATCAGGGGGCCTACCACCATCTCATAGAGCAGTATTATTTTAATCTTACTTTGTGTTTTGTCTTTTTCTTTTGTACCATTATAAACATAGATAGAGACGGTGTTAATAAGATTGCTATAAGAGCATGCGGTAGAGCCCCAGATCGGCCACATATATCTTAATTTATGTTTTACTTACTCCAACTTCAGAAGAGGATAGTTATACTTAATCAGCGGATCTATATCGTCTACAGTCACGATGTAATCTGGCTCCATCTCGCACACGTCTTCTTTATACTTGTTGATCACCTCCAGAAGACATTTCTTTTTAAGTATTTTTACCGGATTTTCTGGATGGATGCATTTATTTAACTGTAACAAAACTTCATTGTATTTATCCCTCAGATGAGGTCCAATTATGCAAAATATTAAAGATTTTTAAGTGGTGACTACGAATTACTCAAGGAGCTACTCAAGGTATCTTTGTAGGACTTCATGTAAGTCATGATGATATTATAGTTATGTATATTATAATTATTCAGTTTTAATACACACTACTTAAAAGAAAAATTGTAAAAATCAATCAATCTAGAGGATGGATAAAAGCTACTTAACCCTTTCATGGACAGTGATGTAGACACGATAGATGTTTTATTGTCATCACGGCCATATCCGTTTTTACTGTTCCGGAAAGTGCTAACAACACGCTAGTACTCATAGAAGTGGAGTAGTAATCAAAAACGTAACGGTGCTTCCTGCAGGTATAACTAAATAATTACACTACTCTCGTAACTAACAACTTGATAAAAAATACCTACCCATTTTAAAAGAAGTTCCGTCCAAATATATTCGTAGTAATCTTGACTAGCATGCGCACATAAATGAGCTACAGACCACTCTGAGCTGTTTGGAGTATTTGTGTACTGAGCTGTATCCATTGCGGATTAGAACAATTTTTTCAAAAATTCTTCTCTTTATTTAACAGCAATAGTTATCTAATAGATTATTTCTGTATCATCGTTATGTAGAATTAAAAAAAAAGGAATTTAGTAATTATATATATTATATTATCAAAAATGAGAAAAGCTTTTAAAATGAAACAACAAGTACACCGAAAACACTTCCAAAATTATTCTCATTGTATTTTGTCAGCGTTTCAGATCTTTGCATAGACTATAGTGAAGAAGGTTTTAGAACTACCATGGAGTTGTTATAGAATTTGTATAAATAATCTAGCCTTTTAGGTTAAGTTGATAATGATAACTAAGTTAAAAATAAGCGTGACATTTATTAGGGGTGATTTCCCTGTGCCTTGTTTCTTCGTCTTTCTTCCTTACCGACATCGGACCTCATTATTTGTCTTTGCGCTTCGCACCAAGTTCGCTCGTGTGGACGAAGCGCTGAACCGTTCAACGCTTTTGGTTTTGCAATACATAGAAGACACAGTCATTAATTTTTTTTTTATTTATTACCAAAACATACAAAACAGAAAACAATATTTTTTGAAAGAAATGCACAATGAAATTTAGGCTCAGGGTAACTGTATTTACCAATGTCGTGTTATAAAGTGTTTGTAAAATGTTCGCGACTTAGAACTGGTGTTAGAACACTAGCTCATAAAAATTGAAGGTTTAAATCATTTATTCTCAAAAAAGACAAAGCCATTTACATGAGAATATAAAATAACATAATGTAAATTAATTAAAAGTAGGTCACCGTCACCCAAACTTAAAAGTAAGTATAGAAGGCAATCCACAGTTTCCATCATAAATGTTATGAAAAATTATTGAAACCAAATTGCTTACTTAAGTAATGCAATTCTATCCTCAATTTTTTTTTTTCACGCAGCGCCATCTAGTCTCCAAATTAAGCAATTATATTGTGTTATGGGTACTAAACAACTGATATACTACTTATATACATTTTATTTTTTTTGTAAATACATACATATTATAGATAAATTACACCCAGACACAGAACAAACAATCATGCTCATCACACAAAGATTTGTCCTGGGTGGGAATCGAACCCACGACCTCCAGCTTAGCAGTCAGGGTCACTAACCACTAGACCAACAGGCCAGTCAATTCTATCCTCAAGTTTTTTTTTTCACACAGCGCCATCTAGCCCCCAAATTAAGCAATTATATTTGCTTGTGTTATGGGTACTAAACAACTGATATACTACTTATACAAATTTTATTTTTTTGTAAATACATACATTTTATAGATAAATTACACCCAGACAGAGAACAAACAATCATGCTCATCACACAAAGGTTTGTCCTGGGTGGGAATCGAACCCACGACCGCCGGGCTTAGCAGTCAGCGTCACTAACCACTATTATAATTCTATTTTATATGTTGGAACAGCCGAGATCGAAAACTGCTGAATGTGTTAACATTTTTAATATGAAAGTTTAAATTAATGAAAAAGTTTTTATAAGCCATAAAAAGTTCTTTAACAAAAAAATAACGAAATATGCTCAATCATGGCAATACCACAATACAGCCATTTAATCTTTAATATAGCTATTAACAACATAATTACACAACATAAGAAATCATTGACAGTAAGAGCAATTAATAGTTTTATCAAAACCAATTTGCCCCCCCGTAATAGAAATATCATCAAAAAGCATTTAATTGTATATATTTACGTGATACCAATTAAATGATCATAACTATTAATTAATTATTCTTAATCTTGTTTTATCTTAATTGCCAAGTTACTAACTAACGCATTAATCATTTGGAAAATTATTAAAAATAGTCTTGTCATGCTGCAGGATAGATTTTGTTTTATTTGAATCACAAAATGATTTCACTTTTCTTGGTGTTACTTTTACCAGTAAATTGGGCTGCGTACCCGTAGGACCACCAAGTGGATCCAGCTATAGTGGACGCCATTCTTACATTTATAGGCATATTACACAACTTATGCCCAAAAAGAATAACGTCCAAAAATACGAATATCCGAAGGCGTGTAATCTTTGTTAATTTAATCCTTACTTAAATCAAATAGTAGTAACGGTGAAAATCCCGCATGAAAATCTCGGTGAAAATTTTGGAATTATCATTATCATTACATACAAAATGTATTATTAAGAGCATATGCCTCGGTGACACAGACAGAACGTGAACGTGGCACTCAAGGGACCGAGCGAACAAGGCCTCTTCTTATATAAGCCACGCTTGTTTAAGGCGTATTAGTGATTCAGACTTCTTCAGAAGCCCAGGTTTCCTCACGATGGTTTCCTTCACCGTCAGTCAGAAATGTCCAGATATCTGGATTTTTGTTATTTTGACCAAATTTTGAGTGAAAATTATATTAATTACAAGACATATCAGATTCTAATTCTATCATCATCTCAAGTTCCCTATAAAATACGATTCCATACTTTTTAGTTGATCCTCTTCTACTTTTCACGATCGCCTCGTCCTTCATAGTTTAATGCAGTTGCCGCATCATTCACCCACGTCACGTATTTAACCATAACACGCCAAAGAAAATATTTCTTAGAAAAACTGTCAATAATTTACATAACAATTGTCTGTGGCCTTAAGTAATGCTTCAATAGTCAGCACAGAAACAGCTTGTTATATAATCTGACCGTGAATTCGTCGTGTAAGAAGTGATTGTGAAAAAAACGGCAGCAAAAAATATCGGTCAAGCTCATTGAAAGATTTTAGAGATCAATTGTATAAGATTTGATGATGATCATTTTGATTATGAATGAGAGGTAGTACCTAGTTATTTTAGAGTTGTGGTGGCTCAGGGGTTAAGGTACCGGCTTCGTGAACACAAGGTCATGAGTTTAAAACCGGATAAGTAAATACCAATGTGACTTTTATAAATTCATATGTACCTACTTTTATGTTTATCTAGAACATTACTGATTTACGGTGAAGGAAAAATTACTGAGGGAAAAAAAGGCTGGAATCTCCAATCCGCCTTGAACAAGCGTGGCTATCAATGCTCATACCTTATCTACTCTTAGAAAGGCCTCTTCTCTAATAGGCCTTTCCCTACTGTGAGATAATAATAGGCTGGTGTAATAAGTAAGCCCAATTTCTCCCCTTTCCTCTTTCGTTAACTACCTCATTACCTTTACCTACCCCATTCCCAGCCGCCATATTGGAGCCCACTATTTCAGTAGCAGTTTGACACTATGACTTTTGGTATAGTGGCCACCACTTTTGGGTTCCACTGACTACTTACCATCAGGCAGATTGGAGTCACTTTGGTAGGCAATTTCCACTCTTTCCTTTCCTTACCTCCCGCAATACCTTCATCTACCCCACTCCCTTCATGGTAGGCAGCAGCTTCGCAGAGTCTCTGGCATTGCTTGAGCATTGCCAGAGACTCTGAGCCGTCCATGAGGGACAGTCACCACTTACCATCACGTGGACTTTTTGCTTGTCTGCCACTGTCGGCAATAAAAGTAGTTTTTCACGTTAGTACATCCACGCTGATTTCAGCATGAATGGGCTGGATCAACCAGGGAAGTACTACCCTCTCATAGAACATCGACAAGTATCAGTTTTCATACTAATGTGTTGAAGAGGCTATGGAGGTTTGTTAGGATCGCAGCAAATACCCCCTCGGTCCTCTTCCTTTTCCTTTTTTCTTCCTCATCCCCCCTTCTCCATGGTCAGTAAAGGTTTGGTTGTGTTTTTTAAGCATTACTACTTTCGCAATGTTATGAAAACACAGCTATCTCTATACGGTACGGTTAATGCTTACCATCAGAGTCGTATGATTGTTTATCACCAAAGACGTATAAAAAATTGCGTTAATAGTCTTTGCTTATTCCATCATTCTAGTTATATCCTCGGTCCTTTTTCCTTTTCCTTCTGTAACACGTTATAAAGTGAAGATAGTTGGTTTTATTTTATTAATTTGTACTTTCATACGAAGACGGGGTGAGCAGCCAGTTTACTTATGATATATGCGTTATATACTTTCGTATATAACGCATATATCATAAGTAAACTGATCAATCTAGACTTTTCAGTCTAGATTGATGACGACCTCTGTGATTCGATGATACTGTGTATGGACTGCCACGCAGAGGTCGCGGGTTCGATTCCCGCTCAGTGCAAATCTTTGTGTGCATGAACATGGCTATTTGTATTGATCTGGGTGTTTCTATGTATAATATGTATATATTTACAAAAAAAAAGTATTTAGGTATCTATGTATTCTTTAACCTATAACACAAGCTATAATATGATTACTTTGGACCCAGATGGCGTGACTCATGGTAGATCATAATATCTTAGTTTGTAGGTCAGTAAATAGGCAACATTTCAAAGTATCTGGTTGTTTTAACCACTAAGTAAATGAGGACAATGTAGACTTCACAGCTGATCAAATATCATTAGTTTGTTTAGATTTGTTACAGGATTAGTATTATATAGATCTCTATTGAATCTGTAAAATTAACTTACGCCAATGAAGTGTCCCTAGATGATCGTTTATGGTAGATAGAGACCTCTTCTTAACTTGATAAGTAGGTAAAATTTATACGTAGAACTAGCTGCGCTTTGCGGCTTCGCCTGCGCGTGGTATGTGTTTAATTAATTTTGATTTCAGAAAATCAGACTGATTTTCGTATCCGTCCGTCTCCGGCACCTAATCTATCTACAATAATAATCTATATACCATTTTTATCGAAATCGGTTCAGTCGTTTAGGCACTGAGTGCTAACAAACACACACACACACACACACACATACACAAACATTCGCATTTTATAATTAATACGATTCTTCCTATAGCCTTTCTTCTGCGTGTTTCACCGCCAACTTCTAAATCATGTAACGGGGTTTTGATAGCTTTTCACTTTCGTTTAGAGAATTCCTTCAGAAAAACAATTAATCTGTAAAGGTATTGTGTGTTTTTATCGATATTTTAGTTACTAATTACGTATTGTGTTTATTTTTTTACTAATTACTTACAAAATTTGCGCTTAGTGGTCGAAATAATAGTTTTTAATTATTATTGGATCTCTAAATGCACACTAACAATGTTTATTACTGTAGTCATTTCTATTTTTATATTAGTGCATTAATTAACTCCACGCCGTCTGGTGGTAAGTTACCACAGCTTAAAGTATTATACGGAACCTTTATTAAATGTACATTAGATAAGTGGTTCGTTTTTATAATCTAAATGTATTCAGTTTTTATATCTCTCTATATTTGTTATTTATTATTGTTAATAAAAGTTACAATCATATTACAAACTACATAGTACATTTTATACCCAATTTTATATCAAATTTTTCCTCTCGCCCTTGATTATTTTCTCTTTTGTGATCTTACTTTCCCAAAATGATTTTATTCTGAATATAAGCTAATAATAATGAACTATGCCATGACGAATTTGTAAGATTTTTATAAATTACACAGATCTAGAATTATATTTTGAATTAAAACATCGTTGGCAAAAGTTACAGTTTTCATTATTGAGTCACACATAAGACTGGCAATGACGCAATTTAGTATTATTATTTTCTTGTTTTTCAAGGAACTATATTTTAGAAATGTTTTTATAACACTTTTTAGAATTACGTGAATGTTGTTTAGAAAGTAAGTAACCATAATGCTTACAGTTATTTTACTTTGAAAATAACGCCATGGAAGTTTCCATTATATTATTTGCACTATGATTACTCACTTTTTATACGGCTTTCACGTAATTCTAAAAGTTTCTGAAAACATTTATAAAATATAAGTAGCTCCGGTTAAATTATAAAAATTTAATACTTCGAAAATATGACACTAAATTGCAAATTAGCCACTCTTATGTGTAACGCTCAAGCGATTTAAGTATGAAGTGCTTCAAACCGTATGGTTTTAGATGGATGAGCTCACAACCGGTAAGTGAACCTGCTTGGGTCCTCCTACATGTTATGACCCGTAACCGAAGTGTGTATATGAAAAGATTAATGAATGTTGAAAAGGGAGAGGCGGTATGTTTAGATCGCAGCAAATGGCGTTCTATAGTATCTGCTTACCCCATTAATGGAAGACAGGCGTGAAGTTATGATGATATTGCCATTTACTATTTAGTTTTTGCATTTTCTTTTTTTACTTGTATTTTAATTCTTATTAGTCTTAAGCGCGGTTTCACCTGCGTTAAGTTACATCTTTGGTTACTGCTCCACTCCAGTCGCCAATAGCATGATGTTATATAACTTATAACCTTTCTCAAGAACTGGTTTATCAAACACAAAAAGTAGTTCTAGAGATAAGCGAGTGCAAACAAACAAACAAACTCTTCCGTTTTATAATTATAATAGTACAGATTTTGTTACTTAATTCTAACTTTTAGACTTACATCACAACTACACACAACGCCATCTAGACCCAAAGTAAGCATATTATATGCTTGTGTTATGAGTTCTAGAATGCGGATATACATACTTAAATACTTTTATTTGTTGTAAATACATACATATAAACACCCAGACCAATGCAAATAGACATGTTCATGCAAGCTGTGGCGGCGCGATAAGTAGATCTATTGTAATGTGATGTCAGCATTAAATACGATGTACGATTAGCGTTGCGTCGCCGCCACGGGCAGTCGGGATTTCGATTTCGTAGCCGTGCTATAATCACGTGCCAGTACCAATAAATATAATATACCGTTTCGTAGTCCTATGTGTTTCAATAGTCACCACTATACCCCGAACAATTTAACCATCAAATAAATATCCTACGATAAACACACAAATTTTTGCACTGAGCGAGAATCGAACCCACGACCTCTGCGTGGCAGTCCATACACAGTACCACCGAACCACAGAGGCAGTCAAAACATTATTAAATGATATCTAGTAATATATTAGTTAAAACTGGACTTGTATTCGGTACTATTGTCTCTGTGTGACGATGGCCTTGGTACTACCACACGTGTCCAGATAAAGACGGAATTGACTACAAGTGACAACACAAGTCAAAGGTCTTGGTCAAACACGAGTTAAAAAAAATATATTTCTAATCATGTTTGGACCAAACGATAACACAGACTAGCGACCCATATCTGCTTCACATGTAACTACTTTTCAGCTTCGGATCTATGGATTTTCCAACTCGGGGCAGTTACTTTCAGTTTCGTGGCGCCCCTCAACTCAAACGAATAGGTAAAATAGCGCCAGGGGAGCGGGCAATTGTCATTCAACTGATGATAGAAGAGGGTCATTTGGCTGATGATAAGCGGAGGGCGGCTCTACTGTAATGCAAACATAAAACTCGCTTAAAACTTAGCTCGCAGAACTGACAGCCGTTGGGACAGAAAGGTTCTAGAGTGGCGACCACGAACCGAAAGGCGCAGCGTGCGTCCGTAGACCCCTCACAAGGTGAACCGACGACCTTATAAGCTTGGTGGGCAACCGATGGATAAGGGCGGCTCGCGACTGACCAGGGTGACGAAAATTAGGGGAGGTTTATGTCTAGCAGTGGACGTCTTTTGGCTTATATGATGATACTTAAAACCTTCCAGAAAAAATTGCTTTTTTTTTATAATATAGCCTACCAAAGTGTCTCCACCCCGCCTGATGGTAAGCAGTCAGTGGAATCCAGAAGTGGCGGCCACTATACCAATAGCCATCGTCTTAAACTGCTGGTATGGTGGCCTCCACTATGGCGGCTGGGAATGGGGTTAGGTGAAGGGAATGAGGGAGGTGAGGAAAGAGGAAAGGGGGGAAATTGGGCCTCCGGCGCTCTCACTCACCGAACGAAACGCAGTAGTACGGATACTACTACTCTTAAGTCGATCTTCTATGAGAGGGTAGTACTTCCCCGGACGATCCGGCCCACTCATGCTGAAATCAGCGTGGATCTACTACCGTGCTTTAAGCGATACTGAAAACTGTATCACAATCTGTGACGCGGTTTATAAGTAATCGGAGAATCAGACAGGAAAAACAGT
Organism: Parascotia fuliginaria; assembly: GCA_963082885.1. Classification (NCBI taxonomy): domain Eukaryota; kingdom Metazoa; phylum Arthropoda; class Insecta; order Lepidoptera; family Erebidae; genus Parascotia; species Parascotia fuliginaria. The sequence goes on along the minus strand of OY720197.1, from coordinate 2,359,790 downwards.
GGCTTTATTTTATAGTATTTAGAGAATAGCTGTTAATATTTAACATATAATTTAGTTAAATAAACATTGTAGATAAAGTTTTAAGCGGTCTGCTTGTACTACGTGAGGTTAAAGGTGAATCTAATATAGGTTTTATCATTATAATTTAAGCTCAAAAAACATATAATATGTTCTGGTGCGCCGTGTGCGAGCCAGTCCCAACAACTTCTGCATTACAAGACGACTTGAATGTATTTACGTAAATTGTCAGATCTATTATAATCCAAATGAATTTCAATTTATAAAGTCAATTTATGAAAAGCACTTTTATAAATTCATCTCGATGAATAGAGAATAACCCAAGACGTCTACTGTTAGGTCTGTTAGACAGATCCTTTTCTTAACCTTTATTTCCTTTATTATATGTTGGCTGAGCTTTACATACTAACATAATTTTTGGTCCTTGTTTTATTAAAATAAGCTTAATCCTATTAATATTACAAATGCGAAAGTTTGTGTGTGTGTATGTGGGTGTATGTGTGTGTTTGTTACCGCCTAAACGGCTTAACCGATTTCGATGAAAATTGGTATGTAGATAGATTCGGTGCCGGAGACGGACATAGGTTACTTTTTATCCAAAAAGTTAGTCTGATTTCTGAGGGGTAACCACAACAAAGCATATTTTACTCGCGGGCGAAGTCGTGGGACCCAGCTAAAAACATAATAATAAGAAAAATGGTTACTAACTTAATTTTAGTTACATAATAAAGATAATATATTATTAACCCGGCTCCACATGTTCAACGTGTGGATAGCACTAACAACGCTCTCCCAACGTCGAAGTTAATGCTATTTTCTAGGCTCACTTTGGACGTGTATAACAGTAATAACTTATGGAATGGTGGCCACAATTTCTGAATTCCACTGACTGCTTACCATCAGGCAAAGTGGATTCACTTTGTTGGTAGACTTATATACAACACAACTAAATAATTGAAATCCTCTCTTTTATTTTTTTTTTATCTTGGTAATTAAATTAATTGGTTGATTTTAATAATTACTTTGTACTATGGTTCTTAGGTTGCGTTGATGTGTTAAAATTGTAACTCATACAAAAAACTGTAATTATCTGGCGATTGAAAAGAGTGGCGTGAGTTTACTGCCAGTTCTTTTCACAGCTCTACCTCGTCAGCGAACTGGCTGTAGGTTAAATATGACTTCATGTAATTTTTACTTTTCATATACTTTATGATAAAAATTAAATAAATGCTTTGAATTTGAGTTTGAGTTTACATAGAAACTTTCTCCAACCCGCCGGCTATGGATGTTTACTATGGCAACCATCTTTCAGTATGGGAGAGGCCTTTGCCCTGTATTATTTCATTCATTCTGAGAAGATTCGTCTGTCTCCACACAAAGAAATCATTTAGGACCTTTCCTCTTCCCCCATAAGAATGATAAAGTCTAACAGTCATGAAGAACACATTTATATTAGTACTAGATTTCCGCGGCGCGGTTTCACACGCGTCTTTGCTTACTGTTCTGCTCGCGTCGCCAGTAGCGTGATGTTACATAGCCTATAACCTTCCTCCAGAACTGGGCTACTATACGCTAAAAGATTGTTTTAAAACCGACTGGTAGTTTCAGAGATTAGCACGTTCAAACAAACAAACTCTTCCGCTTTATATAATAGTACAGATTTTCCCTTTATTTATGTTATTTCCTAGATTTAACACAATTGAATTCTTAGTAATATAAACAGTATTCTATGATGTAATAATAAATTCATTTTGTATTTATGAGTCAAACGAAGTCGTATCATTAATGACATAGTGCTAGTTGAAAACTTACATACCTATAATAATAATAATAATAATATTCTACCACATTCACACAGCGCCATCTAGCCCCAAATTAAGCAATTATATTTTCTTGTGTTATGGGTACTAAACAACGGATAAACTACTTATATAGGTACTTCTTTTTTTTTTTTTTAAATACATACATATTATAGATAAATTACACACAGACACAGAACAAACAATCATGCTCATCACACAAAGGTTTGTCCTGGGTGGGAATCGAACCCACGACCTCCGGCTTAGCAGTCAGGATCACTAACCACTAGACCACAGGCCAGTCAAACAGTATAAAACTTTGAGCATTAAGACAGAATCAGATTATGAACTCTTTTTTTATTTTATTTTCATTTGTCCAGCAGTGGACGGCTTTCAGCTGATAATATATGATGATGATGATTCATTTCAGACCAGCATTTTATACGCGTGCGTGTTTAAGCTCGTTTTTGGTAGCGCGAAGATGTGTAAGTGCGTCTTTTGCACACGTTTTTTGGGTTGTTGGCGCGCTTATACGCTCGTGTACGAGTCCGGCTTTCAAATCGCGAAAGCGCGTGTGCGTATCTACCGTACCTATACGTGCTTCAAAACGATTCTGTTCAAAGTACTCTTTGCCGTAGAAGACATTACGCCGAACACGACGAAGCGTCGCGCCGCCGTGACGTCGAATTCGACGAAAATAACAGCCATTGAAGATAAAATTTGTAATTTAGAACAATTAATGACGCTTTTATAGTAAATACAATGAGTAAGCCGATTGGGGAAGTACTCTAATACACGAATAAAATAACATTGTCTAGCTACTATCGCGTTACTATGAAGAAGATATGTATGATTTTTAATATTTAGGTACGCATAGCGAAATTAAAGACATGTCAATGAACGATCTAAATAATTAAGACGAGGAATACTTTTATATTATAGGTAATACATGCCCTGGTTTGGGATCCTCCGGGACGGGGCTCTCGGGGATCGGGATCCCCCGGGACGGAGGCCTTGGGGATCGGGATCCTCCGGGAATAACCCTCTTCGAATAACTATACTAAGTAATAATGTTTTGTGATATAGGTACTTATTTATATTAAAATCTAAGCGAAATTATAAAGAGAAAAAAATATTTGTTATTTTGTATGTTTGTTTGTTAGTTTTTACGATTTCACTAAAAATCTACGTTACCGATTTGTAAAATTCTTTCACCTTTATATTAATAAATGAAGCGGTAACATAGGCCATACTTTATTATGTTTAAGTCATTTTCATGAAATTTTATTTCATTTCATTTCATGATATTTTCCGTAGGCGTTTCTTGTGAGATTGATACCTACTGAAGCGAAGCGAAGGCGGGCCGCTAGTATTATATAATTACACTAGCTGTTACCTGCGACTTCGTTCGCGTGCAAATTTAGATTTGTGCCTGTATGAGTAATTCACTGCCAGATCTTACAGCAATCAAACATTGTATCAGTAATAATGAGAATTTGCGTCATAAACCGCTGTATCTTTTTTTGATATTTTCATAGCTCAAGAAACAGAAGACCTAAGGATATCGTTTTAATTTCAACTTGAACTTGAACTTGACCTCCACGCGTATTTAAGATAAAGGGTCGTGACAGACAGACCGACAACAAAGTGATCCCTATTTTTTAATCATTTAATTACAAATGTATATGTCACAATTATAGTTCCTGCTCATTCTCTCAATGTTACAAGATATTGAAGCTTATCAAATTTTGTAGTCTGACCTTTCTAAGACAAAAAAAAACATTATAAGGCCAATTAGATTAGTTTTACTTGTGGGTTAACAAATATAAAAGTTCAGAAGCTGTTGGTACGATTTTTAATACAATGCCTGAAGTAAATAACAAGAACTGTGCCTATAACTTTACAAAATTAGAAATAACAGACTCAAGCCATTTTACGTTTTGTTGGTTGTGCATAAACGACACGAGAGAGCGTACACGAAACAACCCTGCCCACCCATTTAAAGAAGGCATAATGCTATAGGTATTTTTGCTATTTATTTATTTAATTTACTTTTTATCTTATATGTTACATCTATTTGCTATATACTATAAATCTACAATTTAAAGTGCATCAAAACCCAATTAATAATAATAATATCACAACAACTACATACAACGCCATCTAGACCCAACGTAAGCATTTAATTAGTTTGTGTTATGGGTTCTAGAATGTGGATATACATAAATATATTAAATACTTTTTTTTTTAAATACATAGGTACATAGAAACACCCATCCCAATGAAAAATATTATTATTAAATGCTTATTTGTTACTTTAGTCGTATAAAAAGAAAATTATATGCACGCAAACATTTGCACTAAGCGGGTAATTTTCGCCTCATATCCATTTCGTTTGTTTTAAAGTCTTACTGCACCAAAAAGACTGTCTTACTTTTTTCAAAGAGTACTCGACATAGCTGCAAAAATGTGGATATAACGCTGCATCACAATATCCATGATAATGCTTTGCCACCGTTAGATTAAATTTCGTTTGGATAACACAAAACAATAATGTCTATTTTTGCTTGCAAGTCACCTCAATACAGTGTCAGTTGTCACTGTCATAGTGAGTCTTATTGAATTTTAATGTTGATGGATTTTTCTCAAAAGTGATAAAGCAGATATGTATAAACTTCCATCCCATAAACTTCCATATATCCGTGTCCGTATATTGCAACTCCACAGTCTTGTGATACATGGCTTCTTCCCTAATATTGACGAATAATACCGCCAGCTCCCTACCTAACAATACATGTAATTATAATTTAACAATCATTTATATAATAAATAGGTACCTTTGCTATCATAAACTTAACATGATTTTAACATATCGTACAAAAGGTCATACTTTGATTGTCTAACAATTAACACGCAATCTACGCATGAATCTAAGGCTGCTATTACACTAGCATAGAAATATGACATAGATGTGTGAGTCATTTTTAAATGAAGAACATATGACGGTATAATATCTACATGTGATTCATATTGTTTATGATCATAGATATGGGATTCTTTTGACAGCTAGCCTACAAATAGGATCATACTCAACACAAGTACAGTATGTAGGTAAATACAATGTGCTAGTGTGTTGATATGATCCTACTTGTACGCTAGCTGTCAAAAAGGATCTTATAACTAGACTGTGACACTAGCGTAAACGTAGCACCCAAAGCAACGGAAAACACAGCTTGGTTTATGACGTTTATATGATCAAAACGTGTATTATGTAAAAATGAAGAACGTCATCATATAATTATGATCAAAGAATTTGACAGATATAATAATAATAATAATATTCTACCACATTCACACAGCGCCATCTAGCCCCAAATTAAGCAATTATATTTGCTTGTGTTATGGGTACTAAGCAACTAATATACTACTTATATACATTTTTTTTGTAAATACATACTTATTATCCCCTTAGCTGTGTAGGCTATAAATGTCAATTGCGCGCAACTGTGTATCTAATTACCGCGAATCGCGAAAATTCAATTTTCGCAACTCAGCAATTTTAATTTCGCGATATCTCTTAATTTTCATACAGGAGCTAAAAAGGGAGTAAAGTCCCGTAACGCTTTCTACTATGAGTTGAAAAGAAGGGACTATAGTCACTTTTGGTCTACAAGGGAATATATTGTTATTTTTAATTTAAAAAAATATAAAAAAAAGTAGGTATTTTATGACGTCTCAAATTACATAAATATCTATTATTTAAAAAAAATACCCGTAATCGAAAAAGTTAATGTTTTAAATACATAATATATACATATTACATACATATTGCACACATTAATCTACTATATTCAATAAACAATAACATTCCTTGTCATAAACTATTTCACAATGTGACCTTGACAAAGCCGTAACCCGACACCCGAGCGAAATCCGATCGCTAACGTAAACAATAGGGTCCGTTGTTTATAAATTCTAAGAATACTTACAACATCTGGCATATCCATTTTGTAGTTTGGTTCACACACTTAACACAAACATAGTTAGCAGCTGTTACAAGTGCTTACTTTATTATTTCGATAAAATAACACAAAACTTGAACCACTTGAACCACTTGAAAAAAAAAAAAGGTCCTTGACAAAAAAAAGGTTCCATGACTTTATCACGATAGCGTTGTTTTCAAATAAAACATAACACTTCACAAATAGATAAGATTTCCAACGTGTTGAGGTAAAAACAATACTGGCTACTATATAAAAAACTTAAGAAATCAACAAAAGAGGAGAACGAAAGAGTTCTCTCGCGCGCGTAAATAACACTGACAAGAGACTTTTATGACAATTTATATTTGACATCTAAATGTCTATAATTATTTAATGTTGGTATCGTTATTAGTTGCGTTTAGTTGACAATAACCGTTAAAATCAGGGAGTTTTAACGAATAACACAGTTGGAGTACTACCGATTTTAGACATGTTCGATTTTTTTTTCATTTTTGGTCGGCGGCCATCTTGAATCGCGCTTTAAAAGCGAAGTACACAGACAAGGGTTTTTTGACACTTCGCTTTAAAAGCGAAGTCAACAGACAAGGGGTTATAGATAAATACACCCAAACACAGAACAAACAATCATGCTCATCACACAAAGATTTGTCCTGGGTGGGAATCGAACCCACGACCTCCGACTTAGCAGTCAGGGTCATGAACCACTAGACCAACAGGCCAGTCAAGATAGAAGATATGCAATCATATTTATATGATTTAAATATGATAATGTAATACCGGCCTTAGACGTGTGACGACCCCACTGGCAATAAGCGAAGGATTTATAAACTACCGGTCATATACTTCACTAGCACAAACACTTCATCGAAACATGGTGATCAGTGCTGTGAGAGTAGTAGATGCCTAATTTAACCCCTTCCCTTTGTCCTCACCTTTCTCAATCCTTTCATCACCCTTCACGGTAGGCAGTGGCTTCGCAGAATCCCTGACATTGCAAGAGAAATGCAAGAGACTCTGAGTCGTCCATGAGCGACAGTTACCGTTACAGCACCATCACGTAAGCTGTTTGCTCGTCTGGTACTGTCGGCAATATAAAAAAAGAAAAATCCATTTAACAAATAAAAACCAATGGCTTAACCGTTATCTTATCGCGGAGCGGTTTCATCCAAGTCTTGGCTTACTGCTTGCTCCCGTCACAAGTAGCGTAATGTTACTTAGCCTATAACATTCCTCGAGAACTGGGCTATTATTCTTAAAAGAATTTTGAAATCCGACTGGCAGTTTTAGATTACCGTGTTTAAATAAATAAACAAACTCTGCCGCGTTATATATTAATACAGATTACCGTCACTGCAATCGCTTATTCAGATAAGTTATCGCTTGCAATATAGCAGTAATATTGCAGCATAGGTGGCTTTTGAGAAGTCTCTGTAATGCAACGAACTTCTGTTTATTACCTACTTGCTGTTGCCCGCAATTCCGCCCACGTGAATATCATCTCTTATTTCAACCCCTTCCAGCTATTTTTCGCGATGAAAGATAGCTTATAGTGTACCCCAAGTTTTATTCTATATCTATACCAAATTTCGTGAAAATTAGTTCAGCGGTTTAGGCGTAAAAGCGAAACAGACAGACAGAGTTACTTTCGCATTTATAATATTAGCACAGTCTTATTATTACAAACAGTCAGGCGACTGATGTACTTGCGCGGGGCAACGATGAGGGGGATACGGGGAAGCGAGCGGCAGAGTCGACGAGCGCAATCTCACTTAGTCTGCGCTCTCTAATCGGAAGGGGTGTGTACGTGTAACGAGTTTAATAAAAGTACGCTTCCTACTACTCCGATGAATCGTCATTAAATATCTTATATTTGCTCGGATGAGCTTATGACGAGTCGTGATGAGCTTGGCGGATTGCAGGTGCCTCCAGCTGATTTCATCGATTATTGCGATAAACTGGAAGCGAATTTGATGCAACATTTTAAATCGTTTGTTGGGAACGATATTCATATTAAGTTGTATGATGTTTTAAAATAGGCTGAGTTTAAAACACGATCCTGCTTTTGTTTCCCAATAGAGTTTCTATTGCAATTGTATAGTTGCATGAGAATCCATTACATGATAAAATTTAATGAGAGAACTCTAAAAATAAAATAAGTAGAAAATATTTATTAGTTACGCAATTATAATTTTTTTATATTACGTATAATTGTGACTACCTATGTTCCTTCGTTATTTCAAATTAAAACTTATGTAAAACTAGCTGCGCTCCACGGCTTCGTCCGTGCGTAAAATATGTTTTCTTGTATCCCACGGGAACCAGACCGATTTTCGGGATAAAAGTAGCCTAAGTGTGTCCGTCTCCGAATCTATCTACATACCAATTTTCATCGAAATCGGTACAGCCGTTTAGGCGCTAAGTGGTAACAAACACACACAAACTTTCCCATTTATACTGGTTCTTATTACGGTTAATGTTTGATTTTATTAAAACAGTAATAACAAAAGGTAACATAACACTGTCTGCACGGTTAAGGTTACAAGTTTATCAGAAGTAAGAATGTTTCTGTTTTTTAGGGTGGTCTTGTTACACATAACTAGCTATATAAGTAAGTACTTCCTTTAAGTACCTACTGTGATAGGGAATGAATTTTTGCCCGACTGACGCAGTCAAGGAGGGTAATGTTTTTCGAGCGTATATATGTTGGTATGTATGTAGGGAAAGAGAGGAAGAGGAAGGCCTAGGATCCCGTACCTAAATCAGATAAAGATAAATGTGGCTGCCATGTCGTACCAGGAACTAAAGGAAAAAGCACATGATAGGACTGGTTGGAGGAGATTGCATCAATTGCACCGACAAGAGCAGAGCTCTTAAGTTTAAGAAAAAGAAGTATGTATATATAGGATATTCAAGTAGTTTTTGTTGTGACAACCCTGACCCTTAACTGAGTTTCTGTGCGCAGGTATGGTAATGGCGGAAAGTAATCAACGATAAAGTAGGACTACTGGTAAGTGCATTATAATACTGTGATTTTAGTACGAATAGGGATAACGGTGGAGATAATGCATGATTGGCGGAAACTTATGTTCATCATTAAATATTATATTACAACTAAAATTATGATGTTAAATCCCTAATTTTCTTGTCGATGTTAACTTAGAGTATAGGTCATGTTCGGTTAAAATTGGAGAAGTATTGACTCCGACACAAATAGAAAAAAAAAGAAAGATGTTTGCACGAGCCAATGTAAGTGATACGTCTTAGAAGTGTTACAAAAAGTACCAAAATATAGTTAGGTGTGCTAAGCTCACATTAATTTCCCCCAGACATATCATATCTAGAATAGATTGAAATTAGTCGCTTATATGAATAGAAGTTCTATTTTCGATATACTTATTATAGTAAGCTAGACAATTTACAAAATTAGAAGTCGATTAAAGATTTTTTTGATATAGTAAACCAAACAATTGATATAACGTAATTGAAGTCTGACTTTGAACTTCACCTTGTACAACACAAGAAGTCTAATAAATAGCCAGCTAACATTGACAAGAAAACCATAACCTTTAAAGTTATATTATTTATTAAGCGCGTAACTGTCAATGCAGGTATCGTGGCAGACTACTTGATAATACAATGACCTGTCCTTTTTTAAATACGGTTTAACAGTCTAACTTTAACAGAAAGACTAACTTTGAAAAGTCTTTACTGTTATTATGACACTAGCTTTCTGCTGCGCGGTTTCATCCGCGTCTTTGCTTACTGCTCTGGTCCTGTCGCCAGTAGCGTGATGTTACATAGCCTACAACATATTACTTCCTCAGGAACTGGGCTATCATACGCAAAAAGAGTTATTCAAATCAGACTGGTAGTTCCAGAGATTAACGCTTACAAACAAACAAAGAAAAAAACTGGTATAGATGAAGAAACACCCTCGCAAAATAGACCCGATATACAGCCTGATATGTAATGAAAAGAGTCGCCTATGAACATCCAGGTAATAATCACTCAGGTAATTAAAATAGAATAGACTTAAATGACATGTAAAAAGCAGGACACAATGCTACACCTGCTTATATGGTACATAGCAGGTTCATCACATTCAGTATCATTCTCATAAATACATTTATGCGAGAATCTCAGACTCACATAACCAGAACCAGAAAACTTCAGTGATTCTAATGAGTATAGGGGATGAGTAAAACCAAAACAGAAAAAAACAAAAGAGCCTAAAGATCCAAATTAAATACTTGACTGAATCCTTGATACATTCATTAAAATAATGGCTACTGTAATAGTCAAAAACAGTTAAATCACTGCTATGATTGCTACTGTTTCTCGCCTTTTCATTAAGACACTCATGAATTTTGTTAATGCCAAGCCCACACATAAGAAAACAGTGCTGATTACATTTAAAAAGAAGCTTTATTTACGTGTAATGTATTTAATATACTAGATACATAAACATTGTAGGTACTGTAAATTCAACGTATCCTTTAGGTGTAATAGAATGGTTGTAGCGTTCGGGCATTCGAGGGATTCAAATATTAGTAATTTTGTTCGAGATTCGGTCTATACTAAAATAAGCACAGCACCTCAATAGCTACCATTAAAGGGAATTTTCCCCATTCGTCACAAAAAGGAAGAAGTTAAAATTATCATGTGTCACTAATGGAAACAATATTACTGCTAACAACTTGGTAAAACCACCTTCAAAAAAGTAAGCAATGGAAAGATTGAAAGTAAACTCTGTGGTCAACAATACGGGCATTAATTAAAGCAGTTAGCAGAATCATGAGCCGGTAAACTAAATATGTTTGGATGACGCAAAAGAATCGTATATTAGATTAATTATTTTGTTTTTTTTTGGGTTTTCTTGCACTTTTATGATGATTTGGACTGTTAAAGCCAGAATTTTAACACTTGAAAAGATTTGTGGTTTAATTATAACTAGCCTACCTGCATGTGTATGAGTTTGAAGTGATAAAGCTTTATAAATAGGTGCTGTAGTTTATTTCATTTTATTTGATTGTTACGATGAAATCTGATTAATTGATTGCGATGACGTAAGATAACCCTTCACAAATTTTGTATTATCTTTTTATAAATTTATTTTATAATTATCATAGATAGTCTAAGTTGCTTCACGCAATTTTCCGTCAAAAGTCCGTTTATTTGAAAGATATATTTGGTAAAAAAACTTTAATTATTAAAAAATAAAGTGAAAAGAATAAAACCCATATTTTTTTCTCGTGCTGACGCTACATTGAAATTTTATATACCCTATGTCACTCCCACAATCAATACAAATCTAATGATACCTCATACGTTAAAATCCATCAAGTCATTTATGCTGTAGAGCGTGCCAAAGAAATAGACATACATACTCACATACATACATACATACGCTCGAAAAACATTACCCTTCTTGAATGCGTGCAAAAAGTCAACAATGGTTTTCGCCGGATAGCGAATACTCAACCTCGCTCATAAAAGGCAGATACTGTAACCATCAAGATATTGTTCTTACATTACACTAACTTAATTATAAACATGTGTTATTACATGTCTATGTTAACTTGATAAGGTTATCATTAAATAGATAGGTTAGAAAATTATGGGGGTAACCTTGAGAGTATCTACATAATATGTTTATTTACGGGCACATAGGTATTTGCTAAAGTTTATGTAATGAAGGCCAACTTAATAACAAAATTTATCTACTAAAAATACAGCGCTCCTGGTATTTAAATATAATTGCTTAATTTGGGACTAGATGGCGCTGTGTGAATGTAGTAGAATATTATTATTATTATTTACTCAGAAAACAAAATTTTCTGATCCTAATTTTTTTTTCTAAATCAATGATTACGTAGCTATAAAAATAACAAAAGTCGCTTAAAATGACTGTGGAGTTCTTGACAGAAGCCCTTGAGTTCTTCGGTACTAACTTTTGCTTCATATTTTATTCTCTGATGAGGATGAGACTAATATTTAAAAAAAACAGGCCAGTGGTCTTGACAAACGAACAACAAGATGATTCTTTAAGGATTCTGTAATCTTATGTTGTTTTGGATTCATGCATCTGGCAATTGTTTAGTCCTATTTCGGCATCTATGAATATATGAACAACAATGATTATTTACAGAGTACCGAAATAAGAATTTTTCATGGCAGTGATATATAATTCATGGGGGCCGAGATGAGAAGGTGCCGAGATAAAACTAAACCGTACTAATAGACGTCTATAAGCAAATGATACAGTTACTTTTACTAATCGATTAATCTATACTATTATATAAAGCGGACGAATTTGTTTGTTTGTTTGAACGGGCTAATCTCTGAAACTACCAGACGGATTTGAATAATTCTTTTTGCGTGTGATAGCCAAGTTCTTAAAGATATAGGCTGTGTAACATCACGCTCCTAACGACGGTAGCAGAGCTGTAAACAAAGACGCGGGTAGTTTATTGTACCCGTAACATACAATATATATGCTGTATGTAATATTAGTTAATATCTTTATCATGAAGTTGATAAGTATTAAGCATAATATAATCATGTTTATCAAAATGATAAAAGTAATTATCGTAATACGATGACTCTGCTGGATGACAAAAGATTTTTGTATGTTATGAAACGCAACGAAAAATGATTTTAAATGACAATTAAAATCATTTTTAAATAAGGAACTAGCCTGTGTCATAGAGGATTATACAAACACACAGTAATCACTAAAACATCTAAATCTGGGACGAATATTTACAATAAGTTTTGATCATGTGGTCTCTCGTCTAGAATATATTATGGAACCACCGCATTTCTTTTAATGGGTGTCATAAAAACCCACTGAATACCAGATTTACATTTTACAGTAGCTGGTGCCAGCACCACTAAATTTCAACACTGGATGAGCACTGTATAAATATGTAATCGTTTTCAATCCAGTCCAGCATCCAATGTATCAATGTAGACAGATAGATTGATAAGTAGATGGAATATTCTTTACTGTGCATCACTTACATGTTTTCAATAACATTAGACGAGACAATACACAAAAGATAGAAAGAAGTTGTATAATGGGTGGTCTTAAGAGCGTTCACACAAAAGAGTGACAACGCTGCAATTTAGTGACATATTTTTGTGGTTTTTAATTTTTATCATTTAATAGGAGCTATATTTTAAAAATGTATTCAGAAATTTTTTTATAATTACGTGAAAGCTGTATAAAAAGTAAGTAACCATAATCCTTACAGTTATTTTACTATGAAAATTACGCAATGGAAATTTCCAATGTATTATTTGCATATAAATATAAAATTATTTTTAGAAAAAAATGAAAACCGACTTCAAACAACACCTACATGTTCAATCCTTAACTAAAAAGTAGAAAATAATATTTTAATTACTTCATAGCAAAAAACATTAAAGGGGAATCAACGCAATCCTTTATACCTATAATACTTTACTATTTATAGTTTTTAATAAGTTATTTTGGAGTCGGTGCCAGCCAAGAAGGATCATAATGACCTTCATAAAAATAACCTACCTACTAGCAAAAAAAAAACCAATCGCTCAGATATACAAAAAATAAACAGTGGTGCTGAAAGGCAGGTTTAAGGCCGCCCGTTGCTGTTGTAATTTCTCACGACCACAAGACCTCCAACTTGACTTAACGACTACCAAATTATAGTGATAATCATAGTCTACTGCTTCTAAAGAATGAAGACGCTGAAAATGAAATGACGCAAATGGTCACTCATCCAGGGCCACTTCGTTTCTAACAAAAAATGAATTTTGAAAATCACTTCGCACTTGTAGCATGGACATGTCAATGTCAGATAATTCGTCGCAAAATACATCGACGTGTTGCTTTACACGTCTTCACTTCTTGCAAACGTTTTGTTACAAAATATTAAATTGAAACCAAACTACTAAATTATTCTTTATAAAAAAAACATGGGACCCCATTTCGGAGTATACCCTTTCACATAAAAGAAGAATTTTCCAAATTGGTTTATAAATGACGGAGTTAAGTTGTAACAAACATACAACCACTGAACCATTTCTTATAATAAAAAAATGGGACCAATTTCAGAGTATACCCTCCCAAATAAAAAAAAATTTTTCAAATCGGTTCATAAATGACCGAGATATGAGGTAACAAACATACAAAAAAAAAAAATTCAGTACTAGTCCACTTATAATACAAATTTCATCAAAATCGGTGCAGTGGTTTTAGGCCTGAAAGCGTAACAGACAGATAGAGTTATATTAATATGAATTTTAAGTAGCATGCATATCTTAATGCGATCAGGTTCTTTGAAAGACCTTTAAGTTCAGTAGTATGCATTTTAATAGTAGTTTATTAAAGTAATTAAAAAATAAATGATATATTTACAATAGATTGACCCGTATTGTTATCAAGAGCATATTAGATTGCTCACGTTTCGAGCCACACTAATAAAACTCTGTCGGCTATCAAAGTCATGGGTCAAGACAGAAAAACTATATCTATCACTATCAAGCCTTATTACAAGACTAGCTTTTCGAGGCGCGGTTTCACCCGCGTCTTTGCTTACTGCTCTACTCCCGTCGGCAGTAGCGTGATGTTACATAGCCTATTACCTTCCTCGAGAACTGGGCTATCGTACGCAAAAATATTTTTTTAAATCCGACTGATATTTCCAGAGATTAGCTCGTTCAAACAAACAAACAAACTCTTCTGTTTTATTTAATACTAGCTGCTGCCTTTACATTATTTATATTATTTATATTAGCCTACCAAAGTGAATTCATGAATTTCATTAAAATCAGTTTAGTGGTTTAGACGTAAAAGCGTAACAGACAGACAGACAGACAGAGAGTTACTTTCGCATTTATAATATTAGTATGGATTAAAAAAATACTTACGAATTTGAAACAGAGACAGAAGAAAATATAGAAAAGCAAGGAATGTACTTTATTTTTATTTATTTATATTATTACATCCACACATTAACTTTCACATATTAATACATGCAAACTTACCCTCATACACACTTACAGTCACACAGACACTTAGGTTCTATATTAATTACGTTAGCACAGAATATAAGTATAATTTGATTTCTAATAATATTTCTAATGTAGAATATTATATAATATTATTTATATTATTTCTACGACATGATATCCCAAAACACAGGCCTCTCCACTGATGCTAGTGGTGATTTTAAACACTGTGATTGGCTAATTCACGGTCCGCTTATCTCCACTCCGCTTATCTACACTCCGCTTAGCTCCACGTCAGTGAAAACGCATCTTTATAGCCCTAAACTTTGAGTCGCAACCATATTTTTAAGATTTATTTTAATGTAATGCAAAATAAATATTTTCATTATTATTATTAACATAATTATCAGGTCTCCAGGGTCGATGATAGAGTGATAAAATCAAAGTAATTTTCTTTACTTAATATCTACTTACTGCGGTCACTAACCCGCCAGGCATGCTATAGCCAACTTTTGGTCGATATCCATGTACAGTAGTGGACAGTAGTGGACGTCTACCAACTGTGTAGTAGGTATATCTATTTATTAATTATCGTAATTATAAATGTAATAAAAACATTATTAAACATAATAATAACATGTCAACAAAACCACAAAGTTTATTTGCGATTACACAACATTATTATAGGTACGGGTGTTTTGTATAAATTGAGTTAACGGCCCAATACCGAGCATTATTGCATGCGGCTTGAACAAATCCACACCGCGGTTCTTGTTATAATTGACAACTGTTTTTATAACAATCATACCATTCTTTGTATCAGTTACCTTGGATAAAGTTGCCTTTGCCCAGTTGCCGCCAATCTTAAGTGTCAAAGTGACGTTTAAAAGCACGCGAAGCGGTCTGCATTTTTATTTTTAAGTTTTTGATACGTGACAATGAGGGAGCTCAACGGAGTGTCTACTAGCAGCCTAGAGAAAAATGGACTTATTGTCGCTAAGAAAAAACCTGAAAAGGGAAATGGTGAGTTATTAAATTATAACTATATATTTTTGTATATTTTGTATGCCTCAAATTTCAAAGTCAAGAAACAATAACGCATCAAACATAATATAAATAAAACAGTTTATTATTTTTTAAGTTAAGAAAGTTAAAACAGAAGCATCAATAAGCGTTTTATAACAGCGGCCATATTGACTACAACTAAACTATTTTAATTTTAACTAATTACAAATCTACTTTAAGTACATGTTTTAATCTTACGCAACTCGTAGTATGTATTACTAGTTAAAAGTTACAAACTTAAGCATATATTAAGTATTGTACTCTATTATGGCAACAGCTGACGAATGTGTTAGCTAGCGCAGCCATCAAGCCTAATGTAAAATAACTCCAATTATAATAAAAAAAAATTAGATTTTACGACAACTATCTTTTATATAAACAAAATATTCAAGAATAATACACGCATTTAAATAATTAATAAATATTAATAAAGATTTTATTATTATTATTGTATTATGCATATCTCATCATCATGGGTAATTAATAAAAAATTCAACTAAACCTCAGACTTGACACTGACATTAAATTAGCTGAGTTTCCATAATGCAAGAAATGATAAAATATTATTATAATAAATCATTAAAATTTTGTAGATTTAAAACTAAGTGATAATAGTTTTATTAGTTTTAAGTTATAATGATATTTAACTACCTGGGTACTTTATTAAAATTATTATTTTAATTAATTATAATTAGGTTACTCGACTATATAAATCAAATTAAAATTTTCAAGTTCAAATACAACTTTATTGTGAATAAAGGTAAAGAAGAAACCCAAAAGAACTGTAAACTAGTACTTTTCTCTAAATTAGTTCTACATTAGAAAACATTTATTCATCCATACTACTTGGACACGATCTCGTCTAGCACGGTTCGGTTCCAGCGTAATTCCACGTACGTGCAGGCTGTGCAACGAACTACCAGCTGCGGTGATTCCCGAACGCTATGACATGTCCTTCTTCAAACGAGGTATAAAGAGAGCATTAATATCATGGTAGGCAGCGGCTTCGTAGAGCCCCAGGTATCGCAGACAGAACATTCACGTCGTCCATTATAATTTTTCCTTTCTTTTTACTACGCCATATTATACTTCCTTTCAATCAACCTTCACACAGTTCATCCTTCTAGAGGTCATAGATTAAAAATATTAGTATAAGTCTATTTATTGACGTCAATCGGTTGTCACATGTGTCAGTTATTTTTGGCGGCAAAAACTACTTCCCGGTTAAACCGGAAACAGATACAGATCAACGGACAGTCTATGAGGTTTCTGTGGTCAATGGCAAGGCTGTACTTTCAAAAAAATGCGTCTGAACGTTATGAGATATTTTATTAATTTATTTGGTATAATTTTCGATAATTTGTCAAGAAAAAAAGGCCATAATATTTTCCTTTTTTTCCTTCTTCTTAATGTATAATTATGTCGATAGTAAATTTAGAAAACACATCATTTGAAAATACTAAAAATGTATTACTTTATGATGTTTCTTATCTGTGTGTGTGTGTATGAGAAAACTTAACCCAAAGTATAAAAAGCACATAAAATCGCGTATGACTTTATAAAAAACATATGATTACAAATTTATAAAACAAAAAAAAAATAATCGTCCCATGTCACTGCTGATAGCACTGCGATCATTAGTTTTTAGGTAGGTCTAATCAATTTTGACCAAAAAAGTATAATTTATTACACAAGTGATGTAATCAGTAAATAACTAATTAGGAAATATTTACTTAATAAATAATAAACAAGGAATTATTTTTATCTAAACTTATGTAACTATGTTAATGTTAAACAAATATTTACTGATTACCTACTCAAAAAATAATATAATTTATCTCTAATACCGCCATTTTTTATTTGCGTTACAGAGCAAATTTTTTACGCGTTTGTTCTTATTTCTCTGATGGGTTATAAATAGATAATAAATTTATAACACACAATATATACAATATAGACTGGCCTGTTGGTCTAGTGGTTAGTGACCCTGACTGCTAAGCCGGAGGTCGTGGGTTCGATTCCCACCCAGGACAAACCTTTGTGTGATGAGCATGATTGTTTGTTCTGTGTCTGGGTGTAATTTATCTATAATATGTATGTATTTACAAAAAAAATAAAATGTATATAAGTAGTACCGCTGGTACAAAGATGGTGTTCTCATCGAGGACAGCTCTTCAAACTACAAGATCAGTACTCATGGCTCTCACTCTAACCTAACTGTGTCACCAGCTGCAGATACTGACTTTGGTACTTTTACTTGCGAGGTATGTAAAACATCTATACTATTATATTAGCGGATGAGTATGTTTGTTTAAACGTGCTAATCTCTGGAACAACCAATCAGATTTGAATAATTCTTTTTGCGTATGATAGCCTAGTTCTTGAGGAAGGTTATAGGCTATGTAACATCACGCTACTGGCGACGGGAGCAGCGCATCAAGCTAAGACGCGTGTGAAACTGCGCCGCGGCAAGCTAGTATCTTTTTAAAAATTATAGCCTATGTGTATTCTAATGTATTAGCTATATTAGTGTAAAGTTACATTAAAATCCATTTATTTATTGATTTATTGGCTCACAAAATAAAATACAAACATAAAGAAACACAGTAAATATATAAAATAGAAAACTAGTTTGTAACTCTACGTATGTGTGCATAGATGCTCCAAATATTACCTAGTTGTGATAATACAAAAATATTATACGTCCTTTATTAACCGGAATTGGAACTGCTGATACATGGAATAAGTCATTTAGTAGTTTTTGCATAAAAGAGTAACAAACACCCATTATACAAACTTTCGCGTTTTCAAAGCATGATGATGTTATCCTATCAAATTGAAACATCACGTCTTGTTTCCCGATGAAGTAGACTGTGTTGTATATCACTAATATTTCAATAAGTCACATGTAAAACTAAAATCTACTATATTTTCAAACTTCTGTACTGAGAATTTGTTAACAGAAAACCCAGTAGAAAAAATAATTGTTCTCAAATTAAACACTAGAGGCGCTGTACATACAAAATATTTTACCTGTATACGTGTGAGACAATACATAATGTTCTTACCAGTTTCCTTGAAATATAACAATCTTTTGTTATTTGTAGTTAATTCCTCAACGGAACTGCTCCAATTTAAGCGTAAATCTTAGATTAATCTCGATACGCTCTACTTACGTTAAATACTGATTTTAAACAAAGTAATATTAATGATTTAAATGATCACCAAGATAATAAGCCTTAACCCTTTTTCGAAGTGTTTAAAGTACCTATTTCTCAGTAATTACTGAACGAGCATAGAATACAATAAAAACTAATTGAGTTACTAACTGTGGTGGCCATATTGTAAAATTAAAAGGGACAAATGTTAAATCCTATTAATATTATAAATGCGAAAGTTTGTGTGTATGTATGTGTGCCTAAACGGCTGAATCAATTTCGATGAAAATTTGTATCTAGATAGAGACGGAGACGGACATAGGCTACTTTTTATTCCGAAAAATTCTCTGGTGCCCGAGTTATATTAATAAATACATACCAATTGCCGCGCAGGCGCAGCCGCAGTGTGCTGATAGTTAATAATAAATGTTGTAAATTTATAAATTTAACATGACATTTTTCGCATTATACCTGGGGCCTACTAAATCTGCTGTCAGAATGGTCGATCATTGATCTCTTATTGGTTGATTTTGACAAGTTTCAACCAATAAGAGATAAATAAAAATTGTACTTTTATTTAAACTAATTAAATAATTTGATTTGATTTGAATGATCGACCATTCTGACACTATTGTGATAGCAGACTCAAGCCCTTGTTGTTATGTGGGACACGTCTCTCAACATTGTAGAAATAAGACTCAACCGAGCCGTCGAGCGTAGAGTTAGTAGGTACGTAATTCATGTGTTACATATTTAATTATTTGTCGTTAAAATACGTAATATTATGCTGTTCATCATTTCTTTAACGATAAGCTTATTTTGTTAGTTAGTAATTTTTGTTAAGTATATTAAGGTATTTAACTAAACTAAAATATTATAAAAAGAAAAGATTAGTTTTTTTGTATGTTTGTTTGTTTGTTCTGATTTAACTCAAGATCTACCTTTAAAAACCTACAAACAGGACGCGTAACTTATGCTATATTTTATCATGTTACACAATTTTTCAGTCATTTTTGAAATTTCAATAATAAGGCCTTTTGTACATATGAATGATGCAATTTACAGGTAGGCGTTTGTGGTGAGACCGAACGAAACTTTTTATACTGAAGCAAAGCGAAGACGGGCGTCTAGTTATAAATATAACTTTGTAAATTTAATGGGTATCACGTACCTATCGTAATTTCATAAATCTATGTCCAATCCACGCGTTTTAATTATGTAACTTTATCCCTTAAATATACCATAGATAGTCACCTGAATCAATCAAGTTCGCTGTTTAATTACTAACAATAATCACAGTCCTTGACAAGTAGACCGTACCGCGACATCGCTAACTAAACAGCAATACTAAAATGTATTACAACATTATTATATTATGCTATATAATATAACCTAGAACATTTAAAGATAGGAACATGTTTATTAAATAAATAGCCTTGATTTATACATATGTAACTGTATAATAATGTAATAGATAGCATATTTTCACGTCCGCACTATCGCAGTGTCTCAGTTTTTGACCAGTATATGTTTATTTATTTATTTATTTATTAAACTTCATGCACATAGGTACAGAGGCGGACTTAATGCTATGAGCATTCGCTACCAGTCAACCTTAGGTGATGCAGAGATAAGCAAAGTAGGTGCAGTTATTGAAGCAGAATGATACAAATCTAAAATAGTTATGATCTAAATTGTTGCCAATGACATACGAAATAGAGACGTGGGGGTCTTGTTAGAAGGCTCAAAGTTATTCAGAGGGTGATGGACAGGACTATATGTCTGGGCGATGAAATCCGCAGGAGAATCAAAGCGAATGATGTAACTCGAAGAATCGCCTTACTAAAGTGACAATTTGCAAGACACATAACGGAAGATTTATATTACACCGGTTCGTGTACGTTCCGTACGTTAGTAAACGGGTCCGGACGGTACATGGTTCATGACTGTGTAACATAAACTGCATTATACAAAATGTATTTAACGTTTTAAATCAGTGCCCGAGTTATGGCCACGCACGGTCCGGTCTAATATAAATCTTCCTTAGCTTACAGACTTGATAGTCATTATTAGCTGATAATGGCGACCACGCACTGGAAGATAACATAGGTAGACCTCATAAGGTAAACCAACGACCTGATTAGGTTGACGGACAACCGATGGATGACGGTGGTTCACGATCAGTCAAAGTGACTTTGCTTGTGGATCATCCAGCACCGGACGTGACTGAAAAATAATGACACATTTCACGAAATTAGCCTGTTTTGCCTATGACTTATATACACTTACGGCATTTTTACTTAGTATTGTTAGGCTATTCGAGGACAAAGACATAATAATTGTTACGTAAGATAAAGCGAAAGCCACATGTAACAATAGTAAATGAAAGATAAATAAATCAGCTGCGGTCTGCGGTTAACCGAAAGGTTAATATTTCTTGTAGTCTAGTAATTTTATACTGCACTGCATTGTATTAAAGAAATTAGGTCATTATGTTTAATTTACCTATAGAATAGAAGTAAAGAAAAAAGAAAGAAAATAGGTACATTTATTTGACACAGGCAAAAAAAAGACAAATTTACACAAGATAAAAGAAAATTTGTTTGTTAAAAAGCGGAAGAATTTGTTTGTTTGTTTAAACGGGCTAATCTCTGCAACTACCAGTCGAATTTGAAAAAATATTTTTGAGTAGGGTAGCCCAGTTCCCGAGGAAGGTTATAAGTAAGCTATGTAGAACCACACTACTGGCGACGGGAGCAGAGTAGAGTAAGCAAAGACCCGGGTAAAACGTGACACGGAAAGCTAGTAACTAGTCAATATTTATGTAGGAGTATAGAAAGACAATATACAAGGAACGTCAATAATAATCAAACACTAAAATATAAATCAATTTAAAAATTGAATATACCTCCGTACCAACAGACTTTTATAACTTTGTGTCAGCACTTGTCGTTTCTTCGCTTCTTACCATGATAACAATGAGGGTTCTTAGGACAATTTTTGCCGCTAGTTGGCGCCACTTAGATGAAAGGTATCATTCACAAAAATTCAAAATTCATTCAAAGTTTGAAATCAATAGAATCGTTCACGGTTACCTGATCCATCAAAGGTTAAAAGCTCTTTAACAGGTGCCTGGACCTGACGCCTCGGTCCTGCCACCTCGTGGACATATAATGGTGTCACTCTATATGTCCACTATTTAGACAGGGTGCAGCCATTTTAGTAGAGAAATGCAAACAAAAATTTTTCGATAATAGTCTTGCTGACATCCATTTGCAAAATTTTTCACCATCTCTTGTATACAGTATGATAGATATATTGTTTCCAGCTAGGCAAGATTTAGATGTATCTAAAAGGCGCCATTATGACTGACCTTTTACAAAATCTACACTTACGCCACGCTCTATTAAACATTCAATACTGGGTCCAAAATAAAATAATATATTTTCAGGACTAAATAATAATAGGTACTAAGGAATAAAACCGCATCTGTCAAAAATAACTTTTATAGTGGTATGCCTCTCCAAAATTCATGCTATGCGTATTCTATTCATAATTATTATATTTTATTTATTATTGATATTTTAAGTAGATCTTATTTTCTTTGAATATGAATAGGCTAGATCGACCGCGAAAGTATTTGCCCAAAAGGAGACTTGTCCTAATTATCGCGCTTATCAGGCGACAAAACAACAAAAAGGTAATATTTAGTACACAAGTAACACTGCTGATTAAAAAAATCTTAAATAAGTTCTAGGACTGTCTCTGTATTCCATAACATCATACCACCCTTTCTAAATCCCTTTTCATGAGATGACTAAGAGTGGAATGTTGAAGTATTGTGCAAATAACTGCGACAATAAGACCACTTAGTGACCTAATTGCTTGTGCTAAATGGCCTATTGACTTAGAATCTCTATTTTCTTACAACTTTATTTTCGTTACGGTAGATCCACGCTGATTTTCACAATTTGCACAAATAGGCTGGATCGACTGAGGAAGTACTGCACTCTCATAGAAGATCGTAAGAATAAGTTCGGTGAATGAGAGCGCCGGGATTTTAATTTCCTCCTTTCATTTTTCCTCACCTCCCTCAATCCCTACTCCTACCCCACTCACAGTAGACAGCGGCTTCGCAGAGTCTCTGCATTGCAGAATAATGCCAGGTAATCTGAGTCGTCCATGAGCGACAGTTACCACTTACCATCACGTGGGCTGTTTGCTTGTCTGCCAACGTTAATAATAAAAAAAACTGATATATATTTCAATATTTATTTATTTATAATATTTGATATTTATTTCAACAAGATACTTTGTAGGTTATTTTGTAGAGATATTCCTAGTATTAGCTCGAAGTCAGAATTTGTATCGAGTACATGGCATCAGGCTCGCCACCTGCCATACGAATAGCTGAGGAAATGTGGCTATTTACCTCTGCTTACCTCTTTAGGGAAAACCAAAGTGGTGCTATTATAATCGATCCATCCCAGCTCCTCGAGAAAAACCTGCAGACTCTTGATGTCTCCGGCGATCTCGTGGAGTGAATCCGGGTCACCGAAGTATTTTTCCCTGTATGTGGCGACCTCAGGACAGTGTAGGATAGGTGTTCAGGATTGTTCCTTTTATACTAAGGGCAAGATTCACAGACCGCACTTTGACTTTACTTTGATGCAAAGATCTACTTTGTACCAAAAATATGTTTGAATATGAAGTTAAAAGTAATCTTCGGCAATACAAAGCTTACTTTGCGAAGGTGCCTTTGCTGTAAAGTAAAGTCACGATTGTGAATCTGGGCCTAAGAAACATATTTTTGGTACATAGTAGATCTTTGCATCAAAGTAAAGTCAAAGTGCGGTCTGTGAATCTTGCCCTAAGAAAAAAGGTTATTTTTTCCTCAAATAAAAAATAACTAATATAGCATAGATTTTTGACCAGAATATCGAACTTTTTTGGTCCTGAACGGCTAAAAATCATTGTATTTCATCTGACCTTGACCTTCTTACAGCTACTATGGGCATTATGTGTATTGTGTAAAACCTATCTTATAACGTATAACTGTGTGTATGAATGAATAAAACATTTTTTTTATTTGCAAAAAAAACACTCAAAATATTAATCAAACAAAATTGTATCCCAAAAAAATCAAACCCAGAACCTTTTATATGGCACGCACTGCGCTATCAATAACTAACTGACGTCAGTAACGGTGTTATAATGTTAGCAATAAGTAAATACATTATTTTATACTCGTAATACCAGGAAAACTTGAATAAATAAATTACGTGGATTCTCCCAGTAATGGATGACGTAGTCCACTGGGCAGGTATAATATGTCAGTGACATAACGGTAAAGCGATCGACTGCTAATTCAATGGTCGCGGATTCGATTCCTTTTATTCATCCCATTAGACAGTTTAAGTTCAGTGCCTGTAAAGTGTGTTTGTAAAATTATTTTACACTAGCTGTATTTTACGGCTTCGCCCGCGCATAAAATATGTCATAGAGACCATAGAACGCCATTTGCTGCGATCCAAACATACCTCCTTTTCTTCTTCAACGTTAATTAATCTTTTCATACACACGTCGGTTACGGGTGCTAGTAATTGTGCCCTTTGTCAACACATCACTTATTTGGTCCGCGTATGTTCGTCTAGGGCGATCCCTACCAAAATTATTTTCTAGTTTAAAAAATGATCGAGTGATCAACGGTCTTCTCAAAGCGATGATGTGTTATAATTGTTAACTCATACAAAAAAATTGTAAATATCTGGCGATTGAAAAGAGTGGCGTGAGTTTCTTGCCAGTTCTTCTCACAGCTCTACCTCGTCAGTGAACTGGCTGTAGGTTAATTAGCTGACTTCATGTAATTTGACTTTTCATAAGTATCTATGATCAAAATGAAATAAATACTTTGACTTTGACTTTGACTATGACTTCGACTAGGGGTATACCTACGTACTAAATATCACCTTATTAATCACCAATGTGCGTGCCAAATGTGATGACTATACTAAAATCCCTTTTAAAAATGCCTGTTGATTTCGTGCCATATTGTTTGGTATGACTTATATAAATGTAATGGTAGTTCGTATCAAATTACGCTAAGAACCCAATGGAAAATAATAATAAAAACCTATTTATAAAACTTTCGCACTTCTATACCATCAGGCTTAACCTGTCAGAAATAAGACTATAATAATATGTATAATAATTTTATAGATAGTAGATCCACGCTGATTTCAGCATGAATGGGCCGGATCGTCCGGGAAAGTACTACCCTCTCATAGAAGATCGACTTAAGAGTAGTAGTATCCGTGCTACTGCGTTTCGTTCGGTGAGTGAGAGTGCCGGAGGCCCAATTTCCCCCCTTTCCTCTTTCCTCACCTCCCTCATTCCCTTCCCCTAACCCCATTCCCAGCCGCCATAGTGGAGGTCACCATACTAGCAGTTTAAGACGATGACTTTTGGTATAGTGGCCACCACTTCTGGATTCCACTGACTGCTTACCATCAGGCGGGGGTGGAGTCACTTTGGTAGGCGATAATAAAAAAATAAAAAAAAAAAACTAATAAATAAAGCGGCAGTTTGTTTCTATGTTTATTTGTTTGGTTTTTTTTTCTAAACATGCTATAAAACATCATGCTACTGGCGACGGGTTCAGAGCAGTAACCAAAGATATGACTTATCGCCGGTGAAACCGCGCCGCGGCTAGTTAATATATAAAGCAGGTAAGTTTGATTGTTTGAGCGCGCTAATCTCTGGAACTACTAGTCAAATTTGAATAATTGTTTTTGAGTATGATAGCTCAAGGCTATAGGTTAGGTTTGGCATTTTAGGTTATAGATTAGGTATGTAATATCATGCTATTGGCGACGGGAGCAGAGCAGCAACTAAAGACTTAACGTAGGTGAAACCGCTGCGGCTAGATAGTGGTCTAATATAACTAAAAATAATCTTATATTCGGATGCAAAACAGAACAATTGGTAATTTGTTAAAACTGTTGCTATATTATATGCACTTTCTTTTCGTTCTAAATTACCTTAAACATTACTTACAGTAAAGAACAGTGAGGTAATTTGTACTTTTAATACGTCTGAAACTGCAAAGCCATTTGCTCAGATCAATGCTAGGTAGGCGAAGTACCTACTTCCTTGCGTGTTTTCTCTACTAAACAATAAACTGCCTACCACCCATCATTAACCCACCTTGCTAAAGATTGCATAATTGCATTTCTCATTACGTTTTTTTAACAAAAAACGATTCATCTGTTTAATTACGCAATGACATTTAAGTAATTAATCGATTAGAAAAAACTAAAATTATGATATTTCTATATGACTTGAACAATTAAAATGTAATTATTAGATAATTAATATTAGGTAAAAATGTTTATATTAAAAAATTCTACGATTGTGAAATAAAATCATTTTTAACATTAGTAAATTAAGTCATTACCAAATGGTACTTTATAACTTGTTACAATGTCTACAATAACGCAGTAACTGCATAATATAATTTATTAGAAAATGTACTTGACTTTTTAACTTAAGATGTGTTTTGACGAAAACATAGATTCCTACATACTTTGGTCTCTGTTTCATGTGTTGTTTGGATCAATATACCTATCTCTTGACACATACCAAAGTTATTAACATTTTAATTTGCACTTTGTAACATATAAAATATTATTATTGTTTATGATATTTAAATAATATTAAGTTTAAAATTAGTTATTTGTCTGACTCTGTGGTTCGGTGGTACTATAGACGGCTGCCACGCTACCGCTCAGTGCAAATATTTGTGTGCATGAACATGACTATTTGCATTGGTCTGGGTGTTTCTATGTACAATATGTATGTATTTACAAAAAAAAGTATTTACGTATGTATATCCATATTTCTAGAACCCATAACACAAGCTATAATATATGCTAACTTTGGGTCTAGATGGCGTTGTGTGTGGTTGGCGTGATATTATTAGTTATTATTATATAGACATAGTATTTGTCCAATATGAAGCTTTATTATAATCTCAAAAATGCAAAATGTACACTACTGTTTTCACCAAAACACCTTTAGCAAGAAATACATTTTACATTACAAAAATTAAAAATAACTTAGTTAATCCTTTTCGAGACAGCAAACGTTTATAGCGGTGATGAAATAAAACATCTATTGTGTCTACAGTAGTGTCCATGAAAGGGTTACAAAAGACTCCATTTGCAGTAAAATTTATTGGAATCAGAACACCGGGATTCACCCGTACCGTCTACTGAATCATTGTGACATTAAATACAGGTAAAATTAAAGTGTCAATACTTATATGAATCATCATTATCCTCCACAACTTTTCCTTCTTCAGACTTGTCTAGCTAGTTTCTTGAATATTCTGTATTTCACATGAAATTGGTGTGATGTTGTTGCAACAACGAATCGACCGGGGAAGTACTACCCTCTCATAGAAGATTGCCTTAAGAGTTATAGTATCCGTACTATTGCGGTTCGTTCGGTGAGTGAGAAAGCCCGAGGTCCAATTTCTCCCCATTCCTCTTTCCTCATACTTATTTGTTTTTATTTAATCAACTTCACACATATAATATGTAATGGCGGACTTAATGCCTGCATTTTCTACCAGTCTACCATAGAGTGATGAGATAAGTTACGGTTATGTTTACCAGGTAACTGTAATTTATAAAAAATACCATTTACTTTACCATTTAGATGGATCGTATGCTTGATTGCTACTAATATAGTTGTATGTAAACCTAAACTGCATACCCATAAGATAAACAAGAAAAATATATTAATTAAAAAACAAAAAACAGCCTAAAACAAACTAAAAAGAATAAAAACTCAATTTTTTTTCGTGCCAGTGAAATTTTATATATCCTATGTCACCCCCACATACAATACGAATCTAATGACACCTCATATGTTTAAATTCATCAAGCCATTTAGACTGAAGAGCGTGCCACAAAAATAGACATACATACGCTCGAAAAACATTACCCACTTTGAATTCGGCAGTCGGGCAAAGCGTGATTCAAACACTTTCAATATGACATTTCAAATAAGGCTTTACTGGTGACGTAATTAATGACGTATTTAATTAGATCTATAATTATCACACGTTCTCGAAGTACTTACCCGGCTCTAATAAACGTTATATTTTGAGAATTTAGTTTGTCATGAATATTTTGACATTGTAAAATGTTTTATACCGCAATTCAATAACCGGTAGACTGGTTGAGAATGCCTCTGGCTTTAAGTCCGTCTTTGTGCATGCATATTTTGTGCAAAATTTAATAAAAGTTTAAAACTATGGCTTTGTCACATGACGGTCACCCATCTATTAGCTAGGCGCAACTAAAAGTGCTTAACCTCAAATACATCAAGCAACTGCTTTCTTTAAAAAACCATTTATATATATATATATATATATCAAACAGCTGCTGATAACCAGAAATAACGGCTCCAGAAACAAATTTAAAAAATACGGTCACCCATCTACAGTTTGACCGATACAAGTGTGCTTATCCTTACAAAAATAATTGCATAAATATCATCATCATTATATCAGCCGACGTCCACTGCTGGACAAAGGCTTCCCCTAATTTTCGCCACCGTGGTCGGTCGTTCGCCGCCCTCATCCATCGGTTGCCCGCTTATAAGGTCGTCAGTCCACCTTGCGGACTAATGCGAAAGTTTGTGTGTGTGTGCCTAAACGGCTGCACCAATTTTGATTTCGATGAAAATTGGTATGTATATAGATGCGGTGCCGGAGACGGACATAGGATACTTTTTATCCCGAAAATCGATCTGGTTCCTGGGTTACATTAATTAAACGCATACCATTTTCCACGCGGGCGAAGCCGCAGGGCGCGGATAGTAACTAATAATTTGCGTACATAAAACTGATAAAAAAATATATACGGTCGACTTGAAAAACCTCCTCCTTTTTTTTAAAGTCGGTTAAAAATTCAGGTTTACATGAATCATGTTAGTCGACTTTCATTCGGTTTTTCCTGTAATTAGTCTTGTTGTGTCTTCCATGTATTTGAACACCTGGGTTTCTCCTAAACTATACCCTTATTAGTATGAAATTTTACATTCTAAAACCCATAACACAATCTATAGTATGTTTACTTTGAGTCTAGATGGGGATTTTTGTAGTTACTGTGATATATTTATAATGATACTAGCGGCCCGCCCCGGCTTCGCACGGGTGAACATTTTGTTAAACATTTTGGGATAAATAAAGATTATTTTGTAGGGGAATATAGAAAAGTGTTTTTTTCAGTCAATTTTCAATTTTTCTGTCAGTAAGAACCATCCTCGTACTTCAAGGAATATTATAAAAAAGAATTAGCGAAATCGGTTCAGCTGCTCTCGAGATTTGCGCTTAGCAACACATTCAGCGATTCATTTTTATATTATAGTTATTTAAAATAATCACTCTCTTTGGGTTTTGAAATATCTACAATGGTTGGATCAAATTCCATGCTTAGGTTTCAAGTTCGATGCTTGGTTTGGGTAAAGTTTTTGGTAACATTTTATTTTAACTTCATAGCCTACCTCGCTAACAAATAGAAACTGACGCGATTTTCATAAAAAAAAAATATTGATGAATGAGATGTAAAAATCTGCACTAATATATTATAAAGCGGAAGAGTTTGTTTGTTTGAACGTGTTAATCTCTGGAACTACAAGCGTATGATAGCCCAGTTTTCGATGCTATGTAACATCATGCTACTGGCGACGGGAGCAAAGTACTAAGCAAAGACGCGGGTGAAACCGCGCCGCGGAAATCTTGTATATAGATATATGTACCTGCATTTTTGTTACTCTATCAAACGAAAACTGTTTAACAAATTTAGATGAAACTTGTACACACATATAAATAGACTATGCGCCTAATTAAAGCTAAATTATGATATGTTTTATCGAGGCAATACATTTTACGGTAAAATACCTAAATTATGGATGTTTAATTTACAAAATAACTAATCTATACATTATTACTTGAAAGCAAAATCTTTCTACTTCCCTTTTTATAAAAATAGTGCGAACGGAGGAGTATGATATTTCACACACTTAAAGTTTATATAAAGAAAGATTGCAATATGATAACATTTTTTTTAATTATGCATAAAGAATTTAAATAAAAAAATATTAAGGTCGAATTGCGACCACTACGCGATCACTAATTCTTTTAATTTCTTTATTTATCCTCAAGTTTTTCCTCTAAAGTATAACAAACTCTTTACCGATATGTATCTGAGAATTTCCAGTCCTGTAGTTAAATAAGTCTAAGTCTTTAGTGGCTTAAAAAGTCCTATCCTTAACCCAGGTACCAGCCTAGAAAATATATATAATTAATAATAATTATATATGTATATTTGTCATCCTGAAGATATAAAATAGCTGGATATTATTTTCTTAAAGTCCCTTTCTCACTCTCTCCTAAAACCTACATGACTCATCAAAAAATATTTTAAAAATAAAAAAATAAAATATAATAATTAACCTCATTACAAAACCTGTATCGATTAATAAAAAAAAACTGGTTCAAATATCGATATCGTCACTCGGTATGGATATCGATTCAAATGTTTTTGACGCATGCGGAGTAAACGCAGCTGTAGTACAAATATCATCTGTTGAATAAGCCAGCTTCAGTCAGCCATTGCCGTGTGTCGTGTTAAGGCGTCCACGCTAAATTTAATTTAATTTTACTTGTGTTCTGTTTTGAAACCGCGAAACCGTAAGTAAATAAACAAAATAATAATTTAAATTAAGAATACGTTCGATGTGCGCGTCTAGTGATATTCGTTCGATTATGAAATTCGAAATTGGAGTAGTGTTGTGAATAAACAAAATAAACAAATAGCAGTTTGCCTTCGATATCGTGATTACTCGATATCAATGTGATTTACTTTTGTAATAGTTCCGACTCCGGTAAAGCCTAGGTCAGATATTGACCTAGTACGTAATGTACCTATAGATGTTATTTAAATTACTTGTGGAGGCAAAATAATTTCAAATTTCAGGGTAATCTATTTAACCATTATGCTTTACATTTTCATTTAACAATTAGATAATTTTAATATAGATATGGTATTCAAAATTACACTAAAACTTAAAAGCTTAAAAAAGTTACATTAGAGTAGATATTTCCTGCTCAAAAAAATTAACGCTGTGTGTTTTTTAATTTAACCATGCAAGTCTAAATTAATTTTCTACATATAATATTCTTTTAATGTTAGTAATTTAGGTACTCAAAAATAAACAAAACAATAAACAAAATAACAAAAAATAAACAAAAGAAAGATTTTCACATAGTAGCAAATCCAAGTTTTGGACTCTCACTAATTAATAGATAAAAGTAATACAAAATCGTTGTTTTCTTCATTAGTTTCGATACGGTTTTTATTATCATTCAGAGAATTTATGTCTGTAAGTTCATACGTTAAATGTAACATACTTGTACGTTAGAAACAAATAGTATACTTCTGCAAAGATGTGACAAGTAAGTAGCAAATCGTTAGTTTCTTCAAAAAGGATACGTGAATTTTAAAGAAAGAATAAGAAAGAAAGAAAATATATTTATTTACCCAGATTTGCCCAGAGGCAAAACATAAAAATTACAAAAAACAAGAAAAATATACATACTAAAAAATTTTGTTTTCTTTTTTGGTACTCATTTTATTGTGATAAGTTTAGCATTTTGAATATTTTAAGTTCGATGTGGTTGCCTTTAAATTAAGAAAGCACCACGCATGCATTTACTATATTTTTGTTACTTTTTTAAATGAAGTGTTTTTCTTGTTGGTAATCCTAATAAATAAATAAATGATTGTTAGGTTTTACTACAAGATGTTTGCACGCTACATCTGTGGAGTAAATTTTCACTATTATATTTATCAAATATAATAGTAAAACATTCTAATACGTCATATAAGAATGTATCCGTTTTTTAATATTTGCCTTGTAAACACATCGTTGCTTATACTCGTAGATATAAAAATTACAAATAGTTATTTGTTGTTAAACGAAAATCACTGTTCGAATAATTAACAGGTACCGTCAGTACTAGTTAAAGTTTTTAGGCACAAGTACATTGCATTATGCCTTTGTTTTTTTTTTAGTTAGGAGTTATCAGTTTATGCTAACGCTTACAAAATATCGTAGCATAGAATATTCATTCTTGCACTCCACATTTTACAAAACTAATAACAGAGCAGTACAAAATTAAGTAGTGACAATGGACGGTCTTATCTATAAAAGTATGTCATTACTTAGTTTATGATATAAATAAACAAAAGTTTTTCATACTAGCTGAAACCTATCATAACTATAGCTGTTTTTTAAAAAGACTAAGGCTAATAGGGTGGTTTTTGGACCAGAATACGCAGAATATGAAACGGGTAGAAGAACCGTGTGTGTCGTAAGAGGCAAAGAATATATCAATAACAGGTAACGAGCGTCACTCAAATAATTACTTTACTGCTAAACGTGGTGGTTACGGCAAACTCTTTTAGGCTTATGTCTAATAGAAGACGGCCTTAGGTCGATAGATCGTACAGATAAATAATGCCTTATTAACAGGACAGTTAAGCACATTGTTCTATAAATATCTTGTGTAGTATTGTTGTTGTTTCTGTAAGTAGTACGTTTCCTTGCCAAAAAAGTATTACTGCATACAACTGCTGACAACACTGCAACTGATGATTATGACTGCACCGTTGGTCTAGTGGTTAGTGTAACTGATTGCAACGCCGGTTGTCATGGGTTCGATTCCCATGGAAGGCAAAAAAAAAGTATGTATATTATTATATTTCAGTTATCTAGTACCCATAACACAAGCTCTGCTTAGCTTGGGATTAGATGACAGTGTGTGATAGTGTCCAAATTTTTTTTTTTTTTTTTTATATTATAACCTACCAAAGTGACTCCACCCCGCCTGATGGTAAGCAGTCAGTGGAATCCAGAAGTGGCGGCCACTATACCAAAAGCCATCGTCTTAAACTGCTGGTATGGTGGCCCCCACTATGACGGCTGGGAATGGGGTTAAGGGAAGGGAATGAGGGAGGTGAGTAAAGAGGAAAGGGGGGAAATCGGGCCTCCGGCGCTCATACCACATATTATTATTATTATTATAATTATGATAAAAAATAACAATTTCAATTGAATATACACTATAGATAAACATAATGCACTGTCATAATAAAATGAAATAAATATTTTAGATAACGCTATATACTTTTTTACCTCACTTACACTTTTTGCTAAATATGTTTTCTGACCGTACTTATACCGACTAAAGGACACGCGTCGAGGCGTTCACTTTTGCAGCAAGGACGTTAGGTACTCGACTTAGAACTATTAGTTATTATTATGCTGGCTGTACTTAGTGAAGGGGACTACTATTTTGTTTAGTGTTGTCCAAAATTTTAACTGTTTTTAACACTTTGTATAATATTACTAACATTGACTGATATAATAAAAAATAATAATACCAGCCTGTTTACTGTCCCACTGCAGAGCAAAGGCCTCTTCTCATGCAGAGAAGGTTTAATCACCACGCTTGCTCAAGGCGGTCCAGGTTTCCTCACGATGTATTGCTTCACCGTCACTCAGAAATGTCTAAGATAAACTTAGAAAGTACATATGATTTAAAAAATCACATTGGTATTTGCCCGGATTCGAACCCACTACCTCGTGTTTACGAAGAGGGTGCCTTATCCACTGGACCATTTCGTTAGGTCAAAAAAATGTCCGAAATCGCCAATCCGCATTATGCAAGCGTGGCGATTAATGTTTGTGCCTTTTCTACTTGTATATGAGAAGAGGCTTTTCCCTACAGTAGGATAAAAACGGCCTGGTACAATGATAATGAAAATAATATTTGTCAATTTAATAAATGTCCTAGTTTTACATAACAAAGGGTCGACGCAATGCTTTTTCGTTCTATCTTTATGCAATCCAGCCATATTATCTCTGGTCTCTCCATCCATCTCTCTACACATTAAAGCCATGATATCTCACGATAATTATATCGTTTCATGTCGCTTTCACTCCCAGTTTCTTAAAGGCTGATCAACGAAAAATTAACTGACCACCCGTTAAATCTTTGTGAAGTACCAGTTGGGTCGCTAAAAGCATGAATAATTTTATTAATAATAATAATAATAATGCCACAAAAACCACACAACGCCATTTAGACCCAAAGTAAGCATATATTAATAGCTTGTGTTATGGGTTCTAGAATGCGGATAAACATACATGTATATACATTTTTTGTAACATACATATTATACATAGAAACACCCAGACCAATGCAAATAGCCATGTTCATGCACACAAATATTTGCAATGAGCGGGAATCGAACCCGCGACCTCAGCGTGGCAGTCCATATACAGTACAACCGAACCACAGAGGTTGTCAATTAGTTTTATTTGGTATAATTAGTAACTTTTAGGTGCTTCACATGAGATTTAACAGGTTTATTAATTAATTATTAATTAGTTTTATTTAATTTTTCGTTGATCAGCCTTTCAGAAACTTGGGACGAATTTTTCACAACTCATTTAAGCATCACTCATATATGTGCTCTAATTTCATAAAAGTAATTTGTGTTCAACAAATATAAATAGTGATTTATGAATAATAAAACCACTATACAAGAAGGTTAACATAATTTAATTATAATATTATAAAACCTACAAAATAATAAAAATAATAGTACAGAAGCCATTAAGGTATTAATTTGCATAATAACGATAATCAATGTAACATTGTGTTTATATATAAAGGTAACAAAAAAACTTTACGCAGAAAAAATTATGACACGAGCTATTCTTAGGGTTCCTTAAACATTTTCTTTATAGAAATACTTACGACACGCTATGACTTCGCATGAATATACAATGTATGCAATGTATGTCGGTTTGGCCCGCGTTAAGTAAGTGATGTCCCATAGCCTTTAACCTTAATCAAGACTATCAAACGCAAAAGGAATAATTTAAATCCAACTGGTAGTTTCAGAGATTAGCGCATACAAACAAACATACAAACTCTTCTGTTATAAATAAATAATATGGATATAAACTTGAGCGAAGGAATTCTCTATATGATAATGAAAATCGTTAAATCTATTCAAAATAGTTTAGAAGAAGTTAATAGAGGAACAGTTAGAAGATAAAAGCAACTTTGCTTTAAACAATTTAGAGGTTAGATCTTATCGTAAGGCGATAACTGTGTTTCAAAGGAAAATAGAATAATAATTAATTTGAATAAAAAAACTAAAACCGACATTAAAAAGACACAGCTCAAGTTAGCGAATAAGCTCTCATCACTTTTATTCATTTAATTATTTGATACCCAGTACTGACGTCTCAGGTACTGAGAACTGTAGGTTTGACAGTGAGACTGTAAGGTCCACATTATGTTATAAGTCAGTCTTATAAAGATGCTATTCTCATTCTGCAACTCACGCAGAGCACACGACCTCTGTAATATTAAAATAAAGTTTTTAAAAACTTGTTTAAACGCCGTTATTAGTTGACTACCTATATGTACAAACTTAAGCAAAAACTAAAAGTAGAATTTCTCAATATGACTTGAACAAACCAAAACATAATCTACGTATATTTTGTTGTGTTATTTTTTTCAAAAAGCGCTGAACCAATTGCTATCTAATTTTTAAGAGACTACTGACCTGCCTCACAAAAAAAAGAATCATTGAAATCCATTCATTTGGCGAAGTAATCGCGTAATAAACATACAAAAAAGAAACATACGATCCGAATTCAGAACCTTCTCCTTGAATTGGATTAAGAACTAATACGTCGCTGACTGTAAAGTGGTTAAAAATATAATGGGAGTAGGAAAAATAAATTGAAAAGGTAGTTAAATGTTTCGAAGTAATTCATCGAACAAAATTATCCTTGTATTCTATAAGTACTAAATAAGCCGTAGTTACTAGTATAAAAGGCGTTTTAAAAGACTAACAGCCAGTTTCTGAAAGGCTGATTAACGAAAAACTAACTAATCACTTGTTAAATCTCATGTGAAGTACTCGTACCTAAAAGCACGGTAGGTGTTAATCTTAAAGACACCAGACTACTCGCTATCTATAATTGTGAGGACATCTTAATGCCATAAACAGTCTAAAAATTCAAACTACAATGCCATTCTCATACCTGATGCCGTATTCTTTACCGTTTTTAATTTATTCAACCATTTATCTCAGCATACTTGATGCCGATTCCAATGTCAATACAATCTTAAGGCTTTATCATTACACCAGCCAGGAAAGGGCCTTTTATCTCATCGTCATAGCTATAATCGCCGTAGGCTGTTTTTATTTTATTAAAATACGGAACCACTTTCGTTTAAGAAACAATATAGCCGTTTTTCTTATCATTAGCAAAGCGGTATGTTTCCATGCAGTTGAATCATAGACAATTGACGTCTATTATTGTCTGTAATTAAGCATTAGGCTACAGATAATAAATAGTTATGTCAAATTTAAATTGCAGCTTAAGAAGTTAGATTAAAATCACAGATATAATTAGTGTATTCCTTTGGTGAGTACTTTAGATGAAAGCCGCCTATCGCCGGACAAATATCTAGACATATTTGCAACGGCTTTTGCCAATAATGCCAGGCTTGACAGGCGGATTCATTAAATTGACGATCGTATAAGCAAATTTATCACAGGCTGCTATCGTGTGTATGTGCTCTCCAATACATGGTCATTCAATTATAGACCAGAAATTGCATCACTTAACTAATCTATCGCTCAGCGACCACTTATCCACTAACTAGTTTGTGCCTAATCAAATATCGATTAACGATGCTTTTACTTAGCTACTCAATATCTTCTGATTGTTGACCTATAAAGAAATTGACCGTAACAAAGCGTTTGATACTTTACTCATCCAAAAACAACTTATTTTCTAATAATTTGACAGATTTATTATGCGACGAAATGACGAAAGAAATTTCAATGTTTCATAAGCAAACTCATGTTAAATCCAGTTTAAAGTAAAAGTTTTATAACAACCATTTTGTTTATTGATGCTCTTTATTTTTCTTACATTGTGACATAATAACCCATGCAACTTACATAGTGTGTTTCTGCTATTGTTACGTAACTCTTGTAATATTATGAATATACAAACAGGTCCTATAATAGTACCCTGTGGTACGACCCTGTAATAAAACTCTAAATGCTATTATTTACTGCATACATTCTTGAAAGAAAAACAAGGATTGCTTTCGTTATCATAAGTTTAAACTTGTCTTTTTGATGCAGTGCATCTTTTTTTTCCTGTTCTGGTTCCATTTCAGTGCAAAATGATTTCTTGTCATTGTAATAGATTTTGCCAAAAAAAATAGATTTATAGTGGTCTTTCCTGACGCAAATACTTCTTCAGAATGCTCTCGTTAATGATACTATTGCCACCTTCAACTGCTGTTATTATCTTTTCAACTAAATCACATCATATTAAACTAGATGCCAGATTTCGATCATAACATTTCAGTTTTGATTCTTCTAACCAAAGCATTTTTAATATTAACCATATCAGTTGCTCGGAGCCGCCAATAATAAGATTCGTTCAAGTCATCCTGGCTAAAGGTATGAAGAATCAGTCTGGATGACAATCGAGAACCTTCTATAGAATACTCTATTCTATTATTGTAAAGTATTATAATTAATATGACCTTATTCCTTCAATAGCCTAACTAGAGGTCTCAATATTCCCAGCATCAATTACCGTAACAATGTAAAACCGGAAACTAAAAACCGCACTATATTACTAATAGGAAGTGGACCTTGGCTTGACCTCTACTTTCATATGTAGGTAAACGAACCGTAATTAAGGTTGTTTATCAAAATGCCGGTAGCTACCGGTTTTCTGGTATAGTTATGGTATTACTATATTTTATTTGGGTTCCATTGTTTTATCTAAATAGTATAAAACAATGTCGCTGTAAGTCGAATTGGCCGAGTGGATAAGGCATCCGCTTCGTAATCACAAGGTAGTGGGTTCGAATCCAGGCAAGTGCCATATGTGAGTTTGCAAATCTTATGTAGTTTCTTAGTCTATTTTGGACATTTCTGACTGACGGTGAAGGAAAACACGTGAGAAAACCTAGGCTTAAAAGTCTGAAATTGCCAATCCGCCTTGAGCAACTGGGTGATTAATGCTCATGCCTTCTCTATATGAGTCTCATTGTCATTCAAAGTATTTCTTCTGGAAGATTAATATTATGTATAATACAACATCATTCAATATACACTTGAACGAAGCTAGGAGTATTATTGTAGTACGTTAATTATGTTTATTTAAACAATAATGTAATGTATATCTCTCACTTGTTTTGTAATTATTATAAACATTATCGTACACTGCGCACAATAGCATAGCATCTTACCTAAAGGCTTATTTACATTGATACGGTAACTGGTGTCAGCACCATTGAATTTTAGCACTGGATTAGTACTGTATCAATATAAATGTTTTAAATCCAGTCCAGCATCGAGTGTATCAATGTAAACGTTCTCAATTCTAATGATGCTGGTGCTAGCTACTGGATCAATGTGAATCAGCCTTAAAGAGGTCTTGTTCTGCTATATTATCAACCGCCAGCAAGTCTTTTAAAAGTTTTCGAAACTCTTCTCTTTAACATAATATATATTAAAAACCGTGCCTCGGTCACCATTTTTATTCTCTCTCTAGTCGTTTCTTCTATAATGTTTTTAAGTAAATTGTTGTTGAAGGTGATTATTCTTACTACTTTCATTTTTAAAATTAGAAGTACATACGAAACTATTAATAAAGATCGTTTCTTTACAACTTATTTGATCAAAATCACTGCCATATTACAAAATACCTCCATACTAATGTCGCTTAATAAGGTTGTTTATCACAAAGTTCAAGCGGAAGTTTTATTATTACTGACGAAATGTATTATGAAGTAAATCAATATATAGTAGTAGGTTATCGCACCGAATAAATTAAAACATAATTTCGCTTAGATAACCCGAGAGGTCGTTAAATATTCACTCAGACAGTTTGATCGGGATTCACACGTACAACGGACGTATTCTAAACATTTAAATAAAACAAATTTAAAATTTAAAATACGAATTCTAGTAAACATGGCCGCTGTTAACGGAAAAGATTCGGAAACCGTCGTACCTCCTTCGTCTTTAATCAGAAGAGTCAGCTCAAGATCCATAAGGAATTCAATTTCTGAAGAAAAGGAAAATGGGGATGTTCCTGTGAAAGGGTCCTTTGTGAGCAAATATAAGAAAACACCTGAAGCTTTAAAAGGCTTTCATTTGACTGATGCTGAAAGTGAATTGGAAGTCCCTGGAACACCTATGACACCAAGAACATCGACTACTCCTGGTTTGTATATAGATAAGCTTATAAAACGCTTTACAATAATCGTAAATTAAGCTGTATTTGTATAACTTGTTTGTGATAATATTTTGCAAGCAAATTCTGTTTTTGAGAACTATTAATTAAGTTTGAATAATTTTGCAATTTCTATAACACTAACATAAGGAGATGAAACCAATATGTTTATTTCTTTAAAATATAACACTAACACACGACGAGATAATAAATAAATGAACACGTTTTTAACATAGCAAATTTAAATTTTATACAATTATATAAAACAGCAAATCGTTTTCATTGATACACTTTTCTGACTTTGAATTTTGAGGCACTTTAATAGAATGGGAGCAAAATTTGACCTTAGATATAATAACTGTATTTAATAACTATATTATTACAAACACGCAACTTTCCGGTTATATTTCAACATCAAATGTTTTTGTTATTAATTAGCACAAAAATTGCAATCTCACGATCTTGTTGCGTAATACTATTAAAGAACTATTAAAACATTTTAAATAACTTTACTATGATCTAAATTATATATAAAAGGGCTTCTAGTTATTCTATGACAGTCATTCTAACAATGACAGGTGGTATAGGCAGTAAAATGCCTTTGTCTGGTAAAATTTATCTCCCTTCTGTCATATCTTTCTTTATAACCGACTTCAAAAAAGGAGGAGGTTTCTCAATTCAACCTTATATAATTTTCTCTCTTTCTCTTCTTCCATAAATTTTTCTTCTCTCTCCTACAATTTTACATTCGTGGTTTGTTTAACAATATTTTTATCTTTTCAGGTCACGAGAACTGCACCTTCCATCATGACCTTGAGCTTGATCACAGGCCACCCACCAGGGAGGCGCTGCTGCCCGATATGGCTAACTCCTACAGACTTCTGCTGACGGGTAAGAGACTTATAAAAATAAAACAGTGCAGCAACGGAACATTTCATCTAAACTAAATAACGCAATTTAACAATTCGAGAAATGTCTTATAGTATACTTATACAATTCAACGAGGTATTAAAGTTTGAATTTATTAATGAATAATACAAGAAATAAAAAACATTATTACCTCCTGTGACGTTAGGGTTTTGACTGAAGGAGAATAGAAAAAAAAACAACGTTATTAAATTTGAATAAAAAAGAGAGAATTTAATACTGCTTTACTGTAAGCATTAACTTGACTGAATCTAAAGCAGTTCCTGAGCATCAATTACCACTTACACATCAAACTGACTCATTCGTTACCGTGCGCAGTAAAAAGAAATAAATTCATCAAAGTGCTCAGAAAGGTACCTAGAGGTTCTATTGTACTGACCTGCTGCTTATTTTCAGGTCTTGGAGAGGACCCACAGAGGGAAGGTTTACTCAAGACTCCAGAACGTGCCGCCAAAGCTATGCTGTTCTTCACAAAAGGATACGACCAGAGCCTTGAAGGTACGTAAATTGTTAATTTGCGTAAAATTTTGACAGATTCAAATTAAAAATCCCGGTTTCCTAAGAATCTTTTTCTTTACCGTGCGGCAGTATAAGCTTAGGAAGTACATATTAAATTAAATTTAAAAATCATTCCCATATTTTAAAACTTTAATAGAAAAATATTCTTTATTATTCGTTTATTAATATGTCTACTCTGTCTTATAAAAATCAGTCGGTGTTGTCTAAGTATGGTGTAAAGAGTTATTTATTTAAAGTAAGATTAATAGATTTACTAAATGTTTAATCTTCTATTACAGAAGTCCTTAACAACGCAATATTCGACGAAGATACTGATGAAATGGTGGTAGTCAAGGACATTGAAATGTTCTCCATGTGCGAGCATCACTTAGTACCATTCTACGGCAAGGTGTCCATTGGCTACCTTCCTCAGGGCAAAATTTTGGGGCTCAGCAAGCTGGCTAGGTAAGAAAATATCCTTGTTTTTATACTAACAAAAGTGAATACACTAACAGCTCTTTATCGCCACATACCAAAATACAAAAAACGGGCGGACAGTATATCGAAGTAAATTATGTATCACAAAAAATGCTGATAGCCTCCTTTAAAAGCTTACAATGTCAAGTGTCCCTCAAATTGATTGTATAATATTTATTTAATTGCTTACAACAATGGTACGATTCAAAATGACACATATTAGTGCATTATTTGAATGCCCATTATCACGTCTAGCGTTACTTATACTATTACATCTTTAGCTAGACCTAGTTAACGCTTCAAAGTCATTAGGTTTTTAATCTTTTAATCATGTAATTATAATCAGCTAGTCCATTATACTAATCTTTTAAACTAGTTTCTAAGAGTCAGGTGCAATGATGAGGGAATATAATTGCGTTTACATGTACACTTTCCTTAAATTGCCTTTGGTAACAGTTCTTAACAGGTTCCCTGTCCCATGTATCATAAAGGATTCATAACATTGAATTTCTATTGTATCTCTTATTGGACAGTGAATGGGTTAAGTTTGACTTTTCTAGACATAATCTAAAATAGATTCAGTAATAATGTGATTCTATTCACAAAATAATTTAACTTTACTGATTTTTTTTATATCGACTATCGTGCATTATTAAAACTAATTTATTGTATGTTTCACAAATACTTTTTGCTATAAAATGTATGTACTTTGTGTCCATCATGTGTATGTCTGTAGAGCCTTCTACAATATTTAACTATCTAAAGCATGATCAGAATATCTAATATATAAAATTCTCGTGTCACGGTGTACGTTATTGAACTCCTCTGACGAAACGGCTCGACCGATTTTCGTGAAATTTTGTATGTGTTGAGAATCGGACAACATCTATTTTTCATCTCCCTAAATGTTAAGGGTGGTCTGAAAAGGGATGAAAACGATTGTATGAAACTTCTTTTTAGTTTTGAAATTTTGTTTTGGAATACTTCTAATTTTTTTTTTATTGGGGTGGTTTTAGAGGGACGGAATTAGGGATGGAATATTATTTTGAAGTTAGCGACTTGAAAATTGAAAAGAGGGGGAAGGGAGGGGGGTGAAAGAGAAGTGAGGGGTAGGGAAGAAAAAGTGAGGAGAAGTGCGGAGGAAGTGAGGGGGAAGTGAGGGTAAAGCGAGGAGGAAGTGAGGGGGTAGTGAGGGAAAAATGAGAGAAAGATGAGAAGGAAGTTAATGGGAAGTATGGGGCAAGGTAGGGGTAGGGAGATGTAAGTGAGGGGTAAGCAA
Source organism: Parascotia fuliginaria (assembly GCA_963082885.1). Taxonomy (NCBI): domain Eukaryota; kingdom Metazoa; phylum Arthropoda; class Insecta; order Lepidoptera; family Erebidae; genus Parascotia; species Parascotia fuliginaria. The sequence continues at coordinate 2,317,135 of OY720197.1, read as the reverse complement.
GGGGGAAATGAAGGAGAAGCCAGGGAAAGGGAGAGTGAAATGACGGGGAAAGGAGAGGAGAGGTAGCGGGAGGTAGGAGGGAAGGAGGAAGCGGAATGGGAGGAGTGGGAAAGAAGGGAGAGGGGAATAGGGGAAAGTAGTGAAAAGTTTACGGGGGATATCTGTAGGTAGGTGAAAGAGGGTTTGTAGAATGGGAGATTAGAAATATCTATTTATATAAAAATAAATCCCTATTTCCCTTGGTCACGGCATCACGCGTGAACGACTGGACCAATTAAGTTAATTCTTTTTTTGTTGTGTTTGTTATTGTCAGGAGAAGGTTTTGCGAAAAATTAGGTAATAATTAAGACAGGACAACGTCTGTCGGGTCCGCTAGTATTATGTATATTTCATAGATATTTTTTATAATTGAACGTAAAATTTACGCCTACACTTTGAGGCTAAATTTGGGAATTTACTAAGTGCAAAATAATAAATAATGTAGTCTCACTAGTAGTCACATTAATTAAACAATCATTATCTTAATTAATTGCAACAATTTATTCTAAATGTAAATGTTCTCCATCATTCCAGAATCGTGGAGATCTTCTCTCGCCGTCTTCAAGTCCAGGAGCGTCTCACTAAACAGATTGCCATCGCAGTCACACAAGCAGTGCGCCCAGCCGGCGTTGCAGTTGTCATTGAGGGAGTGTAAGTATTATACAACACATTACATTGAATACAACAAGTACATTACATTGAAATAAAAAGTTGAGAATTTATTGATTTTACAATTACTACTATGCGATTAATGAAACATATTATTAGCCGACTTCTTTTTTTTCTGTATGATTGTTGACTATGTTTCAGTTTCATGTAATCCTATATAAATTTGATGCCAATTGGTTTAGTTCTCTTTGAAAAATTTAACAAAAATAACATATACGTAACTGATGTTTTTGGTTTGTTCAAGTTAAATTGAGAAGTTCCGCTTTTAGTTTGTACGTAGGTTATTTGTTCTTTTTTCTTAAAATTAATTATAATTAATAATAATAATTGTGTATCTCACGCAACAATGCATAAAAGTTTCGCAAATTTTTATGTTTCACGAAGATAAACAGTGATATCAAGCGGCGCTCAATATTTTATGATTAATTTATAATTTTGTTGGTAATATTTCAATTATTTAGGTTAGAATTTTAGATAATTTTAGAAAATGTTAAGGCTAAAATGGACTGCACCGTTGCTCTAGTCTAATCTTCAACAAAAATTATAAGCCCAAATAAATCATTCGAAACACTAGTTAGTTCAAATAAAACGACATAGATGTCGCTTCATCATCATTAAGTTTTATCAATAACTTCACAATATTTTCCATAAATGACGATATTCTAAATAATATTTCATTCAACAGGCACATGTGCATGGTGATGCGTGGGGTCCAAAAAATCAACAGCAAGACTGTGACGTCAACGATGCTAGGGGTCTTCCGTGATGACCCCAAGACGAGGGAGGAGTTCCTCAATCTTGTGCACTCCAAGTGAGGACAAAAGATTATGAGGTTACAATTGCAGCGGCCGTAATATTTTCTTTTTGAGTTTACTTTAATTCTGGATTTCAATACTTCTTTTTCCTGTCTCGAATTTCTAATTGTTTAACACTGCCTTACAATTTATTGTTTTTTGATCGTCGTTCTTCTGATCATTTTTCTTTTGAGATATCTTTTTTAAAATCAAATATTACGGACGCTATTAAAAATGAATTATTTACATAACTTAAATTAAGTTATTACTTTTTATTGCTTAAGTATGTTAGTTATAATTATAATTGAAAAAAAAAATGTTTATTTCTACAGTTTTGTTGCAGCTTTCTCCTTTAAGAATTATTCTATTATATTATTTATTACCAATCCTCATAAACTCTACAGTATTTATATAAATAGATATAACTTTTCAAACTATAAAAATACAAAGTTTTTGTATATTATTTGCAATATTCGGTTTTAGTTACAAGTTTTTGTTTGTATTTTAGACTTTTATTATTTATTAAGACAAATGTTCTTATTAAGTATCCATCATGACAATAAAATGACAAAAGTTATTTTTGTTATTACTTATTTAATAAGTGGGGAATGCGGTAAAATTATATATTGCCCAAAATTATCACATTCTCCAACGATATACATTATGTTATTAAAAGATTTAGTACAAAACTATTATAAAATATTTTGTAAAATTGTTGATACATTTTGGACCAATTAGGTTTATTTATTTTTTACAAATATCTCAAACATAAAATGGCTGATGTTTGACATTTTTGTAAATTACATTTATTTTTATATAGTGTGTAAATGAACACTAAAGAGCCGACAATGTTGCCTTAAATGAATGTAAGAATTTTTGATATGTTTTAACTATATCATGATTTTATAAATAAATGTTTTTTATTTTAAGTTAACACCGCTTTTTATTTTTATCATGCACAAACCTTACAAATTAAAATATCATATAATTATTTTACAATATTACATACTATAAGATTGATAGGCGTTTTTATTGATTGTCAAGAAAGTGGACATTATGTTTCGAGAAATATACAAATTCATGACAATATACATCAGTGAGTCAATAGATAATTGAGATACATTATAAGAAGTAGCGGTTAATAATAATATAATAATATTGTATATTGTTCACAAAAATTGTAGCATAGTTACAGAAGTAACAGAGTAGTAGGTAGAACATAACTAGAAATCTTCTAAACATTTATCGCACGAATCTAAACAACAAAACAAACACGTTTCTTTATACGAAGCCCTCAGAAGTAGAAACACTTGTGTTTTTCTTACACGATGGTAGCATTCGGTGAATCCAATGATTTGAGTTCCGTGAGTTAACAAAAAGGCTCTAATTCAAGTGCTCAGTTGAACGGTTGCACTTACTCTTTGCCTCGGTGGCCTTAACACTAAATTTTCTGCTTTCATATGCAACAAAAAAGAACACAAGGAAAATTATAGAGATGATACTTAGATGTTCGTGGTATATAAGGAAATACATAGCTATTACGTCATAATTTTAGAATAAAATGATGTAATATCTGTCTAATTCGCAATAAATGTAGTTTTACATTTTAATAACTCAAAAAAAATGGTTGTTTTAGACGCGTTGTTATTTCGGGAATACGAATAGCGTTTGTACAAATAATAAGTAATTACCTAGGGATGATCCCGGTACTTAACAAGATGGCTATTTTCTGATAAATTTGCTTCAACTAAATGAAATATATGTCACGAAATTTAGTCCAATGACAAAATAATAAAGATGTAATAAAATCAGCAGTACAAATTTAATTACTCATAAAATCTATAAAAAAAGGTGCGTTAAATTGAAAGCCATGATAGTGTTTATTTTGACGCATCAATAAAAAATACATAAATATGGCGATAGATGTCTTAATAGGGTATTTTACTATATATGAGTAAAAATCTAAAAATATATTATTGAGATAGCTTAGGCAACAAGCAGTTTGAAAACGTTACTTTTAGTTTATGAAATAGCTAAACTAAATTTTAAAATTCATTTCATACTTTTCAGTTTTTTTTAACCTGTTTCATAACACCATTAAATAGTAGTCGCCATGTTATTACGTCATACGGCTATATAGAAGTGTCAATTTAATCTTTTTCTTATCACCATTATATAGTAGTCGCCATGTTATTACGCCATACGGCTATGTAAACTTAAAAGTGTCAACTGTCAACTATCGCATCCAGCGTTTTCGTCAAATTACGTGTGAAATTTGAAAATGCAAAATTTTAATGCATTTTTATGGCACTTAACGATTGAATAAAAATTTTGTGATTTTTTATTATTTTATTAGCACTGTAGAATCTAATTGAAACTGTTTTCCAAAATGGGTGTAATACCCTCCAAAATCCAAATTAAAAAAAAAGGATTTAAAACGAATGAACCCTTTCAAAGTGGGTTAAGACTTGATAACAGTAGCAGGTAACCGATGAATAATTGGTTCACGTTTGGCCAAGTGGCGATACTAGAGAAGGCCTATGTTGAGCATCTTTCGGCTGAAATAATAGGAGAATTTATTTTCATAATTTGGTTGAATGATGATGTAGACTTGTCAAATCAACAAGCAAAATATAAAAAATAAAAAGCTTGCTTATAACAAACTGAAAAGAAGCAAACCTTTTTTTCGTGCTGACCCACCATTGCAAAATAATATAACTTATATCACTCCTACAATTAATACGAATCGAATTACACCTCATTTGTTAATAACCATCAAGCCATTTAGGCTGTAGAGAGTACTAAAGAAACATACATACCTAGATACATCCATACGCTGGAAAAACATTACCCTCTTTGACTTTGCCAGCAGAGCAAAAGTTGAAATTAAATTGTTTTTAAGTAATGTTGGCTGTAGACAGAATCAACAAAAACAACTAGCATAATCAATTTACATATTGAAAGATAAAAATAATGTTTCACATTAAGAACCTTTAGTGGAAACAATGGAGAGTATATTCAAAAGTCTTTCTGAATTGGACAAAATACATACAAAACATTACGCCTGCTCAACCGAGACTAAGGAATTTATCACGTACAGACAAAATCAAAAAAATCAAAAAATGTTTAGTTGATTTAGGTTAATTAAATTAACACTTATGAACGTTAAAAATTACAAAATGTCAGCCAATTAACATAGAGACAGTTCGCTGACGTAGGGTCATGAGAAGAACTGGCAAGAAACTCAGACTACTCTTTTTATCGCCAGGTTATTACAATTTTTGTAAGTTACAAATTCAAGTAGCGTGCAAAGTGACGCAGGCAATACGCTTAACTCTATAAGTAAGTAATTACAGTTTACTATGTTGTAAAATGTGTGCTTTACAGGCTGCCTAAATTTGCATCTTGCAACAAAAAGGTAAAGGCAACATGTGAATTGTGGTAAATGTTTCTCTTATATAAACTGTTAATATTTGCTATAAGTATGAAGTTAATTTACCACAGGAGTTCAAAAATGTATATAAACAATATTTTACAATTGAGACTGGCAGAAACTGGCAGTCACCATCAGAATTAGCCGAATAATACTGGAAGCGGTATCACATAAGTAATATTATATTGTCACAATATGGTGATTTAAAATAATGACCTGGAGTTTCTTGCTAGTTCTTCTCGTGGCCCTGCCTGGTCAGCGAACTGGCTTTAAAATACTTAGCTGACATTTTCCTTTGTTCTTTTGATGCTTATTAGTTTCACAGTCACAGATCACAATGTGATCTAAATGAGTTTAAGTTAAATCATTAGATTAAATAAAATTTACGCACTTTGTTTACGCTCTGCGTATTGGCAAGCCCGAAAAATTATTGATCATACGCCGATTTTGCTTCGACCACGTCCTTTCCTATTTCATCATATTATGTGTAAAGAGTTCGCCTTTTAGGCTTTTACATTAATTTAGGCATGGTAATATATTCTATGTAATTGGCTAGTCTACTTAACTACTTATGTCACTGATTAAAGAACATTATTTATGTCATAGCATTACCTTGGGAGCGCCTGATCAATTTTATTAGTTTGCCTATTTCTGGTGTGTTCATGAATAAATCCGCTTACCCAACGTCGCTACAATCTCCATAGAGACATCTATGTTCTGTAGTAGATGTATTAAGGCTGATAAAATATAATATACGATGTCTTGAACCAGCATTTCAGTCTGTCATAAATTTTATTATAAGGACAGCACCAAGAAAGCGCCAGCGTCCTGTGATGCAGAGTAATTTACAAACATGGAATTAAAGGATTCAAAGAATCTAAGTAGTTTAGTTTACAAAGTTCTGGCTGACAACAATGCTGGTCCAAGACATCACATGGATCCGTTACTCTAGAAAAATCTATATATAGTAAACAACAACGTCGATACTGCTGTATGTACGCTTAGATCTTCTAAATTACTCAACGGATATAGATAGAGTTTTCCAAATCAATCAGAAAAATTTCTTTCTGAAGGTTTAGAGTCTATAACTAATAGTATACACTTCCCCTGCTTCACGGAGGCAGTTAAATTTTACCGAATCAAGGAAAACTTGATTACTTTGATAGAGGTCATGCACAGTATATATTGCAGTAAACAAACTGATAACTGAGTTCATTAGGTACTTATTATTTGCTGTATTTGTATCGTGTAAGACACCTATTTTATTAATTCGATTTAGTTAGTCGTTCTGTGAGGACATACAAAAGTAAGTTTTTATATTTATTTTTGCTTTTTATTTTAAAGAATTTTTGACAAATTTATGGTAGTAAAGTGAAGGTGGCTCTTGTTATACAATACAAATTAAATTTAGGATTTATTTATTCTAAACAAATACATATATAATATAGCACATAATTTTTTGTAGTTTCGTAACTAGGTACTATCGATTCATCTTTGAATCTAGGTCTGTTCCAATTTGGTTATTGTAAATTATTTTTACTTAATACTATCAAATTAATTAAGCTTAATGTTATCCAAAACAACACTACTCTGAATCTCAAGTGAAGAACTACAAGAGAGATTAGATAAAATAATAATAAAAATTTAATATACAAATTAACACAATAATAACATCAAATAGAAGTGTTTTTTTTCAATCAATCATATCAGCCTATCGCAGTCCACTGCTGTACATAGGCCTCTCCCAATCTGCGCCACAACACCCGGTCCTCTGCCTTCTGCATCCAGTCCCTCCCAGCCACCTTCTTCAGGTCGTCGATTCACCTGGCTGGGAGTCGTCTTACCTTACGTTTACCGAGCCGCAGTCTCCAATCTAGAACTCAGTTTTTTTTAATGAGGACATATGAAATCACAATTCTATTAATTCAACTCTTATTACAAATTATCATTATAGTAAACTCTGAACAAATATACATATTTAGGTAGATTTGTTATTAGCAACATACAATATATTATCATTAATCAACTGAGCCAAAAAAACTAAAACATTCTAAATAAGGTGTATTTGCCACGGTTAAAAGACGGATTGTCGCATTAGTTGCGGTCTTCTCATGAAACGCCATGTCTTATGAATCCATGTTGCGTTGAATTTTTGCCTGCTAACTAATGACATAGTTTAATGATCGTTATTCTGTTATCAGAGTTAAGTTTATTATACGTCTCGTAGACTGTACTTTGCTAGTGTTCTTTGGGCGGTATAATATTTTGTGAACGTCAAGATTCCCAAATAGGAATTTAGATTTGTCTTTTGCATTTGTTTAAATCTGAAATTGGCTAAGTTTGTTTAATTTATAACGTAGAATGCCCCAACTAGAAAACCATATCAGTGTCGCGAAGTGTCATAACAATTAAAATACACAAACTATCTACATCTGTGATCAGAGGCCCTAGACAAGTGTCAAACTAACGATAACGCTTACGTCAATCCCATACATTTTTTATTTTATTCTATGAATAGAATAGAAATCTATGCCACTTGTCTTGGTCACATACAAAAAGTTTTGTCTTGTGTAAAAACCTTCTTGCACAGTAGTCTGACAGTAGTCAATAGATTAGATTAAGATTTAGACAACTGAGCCGAGGATTATGTTAGCTATTTCTGCCAGCGTCAAGTGTAAAGTAGTCTCCTCGTTGATGATTATACAATATATATATGATATAATACAATGATAAAAATAGAAAAATTCGAATGAAATTCAATGACAACCATCTTCCGTGAAAACAAAAGATCTCGCATCAGTAGATTCTTTGTTTTTGTTTATTTTCCTTTCGGGTAAACCATTAAAAGTGATATCTAAATGGTAAGTTAAAGCTAAAGTTAAAGTAGGAGAAAGAGGCAGGTAAACAATAACTTTAATAAAACTAACATGGGAAGCTTCAGGCATCTCACTAAGCCGCTACCAGAGGCTACCATACAGTTTGGATTTTGGAATGGTATCCACTACTTCTGGATTCCACTGACTGCTTACCATTAGGCAGGGTAAAGTCACTTTGATGGGCTAAAATAAAAAAAACAAAAAGAAATAAAAAAAGCAATATTTTAAAATCTTTAAAAATATACATCCTATATATAGCAATCTCAGTAAAAAACTTTGTCTTCATTTAGTTGAAATAAGATCAAAAATTGCAATACTTCAAAAGGTTTTTACACACTAAAAGAGAGATAGATCATTTATTATCTAATATTTAGTTCGAGTAACTTCTTTCAACATTGTTGTTGTGAAGAAATGATAAACTCTGTGTATAGATATTGTGTTATCATTTAATTAAATGGCTTTTGAACTTTACGTCTGTTAGGAGTGTTAGGTAGCTAACCACAAAAACCTTAATATCGCTATTATATCACTTTATTTGTTACAGTTTCTTAAGTTTATCAATACGAAAACTGCCTACCTTGGTTATACCTAAATATATGTTAGAATAACAACAACAAGATAATGTTCATTCTTCCTTTTAATACAAAGCTTATTTTTTACTTGCCTATTTTTCCTTTTTTTATATGGCAGGATAACTTCTTTTTTATACTTACATTATCGTACGATATTTTTCATTTCTGTTTGATTTTATATTTCGTTACAGTCCAAGTTTTCTCATAATTTTTTTCTACGTCGTATGAAACAGTTTTATAAAAATACATTTCACTCTTTAAAGGGTGGATATTTTTTTACTAAGAACGATGGCCCATTAACCAAAATCTAATTCATTCATCAACTTTTAGTAAACCAGCTTCAATTTATTCTTTTCAGATCACAGAATGAAGCTGCTGGTGTTCTTCACGGCATCTCTGTTAGTGGGCTTGGCGTCTACCGCTCCAACCTCTAACAACCAAGAATCGGAGAAAGTAGTAGTCACCGACGAGTTCTTCCCTAACGAACTCGCGGTATACACCGCAGAACATGACATCGTTAATATATTACTACCTTTAAATGCTCTTAATTTTGAAGAAGATTCTGATGATGAAGACACTGACTCAGAATCTGTATTCTTTTTCGTTTTAGCCGACGATGATAATGGAAAAAGAGTAGACAAAGGTCTTTACATCCGCAAGAAGGGAACAGTAACTAAACTGCTAGATAATGGTAGAGATGTTGCGGCTGCTAATGATGATACAAAGACAGCTTACTTCGCAGCCAAAGAAGGGCTTTACCACTATAATAACAATGAAAATAAAGCTGAGAAATACGGAACTTTCGATGATAGTTTAATAAGCATCGCTAAAGTGAATGGCTCTGATGTTATCTACGTATTGACAGAAGATCACGTTCTGTACAAAGTCACTGAAGAAGGAACGAAAAATGAGAAAATCGATAGCGTTGTTAATGCTCGACAGATTGTTTTAGATTACGAAAATAATTTATACTATTATACTGGTGATAAAGCTGTTTACGTTTTAGGTACAAATGGTGTTAAGAAGATCGATGGTCTTCCTGAAGCCAGTTATATTAATATTTTGAGACCTCCTTTTGTAATTGAAAGTGGTCTTCCTGTTGTATTGGACAACAAAACTTATATTGTGTACCCTAATGGAACTAGTGAATTAGGAGAATTTGAGCTTGTAGCTCGTCCTACCGCTTATTCGATGGAAGCTACACTTATTCAATATTACGCTTATAATAAGAAAATATACGAATATAATATCCTTACGTTATTGTTAGGAGAAATGCTGCAAGAACTTAAAAATTTCTTGGAGGATAAGTCTGATTCTATCTCAGAAATTGCCACCAGATCTAGGAGTGATCTTCGAGCGTGATTTTGCGAAGCATTTTTTTTTTAGATAATGTTATAACTTAAAGTTAAACTAAAGCTAAACATAATCAACCAGTTGTGAAATAATTACAATTTTAATGATGTTTTTGTTGAATTATAATGTGATCGCTGTAACGTTGTATTTTTACCTCAAACTAAAATAGTCTGTATATAAAAAACATAATGCATCATAGATATTATTTATTGGTTCTAATTTTTTTTATATAAGTTTACCAAACTGACTCACTCCTCTCTGCCTGATGGTAAGCAGTCAGTGTGTATTCATAAGTTTAACTTCTATATAAACGACACTCTTGTTCGATTTCTTTCTTTTATTATTCAAATCAATAATACAAAGTTTGTTGTTAAAACTTATGTAGGTACTGAACCTCTTTTAGTTTAGGTCGATAAAGATAATGATGATGTTTTAAAACATAATTAGTTTTAATTTTTTTTAATGATTTACTTTTTCTACTTTATCACAATTTTTTAAAATATATTTACATTATATGTACAAAAATGAAAAAACCTATGAAATCTGAGGCCCTAGACAAGTTGCAAAGATTTCTATTCTATTCATAGAAGAGGTAAAAAATGTATTGGATTGACTTATGCTAACACCAACGCGTAGGTCAATCATAGAATAGAAATGTTTAACACTTGTCTAGGACCTCTGTTAGCGTTTATCTGGCCAATAGTAATACTTTTTAAGTAACTAAGAAGATATGAAAACTACAACGCGGTTACCATATAACGCATAGATGTCACTACTTCAATCATATATCGCAATCAGTTGACAGCACAATTTTAACTTTCTTAGTAGCCACTAGAGGCGCTTGTTATATGAAAATGTATTACAAGAAATACTACTAGAGGGTTGATAATTAAACATTTAATATAATTATTTCTATTATATACACCTGTATTACAGGACAATAGTAAAATAATAGTTAACCTATAAAATGAGTATTCCATATTAGCTACGTTTATTCAATATTGATATAACTCACGATTTTTTCATTGTTATTACTTTACTAATACTTGCACATATTAGTAGCACGCGACCAATTAAATAATTTAACAAAACAAAAACCAAAGAAAACATTTTTAATAAAAATACTACATCTAGGTAATTAGCTAGAATTACTTTTATGTTTTAACAGATTTACAAAATGAGTAGACAAAGTTTTTTCGTTGCGCACCTTTGGCCTACTGTAGCTGCTACCTTTATATTCTACTAGCCTCACCTTCGTCTTTGGTTATTGCTCTGCCCCCGTCGCCAGTAGCGTGATGTTACATAGTCTATAACCTTCCTCAAGAACAGGGCTATCATACTCAAAATTTTTTCAAATCTGACTAGTAGTTCCAGAGATTAGTGCTTTTAAACAAACAAACTCTTCCACTTTATATAATAGTATATAGATTATAATATACACAGAAAATAATTTAACCTACATATAACTAATTACCCATTTAAACCAGTATCTGACCAACCACTTTATACTCAATCCGATTTGACAGATTCGAAAATACTCTTTGTTATATCCAATCAGACAAATCCTTTTGAAAACTTACAAGTTCTTCGTTACGTTAAAAACTAAGTAACAACCAGTTTTATTCAAATCAAAGATTTTGAATTTGTGAATAGTAAAAAAACGTAAAGTCTGAAATCACCAATCCGCATTGAACAATCGTGGCGATTAATGCTCATGCCATCTCTAAAAGAAATGACATTTTTTTAGAAGTGGGAATTAAAATGGGTTGATATAATTACAACGTCTCAATACATCATCGATTAAAAAACACAAACATACGATAGGTAACTACTACCCCATCAAAGTAAGCTATAAAGAAACAATACTTAAAAAACACAAGGAAACTTTTACTTTAACTAAAGAAAGTAATATGGGAAAACAGGAAAAGGCTGAGGATATTTATTTATTTATTCATTAACTAGCGATCCACCCCGGTTTCGCACGAGTGCCATGCTGATGCTGATACTAAATAAACTGTTGAATGTCTTTATATACAACGTTCACAGCTTTTTTGTCATTAGACAATACAAACATGTTACAGACGATTCTCTGGCTCTCTGAACTCTATGTCCATATTGATCTATATTACATGCACAATGTATTTAAGATACTTAATTGGATAAGGATTAATGCTGTATTGCCTATAACCGCTTCGTAAATAAGCCATTATTTCTCATAAAAAGTAAATAGTAATAATATTAATAATAATAATAATAACCATTTATTTCAGGCATTTAGAGCCCATAAAATTTCAACAGAAATCCTCCACTCTCAAGGTCAGGTTTGTCTTCACCTTGATGTACTCCACGATCTCCTCGGCCTTCGTAGAGTGGTGTAGGCGGGACACATACAGCTGCGTCGTTGGTATGGATAAACAATGGTTATTGTGGGTTATCCCGAAGATATACCACCGCGGACTCTTTTATAGATCTTTTTAAGGTGTACAATACTGTAGTACATTATTTTGATCTATCTCGTAGGGTTCAGCCAGCGTTTGCAATGTAAGCGCAAAAAATATGTTTATTTACGACAACACATTAGAAACCTCTAAAATTATCAGTGTTTCTCTACTATATTATGCATTTATTATACATATAAACCTTCCTCTTGAATCACTCTATCTATTAAAAAAAACCGCAACAAAGTCCGTTGCGTAGTTTTAAAGATCTAAGCATACATAGGGACAGACAGCAGGAAGCGACTTTGTTTTATACTATGTAACTTCCTATACAGAGTATATAGGCGGACTTAATGTCAAAGGCATTCTCTACAAGTCAACCTCACAGGGTGATGCAGAGATAAAACAAAGTAGGTGCATTTGAAGTAGCAGTCAAACTAAAAATATTAATACTTGATACATTTAAGTATAAGATATACATAATATATAAAGAAAGTATGTAAATACATAATCCTAATAATAAATAAATATCTATCAATATATACATACATACTCGTTAATAAATACTAAGCTATTGTGATGATTCTGCCAAATTTTTTGCAAGGAGCTGTCTTACCCTCTTCTTAATGTCAAACGGTTTGTGGACATCCTGACCACGGGAGGGAGCGCATTTCATAGAAGAACAGATTAAACACGGAAAGAGGAGCCAACGAAATTAGAGTTATGTGAAGGGCATAGGAGTAATTGATTATTTGAAGAGCAAAGATTGCGATCGTGGGTGATATGCAAATACTCAAATTAGTTCGTTAAGTATGAAGGAGTATAAGAAGACTTTAGAAATGAAAAGAGAGTAGTATGAGTACGTAAACACCGACACCGCTCACGTATAGGCAACAAATTTAGTTCTGAGCAAAATGAAGATACATGGTCGTACTTGCGAAGGTTAAAAATGAATCGATACAGGTATTAAGAAGATGATCTACCTTATTGATAAGGTCTGCATTCAGGTCAAGATAGCACACGTCACCCTAATCAATTATTGGGAGCACTAAAGTTTGTACAAGCATAACCTTGATTTTGATTGAAAGGAAAATCTTCAAGCGATAGAGAGCACGAAGAGTATTGGTGACTCGTTGGCTAACATTTGTTATTTGAGCTTGCCAGTTTAGTGTCAAGTCAATGTACAAACCAAGGTTTTTGACCGCTGGACTAAGAGCTATTACTGAACTGTCAAATACTACTGGTGTAATCGCAAAAAAATTTAGTTTATTAATTATGCGTTGGCTGCCAACAATGATAGCCTGACATATATTAGGATTAACTAATCAAACCAAACCTATCTGACCAGGCTTTGATGGTATCTAGGTCACTGTTTATTTTGTTAACAGCCAGATGTACTCTATCATCACTCTCTGGTGCGTAAAGCTGCAAGTCGTCGGCGTACGAGCACTGAAGGTTTAGGGTTACAAGATTTATAAATATTGAAAATAATAATATATATAATAATGCTATACATATAATGCTCCGTCATTATATCCCCATATAATTTACCATATTTTCAGAGATTAACGCGTTCAAACAAACAAACAACCTTTTCCGCTTCATATAATAGTATAAATTGTATAATTAGAAACACAAAAGTAAAAGTATTACTAATTTACATCTGTCTGTATATAAAAGAGTAGATACTTCCTCGGACTATTGTAACCCTTCCATGCTGAAACCAGCAATCTACTACCGTAATATAGCAATAATAAAATGCTGATGCAAAATGTCATGGCATCACAAATAAAATTTATCCATAACAAATCAATCATGTACTATACAAATTCACTGTTCTTTGTAAGCTCGAATATTCCATCTCGAGCCATTTCAATAACTGACATCATTAATTTTGTAATATCTTTTGGCCATTGAGATGGTATACCGAACATAGAACTAACTAATACTTCCATAACGTTAAATTCATATATTTTACCATTTAGAGCAGCTACTAGATACAAAGCAGCGTCAATGCTAAACGCAGTTGGTCTTTCTTTAATAGCGAATTCCTTTTTCTCATAAGAACCATTTGAATGTAAAATATATAAGACACCATCTCCAAAGAATGGTATACAATCCTGCATAACAAATGCTGGTCTAAGTAGCTGAATATCCCTAAACTCCTCAATTACACTAGCAGTTAAACTTAGTATATTACCATCTGATTTGATAATATGAGGCATTCTGTCTCCGCAAGCAACATAATAAATATTATTTGAAGTATCTAAAACAAATTCTACTGCACAAGTAACACTTTGTATTCTTGTTCTAATAGTCGCATTTTTTTCCATCTTATAAAGTTTATGTTCCGAATTGAGTACATAAATTTCATCAGTACCGTTAGCTTTTTGAAGTTGTATTATATCGTCTGTGAACGGACCAATTTTTCTCGCCGAAAGTGTGTCTGCGTCATATTTGTAGATACCATCTTTTGCGCCAAAATAAATTTCTTTGTCAAAGCTGAAGTCTGCTGTTGAATCTCGGCCTCCTTCAAGCACTTCGTAAGCAGCAAAGCCTTCCAGTACATAAATACATGTTCCTCCTTCTAGCTTCGGATCTGATATTGTGAAGAAAATTGAGGGTATATCTGAAGAATCGGCTTGGAGGTACTTCGTGCCATCAGCTGGGACTAATATCTTGGTAATGTTAGATCCAGCTGAGAATATTATTTGCTCATCTTTGAACAATGAGTTCTTTATCAGCTCTGGGTTTGACAACTGACTTGTCAGCAAAAAAAATATCAGAAGACTCCACATTATTGATTCTGTAAAGAAGAAAATACACGCTGTAAGTATTTAAATGATTTTTCATCGAAATTTACCTTTTGAAACCAAGTTCTGTATGAACAAGTCTTCAAGTTTCAATGCTAACTAGCATTGAAACTACTAACAATATTGCGAAAAGATGTCTTAACCTCAGCTTTTATCAGTTTTTTTAACTTTTATGATGAACCAATACGTCCTATTCTTTTACTGGGTCTAAAATTCAGATTATTTCAGATTTCAGTGGTCAAAATTTCTAATACATCATCGCTCCTGATGAATTCAGGTATCCTATAAATCCGTGGTTTATCCGACCCTGGCATACATGTTACGTAATCCAATTTCACCTTGCATGAATTCAGTTATACAACAACAACACGAACGATCAATCAACGGAGCGTAGAAGAAATGGTGCGCGGGTGCATTGTACTGCGTGATCCAAATAAAAGTAAAATTACGGTGTTCTATAAGTCATGTCGGTGGCATCAAGCATACGGACCATCGAAAGCTATTGGTAACCTATACTATATTAAATGATTTATCTAAACATTGCAAAATGAAAGAAGAATCGTTGCGGACATTGCAGAAATGCAAACAAACATACAGATTAACTGATAGTAAATAGTTACAGTACCTATTTAGGATATTTGTTTTTTTTACACAGTGGCAGATGAGCCTACAGTCGACTTGATGGTAAGTAGTAAGTCAATCCCGGGCTTCTTCAATGCCAGGAACACTTCGGAGCCGCTGCCTATCGTGAAGGGAATGGGGTAGATGAAGGGAATGAGGGAGGTGAGCACAAAGGTAAGGGGTAAAATTGAGCCGCCGGCGTTTACAGAAAGATTAGTTCTCTAAGCATTGCTGATCAAGAAAAGAAAAGAAGGCAAGCAAAAAAAAATCGAGCAGTAGAATAAGAATGAAGGCTAAAGATAAGGTAATTGAGCCTCTGGTTCTCTCCTAATATTGAAGTAACAATATTCATGTTGCGCTCGGTGTGTACGAGTCCAGGAAACCAATTCGTTTCCCTTTCTTTTTCTTAGCCTGCTTTCAAGTCCCATGGACATGACCTATTATTTTATACTAGGTACAATATTTATTTACTATAAGATATATTGTATTGGTTTACCACTTAAGTTGAATGGAAAAAATCCCACGTCTAAATTTATTTGCTATGACTTATTCATGCACTTCATTTTATGTTCGGTTCCGAGCAAATGGTGTTGCGACTCCAAGCGGCTAGGGCCACTTTTATACATTTATATTAAATACATGTAACTGTGTTTGCATTAAAGTAAGGTAAAATAAGGTTATATACTTATGTCCTATTTTTTAAATACATATTATATTTTTCTGACGTTCGTTGGCTTTTGGAATAGTGGCTACCACTTCTGGATTCCACTGACTGCTTACCATCAGGCAGAGTGTATTCACTTTGGTAGAATAATATAAAAAAATATTGAAAAATTAGTCTTAGTTATCTATCTTAGAGGACAAAGTTTTGAGCTTAGAACGCTCTCCTTCATTAATTAAATCAGTTTATCTGCTAATGTTGGAATATAATGGAAACGCACACTTCACTTCCTTACGTACTAGATAAATACGAGTAAACAATCAATGCATTAACATTTACTAAATAATAACACAAACGGCTACTAATGTACAAACTTAATAAATTTTATTTATTTTTATCAACAAAAAGTGAATAAATTTATTAATAATTATTTATTAATGAAATTGTGAATAAGATTACAAGATTTTTAGTTTTATTATTGTGAAATTGTTTTTGGAAATAGTAAATTTCGAGGTATGTAAATAATTTTATTAATATTTTTAAAACAAATATTTTTTTTTATTAATTTACTAATAAATAATAGCTATTAGTGTAGCTACTTATTACGTAATTATGTAGTAGTAATTATCATCATAAGCTTACATAGTCGTATGCCTAACCTAATTATTTTAACTTACATTATGTACTTTAATAATTTTGTTAATAAATAATAAAACAAAAATACAACATGATAATTGTTGTAAATAATTGAAATAGTATTTTTTATTGCACAATATCTTAATAAAAAGGCTACGGTGCTCCAATTTTGAAAGTATTTCATGTTAATATACAAAGATTAATTATGGGTTCTATAATGCAGATATACAAAAATATTATTTATTATTTTTAATTTTTTCTCAACTTATTATTTCTTCAATTTTAAAATATTTATTTAAAACTAATACACGTTATAAGATTGTAGATACAACTGACATAAATTTTGGAAAATTACTTTTAAATAATAATAAAGCCTATTTGATAATTTTTTTGTTCTTTTTAGAGGTGTATGTAAAGTAAGTAGGTACTTGTTATTAATTGCTTCGTTTTATTAGCAGTTACAATATAATAATTATAATATCACAACAACTACACACAACGCCATCTAGGCTCAAAGTATACTTATATTATAGCTTGTGTAAAAGATAAACTTTGGTATTCTCTTAAAAGATTGAAATGAAATGAAATGAAATATATGTTTATTCATTTAGGTTAATTAAATTAACACTTATGAACGTCAAAGTTTACAAAATGTCAGCAAATTAACCTACAGCCAGTTCGCTGACGAAGTAGAGCCATGAGAAGAACTAGCAAGAAACTCAGGCCACTCTTTTTAATCGCCAGGTTATTACAATTTTTGTAAGTTACAGTTTCAAGTAGCATGCAAAGTGACGCAGGCAATACACTTAACTCTATAGATACTTAATTACTTACAGCTTTCTATGTTGTAAAGTAAATTAAAAAGTAAAATGTGTGCTTTACAGGTTGCCTCAATTTGCATATTGCTACAAAAGGTAAAGGCAACATGTGAACTGTGATAAATTGAATGATTGACTTCGCTGCCCTCTTGTTACAAATTTATAAACTCTCTTGTTCACTCCTATACCATTTACTTAATCCATTGCATTGTGTTTCTGGATTAATCGATATTACCAAGAAATAATTGACTCTGTTGATTAATAATTCATAAATAGTTATGTCTCTGCGTGGTAACGGCCTATTCTCGTAAAGAGAAATCAAGAGCATTGATCACTACGCTTATTTAAGGCGAATCGAGTTGTTTGATAAATCTGGGTTTCCTCACCTAGTTTAAAGGTGACATTAGAAAATCTATCTATACCATTATATAAAGCGAAAGACTTTGTTCATTAGAACGCGCTAATCTCTAAAACTACCACTCGCATTTAAATAAATCTTTATGCGTTTGATAGCCAAGTTCAGGAAGGATTATAGGCTATGTAACATCACACCACTGACGACGGGAGCTGAGCAGTGACAGATATAAGTTAATGTGGTTGGAACTGCGCTACTATTACATAATAATATGAGTTTTAAAAATGACATATTGAAATACTAGTAAGTATTATTATCTTATCTTTGTAACTAACCCGGTTTTTAATAACAACTTCGTATTTAGGGTGCTTTAAACAGTAGGTCATCACGACGACGACGTTTTGCTTATTTGCCACAACAGTTAAATAGCCAGCGATAATTATTATAGTATATTATTTTAACTGTCTTTCTTCAGTGATCTTCTGTAGGTATACATACAAGATTTTTTTTTAATTTGATTTTTCGGGTGTGACTCGTTTTCACCCGTTCCCGTTTCCACCCGTGGCGATTCGACCCGTTAGCGTCTTCACCTGAATTTTTGCCAGTAGGTACAGTCAGGAACAGAAATAATAAATCCTTTATTAGTTAATCATTTTTTTATTTGCAAGAAAATCTTACATTATAAAAATCACAACATCTATAAAAAAGTAAATCACAGTACTTTGCTTGACTTGACTTTACTTGACTTTACTTTATTCAAAAAACGGGTGGAATCAGGAACATAAATAATCGTCATTTGATAATTTTCCGGGTTGAAACGAGAACGGGTGGAAACGAGTCACACGCGATTTTTCTATCTCTCTCTGTCTGTCCAACTACATCGCTTCGTGGCGGAGTCAGCATTCCCTGTCTCTTGCACTCACTTGCATTTTTGGAAACCTCGCACCCCCACGTACTCTTTGATACTGCCATGCAAAGGGGTTAGTATAATGGTCTTGTAAATCAGACATCAACCAACCCTTTGACTACCCATCTAACTATTCGGTGCTGAATTTTTTCTTTTATTGCCGACAGAGGCAGACAAGCAAACAGCCCACGTGATAATAAGTGGCAACTGTCGCTCATTGACGAGCCAGAGTCTCTAGCATTGCTCCTACAATGCCAGAGACTCTGCGAAGCTGCTGCCTACCGTGAAGCTAGTGGGGTAGATGAAAGGATTGAGGGAGGTGAGGAAAGTGAGGAAATTAGGCCTCCAGCACTCTCACTCACCGAACGAGACGCAATAGTACGAATACTATTACTCTTACGTCGATCTTCTATGAGAGGGTAGTACTTCCCCGATCGATCCGGCCCATTCATGCTGAAACCATCGTGGATCTATTATCATAACTATATTTAAACTCTTTAAAGAGAGAAGTTATTGCTATTGATGGCTGATTAAGTAACAGTTCAATGCATTTTAATCAATACCTCATTTATCATCACCAAACACGAACTATCAATGATATAACCATGCATAACATTAACCATTCTAAAATCAACCTTAAAATCATTGGCATAAAAACGAAAACAGAATTAATAGAATTAAGAAATTGATTACGAAAATTTACTCGCGTGAGTGCATTCAACAATGTTTGTAAGAAGGTACTTAATACAGTTTAAGGAAATAATAGAATACTTTTCGCTAATTATTTTAGAACTATTTGGTCATTGACCTAAATATTATGATAGAAGTACGTTCAACTTGTTGTAGGTCACAGATAATGAATAAGGATGGTCGTAGATACAGATTTTTCTGAGAAAACTATATTCTGAGTTCTGAAAATTATTCTGATCATTTCAATAGCGATAAAAATAATCAGTATTTAAAATACTAAAATTTCTAATTCACATAAGACGTCACACGTGTATACTCGAAGTAGAACATTGAACTACTCCTCTTCCCTTGGATGTTAGACAAGAGATTGCTTCAATAAACGAGAAATTTTCTAAAAGAAATGTACCGAGTACTGCATCAGTTAAGTCTTAAGTGAAGCGTACAGGCTCCGTTCTATACAACAGCAGGAGTTTCATCGCTACTTTAAAACAGAGAGTTTTAAATGAAGGCAGCGAGTCAGTATTTCCTGGACGGTCTTTTCGAAGACAGTTCTACTTCTGTTCTTCTCATGGCTCTACCCTACGTCAGCGAACTGGCTATCCACACGTAAAACTTTACACATAAAAGTTTATAGCAGAGCAAAAATTTCAATTCTAAAATTTATATTATTATTGATGATATAAAAGGAAAATTATTAGAAGGAAACTATGTTTATAAAATAAATGTTTACTATGAGTAATCGTTAGAGTTTTATACTGAGTCATAAAACTTGAACTGCTGAAAATATCCTATCAATTAGTGATGTGCTAACAACGCAACATAATTTTTGGGCTTATTTATATGTATACCGTCAGTGATGTCCGTCACCGGCACCAAATCTATCTCCATACCAATTTTCATAGAAATCAGTTCAGACGTTTAAGCGCTGAGTGGTAAGAAACACACACACAAACACACACAAACTTTCGCATTTATAATATTAGTAGAATTATCTTTATAATTTCTTAACCACCATTCAGCCACCCTCCCTAACCATGGAGGGTGGCTGAATGGTGGTTTACCCATAACTTTTACCAAGACCTCATTCTAATTTTAAAGGGCTAGGTAATTGAAGCTGCATGTAAAATATTCCTAAATGTAATTAGTATGATGGCTATAACCAATCACCTGGTAACCAAGCTAAAGAATTGGTAACAATGGCAATAAAAGGTATTGGCACCATATTCCTCAACTGCAACTACCAGCAGCTGATACAGGTGTCAGTTTATATAATTAGTTCTTAGAGTAAAAACTAGGGGCGCTGCAAAAGGTTTTAGCCAGCTACACATTATCATGACCAAATGCTACTTTTCCAAAGTGGCCTCTTAAGACCACTATGAGCAAGATGATGGGATGGTTTCTTGCTATAAGCCGGAGACCACAAAACACTTTGAAACTTCTTATGTAATTTATTTATTTACTAGCCTCCCGCAGCGCAGTTTCACCCACGTTAAGTTACATCTTTGGTTACTTCTCTGCTCCTGTCGCCAATAGCGTTATATTACATAGCCTATAATCTTACTCAAAAACTAGGTTATCAAACGCAAAAGGAATTATTGAAATCCCACTGGTAGTTCCTGGGATTAGCGCGTTCAAACAAACAAATTCTATAGATTTGCAATGTGGAAATTAAAAAGAGTAACCTGAATCTCTTGTTAGTTCTTTTCACTATTCGTCCTTTGTCAGTGAACTGACTGTAAGGAAATTGGCTAATATCTCTTTGATTATTAAGTTCTTAAGCATCATAATATGTGTACCTATCTACATAATTAAATGAGTTTGACTTTGACTATCACTACATAGTCTAAAACAAAGTCGCTACTCGCTGTCTGTCCCTATGTATGCTTAGATCTTTAAATCTACGCAACGAATTTTGATGCGGTTTTTTTTAATAGATAGAGTGATTCGAGAGGCAGGTTTATATGTATAAAACGTGCAAAATATAGTAGTGAAACACTGATAATTTTAGAGGTTTCTAATGTAATGCAGGGATATAGCGTTTGCAGCGGTTTAAGCCGGCTGGAAGTCGCCGGCCTCTAAAGAAAACATGTTTGTATTGTCAAATGACAAAAAAGCTGTGAACGTTGTTTAAAAAGACATTCTGTAGTATATTTAGTATCAGCACAATACCTGTGCGAAGTCGAGGCGGGTCGCTAGTAGTTTTATAAGTCGATACTAAATAAAAAGCGAGAAATCATTAAGTTCGGCACATCACTAGCAATTCATAATTTAATTAATAATAATAATGTGTGCTTAATAAACAGTTGTTATTATATCATATACAGAAACGGTTGTGCTTTGATTGATTAGAATAATTAGGTGAGTGTTATACGACAATATTTACTGCTGCTAATATTTCAGATTCCTCTAATTATTATAATGTTTCTTGGGTAAAGTTTAGAGTATCAATATGACATTTAATTTGTTCAAAATGTTGGCAATTATTGATATACGTTGAAGGAAAATGGACTTAATAGTTGCCGAGAAAGTAAACGGATATGGCCGTGATGACAATAAAACATCTATTGTGTCTACAGTAGTGTCCATGAAAGGGTTAATATTATTTTTTGCACGACTGCCTAAATCAAAGAGGGTAATGTTTTTCGAGCGTATGTATGTGTGTCTTGTCTTGTCTTGTTGTGTTCATGGCACGATGGCACGCTCTACAGCCTAAATGGCTGAATGGATTTTAAGATAGGAGGTGTCATTAGATTCGTATTCATTGTAGGAGTTACATAAGGTATATAATAATAATAATAATAATAATATTCTACCACATTCACACAGCGCCATCTAGCCCCAAATTAAGCAATTATATTTGCTTGTGTTATGGGTACTAAACAACTGATATACTACTTATATACATTTTTTTTTTTGTAAATACATACTTATTATAGATAAATTACACCCAGACACAGAACAAACAATCATGCTCATCACGCAAAGGTTTGTCCTGGGTGGGAATCGAACCCACGACCTCCGGCTTAGCAGTCAGGGTCACTAACCACTAGACCAACAGGCCAGTCAAAGCACGAAAAAAGAATGGGTTTCTTTCTTTTTAGTCAGTTAGGCAGGCAGGATTTTGTTCGTAGTGCTTTCCCTGTAGGTCAAAAGCCTCCCACATAAGAAATTTTTGGATGCTGGGCCTTTGCTCATATTGACGTAAAAACTCAAATATGGTTACCAATTTTAGAGGTTTTACGTCAACAATAAAAGGCTAGTATTATGTGTTATACAAGTGCTTTTGCGTTATCACTTCAGCTTTGTGTAGATAACTTAAAACGGAAATTAAATTCAAGCCAAATCCGCTATGATTATTAGGCACTTCAAACATTAAGGTAAACAAATGGTGCCATTTGCTACTAGTTTGCTAACCTTAAACCTACTGGAAAGTAGACATTTTTGAGGAGCACCGGCGGTCAAATGTTTCTTCTTTTCTTTTTCCATACCTCTCTCAATGCCACCCTACTTCCTTCACGATAGGCAGCGGCTTCGCAGTCCCTGACATTGGAGACAATTGGAGGACTGTTACCACTTACCATCACGTTTGCTATTTGCTTGTCTGCCACTGTCAGCAATAGAAACACTTCAAACATTAAGGTAAACAAACGAAGGTGTGCTCTTGTTTACTAACCTAAAAACTACCGGAAAACAGCTGAAGTACTCTTTTTGCCCAACTGCCGCAGTCAAGGAGGGTAATGTTTTTCGAGCGTATGTATGTATATAATATGTGTGTATGTAAATATGTATATATATTTCTTTGGCACGCTCTACAGCCTAAATTTCTTAATGGATTTTAACTTATGAGATATCATTATATGTGGGAGTGACATAGGGTAATATTTCAATGTAGCGTCAGCACGAGAAATGGGTTTCTTTCTTTTGACTTTGTTTTAGGCAGGCGGGCGTATATTTTTTAAATGTATACTGCTTGTTATCACAATTAATGACAGAGCCCAATCGCCATATAAAGCGGCATAGTTAGAGGGGTCAAACATTATGGTCGCTTATTTATTACTATCTTTTCACGGCGCGGTTTCACTCGCGTTTAATTACATCTTTGGTTACTGCTCGACTCCGTCGCCAATAACGTGATGTTACATAGCCTTTAACCTTTATCAAGAACTGGGCTATCAAACGTAAAAATAGTTATTGAAATCCGACTGGTAGTTACAGAGATTAGCACTTACAAACAAACAACTGCCACTTTATATAATAGTATGAATAATCCAAGGCAATGAACTTACGAGACCTATTTCTAAGGATACTGTGATAAGCGACTGATCTAAATATAACCAAGTAAGAAGTTCAATCAAATCAACGCAATCTTTATTTTGTTTAACATAGTCATGCAGTTTATTATATCATTTTAATTAAATTAAATTTAAATTTAAATTTAAATTTTAGAATTATTTCCATAGTGTGTTTAGTAACAATGATCTTACTGCCTAATGTTAGTAATTAAATAAATAAATGACAAATTATTATTATGTAGAATTTTACATTTTTATTTAGTGTGAATATTCACCCACCTGCGTACCATCGGGGTTTCCCAACGGTCAGCAAACACACTAAGGATAGTGTTGGTGCTGTCACGGAGACGCGTCATTAGAGAGGCGCATCTTTTTCTTATAATTGTGGCAAAGCCATAAATTTGAGTGTCCACAAACATTCCAGACGCACTATACCTCCATGGCAGCCCCAACAGTACCCTAAGCGCGTTATTGTATTGAACACGAAGGTACTACTGTATGCCCACTGACTATAACTGACCCACAGGCTGCACGTGTAGAATGATTGGCAGTAAGCCTTAAGAAGAACAATAGACTTATTCATAGCCTAATTAAATTTGTTATTGTATTATTGAAAAGAAAACACGGATAAAATGAAACAATAAAAAAAAAACTTTCGCAAAGTCCATGATGCGGGGCTTAATAAACATATTGTCAAGTAAATCCAGACACAGCATAAATGTTAATGCATTATACAAGACACTGCCTTTGGGAGCGCAAGCGACTGCTGTGCATGAGGTCGTGGGTTCGATCGCCATGCGGGACTAAACATTTTGTGATCCATAAATATTATTTCCGAGTACCACGAACCGGAAGACGCAGCGTGGGCAGACCCCTCACAGGCTTATAAGGGTGGCGGGCAACCGATGAATGAGGTCGACGAACGACCGGCCACGGTGGCGGAAATTGGGGGAGGCCTATGTCCAACAGTGTACGTCTTTTGGCTGATACGATGAAAGTCCCCCGCGACACGAGGCTTTCCCGCGGATCCTTTAAGTTTTCGCGAGTGGGAATCGAACTTGTTGCATGCACCTACTACCATTAAACCACTGAAGCTATTATTATACATTGTTCAAATTATCTTTGCTAATAATAAACTTAAACCTTCCTTTGTTCAATTTATAGATATAAAAATATTATACGTAGCTATTAATGTAACATTTACAAAATGTATGTCCTATTATATTATTGAAATAGCTGTATTATGAAATATTATATTCTTATTATAATATTAAGTGATAAAAACATATCTACGGTATTGTATTAATACTTTTGTATGAATAAATTATAATACGAGTATCCATAATATTGCCGTCCTATTAGTTTTAACAATACATACACGCTACCAGTGGCGAAGCGTTCATATAACACGATTCCTGCCGGCTTCCCTTTTAAAATATGCCCTGCCCTCCTTATACCTATCACTGCTTGAGTGTCTACTCAAAGTCTAACTGGCCTTCTGAAACTCAAAATGTTTTAGTCCCACCGGCTTTCCTCCTCGGAAAAATGACTCTTCGCTACTGCACGCTACTATTGCTAACTTAAATAGATTGTCTAGATTGTCTATGGTGGTTTAGTGGTACTGTACACTATCACGTAGAGGTATTGGGTTCGATCCTTGAGTAAAGTAATATTGAGTTTTGTCGAGAAATTGAAAGAAAGAAAAAGAAAGAAAAACAGTTTATTTTTCACATGAAGGTGACACACACAAGATTAATTAAAAATAAATGTTTAGCCACAGTCAAAAAACACAAAACGTAAAACTGACATAAAAAAAAACAGAGTACCATGGCACTGGACTTCACATAATATATGACTTCAAAAAAAGGAGGAGGTTTCTCAATTCGACAGATATATAATAATATATTTTCTTGGTTCTACCATTGTTAGCAAAGTCGCCATCCTCTTTTGGTTAGTTCGTGATCTAAATTATTATAATTAAACTAGCTGTTGCCCGCAGCTCTGCCCGCATGAATGTCGGTTATAATCTCTGTTTACATTGACAATTTTTCATACAAACTTTATCCTATTTTAAGTCATTTTTTACGCGATAAAAGATAACCTATGTTATTCCCCGAGGTCTAATCTATCTTTGTACCAAATTTTATCAAAATCGGTTTAGTGGTTTAGGCGTGAAAGCGTAACAAACAAACAGACAGACAGAATTACTTTCGCATTTATAGAATTAGTAGCGATTATATCATAAAACAATGAATAAACCATAAACAACGACTATTCACGAGCATGACGCATGAGCCAGCTATTATCTACTTTGTTATGACCCGGTCAATACGACGCCACAAGCACATTATGAACATGACAATCCAAAATATTCTTTGTTTCATGAGAACTTGGGAGAACTATGGTGGAATCATATATCACAATGCCCGTCGACATGTCTAAGGCCGCTATTAGACTATCATAGAAATATGATCAAAGATGTGTAAGTCATTTTTAAATGAAGAACATATGACGGTATAATAACTACATGTGATTATCTATGATCATAGTTTGAGAGTCGTAGAACTATGATCATAGAATTTGACAGATATGAAATCATTTATATATGATAATGTAATACCGGCCTAACTCCATTCAATAGACAATAGATTTAAATTAAACATAATACAGTTACTAAGTCACACACAACAAAGATGTTAAAAGAGCTAGTATTAAATAGTATGTATTTTTGTATTGTACTGGTTACTAAGAAGTCTTAAGTTAGAATAACGATAGTTGAACTACAAGAGAAATCATTTAAAACAAAACTGTCATCAGCGTTTTTTTTTATATTAGCCTACAGAAGTAAAACTGCCATCACTGCGATTATTTTATTTTTACTTTTTATAAATTAAAGTAGCTTCCCGCAGTGCGGTTTCACCCGCATCTTTAGTTACTGCTCTGCTTCCCTCGCCAGTAGAGTGATGTTACATAGCCTAGCTTCCTCGAGAACTGGGCTATCATACTCAAAAAGAATTATTCAAATCTGACTGGTAGTTCTAGAGATTAGATAACCAAACAAACTCTTTCGCTTTATTGTAATAGTATAGATTTATCAATGGAAGAAAAATCGACGACCTCACAAAGTTAGTGGGCAGCCGATGAATGAGATTAGGAATGATCGAATTTTTTTATTATATCAATATTCAACCTTGTTTTCTCTTTGTTACAGATCAAAATGCTGTTCCTCCTATTTTTGGTACTGCCCGCAGTTCATGCATTAAACTGTTCACACCATTTTGATGGAATGGACTACGTAAGGACTGCAGTACTAACAATAAATGGATTGCCAACAAACCTAATATACAACCCCATCACCAAAGATTTACATTTCACATTAATAGACCTGAAAAGTTTACAAGACGACAATGTTCAAACGAAAATGGATCAATATTTGCTAAGGAATAATGAGCCAATCAAAATCGACAATATTAATGGCCAGGCTGCGGCTGTAGACTTTAAAAACGAAAAAGTTTATATCGCTGCTGACGACGGACTTTATTTTTTAAACAAATCAGATATAGCCCAATTTGTAAGTAATAAAGATGAAGATATCGTTCAACTATTCAAACCAAATAAAAGCGATTATTTATACGCAGTTATGTTTCCTGATAATGAAGTATATACTATTGATGTTAATAAAAATGAAAAGAAAAAAGTAGAAAATATACCTTGTGCGTTTATTTTAGCTGTTGACGATGATGAAAATATATTTTATGAATGTGATTCTAAATATGTTAAAATGTTACTAAAAGGGTTTGAAGAACCTATAGAATTTGTGGGTATACCTAAAAATTCTGGTAGAGCTATAACTGTGGATAATTATAATAGAGTTATATTAGCGACTAATGATGGTTTGTATGTGTTAAGATCGACTAATGTGATTCCCAATAAGCTAATGGATTTAGATTATGTACCCGCAGGTATTGCATTTGATGGTGATAACTTTTATTTATCTACGAGTGGTATAATATACAAATATACTACTGATGAGTGTTAAATTGATAAAATATATTTTATTTTTATATTTGTTTTATTTTATTCTATTCAAATAGATAATGTTTAATACAGGACACAATTACAAGCACCATTAACCGACGTGGGTGTAGGAAAAGATTGATACATGTTGAAGAGACAAAGTATGTTTGGATCTCAGCAAATGACGTTCTATAGTCTCTGCTTACCCCATTAATGGAAGACGTTCAGTTATGTATATATTTATGATAATTAAGAAATATACTTTAAAAAGAACATAGTTTAATTATTTGTAACTTATATTAACTAAATTAAACTAATAATATATTGTTGTGTACCTGCTGTTGGATAGAGGTCTTAGAAGGCGTTCTTGGCTGCAGCAGGGCTTCCTTTGTTATAGACAAACGGCACTACGATATTATCTTTTGTACAGTCTGGCTGAGTGGAAGCGACATTCATTGGAGCCATAATAATCTATACTATTATATAAAACGGAAGAGTGTTTGTTTGTTTGAACGCTAATCTCCGAAACTACCAGTCAGATTTGAATAATTCTTTTAGCGTATGATAGCCCAGTTTTTGTTGAAGGTTATAAGCTATGTAACATCACGCTACTGGCGACGGGAGCAGAGCAGTAACTAAAGATGTAACTTAGCATAGGTGAAACCGCGTAGCGGCACGCTAGTATAAATTAATAATATAACTTAATTGCTACTTTATGTATGTAATTTAAAGCTTTATGTAGCTTGACGGCGAAGTGGATATCTCATTGAAAACATTAATTATGTCTTAAATTTAACCTGCGTTTGACTCACCCATGAAAATTATAAATATTGATTTATAAACTGATATTGCCTTTGTGATTCGGTGGCACCTACTGTACAGATTAAAACTCAGAGGTCTCGGGTTCGATCCCCGGGTCGAGTAACGTCTTATTGGCTTTTTTAACGAAAAATTCTCAGTATTAGCGCAGAGTCTAGCATTGTGCCCGATAAATGGCAACAGGCTCACCCTCTGTTACATGGGTCACAAAATAAATTGACAAAACATGGGTGGTTAAACACCTCTGCCTGCCCCTTCGAGAATAAAAAGCGTAAAGCTATGTATGTGGTACATATATAAAAATGAACAGCGCTCCTAGTATTTACTTTGAGAACTAAATGGTCTCAAACTATTTTAAGCTGTCAAAGTGAGAAATTTAATACCACATGTACTGGGTGGCGCAAAAGTACTGGCACTAAAGAAAATACTTTTTTTTTTATATATGACATTTTCTGTCATTCTGTTGTTGAAAATTGTGTAGAGAACAAATGTAAAATACACTGAGAATAAACATGGACCGTTTTACTCCCCAAGAACGTGGAATAATTGTGTCAATGTTCTTACGGAATAATTCATCAGTGATAAGAACACAACGTGAATTTCGTCGACGATTTCCCCACCGTCCGGCACCGATTGGTCCCACAATTCGACGCTTTGCCACACGCCTTGAAGCAACTGACTCAACATTGGATAGACCTAAGTCTGGGAGACCAAGAACAGGCCGTTCAGCTGAAAATATCGATGCTGTGCGCGAAGATGTGGAAGAGTGTCCAGAAACATCAACGAGGCGACGTGCCACGCAATTGGGCATTTCCAGACGGACCCTGCAGCGTATTTTGGTGAAAGACTTAAAGATGTTCCCGTATAAAACTCAAATGACTCATCAGCTGCTGCCTGCTGACCACCGAGCTCGTCTAGATTACTGCCAGCGCGTCATAAACCTCAACCTTGAAGAGGATGATTTTCCTTCAAAATTGGTTATGAGTGACGAAGCGCATTTCCATCTCTCAGGGCATGTCAATAAGCAGAATACTCGGTTCTGGGGCACTGATAATCCGCGCATTATTCAAGAAACACCTCTACACCCACTAAAAGTTACTGTATGGTGTGGCATCTGTGTTGACAGAGTGATCGGACCCTATTTTTTCGAAGACGCTGGAGGCAATGCGATTACTGTCACTGGAGAACGCTACAGAACCATGTTACGTGAGTTTTTGATACCCAGTTTGGACGAATTGGGGCTGGAGCACATCTGGTTTCAACAAGACGGCGCTACGGCACACACAGCGCGCGACACTATGGACTTAGTGAGGGACGCTTTTCCAGGCCGAGTTATCTCTCGTTTTGGCGATTTGCCTTGGCCTGCAAGATCACCCGATCTGACCAGTCCAGACTTCTTTCTTTGGGGTTTTTTGAAATCTCGGGTGTATGTGAACAAGCCACAGACTCTCGCAGCTCTAAAAGAAAACATTCGTCAAGAAATAACGAACATATCGCAGGAAGTGTTACGGCAAGTTATGCAAAATGTCATAAATAGGGCTCAAATGTGTATCAACTCTGGAGGTCACCATTTAAAAGACATCATCTTTAAATCCTAATGGTACGAAATTTAATGGCACAAATATACATTTAAAAAAATCTAAATCTAGTTTTCTAATTTAGAAAAAATGTTATAGCTGAACCAAATAGGGTCTTTACTTTTGCGCCACCCGTTATATCTACTGTACTGTCCTACGCCTGGTATACCCCTGGTTCCGGTACCGAAGATCACACAGCTGATAGATAATATAGCAAACAAATTTACAAAACAATGAATAAAACATATTTATGCCTAACTACTGCCTGGTAGACTTCATTCCTGTGGAAATTTCATAAAAAGCCTGTTACTTAGTGATAATGTAGGTAATATTGTAGTCCTCCCCCAACGGGGTTCTCGCCTTGTCGCGGCGGGGCCGCAGGAGAAGAGGAGTGTCGGTATTGCGACGCGCCGTTCTCCCTATCCTCTGCGGCCGAGTTGGGAGGTGGCCTGCGGGCGGCGCTCGGGCAGTCGCTGCCCGAACAGCACGGGCCTGAGACGGCAGTGCGCGTGTTCCGCATGCGCCTCTCGAAGGAGGGGGGGCTAGGGGTTCTCGCCTTGTCGCGGCGAGGGGGGCTTAGTAACCGTGGTTACCCACAACCACGGTGAACCAAGAGGAACCCCAAGGAGGCGCCGCTCCTCTGGGTTTTGGGATGGTAAGCCCACAATGGAGCGGCTCAGGAGGGTTGCGGTGCTGTATAGGCGGCACCGCAACTGGGTCGGGCTGCGGTGATGCTTCAGCGACACTGCGGCTGAGGAGCGACATAATCCCCGCCTTGCCCGGGCGGATGCTATGCGTAATGCATTTTCCACAAAAAAAAGGTAATATTGTAGTACCGATCTATAGGGAAGTCACTGAAAAGCGTCTGTCTGTTTAAACGCGTCAATCTCGAGAACCACCCAAAGAATTTGTATGCGGTTTGCACTGATATATTGTGGATTTGTCGAAGAAGGTTTAGGTGTATAATATATTTCAATTTAATACTTTATTGTACACATAATAGACATATAAACAATGACAGAAAATAGAGCAAGTACAAAGGCGAGCTTAACTCATAAATGAGTTTTCTCCCAGCAAACCTCAGAGTGGTAGAGGAAATAGTGATTGTGTAAGAGTAAATGAAGTATACATCTACCTATCACCTATGAGTGCCGAGCAGTAACGATAAGTAATAGTAAACCAAGCAAGGAAACTTAATGGCAGGGGCATTTTCTACCCTAGTATTCTACCAGCGAAAGAATTTAAAAAGGTCTTGTAGGTATTTTTTGAGTGTAAAACAAAAATAGAAAAAATTTCTCTTTATAATATTAGTAGGTCTTTGTTTAATTTACGATTTGCAAATTTCATCCCCTTGAAGCCATTTTTTCGCAATAAAAGATAGCCTATGTTGTTCCCCGAGGTCTAATCTATCTCTATACCAAATTTCATCAAAATCAGTTCAATAGTTTAGCAGTGAAAGGGTAACAGACAGACAGACAGAATTAGTTTAGCATTTATAATATTAGAATGGATTTTGATTTGGGAAACTTTTATAAAGGTAGGAGTAGAACTCCAACCAACACATGACAATCTTTTTCAGTGTTTATTATTGACCTTCTCTCCAAACATTGTCTAGTACACAGTTTTAGCGATAAGAGTCATTGATATTAACTTACATGGGTGGCGGGCAACCGATGGATGAGGGCGGCTCACGACCGTTCAAAGTGGCGAAAATTTTGCTTAAATGATGATAAATTAGGCACCATTTTCTATTTATAACGTACTAAAGGTCCACCTCCGCTTCGCTTCGGTATCAAAAGTTTCATTCATCTTATCATAGCAATAGTGTGGTATTACATCTTTTAGATTTTTTAAATATTAAAATTTTCAAAATGGCCCAAAATAACATGTTAAACATAGTAAAATATAGCCTATGTTACCCGCTAATTAATTGATTTCTAAAGGTTGAAAGAAATTCTCAAATCGGTAACATAGATTTTAAGATAAATCGTTGCAAACAAACAAACGAACATACAAAAAATCTAATCTTTTCTCTTTATAATATTCGTTTAGATTATTTTAAATAGTTTATTGTTATATTTTGCGTAATAAATATTATTTGTTTTAATTGAGACTTCTTTGTGATTGTTTTTACTGATGTTTATGTTGATATTATCAGATCTTTTGTTGTTCATTCCAATGGTACTATTGTTCATCAAAGTAATAAATACTATTTGTATACAAGTTCGGAGTAAACAAGAGTACACTTGATAGTAAGAGGTTACCGTAGAGTAAGCAGTATTTAAAAATATAGAAATATATTATTAAATAACAAAAAGCCTGCCTGCGTAAAAAAATAAAAAGTAAGAATCCCATTTTTTCTCGTGCTGACGCTACATTAAAATTTTATATACCCTATGTCACTCCAACAATCAATACGAATCTAATGACACCTCATACGTTAAAATCCATTATGGCATTTAGGCTGTAGAGCGTGCCAAAGAATTAGACATACATACTCACATACACACATACATACATATATACATGCATACATACTTACGCTCGAAAAACATTACCCTCCTTGACTGTGTCAGTCGGGCAATAAATAATAGAAGAAATGACGCCATTGCCCGTGAAGTACATGAAGCTATTCTGGATTCCACTTACTGCTTACCATCAGGCAAAGTGGAGTCACCTTGGTAGGCTAATATAAAAAAAAAAAAGCTAGCTTATTTAACTCACTAATGCAAATATTCAACAGAATGAGGACTGTTACCAAGTACAGAGTGGATGATTAACTCTAAGAGAAACTACGCACGTGCCTAGAGGCGCGAGGTCAAAAAGAGCGCAAACGCAAAATTTTTGAACACCTAACTTCGACTGCCTCTCTGGTTCGGTGGTTCTGTGTTTGGACTACCACGCAATGGTCGGGGGTTCGATGCCCGCTCAGTGCAAATATTTGTGTGTCATAAAAGTATACAACCTTGAATAGCCATTCAAAAACTTTAAAGAAAGGGTTTTAGATAACGGTCATCTATTCGCAAACTAACCATACTTGTAGCTTGAAGCTGTGACAGCATCAAAATGTCGATCTCTTGTTCAAGAAACAAC
Source organism: Parascotia fuliginaria (assembly GCA_963082885.1). Taxonomy (NCBI): domain Eukaryota; kingdom Metazoa; phylum Arthropoda; class Insecta; order Lepidoptera; family Erebidae; genus Parascotia; species Parascotia fuliginaria. The sequence continues at coordinate 2,283,662 of OY720197.1, read as the reverse complement.
TTTAACACTGAAGCTCTGTTTCGGATGGGAGTTCAAAAACACACTCTTACATGAGAGAACAAAGATTTCAAAGTACGAATGAAGTACCCAATAAAATTACTTTATAATCTGCATAACATGCACACAGGTAAGTACATCCTGAAATCTCTACCAATCAATCTTAGATGAATTTCCATTTTAAGATGGCTTGAGTGACTCTGAGGTATCATTATCTACCAATTGAAAGAAAAGCATTTATTTGTGCTAAAAAACACGACATACATAGACAATATAAGACAATTTGAAATAAAAAGCATAAAATATCTAAATAATAATTATGACAAAGGCAATGCTAATTAAGTAGCAGATAATTTTATTTTTAATTTTTTTTTAATTACATTTTTCCCTAGATAAAAAAATCTTTCGCGAAAAAAAATAGCTAATTTCTGCTACCTCTGTCTTCTTTATACACCAATGCAATAATTACAAAACAAGACAAACGGAATTTTATAGATAGCTGTACAACAAGCTCTATTATTTTCAGATAACCTTTTAACCAAAGATCATACTTATAATTCGCCTTTCATTCATCACTTCTATAATATATCCACTATCCTTTGATGTTGTATCCATTACATTTAGACATCATTTAATACCACATACCTCAAAGTCATTCTCCTCAAAAATCCGTTTATTTTAAAATCACGTATCCATATTGAACACACTAAAGAAAATTAAAATAGAATTTATTAAAAAAACACTGTCACAAGTTACTTTAAAAAATACTCTAAAGAACTGAATGAAACCGATCCTTGAGAATACGAATATTAAATGAATAAACAAACATTGTACTTATAGTAACTGCTTGCAAACCTTACTCATACAAACGATGCATTAATAAATACCTCTATTTATTTTGACAGTAAAGTCAACTGCGTTTATAATCCACAAATTTGTAGACAAAATATTTACAATTATTTATACAAATCCCATTCTTTGATCTCTAGAACTGTCTACAAAAAATCTCATGCTTCAATAAGATAATCAAAATATTTGAAGAACTTTCATTAACAAAATAATGTTCACATACCTCATACAATTCGACGTAATGCGAACATCAAACACGTCCACCGGGTCTCAGCACAATCAAAAGCGTTTTTCTCAATAGACACAATAGATAATTTTTTTTCAAATCGATGACGATATCTCTTAGTCATAATTTCATTTATTTTATTAAGATTATCTATTTATAATTAGTTATATAGTGTGTGTTCTTTTTGATGTGATATTTCATATTAATTATAATAATATGTAAATGGGATTGAAGAAATTGACAGGAGCACTGTTTGTAAATTTGTAAGAAATAAATAAATTTGCTGTATTTCAAGAAGATAATAAACATCTTCGTTATACATTTTTTTACAGAACATCTGTAGAGATTCCATTCACTGACCAGAATCGAGAACGAAAATGAATAAGTCTAATAAGGTTTTCTAATAATCGCTACGCTTGCCAGGTTGATTGGTCCCAGATAAAATATTCGAGTTCCAATAGGTCTTTGCCCCGGCATATAAAAAAGAGAACAAAAGTAACAAGACCCATTTTTTTTTAAATATAAAGGACTCATCCAGGTGTAACATAAACCCAGTCGTGTTTAGAAAATATTTGCTTAATGAACTAATTTTTACGGTAGTAGATCCTTGCTAGTTTCAGCATGAATGTGCTGGATCTACCGGACAAGTACTACCCTCTCATAGAAGATTGACGTAAGAGTAGTAGTGTCCATACTATTGCGTTTCGTTCGGTGAGTTAGAGTGCCGGAGTCCAATTTTTCCCCTTTCCTCTTTCCTCAACTCCTCATTGCCTTCAACTACCCATCTCAGCCGCCATAGTAGAGACGACCATACCAGCAGCAGTTTCAGACGATGACTTTTGCTATGATGGCCACCACCTCTGGATTCCTCTGACTGTTTCACATCAGGCAGAGTGAAGACATTTTGGTAGGGTATTAAAAAAACGAAGGGAAACCAGAAAATGTGCAAAAGCAGTCCCTGGGTACTAAATATAACGGCGTTCAATCACACCAAGCGTATTGCAGCGATGCTCATCATAAGGCTGTCATACAAAATTTGTTTCAACGACCACTTGTGCAGCACTTATACTGTATCACCAAGGCAAGTATGTAAAGCAGTGAATGTTTTTCAGCCGAAAAGACGATGATGAAATTAATGATATAAAAAAAATTTTCGAAAGGAATGTTTTCACAGAAAATCTGTAGAAATTCAATTCACTGACCAGAATCCGTTAGTCGGTATTATTAACGCATTGTCATTTAACTGCAGTCCTAAATTTTAGAGCACGAACTTACTCAATTTATTTGAATTTAAATTTAAAAATCCTTCTCAAAATTTAATGAAGTATCCTCTGGGAATATAAAAGTGGCCATCCTGTATGCATATTGTTATTATATCAACATGAGTGACTGTTTACAAGCAAAAGAATATGACACAATGGCTAATGTTTTATAAAGAGAAACGGAGAACGACTACGAATGCGAATTTTGTAACAGCTGGCAAAGGCTAACGACGGATCTAAGACAGGTATTTGATTTTATATTATTATATAATTAAAAATTAATGATATTAAATAGAAAGAAATTATTCTACAAATATTTATATTCCAGAATTTGAAGGTGAAACTGAATAGTTAAATCATCAAAATTTATTCAAAAATTTTTAACATTCCTTTAATATTGCAGGAAAAGGTATAGAAGAAATTCATGAGATAGGATTCGTTATTCAGGCAAATAACTTTAGACTAAAACAGTCTGAGAATTCATTAAATTCTGCAATATTTGTGAAAATGTACTGAATTTGGATTGATGATGATTTTGTAAGCTAGTTTCTAACTGTCAACATTCCTAAAAGTAGTCCTGTTTTTAATTTTGTTGTTTTTTTTTTGCAGATACAACGGCGTTTGTCATGAACCCAACTTTACAATGGAAACATTAATTACAATAATACCCATAGTCGCCATTTTCATTCATGGCAGTACCGCCGAAAAATGTGAAAGGACCAAAATTGGAAACGAATTCTACAAACGACAATTAATTGCAACAATCGATGGGTATCCAACAGGAATGGTGATAGATACAAGAGCAGACCACATATTCTTCATCCTTCACAAAAGGAACTACACCAAAGGAATACATCTCTTAAAACATGGCTCTTTAGGCATCAAAGAATTACCAGTTTCTGATGATTTAAGCGGTCAATGTGTAGCTGTAGATACCGTTAGTAATATAATATACATTGGAACAAATCAAGGTTTAGTAACTTATGATTATTCAAGAACAGAAATTACTGCTGAAAGACCAATCGGAGATGACGACGTTAGAAGTATCTTTATAGATAGAGCAGATAATCAAATGTATATAACTACTGGATCTAATCATGAAATATTTAGGTTTATGAATGGGTCTGCAGCTGTAAAACGTTATGAAAAGATTCCTAAAGCTTACAGTTTTATTTTAGATTCTAAAGGCAATGCTTTTTATGAATACGTTGATGGTAGATTGTACTTTTTCTCAACGGATTTGTATGAGCCTATACAGTATAAAGGTTTTACAAGAGAGCTTAAATATATCCTTCAGCTTAATAATAATGATGAAGCTATAGTAGCTGTTAAGGGTTCTTTATTTAGATTGTTTACGAAGAGTATTTTGCCAGTGAAAATTGGCCAGTTAGGATTTAAAATTACAGGCATAGCTTTTGATAATAAGAATAATATTGTAGTAGGTACTAAAGGCAAGATTTATAAGTACAAGCCTATCAATTCTAATGATCCGTGTCCAGCAGATGATTATTTCATGTCTAGTATTTGATAACAAATGATATAGAAAATAGTTTTTGATATAAAATAATATGAACCTTGCTATGTGCCAGTACTTTTTTTAATTGTTTTTATTAAATTGATGTTTGATTAAAGAAGCTGCGGTTTGATTGGAATGCAATAAAATGATATATCCATTTTTGTATTTTGATTACTAGATATCTCAATAGGCGAACTGAATAGACATTTTAATGAATAATTACGTAATAAATAAATAAATAAAACAAGTTTGTTACATTTTTCTGAAATTATTGACAAGATTTTTGATAGAAGCAGAGATTTAAATGAGATGAGTCTATGAAGCATGTATTTATTAGCGTCTCTATAAACGCATCTCGGGTATTGAGTTGAGTAAGCGCACTTGAATCATACCTATCTCTATCTAACTAGGGGCCCGAGAACGTAGTTAGAAAGAGACGGTATTAAGTACGCGTACTCAATACCTGAGCTTCGTTTATAAATACTACCCTAGGTGTCAAGTCCTTTCTCATGGCTCCGACTAATTCATGATTAAACATTTATTATTGTATTGCAGTTTCATTACAGTTATTCATTAATTTACACTGCAAATTAGACAACCATTAACTTAGAGAAGGAACCCATCGCGCCATCTATCGGTGACTCTTATCTTTTTAATAGAACAATGCAACAGCAACAGAGTTATAGTCTAAAGCATTATTCACTAGATGACGCTTTATACATCTATAGATAATATTATTATAATATTATTTAAATAAAGTATTCTCATGGTTTCATTTAATGATTTTTAATAATAAGAACAATTATTTATTATTATCTACTAGGCTTTGATGACTAAATATTATGTAGTTGAAACAATCAAAATTCAGCAATAAATCATACATTTTACAATACGTATCACTAGATGGCGCTGTGCGTTCCACCATGCGGTAACCTAGTAAAAATTCCAGTCCGTGGTTTTTTGGCCAAAATAGGTCTTGTAAATTCTAATAATAATTGAGTTTTGCATTGCATCATAGTTCATAATGAACTCTCTACCCAGTTGAGTACCTACATAAAATAATATTTGTGTACATATGTATATATTGTATAGTATATTAGTAGTATTATTCATTTTGTACTTATTATTACTCTCGTGAAATGATTTAAACCTCCTTTTTCTCATAACATAATATATAACTTCATTGCACCTACTTCGCTTGTCTCTGTATTACCTTGGTTGACTGGTAGAGAATGCCTTTGGCATTAAGTCCGCCATTGTACGTTAAGTGCATTAAGTTTTAAATAAATAAAAGATCTAATAAAGCTGGTCAGAATTGGATATAGCACAGCTTTGCCCTACCGTTGCAATAATGCTAAAAATTTCTTTATGAACACATCTTTAGGTAATAAATACAAATAAAATAATAATACAAGATAAAGTGAATATTACTCACTCGGTAACAAAAAGTGATTTGGGCTCGTCCGGGATTTGAACCCGGGACCTCTCGCACCCTAAGCGAAAATCATACCCCTAGACCAACGAGCCGGGTAATAGATTGTTCAAAATTACTGTTCAAATACTACAAATCATTAATAGTATTATTTAAATTAATATGAGATTATTGATAGATTGTTACGAAGATTGATTACCTACCTGAAGAGTTCTTGTTCGAAATAGAAAATATACCTCATATTATCGTTATATGATATTACTAGTTGTTGCCCGCGACTTCGTTCGCGTGAAAATTCAGATGTGTGTCTGTATGAGAATATTGCCTGCCTGATCTTACGGCAATCATACATTGTATCAGTAATAAATATCAGTAGTATAATCCGTCTATATGGCGAATCCCATTTAAATCTATTTAAACACTAAATCTGACGAAATTTCACACAAACTCTTATTTGCCCACTTATTGGATAAGTAGATTCTTAATATTAAAAAATAAGTATTTTCTAGTAATTTGGTAATCCTACTATAAAAACTATAGCAGTTTTATACAAACTTTGTCACCCCTTTCCCTTTCGCAAAGTCCCAAATAATTTAAATCACCTACGTCCTAAAAGAACCCCCATGCTAAATTGGAGACTCTTTGCACTTGTAGTTTCTGAGATTTCGTGATGAGTGAGTGACCTTTCGCTTTTTTATAGAGATATTGTATAAATGAAACATGGATGACTATCAAAATATAGTTGTTAATGATACAATTTATACCTACTTACTGTTCATTTATACTATTACCTACTTAAGGCAGAAGAGTTTGTTTGTTTGAACGCGCTAACCTTAAAAACTATCAGTCGGTTTTGAATAATTCTTTTTGTGCTTGATAGCCCAGTTCTTGGGAAAAGTAACAGGCTATGAAAAATGACGCTACTGGCGATGGAAGCCGAACAGTAGGCAAAGACGAAGGTGAAACTGCGCGGCGTGAAACTAGTTAATTTTTTTTCGTATTCCCCCAAACGCAACAGTCCTGTGGTGCGCTTCATTTAGTACGTTTCAAAGTTTGTGCGTTTCGAGGGAATAAGCGTTCCAAACCTTCACAAAATCTTGTATAAGATCCTATACCTTTCTACGCCATTATTATTTGCCGACGATGTAATAAGCCTAGATCGCGTGAATTTAATAGTCGATCCTACCGAGATACATGGTTTCATAGTTATATAACATGCAAATAAGTCGTCAAAAATCACAATAGGTACTTAAACGATTGAATAAAGTAATAAAATCTATCTAGCTTTTTATACTTTCAGAAAAGAATATTTAAAAACAGATTGCTTAGTTGATTACAGTGGTAGATAAATAAGGCCTCCTGATGACAAGTGGTATCTGGATCACACTTCTGCAATGCCAGGGGCTCTGCGAAGCCGCCGCCGTAATGTTAATGCTCTCTTTAAACCTCGTTAAGACGCACGGTGATAGATCCACGCTGGTTTCAGCATGAATGGGCCAGATCGACCGGGGAAGTACTACCCTCTCATAGAAGATCGACGTAAGAGTAGTAGTACTCGTACGAAGGAGAGTGCTGAAGGCCCAATTTCATCTCTTTCCTTTCTCCTCACCTCTCCCAATCCTTTTACCTACCCTACTCCCTTCACGGTAGGCAGCGGCTTCGCAGAGTCCCTGGCATTGCAAGAGCAATACTAGGGACTCTGAGCGACAGTTACCACTTACCATCACGTGGGCTGTTTGCTCGTCTGCTACTGCCGGCAATAAAAAAAAACATGAAAAAATGAAAAAAAAAAAATCAATGATGCGCTCAGGAAACCTAGAGGATGCGGTTTCTGTGCCGTCTTGTCTTATATCACCCTATTATCACGACTGAGATAAATATGGGCCTTGGACTCTCCTAAAAGCCAAGAACTTTCCAACTTTTAAATAAGAATATTTTACAACTTACTAAAGTCTTTTATTCTTACGGAAATATAATACTAATTACAATAAAATGTTAAATTTATGATAAATTTAATGATATCTGTGACCCTCATTAACATTGTCGTTAACTTGCGCAACAATTAAACTTCTTACACACCATCTCGTAACGTAATTAACATTACTCTCTAAATGTAACATTATGTAATGAGACTTCTGAGATAATACTTGCTTGTGACAAATCCGCGAATAAACGCCGATATTTTTTTAATATAAAATTTTTTGTCAATACAATTTTTAAGTCTAAGTATAGGCTAATGTAGGCTTGTCATAAGCTTATAAGTGGGAAATATTTATTTTTGTAAGTGAAAGCAAATAACGCCTCTAGTAGTTATTTTAAGAACTAATTTTTTTAAATATTGTGTGCGTTACGATTGCTCCGCCAACTTATCCAACCAGAAAAAAACTTTGACCATAATTAAATATTTATGATTGTCAAATTTAGTTCTCCGTCTTATTTACGGAACAGTTAAATCTTCTCTATCCTCATCCAGCGCCACGCCAATAAGCCTTTGGAAATAACTTATTAGCAGAATAAAAGTATTGCGATGGTGCTATACGTTTTTCTATATTAGCCTACTAATGTGACTTCACTCTGTCTGATGGTAAGCAGTCAGAGGGATCCAGAAGTTTTGAAATCCATTCAGCGTTTTGAAAGCCATCGTCTCATAATACTGGTATGGTGGCCTCCACTATGGCGATTTTATGAGTTGTTTTTTTACGCCAGTCAGGAAAAACCAAAACGTGAAAGACCCAGGATCAAAATTAGATGAAACACATGCGCTGGTAAAATAAATCACACACACCAAATCACTTTTACCAATTTCTAATTAAAATTAAAATTTGATAGGAACTTTTTACTTTGACAAAAATCGACTTATGGCAACACCACTAAATTATTTTCCTTCGCGTTTATTTCTAGCTATTAGTATGAAACAACCACAAAATTAAGCAAAACAGAGTTCTCAGCACAATTTAAACTATACTTCAGTTCCCATTGTGTTTAAAAGTGAAATTAAACTCCCATGAATAAAAAAAACAGATTGTGATCGACATAAAGCCATTGTTGCGAATTATCGGTCAAGCGTGAGCCGTTTTGTGAGAATATTGTTCATGGCAACAAAAACTTTGAGAAGTTTGTAAGTTTATTATGTTCATAGACCTTTATTGATCTAATGTTGCTTTAAGCAAAAAAATGCTTGATTTGTGGGAGTACTTAATTAATAATATTCTTCTCAAAAACTTACCGTGTTATTATAAAATTACCAGGATTAATCCATCCATGTTTTGCCAACTACTTTAGGTAACATGTAACAAGGAACAAGTACAATTATTGTAGGGCTAAAAGCCATCCGCGGCCTTATTTATAGTTTCCTGCTTAGTCCTATAGAGTCTAGGAACTTCCAGATTGTCTGAGTAGAGAGAGACTGTATCTCATCTGGTTGCGCCTGGTGTTGTCCTAAATGAATGCTTCTTTTGCGCATGAGTGGTCCACAAGAGCAGAGGACGTGCATTGCAGTCTCCTCAGACTCTTGGCAGAAAACGAGTACAATTGATTTTGGTCTAACATTTGAAATTTAAAACTGAAAACCAATACTATTTTACACAATCCGAGATTGAACCCGAGGCCTCTGCGTGATAAAGTGTGGGTTCGCTATATCGCTGAACCATCGAGCTACTTCTCTCACAATAATTATGTATTAAATGTATCTACAATACTATGATATGACGTTCTCAAAGGTCAAATTGTAGGTTATTCCTTTATAAACGAAATATGAATTTAGTACCTACACAAAACATTATTTAAATTTTCATATTCTTATCAATTCAATCAGTATTCTTAAAGAATATTAAGTTTTGATAATATATAACCCTAGATCTTATACGCAGACTGCAATAGCAATTGATAAAAATTTAAATATATATGTTTTTGAATTAGACATGAGCATGTGTGTGAAAAATACGAGTTAAAATATATATATTACCCTACCAAAGTGACTCCACCCCGCCTGATGGTAAGCAGTCAGTGGAATCCAGAAGTGGTGGCCACCATACCAAAAGCTATCGTCTTAACTGCTGGTATGGTGGCCTCCATTATGGCGGCTGGGAATGGGGTTAGGGGAAGGGAATGAAGGAGGTGAGGAAAGAGGAGAGGGGGGAAATTGGGCCTCCGGCACTCTCACTCACCGAACGAAACGCAGTAGTAAGGATACTACTACTCTTAAGTCGATCTTCTATGAGAGGGTAGTACTTCCCCGGACGATCCGGCCCATTCATGCTGAAACCAGCGTGGATCTACTACCGTCAAAAAATAATTAAGATTAATAGTAAAAAATATAAAAAGCATCCTTTTTAATCAACAAATTCTCAAAACGTACATCGACTGTCCAATACTACACATCTCAATCATACGTTTAAGTAAAACCGCATTGTACAGGAAACATCAAGGTCTAAGCATTTACCATCGATACCAAAGCACATGCTAAGAAAACTGCATTTACGACACTTACGAAAAATTTCTAATCCACTGCTGCCTTTTCTTTAGCATACACTACAAATAGTCATACAAAATTGTCAATGTAATAAAAATAGGCGAATGTATAAACGATTGGAATGCAGTATCCTACCATATCCACCTCCACACACGAGGTCGTTGCTTTATAACGAAAAACAAACCTCTAAACAGCCAGTACTATTTTTATATTGAAAGGAGGCTGAATACAATTTTGCATGGTGCAATAAAAAAACGTGATTAATTTTGAAAATAGAACACTTGTGTATCTGTGGCCAAGAAGTTTATTTTAAAAAGTTTGCTCCCATATGCTGGATTATTTTCTAATTATGTAAGTAATTTTAATGAAAGTTTAGCACAAGTTTTGTGTATATAATACTTAAAACAAATAAGAATAATATTTCAATAGTGTGGTATCTTATTTGTAAAAAAGTCTCTTTATTGTAACGCTTTTTTAGCAACGAAAATATTTTAATCACACAACTTTTTTTAAATCATTTTATAGTACCAAAGATTTAAATCTTTGGATAGAACTTTTTTGGCTGTTTATTTTTTAAAAGGGAATGGCCATGGCTTTAGTAGACCATTGACCTAGATTGTAAAGATCAAAATTATTATTTGTAAATTTAACATTACCAAGATTTAAGGTCAAAAAAAATTGTATCAAAAATCGTGACAATGAAATGAATGTTTATAGCTTATAAAAGCCATGATTATAATGTGATGCTAAATGAACGTTTATATAATTTAACTACGAGTAGATATTTTTATTGTACCTACATAAGATCTCTTTAAAACGAAAATCTATTTTTATACATAATTAATCATATTAGCTTTATTTGCGGTTTAAATCGCGTATTTGCTCCCGTTGCTAGTAGCGTGATGTTACACAGCCTATAACCTTACATTTTCTTTTTCATTTCAATTTTTCAAATCCGATTGGCAGTTACAGAGATTAACACGTTCAAACAAACAAACTCTTCCGCTATATAATAGTATAGATTATATTGTGCACTAGCGATTCTACCCCGACTTTGCAAATTGATACTAAAGTATCTTTACAACATAATTATTACAAATTTGTAAAAAAAAATTCTCTACTCTAAAAGAAAAAGAGAAGAAGAAATTAGCGAAGAACCAGAAAGAATACAACATGGACTTTGCTTACACTATTTGGCAATCAGATTAAGGGAGATATTTTTAAAATGGCTACTCGTAATATGGTGATACAAGTACATACAACTGTGTTCTGGGCATTCCCGAATTTCATTGTTGGTATATTTCATGTAGTCTATACTCCGGCTTATTCTAAATTTAAATTATTCTATTTTAAAAGCCGGCTTATTCTATTTTAAAAGCCGGCTTATTCTATTTTAAAAGCTATTTTTTCATACTCATACTGGCTCGTTATTTTGCCACTGCAGGGAAAGGCCTCTTCTCATGCAGAAAAGGCATGAGCATTGATCGCTACGCTTGCTCAAGGCAGATTGGCGATTTCAGACTTCCTCAGAAGTCTAGTCTCACGATGTTTTCCTTCACCGTTGGTCAGAAATGTTTATGATAAACTTAGAAAGTACATATGATTTGGAAAGTCACATTGGTACTTGCCCGGATTCGAACTCACGACCTCGTGTTTACGAAGCAGGTGCATTATCCACTAAGCCATTTCGATTTTTAGGTCAACATAATTTCAATTAAGAGCGTTTACGCGTCATGTCGCAATTTAGTATCTTATTTCGTGGTTTTCAATTTTTATCATGTAATCGAACTTATTTAAAAATATGTTCTGTCTATACGCTAAAATTTGGTAAAAGCTGTATAAAAAGTAAGAAATCATTGCGTTTACTGTTCTATAATGTGCAAATAATACATTTTACTTAAGTTGCGTTATTTTTATAGTAAAAAAACTGTAAGCATGATGGTTACTTACTTTTTATACAGCTCTCACTTAATTCTAACTAGACAGAACATATTTTTAAAATATAGTCATGATCAACCAAAATCAACCAACAGATTCATGTAACCAAATGTATATATCCTTATACATATAAGTAACCTAAATCGCTGCGTACGACATCTAAAGACAGACAGGGTTGCAATCTTCATATGAGTGGTTGGTGGTCAACCTAGTGTCAGAATTTGGACGTCACCCATAAATTCTTATTCAACAGTAACAGCTGGGACATACTTTTAACGTGTCTTCCGAAGTACGAAGGCTCAGATCAAAAAACACTATGCGGTCACCCATCCTTGGGCTAGCCGCAGTCTATGTTGCTTAACCCCTATAGTTTACCGAGTTTAGTGAGCGCAACTTGGTATTACAGTAATTCTTACTCAACCACCATATATCAGTATGATAAACACGATATGGATATCCGTTATACAAATTACCATAATATAAAATAATCTAAATAGGGACATACAGAATAATAAATGTACCGTTTAATTATACATTACCCATTATTACAGTTTTGTAACGATTACATAATTTAAATGAATTAATTATGAAAAATTACATTTTATAGGATGCCGACTCACACACATAATATACTACAGAGAAGTCGGTTAAAAAAAGAAAAACGGGCACTATGAGCAATAATTTTTACTTATTTTATTCAACTATATTAACGGGGACAGTGTAAGGGGACAACGGGAAGTATTTTTAAATATTTAATTGAAGTACCGTTGCCACCGTAGTAGGACGGGGACACGGCGTACGGGAACAACGGGAATAAACCGCAGAAGACTTTACAAACATACAATTAAACGGATACAAAGTACACCCAGACTCGGAACAAATATTTATGGATCACACTAAGTTTTGTCCCATAAGGGGATCGAACCCACAACCTCGTGCACAGCAGTCGCTTGCGCTCCCACTGTGCCACAGAGGCAGTCAATTCTAAAAAGTTAGTTGATAAAAAACTAATTTTATTCAAATTCAATGGCAAACAAAATTATCTAATGGTAACCGGTAACGTTACTTAATGGACATGGTTGTATTCATTAAGCATAGCGGGAACGATGCTAAGATAATATTAATTTTTAGACAAAAAAGAATAACCGACTTCAAAACTTTCTCGTCACAAAATACATCCCCTCATTTTCAACTTGACAGATTTTCAACTTGACGGATTCGCAACTCGACGTACCATCAACGCTTTGTTAAAAATATTTTTTTAAATCTATTCTATTATCTATATAAGAAGATTTTGTTTGTTTGTTTAAACGCGCTAATCTCTGGATCTACCAGTCGGATCTGCATCTTCAACAAAGGCTGTACACAATAGTAACTTAGAGTAAATAGGGCACAAACATCTTTCAGTATACTCCTTCAATTATAAGAGACCACAGCACATATTGGGGAAATCTATATATTAGGAATATGATTTTGGCAACAAGATTTATCAGACACAATTTCAGATTTCGGACGAATATTAAAAAATTCTAAGACAATAAAACTTATTGAACTTAAGACCTCTGAGTTTGATAAATTTTATTGTCTTAGAAATTTTTAATAAAATAATAAATAATATCCTTTTCAAAATTTTGTGGTTCCGTGGTATTAGGTACGTGGTCCCCATAACACCACTTAATAAGCGAGATAGTAGCAGGAACCGAGATATCGTATAATCTTGGTGCACACTGATCCGAGATGCGATCAAATGACGAGGTCACGATCAGCTGAGACTGATCTTGGAAAGAGTAGGTACGTCCAACGTCGATTTAATAAAATATGTAAGTAATAATTTATATACAAATCGTGATGGCTCAGTAGCTGTTGTTCATATTTAAATCGAATCTAAAAAGATTTCAGAGTCCAATAGTTTATGGATATGACTGTTATTTTAAAACACGCACGTTTTGGTGTATGGAAGCACCCTTGAATATTTATTTTATTTAGTATTTGTATTTATAGCGGCAACAGAAATACATGAACTGTGAAAATTTCAACTGTCTAACTATCACGGTTCATGAGATACAGCCTGGTTACAGACGGACAGGAAAGTCTTAGTAATAGTGTCCCGTTTTACTCTTTAGCACGGAACCCTGAAAAACGTGCTTTCTCATGCACTAATGACAATATAAAACGTCAAAACATAGTTCTCAAGAGTAAATACCAAAAGCGTTGTTAATTTTCACACCATTATATTGGCAATTATTGTCATTATTACACGTTACTATAAGTAAATTCTACACAATAATATAAATAAATACGTATTACCACACGCTAAACATATAAATTACTACACAATAATACTTATAGTTATCATGGGAATTGCGATAGAAAATCTAATATTGTGTTTTGCGCGTCTTTGCTTACTGCTCTGCTCCCGTCACCAGTAGCGTGATGTTACATAGCCTATAGCCTTCCTCAAGAATTGGGCTATCATACGCAATAAAAAATTTCAAATCCGACTGGTAGTTCCATGGATTAGCGCGTTCAAACCAACAAACAAACTCGTCCGCTTTATATAGTAGAGATAGGTAGTTTAAAACGTAGATAATTAATAAAAAGATTACGAAATGATTTTTGTAGATAGTTCTTGTACTAGGTAATACGCCCTGTTCCCTAGTATAGGGTAATTTTTACATCTAAATCATCATGCACATCATCAAACATAAGAATCCCTTAAACATCTCTACTTTGATCGATCGTGAGCCGTCCTTACCCACAAAATACCATCTTTAAGACTTTGTGAAGGTCCTACTATCGCTGGATTTTTCAGCTCATAGTCGTTAGTTACTTCATAATTTTGCCGCTTTAAAAGTCAATTGCAATTGCAGCTTTAGTAGGCAACCTCTATGAGCTACACTTTCTTGCGCGATACAAAGACACAATTAATTGTCACAAATTAGACCTAAACTTGGAACAAATATTTATGAATCACGCAAAGTTTGTCGCGTGCGGGAATTGAACCCTTACTGCGGCATTGAGGGAGTCAATTTTAATTCATTCTTTACACCTCATCTACTAACTGGTTAAGCGAGACTACATGCCATTTGATATATGTCTTTATAAACATTCAAAATAAACTTGTGCGAATTGTGAGTGGAAATCGAACTTATGACTTTTTTCACAGCAACCTTACACACCTACACGTCGAAGCCTTGCGGTCCTTTTCTCTCCTATTCTGGTTGGAAAGCTCTCATCCTGTGTCGATCAACGACCCCAACAATATGGTTGTAAAACAAGATCGGGTTTACCTACATAAAAAAGTTGATAAATATAAGTATGTCGAAATATTTTATAAGACTAGAAGGTTCAGGCATTTGACTTTCCTAATATGAGCTTTTTGTAATAATTATAAATAAAATAAAAGGAATAAGCGCGGATAAACTTTTTCTCTTAAACTTTTTGTAAGTTCAATATGTAACCTATTTAACCTACTGATTTGATTATGTTCCTTACTATTTCTTATATTAACGCATTGCAAATTGTAACTTTCTGTCCTGAGTTTTTTGCTAGTCCTTTTCGTGACTCTACCTTGGCATTAGGCAAATAGGTTGACAAATTCTTTGGTGATTTTGACGTTCATGCGTAATTGGTATACTTACTACCTACTCATTAGTACACTCATTTATTAATTAAATAAATAAATGCGTTCTACTTTGGCTTTTTGAAATTTATTTCTTTCAATGGTAGAGAAGGTAGGTTTGGTGCATCAAGAATTTGTCAATGTTTTCTGAATAGGCTCCTCGAATGTACTTACCCGTCTATCTTGCGTAAAATTTCCACAGAATTCAAATTATGAAAACATAATTATGAACTTCCATTACTTAATTAAGGTAGTAGATCCACGCTGATTTTAGCTCGAATGGGTCGGATTGTCCGGGGAAGTACTACCTTCTCATAGAAGATCGACGTAAATATCCGTTCTATTGCGTTTGGTTCGGTGAGTGAGATTGTCAGAGGCCCAATTTCTCCCCTTTTGCTTCGTCCTCACCTCCTTCAATCCTTTAAACTACCCCAGTCCCTTCACGGTAGGCAGCGGCTTCGCAGAGTCCTCAAAGCCTAGCATTGTTCTGCAATGTCAGGGACTCTGAGTCTTCCATGAGCGACAGTTACCACTTACCATCACGAGGGCTGTTTGCTCGTCTGCTAATGTCAGCAATAAAAAAAGAAAATAAGCAAAACTCACTTCTTTTTTACTAAACATGCAACACAACATACAGTCTTTAAGTTTTTATAAATATTAAACATATGCAAGCTTTTATGAACAGAATGTGCTTACCTGACGTGATTGCTAAGGTTATTACCTCATTCATGCTCATTGGTATGCGAAATTGTCGTTTGCTCTTACACACAAGGGGTATAACTTTCACTTTATCAGAAATAGGTACATCTTAGCTAAAGATGAACCTATGGTGGTATAGCTAGCGATGAAACTAAAAGATCTCAAGGTATAATTTATAAGATTGCAGGGTATTATTAGACGTTGCGGGAGGCGAGAAATAATTACTTTTTCATGATAGATTCTACTTTACTGGTGCTAGTTATATATAAAATAAACATAACATACTTAATAATACGACTGAAATACATGACGATGGGGGGACAACTGGCGTGCCCTGTGATTGTGCGAACGTTCCCACACAGAATCGCAACGTAAGCATAACCTAACCTTACCCTCCATATTTTTAAGCAGCATGAGACACTATTTCTGGAGCACAAAGGCCTCTTCTCATACAAAAAAGGCATGAGCGTTGATCACCACACACATGGAATATTTTTTTAACCGAGGTTATCAATTCGGGTCGTATATATTTTTTTAATGGTCATTATTGACGTAAAGAAAACCAAACCAAAGTCGTAATGGTCCAGTAGTGAAGGCACCCACTTACGTGAAGAAATCACATTCAAAATTGATTTTCGAAATTAATTTTAGATGTGTTTTAAGGGAATTTTTTTTTCACGTAGGTAAGATAATACTTTGTATAACTAAAATTAAAGTATTTTTTGTTTTGCACTATGCAATACTATACTATACCGTAAAAATATGCGCAATGGCAATGATGGCGATCACTTTAACAACTTACTACACATGTAAACAAATATTAACAATCATTAGTTAAAACTTCGCATATGCTATTTCCGTAACGCGTCTAACGCAACAGCCTGTATAATATCCGCTTGTAATACTAACACCATGTACATTAACCTAGTTAACTACATTAACGAGCGTGAACATGTACCAATTAATCCGAGATCAAAGATCGATCCAAAGATAATTTTATTAATTCTCTGCAAACAGGTTATCTGGTTGGTTAATGGTTGACTTTACCTGTTACTTAGTAAATCTAAACTAATATTAAACAACACGTGCGGGACTAAAGTACCACCCTTTCACAGTGGAATCTAAAGGGTCTCGAACCAAACGGTTCAGCGCTTCATACTTTTGTCGCTCAATTAAAGCCTGGAACTCTTTGCCAGCGCATGTGTTCCCATCTAATTTTGATCCTGGGTCTTTTAAGCGGGGCGTGAAAAAGCATCTCACTAAGCCGCCATAGTGGAGGCCACCATACCAGTAGTTTGGCTTTTGGAATGGTGTCCGCCACTTCTGGATTCCACTTACTGCTTACCATCAGGCAGAGTGGAGTCACTTTGGTAGGCTAATATAAAAAAAAAAAAAAAAAAAGATAAAAAGATTTGATTTTTTGAATGTTTGTAATGATTTAACTAAAAAAGGGGTCGAATGGTTACTCAAACCAAAAAAGGGTCAAATCTTTAGGGTCGAAGTGGACTCGTAGCCAAATCTACATTACCGATTTGCAACTCCTTCACCTTTAGAAATCAATAAATTAAGCGGGTAACATTTGCTATATTTTATTATGGTTAATCATACCATGTATATCATTGTTTCCTAAAGTGAAGTCACTCAAAATCTTCATTCAAGTTAGGTAGCAACCACACATACTATTCATTTCACGTACGAAATGATCTGATCGTCTGGTCGTGTGGTCGCTCCGGAAGAGATCGCGTAATATCCGCACTGTTACGCTACCGTGCGTGTCGTGAAATTAATTGAAATATTAGGGTTGGCAACTATACTTTAATTGCTTGCCCGATTGCCACTAATTACAATAAAAAAGAAAATGATGTATTAATTGCGATACTATTCTTCTTTTCTGTTTCTGCCACATAACGGCCGGGAACGCCTTGGTTGAGTTTGCTTAGCATTCTTTTTTTATTATTTGAATGCTTATTAAATATATCCATGACCACGATAAAGTAAGCCGTATGCTTACTTAAACAGAAAATAATATTACAACTACTTAATATGTTAATGATATACATAATAACTATTTTATATAATAATACTTGCTATATATGTAAGTATTTAAATTAAGTTATAAAATAATTAGTGTCAAGAACATTTTTAACAAAATTTATTATTAACTAGCTGACCCGGTGAACTTCGTTCCGCCTAACAATCGATCAACATAACTTTATTTAAAAAAAAAAGGATTTTTCTAATATAAACGTAGCCTAAGTTACTTCTTATTACATCAGCTACCTGCCAATAAAAGTCCCGTCAAAATCGGTACAGCCATTTCAGAGATTAGCCGGAACAAACAGACAGACAGAGAGACAGACAAAAATTGTAAAAAATGTTATTTTGGTGTATGTACCGTATATATATTCATATACATGTAGTAAAAATCAGTTATTTCAATATTACAAACAGACACTCCAATTTTATTATATACGTATAGATTTATAAACTTTTTTCATTTAAAATAAAATCTTTTTAGCTAGAAATGGTATGCTGCTCTCAGTTTTTGTTTTATTTTTTATTGTGTTTACATCCATTTTTTTACGAATTGTAATTCATTTTAAAACATTTATAGTTCTTTATTAGAATTACAATCGAATAAATGTTTTAATTAATTTAAAAAAAGTAAAAAAATACACAAATACTGCGTACTGTTAATACTTAATACTTTTTAAAGACACTGAACACTAAAAGAAATTAGAAAACATTGTTTTATTATTAAAAACAGTAAATCCAACAGGGTAGCAACCCTAAAGAAAGATTACCATTGGATAAGATCTTCATTCAAACAAAGTAAGACTATGGGAACGTGAAAAATCACCATAAATTACTTTTATGTTCACCACGGCGTATAATGGTGATGATATAATATGTGAATAAGACAGCATAATTATAATATCTCAGTTGAATAAAGTCGTAAGATAAAATTTGTAAAATGTTATTCGGAAGCTTTTATCTTGTTTAAAATGACTTTGAGGCATTTTTCATTGTTTCTATTTCATACTAAAATTAATAATATACGTAAGTGTAATGGCCCAGCGATGACGGCAACCGCTTCGTTAATAAGAGGTCGAGGGTTCCAACACAAGTACCGATGTGATTTTTTCAAATCATATGTACTTTCTAAGTTTATCTGGAAATTACTAACTGACGGTGAAGGAAAACATCGTGAGGAAACGTGGAGTTCTGAGGGAGTCTTAAATCGCAAATCCGCCTTGAGCAAGCGTGGCTATCAATGTTCTCATGCCTTCTAGGTATGAGAAAAGGCTTTTCCCTGCAGTGGGATAGTAGTGGGCCGATACGATGATAGATAAGTGATTTGTCTTAAATAAATGTTAACATAGTGACTTTATTATTTTTATAGCAATGTGTTAATTGATTCATCCTGTAATGCACGCATTTTTGATGTTTTACCAGTGTCACTTTGCATGCTAGTTGCAATTTACCCCACGAAGAAATGTTACAATCTAGTGATTCAAAATAGAATCTTGATCTTGTTAGTTTGGTTTTTTTTCTCTTGAGTATGGAACCGGGAAAAAGGTATGATGGAGGAAAAAACAGGACTGGGGCGGCAATTGGGCCTCTGACTTACGAAGTTACATTACATTATCTGTGCACCGGCGCTCTCAAAATCTTAATAACGAATATCGCGTGTGCTTTTCTTAAATTATGTGAAACATGCAATGACTCGATATTACAGCAGACTCCTTTCTTTACTGCCTAGATCACGTAAAGATATGACATAAGAAGAAACAATAAAAATTGTTTAAACACTTCCCGCGGCTTTTTACATAATGAAATTCAGTATTGTTTATTGTCAGATGTTCCCAAGACAGATTACATAAGTTTTAACCTGTGAAAGTAATTACTTCGCAACTTTTTAAAAAGTTAGAGGTCATAATTACCTTCGTGGTTTGGCGATACTGTATACCGACTAAGTACTTAGTTTATTTATTTATTTTTCAGGAAATGGCAGATCATTTAATATTGTGGCTTATTCTATGAAATGTGTACATATATTTATTATATTTATTTAGTGTCAAGATTTATTATAGAGGCATTCAACTTGACCTAACGACGACTGCATGCCACATTTATACCCTAGAGTTTTCTCTAAGAACTGAATATTTTTATTTCATAAACTTTAGTCATCACCAATCGTGAAAAAAACATGCTAATTATAATAATCACAAGACCTAAATTCAAATGTACTCTACACACAAAGCTTCCAACAAGGAAATCCATACAATAGTCTCATTTATTACATCTGTTGTTATTGTTATAATATTACCACTAAGAATCTTATTTCCTACTATTGTTATGTCTCTGTCAAAGTATTATAACAAATATACGGACCTGTCTGTTATATTCCACTAAAAGACAAGGGCAAAGACCTCTTCTCATTTATAGAAGGCATGAGCATTAATCACCACACTCTTTCTCAAAAAGGATTGACAACTATCAGGCCACCCCTTGGCCGGTTGCTCGCCACCCTTGTAAGGTTGTCGGCCCACCTTGTGAAGTTTGCTCACGCTGTGCACCTAGGGGAAGTCTATGTGCAGCAGCGACGTTATTTGCCTGATATCATGATGAATTTTATTAGTTTGGTTTGTTTTATTTTACCGTAAGATAGTAAGATTAGGTAAACTTAGAATATACATATCATCCTACATAATATTATAAATGCGAAAGTTTGTGTGTTTGTGTTTATGTGTGTGTGTGTGTGTGTGTGTGTGTGTTTGTTACCACTCAGCGCCTAAACGGCTAAACTGATTTCGATGAAAATTGGTATTGTATATCGATACGGTGCAGGAGACTGACATAGGATACTTTTAATTCCGATAATCGGGCTGGTTCTCAAGTTAAACACATACCATTTTCAGCGTGGGAGAAGCCGCAGCGTGCAGCTAGTTATTATTATTTTAAAACTGTGTGGTTCACTATATGTTTACCATTTTGTTAGCTATATTTCACTGTACTATTCTAACATATAGCTGTTGTTCCAATAAAATAAAATAAGCCTCCTCAATCATCACCACTGTAAGCTGTTCTCATGCATGCCAATTTGAAAAGTCATATTGGTACTTGCCCGTTTTCAAACCCACGCCACCCTTGCGCATATACGAAGCAAGTGCTTTAACCACTATGCCATCCCGACAAAGTATTAACGCTGTATGTAAATAAGTTTTTGTAGACATTGTCTTGTAAAACGAACCCACATTTGGCCATGATATTGACTACTTCAAGGTAGAAATATAATACGAGTCTAAGAATAGAATTAATGCCGGCAATGTCAGGGGCTTTATATTAGTTTTGTATTTTTTTGTGCGCGTTACATAACTTTGAAAAGTATAACACCGAATACCACGTTCTCGTAAGGTCACTAGCACGAATCACTTAAAAACCAATGCACGTTACCACAAACACTTAACAACGTAACACGCTTTCACGGAAAACTTATCGCAAAAGCCACGTACCTCACATAACTTTTAATGAAAAAACACTATTAAGCTATGACTATGCAAATGCCTCTATTTGAGCTGGCTTTTCGAGAAAATCCCACCCACATGCCTATCACTGTCACTCCTGTAAGCCAGGATTAACAGTGATGTCCAATACGAAACACCGAGCTTTGACACTCGGGATTCCTGGGAACTGCTAAACCTACTGTCTTTGACCCCACGAAACGAATTTAATCAGAAGTGAAAAGGAGGAGTTGAAAATAAAAACTACTATCCACTTCTCTCCATTGCAAAGCGGGAGACAAATTTTATCTGTCTACGATTATGACCTATTAAAAGACAGCACCACGGACAAGAAATATTAAGGGACTTATGTGACCTATATCTGATTCCAGTAATATGTATGGCAGAAACGCTTAAACGCACGGAAATTCACCCTAGATGACACAAGATCCTCATCCCATCCTCATTGACTGGCCTGTTGGTCTAGTGGTTAGTGACCCTGACTGCTAAGCCGGAGGTCGTGGGTTCGATTCCCACCCAGGACAAACCTTTGTGTGATGAGCATTATTGTTTGTTCTGTGTCTGGGTGTAATTTATCTATAATATGTATGTATTTACAAAAAAAAAATGTATATAAGTAGTATATCAGTTGTTTAGTACCCATAACACAAGCAAATATAATTGCTTAATTTGGTACTAAATGGCGCTGTGTGAATGTGGTAGAATATTATTATTATTATTATTATTATTATTATAAACTGGTCCTGATGTAACTTGTTAACTATTTAACATTATGTCGCAGTCTTTACGCCAAAGACTACATTCCCAAAAGATGAGATAGCATATTAGCAGTTAACATTTTCAAGCAAACGCATTTTGGTGTCACCAGCAATCCATACAATGTTCATGCCAAGCTGTCGGTTTATCTGTCACTATTATCCAAAACACCTATAACCTTTTTGCAAATTCCTTTAAACTGCTGTATCATATATTACGTATCACCAGTCAAGCAACAAGGAAGTACAAAATGTCTGCGGTACCGGAATAGCATTGTTAAACGACAATGACAGTGCTTTGTTATGGGCTACAGTGTAATATATTGTAATAGATAAAAAAAATATATAAGTATCAATACTTACTTTAATATTAATTTTAAAAGTTTACTCGGTCAACAAAGGTCAGAGAGCGACTGACCCCTCTTCCTCCCGCATACACTACAATAGACATAAAGAAAAATATCAGTTTTCTTCTTAACCCCAACTTTTTTTATATAGTGAGGATATTTCCGAAAGGTTTTCGTGTATACTGTATTATGCAAAAAACTTTTGAAAGATTTGTTAAGTGTTTTGACTTAAGCTCTTTTTCACTAATATATCGAATAAAATTCAATAATTTATCGAGGTCATAGTTCTTAGAAAAGGTATTCAAAGGAGTAACAAATCGGGACTAGTTGTATGAACAAACATATTAGTGACTAGCTGTGCCCGCGACTTCGTCCGCGTGGAATAGTGATTTTGGGCAGCATTTTTTGGATATATCTTTTGGTTTGTTTTGAATTATAAACATCTTCGTTTAGGTGAATAAGAAAAATCTTTACAGTAAAAGCTTCTCTATATACGATATTAGACGTATAGCCATCGGGGATCAAAGCCATACAGGCTGCTAGGATTACTTACACGTGACAAATCCACATAAAGCTGACCAAAAACAGCCAATATTTAGATCCAAACTGACAACATGTGTTGAAACTGAACTCGTTTAAAACTAAACGAGAAATTGTTTGGAATGAGAGGAATCCGAGGAATAAAAACGCTATAATGTTTTTTTTATATATTAGCTTGCCAAAGTGACTCTACTCTGCCTGATGGTAAGCAGTCAGTGGAATCCAGAAGTGGTGGACACCATTCCAAAAGCCAAACTACTGGTATGGTGGACTCCACTATAGCTGCTGGGAATGGGGTTAGGGGAGTGAGGGAAGTGAGGAAAGAGGAAAGGGGGAAATTGGGCTCCCGGCACTCTCACTCACCGAACGAAACGCAGTAGTACGAATACTACTACTCTTACGTCGACCCATTCATGCTGAAACCAGCTTGGATTTACTACCGTAATACTACGGTTAGGTCTAATTGGGCCCCTGTACAATGCCGCGGGTAGCCAGCGGCAACACCGTTTATACAGGTCTCTCTGGCCGGCGGGTTGACCCACACCAACCACACAATGACTCCACGGATACTCACTGGTCCCACACGTACTGCGAGGATTGTCATCTCTGCATCAGTTGGGCCTCTGGCTCTCGCACTTACCGAACGAAACGCAATAATATGGATACTATTACTCTTACAACGATCTTCTATGAGAGGGTAGTACTTCTCTGGTCGATCCGACCCATTCATGCTGAAATCGACTACTACTATTTCGTAATTCACTTTAATTCCACCTATTTCGTAATGAGACGTGTTAACAAACATGTTTTGTCACAAAAAATAAAAATAAAATAAGTCCAGAAAAATATATATCTAACTTTTATTTACATTTTAATAAAGAAATAAGAGGTGTTAACCTAACTTAAAAACACTAACCTAAGCTAAATACATACCACATGTATGACGTGATTATTTAAATTGGCATAATTTTATTATTTATGAACCGATTGACATGAAACAAAGACTAAATGATATGTGAAGCTTACCACAATGTATCAGTGAAAACCATATTTAAATCGGATAAGCCGTTTTTGAGATTAGCGTAAACAAACGCACAGACAAACAGACAAACAGACAAAAATTGTAACAATCATTGTTTTGGGTTCTATTTGCGTTGATATAGGTCCCAATAGTATTTTTTCTCATATATCTTCCATGTACAGACAGCGATCGGTTACATTTTTATTATATGTATAGATGAGTCAGGGTCGTGACCAGTTGGGACGGGCCCTAACCATGAGCCAGTGCGGTGATATGGATCCTTTAAATGGGTCGGTCCCGAAGCATTAAACTCCTCTTAACTTACATCCTCCTTCTTTTATTCGGCTTCATTGAGTTTTGATCTGGACTACCGATTAAAGCCTATCAGAGCATAAGGCGGCCAACCAGGAAGCGTCACAAGAGTTTTATGTTCGGAGAGGAAAAAGTCAATTTAGAGAAAAGATGCCCGACTTGCCACTAACCCGATTCA
Organism: Parascotia fuliginaria; assembly: GCA_963082885.1. NCBI lineage: Eukaryota > Metazoa > Arthropoda > Insecta > Lepidoptera > Erebidae > Parascotia > Parascotia fuliginaria. The sequence goes on along the minus strand of OY720197.1, from coordinate 2,258,972 downwards.
TCACCAATATGTTTGTTCATACAACTAGTCCCTTTGTCACCATAATCGTGACGATTCGGGATTGACTCTTAGACAGCAAGGTTGCTACATTGACCTCGCTTAAGGCCAGTCTTCAAATCGTGAGACAATTTGCTACACACCTGTAAGCGTTTGAAATTGAAACTTTATTGAATTATCTTCACTGACCACGGCCATGTAAACTACAAGCAGTTTATGGTGTAGAATAATCACCACGATGATGACTCACTTAAGTGACTAGGCAATAAGTATCAGTAAACTGTTTATAAAATATCACCGCCAGATATTTGACTTTTCATGTTGTGAAAACCATGCTCAGCTAAATGGCAATATACAAATTGGCTATCACCCTTTTTAAGGTTCCCTAAACCGTCTATAAAGTGTGGTGACTGTGTAATATCATTATGCAGAATAGTTCAGGCGCGTTCAAAACCGGTAAGAGGGTGCGTTTCCATTAAAACGGAGTTAGGTGGAGAGGCTGACCAACGAAAAATTAACTAATCATCTGTTAAATCTCATGTGAAATACCTAAAAGCATGCTAAAAGAATGGATTGTTGAATTTATATTAAATGAAGTTATTTAAATTCAATCTGATTATTTACTAATTAGATCAAATCAAACTAATTATTCATGCTTTTAGCTTCCCAATTAGTACTTCACATGAGATTTAACAGGTGGTTAGTTATTTTTTTTTGATCAGCCTTTCAGAAACTGGGGATAAGTGTTTCTATTGATTATAATATAAAAAGTACCTATTTTTTTACGTATATCCGAATTCTAGAACCCATATCATTGCTCTATAACATAATGCTTACTTCAGGTCTGGAGCCAAAGCAAGCATAAGTTTTAGCGCTATCTAGATTGCGCTGTAGGTGTAGTGTTATATTTGTTTATTCATCGATCAAATTATAGAGAATGAATAAATAAATCTAATAATACAGTAAATTCTATTTAATACGAATCCGTGGGCGATACGATATGATTAAAGACTTGATATTTAGGCTTCAACGCGTTTACGAACATAATTAATTACAATCGTGGGTTACGTTCACTTTACTAAGGATATTAATTATATTATAGATACTGTTCTGTATTGCAATATACCCACGCATTTCGTAGTTGACCGGTGGATCGACAACATTAAAAGGGTGACAAGCAACCGATGGATGATGGTGGCTAACGACCGGCAACCGTGGCGAAAATTGGGGGAGGCCTATGTCCAGCAGTCCACGTCTTTGGCTGATATGATGTTTTCGTAGTTTAGTTAAGTTTATTTAATTAAAAGCGTTCAATCATGAATTGCATTCAATTATTCTTATTTGAAAACATCGTGAGAAAACCTAGACTTCTGAGAAAGTCTGAAATCACCAATCCGCCTTGAGCAAGCATGGTGATTAATGTTCATGTCTTCTCTATATGAGAAAAGGCTTTTTCTCTGAAGTGCGATAGTAGTGAGCGGATATGATGGTGATAATTATTCTTATTTTATTACATTTTAAAAGGCAACTGTTGCACTTAGAAAACAATCCCTTCTTCTTCTTATCTAGTGGTTAGTGGTCAGGATTTGTTCAGGTCTCCCTTAATTTATTATAAACGCATCCGGCTTGACATAATGAGTGTTATCAACATGATACCAATGAAATAAACCAATGAATAAAAACATGGGACTGACTTTTAGCATGCCCTCCACAGCACGGAGGTCGAGGACACTATGCGGTCACCCATCCATCGGAGAGCGTCTAACAAGCCCCCTGTCTCACGAAATATATTAATTTTTCATTTAAATTATATACTTCGTTTTACGATGTTTTTGCATTTTGAGTGCGATATATAATGCACCCATTTTATTTTATACCTTTAAAGGTATAAAATAAAATGGGTGCGTTACATAACTTCTAAAAATGTAACACTGAATACCACGTTCCCGTAAGTTCACTATCACGAGTTACTTAACAACGAATGAATGCACGTTACCACGAAACACTCAACGCCGAAACCATGCGATCTTGAATAGCCAAAACTTTAATTCCTGCTACACGAATCATTTAACGAAATTTTTTAGTTTGGGTCTCTTGTGTGTGTGCGTATGTGTGCGTGTGTGCCAAAAAAAAATGGCAAATTATTACTTCTAAGACAACGTTTGCAAAAATTTTAAAATTTTGATTCAAATTTCCAAATGTTGGATTAGTATATTATTAGTTTGCTAAATTTGTTTAGGTAATTAAATTTTATTATAAGACTTTTGGCAAAATAGCTGGATTCCGTTTAGTTCATATTACACTCAGCACCTATTTAAATCAGTTTTCGACGTTAACTGCATAACTGCATCCTTTGGTTGTATCTCGAAGGTTATACGATAGGTGCATCGGATGTTCGAGACGTTAAAATGGCAACCTTCTACTTTATGAAAAGGTTAAAATTATAATAATAATAATGTTTAGTTTCATCAATTAGTACATAGATACATGGTATTTTTTTCGCTATTGAGCTCAGCTCTTGTCGGCGAAGCATTAAACTCCTCTTAAGGCCGGTATTACATTATCATATAAATATGCTTTCATATCTGTCAAATTCTATGATCATAGTTCGACGACTCTCAAACTATGATCATAGTTATTCACATGTAGTTATTATACCGTCATATGTTCTTCATTTAAAAATGACTTACACATCTTTGATCATATTTCTATATAGTTTAATAGCGGCCTAACTGACGTCCTCCTTCTTTTATTCTGCTTCATTGAGTTTTGATCTGGACTACCGGTTAAAGTCCATCAGAGCATAAGGCGGCCAACCAGGAAGCGACACAATATTTTTATGTTCGAAGAGGGAAAAGTCAATTTAGAGAAAAGATTCTAAGTTAGGAACATAATTACGATGCCGATAGCGGCACCACTGTTTGTCAGATCAATACAATATTGATTGATATTGACATGTACAGCCTACGTGATAGTAAGTGGTAACTGTCGCTCATGGACGACTCATAGTCCCTAGCATTGCTCCTGCAATGAAGACTCTGCGAAGCCGCTACCTACTTTCAAGAGAATGGGGTAGGTAGTAGGTGAAAGGAAGGCAAGGGAAGGAAAAAGGAAAGGGTGGAAATTGAGCCTCCGTCAATCACCGAACGAAACGCAATAGTAGGATTACTATTAATCTTACGTCGATCTTCAATGAAAGGGAGTACTTTCCCGGTTGATCTGGCCCATTCATGCTGAAACCAGCGTGGATCTAAAAGACCAACAAAATTCAACTAATGTTTTGAACAAAAATCGCAAAACTGACGGCACAATCGAGAGGGCAATACCCTCCATTGTCACGTGTAGAAAAGTTCAAAGTAATAAGTATGGTGTAACATGGCGTATTGCGACGTAAAGAAGCGACACAATGGAGCTCTCATCGATTTACTTTCATCTAGTTCTTGTTGAGACTGTACCGACTTTGTAAAGAGTATATTAACCGCGATAACCTTGTACTTGTTAAAGTTTAAAAAAAAAAAATTAACCATCATTATTTTAGGCCAAAGGTGTCCACTGTTGAATAAAAACCTTCCCTAAAGATTATTTTTTTTTTATTATTCTTAAATATCTACTTACATTCCTTTTTAGTTCCAAAAAATTGGGACAATCTAGCAATAAAAACAGTGGCCAGATATTCGACGTTTCATGTTGTGAATACTATTTTCAGCGAATTGGCAATAGGCAAATTGGCTATCATCCTTTTGAGGATTCCGTATCCAAAGGGTAAAACGGGATCTTATTCCCGCTGTCCGTTCGTTCGTCATGCGTCACCAGGCTGTATCTCATGAACCGTGATAGTTACAGTTGAAATTTTCACAAATGATGTATTTTTGTTGCCGCACAACAAATAGATAATAAAAAGAAAACAGCAGATTAAAATAAATATTTTTTATAGAACCCTTCGTGAGCAAGTCTGACTCGCACTTGGCCGGTTTTTGCTAATTTACATTCTGAGTCATTTACTTTGACTTTAGCTTTGGCTATTGCATACTTTGCATTTTCTTTACGTAATCTCACAGTTGGCAGATAAGTTGGCGTTCGAATCTAGCAATCTTATCACAGGACGTTACTGCCCCATACGAATATATAATTTTTCTTATTTTATAGGTTTACCGCTATCATTCGCTTAACTGATTACGCTACTGAAGGAGTTACGCTCGTTTATACCACCGACAAGTTGTACACATTTCGATAGTAAGCTGGGTCATCATTGCCGACGCATACTTTTACACAGTAGTTCACACAAAGCCCAAACAGTTGTGACAATAGCACTTATAGATGGGCCACTGCATCATTAATACCATTAAAAAAAAACAATTGAATGTAATGAAATCAATTAATTCTATCAAACAATCTAGTTTTTATTGTCAATCAATCAATCAATTAAACATGTTGAAAAGTTATATCAAGATTATAATCTAAGCTCATATTATACATAGATAAGTAATTTTAAATGACGCTTACCGGTTTTAGAATGAAAATATACGAGAGTCTACTTTGTGCGGGCATTATGTAGAGATTTAATTGAACACATACAACATTTTTACCCCGTTTTCTCTGAAAAGCATAACATCCACGTAACAGGCTCACTTGTTGCCGTTTACAGGACACAATTCCGGACTTCAGGCCGATACTGAAAATTTATTTACAGATAAACTCATTATTACTTTACTCAACTCGGGAATCGAGTCAATGGCCTCTGTGTGTGGCAGAGTGTTATACTGAATCGCCGAGGCAGTTGCGGTTATTTGGTAGACAATATTTATACATATACATATTTTTATTGTTAGAAATAAGGTGCCAAACCTATTTACCAGACGACGTTTTGGTCGAATTACACTGACCGTGGTCACGGGCTAACTGTCAGCCCCACAATAATTTCTAACACAGTCGACCCATTAAACAATAAATTTATGTGTACAAATCGTGTAAATTTAAAATATTTAATATTTATATATTGTTATCTTCATTTCTTCGTAAGAAAGCCCGTGAAATTATTTTCTTAATGCTATAAGCATTCTCTACCAGTCAACCTTAGATGTTGTGGAGATAAACGAAGTAGGTGCAATAAATAAAACATAAAAAAACATAAAAATATATAATATATATTTCAAATTATAAAATCATCTCACTGCGTACGTTTTATCGTCCCGTATGTTTACGGACGGACACACAAACCCGTTTTATATATGTATAAACAGAACTGCGGTCAGTGAAAGTGCAAATCCATGGTCATTGCGCTTTGTAGCTTCATAAGGAAGAGTTCTAACACATATTGTTTAATTTCCTATATTTCTCTATTTGTTTATAGAAAGTTACGCAAAATGAAAGAATAATAACTACGTGTAGGTAACTATTTCTCTCTTTCGCTTCCTTAAAAAAGACAACTCTCGCGCTAGGGAAGAAGTCCTGTGTCGTAGGGGACTTTACAAATATACATTTGACACAAAGTACGCCTAGACTAAGAATAAATATTTATAGATCACAAAAAGTTTTGTCCCGTGTGGGGATCGAATCCACAACCGCCGTGTACAACAGTCGCTTGCGCTCCCACTGCACCACGGAGGCAGTCAATCTAATATCGTCATCATCAGCTTGATAATATCTACTGCAATACCGCCTTCTACCAAAGAAAGGTATGTGCCAGAGTCACCACGCTTAACAGACAGATTAAATACAGCAACAATAACAAAAAAATGATATGTCCTTATTCAAACGAGGTTTAAAGAGAGCATTAATATCACAGTAGGTAGGTAGTGGCTTCGTAGAACTGGCATTGCAGAAGTCTATGAGCGACAGTTACCACTTACCATCAGTGGGCTGTTAGCTCGTCTGCCACTGTCATAAAAAAAAAGATGATATTTAGAAAGTAATGCTTTTGTCAATTATCTGTTAGTCTCAATCGCATGTTACCATTCACAAGGTGGAGTGACCAGACGACATAATATAAAGAAAGAATCAAAGAAAAAACATTTATTTTGAATTCACACCAAGGTAATTCTAATACATGTATAGAGTACTTATAATATATTTATGTATGTCGATTTGTGACAACTACTAATATTAACATTGTTTCGAACAGATGACATATTAAATATATTAGTAAAATATACACTTATAAAACAGGTCGTAACCAACATTCACATAGAATAAAAAAAAACATGATTTAATGTGTCTGTGTCTCAAAACTGACAAATTGAAATATTAACAATGCCTCTGGTGTTCACACTAAAAATTAAATTTTGCCATACAAATAATTTTATTTCTTCACTCATGTAGAGAATGAAAAAGGAATGACACTAACACTTCTGGATTTCACTGATTACTTACCATCAGGCATAGTGGAGTCACTAGGCACAAAAAAATATGAACTTCGTAAAGGATTACATAAAAGAAAAGGAACGAAGGGATTGTAATTAGATGATAATACAAGAGACTGAAGAGTAAACATTTTGAGCTAACTTCAAGTACATTAGTAGGACCATGAGATAACTGCACACACTAAGTTATTTAAGTTATTTTTACATTATTTTTCTGATTTTAGTTTTTTACCTTTGTATTAATTTAAAATTCAATTGACTGTCTCTGTGGTTCGGTGGTACTGTGTATGGACTGCCACGCAGAGGTCGCGGGTTCGATTTCCGCTCAGTTCAAATATTTGTGTGCATGAACATGTCTATTTGCATTGGTCTGGGTGTTTCTATGTATAATATGTATGTATTTACAAAAAAAAAAGTATTTAAGTATGTATATCCGCATTCTAGAACCCATAACACAAGCATATAATATGCTTACTTTAGGTCTAGATGGCGTTGTGTGTAGTTGTTGAAATATTATTATTATTATTACATATATTAAGTGTGTTCTGTTTGGTGTACAAAAAAAAATTTTTTCTTTCTACTTCGTACCTAGCTTTAGTAACAATAACAAGTAAATATAAGTACTGGGTATCACTTGTTTAAAGAATAATTAAAAAATATTATTTATGTCTCTATTTTTTCTCAGCTGTTAAGCTGGTTTTACCTACATTTACGGGCACCAGCCAAGTAAATGCAGTGTGTAGTGATTTAGGATGTAGATGTTGTGTGTAATGTTGTTGGGTCAATTTCTTCTATTTGCATGAATTTTTTTACAATTCTGCATGTGTTTAAGATGGCTGCTTTTTGGAGAGTTTACAGGTTTTCTTTTAGGTCTATTAATTTAATGCTATTTATTATTATTATTATTATTACATGTGATCTTAAAGAGATAAATTTTAAGTAATTTTCACGGATATGTAACATCCGTTATTACGGAACTTGATTCTAAATGAATTAATTTTATCATTTATTACATATTTTATATAAAAACATTATATAACACTCGTTAATAAATAAATCAGTTAAGTTATTAAAGCAGTTATTATAATTCATTTCCTCTATAAGAAAGTTTTTTGTAAGTACCTATGTTATCACATACAAGTACCTATTATGTCATGATTAGGTAATGATGACGGTTTTTTAACATTCGGTACTGACATAGGGAAGAATCGTAAGAAAACGGTTATGCACATCATACTTTTGTCACTCAATTTAAACCTGAAACTCTTTACCAGCGCATGTGTTCCCATCTAATTATAATCCTAGGTCTTTTAAGCGGGGCGTGAAAAAGTACCTCACTAAGCCGCCATAGCGAAGGCCACCATACCTGTAGTTTGGCTATTGTAATGGTGTCTACCACTTCTGGATTCCACTGACTGCTTACTATCAAGCAGAGTAGCGTCACTTTGGTAGGCTAATATAAAAAAAGAGAAAACCTAGAACAAATAAAATAACCTGCCTAAAACTAACTAAAAAGAAAGAAACCCAATTGTTTTCGTGCCGACACTTCATTGCAATATTATAAATCCTATGTACTTCCACAATGAATGCGAATCTAATGACACCTCATAAAGTTAAAATCCATCAAACTATTTAGGCTGTAGAGCATGCCAAAGAAATAGACATACATACTCATATACATACGCCCGAAAAACATTACCCACCTTGACTTCGGCAGTCAGGCAAGATGTTTTGAAATGAAATGATCATACGTAATTTGAATTACTGGATTTTATGCCCCAAAGAATTTGCAACCGTCTTCCTTGTTGAAATTTTTACTTTCCTTAATTTTATAGAGTAATAGGTACGATCAGTGCAGAGGACTTGCGGACGATAATATTCAATGAGGGTTTTTAGGTAAACTTTCGGCACCAGTTGGCGCCACTTAAGTGAAAGGTCTTCCATTCACAAATATTCTAAATCAAAATTCATTTACAGTTTAAAATCAATATAATCGTTTACGGTTATCTATCAAAGATTAAAAGCGCTTTGACAGGTGCCTGGACCTGACGCCTCAGTACTGCCACCTCTTGGACGACATTTCAGAAAACCCTTATTCAGTGATTGGTTATTGGTGTCCGTTTGGAGTTTTTGGCAAAGAAATCTTCTGGAAAATTTAGAACGATAATGAAAACCTTATCAAAAGCTCTTACGTGATTTAGAAGAAATTAGCGGAGAAACAGACAGAATAAAACAACGACTTTGCCTTACACTAATAAGAGATATCGATCAATAATATATCAATACTTACGATAAATATGTAATTTTTTTTTTTTTTTATATATTACAGCCTACCAAAGTGACTCCACCCCGCCTGATGGTAAGCAGTCAGTGGAATCCAGAAGTGGCGGCCACTATATCGAAAGCCATCGTCTTAAACTGCTGGTATGGTGGCCTCCACTATGGCGGCTGGGAATGGGGTTAGGGGAAGGGAATGAGGGAGGTGAGGAAAGAGGAAAGGGAGAAAATCGGGCCTCCGGCGCTCTCACTCACCTCTTAAGTCGATCTCCTATGAGAGGGTAGTACTTCCCCGGACGATCCGACCCATTCATGCTGAAATCAGGGTGGATCTACTACCGTACAAAATTGCACATAAATATTAATTTAATCACAATATATTACGTAACTAGGTGTCAACAATTAAATCTAAACTATACTTATTATAAAAGCGGCATAAATTGTTTATTTGTTTGTTTGAACACGCTAATCTCTTGAACTACCAGTCGGATTATACTAGAGATACTATTTGAATAATTCTTTTTGCGTATGATAGCCCAGTTCTTGAGGCAGGTCTATGTAACACCACGCTACTGAAGGAAGCAGATCAGTAATCAAAAACGCGGATGAAACTGCGCCAAGGAAAGCTAGTAATTTATAAAAGTCGGTATAAAATACGCACAATTTTATAAATCCGGTCCAAAAGGAGGACAGTACTTTTACGTAACAAACTTCGATAAATAATGATTTACTTTGCCAACAAGCTGCTTCTCGCCAACAAGCTGCTTAGCTTGGCGAGTATAAAATAATGTGTACTGTTATTTATATGATCAATAAAAAAAAAAAAAAAAAAACTTGATTTTGAAAAATGTCATGATAATGCTCTACCTTCACTAAAACAAAGTAATAACTTTACACTTTTATAGTATTACCACAATCCTGTATTTATATCATCATATAAAAATATGGCGATGTTTAATACCACTACATTAAAAAGCATGCAGATTATTAGTGGATATAAAATTTAAAATTACTTGTATCAGTATTACACAATATCTTTAGCAATAATTCGTTACATCGTCATTCTAGGTCCTATGTTACTTGGAGTCAGACAAACCATTGCTCTATATCATTCTCTTCTCTTCATAAATTTGAACACTATTTTTACGCAAATCTGTACAAAATAACAAAAACCTATATCTAATCCAAATTTGTTTCTTCATTTCAGATAAAATGCGGTGGAGCAAAGAAATAAACGCAGCAATAATACTTCTAATACTACACACATCTGCTGCTAAGCCTGGCAAAAGCACTGCACCAGCTGTGTTTGAAGTTATCAATGAACAAGCAAGAATAGACGATAAAAGAACATTACCATATACAAACCCATTAGCAGGTAACTCGCTACAAAATGCAAAAATACACGCTCAACATCAACAAGCTATGTTCAATGCAGAAAGAGTAAGGCAACATCGAGCTCAACTACAAAGATGGCACAAACAACCAACCCGACAACAGGCAGACAGCTATATGAAGGCATACCACGAGTCACAGGAAAACCATCACCTAGCCTTGGAACAAATGCAAACTAACACTAAAGAAAAGAAACTAAAACGACAAGAAAGACCTTTAAAAGACCGACCACAAATTGAACCATTAAAACTTACAAGAGGTGATGCTGTAGACAAAACTAGAAATCATAGATCATTTGGCTCAATATTTAGTAATGTACATAAGAAACATAGAATTTATACCTATCCTGCACCTACATATGATCAAGGAGTAACAATCAAACCTAATGGAAATGTAGGATTATATAACTTTGAAAAACCACACACTTCTACTTTATACACAGAAGCGATACCAAGTAAAACACAATATGTATATCCAAAACTTTACAGTGAAATGCACGGATACCAGTCTATTAATGATATAAATACATTAAATACATTACTAACAAAACCAGCGCAAGAACAATTAACTCAATTAAATACTTTAGTAAATACAGAACAAGAATTGGAAAAAGACAATGTTGATGCACCAATCGATCTCTTATTTTATCTAAAAGATCCTCATTTAGCTACTGTTGAATCTTCACAGACAGCTTTCGGGAGTCCATACGCACCAGAATATACATTTCATAAAGACCACACGCCTATCACTGAAGAAGTAGATGATGTGCAAGATGTTAATGATGTTAGAGGACAGCCTTACCCTATTGGACCTACACCTACGCCTACAATACCAACTGTCATTGCTCCATTCATTGATGATACAACTACAACAAAAAGTAATTATTACAAAATAGAAGTAGAACAGACTGTAAGTGGTAATGTGCCTAAAAATATTGAGTATAATGCAATAGAGAAACCAAATTACGAAGCCTTAACTTATGAAAAGCCTTTGAATTTTTACCATGGACCGAGTACTGAAGGAGTGAAATATCTTCAATCCCAACCTGCAGTAGTTCAACATTTAAGTCAAGATGGGACAGGTGTATCGGCATACGGAGATGACGATGTAAGTATTACAAAAAATAGGGTAAAACGTGAGTTAGATACGCATCTATTTGTCTTAGGTAATGAAACATTGAATGCTGAAAATTTTTTATTTAAAGAAGACGCACAAACAAAACCAGATACAAATTTTGTAAACTTTGATATAAATTGCACAATAGCTATCCAAAATATTAATCAAAATCTTAGTGATTCGGCAACTGACGGAAACGAAACGTTACCGACCCCAGAAGAACTTAAAAGGAATAGGTATATACAATTTGACAACACACACCAAGTAGGAGAAGCTTACGAATATGACTATACTTATGATGACGATGATCCTAACAGTCGCAGTAAGTTTGATTACGATAGTTACTATATTGATGACGATCCCGACTATGAATTCAACGCAGATTACGAAGATAATTACGAACCTCCTAAATTTAGACCTCGACCGACCAACAGACCTAAAAAACAACACAGATCCAACTTAAACCAAAATGCTGACACAACCGTCAGCTTTTCAAACCGTTACAATAATTTTAAACATCCAAACTTTTACGATTACCATCCAGAACCTAATAGTGGTTATGGACCTCCAAATGATCAATATGGACCTCCATTGCAATTTGAATCTAGTCCCCAATTTGGTCCCCCCAGTAACAGTTATGGTCAACCAATTCAAGAATATGGACCACCAGCTATTCAAAGGCCTAAGCCAAGTCCGTATCCAACAGCCCACCCCACTCAGTCTTCTAGCATTATAAATTCGTTAGAACCTGTATTTGTGTTAACACAATCTCAAATTAAAGAACTTGTTGGTCAACAGAAGTTAAATATAGAACATTTAGACGTATTTCAAGTATTACATGAGCCTAAACCAAGGCGTCCTAGGTATCCTAGACAACCGAAAAAGAAACATCATAGAAGGTATCCAAAAAAGGGGAGAAAAAACAGAACAGGGAAATTAAGGAAGTTGAAAAAGATAATTCATTTCTAAGTAAAATAAGAGTTTGTTAATGTTTTTTGTTTAAAAACGTACTTTAGGTAACCCGTATCTAAAGGTTATCATAATTATATAAAGTATCTAAACAAAGATCTGAATTGCAAAATTCGTCATTGTACAACGGACAATGAGTCGATTAATATGTGAATATAACTGCCATTATGTCTTAATTAATGTTGTAGTTAATATAATTTATGAGGACAGGTACAAGATATGGTCCTTGAGGCACACCACTGTTTTATAACAGTTCTTATTTAATTAAACCGTGTTGTAAATGCAATAATTTTAATAGAACCTTGCATAATAAAAGCAAGTTTTAAAATAGAGAAATGTTTTTGAAAAAGTTTTAAATTTACAGTAAATTAAGCATTTTTAAAGAGATTAACACAATCAAAGCTTCAGCCTAATTTATTGTTTGCAACATTTACTATATTTATATCCCACACGTTATGTTCGTACATTTACCATTAGTGTTAAGTAATTTAATTTATTAATTAAAATAAATAATTGCAAAGAGTTATATTTTTTTATACAACATTAATGACAACCTTATATAGAAATTATAGACATCTGCATCATCGTTTTTTTTTTGGTTATTTCACCACAATGTTTTCTTATACTACATATTTAACACTAAGGTATGGCCGTGTTAATAGCTTCCACAATGTGAGGGACTGGTGCCTGTAATAGGTTTAAAATAAACCAGTGACACAGGTCCCCAGTACTCCACTCGCGGCTATACTATGAACTAATAATATAATAATAATAATAATACCAGCCTGTTTACTGTCCCACTGCAAAGGCCTCTTCTCATACATAGAGAAGGCATGAGCATTAATCACCACGCTTGCTCAAGGCGGATTGGCAATTTCAGATTTCCGCCAGGTTTTTCCACGATGTTTTCCTTCACCGTCAGTCTGAAATTACCAGATAAACTTAGAGAGTAACTTACATATGATTTGAAAAATCACATTGGTACTTGCCCGGATTCAAAGCCCCGACCTTGTGTTTACGAAGCATGTGCCTTCACAACGGCCTGGGCCATCACGACAACCTAAGCAATGCAAATATTAAAGTTAATCTTTAGTTAGTATACGCAGCTCAATGATATTTATTTGATAAAAGAGAAATTTGTCAAACCAAATAACGCTGACGAGCGTTTTTAACCGGCTTCTTATAGTAGAGATTTTACTTCACAAGTTAATGTCAACTCATTATTATGATGTAATGAAGTACATAATTATATAATACTTTCACATAATATTGTCATCAAGATTTAACATAAAAGAAACAGTGACATAATACAACAATGTCATTGCGTAACTTGATAAAAATGATTTTTTTATTACATATTAAGGGGTCAGAACAGTATGCGGCCCACATGATGTAGTCGACCGACATTCTTGAATCTCGTGCTCGAAAACATTGCCACCATTTCATAAAGAGCACTTAGATTAACAGCTAAAGAAACAGTCCATCCTATAACTAGTACACAGCAATTTCTATGTGCACTAGCAAAAACACAACACTACGTAAATTATTTATGCTAGATAAGTAGATTTTGTATATATAAGTAGTATTATATTGAAATAATTTTCTCAGAAGGTCTATTTCCATTTAAGCGTAGTATATGCCAATTTTCGTTAGATTAAATGGTATTAGTCATAAAACTTGTTAAGTCCTATCTTATTTAAGTAATTTGCGAATCTAGTTTGCTAATATAGTTAATAAAATAATGTTTAGACAAAATCAATTGCTTTTCTTTAAACAAAATTTAAAGAAAGTAGCTATGAGTAGGTAGCTGCTTTGCTGAGCTTCTGACATTGCAAATATTCATGAGTGACAGACATCTGGCACTTTATTTAATAAAAATCGAAAGCTACAATGATCCGGGCATACCTCAGAATACAGTATTCTGAGGGGCATCTATACAAAGCAGATTATTTTCCTCTATTCGAGTCGTAGGTAATAAAAAGCACACATTCAACACATAAATTCCTATATTTTACTAAAAGTTAAACTTAAAAAAACTTTAAAGTTATTACCACACTCTTTAAAGAATAACACAACAGACCCTGAAAATTAATTCAACTTCCACTCCTTACTAATTGAACCTACTTTCAACCTTCTTAAGATCACTTTCCGAGACAGTAAACGTATATGGCCGTGATGACAATAAAACATTTATTGTGTCTACAGTAGTGTCCATGAAAGGGTTAAGTTTAATAAATTGCAAATATTAAAATGACTACTAAACCACTGACCTAGTAGTCGGCAGCGCAGTTTCACTCAGGTTAAGTTCCATCTTTGCTTACTTCTGCCACCCTTATGGATCATAGCGAGATGCTAAATAGCCTTCCTTCCTCAAGAACCGGGCTATCAAAGGCAACAAAAAATTTTGAAAACGATTAGTTAGATTAGTTTAGCAAGCTCTAGCTATAAATTAGGTAGTAATAGTTTGAGGGCCGAAACACATAACAGTGGCACCATTTCCAGCAATATCTTCAAGTTTGTTTGAAACTGTGCAGCCGATTTTGGCGTTGCGGCCAAGCAACCCGTTTTGTGTTTCGGCTCATAGAGCTGCTAATTTCATAGTGATCATCTATTTCCAGATTCACTACGCAGCAAACTACGAATTCGGCTACCGAGTACGAGACCACAAATCAGGCAACGATTTTGGACATCAAGAAGAAAAGTCTGGTGACAAAACCCGAGGACAATACCATGTGTTGCTCCCTGATGGTAGGATGCAGCAAGTGAGGTATTCTGCGGGCCCTGAAGGATTCCACGCTGATATCTCTTATGATCATCTGCAAGCCAGTGTTTAAATCTGTGTGATTGGTAATGTGTGAGTGTGACTTTGGGTCGAGGTTGAAACTTTTTGCGTACTCTTTTTGTGAATTTTGAGCCAGGTTTCACCAAATGTACCAGATTGTAAATGTGTCATATTATTATATCCTCCTGATAACTAGTTTGGTTGTAAGAACATCACATTTCGTATCCATAATGGTGGCACAGTAATAATGGACTTTATCGGCCTAAGCTGTGATTATGGATGTCCATGGTTCCTCTTCTCAGTTCTATCCATTTAAATTGCTCTCAAAAAGTATCAACCTCAGGCTTTATTCAAATAATTTAAGATCTTACTGTAAAAAGTATTTATAAGTCTACGAAAGTGTGAAACATTCAGAGTCAAAGAATGTGTAAAATATAGGTTAAGGCTGTAAATATAACGCACTAATTTATTAAGTTATTACATCTCTGTGTAAATAAATAGGTTAGAAAAATAAAAACAAAACAATACTGTAATATTTATTAACACAAATAAACACTAATGTTGATTCTAAACACAATACGACATCTAAAAACTACAATATTTTACATTTTACAAAAATAATAATTAGATGTATAGTCGACAACGCCTAAAACAGTAATGACACGAAAGAATGACTTCGCAAATATATAAGATGGCCGTCCGAGGAAACGCCATAAAACAAAAGTTATAATGATATAATGTAAGAGAAAATAGAAAGTTGTCATATGTTTGCAAGAGTCGCATTACCGAAGTTATGTAACAATAGTATACTAGCTACCTACAGGAAGCATGAGAAAACAAATTTTATCTATTACAATGTCACCTAAATTACGGTCAATTTCGCAACAATGAAATTCTTTAGTACGATGTCTTATTAGTATTACCTACTTATTAAAAAATACTAGCCTAGGTATTTAGAAAATATTGTTACAAAGATGAGAATGGTACCTACTTTTGCTTGTAAATGGGAACGAAAAATAACAATACAATTATCTGATCTCATTTATTAGACCTCTATTCGCGTTAATTTTGAACTCAAATTTAAAATATATCGATAAAGCCAATTTAAGTAATATTTATATGCACTTCAAGACTACTTAATCCAGAATACAAGCCTAGGAGAGATCAATCAGGCAGGATGACAGTAGGTTTTGAAAATAACGGCACTCTGCCGTTTTATCATCATCAATCAGCCTTGGAATTTGATCCTAAATGAATTGCATTGTAAACAGTTATTAGTATTCAATAATCACTAAAGTGAGCGTCAGTCGCCGCACACGCGGTGGAGTTAAAAAAAAATTGTTTTTTAAGGCATTTCATACCAAACGAAACATTATTACTACAGCTATTTATCATTCATCAAGTAATCGTCAGCTGCTTGCAAGAGGGTGGGTTAGAAATACGTCAATCGGGCGCATGAACCTTGCCAAAAATGAATAAGTAATAGGTAAATAAATGAATAATATTACCAGCCTGTTCCTGCCCCATTGCAGAGCATTAGCCTCTTCTCGTATAGAGAAGGCATGAGCTTTGATTTGATCACGTTTGTTGAAGGCTAATTGGCAATTTTATACTTTTTTTAATTAAGTAGCTCATTTGATAATTAAATAAACCTACGTAAATTAAGGACATTAAAACCAATGGGCTTATAAATTCGTCGCTTCTTTAATAGCGAGTTTAAAAAAGCGCAACAATTTTTCCAAGCCAAACTCTTCACGAAAATTGTTATTTCGTAATCCGAAAATTACAGTTACTTACTAATTGCGGTTTCCTTACAAATTGCATTGTCCGCTGATGTTATGATAGGCGATGAACCAAAACAGAAGGAGTGCTATTATTGCGTGTAAAATTAAGTGCTGGCCTACTATCAACACATTAAGTAAATTACCTAATTACTTACCTACTAACAAATGTTTATTGTCGTGTTCTTCAACATGCAACATTAGACGTGTATTGCTGGTTTCTGTTCAGCAAATTGCAAGAGATGTAAATACATACATACATAACTTCACGCTTGTCTCACATTAATGGGGTAAGCAGAGACTGTAGAACGCCATTTGCTACATAACCAAACATACCTCCTTTGCCTCTTTAACATTCATTAATCTTTTCATACACACACGTCGGTTACGGGTGCTTGTAATCGTGCTCTTTGTCAATACATCTCCTATTTGGTTCGTGCGTTTAGGGCGACCCCTACCAACTTTCCCAAGCAATGCCGCTCCATAAATCTCTTTCGTTATCCTTCTTCCATTTCTACATGTCCAAACCACCTTAACCTTGATGTACTTTGTCTGTTACATGTATACCTATTTTTAAGTCCCCAAGTTGGGCAGGACTTGGTAGCTAGCGACTAAATTCTATTCCCACACAAAATAAATGTTGTTTTCTATTGTAGTTTCTATTTTATTTGGCTCACTTATTTCAAAATTTTACACAAACGGTTTGTAGATGCAAGTCGCTGCGTGTAGCCTGCATTTAAAAGTTTATAATGTACTCTATGGTTTAGGACACAAACCATCCTACTTTCTGTGTTTAGAAAAAGTCATGGAGGGAATGAACTGAAAAGAAATAAGGGTTAGTGCACATCTAACAGCAAATGAATCGTGGCACATTCAATCTATGATGCGATAGTGCGTCGACCGTAGGCGAGGTTTAATTATTTATTTATCTACTTGTCCGTTATTCTCAGCCGTCGGCAATTTCCCTTTACAAATCCTAGAGAAAAGTTTAAGTTTATTCCTAAGTTTTTTTTTGAAAAAAAAAGGGGCTGACATTTTGTAATATTTAACGTTCTTATGCGTTAATTCAGTTAACCTAAATGAATAAATATATTTTAATTTGATTTGAAAACTAAAATTTTCATAGTTCTGTCCGAAACAAACACCTTAAAAGTTGTTGATAGTGTTTCATAGAACTAAAGGTAATCTGTCGATTCGAAATTTTTTTTTTAATCGACATCAAATACGACGCGGTTTGCTAATGGTTCAAAACAAGGTAGCTGGAGCTACGCGAGACGTTACGCAACTCATCTTATTTGATGTCCGCCGACCCTTATAGTACTGTTCTATGGCGGTAATGTTTACCTGCTTCTTTAAATAGTATTGTGAAAGAACCTCTGTATTAAAGTTTACTTAAGTACAAATGTATGTCAATTATTATTATTTTATACCTTTCATAATGTGCAATAAAAGTTGTATAATATTTTATAATTATTTTATTTTATAGTCCGAAATAAAAGCAAGGATTTTAAAAGGTTACGATATCAACATTCAATTGTGGCAGTGCGGTTTCTGGTCAGACCAAGGTCTTTGACTAGTGTGTGTTGCCAGTGACATAAAGAGCAGTAAGACTCAAAGCCATCAAAAACATCACATAGACCAACAACAGGACATAGACCTTTCCTAAGTTTCGCCACGTTGGCCGGTCGCGAACCGCCCTCATCCATCGGTGGCCCGCCATCCTTATTTATCAGGTTGTCGGTCCACCTTGTAAGGGACCCCTCACCACTCCTAGTTCGTGGTTACCAATTCAGATTTATTTAAATAAAACAAAAATAATCTTTATAATATATAATCTAACCAGAGTTAATATAATACTTAATTATAACTAATTTAATAAATCCTTATTTTACACCTTTCGAGCACAATGTTAGTCAATGGGCACAAATAGTCTTAATTAAACATTGACAATCGTACCTTTAATTGCAATTGTCAATTTACATCAATTCCTTACTGTAAATAATTAAAAAACTACCTTATTATGAACACAATAAGTATTATATTAATGTTGAGTTGAAACAATTGGGTTATATTCGAGATAATATCAACGTTTCTATCAAACAATAGTGTAAGTTTTTATTTTTCTGTCAAATCTTTTTACTTTAAATATGACAAACTAAACATCAAGTCTTAATCAAACCAAACTTAAAAACTAAAAACAATGGACACAAAGTATATACAAAAAAGAATATTTGAAACACAATATTTTTTTAATCAAACCCATAACACTTGTAAAGGTTAGATTACACGTGCATTTAAGATTATACAATTAATTACGAGTATTTAAAACAAAATTAATATTTAATTACTATTTTGCTCACAACTAACTCCCAGTTTCTGAAAGGTTAATCAACGAAAAATTATCTAATCACCTGTTAAATATCTTGTAAAGTACCTAAATGCATGCTAAAAGCATGGATATTTGGTTAATTTTGATCAAATTAGTTTATTTATTTATTTATTGCACACAAAAAGATACATAACAAGGAAAATATATAAATAAAAATTAGATAATTAGTTACTAATTAGATCAAAACTAATTATTCATGCTTTTAGCAACCCAATTGGTACTTCACATGAGATTTAACAGGTTATTAGTTAATTTTTCGTTGATCAGCCTTTCAGAAACTGGGATTAAATCTTAGATAAAAACAGTGTGAAAGTTAACTATACTGGGTAAAAAGAAGAAAATTCTCAAAAACTAACTAAAACTGCATACACTAGTGAGACACATTCTGGAAACAATAGATTATATATAACGGATGAAAGTCTATAAAGATATAAATTTTATTTTTGAGTTCTTTAAACATAAATGTATTTTGAAAAATTTTTTTTTTTTTATGCTAGGAGATAAGAAAATGGCTCGCCTGATGGTAATTGACAACCTATTCAAACTTGCTGTCTCTATAGTTACAGTTTTTCTTATAATTTAAGTGCCAAAGTACCAAAATTTAATGGCACTAACTAGTATAAGATTCCTTCCACCCAGTTTAGTTAATAAATTATGCTATGCTGTCAATATGGCCTTGAAAATTAGTCATATTCAAAATATTATGTACAATTAACATAAGATATAAAACCTGTTTAACAATAATATTAATAATTTTACTTAATTAATTTTTTAGTATGTTTCAAAATTCTTAGTTTTCTATCAATTTATTATGAAACAGGTTTATATTATAATATCTTCTTTCATAAGGTTACAATAAAATAGACAATTACAAGCTTATAATAAATTAGACGGATTTTGACATAATTTCAATTATTCGAATTTATATTAAAAACCTTTTAAATAAAGATTCATTTGGCACGCCCCGGCCATAATTTAATCTCTTTTTAAAACTAAGCATTAGGCCTCTTTTCTAAAATGGGTAGGCAGGGGTCACAGATAAGCCCTTACAGACACGTACAACTCATGCCGGCTTTGCTAGTATAACAACTTAGTACAAACACTTTAATATAATCAATAATCACAACAACTACACACAACGCCATTTAGACCCAAAGTAAGCATTTATAGCTTGTGTTATGAGTTCTAGAATGCGGATATACATACTTAAATATTATTTTTTTGTAAATACATACATTTTATACATAGAAATACCCAGACCAATGCAAATTACGCTGGTTTCAGCATGAATGGGTCTGATCGTCCGGGAAAGTACTACCCTCTCATAGAAGATCGACGTAAGAGTAGTAGTATCCGTACTACTGCGTTTCGTTCGGTGAGTGAGAGCGTCGAAGGCTCAATTTCTCCCTTTCCTCTTTCCTCACTTCCCACATTCCCAGCCGCAATAATGGAGGCCACCATACCAGCAGTTTAAGACGATGTCTTTTGGTATAGTGGCCACATCTTCTGGATTCCACAGACTGCTTACCATCAGGCGGGGTGGTCACTTTGGTAGGTTAATATAAAAAAAAATTGGCATGGTCATGCACACAAATATTTGCAATGAGCGGGAATCGAATCCGCGACATCTGCGTGGCAGTCCGTACACAGTACAATCGAACCACAGTCAGTCAAACCTGACCTATCTATGATTGGTGCTATACATTTGAATACGTGACCTTAAAATAGCCAATCACAGCAAAGCGCGTACGTATACGCATTCCGCTCCTGTCCTATTGTTGTATGCCTGATTCAAAACAAACAAATGTTAAGAACGTTTACCCCAGAGTAGCAACGTCGCAATTTAGTGTCTATTTCGTAGTTTGAAATTTTTGTCATTTTAATCGGAGCTATATTTCAACGCCGCAGTCAAGGTGGGTAATGGTTTTTAAAATTACTTTCTGCTAATATTTTAGGTAAAAGCTGTATTATAAGAAAGTAACTATAATGCTTAGTTATTTTACTCAAACACAAACTTAAAGTCAATTTCACATTTCAGGCATACTGCTTCATCGGCATCTTTCATTTAGGGCAAACAGCTTTTTAGGCAAATTTGATGTTTAGGTATAACGCATTCATTGGCATCTTGCGTTTAAGGTAACTCGATCAAAAGGGACTTAAAGCATTTATTTCATTTTGATCATAAAGTATGATGCTTATAAAAAGTCAAAATTACATGAAATCAGCTAATTAACCTACAACCAGTTCGCTGACGAGGTAGAGCTGTGAGAAGAACTGTCAAGAAACTCACGCCACTCTTTTCAATCGCCAGATAATTACAGTTTTTAGTATGAGTTATAACTTTAACACATCAACGCAACCAAAGAACCATACAAATCAACCAATTAATTTAATTACCAAGATTAAAAAAAAGAGAAGATTATTTCAATTATTTAGTTTTATTTAGTATGGTAATTAGACTACGTATTTTAATTAAAATAGTAAATGCATCTCCCGGTCATATTAAACGACAAGGTAATACTGGATTAAGTATTAAATGTATGCCATGCCATGATTGACCAGTCATCCCAAGTTATTACTTATTTACTTGCGTTGCGTTATTTGAAAATAACACAACGAAAGTTTACAATGTATATTTGCATATAAATAGAACTGTAAACGCAATGATTTCTTACTTTTTATGCAGCTTTTACCTAAAAATGTTAGCAGAACATATTTTTAAAATATAGACCGACTAGGGTACGACTGGGTAGGGTTGCCGACTAGCAACCACAAAAAGTTTAATCATAGAAAATACAATATAAAACCTTTTTGTTCGTAAACTGCGTATAATAAATATTATAACATTATATAATATAAAATTCCTACTTTGCCCGACGGGGTAAGCAGTAGGCATAATTCACATTCCGGGCATTTCTAATTTACAACAGTAAAACCCAATATAATTATTGCCCTCCTAATAAAAAAAAACCTCTGTACAACACATTTTTTTGGAAACTGAACCTAAATATATACACAATAGAGGTAGTTATCCCGAAGCAAATTGTTTTAACGACGTTTTTTATTAGTAGGGCAGAGGGGCTAGACAAGTGTCATAAACGCTAATAGAATAGAATAAATTTAAAAACGTATGGAATTGATCTACGCCAACGACAATGTTGGCTTTAGCTTAAGTCGATTCCATGCATTTTTTAGATTACCCAAACCAGAAATCGAACCCGAGACCTCTAAGTACCACTGAGGCTGTATAACTATATAAACAAAATAGCTAACATATAAATATTTTTCTACAGAAATAAAATAAATTCTACAAAAATTTTATACATAGTTATATGTAAATAACTTAAATGTTTCAATAATAGACTAAATAAATAGTATTAATTATTATGTCCAATAGTGGACAGGAAATATGGGCAAAACGTATTTTTTAAAAGACACTTTTTATACTTCTGTGTTAAAAATCATCAGTGTTGCCATGCTGCATTCATTTAACTTTAAAGTAAATATTTAAAATACACTAATAGGATAAGGTTAATTTAACGTTAGGGTTAATTTAACGTTAAAGATTTTTCGTCGTAATTTTACACAAATTTTATTTAAGCAAGCTATACTTCAGAATCGGCTTGAGCTTACTTAATTTATGTATTTACGTACTTATTTCTAATTAGCTGTTGCCCGCAGCTCCACCCGCGTAAATGTCGGTTATGCATTTTTCATACAAATTTTCATCCCCTATTTCAACCCCATAGTAATTTTCGCAATAGAAGATATGCCAATAGCCTACGTTGTTCCCAAAGGTCAATTTTATGTCTATACTAAAATTCATCATAATCCGTTTAGTGGTTTAGGCGGGAAAGCGTAACAGACAGACAGTGTTACTTTCGCATTTATAATATTAGTACCTATGGATTATTTAGTCAAGCCCATTTTCCATTCAAACTGACATAGAAACACCATATAAAGTCTACTATTAAGATATATAAATATACTTCAAGTATATAATAATATAAAACAACAACATTATTTCGCAGCTGCCTTATTCCAGAAAGTTTTCATTATAACCCATTAATCACTGAAAACGCGACTTTAAACCAACCAAATACGATTCATTTTCGTTCACACATAGTATTTATTATACTAGCGACTCTCGCTTAGCATAGGTCCTGAAAAGTTGTTGTCCGTTTCGTGCTTGGTTCACTATTATAGTTACTGCTCGGCTCCTATAGGTGATAGGTTGATTTTTTATCCACCTAAACCTTTCTCGAGAGTCCCACAATATAACAGTTAAATCTGCATCGAAATCGATTGAGCGGTTCTTAAGATTAGCGCGTTCAAACTGATAGACGAAGAACAACTTTTATATTATGTAACTAATCAATCTTTTGCTTTTTATCGGGAACTGCTAAATCAATAACGCTTAAGCTGAGAGGGCGCTTGAGTTTGCACTCAAAATTCTTTGAGAGGTTACTCAAATGACGTATTTCGTTAGTGATACCTCTTATCTTCGCGATGGTTGACTGTGTTTTGAGTCGCGGACTTTTGTCCGTGGATGTTGATGGAGTGTTGTAACTTTCGTCTAATTTTTGTATTTTGTGAGGCGGTTCAGAATTATCTTCAGATAAACTCGGTAGTTTTATTAGTGGCTTGCGTGGTTTCATGTTTGGTAGAACTGAAACGAAATGACATAAGTTAAATAAGGCTACAATGATATTATTCTGTCCAAACAAGAACAACATATATGACTTGTATAACAATAAGTCTAACCCCCAGTTTCTGAAAGGCTGATCAAGGAAAAATTAACTAATCACCTGTTAAATTTCATGTGAAGTACCAATTGGGTTGCTAGAAACATGAATGATTAAGAAAACACAACCAAGCCATTGCCGACGACGGAGTCCTTCTTCAAACGAGGTTTAAAGAGAGCATTAATATAATAATAATAATAATAATAATATTCTACCACATGCACACAACGCCATTTAGCCCCAAATTAAGCAATTATATTTGCTTGTGTTATGGGTACTAAACACTGATATACTACTTATATATATTTTTTTTTTTTTGTAAATACTTACATATTATAGATAAATTACACCCAGACACAGAACAAACAATCATGCTCATCACACAAAGGTTTGTCCTGGGTGGGAATCGAACCCACGACCTCCGGCTTAGCAGTCAGGGTCACTAACCACTAAACCAACAGGCCAGTCAAAAGTAATATCACGGTGGGCAGCGGCTTCGCGGAGCCCCTGGCATTGCAGAAGTCTATGAGCGACAGTTACCACTTACCATCAGGTGGGCTGTTGGCTCGTCTGCCACTGTAGGCAATAAAAAAAAAAAAAAAAACATTATCCATGCTTTTAGCATGCTTGAGATTTAACAGGTCATATTCGGATTAAAAGATACTTTTTGTTACGCTTTTTGTTTTTTTTTTATATTAGCCTACCAAAGTGACTTCACTCTGCCTGATGGTAAGCAGTCAGTGGAATCCAGAAGTTATCCTTTTTATTATGAATAAATATAGTTTATTTTTTTATTATTTTATTTTTTTATTGTTTTAAATCATCATCGTAATCACCCCAATTATCGCCATCTTTTCCGGTCGTAAGCCCACGCCCATTGGTTGCCCATCACCCATTGTTGTCACATATATTGTTCCAAATAAACAATATATGACAACTTAAAGAGCAAACCTTTCATTTTATAATTTAAATACACAAATAAATAGTTTTATAATACTAACGTTTATTATTCCTTTTTGATGTTCCAATAGGCAGAACGGATAAATCTAACTTGATCTGACTGGAGAAATGTCGGAGAGGCTGTGCAGATGTAGTACCATCGCTTGTTGATGCTGCTGTGGATATTATAAGTAGGTATATAAATGAACACGTACGCAGTCGTGGAGTTTCGGAAAACAGCCCATTCATACCAATACCAATTAGTGAATAGTAGTGAAGGCACCGGCTTCGTAAACACGAGGTCGGGAGTTCCAATCCAGGCAAGTACTAATGTGATTTATCAAATCATATTGTTACGACGACTACCTATGCTAGAACGTTCGCAAATACCTACCTACTCGTGTACGACGAATACCTACGCTAGAACATTCGCAAGTACCTACCTACACGTATACGACAAATACCTACGCTAGAACGTTCGCATGTACCTACCTACACGTATAACAATAGCTCATACCGGCGGTAGGCATACCTACGCGTCGCAGCTAAGTACCTACACTCATTGTTCTGTTTTCGAGAATTGTCGGCATCTTTGTAGTAATAACTGGAAGGTTCTAGA
Organism: Parascotia fuliginaria; assembly: GCA_963082885.1. Classification (NCBI taxonomy): domain Eukaryota; kingdom Metazoa; phylum Arthropoda; class Insecta; order Lepidoptera; family Erebidae; genus Parascotia; species Parascotia fuliginaria. The sequence goes on along the minus strand of OY720197.1, from coordinate 2,233,607 downwards.
AATCTATTGAAGGACTATAAAAAGGATTCGAACGTCGGCACTTCGTTCAGTTGTGAATACAGCGATCTCGAGCGAACATCTAAGTGATACGGAAGTTTACGAAGAGCGATATACGAAGCGTGATAGTGCAGTATAAGTGTATATTGCTTTATTTTGTTACTGTTAGAGTATTGTGCGAGTCTTGAATAAAGTCATCATCGCGTAACTGGCATTTTGCATCGAACCCCATCCTGACACGTAACAATATATACTTTCAAGGTTTATCTGGACATTACTAACTGACGGTGAAGGAAAACATCGTGAAGAAATCTGAAATCGCCAATCCGCCTTAAGCAAGCGTACACCTGATGGTAAGTGGTAACTATCGCTTATAGATTTCTGCAATGTCACAGACTGTGAAGTCGCGGCCTACGGTGAAGGGAGTGGGGTAGGTAAAGGGAATGAGGAAAGGAAGGAAAAATGAAAGAGGGAAATTTGAAATATAATAACTAATATATTTAATACTATATAAAGCGGCAGAGGTTGTTTGTTTGTTTGTTTGAACGCACTATTCTCTGGAACTACCAGTCTTTTCGAACTTTAAGTAAATATACCCTACATATCGTTGGCTTAATTATTAAACTACGTATCTCTATATGGTCAAATTTTAGAGGAAGAAGAAAATCTATTTTATTAAATAACTAACATTAGAAATAAAGAGATGCAGCTTTTAAATATTAAATGTGCTTATTTATGTGATAATTGTGATTTGATAATTGATACTATGATTAAATAAATAGACTTACGTATTCTTCTTAAACGTGTATAATGGACTTATGAAGTTCGATAATTAAGCCAACGATATGTCGATCTCTGCTAATAACTAAGAATTTCTCAACTAAAATCGAATATAACTCGACTCGGTATCGAATCTGAGCCCATTGCGTATCAGTCCAAACACAGTACCACAGAACTATCTAGGTAAGTACAAAAAAAACACCAAAATAATGAGAGTTATACTAACCAGCTATAGCTTTCCCTCCAACCGCTTGATTTGTATGAGTTAACTCACTGTACTTTATATCACATTCCTCTATACGTTTCTTTAGATCCGCTGTAAAATAATACATGTATTAATTCATACAATTTAATATTATTAATGCTAAAGTAACTCTGTCTGTCTGTTACGCTTTCACTACCACTGAATATATTTTGATAAAAAATGTCTATCATTTGTCGCAAAAAATGACTTAAAGGGGTTGAAATAGGGATGAAAATTTGTATGAAAATGCAATTCCCAACATTCACGCGGGCAGCGCTGCGGGCAACAGCTAGTTATTTATAAACAACTGATTTTATAATAACTTTTAAGCTTTATGTAGTAAGACTTAATTTTGCTTGATACTGTTTCTCAATCATAAAGAAACAAAAGTAAATCTTATCGATCGATAAGCGATTAGCGGGTTAAGCAACTAAGAGTGCGGCTGGCCCATGGATGGGTGACTGCCTAGTGGTATTTGATCTAAGCGTCTCCGTGCCTCGGAGGGCACGTCGGTCCCGGTTGTTACTAAGTCGTTAGGTCAAGTCGAAAGCCTCTTTTGGGTGACCAGGGGCCCTACCACAACCTCTTATAGCAATCTGCCCTTACTTTGTCTCTACCCTTGTTTTTAATGGTGCAAAAGAAAAAGACAAAACACAAAGTAATATTAAAATAATATGGTGATATGCATGGTAGTAGGTACACAGTACTACCAAACCACAGAAGCAAAATAAAATTACCAATTGCAGCATCTTGATCCTTCTGTTTATTTCTCAAATCTTTAATAGTCTTTTGTTGGCGGCAAGCTATCTTCCTATAGTCCATCATCTGCAAATAATAAATAAATAAAATAATATTAACCGACATGTGTATGAAAAGATTAATGAATGTTGAACCGGCAAAGGTTTGGATCGTAGGAAATGGCGTTCTATAGTCTCTGCTTACCCTATTAATAGGAAACAGGACTGAAGTTATGTATGTAGATATGTGTAAAGAAATTGGGCCTGTATGTAGAAAGAATGAGAAAAGGAAAGGGAATGAAAAGACGAACGAGCGGTAATTGGGCGCTCTCACTTACTGAACGAAACACATTAGTATGCAAACTAATATTTTTCGCCAATAAGGAAGTAGTACTTCCCCGGTTGATAAACACAACCAAACCGTTGCCGACCACGGAGAAGGGGTTGAGGAAGGAAAGGGAAACGAAACAGGACCGAGGGGTATTTGGGCTGCAGCCGCTCACTCACCGAGCGAAACACATTAGAATAAAACTAATATTTTTACGTCGATCTTCTATGAGATAGTACTGCCCCGCTCGTTCCAGCCCATTCATGCTAAAACCAGCGAGGATCTATTACCATAGAACATTAGCGGTAGACATCTTCGCTTTGATATACTGATATTTTCACCCATCGGTTGCTTGCCACCATGCATACATAACTTCACGCATATCTCCCATTAATGGGCTAAGCAGACTATAGAACACCATCAGATAGTTATTTCACCTACATAAACTCTATCACTTTCCTAACGCCATAAAAGAGAATAAAGCCATCTCTTATAAATACTTGAAATATATGTGTGGTTCTCCAAAATTTGGTTAACTTCCATACTAATATTATATTGCTAAAGTAACTGTCTGTCTGTTACGTTTTCACGCCTAAACCACTGAACCGATTTTGATGAAATTTGGTATACAGATAGATTAGACCTCGAGAACAACATAGTTAACTTTTATCGCAAAAAATTGGCTTAAGGGGGTTGAAATATGGGGATGAAATTCGAAAAAATCGTCAAACAGATAAAACCGACATTCACGCGAGCAGAACTGCGGGCAGCAGCTAGTCTGGCCTAATACCTATATTTATATTTAAAAATGGTGTTTTAGATAATAATCAGTAAAGTTTGTATTCTACGCTGTGAGTATAACATCTACTTTGCTGAATCTAAAAGGGCCAATGACTTTTCAACATAATTTCCTTGTACTCTGCAAAACAGGGTCATTATTAATTTATACCAATCGCTTCTTTGCCTGTTCAGACTTTCTTTTTGCAATTACCTTTTTAGACAAAATTGTTTTCTTTCTAGGCGCCTTATTCTACAACAAATACACTGGTATTATGTTTAAAACCATGCATCACTCAGTGTGACCATATGTGACCTAGATGTAGCGTAATAAACGAGTATAAATAGAGTTAAATTAAATTATTCTTATGGAATTTAATAATACTAATAAATAATTATATTACAGTGAAATAATTACTAAATTAGGGAGATTTAATATGGCCAGGGTCCGATATTTGGAATAAGTGGCGATTTTTGGAGTCGAATTAAGTTATTTATTATATAAATACAAGCCAGCGGATCTACTACCGTAATCTTTCTTACTTAAGTCTAAAATTGCCAATCCGTCTTAAGCAATCAATGCATAAGCATTGATTGCTTAAGACGGATTGGCAATTTTAAAGCATAAGCTTTTTATGTATGTGTGATGTTATTACATGGTATGATGATATTACTTACCAGAAGAAGAAGAAGAAAGATTACCTTCTACAAGTAAAACCGACTGCTGAAGTTAATAAGAGTAATATTTTTTTTATTGTCTACGTCATCAGGTCATCAGGTCACCTTACCTAGGGTCCCTACGAATGCTGGACAAAAGATCTGTCTCCATCATGGCCGATTCAGAGCCATTGTTTAGACAGTACCTTGTAAGGCCTCTCATTATCTGGTTAAGTCATAACAAACAGAATTTATTTCATTATATTAAAATACTAGCTGCGCCCTGTGGCTTCGCCCGCGCGAAAATTGCTATGTGTTTAATTAATGTAACTCGGGAATCAGAGCGATTTTCGGGATGAAAAGTAGCCTATGTCCCGAAACCAAATCTATCTACATACCAATTTTTACTGAAATCGGTTTAGCGGTTTAAATTTAATATGGTGGTTAAGTATTCTTAAACTTTTTAAATCACCGCACAATTTTTCTAGTTTTTCTTTCATAAGAACCTTCTCCTGACAATAACAAACACAACAAAAAAAGAATTAACGAAATTGATCTAGCCGTTCACGCGTGATGCCATGACCAAGGGAAATAGGGGTTCATTTATATATATATAGATGATGAAATAAGTCATCTGCTGTCACTGCTGACATTGGCCTTCCCCAACCTTGGCCGGTCGTGAGCCACCCTCATCCATCGGCTGCCCGCCACACGTATCAGGTCCGCCTCATCATCAGTCTACGTTGTAAGTACCTCTTTATTTATAGTTACAACAACCACAACGTCAAGCCGCTTCACTCGCGTACCTGCTACTTGTTGATATTGTAGCTTTGATTACATAGATTTTGAGTTTATCCACAAACAAATATACAAAAAATCAAATCTTTTCTCTTTATAATATAAAAAACAACTAACCCGTTTATAAAACTTCTTATACTGCGTTGCTAAATAAAGCGATAGTTTCGCATTAAGTATAGATCTTCTATGAAGGTGTATCATCTCTTGTCTCATAGCGAATGGAGCGAGCACTGTGGAAGACAAACACAGGACTATTCTGGGATATTATTACTATAATACACCCATTACATGTTTGGTTAAATGCATATATAAGCCAGACAGCCCAGACAACTGCTCATACTACTACATTGCAAGTTTTCAATGGACGTGCATATCTGTGCATTCAAATGCCAGAAATAGCCAACGCCTTATCTTATTGTTGTGAGCCAGATTCAGGTCAAATATGCAGTATTAGGAGATAATTTTGGTGAAATACTAATAAAAAAAATGTGGTCATATACTGACCACATTCTGATAAAATGTCTATAATTGCAGGCGTACTAGCAATAACTGATAAAATCGCTTACCAAAATTGGTAACAATCGCGATAGTAGCTATTATATGTACTGCAAAAAAAAATTTAAAAGCTTTTTGTAGGTGAAAAGAGTTTTTCAGTTTGATTACAAAGAAATTAAGTTAAAAATTGTCTAACATTGAAAATTAATTGTCACCTAAAAAAACTATTTTTAAATAATTACCATGTGAAGGCCTAGGCTGTGGTGTTGCCACACCTTCTTGAAGCCTCTTTCTAAACGCGGGCGATATTTTATCATCAAAATGTTCTATCGCCATACTAGATATGTCTCTCAACTCTTGTAACACTTCGTGTGCTCGAGGTGGGGTGGTAGCAGTCTCTACTATTGATAGGACGCGTCTTATTTCATCTATTACCTGTGAAATTATAATTATTAAAAAAATTTAGGATGCTTTAAAAGAAAAATAGGTTTCTTATATTGCCTTTTAACTACCTTATTACCAAGGTCATTTGTCACAAAAACTCATGGTGGTATCAGGCTCAAATTAATAGAAAATCCGTGTTAGGATACTGAAAGGAGAAACTTCAAATGCTGTTTTGGCGAGAAAAATTAGGCACTCATTCGTATTTATTTTAAAAAGGTTAGGTAGCAAGCACAGTAATGGCCCACCTTATGGTAAGTGTTTAGCATAACCTGTGGACTAAACTGTGTTTGCTAAAGATCAGGATATATACAAAATAATGTTACATACCTTCCCTGGTATAAAGCAGCACAGTCCGTTGTCAATAAACTTGGAGTAAGTCATGTTCAGCATAGATATGCGTGTCTCTATCGAAGTCAGGATATCGCAGTGTCGTGACAAATGGTGGTATCTGAAAGATTATTGCAAAATAATGGTGAATCCTTTTAGGATAATGCAACCTCGACTTTCCTTCTACTTGTACTTAACAAAGGATTCAAGCTAAAAAACGCATGTTACCTGCGTTCAGACTCTCTGCGTGGCAACTGCGCCTTAACATTCTTGAGTGCCATCGCATGTCTGCGCTCTATCATCACGAAACCTCTGTTCAACATACGCATGCATATGTCATTGAACGTTCGGGATACCTGTGAAATTTAATAAAGAAAATTATACTCGAGTGGATGTGATAGCTAAAAATAAGAAGGTATTAAAAAAATACAAAATGTTTGTGATAGTACATGTTAAATTAAAAACAGATAAAGGAGACAAATGAAATTAATAATAAAAGTTCAAAATGAAATGAAATTTTAATAAAAATAATAATAACAATTAGTGCATTTGGTCCTATTGGCAATGAATTATTTAAAATTATAACAATTATTGATTATTCTTCTAAATTACTTGTATTGTATAACATACTATAATATAATTTTATGTTTGTTAATTTATTATTTACTTATTCAAATTTTTTTTTGTTCTCAATTTCAATTAGTATGTATCAATTCGCCGTCAATTAAATTGTATGTAGGTATCTATTGCATATTAATTCCCCTTAGTGGCACTATTTGTCTAAATAATAATTTGTAATCTGTGGATAACGTAGTAGGCAATAATATTATCAACTAATTGTATTTATACCTAATGTCTTTGTAAGAATTTTATATTGTAGCTGTTTGTTGTCCCTTAATAAATAAAATAAAATAAAATAAAATAAAATTGTCAAACGTCACTACGCTTTACGGACTTGGTGCAATTCAGACATGTGTAAATTAATTAGTTTAAATAATAAATAGTGTTACTTAGTGACTTTTATTGATTTTACTTCTGATTCTGGTAGTTCCTAAATATGTGGAAAGCTTGTTTTATATAAATAGGAGATTATTGATAACAGAATTTTATACAAACAGGTTGCCGCCAGGTTGTTAGGAAAAGGGATTTTATACAAAATAATGTGTCTGCAAGAAAGATTAAGATAGTCTAAGATCGCTTAGGCCTATGCCAGCAGTGAACTGCAACAGACTGATAGATACAGATACCAATACCTAATAAATGCCAGACTGTACAAATTAAATTAAATCTACCTAATTACTTATTAATTTTATTAGACTTATAGAAAAAGTATATTTTTTATACATAGGAAAGTATGTACAACACGGGAAAACTTAATTTAACCCATCAACCAGTTATAAATAGCAGCTCTCCAAGTACAATTTGTTTGCTGTAGTAGCATAAAACTACTAGAACATTACTTGACTGTTACGTGACTTTATTTATGATTTTTACTTTGAAACCTTTAGACAAGCTTTGTTTCTACATAACTAACTCATTTCTAAAAATAAATAACACTAATAATTACTCACCAGTCTATACTTCGCAATTTCATCGTAAGATAAATATGATATAATGTTTTCTATCATCACAACGGGCAGGTTTAGTAAATCCATTTTGGTTTACCACAAATGCTCTAAAAACCAAATTAAAATAATCACGGGCACACGTGAAATCCAATAATTTTGCAATGTTTACACATTTAAATTAAAACAAAGTGGTTAGTCTTCGCGACGTTTCTCTGGATGGATTCCGTCATTCATGATGCAGCGCATCTATCGCCTATCGCTTTCATAAGAATACAATGTCTGTATTGTGCGAAAGAGTACGAGAATATATGATACAAATTTGACATTTGCCACAAACGCGATCATGCTTTTGTTCAGCGACTTTCGAACATTAGCGCCATCTATTGTACTATTTTATCTAATTAACACTTCCACTCTCCACTCCACGTTCTATCCTCCTTCTTTTTGAAGTCGGTTAAAAATAGTGTTTTCTAATCTAATATCTGCCGATGTCTCTTTTTCAATTTAGTCCTTGTTCTGAGTTTCCAATTCTATAGTATTAACAGAGGCAAATTCTTTTTTAGTTCATTGGTGAACAGTATTTCAGTTTCATAACTTCAGAAAACCAGATAACCTTATCTTCACGCTATTGATTCTAAAAATAGCACTTGGGTATTTGTTTATATATAGTCAATTAGCATTACAACACGTGTAGAACGTTATTGTTTAGTACAGTTCTCGAATTGTTTAATTTAGAGTCAAGTAGCTATGTAGTTAGTGAAGTAAGTATTTATTCAATTTAGAACTGTAAGGCGGACCACACACTGCCACGCACCACGCTGCATGTTGCGTGTCGACGCATCTACGCGTGTACTTGCAGGAGTGCAGAATTACAGATCTGTAACATCGTGCGTGTTTTTCACACACTCACGCGCGTAGTTGCGTGTCGTGGATTGACGCGCGCATTTCATTTAGAGCAAATTATGCTTTGCTTATTATGCTTATTAAGCTGTAGTGATGGTGCAGTGCAGAGCGTCGCGTCAGTTTTGATATTCAAATGTATATAAGTGTGGAACTCATTCAGGATGCTGCAGTTACCTATTCTAACTGATCGACATTGAGATCAATTTTTAAACACACGTTAAAATCACGCACGGCACTGTGGGACTCAGCATAGATTAAATATACACATAAATACTGGGGACTCAGTGTGCCATATCTTGCGTCTCGCCCGCACTCACGCACGTGGGTGCGTGTTTCGCTGCATGTAGGCGCGTGATCTGCATGAACGCGCGTGGATGCATTTTCGGTATGTTGGACCGAGCGTGTTTTCTATACAAACGGAGATACTTACAAGCAACGAAAGAACACGCACTCCCGCACCACGCTGCATCATGCGGGGCAGTGTGGAAATGGCCTAAAACCTTCGTTTGTATTCATCCAATTTTTCCTAATATAAACAAATAGGTCATACACGTTCGACATTATGTTCAGTTACAAATAAGCTAAGTCGTAGATAGATGAATAATAATAAAGTAGAATTTAATTTACTTAGTACAACACAACAGTAAAAACCGCATCCAAATACATTGCGTGATTCTCGAGATTAGCGCGTTTAACCAGACAGACGCTATTCAGCGACCTATAGATTATATTGACGTGCCCAGACGTGCCTAGTGCCTATCCAATTTATGCCATGGTGAGGCGCGAGATGGCATTTTAACCATAAACCGTTAAAGTCACTCAATAATAAAACTAACATAGGTACTTACTATAATACATTAATACTTACATACTTACCTGTCTTAATAAACCTTCCCAGCATTTTAAGTAAATATGGTCTCCAACTATCCAGTCTGCAACTATAGAACTATCCTTAAAGAATAATTTTAAATGTATTATTTCAGGTTGGTGGGGCAAAGTGGAATAAGTATATCTTTTAAATTAGGTACGCTTGGAATGGTTTAAGGAATCACCTGGCTTCTGGTGCCATGGTATGCACGTCATAATATAGAGCGATAGATAGGTACTATAATTACCTACTTAAACTACTGTGACCTAGTGGTGTGACCAATAAATGAAGCGGGTAACATAGGCTGTATATTTTACTAGCTTTACACAGCGCGGTTTGGTTACTGTTCTGCTCCCGTCGCCAGTAGCGTGACGTTACATAGCCTTTAACCTTCCTCGAGAACTGGGCTATCATACGCGAGTAAAGGAGAAGGAAGAGCGCCGGCCGGAGCATGGCTAATCGCAGAAAAATAGAACATGCAAGTAAAGGATATACTTAGTCCTTTACTTCGTTGATTACTAATCACTCGCACTAATCAATTGCTGTCCACACGTGTTTTGTCATAATCGCTAAGCACCTGCATTATTTATCTACACTCGCACGAATCAAATTAAAAATTAGCCTGCACTTGCGTGTGACGTCACCGGAGCTGCAACCAATGACAGACCGTTCACGTACCCGACGAAATTTCACAAATTATACATGATTAATTTTGTTATTTTTTCAAAGAATACACATTTTTACATCAAAATAAAGTAAAATATCTATATTTTTCACGCTATTTTCTTTGACGATGACTTTTATAACCTATAAAATATTCAATGATATTTTTAGAAAAGGTCATTAACATTTAAACATCAAAACCTTAGCTTGATTATGCCAAATATGCCAGAACATAACCTGACACAAGAAAAAAATATTTTGTACTAGCTGTTGCAATGACCTGTATAGTGTATTAAACAAGTTGTAGGTATAATACAGGCCAGTGAGCTGTTGCTGTTGCCAGCAGCCCCACCCGCGTAAATGTCAGTTATATCTGTTTACATTGACGATTTTTCATACAAATTTTTACCCCCTATTTCAAACCCTTTAGGCCATTTTCGCGATAGCCTATGTTGTTCCCCGAGGTCTAATCTATCACTATACTTACCAAATTTCATGAAAATCGGTTCAATGGTCTAGGCGTGAAAGCGCAACAGACAGATACATACATAGTTACTTTCGCATTTCATGACTGCACCGTTGGTTTAGTGGTTAGTGTAACTGACTGCGACGCCGGGTGTCGTGGGTTCGATTCCCGCGGAAGGCAAATATTTGTGTGATGAACATTCGTATTTGTATTTAGTCTGGGTGTTTCCTATGTATTATAAGTATGTATTTACAAAAAAAAACTATGTATATCTATCTATACATATAATAAAAATGTAACCGATCGCTGTCTGTACATCACTGTACATGGAAGATATATGAGAAAAAAAATTATTGGGGCCTTTATCAACGCAAATAGAACCCAAAACAATGATTGTTACAATTTTTGTCTGTTTGTCTGTTTGTCTGTTAGTCTGTTTGTCTGTTTGTCTGTGCGTTTGTTCACGCTAATCTCAGAAACGGCTTATCCGATTTAGATATGGTTTTCACTAATACATTGTGGTAAGCTTCACTTAACATTTAGTGTTTGTTTCATGTCAATCGGTTCATAAATAAGAAAGTTATGCCAATTTAAAGAATCACGTCGAACATTTGTTAATTTACTACGAAATCTGATAGAAACAGAGACTTTAACAGGTTACGGAATAGCTGATAGTGTTTTTATTCCTTGGATTCCTGTCATTCTAAGCAGTCTTTCATTTAGTTTTAAACGAGTCCAGTTTCCAGTGAGCCTATGTTTTGCGATGACTAATAAAATTAAAGTAATTAATTAAGTAATTAAAGTAAAGGTAAGACACTAAAAGTTGTGGGTGCGGATCTAAGTATTAGCTGTTTTTCGGTCAGCTTTATGTGGCTCTATCACGTGTTAGCATTACTAGCAGCCTGTATGCTTTGATCCCTGATGGCTTTACGTCTAATCCATACATCCATACATATTATAAAAGGCTTTGTCCTGACTGACTGACAAACAACGTAAAGCCTAAACCGCTGGTCGTAGCGACTTGAAATTTGGAGGGTGTGTTTGTCTTAATGTCTAGAAGTGTACAAAGAAAGGGTTATTAAAAATTCAACCCTTAAGTGTATGAAAAGGGATGAAATCGATTGTATGAAACGTCTTCATTTTTTAAGTTACAGCTTTGAAATTTTGTTTTGGAATACTTTTATTTAAATAAAAAATACGCTCATAATTTTTTTTATACTGGGGTGGATTTATAGGAGTGAAATAAGGGATGAAATATTGTATGAAAAGATCTTTGCTTTTGAAGTTGGCGACTTTAAATTTGGAGGGAGGGGGAAGGGAGGGGGAGGAAGAGGAAAGAAAGGGAGAAGTGAGAAGTGAGGGGAAAGTGCGGGGGTAGTTAGGGAGAAGTCAGGGGAAAGGGAGGGGAAAGTCAGGGGGAAATCGACTGCCTCTGTATTTCGGTGGTACTGTGTATGGACTGTGAGGTCGCGGGTTCGATTCCCGCTCAGTGCAAATATTTGTAGCATGAACATGTCTATTTGCATTGTTCTGGGTGTTTATTGTATAATATGTATCTATTTACAAAAATAAAAGTATTTAAGTATGTTTATCCATATTCTAGAACCCATAATACAAGCATATAATATGCTTACTTTGGGTCTAGATGGCGTTGACCTCGCAGCATGTGTGGGACCAGCTAAGTATCCGCGGAGTCATTGTGTGGGTGGTGTGGGTCAACCCGCCGGCCAGGGAGACCCGTATAAACGCTGGTGCCGCTGGCCGCCTGCGGCATTGTACAAGGGCCCAATTAGACCTAACCAAAAAAAAAGAGACTGCCCCACCAGGTTGCGCATAATCTCGAAGTGGTTCGTCGCGCAGGTTGGTGACCGGATAGTGGGACCCGGCGACCATTTTCGAGACGGTACGGCGGCCTTTTGCGAGCAGTCCGTATCATGGAAGCCCGGAGGCCTAAGACCCTTGAGCCTTTACAGCTGCGAAGAGACATCGCCTCCTCAACGGCCGTCTTCTATCGCCTTTACCACGGAGAGTCTTCTCAACAGCTCTTTAAATTAATTCTACCCTCTCCCTTTTTATCCAGAACGACACGTGCTGGACTGAAGTGCTACCCTTTCACAGTGCAATCTAAAGGGTCTCGAACCAAACGGTTCAGCACTTTATACTTTTGTCGCTCAATTAAAGCCTGGAACTCTTTACCAGCGCATGTGTTCCTACCTAACTTTCATCCTGGGACTTTTAAGCGAGGCGTGAAGAAGCATCTCACTAAGCCGCCATAGTGGAGGCCACCTTGTCAGTAGTTTGGCTTTTGGAATGGTGTCCACTACTTCTGAATTCCACTGACTGCTTACCATCAGCCAGAGTAGAGGCACTTTGGCAGGCTAATATAAAAAAAAACTTATAGCGTTTTTATTCCTCGGATTCCTTTCATTCCAAACAATTTCCCGTTTAGTTTTAAACGAGTTCAGTTGCCAGTGAGCCTATGTTTCGCGATGACAATTAATGAGTGTGGATCTAAATATTAACTGTTTTTCGCATGGTCAGCTTTATGTGGATTTGCCACGTGTAAGTAATCCTAGCAGCCTGTATGGCTTTGATCCGCGATGGCTATACGTCTAATATCGTAGATAGAGAAGCATTTACTGTAAAGATTTTTCTTATTCACCAAAACGAAGATGTTTATAATTCAAAACAAACCAAAAGATATATCCAACAAATGCTGCCCAAAATCACTATTCCACGCGGACGAAGTCGCGGGCACAGCTAGTGTATTATACTATCATTTATCTAGTACCCATAACACAAGCTCTGCTTAGCTTGGGACTAGACGACAGTGTGTGATAGTGTCCACATATTATTATTATTATTATTATTATTATTTATAACATTACTATGGAATTATGGAATATTGGCCAACTGGTAAAAAAGAGCAAGTTGACAAGATGGCCGCATTTGTGATGGGTTGCCAGCGTTACATAAACGTTATCAAATCGGAAAGTATTGAAATCGAAAAGTATTGAGTTTTAGCATGATTTTACAATGTGGTAATATTTATCAGCCGGTACAACTTGTCCTACTTGTTTATCATATTTTATTAATTCCTAGAATTTCAATATTTGTAAATTTGCAATACAGAAGATAGCAACAGTAAATTTGCAGTATAGCAATATATGACACAGACATAGTTAAAAATGTAATCATATTTTATGTACACATTTGTTGTTATACCGAATGAAAGTTTTGATACCGAAGCGAAGCGAGGGCGGACGTCTAGTACAGTATAAATGGAACCCAAAAGAAAAACATCCAGATCATAACACCAAATATTTTAATAAAAAAACATAAACATTTAACTGAATGTTGGGAGATCACAGTGCTTTTTCTTAACATGAAAGCGTAACGAGGTATTGTACTTCGTTGCAAATGGGCAGACCTCACATTTGAACCGTTTTTCTGTAGAATGCTTATATTTATGCTGTACCAAATTGGCAGGTAAAATCGTTGCATAATCACATTGGTTACAAGTGTATCGCTTAACACCCGTTTCATGTGCTTCCTCATGGTATTTCAGTATGTACTTATTCATAGTTTGAAACGGACACTGTGTACATTGCAATTTAACTCCTTGATCAGCATGTTTTCTCTTATGTTTCTCCATAGCACCTTCATAAAACGTCTTGTATTTACAACCCGCGTAGTCACAGTGTGTAGTTGCAGCGTTCTTATGCCTTAACATATGCTGCGTTAAACTTGCTTTAACATTTGTTTTAAAATCGCAGTATTTACATTTCATATCAGTATTGGTGTGTTGGTTTTTAATATGCTTTTGTAACTCATTCCCTGGTAGAACTTCACCACATATCTGGCATTGTGTCTGTTCAACATTATGGTGACATTGTTCGTAGTGTAACTTTAATTGCTCCCACGTAATATACACTTCTGGACACTTTGTACACTGAAAATTATTTTTCACGTCTAAATCTTCCTTCTTTACTATTTTAATTGACATATTTTCATCTGTATGACCGTGAACTAAATTAATATGTTTGCACAGATCAAATTCATCTTTAAACTTTTCGTTGCAACTTTCACATTTTTGCAGCTGTGTGGGTACATGTTCTGAAGCTGGGTGCTTGAATAGTATATGCCGTCTATAGCTTTCCTTTGCTTTAAACACTTTCTTGCAAATTTTGCATGTGTATGAAACTTTTAAATGCACTTTCATGAAATGCGGTTTTAATTGACGTTTATCGTGGAAACCTTCATTGCATAAATTACAAAATATTGTTTTCGGTGTATCTATTTTATGTGTACACCTCAAATGCTTAGCTAAACCGCCCTGTGAGGCAAATATAAGTCCACAAATTGTACATTCCTTTATAACTTTTGTATGTGAATGGTTTAAATACATTTCTCTGGTATCAAATTGTTTGTTGCACACCTCACAATGCGAGCCCTTATCGTGTTTCCTTCTCACGTGTCGTTTGAGACTCTCAACCTTATCATAAGATAGATTACAAATCCTACACTTCAATCTAAAGTTATCCTGTAATGCATTATGTTTTCTTCTCATATGCAGTTTCAAGAAATTCATAGATGAAAAGACTAGAGGGCATTCCTTACAAGTGATTTCACCAGTTTGCTCATTTTTGCAGCTTAACAATTCATTTTCAGTATTCTCTTGCTTTATATTGTCATCAGAAACTTGATGTTTTCGTTGAATGTGTCGTGTATAAGTTTCTCTTTTCGTGAACATTTTTGAACAAAACACGCAGTTGTACCACTGACTAATTTCTCGTTTCTTTCGATTCGAGTGTTTACGTTGTATGTGGACTATTAAACTTCTATATTTATCGTAAGTAAGACCACAATCTTTGCAAACATGGTTGAAAGATTCTTGAAAGGAGTCATGTTTGCGTCTCATGTGCATACGTAAACGAGCCGCACCTTTGAAGACTAGTGCACAAATTTCACAAGTCCTTTCTTCTTTATCATCGGGCAATGAGCCTGGTCCGTGTTTCCGTTTAATATGAGCAGCTAAACTGTTTTTCATATCATACCGCATACCGCAGTGCTCACACACATGTCTGAATGCTTTCCGGAATGCCTTGTGTTTTCTTTTCTGGTGCATTCTTAGTGTTCTGATAGATTGGAAGACAAGGTGACAGATTTTACAAAAGTGTTCCTCTTTCGGTACAACATCAAGTTCTTCCTCTTCTTCTTCTTTGCATGGTTTACCTTCCTTGATAACACTTTCGAAGGTAAGTAGAACGGCCTCATGGTTTTGATTCTCGTATTTAACTTCAGGCTCTTGGCTGTCATCACTGTGTGTTGCCTCCACCATTAGTCCTTGGTTGTTTGTAAACTGAAAAATGTATTTACACAATAATTATTTATATGAAAATTATTATATATTAGCCAAAAGACAACCACTGGTGGACATAGGCCTCTCCCAATTTTTGCCACCTTAACCGGTCGAAAGCCACCCTCATCCAATGATTGCTTGCTATTCTAGGTAATACTTACATCATTAAAATCTAATTCCACTTCAATATTCTCCACTTTTATATTAACTTCCGTATCTAAAGAAGTGGGTATAATCTCTATTGAAGTTTTAGAGTCTACTTCATCGTCAATATCTTTAAACGGATCTTCTAGAAGTTTTTTTTTCTTTTTTTTCTTCTTTTTTATTTCGTAACTCATAGGCTCTTCTGGCAAAAAGGAGGTGGGATCCTTTCGCTCAACTTTTACTTCAACTTTAATATCTTTAATATCTATATCTCCCATGTTTACTTATTACCTGAAAAATCAAATTAAATTTTAATAGCCATATTTTATTCATTTTTTTTAGTTAGCAAAACATAACATAGGTTTCTAATTTCAGCTTCTTTTTTGATCTTGACTTCAGTTTTAATTTGACTTTTGATTGTTTGCCACCAAGGCAAACCCATTTTTTTTTGGTAGTACTTACATCCATTTTGCATGGTACTGTCATCAAGTTACTAATACATAATATGATTAATGGTATTTATTTCATTTGATAAGTGCCACACCAAATTGTAAATAAACCAAATTTTTTTATTGAAAAACCATTACTGACATAGGGTATCATTGATACAGGGGAATAAAACTGACATAGGGTATCATTGATACAGGGGAATAAAACTGACCTAGGGTAGACCCTCATGACCCCGGTAAAATGACCTCCATGGATTCTGCAAAATGACCTCCATGTGTCACATGACCCAATGTAGGGCTTACTTGCACCGAAGATTATCAGACAATTTCAGAGTAATATGCATTATGAATCAATGACAACATCTTTTTCTTTATGTCAACTTATTACTGTTCAAAATAAACTGATATGACTTTAAACATTGGTTGCCTTTCCACCCACTACTTTGTGTTGTATTATTCTGTAGTATTCATTATAAAACTGTCCAAGAGAGCACCTATCATTTAAACACTAACAATAATAAATAACAGTAAATTTCATATTTAGGACACAGATATCATAATGTTATACAATTTGACAGCCTGCTAAGATTCTAACAGGGAATATAATAAATTTGTGCACAATAAAAAAATACAATAAATGAAAAGATAATTATTTAGAAATATACGATTATGAATAATTTATTTATCAAGGGCGATACAGAATCTGATGTTAGTCAAAAAATAAATAACCATGAATTGCTCAACCAGAAAACATAACTGTATTTTTGAAAGTAACTTCAAAACCCGTAAGTAGCGCAATAAACTTTCAACTATATTTTATGATTGTATTTTATATTTTATATATTAATACAAAGGTTACTAATGTCGGGCATTCAATGATATTGCGAAATACACGTCATTTAGTCATAAAACTTACCTATTATTCTTCACCACAATTTGTATCACCGACACTCACAACTTTAGTACTATGGCAGTAACATTAAATAGCGCTAATTTTTTAAAATCTAAATATCTAATCATATCTATTCACTTCACATGCTTAACCAACACCTTTGTGTTAAAAATCAATAATAAAATGATATTAATCATGAAAAATGGCCAAAATGGCCTTTTTAGCGATTATTGACGTTTTCAAGAATAATAAATTTGACATAACTAATTATCAGTTTAACATAATTATTTAGCGTGTAATGGAACGTTATTTAGCCGTCTTGCTGAAACGTTGTTTAGATTACAACTAAATAAATTAAATAAAATTCAAATATCTATTAATTACAAAATTAAAAACATGTAAAATAATAGTGCGATGGGTCGACGACATTCGCCAAGTAATTTATCAGAATTCACTTACTTAGAAAATTGAATTAAAATAACTCCTAGCTTGGCACAGCACAAGATCGGCGTGAGTGGGATTCACGTTAAAAGGCCTACAACAAAGAGAATAATAATGGTCTACAGCCAGCAGTGGGTGGCTGTGGATGATGATGATGAAAATAATACTAAGTGGTTAATTAAGGCTTTTGATTCTACTTATTTATTCTTTAAAAAAATCAGTGACATGAGATGCTTTTTCGGTGAAACTAAAACGAAGACTACTTTGATATGCCAAAAAATCTAAGTGAGACTTAACCCTTTCATTCCCAAGGACTTGCCTCGCAAGTTCATTAAAATCGCTTACTACTACTGGGCCAAGAATTCATCACACGAGTCCAAATAGAATGTAAAATTATGCGGTGGTCATACGCACGGTGTTCGATTAAGATTAAGTAGTCTGGCAACGAAAGTGTTAAAAGGGCTATTGATATTGATACTCAATTCAATGCGGGTGTTTCGGAAAATTTTCGCTACCAGTTGGCGATACATTGGTAATTCCATTTTGACAGCGTTATCAAAACAAATATTTTTATTTTTGTTCATTTCGGAAATAATAATGTTTAATTTACAAAATGAACAATTCACGTGCTTAAGGAAAAAAGAAAATTGCTGAGCGGCTGAGATGGCAGCGTCGATGCGTTAGGTCTAGCTCCTATGCGCTTTTAGAAAGTTAAGCCCTGATTGGCCCATTGTGAAAGTGAAAGTGGCGCCAACTGGTGAGGAAAATTCATTTGCACCGCGTGGCGAGTTCTTCTTGGCACTTCGTAAGCGATTCGTAACGTAAGCGTAAACTCGCGAGGGGAGTCCTTCGCAACGA
This sequence comes from Parascotia fuliginaria, assembly GCA_963082885.1. Classification (NCBI taxonomy): domain Eukaryota; kingdom Metazoa; phylum Arthropoda; class Insecta; order Lepidoptera; family Erebidae; genus Parascotia; species Parascotia fuliginaria. Next base: position 2,215,409 of record OY720197.1, on the reverse strand, counting down.
AAGGGTTAACTGGCCTCCATAACTCCTTCTTTTTCTTCTTACAGTATAAATAACTAGGTTTATCTAATTTTATACTCTAACTTGTTTTCCTTATAATAGGACAGCCGAGCTGACAACGCCAGACGACGCCGACGACTGTGCTGCCAGCGTCAAGTGTAAAATAATCTTCTTGTTGATGATTTTAATGGTTTATAACTTCGCGTTTTCACAGACGATAAAACATGTTGCAAACATCTATCTAACTCTAGGTAGCTCTCAAAGAGTGAGTGGGATAAGTAGCTGTTTAGAACATGTTGTGTCGTCAGTGAAAACTTGGGGTTACAATGATAAATAATTATATAAAATATGTGGTTGAATGACAACCATGTTCTTGCCAGACCTTAGACTAGATATTTGTTGAATGTTCCAGACACAATCCCGGAGATTGATTGATAGATTTTGACACTTGACAGCTGTTTAACTCACCGCTGTCAATCTGTCAATGCCAAATAAAGATTTCTTCCGCACTTTGTTTGTGACAATTTTCGCAGATATTAAGCTAACCAAACAAAGTATTTATTTAATATTTTTCTTGAGTATGTTAATATAATTACATAATGTTTCAAACTGTACTAAAGCGGTGTCTTACTGTGAAGAAGATAAAGCCATTAACAGTTGTATTTTCTTCACAAATTAGGAGAATTCACGTGACTGCAAGTATGAATGATTCGGTTTACTGGTATAATATAAATTTTCTGCAAAGAAATGTAATTTCTATTAATATTACAGGCGTAAGACATGGAGAATATGAGTGGCAAAACCCGAAGTCAGAGGATGAAGTGTAGGTTTTTTATATAAGGTTTTATACTTGTTATTGTCTTCGCAATCAATGCATTTCAACATTTAATTTAAAAGAGGTACCTTAGTCTTGCTTGATAAAAGGGGTTAAAGTTTAAATCCAATCTTGACTATAATAAAATCACAGAATTATTCTAAAAACTGTAAAACTTAACAATATTACATCATGCTTTTAAATTGGATATTTGTTCTCTGTGTTGTTATTTAATTTTTATTGCAGTGTGAATGTAGTATACATAGATAAAGACGGTAACAAAATTAAAGTGAGAGGAAAAGTTGGTGATAATGTAATGTACCTGGCACATAGACATGAAATTCCTATGGAAGGTGCGTTAAATGTATTTTTATTTATACATGTATTATAATATTTTTTTTTTTTATACTACTTTGATGGTACACTAGCATGAGGTGAAAGATAAAAGAAAGAGGACAGCAGGAGTAGTTACTCTCACTCTCCGAGTGAAACACATTAGTATGGAAAGTAAAATTTTACCTCAATCATACTGAAACTAGCAAGGATCTACTATCATCATAAATGGATGGATGGATGCTGAGCTCTTACTCCATCTGTGATATCTTTAAAATTGCTTCATTATACATACATACATACATAACTTCACACCTTCAAGCAGAGACCAAAGAACACAATTTCAATGAAAAATTCAATTTTTACAATTTATGAACGAAACATACTTACATCTTTTGCCTCTTCAACATTCAACATTGCTTTATAATTTTTTTTATTTGCAGGAGCTTGTGAAGCATCATTAGCATGTACAACATGCCATGTTTATGTGCCACCAGAGTATTTTGACAAGCTACCTCCGTCAGAAGAGAAAGAAGATGATTTGTTAGATATGGCTCCATTCCTCAAGGAAAATTCTAGATTAGGTAGCATAACTTCACTATAAACCTTTGTTTTTAAGTTTTCAGTTCATTATCAGCATATCAGCCTAAAGATGTCTACTGCTGGACATAGAAGCCTTACCAAATTTTTATTGCAATGCTGATGTAATGATAATAGTAAACTAGGGAAATCTCAAATTTTGGTACCGATGTGAGAGGCGTTACTAATAAAGTAATTGTCATATTTCAGGTTGTCAAATAACTTTGACTAAAGAACTAGATGGCATGGAAGTACAGTTACCTCAAGCAACAAGAAATTTCTATGTAGATGGACACAAACCAAAGCCTCACTGAATTTTTACTTAACTAAAGCAAACTGCAGATACTAGTATGTGTAAAACTTAGTCTATGGTTTGATGGTACACAATATAATTGCGTATGAATAGTTTTAGATATTTTATATGTATTTATCACTGAGTTTGTTCGATATGGAAGGCATCGGTGTTCACATTCTGTCAGTAATATCTCAATAAAAAATGAGCTGCAATTTGGGCATAATTTAAAAGGATTGATGTTTTTCTAAAAACATCAATCCTTTTAAAGCCAGCGCTATGTTAAGGTGGTTTGGACATGTGGAAAGGATAACAAAAGATATTTCTGGTGCGGAAATGACTGGGCAAGTTGGTAGGGGTCGCCCTAAACGAACATACGCGAACCGAATAGGTGGTGTTGACTAAGGGCACACAAGCACCCGTAACCGACGTCGACGTGTGTATGAAAAGATTAATGAATGTTAAAGAGAGAAAGGAGGTATGTTTGGATCGCAGCAAACGGCATTCTATAGTCTCTGTTTACCCCATTAATATGAGAAAGGCGTGAAGTTATGTATGTATGTAAATTAATGTCCTACTTGACACCAGTGCGGTGGTGTTTCCAGTGTAAAAGGTAGGGGATAAAATTAGTGCAATACTAAATTGCACTTATTTGGTCCCCTATTTTTGGTGTACTTCTACATTTTTATATAAGTACATCAGTTACATTACAATTATATGATGTAACTTTAAGATCCAAACTAAGTCAATAAATTTGATATTCAGATTGAGAATATTCTAGAAATGACTAGGTCCAGGAACAATCTACAAAAATCAAGTACAATAATATAACATGCTTGAAGCACAATGTATATAGTTAGGATAAGTTATTATTGATTTCAGTTAAATGTTTTAAAAAATACATTTTATTTGTAATATCTTAGTGTTTTATTTGTATAAAAAAAACAAGTACTAGTTTCTCAAATAATAATCCACACAAGCACTTTCTGAGTAACCGAGTGGTCAGAGCGTGGAATAAACTTCCAGAACATGTGATCACAGCTGAAAACATAAATCAGTTTAAGAATCGACTGGACAAACACTTAGCTGCAAATTAAAACCAGTAGAAATTGCGAGATACGGGCATTATCAGTTGATTCAACTGCCTGCCTGATTAAAAAAAAAAAAAAAATAATAATATTTTGTACTTATATTAGGGTTATAAATGGCAATTGCGATGGTCATGCTACTACTTCTGGACACCACTGGCTGCATAAACGGTTTCCGCAACATGTAAGCAAAATGGGAAAGAAAAAGATGGTGTGATGACTTGGACTCAGCGAATAGGACATGGTCAACATTTGCTATGGACCATGAAATATGAAAGTAACGGGGTGTGGCCTTTGCCCAGCAGGTGGATAATAAACCACAGACTACAGTATAGGAATCAAGTGAAAACACAACACCACTGAAGTTTGAATCTTGAAATTAGTAATGTCGGAAGATGATGATTTATTCTGCTCTGACCAGCTAAACTTATCAACTTGTAATTCACAGTTCCTCATGAGAACCCCATTGGACTAATTTGCTTGGTGACTTAGTCATACCATCAACTTTAATAATGAAATAACATTGAATAGTGAATGTAGAGCTATTTTAATTATAGTATGTACTCCAATACTTTGGATATTATTGTTCTTAGTAAAGTCCAGGGTTACTCAGTATTTTCCTTCATCAGAAGTCATAAGACATAATTTATTCTGTCTACATTCCCTTTCTAATCCTATTTCTTCTATGACTATCTAAATGTTTATCCAAATTTTGTACATACACAGTGCTATAACTACATTTATCACAATACAGCATATGTTTGCTTTTATTATGTATTAACTGATGACTTCTTAAAGCTGCTTTAGTTGAACAGCGGTAATCACAACCTTGGTGTTTACAAAAATATGACTTCTCTATAGAATGTATTTGTTCATGAATTTTCAAATTTGATATCCGATTTGTTGAATAAGAACAATAATGACATTTTATTGTTTTTATATCTGTATGTGTGCTCACATGTTGTTTGTAATGATATGTCTTTGCAGTACTGTACCCACATATAGAACAAATGTGTATCTTTGTTTTTGTCGACTCGTGTTTGTTCGTCATATGGCAAAATAAGTCGTCTTGTTCTTCAAATGTTGCATAACAAATAAAGCAAATATTCTTATCATTTAGGTCATGTGTTTTGCTATGGCATTTTAATTCAGTAATATTTTTAAATTTCTTCTTACATATATAGCATTTTACTTTGCGTTGTTTTACTCCATTTGGTCTGTTCTTTATTTCGTAATAATTGCTTGAATGCTTAGTTTTAACATGATAGCGTAAAGTTTGTACTGTTGAGTATGAAAACTCACAGAACTTGCACACATATCTTCCTAGATTATCAACTGATTTGTACCATTTTGCTGTATTTTCTTGATCCAATGATGAAGTTTCTTGTTCCTGTCGAGAAATATTAAAATATTGGTAAGTAATGGTTTCTGATGCAATTTCTTTGTCACATAGTGATTGATTTTAAAAAAGTAAGTTTATACAAATTAAAGTTAAGAATGCAGGATTTTAGTAAATAGGTTAGATATATTCAGTAAAATATGTATTCTAGTATAAAAGGCAGAAGTATAAGTATGAACAACCATCATCAAATAACTTATCCTTCAAACGAAGTTAAAGACAGCATTGATATTACGATAGGCAGCGTCATTATAGATAGATCCCAGCCTCAGCCAATCTATGAGCAACAGTAACCACTTACCATAAGGTGGGCTGTTGGTCATGTGTCCCTGTAGGCAATAAAAAAAATGTTTCTACTTATGACCTAGCGCCTCTGTTATAAAATGGTGCCGAGAACCAATAAATATACAAGGATTTAAAACCACCATGTATAAAAAGCATTAACCATCATGTACTACTGCAATGTGTGTGTTGTGTGTGAATACAAAATGTAATTTTCATTTACATTTATTTCCTTATCATCATGCGAATAGCTATCATTTATTTCCTGAAAACAATTTCATGGTCTTAAAATATACATAAGCATTTACAAGAAAATTGCAATTAAATTAAAAATATTACAATAAAATGGGTGATTTAACACCCAATTAAAAAGTTGACTATTTTTTTTTCTAGGCGCGTAGGACAAAAGTGATGATCTCTGTCTGGCATAAAGCCAAGATTCCTTAGTCATGCTGCAATATGATTATGAATAAATATTACAATTCAGACTCAGCGACTAATAAAGTAGTAATAACTTTAATTTTCACTCAATTAGCAAAGTAACGTACCTACCGAATGAATATTTACATCAGTATTAATTTTATCTACGATATTATTAGATAAAGGAGACCGGTGTTCAAATGTTTTCTTTTTATCATTATCAAATAGAGGATCCTCTTCAACAGATTCGAAGTATTCAATCTTAATCTCAACTTCATCTTCGTTATCTATCATCATACTATAAATTTGTAAAATTTGTATATTTTATAAATTTTATTTTTACTAACATTTGCAAACTTCAAACAATAACAAAATTACGTTTTGGAACACAGATTATGTACAGCTTTGGAAGTTCAATGACCTAAGGTCCGAGAGTTTTTGGACGAAAAGTCAAAATTTGTAGATTTTTTCATTACTTTATTGTCTTTGCATCACTTAATGATACACTGGTTGTTAATGCCTCAGGCATTATGTCCGCCTTTACATAGCATAGAAAATTTTAAATAAATAAATAATTAAAGTTTAAAAATGTATCAAGGTCTTAAATTTAGAAATATTTTATTTCAAACTCCAAAATTAACATCATTGTTATCCTGCTTGATTTTAAACCATGTTAGTAAAATTTGAATGTTATACTAATTTAGTAGCTATGTGTTATCTATGGCAACTAATCTATTGCGCGTCCCGCTCCTCATTCGTTCGTGATTCAATATTGCCATTCGTTCAATCAGTCTGCTCGGGACCGCCTCAGAAACAGGTATACTCGTTTTCGTTTCCGACAAAACGCGTTTCGGTGTGATTTGTGTTTTGTTTTGTGGTGTAAAATGGCTTACAACGGTAGTGGTGGCAAGAGACTGTGCACAGGAACCGATCTAGATGTCGAAAGGGTGAGTTACAATATTTATGTACACAAATTGGCAATTCTATATCTACTAAGAGCTGACGAAAATGGCCGTGTTTTGTACATTTCCCGTTCAATGTTCGTGTTTCAGTCACGAAACGCTTTAGTATTATTTCCTGTAATCGTTGGATTAATGTTAATGACCATTTGTTGACGGATTAGACGTTTCGATAACGGTCTTGTCATGATCACGTTACCTTGTTGATTTCTCGTTTTGAGGTTACGTTTTGTTGACACATGAACATGATTAAAAAAACAGAATGGGCTTAGAGATTGGTTAGAAAATATTCCAAATTTGTATTTATGTTGAGAACTTTTCCAGCTATGTCATACTCAAAATAAATAACCGAAAATAACTCTGTACCCAGACACTGTCAATTAATGTGATTGACATCGCTCGGTCATTAGGCCTTTTGGTGTTTCTTGTTCGCGGGAAACAGGCATTTCCCGTTTTCTAGGTCGATAACAATAGGACGATACCGGGCTTTGTAGTCGAGAAGATATCTATTTTAAAATAGCTAACTAATTATAGTTAACTTTAAATTTATAGCTTTTTTCTCTCGGCAACGGCTAAACACTAAGTACCTACCCAAGTTGCCTGATTACAAATCAGTACTTTTTTTTGCATTAAACTTACATTATAGTATTGTTTGGTGTTATATTGAACGACAGTAGTAGAAAGCATAGTCAAAGAACGACTATCTTGCATGTAGGCATTTCATAACAATGCATCGCATAATGTTAACATGAAAATGTTTCTAGTCTATTAATTTGGTTCAAGACGTAATGAACGTGTTTATGGCGGTTTTTTTGTTCTGATTAAACTTTGTAGCTGTCAAGAATGCGTATTATTTAATTACCATCTTCCTGGTGTTTCAGTCCTTAGTAGTTACAATTTGCAATCTTCGTCTAAAAGTTTTAAAGTAAAAAAAAGTAAGCAAGTAAGAAAGTAGCGAAGTTCTCTTCTTGTGATGGCTACAATAAAATTTACGATAATCAGACTAATATTTCAATCAACAGTATGTACACCAGAGAAATAATAAACTATTTGGTAATTTGTACAAATCGCCTGCCCAATTTGTTTTATTGCAATGCTCACTCAATTTGTGTATCACCATCTTATTTCTAAACTTCAAAGGTTTTCAAACTTTGTAGTAATAATTTGAACGATGTTGATAATTTAACATTGATGTAGGTAAATTTCCTTTGTATTAAATTTGAACGTTACCAAAATGAAATCGTATCAAATTGAATAAAAACACAAAAATGGTCGTCGTCTGGGTCTGACTGATTGATTGACACGAATGAATGAGCGATTACCCCATTGAACGCGATCGTCTAATAGCATGCAACACGCGGCATTCAGCTTAAATTATTATCTTTTGTTACACATAGATAGATCGATTTACAACAAAACAAAACGATGTTCCGTTTCAGTTTCACGTTTTTGATAAAAAACGTAAACGACAACACTCGATTCCCGTTTACTCCTGTAACCAAGCGAGGAGAATAATTTTGCCACGAAAATATGTTATTACCTTTTTATGTGGTCATGAAAATCCTATAAATAGCAACAGTGGTAAAAGTTATCCCTTTATATAAATATGAAAAGTTTATTTCGGATTATTACGCCTACCGAAATGTATTTAGTCTAATCAAATATATAAAGTAAAGTATGTTCAGTGATTTATGTTTAACTACCTACACGCAGCGCGGTTTCAACCGCGTCTTTGGCTGCTGCTCGGCTCCCGTCGCCAGTAGCGTGATATTACATAGCCTATAACCTTTACACGACACGATTGCTTTTGCAGTGCATTGTGGTAATAAAATAGATTTCATACTGATTTAATGCGTAATTGTACCAAAGTATCTAGATTATAATCATGATAATGCAAATACCTTGTCTGTCTATTGTTAATGGGGCTGGCCGGTGAAAGCTAATCACAGATGGCGCCAGCATAGATGGTACTCACTGGTATAGGCAGCCATTGTTACGTTTTATACTCTGCTTTTTATCCCAATTTATGACTTGAATATGTCTATCTAACATTATATCCTTACTTATACTTTGTCTAAATTAAGCATTGTGTTTTCACTGGCGGATCAAGAAATTGAAAGATGCACTTATAAAACGTAATGTTTAATTATGCGGCAAAAAGCAGATTTTGGTGAAAAGTATTTTGTTTTATGTATTATTTGAACCATTTCTTACTACTTCTATATAATAATGTAATAAATAACTTGTTACTTATTACAGTTATTACTATTATAATAAAATGCAAATTTTCTTATTGTGATTAGGTAAAATATGAAAGAATCTTGTATCTATTCCTAGTTCATATTTCAGTTATTTTACGATCAATCAGAACTTTAATTTCGTTCGTGCCTATTTATTACTTATTATATGAAATAATAGAACCTGAGACGTAGTTACTAAGAGATAATCTTATTGGGATATTAATAGTATTTAACAGCACTTTACCACTCCCGGCCTGGTTAAGACAATAATATATTTATTTATAATCAGAACGACTAAATTACAGCCAATTACACTGTAAAATTGTTTGTTCTGTGTCTGGGTGTAATTTATCTATGATATGTATGTATTTACAAAAAAAATGTATATATAAGTAGTTTATCCGTTGTTTAGTACCCATAACACAAGCAAATATAATTGCTTAATTTGGGGCTAGATGGCGCTGTGTGAATGTGGTAGAACTTAAAATATATAAAATAACAACTTTTGCTCTGACGTCTCACAATACTTCATACATTCAGACAAGATCAACTTCCATTCATCAGCAAACAGATCCAGCCCATGACTTGACATACGCTTACTCGAGACATGGAACGCGGAACCGTGCGACAGCGTGGTACCGCAAACAAAGAATGCTGCCTGGCTCTGTTGTAATATAATATAATGATAGAAATTAGTCAGTATAATACTAGTGCAAGAAGGTTTTATCAATAGTGAATATAAATTTGATAAATTTACTAGTTAAATGACTGTGTAATTAACTAGGTAATATTCTTTTCGTACTCACTTTCTAACAAAATGTCTACAACATAACCTCAAACTATTTGTTGAAACTAATTTTAACGATGTAAACCTGAATGACCTAAAACCAAAATCACAAATTTTCATGTGCTTTGGTATACGATGTACTCCGATTTCATAACGATACAACGCGTCATTTTAATTGCTGTTAAATATTTTTTGATTTTCTCCATAGAAAATTGCAATGTTTTAATACCAACTACGCTAGCGCCACTTTGACAATTGCTAACCCCATTGTTGGTTTTTTTTAAAACCTTGTTTCTAGGAGCGATATTTATAAGCTGTTTTAAAATTATGCTATGTTTACATTTGCCGTTAATTTTAATGTACATTATTTCGTGTCAATTTTATATTAATCCATAGAAACTGTTCGACATAATATTTATATGTTTCTACCATTTCACATCGTTTTATCTTAACATGCTGTCGACAAACATACTTTAAGACGCCGACATTTTCTTAAAATGGCGTTTATCTATGTTGTTAAAAAATGTATCGCAAATTATCTTATGTCCATTCTCATGATTTGTTCTCGATTCGTCCCGCAGAGTTTCGTCCCACACAATAATTCTCTTTTCGTCCTAGATTTTATTCCCATTTCGTCTCGAAAAGAATATAAATATAGTAATTTATTATTTTATTCTCGTTTAGTCCCACTTTTTGTTCCCGATTCGTCTCGTGTAGTAAATCATGTATTTTACAACATGTTTTGTACAGACAGCATAAAAATTATAACAAATAAAATATTTCGACTAATCATATTTTTAACAATGTACTAGCTGACTCAAAAGGCGTTGTCTTGTCTAAAATTAAATGAAAATACATTTGTACACACTTGCTATGAATCAGGGAGAATGGAAGTCGTGGAGTGAGGTCTTTGCCTAGCAGTGGGATGATTTGGACAGTAACAGTAACAATAACAGTAACCTTTGTACTCATTTTGTAAATATGTTTGAAATGCTGTTAAAGAACAGTGAAAAAAAATCGTGTTGTCGAATGATCAATCAAGCACACGGCCCACCTGGTGGTAAGTGACAACCGTAACCTATAGAGATGGCTGTGTTCTCCAAGCATTGCAGAAGTGATAATGCTTAAAAAACACAATCAATCTGTTGCCGACCACGGATAAGGGGATGGGGAAGGAAAGGAGGAAAGAAGTGGACCGAGGCGGTATATGGGCCTCCGGCACTCTCACTCACCGAACGAAATAGTAACTATGAATACTATTACGTCGATCTTCTGTGAAAGGGTAGTACTTCCCCGGTCGATCCGGCCCATTCATGCTAAAACCAGCGTGGATCTATTACCGTATTATGCCTCCATGACGCATTATTCGGCATTACCCAGTCGTCAGCCAATATGTCGTAATGGCCTAGTGGTTATGGTGTCTGCTTTCTATACACGAGGTTGTAGATACGATTCGAATCCAGGCAAGTAACAATGTGACTGCCTTAAATCTATATGTACGTTTATAGTATTATATGAAGGAAAAATCGTGAGAAAACTTGGATTAAAGTATAAGAAATATAAAATAACGACCCTTGGACACCGTGGTAGGAAATACACAATGTAAACCGTTCATGCAAAATCTGTTCAAAAATCGTTTTATATGTCGATGCCGATTCCTTTATAACCATAACATGTAAATTAAAGGCACCACATGAATTATCTCTCTACTGTAGCTGGTATGATTAATGTATGTGACATATCTTTATTTTTGTTTAATTCATTAGAAGTACGCAAATTAAAAATTTTTTCACCAAAGTGACTCCACCCCGCCTGATGGTAAGCAGTCAGTGGAATCCAAAAGTGGCGGCCACTATACTAAAAGCCATCGTCTTAAGCTGCTGGTATAGTGGTCTCCACTATGGCGGCTGGGAATGAGGTAAGGGGAAAGGAATGAGGGAGGTGAGGAAAGAGGAAAGGGGGAAAATTGGACCTCCGGCGCTCTCACTCACCGAACGAAACGCAGTAGTGCGGATACTACTACTCTTAAGTCGATCTTCTATGAGAGGGTAGTACTTCCCCGGACGATCCGACCCATTCATGCTGAAATCAGCGTGGATCTACTACCGTAATTGTGTAAAATTTGAAAAATTCCTAAGAGGTTTATATTTATAGTTAAAAGTTTCATGTTTATTTTAAAGTTTTATTTGCTACATGGTTAGTTGACCACATCATACTTGCTTTACCATTTTTTACAAAATTTACCAATAAAATTAAAATTTAATGAGACTCAATATAACAATGACAACTGTCACTGTACTGAGGTAACTAGCAAGAAATTAAAGACATTATTGTTTTGTGATATGCAAACGACATTTGCTCTAAGGGTGGTAAAGCAATTTTATGGTCGACTATACATATAGCGGTCTATGTATGTTAATAATTTTACATTATTAATAAAAGATCTGTTGGTACTTGTATAATGGTAAATAGGCCTTCTTTTACATTATAAACTTCTCTCTTAACGTACTGAGATTCGAATTGTGACTTATTAATAAATACTTTTTTTATGGTAATATAATATTTAAAAGTTTTATCTATGCATCCAATGTTAACATTTTACTGCCTCTTCTTCCAACTTGATCTTTATGCATAAACATAGACATAGATTCAAGATGATTTTACTACGTGGTGATCCGTTTATAATGTTTCCCACAATTTTATCGTTCTACTTTTGAGACAGCCAGCCTAGGGTAAGCCATATTTTTAGATAGATTTTTGTAATTTCCTTTTTCCTTTTTCTCTGACTCTACATAAGCAACATTTTATAAAGTAGTCCGAAACGAGAGTAAAAAATAATATGAGACGAAACGAGAATTTTTTGAAATGTAGGACGAAAACTTAGGACGAAACGAGAACAAATCATTCTCATATCTTGTAGTACAAATAACAGAGGTATTGAGTCAACATACTCGGTAAACTTTAAATCATTTTGCCGACATAATACGAAAATAGCATTTGTACCAACATCGTCTGAGATGCTCTGTTTAGTTTCCTCTCCTCACAAAAAGGCAAAAAGTACGCAATGTGTACTTAAGCGGCTATAGTATTATTGCCTTGAAAACACGCATTATTGACGTCGTTGGGCAAAACAAACTAAAAATAAATTTATGCAAACCGCCAATTCGGTCTTTTCGAGCGATAGCGAAACAGAAATAATAATTAGAAAGAGCTTATTTACAATTCGCAAAGTCTATGATCGGCCTCGGCCGCCAGAAGGTAAACTAAATGTAAAATATAGTTTTAAATTGAACCATTTTTTCGCGAATGGTGCAGGATCGCAGATGTTTACTATGTAGTAAATGGTAAAGGTAACTGTAGCTAATGATATAGATACCTATATGGTAAGAAATCGTCTCAGCGACCTGGTAATCAATTAAAGAAATTTTTATTGTTTCTAGGTACTTCATTCAAAGAGGAACTACCATTTATTATCTTAAACTAAGTTAATTTTTAGAGGACCAATCACTTATTCTTGTCACAATATTCCAGTTCGAATTTTGTGACGAACTATTTTATTTACTTAAGTATTTATATCAGAGGAGAGAATGTCCGAATCACTATTACCACAAAATAAAGTACCTACAAAAAAAAAATGGCCACGAGTAATGAGACTAGTATCCGAAATTGTTTTTTTTTTTGTGTTAAGTATTTAAATTTATTAAGGTCAATCTAATAATACCGATATTTAAATTAGATTAATTTAAAACAATTGGCAGCGTTTATCGCGTTATCTATGGCCAATATAGCAAATTTATTTTTATGTCGAGTTCTATTGGGTTTGTTGCAAAAATGTATTGTTATAATTTTGGAACTAGACAATGGTTTTCGTTTTCAATAGTTGTTGCAAATCTAATGTATCTAATCAAATCTAATGTATTTATTGTATTTGGTCTAGTATTAATAATTGATTTCCTAATGCTATGTTTATTTATAGCTAGTGTTGCCAGTATTTATTAATAAGTATTATTAAAATGTATGGGTAATACATAGTACTTTTGAAACTGTCAAATAAACAAAATTCTGTTACTTACATATTGTTTTTCATTTTTTTTGGACAACTTTTGCACTTGTAACCAATCCTTGTTAGTGGTGATCTTTAGATTATATTATCGTAGTAGATATTACAAACATACAATTAACGGATAGGTACAGAGCATTATTAGCAGATTTTGTTCCGTAATAGCAGTCGCACGTGCTATGAAGGTAATCAATGTTATTTCATTATTTTGATAAATTCAATTTTAAAAGTATAAAATTACGATCAATAAAGATTGACATACGAATTTAACTGACTTTACATTATTAAAAAAAAAGCATTTAATTACTTTAGATATTAATATTCGAAATTGAACGTCGGTTCTGCACAGATGTGATACTATCAATTAATGGTTACTGCCGTCATCTGTTACAACGCTAATCATTTAAGTTGTATAACTTGGGGACGCTATGGATTCCCTTTAATTATCATTTGATTCGCTTTGCTAAATAATTAACATGGTAATTAAACTATTAATTGCGTTTTATAATTTTTATGTCACACACAATTAAAATATTTTTTTAAATGCTGTGACCCATTTGCTTCACTTTTTATACAAAAATAAAATACATAGATAGATAGATATTTTGTCTTTGGCTCAAAGATTAAAAAAGAACTTTACTTTGACGTTTCGTTGCATTGTGTATACATATAAATTTTATATATCTACAAATTTAATTAATTGTAGATATTTAACACGCGGTTTTAATGATGTTGATGAATCGTTATACAGAAGTTAACACAGTCATTGAACAGCGTCATAAAAGATACAGATTTACATATTGTTTACATACACGGTAATTATAATACGCATTATATTATTAACATTATTTCAGCCTCAATTAATTTGCATAAACAAAATAATTACGAAGATGCACACGCACTCAACATAACGATTTACTACAACTGTTTACGTGCAACGTTCGGAACATAACAGTCTGCCAATTTACAACGCGTAATCTTTGCGCGTTGAATATTTTACTGTATAAGGTATTTTTTATAGAAAATGTATGTTAACCTTATTGCTATAAACCGCTATCGAGCCACCATAGTTGAGCTGCGCTTGTATACGCAGTGTTTTTTGCCAAAATCTATCTATCATAGTATAAAAAGAAGTTTCTGTCTATTTGAACACGCTAGTCTCGAGAACCGCCCAATGGAATTGGATGCGGTTTTCACTGTTATATTGTGAGTTTCTCGAAGAAGGTTTAGGTATAGAATACATCAACCTATCACTTATAGAAGCCAAGTAGTAACGATAATAGTAAACCAAGCGGGAAATGGGCAATAACTTTTAGTACTAAGCGGAGCGGGGTGAAACAATATACCTACTATTTATGTTTTGCAATATGAATGAGTTAGAAAACGTTGACTGAAACGCATAAATGCATCGTAACATATTATTTCGTAAATATTTAATAAATCACGGTGACACACGTGTAATTGTTTGCATAAAAAAATACTAGATTCTACAAAGTTGTTGAAGCGAATAAAGATAAAAATTACACATTCAGAGATTTGCAAAAAGGAAAAATGAGCGGGATTAGTCAGAAATAAATCAGCGTGTGCGCGTGTACGTCTGGTATAAAACTTTGTTGCTGCGGCTGTCTGTACGTTTGGAGAGCGTCGTCGTCGCGCGTTTGACATTTCAGAGTGAATCACACGCTCGCTCTATGCCAAGTGGGCGTGCCCTATCGTCTACTAGTCTGTAAGACAGATACCACTGTATCCTGATTGGGTGCTTTACGATTATACGCTACGCCCTTTTTGATTATGACCGTTTTACCAAGTGATTTAAAAAAAAGTACTGGCACCGAAATTGACTATGACTAGACCTTTGCCGCTCAATTTATTTTCAGTCGCTATTTAAATAGCGAAAAGAAAAGACGTTGTTCCAAATTTTAATGTGGGTTGTTTGTAGATAGGCCACTGTCTTATTTTTATTTCCTTAATTTATTAGTATAGCAATTAATTGAATTTATTTGATGAGATCGAGTCGAAATAATATTAGTCTATTACCGTTTTACAGTTCGCTCAAAGCGTTTTCCTTCGTATTTATATCCCGGTTTTTATTAAGACATCTTCAAACAGAAGTTGTAAGTGTGTATTTGGAGATAATAAAAATAAAATGAAAGCTCTTTTCATATTTAAATTATTAATAAACATCTAAGACGTGCTCTTTAAAAAAAAAGTTAACTCGACGTGGTCTGTGCGAGCTTGGCGCCAAAAACTCATTTTCTTTTGTTTCTCCCAATGACAATTGGTGGGATGTCGTGCCAATGTTTTAAATCATAATGTTGGAATGCACCCTAAGAACGAAGAAATAGATATATTATTGTCTAGAGCGCGAGAAAATTGTATGACGCATATTTTACTAAAGAGGTGTGTCCGTTGACACGAGGATATATTTTTAGCTTATGATAACTACTACGGTTAGGTTATAATGGATTACCAGGACTGATTTATCGTAGTTTTTTGTCAGTGGTGATATTGACTGGTGTGTTGTATGTTGGCTCAATTCCTACACGTGTCAAAACTTTAAAAGATCTACAAGTATTTTTTCGGTTCTGATTTTTTGTTTCCGTTAATCCCATAATTAAAATTTATTGGTGGCTTAATTTTCTTTTAAATCATTTGAGTGATTATGAACGTCAAAATAACAAAACAAAATTTAAGCTAATTAACCTAAAACCAGTTCGCTGACGACGTAGAGCAAGAACTAGTAAGAAACTCGGACCTCTCTTTTTAATTGCCAGATTCTTGAAATTTTTCGTGTAATATAATTTAGAATGGTAACTTAAAAACGTAAAAATTTATTTAATTAAAAGTTAGTTTGATCCTATAAAATATATTTAGTCGTGTCTATACATTATATCATCACAAATCAGTCGCGCCCTACATAGAAGTAGCACATTTTGATCAATATCATGTCCTTGGGACTGTCCGATGGGCTGAAGAAATCAAATTTGTTTGAAACATCGCTAATGTATAGCGGTTCCCTTTATTTGTTGTGTCATCGAATATCTATAATAAAATTGCTTCTTTTGTAGTTTTTACGCCAAAAATATGATTTGTTTATGAGTTATATTTAATGCTAGAGGTCCGCCCTAGCTTCGCTTTGGTATCAAAAGTTTCATTTGAACTCCTAACAAACTCCTACTGAAAATATCATAGCAATAGTGTGGTATTGCATCATTTAGATTGACGAAAGTGCTTAAAATATTGAAATTCCGCCATTTGTAGGCAATAACATTTCCTTCTTCTAAAATAGCAAACTATCTAGCATTCACATTTATTGTTCTAAATTTCGCCATTGACCCAGTTATTTACGTGTACAAAGATATAAAGGTATGAATTGAAATTAGGTACTATCGAACCAAGTGAATCATGATCCACCATAAGCTCCTTTGCCAATCCATCTAAATGCAATTAGGTCTAAATTCGCCTGAAGATAGATTTCCTTGGCAACGAGATGGTTAACATTTTATTAGACACTGACGTTTTACTTAGTACACTGTTGATATGTATATTCAAAACGTCCTAAGTACATACACGATATATATTACAAATTTGACAGTTTTAAGCAAAATATCAGCAAAATGGGTCATGATTCAGGTGTTTCTACAGCAAATAGTGAGCTGGTTCGAGCCGCATTCCATCTTCGTAGATAGGTTACGTGTCTGGTATTTCGGTAGATTTGTACCTATTGATTTAGTTCACGTTGCAAGCTTTGTATTATATCTTGATGAGTTTGGAATTTCGGATGCTGTTTGATAATTTGTTAGAGATCTTTGTTTACGAGTAGTGGATGTGGTTGTAAAATAATGCAATGGTATGGTTTTTGCAAGAAACTTAAGTAAGCTTTATACTTGTGTTTCTTGCTACTTTTTCTCATGACTATCACGTCACCGAACTGACTCATAATTCATTGGCTCACATTTTGTTTGTTATTTTGACTTTCACAAGTGTTACTGATCGTACTAATATTATTCGAATGTTTGTGTGTTTGTATGTGTGTTGGTGTACTTAGCGCCTAAACAGCTAAACCGATTTCGATAAAAAATAGTATGCAGATGGGTTTGGTGCCGGAGACGGACATAGGCTTTTTATTGCGAAAATCGGTCTAGTTTCCGATAAAACTCATATTACGCGCGGACGAAGGCGCAGCAGCTAGTGTGTACTAAATGACTAAATGAGTTAGATTTAATCTATTATGTTAATTATATATACCTAATTTAATCAAATTTTTATTACGTACGTATTCATTATACATAGTTTTGGCTAACTCATTGTGAATTCTGAATTAGTCGGTCGTCATATACCTAATACAGTTTAGTCTGAAATTCTACATTCAAATTTGCATAATAAACTGTTTTAGGTTTATCAATATATTGTAAGCTAAATCGATGATGTAATGGTCCAGTACTGTGCTTGTTGGAATAATTATAGGATGGCAATAAAACGATGTATTGCGATATTGAAACCGCAATTATAATACACAGAAGCCGAAGTATACTTTGTAATAGCCATTTACGTATTATATGAGATAAAGACTGGCAAATGATAGATGAAAGCGGCTCTCGACCAGGCAAAGTGAACATGGTTAGAGAAACACGGAAGTGGACTGGCTAGCTGACTTTTGACTTTAAAATTAGCTTTGAAAATGACATGAGCGTCATGTTAAGACCGAAGAAGCGAGAGTTTATGATATGCTGTAAGAGCGAAACACGTGTGGGGTAACCAGTTGTCACGTGTTATTTAGTAAATTGTGCCTGCATGGGTGGTACTTGCTACACCTAATCTTGAATAGACTGATTTATATCAGAATTATCGCTAGTTAGTAGTAGTGAAATTAGTTAGTACTAGTTGCGCCCCACGGCTTCGCCTGCGCCTAAAATGTGTTGTCTCCCTCGGGAACCAAACCGATTTCCGGGATATAAAGTAGCCTATGTCCTTCTCCAGCACCGACTCTATGTACATAATAATTTTCATCAAAATCGGGTTAGTCGTTTAGGCGCTAAGTGGTAACAAACACACACATACTTACATACATACATACACACAAACTTTCGCATTTATAATATTAATAGAATTTAATTTTATTACAAGTGTCCTTTCTTTAATTGATCTACTCTGTGATTAAAACTTTACCACAAAACTCGATTGCTTACCAAACCAACTGAATAAATTAAAGAATTTAATGAACAGTTTTGATTCGCGAAATATTGTGTACATTTTATTGTATTATGTAAAACCGTTCAGTTTGGCAGCCTCATTTGAATACGAGTCCTCCCCTTGAAGCCTTTTCGACATGCCATCGGTGTTCAGTACAAATTTATGCCTAACTACCCCCAAAGTAAAGTCGATAATTGTTTGTTGTTGTATTGTCTAGTAAAACATATTTTTAAATCCTGTCAAAGTAGCAGAAATAAATGTTTTATAGTACTGAAATTTTGAAAGGTTACTGCGTTTTATCGTGCTTTGTTCGTAGTATTCTTAAGGTTCTTCGCATATTATGGATGTACTCGCGGTATTTAACTTAAGGACGCGTTTTTAAATATCATAGGTATCGAATCGCACCAATACATAAACAAATTTCACACACACTTACATAGGTCAGCCTAACTAAGACGATTATTATGAAAATAAACTCAAGTTGATACTTTAGAAATAAATTTTAATTTTGTTTTTAAAATTTCTAGTAGTATGTTTTTTATTTTGTACGTTTTGGTTGGAATGGAGTCACCCTAAGGTTTACCTAGCTGACTGCAACTGGAACAAGTTGACGAGTAAAGCTTGGTGTACTGAATATGGGCTCCTTTTATCAGATAGGATGAGAACTTACCACCGGACATGATGGAGTAACCTACAGGTCTACTTCGGTGACGTCTACTGGAACTAGCTGACGGGTAGAGCTAGGCGTACCGAGTATGGGCTTATTTAATTAGTTATGATGAGGCCTTACCACCGGACATGATAGAGTGGCCTGAAGGTCTACTTCGGTGACTGCTACTGGAACTAGATGATTAGTAGAGCTGGGTGTACCGAGTATGGGCTCGTTTTGTTAGTTATGATGAGACCTTACCACCGGACACGATGGAGTAGCCTTAAGGTCTACTTCGGTGACTGCTACTGGAACTAGGTAACGAGTAGAGCTGGGTGTACCGAGTATGGGCTCGTTTTGTAAGTTATAATGAGACCTTACCACCGGACAAGATCGAGTGACCTGAAGGTCTACTTTGGTGACTGCTACTGGAACTAGCTAACGAGCAGAGCTAATCTGTACCGAGTATGGGCTTGTTTAATTATGATGAGGCCTTACCACCAGATATGATTAAGTGACCTGAGTGTTTACTTCAGTGACTGCTATTGGAAGTAGCTGTTTAGTAGTATTTTAGATTTGAACTACAATGGTTAAACTACATTTTTTGTTTTGAGTATACTATACTACCCAAGTAACATAAATCCATTGCAAACTGGTGTTTACCTTTGTCTTGGATCTTTAATCAAGACATAAATTTCTGAAGATATTAAAGTACAGAGAGAAAGACAGATTTTTTTCCCGACTGTCGAAGTCAAGGAGGGTAATGTTTTTCAAGCGTATGTATGTCTATTTCTTTGGCACGCTCTACAGAGTAAATGACTTGATGGATTTTAACGTATCAGGTGTCATTAGATTCGCATTAATTGTGGGAGTGACATAGGGTATATAATTTCAATGTAGCGTTTGCACGAGAAAAAAAGGTTTCTTTCTTTTCACTTTGTTTTAGTAAGGCGAGCCTTTTGTTTTTTAATACTATAATGCTTGTTAGATGCCATGATGTCCCCTGAAGGAACAGGCCTTGCCCTTATTGTGTTTACCATAGTCATAACGCTGGGCAGACGGACTAGTGGCCACAAAGTAATTATTATATCAGGTTGCTAACGCTTCTACTCGTTATCTGATATTTCTTTATGTACGACACCCACGGCAAGCTTGGCACCATATTCTAATTATTTTAGTTTACGCCTCTAAACGTTTTACGATATCAATCACTAGCTTGCGGCGGTTTCACTCACTTCCTGCTTACTGCTCTGCTCCCGTCGCCAGTAGTGATGTTGCATAGCCTAACCTTCCTAGAGAATCCGACTGGTAGTTCCAGAGTTTAGTGCGTTCAAACAAACAAACTCTTCCGCTTTATATAATAGTATAGATTTAGCCTTAAATTTGAGCTACCAAATTAATGAATTTTATATGTCATGTAGTCTTAAAATAGACCAAAATGCACAAATCCAGTAATGAGAACTATCTATTAATATAAGCATGAAAGTGAAACTTTTGATGCTATTAATCGTCGTGTGTATCACTTTTCAACATGCAACATAGTAACATTTAACGTTTATATGCGAGATTAAATGGTATTAAATGTAAACTAGTTGCGCTCCACGGCTTTGCTTGCGCCTAAAATGTATTTTGTCTCTCTCGGGAACCAGACCATTTATAATATTAATAGGATGACCTGCTAAAGCCTTTCCTTGAGTGTGGTAATTTTAATTCAATTAAGCGTTATAGATTATCGGAATCATATAAATATTACACAATCGGGCAATTTGATAAAAGAATATATATATATATATATATATATATATATATATATATATATATATATATATATATATATATATATATATATATATATATATTACCTACCTAATTTTTAACTGACTTCAAAAAAAGGAGGTTTCTCAATACGACCATTGCCAAGTAAAATAATAACTAGGTACCTATAGGTATAATCAATCTTAATTTGATATTGTAGTAAGGTTCTTATAGTATTTGCTTGGCACCAACTTCGAAATTCTGATTAACTAAATCAAAATACGAATTACTTTCTGCTAAGTAAACTTATTTTTAACTTTTTAGTTTCCTTCCCGTTTGAAGTCGGTTTTTTTTTGTTTAAAATTATTTTATGTTGTACCTATAGTGAGTGCCAAGCAAGTATTGTTGGACATTTTTCATCAAGCTCGTTGGTCAGTAAGGGGTCATTACTCTTTCACACCACGAAATAATCGCCCGTGGAGTGAATCGCTAAACGATCTTTTTTGAATTGGCTGTTTCACCCCAAGATCAAACTATGGTCAAAACGAAGAGTTGCTATTGCCTAACAGAACTTTTATATTGAACTGCTTTTCCATTTACAGAACCTTCTGGGCGAAATGTTCCTTGCCTTTAAATAACATTGTCATTAACTTTTGACGTTAAGGATATGGTCTTCTCTAAAATAATAAACTTCAAATATTTTTTCGGTAATGACAAATATAGTAAGCTCAAACGAGGCTTTAAACTAAAACTAATTGCCTTTCTCAAAGGCAAAAATCCAGTAAAATCATAATAATATGACAATCTGACATCTCAATTTATAACTCAAAATCTTTTCGAAATAAAATATTAAATCTGGCAACACTGTTGACACAGAATCTTAATATACCTACAGTTTGTTGCAAATAAACGTTATAAAATGGTATATAATATACATAAATACATACCAATGAGTCATAAAAGGTATGCGTATATTTATCGAGCAGTATGTCACAAGTAGGGTTGCCAGGTCTTCAGAAGCCAGACCGATCTACCATTTTGGCAAGATTTGAACAGGATTTCAAGCGATGTCTTAATATTATTACGACAAATTGTAAACCAGGCTTTTTTGATCATTTTTACTTGTTGATGTTTTTGACTTGTAAGTGACTAGTCAAATGTAAAAAGCTTAATGAAAGCCGGACAAGCCGGACATTCGTTGGGCCGTATGGCAACGCTAGTCAAAAGTATCGGGCAAGAATGTGTTTTGATATGATTGTCTCTATTTTATTACTAAGCTTAAAATTCCTAGGGATTAGTATGGATGGAAAACAGATGTGTACCAATTATAACGTGGAATATTTGTATGGATTATCTCAAGTACTGAAGGTCTTGTGTTCGAATGTTGTTGCGGACGCAAATTAGTTTGTGTTATTTTCTTAGTTTACTGTTGGAATTTTGGCAATATTATTAACATTTTTTTATTTCTGCATGCAACACAAAGAGACAATAAAATAAGTTGTAGATGCATATTTCAGTACAAAAAATATGGTAGCGTTATGAAGCAAAGCAACTTCGGTTTCGGTACACCGCAATTGCGGTACATCTTTAAGTCCAATTTTATATTTTAACACACTGAAACGGTAGCAGAATTATACAAATTGTTATAACATATTTTACCTTTCATATCTGGCAGCATAAAGTTATTTTAATCAGTCTTTAAGGCTATTATCCTCTCTAAATGGTAGCTAAATAAAAGGTTTTCTTCGGAAATGAAGCTGTTTTTTTCGGTATCATCATTAACGTGCTTTTACATGAAACCGTTTTATAGTTTTCTTGTGTACATCATCTCCATTTCGTACAGTCTTTGTAAGTTTGCTAGCTTACTTTTGAATTTGCATTGACGATGTCAGTTAATAGTTCGTACAATTTTTTTTTTTTATATATTATATTAGCCTACCAAAGTGACTCCACCCCGCCTGATGGTAAGCAGTCAGTGGAATCCAGAAGTGGTGGCCACCATACCAAAAGCTATCGTCTTAAACTGCTGGTATAGTGGCCTCCACTATGGCGGCTGGGAATGGGGTTAGAGGAAGGGAATGAGGGAGGTGAGGAAAGGGGGGAAATTGGGCCTCCGGCACTCTCACTCACCGAACGAAACGCAGTAGTAAGGATACTACTACTCTTAAGTCGATCTTCTATGAGAGGGTAGTACTTCCCCGGACGATCCGGCACATTCATGCTGAAACCAGCGTGGATCTACCACCGTCAAATACAATTATATTAATTGATATGTTTCAGTTATTTAATTTATTCACGAGGTTAATTAGTATTACACATGCTGTTGATTAGTTAGGCACGCCATAGAATTAGTATTAGACATATCCAATATGAAGTAGGTAACTTGTTCACTATCTACTATTATTTAGAGCAAAAGAGTTTGTTTGTTTGAACGCGCTAATCTCTGAAACTACGGATTTGAAAAATTATTTTTGTGTATGACTGCCCAGTTCTCGAGATAGAGGTTATAACCTATGTAACATCACGCTACTGGTGACGGGAGCAGAGCAGTAAGCAAAGACGCGGGTGAAACCACGCCGCTAAAAGCTAGTTGACGTTAAACCTATTAATGAGTCTGATCTTGAAACGTACGGATTTAGGTATAATTTATTTCGCAAATCAAGTCACATTGGTATCATTTGTTTTGCAAATCAAACAAATCTGAATTTTATGGACTAAATAATTTTAGAGATCTTTAATCTTTTTAATTACAATTCTTGCATTACGATTCTAAATACTCAATTCGGATATTTCGCTTTATTACATTTAAGAAATCAAAAGATCTCTCTTGCTATTTATATCATGAACACAAGGTTCTATGAAAGGTGTATTCAGAGTATCTTTAATTATTGTAAATTTAATGTTATTTACCTTCAAAGGGTCCGGCAGATAAGATATCGTACCTCATTTACCTTTCGCTTTTGCTTCATTGAATATCAGGGTTTCCAAGAAATTTTACTTTTTAAGGCTATCCAAATTCGCATTAAGTTTGATGACTTTGCACATTAAGAGTGTGACACATTTTAACTGTTGGCATATCTATTTATGTAAATGAATGTCAATTTTGATTTCGCGTCTTTTTTTATTTATATATTTCTTTTATTATTAGTCAAAGTGGTTGTTTCTCTACTACCATTATTACCGTTTACAAATATGAATTTAGAGAATTTGAGTGCACTTGCATCTGTTAATTGCATGTCTCTATTATAAATGGGTTCGACCGGAGAAATATCGTATCTTTTCATGGAATATCGCCGTAAAATAGCACTATATGACAGCGTTACGTTCGCTGAATCTGAGCGCTGGAGACCCAATTACTCCGTCGGTCGCCTTCCATTTCCTTCTCACGGTTGGCAACGCCTCGATTGTATTTTGAGCATGGTTTCCAACCAAAACACAGAGACCACGTAGGTCATAATATCCATGTTTGCCACTAAAGTTCGCATTAAATTTTATTATCTCATCATAGTTCGACATTAAATTTATGAAGCTCTTGAAACCTGTTTAGTTGCATATCATTGCAATTATTATAACATTGTTACTGATGTAATAAACCTTGGAAGGCATGTTTACGAGAATACATTTCATAGAAGCATTGATGGGTACTATCAAACAGTATTCAGGTCAATATCTACGTTATATCTTGTGCATCCATAATTTCTGAATCAAGGTGCAATCAGGTCACGGGTGAAGATGACAATTATTGGGGAAATGTTGATTCATATTGGAGATAGCTTTATATAAAGGACTGGTTTCGGATAACAAGGATGTATTGAATAATTTGGTCGTATTGTGTTTGTATCGTTTAATTGGGTAATTAAGATGGTAATTTGGTTAAGATACTTGCTTCTCGACTATAAATGTAGGTATTTGAATTGGTTGTCGTATGACTATTCTCAACATATTTGTTGCGAATTACTGAAATTGAATTTTATTAGGCTTTTATATTTATTATCTAGATGTCTTCACAAATCTACGTAGTCTTTAAGACACAAAAAATACTAGACACACTTTCATTTAAGACACAAAATATACTATAGACACTTTCATTTACGACACAAAATATACTAGACACACTTTCAATATGGAACCCACTTAATTAGGTTATTTTAACAATATTAGGTCTGAATAACATTAGAAACTGGGACTGGGCTGGAGTAGTCTGCCACATGCACTGCAAATTACTGCAAATAAATCATTCCACAGCTTATTATTAAAATCGTCGATGCGAATGCCAATTTTATCTTAATATATCATCGGTAATATTTTTGTGAGCGGAATATCATGTTGCCGAAATTGAATACTTGGTTTCTGCCGAAACCGAAAAACAATTTCAACAATCTCGGGAAAGTAGACACATTAGAAAAGTATTGTCTAGGAATAAATTAGATCCAGCTGTGGGCTATTTACCTATTAAAATCATATTTCTAATGGATCTAAATATACTTATGTACCAATAGGTACCAATAGGTACATAAGTATAAGGAAATAAAAAACTGGAAATTTAAACATTTTAAATTTGAATTACAATATATCAAATTCGGCTTATATTTCGGTGCGAAGTCGAGATTTTGGTATCGGTTTCGGTAAAATAATTTTGGCTTACACTATTTCTGTGTTCGTCGGTCTACGAATAGACCATTATTTTTACTTTTCTATCTGTGCCGCATATTTTCCGGTCCGTAATGATAGGTATGTCATATCTTATTTCATCACTGTGGGTGTCCCTCAAGGCAACTTGAAATCGCATCAATTCTAAGTGGTTTGTTTTCTGAGTAATAATGTGCTTACATATTCGCATTTGTATTTGTTTGAAGCTTTACATACGCCATTGTTTTGTTGAATGTACTTAGAACATTTTGTATTATTTCACTGAACAATTTTCTTCTTACAATACAATTAAGTCATTGTAAAGATATTTCAAACAATGTTTGATAACAATCGTTTGTTTGATTCGGTCGTGTTACGTCAATAATGTTGTATAATAACTTTGAACTTTAATGTATATGTTTAACGTTGAACTCTACAAAAGATGTCATTATTATCATCATTATTATTTCTACTGAACGATGTCTGCTAGACATAGACCCCCACCCAGAGTATTGTTACTTTAATCGGTCGTGTGCAGTCTAAGTATCGGTTGTCTACCACCCTTCTCAGGTCGTTGAGTCCACAGAGTAAATATTTACATTTGGCATAAAAATAGAAGCTGAAGTTGATATATGACCTGTTTAATTACAATAATATAGTAAGAAATTTCCTCAAAAGTCGTGTATGATAATACCATTCCAGAACTTATGAAGTTGCGTTCACGTTCATGAGGAAATGGTTTCAACTCTGAAGTCATCTGTTAAAACCTTAGGGAAGGCTTTACAAAAATAAAGTTAAAATAATCATTCGAAGGTATAAACTACTCGTAATTTACCTTACCCCATACCCCTCAGCATAAGGTACGTGACGGAAATTTTCTACGCGTTTTTACTTAGTTATTTGTTTGATTGATATAACGGTATTTTTGTACATAGCTATAAGTATGTACTTATCATAAACTATTTACGATGCCTGTAATAACTGTAAACTAATTAGCTTCTAATAAGTCATTTATTTAACTGGTATTTTTGTTTGGGTATGGTATTTTTGACTTGACAAGAATGTATATTTAGAAAAATACTTAAATACAACGTAATTGGTAATACAAACATATAGACCAACTGATAGTAAGTGGATACTGTAGGCTATGAAAATGGTTGCTCTCTAAGTACTTCAGAACGATGCAATAAAAAAATGCAATCCAGCTCATAATTTTTTTATTCCTTTGTTAATTCTTTGTGCATTTTAGATTGTCGCGTTTTGTGCGTCTTAAATAATGAATAAACACTGAGTAAACAGAGAATCAGAGAGTTCAATAAGGTTGTAGAATGAGCTCTCCGTCGAGGTTTTCCCGAGAGCCTACATCATAGAGTTCTTCAAGAAAGGAGTTAAAAGGTTTTCAACAGGGTCGACAACGCGCTAGTGATGCTCCTGTTGTTACAAGCGTCCATAGGCTACGGCAACTGCATATTATCAGGCGGGCCGTTTGCTTGTTTGTGACCATAGCAAAAAAAAAACCCTTGCCAAGGAGGAAAAGGTAAATAAGGCCGGCCCATTCATGCTGAAAGTTGTAAAGTGAAAAGTAGTACGCAGTGTAAAGTTAGCTACACATCATCATTTGAGCCGGAAGATCTTCACTGCTAGACATAGTCCTAGCCGAAGTATCGCTACTTTCGCCAACCACATCCACCAGGTCGTCAGTCCACCTTGTGAGACACCTTTGCCCTAAAAACTGAATGTCGTCAACCCTACGTGTGAGTCTAAAACAGGATCGCTATATGTCGAAAGTAAACAGTGCATCTGTAATGTCTGTATAAATTATGATATATGAGCGTCGTATGCCAGCAAATACTTGGTCACTTCAAATGTTTTGCGTTTTAGGCAAATGAAGCGATTCTTCAATGTGTATGTTGTTAATGTATCATCATAAATATGTTGCATCAAGTTGTTTTAAATAAACTTAGGAGTTTTTCTTTTTGTTAGATTTATTGAGCAGCTATATTACATTGCCGTATTTTGAAAACAGGTTTCGATAGCGGCAGAGTTCTAAAAAGCATCAAATGAAAGACACAGCATAGGCATGCTACTTAAAAGGTAGCTGAAACACTTGATAAATTCGAACGTCAACGGATCGATCAAAGTGAATACCTTCCAGCTGAAATGTTGAATACTGTCTTGCACCGATCCTCCTTTCACAACTCCTAATTCATAGACAGCAATATTACGAACTAGCTAATCAAGCAACAATAGATATTTATATACAAATGACCAGGCGCTACCTTCACAAATTACAAATGATTTTCGCTTTACAGTTCGAAAGCTCATGAAAATTAAATGCTAATCGAACCCAATTTCACTGACGTTTGAATCAGAAATTCACGTTAGATTAAACAGGTCCCAATTGCCATCGTATTCATAGAACTTCAATGGAGTACCATATAAATTTCTGCACCATTTTCATAAAACTATGTGGATTTGAATTTTAGAGCTTTGAATCATTGAACCATGATTGTTTCAATTTGTAATCACGTAAAGCCGCTTATATAGTGGGCGACACAATGTCAAACACGATCGCTATTGGGATGGAACCATCTGATTGATGATTGTTAAAAAACGGACAGCTATTTTACAAGTTTTACTATTAGAAAAAAAGGAAGAAAGAAAACATTTATTCAGTATAAGCGCAAGGTTTACAGATTAACATTAAATTTAACAGTAGGTATTGCAGTGTGCCAGCCTGAAAGGGTGCCATCTAAACTTTATGCTGCGCACCTTATAAGATGAGTATGTCCCCGCAGCGTTGATATTCTGATGGCAACTCTTTTGGGTCACATATAATATCAAAAAATAAAAAATAAATACTAACAAACACATAATTGTATGAAAACAGATAATAACAATATACGTCGTTACAGAGTCACGTTAAGTAAAAGATCTTAGAGAACCAGAAAAGAAACAGTTTCAGTATAACATTCACAAAAAATAAAGGTCTCGACAAGTACGAAAATATTTTGTTTGTAGTATTTATCTGTTATATCTAATATTATCTGTAGGTTACAAGAAATGTCAAAACGGCGTCTATTTAGCTAAAATTGATATAAAATATTAATAAAAAAATCGGAGTCATTTTGTGATAATTCAATATTGTAGCTATCGTTTGCCGTGATTACTGTACGCGCACTATGTATTTTACCTGAAAACCACAGCAAAGAAAAATATAAATTGCAGTTAACTTGTTTTAGTGGTTTCTGCGTCTCGGCAAAATGGTGTAGGACGACCCTGAGGTCCTCGCGTATCGGCAAAGATGGTGTAGGAAGACCCTGAGATCCTCTGAGCCTTAGTCTTAGAGGATTATATCCAGAGACGTGCCTTTAGAGACCTATAGGTACAATGGACCATTAAACTGATAATGAGGATGATATACTATATTTTTAAGCGTTTCTTATAATTCTCGCAGTTTTTGCGTGGGATACATACCGAATGCTTGTCTTTTGTTCTCATTCAATCAGTTTTAATGGATATTAAAGCCGCCGCAATGGATTGTTGGATTTTATTTTACGTATTGTCGTAGAAATTGTGGTTAACATATAAATTTTTTATTTGTCGCAAAAAAACAGATTTTACTTGATTTAGTGAAAACAACGGATTTATTTACCAAGAACTTGACTTCTCACGAGGTTACTACGAGTAATAGACATAATTATTTTTTATAATTATTTGATTCCCTATACTATAATATACATACATATATAAACTTGCCTGAAGAAATGCTCTGAATACGTATGTTACATTAATACTAGCTATTGCCCGCAGCACCAAGAATGTCGGTTATATCGCATTTTCTATACAAAATTTCATTCTCTATCTAATTTTAACCCTTTCAAGCAATTTTTCCGCGATAATATATAGCCTATGTTCTTCCCAGGCTCATGTTTTATTAGTAAAGATACTTCAAAAACAACACATTTCCAAAACAACTTACACGAGTGTAAAATATTAAGTAAGTTTTTGGTCAAACTATTAGACGCCAACAAGTATGTGCATGTAAGTTATGACCACAAGCCGAAGTGAACTCTGACCGGAACCGAACCCTATAATCACCAATTACCACCGAGGGACCACGGGCGGAGTCTAGATAAATTGATTGATTTAACGTTAACTATAAATTCTATTAACCTTTTCTTGCTAGAAGGAACTTTGCTCCATTTTTTGGAATCAAGTTAAGTATGTGATCGTTAGATACAGCCGATGGTTCAGAGCGGCTCACGACCGGCCAAAGTGGCAAAAATTGGGGAAGGCCTTGTCCAGCAGTGGGCGTCTTTCAGCTGATATGACGATGATGATGGTTTTAGCTTGAAGATTGATTTGTCTTTTTTTAGTACGGCCTGCTGCTGCAATGGTTCGTTCAGTGGTACTATGTAAATTAAAATTATTGGCAAAATGTGAAAATATTATACACCTCTGACTACTCCTGGAAACGAAAAGTGTGAAGCTATGTTATGTTAAGCACTTTTTTTGACATATTTGAGTATGCGTTGTGTTGTTACTAAAAAAGTTTAACGCAAGCAGTCATAAATTTAACTTCCATCGAGTACATTGTTGCACTGATCTCAAGAGCAGGAAGATATTCGAGATTTGCGATCCAGGTCGCGACCCAATGGGAATGCGTTTGCATCAGTATGTTTCCGACGTTATTCAGCTGTCATTTTTGCCCGAAGCCGATTATTAATTGAAGAATGTAATCTTGGTTATTCGGGATCAGGAGACTATTGGGTTTTGTCGAAAACACAAACAAAGCATATACCTACTTACTCGTACTTATCATGTTTTTTTTTTAATATATTTACTTACACTAATATAAAGAAAAAATGAATACTAATAATACATAATTATTATGTATTATTATTATGTATTTAACAAAAACAAAACGACTACAAAAAGTATGACCTTGCAAATAACATGCAAGATTTATGATGATGATTTAAATACGGACCTGTTTTTTTATGTTTACACAAGAAACTTCTTAGCCACTAAGGTCGCGCCTGGACGTGATTTAGACCTACAGACCTAAATATTGCGAGGCAGGTAAAAAACTAAACTTTTAATATGGCACCATATTAAAAGTTTCTAATATGTTTCTAACTTGCTAATATGTTCGAAACATACAAACATACTTACATAACTTCACACCTGTCTCTTATTAATGGGGCAAAAAGACTTTCCTTTACTTTGTACTAATTGTGGCAATCTGCTTAATTAGGAAATCTATGACCGCAAGTAGGTAACTCTTACATTACAGTGAGAAATACAAAAACATCACTAACTTCTTAGATCGAAGAAACACATTAAGAATAACTTAACCTTCTAATATTACTTCAAGCTAAATTGAATCTTAATGACACTCGAGAGACACTCAAATTAAGTTTTATACCTGTACCCCTTTTTGAATTATTAAACGATTTAAAACGAAATTCTGCCAAGTCAATATTTGTTCTTGTATCAACATTAAAATTTTTGGAGAGTAATAGCTTTTACTTTTTGATCATCAATAAGGTTGAAATTACTTTAACTATAAACTGTGTAAATACAATATCATAGCAGCAAGTTGCGAACCTATAACCAAGTAATAAAATAATAATTAAATTAATTCTACAAACAAAATTCATTTCATTCAGTTTCATTCATTTATACAAACATAAATGCTTCAGTTTAATACAAATCGATTTACAGCACTGTAATTATAATTGGTATCAGCACTCTTGACACATTTTATTCCCTAATAACAGTTACCAGATGCATTTATTAACCATAAAACACTAGCTCAATCTAGACATTGATTATGTTAGTTTAAAACTAATAGTTTCTTGTTTTATCATGTGCAAAGTAACAGATGTTTTCTCTCCGTCACGACATACTAAAATCTTCGTTTGACATTAAGAACTTAAAGATTTTAATAGTTCCATTTGATTTACGATCATATGATTCTTTCGGAAGATTTACGGGTACCTATTTATTATTTTTAGTCAGTTGTGTGTTTATGACAGATGTTGGCTCCAATTCTTACGTTGTCATCGTAATTTAGACAAATTGCGTATGTCCTTTTATTGTTAGGAAAAATCTCTGACTTTGTTTTGTTTCGCTGCTTACCCGGGTTATCCCAGATTATATGTCAAATCTACTTTATACGAAGTGTCTTGATTTATGAAAGCTATTTTCATATTCTCGACGTCATTTTTTTGTACGTGAGAAACGTCTGCATAAATTATACATGTTAAATGTATCTATATCATTCTACTCGCATATAAATATTATCACATTTGTTTGATTATTAGATTTTTATTTCATTTAGATTTGTAATGTAATATCAATATATTTTTAAACAAAGATTTTTGACGTAAATACGCTTAAAAGGAATTTAACTATATTCATCTATCTCAGTGCCAGTATTTGACTGTGCTCAGTAAATCCTTATTGTCTTCAAAATATTTCTGCAATTGCATTATTATTACACTACCTGCGCCCTACGGCTTTGCCCGTATAATATGTTTTTATCTCTTGGGAAGCAGACCGATTTTCGCGGTAAAAAGTAGCTTATGTCCGTCGCTGGCACCGAATCTATCTACATACCAAGGTTTATTGCAATCGGTTCAGCCGTTTGACACCACACACACACATTTTCTCATTTATAATATTAGTAGGATGTTAGTGCCAATTTGGTTCAATTCTCGGTACGTACCTATCTGTCTAATCACCGTTTGTGTCTTCCTACTATGTCTGCTATCGTAAATTATGGATGATTGAATATACGCTTTGTAACTGCTAATGACGGCTATCAGGTATTCTGGTATAAATCGAAGTGTGGAATATAGAGTACGTACGGTGGAGTGTTTTTAGTTTAAATATTTGTTGGTTTTGTTTGTTTTAAGTATCGATTTGCTATCGTAAATATTTATCATCATCTTAGCCGTTGCACGACCATTGCCAAGCGAAAATCGTACCCATCTATTTCCAAAGTGTCCAGGTGGAAGCTTGAGCCAGCGCGATTCAAATTACATCTCTTTTGTTAGATGTTCTTCCCTGTGTTCTTGTTAATTTCTGTATATATGGTCTCTTTTAGATAAATTTGAATCGGCTATTTGCTCTTCGTGCTGTGCTTTGTTGTTATTTCAGCTCGGCTATCTCGGTAATTTTCGTTTGTTTATGGAGCTCCACATTTAACTTTCAGATTGAACATAATTGCAATTATATTTATTTTTAAACTGAAATATGAATTTAGATTTGATCAGATTAAACTTTTAAAACATTGTAAGAAAGACACGTAACTCCAACAATTTACTTTTTCTTTATTTCTTTGTGTCAATAATTTACTAACGATATCTTGTTAAAATTCTCTTTTAGATAAATTTGAATCGGCTATTTGCTCTTCGTGCTGTGCTTTGTTGTTATTTCAGCTCGGCTATCTCGGTAATTTTCGTTTGTTTATGGAGCTCCACATTTAACTTTCAGATTGAACATAATTGCAATTATATTTATTTTTAAACTGAAATATGAATTTAGATTTGATCAGATTAAACTTTTAAAACATTGTAAGAAAGACACGTAACTCCAACAATTTACTTTTTCTTTATTTCTTTGTGTCAATAATTTACTAACGATATCTTGTTAAAATTAATATGATAATGTTCTACTAAATGTGGTCTGCAGACGATAACATCGTCTAAGTAGAAATTTGTTTCATTAGATCGCGTGATTGTAGCCGTTGAATGATATGAAATATTATCTTATTGGGACTGAGGCGGATTGTAAATATCCAACATTTTGTCACGGGAAGTCCACCATTACGCTTACAATGCGAACCTATCACGATATTTTGTCACGCTAGGGACTTGGTGAAATGTCGGACTACGACCGAAACGAAACAAGTGTTTTATATAACGAAGTATTGTTATTTTTATGATTTTATATATTTTATGTTTATTTTAGTAATATTAAAGTGGTGACATAGGATGCAAACTATTATGTTTCGCCAGCTATGAGACCCATGTAACAAGTGTTAAGCCGGTTGAGTTGCCAATAATCGGAAAAAAAATTAAGCTTCGGGTTAATGCTTAGAATTTAGCGACAGTAACACTCATTAGCGCTAAAAGGCAGTGACAACTGCATCATCCAACAATTATTATTATTATTATAATAAATTCGAAGTTTAAACCAAAAATCTCTGCGTAGTACTCCGTACCTGTAAAACATCGAGACAGTCTCGTGACATTAATTAAATAGTCATTATTACTGAAAACTTCTTGAAATATTCTAAGTAGTATATTTATAATTTACATGTATTTATTTATAATGCGTAAACATTAACTTTATAACAAAAATGAAATGTTTATTCAATTGTTAACATGATCGCGAACTTGTAAATCATAAAACAGTCAATATTTAGTTTCTTACATTTTGAATAAGGGGTCTGCCGTACAAGGTGAACCGACGACTTGACAAAAGTGGCGGGCAACTCGAGGGTGGCTCAAGTTCGGTCAAAAAGTGATACTTGTTAAGCCTATGTCCAGCTGTGGACTTGCTGTAGTGATCGTTGTAATTTAGAGTAAGGCTACTACATATTATGTACTAGCTTTCCGCGGCGTGGTTTTAACCGCGTCATTGCTTACTGCTCTGCTCCCATCGCCAGTAGCGTGATGTTACATAGTCTATAACCTTCCTCAAGAACTGGGCTACAATACGTAGTTCCAGAGATTAGCGCGTTCAAACAAAGAAACTCTTCCGCTTTATATAATAGTATAGATATACTGTCTTCTTTCTACACAACCTGGATCGATCAGCAGCGACTCCAGAATTTAGAATATATTGTACTAGCTGTGGCCTACGACTTCGCCCGCGTACATGCATGTATAAATATTAATTTTAGCACTCAGGGGTAGTGTTCATTTCTATTGGTGAAAAGTTTCTCTTTATAATATTAGTGTAGGTACATTTAATCATCGTGATCTGTTACAGCTGTCGCAATTTATACATAAACATTGAAATCTGTAGACACAATCAAGCACGCCAATATGACTAATGTCTTTATTAATAAACTTTCATATAATATTAATACATGTGTTGATTAGTCTAATCTGTTATTAATGTGGAGAGTGATATGCGACTTTTCACTACTGTAATATGCATTATACTTATAGAGAGAAATGCTTTTAATGATACTAAAAATCGTATCAAAGTCGTTTTTGGTGGTATGTAATACTTACATAGAAACATTTACCACAGTTCACATGTTGTCTTTACTTTTTGTAACAATGTGCAAATTGAGGCAGCCTGTAAAGCACACATTTTACTTTTTATTCTTCTTTACAACAGGAAAGCTGTAATTAATTACCTATAGAGTTAAGTGTATTGCCTGTGTCACTTTGCATGCTACTTGAAATTGTAACTTACAAAAATTGTAATAAGCTAGCGATTAAAAGGAGTGGCCGAGTTTCTTGACAGTTCTTCTCATGGCTCTACTTCGTCAGCAAACTGGCTGTAGGTTAATTTGCTGACATTTTGTAAATTTGTGTGTGTGTTAATTTAATTAACCTATATGAATAAATATATTTTCATTTCATTTACATTTTTTTATACAAGTAAGGTGACAAACAAGCATACGGTCCGCCTAATGGTAAGCAGTTACCGTAGCTTATGGACGCTTGCAACACCAGGAGTATCACTAGCGGATTGCCGATCCTGTTAAAACCCTTTTAAATATTGATTTTATACTTTGTTGGTATGTTATTCAATTTTAAATCTATTTTTATTGACCATCTTTTTTTGTTTACAGGTAATGATTTTCTTCGTATAGCAGTAAGCGTTGGTGATTGAATTCTGACCAGATAATCCTGCAAAATAAGATTAGGAATTAAGTTTCAAACAATTACCCCTAGTTTCTAAAGGCTCATCGACGAAAAATTAACAAATTACCTGTTAAATCGCATGCGTAGCCTTTCAGAAACCGGGGTTAAGACTTACCAGTTCTGTTCGGTAAGTTAATTTAAAAGCTATAACCTAAGTACTACCCAAAGAAACAGAAATAGTTATGGTACTACTACTTTGTACATATTGTTTATTTTAATCTGTCTTTACTCTATTTCTGTCTGTCCTCTCATAGTCATGATTCCTTAGCATCGTTTTTGCAATTGTTGTTTACCACGGGTTATATAAAAAAGGTAGCTAAATTCTAATACACTTTAATAAGTCCTCATGGGTAACACAACACGTCTATAATAATGTGTCATCCATTCGTACCCTTTATATTTAGGTCAAAAGGATCGCGTGTCTGTGTGCAGTTATCGAGTGAGATTCATTGTCCGGTTGGGTATGGGATGGGTGGTCGAATGGGGACGAAATGTGACCCTTCCGTAGCGTGTAGGTTATGGGATACTATGTCGTTTAGTTAAAATGTGTGGTTTGCTATGGTAATTTTTTATAAAAAAAGTCCTTATTTAATTATAGGTTTCTGGCCTTAATCGCGTCATCATCATCATTTTTTTATCATACGGCTCGCTTGATAGTAAGAAGCGAACGTAGCCTATGGTTTGCAATACGAGGAAAGT
Source organism: Parascotia fuliginaria (assembly GCA_963082885.1). Classification (NCBI taxonomy): domain Eukaryota; kingdom Metazoa; phylum Arthropoda; class Insecta; order Lepidoptera; family Erebidae; genus Parascotia; species Parascotia fuliginaria. The sequence continues at coordinate 2,179,335 of OY720197.1, read as the reverse complement.
CGAAAGACTAGCATAGAATAGAATAATCTTTATTGCACACCACACCACATATCCTAACCTGCTATCTTAGCAGTTTAGGCTCAACCACGGCGTTGAGCCAGAGTTTCAACCGACTACATTTAAGACTAGTATTAAGTACCTATGTTATTGTTATTTCAGTGTAAGTTTCACTTAACCATTATGAACGTGCGTAACTGAGTGACTTATATTTTGTAAATTGTGCACTATTTAGCTACTCATAGCCTTAAGTCAGCTTAAGTACATAGTAATTATGATTTGTTTTTAGTTTTGTGTAACTACCACGTCTAACTCATTACGTTTAGCTAATTACACATATTGTTTGAGTTAAAATCTAGATCAAATCGTATACCTATTCTTATGTTATACATTTGTAACAAACAATTGTAATATGTCGTGTGTAATAAAAACATTACTGGACTACTGCTCGACATAGACCCTTCTCAAGCATCTCCATTTTGGCCGTGAACCGCCCTCATCCATCGGTTGCCCGCCACCTTTATAAGGTAGTTGGTCAGTCATAGATAGCTTGTGATTACTTAACTGAAGCAATCAGACAATAATTTAAATTAATGAAAGTGCGTAAATATCCTAATTGTGGTTCTGGACGGACCATACTTGTTACTAACATTCCTGTTTTCGATATAAATTTGGAAGATTATCAGATTCGGTGGATATAGGTTTATGAGTTTTGGCATTGCGATATTTTTCACTTTGGCCCTAGAGTATAAACTGTATTGTGACGGTCTCAAACCATATAATAAAAGAGAAGAAAACTAAGTTTAATTTTCTAGCATAATAATAAGCCTTGAGTGATATTAGTGAATTAAAAATAACTTTAGGAACTGCCAAAAATACTACTAAAATCGTAAAAGACAACCGCTTTATAAATACTAACTATACTACAAAACAAATAAACATTATGAAAACAAAAGAGGAGACAATGAAACTAGATTGTTGGTTGTTAAGTCAAACGCTGTATATTGTCCATAATTAAATTTAGGTTTATTTCTTCTTTAGTTTTCGTTATGTCAGTAGTTAGTTCATTCTGGACTTCGATTTGGAAGTCTCTAAATAGACTTCGGACTCAGTTTGACCGAGGCAAGGATAATCTTGCCAGGTGGGGATTTACCGATGATACGAGCCCAAGTTGTGTATGCGGTTTCGTTCTACAAACGATGGAACATCTATGTCGTGTCCTGTGTGCCCAAACACCTGCACCGTGCAGGAATTATTCGACGCTACAGATAACGCAGTATCTGTAGCGTCTAATGTAGTGGCTGAGTTCTGGTCTGACAAAATATAATTGTCATCGACACGATAAGAAGTTAGTTTGTTTTCTATAGTAAGTTTATGTTAAATTAAATTAAATTCGTAAAAATCATAAATGTATCTTAAAGTAACTGTATGCATATGATGAAGTAATACATCGCGAAAGAACCTAGGTTATAACATAAATACAGCATAATATATAGCAAGGATCGATATGATATACCTTTCTCTACCATTATGAAGAAGCCTATAAAATAAGTTATAGACAAAAAGTGATATTGATAATATGTAGATAGCGCTGCTGCTCCTGGATAAAGTCCTGGATACAGTCTACATGCCTTAGCTGTATCTTACGACACTCGTGGAAGAAAATCTCTATATTCTAGATCAAAGACTACACACGTTGAAATCTCAGTTATGTTTGAATAATTTTATTATATTAACACATAATAACGTGCTAAAATAATGTGGACTAATTTACCATAAAATTTACTATTAAACGGACTCACTCAACTATTTATACAAGCGTTTGCGTTCCACTCTGGACGAATATAGATAAGATACAGGACGGTCCATAATTATGCTGTAACTACCGCTAGATGTCACTTCACAAGTATTCATATTTCTAATGAAATTGAGTGGTGGAAATTTTGACCATAGGGTTGTCAAAAATATTTAAAAAAAAAAACCTCTTGCCTAGAGAAAAACTGTTGGTGGAGTCACCACACTTCTGGACTCCACTGATTGCTTAACATCTGGCAGAGCGGTTTTGGTGGACTAGTGTTAAAAAAATAAACCACTTGCATGGTGGTAAACCGTTACTGTTAAGTATGCTAATGAAATTGTAGCGTTTTGGTGGTATGTTTTAAAAACAACAGTGATTTTGCTAATACTTATATGAGTGTAAAGTAACAAAAATAATATCTCTAACCGATTGCAAATGTACGCAATTTAGATGTATTTTTTGTATAATATTCCGCGATATCTTTACAAATTGTGAGCAAATTTTAATGTTTCATTTTTATTGAATAGGTTTAATACGTGACGGTGATCTCATTACAAAGTGACAAAGAAAATCGTCCATAAAGGTGAAAAACAAATCAACCCGAAGTTTGATAAATTAGGGGATGAATACTGTTTGTTGAGTTTCATCCTCTTTTCGCTAAACGATAATTTGTAAATACCGATGTAGGTATGATGAAGGTACAATTACTTTCTTTACTTTACGTTTATTTTGGTTATAATTGATATTTTATTTTGTCGATCTTTTTTCTTTTTTATATTTTTTTTGAAAATGTTATTATTTAATACCTATGTATTTTAAACATCATCATTATTCTAATTATAAACTGGCTTTCATTCTCAGTTTGCGATGCATCTCACTTGCATTCACTACAAAATGTCTATAAGGCCGCTATTAGACTATCATAGAAATATGATCAAAGATGTGTAAGTAATTTTTAAATGAAGAACATATGACGGTATAATAAGGCCGCTATTAGACTATCAAAGAAATATGATCAAAAGATGTTTAAGTCATTTTTAAATGAAGAACATATGACGGTATAATAACTACATGTGATTATCTATGATCATAGTTTGAGAGTCGTCGAACTATAATCATAGAATTTGACAGATATGGAATCATATTTATATGATAATGTAATACCGCTCTTAGATCAAAGTGCTCGGACGGGTACAGTCGTAAGATCTGTGACAACCCTATTGCAGGACGTAGCGACTAATTGGTGAGAAACGCTAGTGCTTGTTTTCATTATATTACTAAAAGGGAAATTAGTTGTAGGTATTTTCCTTTTCTAGATTTGTCACACTTATGACCTACTTGTTAAAGCTGAATCCGGTATGACTGTCATAGACAAAAGTCGTGGTTGCAAAAATTACAAAAATATACTTAAATACAAATGAAGTTTTGATCTAATAATTGCATTGGTGATTCAATAGTACTTACTGTTTACAAATACTAGGAAATGTTCCATGCCAGTATCGGGTAAATTAATGGGTTTTTTTTGTAGAGATATTCTTAGTGTTAGTTCGTTATTAGTAATCCGGTCAAACGTAAAACTTTTCCGTCTATGGTAAGTAAAGTAGTTATTTGCAATTTTCAGAGTCAACACTGTTATTTGATGGATAGACTACTAAGAAAAACGGAGGATTAAAAGATTAAAACATTAAATATCTATGTATGTACGCACATACGTCTATGTAAGTGTATGTTAATCTTATAATACATACATTTACAAACTGTGTATATTATATGTATTTAATTTATTTATGTGTGTATAGTAGGTACGTATAGATATATTATTATAATTATTGACTCATTTTCCTAAACTTCTCTAGTTTTTTTTTATTTTTGCACTTGCTTTGACATATCTCTGTATCACTCTATGGTAGACTGGTAGAGAATGCCACAGGCATTTACCCCCAGTTTCGGAAAGGCTGATCAACGAAATATTAACTAGTTACCTGTTAAATCTCATGAGAAGTACCAATTGGGTTGCTAAAAGGATGTATAATTAGTTTAATTTCATCTTATTAGATCAAATTAGTAACTAATTGCTTTAAGGTACTTCACATGAGATTTAACAGGGGATTAGTTGATTTTTCGTTGATCAACCTTTCAGAAACTGGGGGTTAGTTTGCCAATACATATTATTTATATGAAGTTGATTAAATAAATCTAAAGTTCAATACACTGTACAAATCGACGCTAAATCTTTAAATAAAATAAAATACAAGTAAAGTAAATACACTTATTGTTGAGTCAGAATACAAATTTATGGCATGACTATCCCGTAGGAGGATGAAAGGGACATGCTGTACCGTAAATACACGCATTAGTCACCTCTTCATTGCGTTCGTGAAACAGACAAAATTAAACTTTCGTGAATTAAAAGAAGTTCGTGAATTAATCTCACTTGCAATGTCAAAATTAATGTAGCCAAGTGATGATTCTAAAATTGTCCTGTTTACTTTTTGATGGTTTCAAAATTTTATGATATGCCTTTTTATGGAATGTTTTCATAATTAGGTATTTATTTTTGTTTTTCTTGTGTTGGATATTATGCTGCGATAATTAGCTTTCATTACTATTTATAAATCTACTAGCTATCCGCGGCGCGGTTTCATCCGCGTCTTTGCTCACTGCTCTGCTCCCGTTGCTAGAAGCGTGATGTTACAAAGCCTATAAACCTTCCTCGAGAACTGGGCTATAAAGAATTTTTCAAATCCTACTTGTAGTTCTAGAGATTAGCGCATTCAAAACAAACAAACAAACTCTTTCGCTTTAGATGATAGTACCTATAGATATAATGAAATTAGTATAGATATAATGAAATGGTTTGCTCTTATATCTAAGAGATCCAATTACTCCATCGTGCTTTCTTTTCTTTCATCAGCAATGGTTTAGTTGATCTTTAAGCATTGTTCTTCAACAGTTCCATATGCCATGTTAACTATCTAAAATCAAATGTGTCGTATGTTAATCCGCGTAAGGTTGTGAAAGCCAGCAGCTAACACACAAACAAAGAGTCATAAATATTATGTCGAAACAACATAAGTATTGATTAGTAATTAAAATCAGTCAATGAACTATACGCTCTCCCCTTGTTTGAACTTTCTATTTGCAATTCTTCTACTCTGCAATAAGCTCTAAATTCGCTTAAATCGTCACCTATATAAACGTTAACCAATAAAGTAAATATAACGATATATAATAGATATATGTTACATGAAATACGAGTTTAAGCACAAGATTGATAGAGCACCTGAAATAATGGTGTTATTTATTTTAACTGTGCGTCATATTGTCTTTGTCACCCCAACCTCCTCTATGACAGCTCCATTAACTATTTTGTTGGAAATAATTTTTCGCACTTTTACTGGTGCAAAAAGCTTCGGAAATGGAAGTATTTAGTTACGTTGTTTTTTTTGAAATTGTTCGTGTTGATTATGCGTGGTGGTCAGTTATTGCTTCTCCTCTGTATGCTCTTTATGCTTCTCATACCTTCTCTGTATGAGAATTTTTTTTGCAGTGAAATATTATTGAGTAGGTAAGCCTTAGTGTGATTTTCTAATGTTGACTTGTAAAGATTGCCTCAGGCATATAGTCCGCCAAAAGATTTTTATATATTACTAGCTTTTCGCGGCGCGGTTACACCCGCATATTTGCTCACTGTTCTGGTACCGTGTCGCCAGTAGCGTGATGTTACATAGCCTATATCCTTCCTGGAGAACTTTGCAATCATACGCAAAAATAATTTTTCAAATCCGACTGGTAGTTCCAGAGATTAGCGCGTATAAACAAACAAACATCAAGCGTGGTGATTATGACTGGTCAATCTTGGCATGGCATACATTTAATACTTAATTCAATATTACCTTGTAGTTCAATATGACTGAGAAATGCATTTACTATTTTTTAATTTTAATTAAAATACGTAGTCAAATTACCATACTAGATGAAACTAAATAATTGTAATCCTCTATTTTCGTTTCTTATCTTTTCTTTTTTCAAAAATGTTATTAAATAATTAGTTATTTTGTAATAATTACTTTGTATGGTTCTTTGGTTGCGTTGATGTGTTAAAATTGTTAACTCATACAAAAAATTGTAATTATCTGGCGATTGAAAAGAGTGGCGTGAGTTTCTTGCCAGTTCTTCTCACAGCTCTACCTCGTCAGCGAACTGGCTGTAGGTTAATTAGCTGACTTCATGTAATTTGACTTTTCATAAGTATCATTCTGTGATCAAAATGAAATAAATACTTTGACTTTGACTTTGACTTTGACTATGGTAAACCAAACTATGGGAAAAACTTTGTCCTGTTTTAGACGATTTTTGGCGGTATGATTTGGAAACTATAGGAATAACGACAGAAAGGTGATGATCAAAAATGATAAACGGCTTTAGATAGAGTTTATATTGATTCTCTGATAGTTTTTTTTTTTTATTTTTTATTATAGCCTACCAAAGTGACTCCACCCCGCCTGATGGAAAGCAGTCAGTGGAATCCAGAAGTGGAGGCCACTACACCAAAAGCCATCGACTTAAACTGCTGGTATGGTGGCCGCCACTATGGCGGCTGGGAATGGGGTTAGGGGAAGGGAATGAGGGAGGTGAGGAAAGAGGAAAGAGGAAAGGGGGGAAATCGGGCCTCCGGCGCTCTCACTCACCGAACGAAACGCAGTAGTACAGATACTACTACTCTTAAGTCGATCTTCTATGAGAGGGTAGTACTTCCCCGGACGATCCGGCCCATTCATGCTGAAATCAGCATGGATCTACTACCGTACAAGTGCTGCTGCAACCGATGCCATACTATCTTATTTTTTGGTATCAATCGATAGATAGATTCCGATCTAAACTGTGTTACCTTGGTTCTTTTACCAATAAATAAAAATAACCAAATATTTATTTATTATAAATATACATCTATATAAAGCGGAACCGATTAGCGGTTGCAGTGGCAGCAGCCTTGTCGCAGGCTCCTACTGTCCATCGTATATGAGGAGTTCTACTTTATTCTACATGGGCAGAGAAATACTTTTAGCACTGTCAAATATTGGTGTTACTGGCCGCAAAAGATACTCCGCCTTCAGTTGCAAGCACAGTATTTTCCTTGTTTTCACATGGGGGCAGTGAAAACGTCAGCAGTACGATCAATTTTTAATGCTGCTAAATCTCAGCGAGGTCGCTGAGTTTCAGCTTTTCAGGTTCAGGTTACCACTTATTTTGTCGCTGCAGTGCAATAAAAAGAATGTTGAATTATTTTAAAATAACTCAGAAATACCTGACTCAAAATATATCTTCAATTCGTTTAAGAAGTAGAGTGTGTGAGAATACGAACGGAAATCATTTGTCTACTGATATGACATTTGCATTCACAAAGATTTTAAGTGTTAATATGATGTGTATAATATATTGAACGCATAAATCTTTTAAAAGGTTATTTGGTCTTAGTGTATTTATGTATGAGCTTTGATTGTGATGTGTGTTTGGATATTTTGGTAAAGCTTCAGAAACTTGACTGTGGCACTCGTCGGAGCAACACTTGGCGAACAGAAAATGCTTTGTTTATGGTTAGTAGTGTTGATATATTTTTCATTAACTAATACTGTCTCACTGCTTGATTAAGGGATCCACCCTATTGGGAATTTCCATATCTTTTCTGATGAGTCTTAATCCTTATCAAGAGTTTTATATCGTCAATCCATTCGTTTGAGAACTATCTCGAGGGCCACATTTGTTCTGAGCAACTTTTTTAATATTTTATTCTAACGGCAGGCAGAGACACTACAAAAACTGCGCTTCTGAGATTTCTATGGTCAATTGTGTATCATTTAATTTTGTAAAGACTGGCATGTTGGTCTAGTGGTTAGTGACCCTGACTGCTAAGCCGGAGGTCGTGGGTTCGATTCCCACCCAGGACAAACCTTTGTGTGATGAGCATGATTGTTTGTTCTGTGTCTGGGTGTAATTTATCTATAATATGTATATATTTACAAAAAAAAATGGTAGTTCCAGAGATTAATGCATTCAAACAAACAAAAAGTATATAAGTAGAATATCAGTTGTTTAGTACCCATAACACAAGCAAATATAATTGCTTAATTTGGGGCTAAATGGCGCTGTGTGCATGTAGTAGAATATTATTATTATTATTATTATTTAACATTAGCTTGATTCTCTGCTCTTCTATTATGTTTTTGAGTCCTCAGCAAAGTTTATGTTCAATGCTTGTCTATGCGCAAGATCATTTCTATTTAAGTCATGCGCAACTTTGCAGTACTTAGATGTCCTTGGATGCACAAAGCACTCTCTTTAGTAGTCTCAGTTCATTCGCATTTACATATTAAACTGACACAAGATTTTAACATTTAAATTTGCGTCCTTAAAGTTCAAATTTGTTCAAATTATTTCTCCTATCACTTATCAGATATGCATTATAGATTTGTTTACGTGTCTGATAACAGCCAACTATTAAATAATAGATGTTTTTAGATAGTAGCGTGTGATTATATCATTTTATCAGGACAAAATAGCATTTCTAGATAGGTATACGGCGCTAAAATTAATCTAAACAATGATATATCGGGTTTTTTTGTTGCATATGATTACAACTATGAACTCATATTCTTGTTGCCGGTTTAACACGAGGGAAGAGTTTAAAGAAAAGATAAATGGATTGCGTGAAGGATTATATGAAAGAAAAGGCAGTAAGTGTTAAGATGACAGCTGGTAAAAGAGAATAGAAGAGAAAAACTTTTGTAACAAACGGTGCAGACAAAAAAGAAGCTTTATGCTCTTTTAAGCTTGTTCTTTTAAGTTTATGTTCTTTAAGTTTATATTATTTAAGAGGTGCTCATAGCTCGTTGCACTCACTGATCGGTAATAGATCGGCGGGTTAAGCAACTAAGAGTGCGGCTGGCTCATGGATGGGTGACCACATAATGGAATTTGATCTGAGCGTCTCCGTGCTTCGGAGGGCACGTTAAAAGTCGGTCCCGGTTGTTACTAAATTGATAACAGTCGTTAGGTCAAGCCTGTTTAAAAAATTACTGAACAACTCCTGACACTAGATTGATTGACCACTAACCACTAGATAAGAAGAAGAAAAAGTTTATGTTATTTTTCTTTGGAAATGTTGTGTGATCAAATTAGAAGATTTGTCGCCTGCCTTAGAAAATCGATGGAATAGAATAGTGTCAATAATGTTAGTACTTATAATGAAGTATCAATGATAATCACCAAGAACGTTAGTAATGCTGTCACAAAATGAGGCAAATGTATATTGTGAAGTAAATGATGTAGAAAAAACAAAACATTTGAGTAAGAACGGGGCTGGTTAGGGCGTCGCTTCAGTAATAAATCAACTGGCGACACTCGACTGACTGATGGCCGCCATTGAACCAAACAAATATAATATGTGGTTTATTTAAGCATTGCTAGTATGTGTTTCGATATATTTGTAATGATTGTTCTGTTAATACTCAAACTTTATAGATCATCAAGTCATAACTTTAAGAACACTATTTAAAACTAAAAAGAAACTCAACATTTAACGATAATTAGTTTTTGCTTTTTTAAATTAATAAATTTTATCTTTTGCTGTATCACGCAACACGAAATTTACAATAAATTCACACAAAAATAATAATTTCAATTTAAAATATAATACTTAGCTCGTTGTAGGCTCAATTTCCCCCATTTTCTTACCTTCCTCTTTTCCTTCACCTACCGCACTCTCTTACCGATAGACAGCGGCTTCGCAGAGCCCCTGGCATTGCAGAAGTGTATGAGCGACAGTTACCACTTACCATCAGGTGGGCTGTTGGCTTGCCTACCACCATCGACAATAAAAGAAGATTAATCATCTGTAGATGTTCATTGCTAGGCGTAGGCCTATCCCAAAGTGAAGGGTTGCAATCCCCACACAAGACATTTCTTGTGAAACGTATTTTCTCTTTATGACTAGTCTCATCGACTTTTTAACGAGGAATGAAAAGCCAACTTCAAGATATTACAGAAATTCTTGAAGTGATGTTTAACGTCGTGTGTCTGATAGCTTATAAGCGTAAAACAAAAACATCAATATGTCCTAATGTTAGTCAAGGTCAATATTTAGCGTATCTTATAAAACTGTAGCAAAAATAAAATTGTAATGTAGGTACAAAATCAACCTTTTTAGTTAAAATTTGGCTATTTGTATTCAAATGGTTTCTCATTTGAATGAAATCTGGTCCACTTTACCATTACACCGATTGCCCAATATAAAATCAATCACATATTTTGTGTTATTATTAAATTCCTTATTGCTATATTGCCATTTAAAATCTAGATCATTTATCTAGGCCATTAGATCTACACCGGAATGGATGCAAATCAAAAACGTTATAACTATCCGGCACAAGTTTCGACAAAGTGAATCTTAAGTTATATAAGTTAGAATGGATTTTTCTACTGCTTGTTTAAGAGTTACGGCGTTTTTTCTTAGTGGGCAGATGTATAAGTTGTGAAGCCGGTTTTTTTATCAGTTAGACACCTGGTTTATTCAACGTGTTCGAAAATTAAGTGCGATATGTATTTTATATTTTTTCGAAATAAACAAGGTTTTGACTTGGAGTTTATCTGTGCAGTTTATTTACGTTTAATAAATACATTAGGCATAGATCTTGTTTATAATAAAACTAATTTTAATATTTTTAGACAGCTTTCTTGTGTAGTCTTGTGTGACAAACAATTTATACAAAGAGCGCAGTGGCAGAAGGACTTCGGTTCAGTTGAGAACCGTCGAGAAATGCGTGTTGCTTTAAATTTCGCGTAGAGGTCGAACCTATACTTAATCAGTTAGAATTATTACGGATACTTGCTTAACATAGAACATACTCATAGTTACATTACACACTAATCTAAAAAAATACAATTACAACACAAAATGCATGTTTTGTTACTATCCTGAACTACTGAGTATTACCGGTCAGTAATTAATCAGCGACCTGACAGCCCAACTGGCAGCTCACATAATTACTGACGTGACTTCCACTACTGATTTCTGACAAATTTCCGCCTAGGGTTGCGGCATTTTAGCTAGTACTGTTTTTGAATAATTTTTTTTTATACATATTTGATGGCAGTCAAGCTTAGAGCGTTAAATCATTTAATGCTCTAAGCAGTTAAGCATACGGCCCAATATTATTTCTAAGTTACAAACATTTTGATTATTGCTACCGATGAATAGAAATGACTTCATCAGCCGATAAACGTCCACATAGACCTCGCCCAATTATCGCCGCCTTGAGCTGCGCTGCGCTCATCCATCGGTTACCCGCCACCCTTATCGTCTACTTAGGTCGTCGGTCCACCTGTGAAGGATCAGTAAGTATAATGCTACAAACTAATAAAACATCTGCTGAAGACTGCCAGCTGATAAGTTATAATATATGTATAAAAAATACAAAAACAAAGCATGTGATGTTTTAAATGCGTTTTATGTAGCGTTGCGTAGACCTAGTTACGTTCTTTTTGTATTAATTTTATAATATATTTTATTTGTAATAATTCATAAATAAAATAGAATAATTTGAACATAAATTTAAGCAGACTAATTTATTACGTCTCGACTTGCACCTATTGAATGGCAGCAAGTAATGTAAGAAACTATACATTTTGATCGATTCGTGTTCAAAGTAGAAAAGTGGCTGGCTTGGCGTATTTGAATTTTGTAACTAACACAAGAAAGACATTTCAAAAGAGGCGTATTTTATTATTAGATATATAGATAAGTTCAAGAAAAATAGATATATTTTTTATTGTCAAATTTTACTTCTCTACAACTTGTTATACAGTTACTGTGTTGTTGGCTAGCAACCAGCATAAAAGCACAAAACCACGTTATATCTGAAAATTTCACTTCCTTATACACGTTAAAGTTCAAGAATTCTTCAAGAAAACTTAGTTCTAACCCAAAATATACGGGTCGAATTTACGAGTACGTACAATATTCATCTTTTTTGAACTTAAAGCACTCGGTTCTTTATGTGTTATGCACTTTATATGGATTTAGAAATATATGTATTTATTCTTTGACCTTTTTTTTCTGACTGACTAAGTTGGCGACAATTGGGATAGGCATATGTCTATGTACAGCACTGGACGTCTTTCGGCTTATATTATATCGGCACGTTACTGTCCCACTGCAGGGAAAGGCCTCTTCTCATACAGAGAAGGCATGACCATTAATCGCCACGCTAAAGGCGGATTGGTAATTTCAGACTTCCTCAGAAGTCCAGCTTTCCTCACGATGTTTTCCTTCACTGTCAGTCAAAAATGTCTAGTTAAACTTAGAAAGTACATGTGATTTGCAGATCACATTTGTACTTGCCCGGATTCGAACCTATGACCGTGTTTACGAATCGGGTGGCTTTACCACTCTGGGCCATCACGAGATCGCCTTATATGATGATGATGATTTAAAAAATATAGTTATACTTGTATTTGTTAAAAAAAGTATAGTTATAAACGCCGTAGTCTGTCGTTTAAGTAGTCTATGCAAAAATAACCACGCCATTACCGATTGAGAGAGAAATAATAACAAAGTAGAAAAAGTTAGTATTTATACAGCCGATATCTAAAACTTTTCACAGGTCTATTTAAAACTAAGGAGTGATTTTCCAAAAGGACCTGTAAAAATATTTTGGGATCTGTTGGAGCAGCAATTAGCATTCAAATGGGCATGAGATACGATACAGTAACTTTATAAATGGTTAAGAATAAACAGCTGTACTTGTTTTGACTGTAAACATTATCGCGGTTGTGACATCCATTATTCTAGATGTAAATGCTTTTCGCCTGTCTTGCAGTGATAATGCCGTCCAAAATTATTGATGAGTAGAAAATTGCAAAATGTATTTCTTATTTGTTATTTTGTTTCCATAATAATTTTAGATAAATTCTCATGAAAGAAAAGAGGAGTAGAGTACAATCATCTGCCCCTCTCTCTTCTCATAAGAATTTATAGTAACTAAAAAAGGCAGTAGTGTTAGGTGCGTGCTAATTAATGAGTTTATAGCAATTAATCAACGCCACTAACATACAACGATTATTAGTTTTTATGATCGAATTTTTGAAATCGGTCCAGTAGTTTTTGAGTTTATTCGTTGCATACAAAAAACAAATCTTTCCTCTTTATAATATAAGTGTAGATGAATGTGGTACGCGTACTTTGCTAACATAATTATCCGTAATCACCTTGTAACGACAAACACAAAATGAAAGGGCTAAAACAAAACGCTTACCAGAGCACAATTTTAATCAGAAAGATTATTATGAAAGTCTAAACATCGCTTCAGGGAGGGTGTGTGTACGCTCTCATGGAAGTTAAGAAGTATTTATCACAGATATGCTTAAGATATCATTTCATGAACAACTTGAACATTATCGATAAGAATCGGAAGCACATTTCGTATAACATCGATACCAGTGGAAATCCTTATCGTTCTTAATTATCGAGAAGCCGAGATTTCTCGATTCCAAATCGATTCCTATTAAACCAGTTGAGTGTTCCAAAAGTCTATTTAGTTCGTTATTTCTAAATTTGTGTAGCTAAATAAGTGTCGTGCCAGAATTGACTATAAAAACCCGTTTAAGGATTCACTTTATTAATTAAATCGTTTCGGTTTTGGCTAGATTAACTTTTGTATACATTTGTATTTTTAGAATTGGATTATTTGAAGATTGGGTTTCATGGCAGAAACCACTAATCTTGTCAGCATTGTGCTAGTAGATTGCTGTGGTGTGTTGTGTAATAGACAAACGGATACCCTGATTCTGAGAACAAACATAAGTATATATATATATTTTTTCTTTTTTTTAATATTATAACCTACCAAAGTGACTCCACCCCGCCTGATGGTAAGCAGTCAGTGGAATCCAGAAGTGGCGGCCACTATACCAAAAGCCAAACAAAAAACTGCTGGTATGGCGGCTGGGAATGGGGTTAGGGGAAGGGAATGAGGGAGGTGAGGAAAGAGGAAAGGGGGGAAATTGGGCCTCCGGCGCTTTCACTCGACGAACGAAACGCAGTAGTACGGATACTACTACTCTTAAGTCGATCTTCTATGAGAGGGTAGTACTTCCCCGGACGATCCGGCCCATTCATGCTGAAATTAGCGTGGATCTACTACCGTAAATATTTATGGACCACACGAAGTTATGTCCCGTGTACGCATTTAGTCCACAGCTTTTGCACAAGAATGGTATACACTATACTCGCACTGTGCCTATTTAGGCAAATCAAATATATTTTTTGTCTAATTTCAATATACAATTTTTGATTCTGAGGCAAAATATTTATTTTTCAAATATACAAACTTATTGCCGCCTTTAATTAGAGTCCTTGGCAATTATTGTTCGACTATACAATAGAATAAATTGTTCAGTTTGAGTTACAATTAAAATACATTTAGTTACCATCCTTTGTTCTCTTATTCTATATTAGAATTGAATTTTACAATAACAGTAAGCCATTTCATGTCCAAAAGTTCTTTAAGGATTACCGTTACCGTGGATTACCGTTCTGAATTATGTCTAAAATGGTCAATTAAAATTATTATAATCTGAAATTCCCAACCTGCCAAGCACGTGGTGGTCAACGTTTATGCCTTCTCTGTATCAGAAGAGGTTTTTGCGTACTTTGGCAATGTAATATACTGAGAAGAGGTCACAAAAATATCGTGATAGTAGATTTTTTGCTGACTTGACTTCAAAAAAAGGAGCTCGTCCTTTTTTTGAAGTCGGTTAAAAATCAATAACAGTACAGTAATTTAAGGTAATAATACCTACGTATAAGGGCTTTGTATCGCCGCAGGATTATGTGGGTTCACGTCTTGTACGAGGCAAGTTTTAATGAGGTTTATCTTGAGCACCCAAATAGGGTCAAGATGCTTACGGCTTAATATGTCATTTGTTGAACTCAGGGTTATTTTTAATTAGTGAGGGTTGAAATAGTTTGAGAGATTCAAATCCGTATAATGGTATGTGGTAATTGTAAATGTAGTAGTGAAAAGATTACATTAAGTACATTTTTATGAATTTGAGTATATTTGATTTTTGTTCGGACTGGCAGGAGAACACCAGAAACAGTGAGAATCGGAAACTTTTGGGAGAGGCCTTTGCCCAACAATGGGACACGCCTATAAGCTAATAAAAAGCATTTAATAATTTTATTGAATTCCATTCACATTAGCCCAATGTTTTAACGTATAGATACGAAACGTTAAACTTTTGAGTCGTCGAGCGAATACATGCGTAGGTACCATGTCAGTATTGTTGTCGTTTCATACGTCACTGTCCTCGTCGTCACCCGAGCTCGCCCGTTCGTCCATCACCACGCGTTTTTTTATTTGCTTTGCACAAATATGAATATTTGCGTCAATATAGAATTCAAAATTTAATGCACTGGCTAATGTGACTGGAGCAACAGGAAGACTAAATTCCTATTTGTTATTATATACATACGAAAGGTTTCCATTGACCACTGAAAGTAGAATCAAATTGAGACTATCGATGAAAGTTAAAATGTAATTTAGAACTAAATATTCTTTATAGTCTATATAAATTAAATATATTAGCTATACAATGAACGTTCTTATCACTCGTAGCTATCTATTCCACACAGTCTTTGTGTTAATTTTATAGTTGTATAAATAAATTCTATTCAAATGCTGCTCGAAGGAATCGTTTATTTTATTTAACAAATAGCCTATTTTATGAACAAAGTATAATATTCTTTTAGAATATTAACGAAAAGGCAGGTACGATTATAAACCATACATTCGTAAAGCAAAAAATAGAGTCATAGTAGGTAAATAGTTTACTTTATCGAAAGCCAGCACTTTTCTGATTTAACAACATCACGAAAACCAAACATCTATAAGTAATAAATGATAACATAACATAAAAGGTATCTAAACGTCATGTACACTTTTTTTGCTGAACATTTAGCTTCTCGAACTTCAGTAGCGTAATTAAACTAAAAAACACTAGCATATATGCAATATTAAAAACTAAAAAGACAAATTTTAAAAGAAAACATGAACTCAGTCCCGTAATAAACTTATTTGATTCTTGAAGAGTTTCAAGTCTCCATCTCAAGAATGTTTGAGAATTTAGGCAAAATTGATTACTGACAGTTTGACAAGGATACAACGAAAATATAATTCAACATCAGTACTTTTGAAGAATACTTAAATGAAACTTGAGGAGACTTAAAAAAATATACTTTATCTGTACAACATTCCATATTTATTTTGTTAAATATTCATTTTTTTGTCATAATAAAAATGTTCTAGGTGTAAAATTATCTATAAATATTTCAAGCCAAATGAAGTCCTCTGCTGAACTAGGCCTTTTGCGCGTGTATCATTTTGACCGATCGGTACACACACATCAATAGCTTCCCCGCCACTCTTATCAGGTCATCAGTTCATCTTATGGGTCTTACGATGCTTGTAGTTACTATAAACATTTGATGAAACCCCGACGTACAATCCAAGCGAAAGAACTTTTGACAATAGTTCGATTTGACAAATACAACATTAATACAATAACCAATGATTATTCCAATACATCAAAAGCTTATCATAAAGAAATAAAGCGCCGTGCACATGAACAAACGGACTAAGATCAGATACAGTCACTCAAACAGATTGATTTTCCGTCAATACGCTGCGGAGGTTAATAGAAAATGGTTTCCTAAAACATGGCATTTATTTTGGACGTTTATTTGGTTTAGGTGTTGCCTTTTCACTTTCATTTGATATCATGCAAGCGATATTCGATTTCTAGCAAATATTTTTTTAAGCAATGTGATACAATAAACAACATAATGTATTTATTATACAGTCAAAAATAAAAACCTGATAAAAGTTGTAGGAATGGTTTACAACCTTGTGCATCCAAACTATTCAAGCTAAGTTCTTCTGGTTGTTAGTTACTTTACTTGGCTGATGTTGTTTCCCCGTTTTACGGTCTTCTGTCTAGTGTTTATCAGTCAGCAGTGCATTGCCACTTTAACACCTATAATTATTAGGTTTTTCTTTTTTTGTTTAACCCTAAAAACCGAAATAAGTGGACTCCTTGTAATTTGCCGCTGAGTTGGTAAATAGAAATATGACTTCACACTACTCATCAAACACTACACTACAGTTAACTGTACTGAATACTACTGAGGCCCTAGACGAGTGGCATAGATTTATATTCAATTCAAGAATAAATAAAAAAATTATGGTATCACATAAACTAACGACAATGTTGGCGTTAGCTTATGTCTATCCCATACATTTTTCTTAACCTATTTAAATAGAATAGAAATTTATGCTACTTGTCTAGGCCCTCTGAATATGCTATCATTTGTAAACTTAATATAATGTCGTCAGTATAATGCATCTAAAACCCGCGTATTGTAGCAGCTAAGAAAGCTAATTTGCTAAAAATGTTATGTATATTCGTGGTATCATCACCTTACACTTCACTTTTTTTTTATAATATGCAGTATCTTCAAAATTCGTTTAATACAAGCATGCTTTTCTTCAGATATCTTTAGCCCAGGAAATGCAACATTTTTCCTTCTAAAAGTCAGAAAATTTTACAATGCCATCCAATCTTAGCGAGAGCACTTAGGTGGAATCTGTTTACTGAAGTACACTCGGCAGCAACACTTAATCATCACAATCCGTAGTTACGCGTACATAAAACTGACGAAACTTGTTATCGCCTTCGTACACGCGCACTGAACGTAGATTTTTCTACGTATTCCTACTGTTGAAATAGTAGTGAGTAGGGTGAGACTGTTTCGTAAACTACAGGTTCAGTATCATTCGAATGAATGAAATTGAAAATGGTGTTGAAACTAGATTCGAATATTTTTATTTCGTCACTTCATATTTCAATTGTTTTTGGGTTATCTCAAATAATAGAGCGCTCTTACACAGTCGGCGCGATAAGAAATGTTCTTTTCTACTTAAAAAAACATTGCTTAAATTTGAGTTTACAGAAAGACAGAATATTTACAAGGCAGAGGAAGAAAGATTTTCATAATTTTAAGTCTTTGAACGACGACTTTGCCTGCCGGTATTATGGAGCTTTCCAATCATTACTTTGAGTTGAACAATGACAAATAGGCCCTTGGTTCAACTGATTTCAAGTTTCAAGATCTTCTTAGAACAGTATTCTTTTACGAACACGTTACTACATACGTACCAACGATAAACGTGTTAAAAATCATCTCAATTCGTTCCACTTTGACAAATTCTAAATGTTTCTTCACATTTGGTGTTGTCAACATCATAACTAGTAGTAAAACGCCGGCGTGCCCGGCAAGCACTCGATACATTTAACACAATTATAACAATATTTAAGATAATTTTATTTTCCTATTGACACTTCTCGACTAGTGTCGGCACGTGCCGACACTAAACTCGCTACATAACATCTATAGATTGTTTGTGATTCAAGGTCGGATTATTTACGAAATGAAGATATGTATGAAAAAAGGACGATTGAAAAATACAACTGTTATCTATATCTATGTTTATATATGTATAAAGCTCAAAGGGTTTGTTTGTTTCAACGCACTTATTCCCGGTAATATCAATCGGATGCGAAAAAATATTTCGGCTCCTGATACCCCTGATAACCTTCTTCAATTCTTGAAGAAGGTTTTAAAATATTTAACCTTATGCTTGGTTCTACAGGAGTGTTGGAGTAACAAAAAACGTTATTCAATGCGGGTGAAACCAAGCAGCGGATATAGTTGAAAATAAAACGATTCCCCCGCACAGTACAAGATCGGCAAATGACAAATGTTTGACACATTTTTTCTTGCATCTGTTAACTACTAATGATAGTTTTATTGCCCGTTTCCGTTCGCTTTTAATAACTTCTATAATATCATTAGATACAATATAATGAGCGAAACGCTGTACATGTGTTTTTAATCTTCATAAACCGTGACAGTATTCTGCTTTTCCACTAATAATAAGTCTTTAACTATTAAATTACCGTTTATTTTATTGCATATATTATTTTCGTTCGCAAGATTATTTTATTTATCTATACTATTATATGAAGCGGAAGAGTTAGTTTGTTTATTTCTTTGTTTGAACGCGCTAATCTCTGAAACTACCGGTCAGATTGGAAAAATCTTTTTGCGTATGATAGTCCAGTTCTCGAGGAAGGTTATAGGCTATGTAACATCACACTACTGGCGACGGGAGCGGAGCGGTTAGTAAAGACGTGGATGAAACCACGCCGCGGCAAGCTAGTTTAAAATTAAAATTGTGTGATCATTTGATAAACATTTTACATTAGGATTTCGATTTAGACGAATTATAGTGGTCGTGTATATGCATAGCTCATTTGAGACAGATGACAGATGGACCTGATAAGAATGGCATGGAGCCTGCAAAGAAAGCGATTCAAGCCGACTGTTATTTTTTAACTTGTGAAGTAGAGACGTTTGGAAGAAGTCTTGACTCGCCTCTGACTCGGTGCAGAAGTGGTGGACTTTAATGACTTTGTTAGATGATTTTTCTGACACCATCGTTCAAGAGACCTGGAATCAAATATTATACTTCGGCTACCATGATGATAATGACAGCATATATTTAGTTTAATGTGTGAAAATACAATGACAATAATATTATTTTTCATTCGAATTAGTCATGGTAATTACAGTAATTACAGTACAGTATTTCTTTGAGAATTTTCATACGTCATTTATATATTTAATGATATATGAGACTGTCTTCGAAAGTATGGCCATTAATTTTTAATGTTTAAGACATTCTCACTAGTAAATCACGCAACTAGTCTTGATGAAATTTATATTAATATAAAACTTTTTATAGACAATGATATGGTTCTTTTTAATCGTATGCGTAAAAGTCGTGATAGCCGAATGATTATGGCGTAATACGTGGTTATGGGTTCAAAATGGAAAAAATTACTTCTTTGAATTTATGTTTATTTTAGTTATTACTGACTTACGGTGAAGAAAATATGCAAGGAAGAAAAAAATGTGGCGTTTAGCATGAATAGAATTTTAAGTAGTGACGTTGAAGTGATTTTGATGAAATAAAAACTATATTGCTTTCTTTTATTGTTTAATTTCTAACAATTACAAGAGCGTTTTTATATAATATCTAGTTTCTTATCTATTTTCATGAACCAATGTTGCCTTGACGTTTTAGAATAATTTAATTAACTTTAATTACATCTATTTATTTCTAGGACAGACTCATCGATCTTTTTAAAAACTTTTACTTTCTACAGTATTTTCATCGTACGACTACTATCTATTTGTTTAAAGAGGTTTAAACTGTTGCCAGCAAAAGAGAAATTCCTTTATTGTCAGTACTTTTCTCTGGGTGTAATCTAAAACAGTGCTTACTAACACTGGCAACTATCATATTTGGCAACTCATTTGAATGCCGCATGCTGATCTGAAATTTGGAAAACAACATTACAAACCCTATCGAAAACTCACAATATTTTCGTTTTGAATAGAACAATCAAAGTTTTAGATTTTGTCTTGATGAACTTTATTTTCGGCTTTGGAAAAGGCCATTTCTCCCGTTTAGATTAACGCAGCAGTAAAGCTCTTTTAATTAGCCAGGGCACTTTGCGAATCTTGAATTTGTTTTGTTGATTTCAGTTGACACTTGATCGTATTTCTTAAAATACTTCAGGAATCAGAGCTGCATATTATAGAATTCTCGCGATTTCACCCGCGTGTTACATATCCTATAACTTCCTCGAGAACTAGGTTATGATACGCAAAAAGATTTTTTTTTTCAAATCCGACTGGTAGGTAGTTCCAGAGTTAAACAAACTCTTCTGCTTTAATAGTATAGATTTCAAAGAGGAGGTTATTGTGACATTTGATTAGAGTCGTAACTCTCAACTGAACGATTTAAATCGCCATAAAACAAACCCTCTTCCACAATGTTGTAATAATTTGATATCTCCTGGTTTCATGTGGTTCTGTACTTACATACATATATGTCAGGTAAAATTTTCTTCTCTTTAGCATCTATATATGTTTTCTCCTTTTTTTCAATATATTTATTGACAGGTATTATCAGTACATATAATATTGTCCTCGCCAAGCTACGCAGCTTGATGATGGGTCGTATCGTGGTGGACAAAACATGTCACAAAATTGCTATAGTATTAGCCACAATCAAATTTGCATTGATAGTAATTTTATGATGTCTGCTAATCTTCTGCTTAGAACCCACTGACCTACTATATAGAAATGGTGGTGAAGCCATCTAAAAAAAATTCGTGATACACGTAACAGTTCTATTTTTCTGGTATTTCATCACCATCGATACTATTATCAACAAACAGCTTTTTGCCAACAACTAGAGGACAAAGACCTCTTATTAAGAATAGGTGTATTCAAATAATTGCCTTGACCCCTAACTATTCTGCATTCTTCACATATACCCAAGAAAAATCCCTACATTCTTTGTTAATTTCTTCAAGGAATATTATTATAAGAATAATTACTTTTATAAGATGTCTAGTGATAATATTGACGACTTGAATGTCGCCCGTACATTTGTCGCCGTTTATCTTTTTAATGATCCGATGACTGTCTGCTACTCTAAATAGATGACCTTGGAAGAGAGTTAGGCGGTTTCGATTATTTTTAGATTGCCGGGTTATTGGGATGATAATCGAAATTAAAAGAATTTATTTTCGTAATCGAAAGAAGTTTTTTATACGTAGTTTTACACGTGTATGGGTGACGCATCACGGGCGTTTCGTCATGAATGTTATGCTGACTGTTGACATCGTCAGCGTTTGCCATGGTCACATGACATAGACATGCGGATTGATGAGTAAGGGTCCATTCACACGGACCGGCTCGGAGAGGAGAGCAGATTTTTTTATCACATTTAAAACAGAGTTTATTTTATATGTAATTCCTTATGTAACTCGCTTAGTGTGAATAAGAATAGCCGGTCTCTGATGACGTAGGTACTCTTCTGTGCTCGCGGCGGCTTTCGGTTCCAGCAAGTTCAAAGCGTATAGGTAACTCGCGCCGGTCTGTGTGAAAAGATCATCGCTTATGCTCTCCGAGCCGATATGTGTGAACGGACCCTAAGGTGCTTTAGTATATAGGCAATGCTGCCCGTTACTTGAAATTTATAATCTGTCATTTATTATATATGCTATCACAGTAAATTGGGATGTCGGTTTCCATTATGATTCCAGAAGAAGCTAGCGGAGAAACAGACAGAAGCAAAGTATGAAAAAATCCTTTATGGAAACCAGTAACGTAGACGTATAAAAATGCCTTCAAGGAAACCGGTTACGGAACTCTGGTTTTTTTAACGGCCGAAGCGAAACAGCGACATTGCTTATAATGTTCATAGATATGCACCATATCAAACAAAGAGTATACATGTTATTTAAAACTAATATTTTAATGCTATTTTTAAACAATAACAGGTGTGAAAACTACATTTTTTTATTGTTTTGACGTACAATATTAATGGGGCGATTAGTTTCTAAAGTATATGGTTTCTGTTGTCATGGTGCGTAATCATCTGTTACCATTAAGTTTTGTTTATGGATGATATACCACTTATGTTGTGATTTTTATTTGTTACGGTGGTAGACTTTGTTACGGTGGTAGACTGACACCTGAAGTAACAACTGCTAAATGGAATGCTGTTGCTAATATACTGTATTTCAGCGCCGATGGTCATAACAACGTCACGTATCAGAATGGGGTTCCAAAAAATAGCATGAACTGTTGATAAGATTATGGTACCATTTAAAAAAGAAGAAATATGTTTTTCTTAGTTATAATTTACGATATAGTTTGTCGTATTACCAACATATCTATACAAGGTTTTATAAAAAGCGGAAGAGTTTGTTTTTTCCTATCAGTCGGATTAGAATAATTCTTTTTGCGTATGATAGCTCAGTTCTTGAGGTTTTAGACTATGTAACATCACGCCACTGGCGACGGGAGCAGAGCAGTGCGCAAAAGCTTAAGCTGAAGCTAGTATGTAGATAAATGTATGCGGTAGTGTATCTTTTTCTGGTTTTAACATAACTAGGCCGGATTGTCTAAGTTCTAATTCCCGTATAATGTTGAGGAAAGGTCATAGTAATCTTATTTGGCGGTTTTCCTCTCATAATTCCCTTATTTTCTTTACGATCGGCAACGGTTTGCAAGTTCTTAACACTACTCTCACGAGGAATATTTTTATCAAGACTAAGAAGAAAAATTGCGAGGTTGTTTTTCATGGTAGTCTTTTACAAGATCCACAATGCGTGTATGCTCGTCGTAGCATGAATCTATAAGCTCAGATATACTGTAGTTACTAGTTGCTATTACAACTTGTGGCTTTTTGAATAGAATAAAACGATATTTCCGTAACATTTTCTATTTACAACATAACTAAATGTCTACCCTACTGATTTTGAATGTCTGCCCCTTTAAAGGTTTGACTGAGTTGATATAAACACGTCCTTTCTCTTCGCTCAATAAATCCATTCTGTTAATCGTCAATCACTCTTTACACATGAGTGAACTTCTAAAGATATACTACCGTACCGTCAGTGGTTTGTACCTGTTTGTTTAAGATAATCGTTCAACTGAAGTATATAATTCATAAATATAGTAGCGCCGTGGTTATACAGCCTCGTTGAAATCCTGGGTACGATTCCCGAACCGGGTTGTGATATTCTGTCGAGAAATTTTTATTATCATCCCAATATCCTGTAAGTGACATAAGCCACCTCTCCTCTATTGTTAAATGGAGCTCGTGAAATGTAGGTATTATATCTTAACCAGCTTAAAGCTTACCACTTCGAATTAGGGTCTGATGCTAAGTTATGTTACAATAATTAAGACCAACAATAGCTTTACCTAGGAAGAACACCTATGTGCTTATATACCTAGCGCATAATATCACGTACTTACCTACCTTTTCCTTTCCTGTACCCTTTTCAAAGACAGTTTTCCAAAAGTCGTTGATATACTTGCTCGTAATTTTCATTGTATAGGAGTCTAGATCTATACCTACATATATTATGAGGATATGTCGCGACCTTTTCAAGGCCTAGAACTGACCGACAAAATTGTATTGGATCCAATCGATTTTAATGAAATTTTACCACATGTTCG
Source organism: Parascotia fuliginaria (assembly GCA_963082885.1). Taxonomy (NCBI): domain Eukaryota; kingdom Metazoa; phylum Arthropoda; class Insecta; order Lepidoptera; family Erebidae; genus Parascotia; species Parascotia fuliginaria. Next base: position 2,155,312 of record OY720197.1, on the reverse strand, counting down.
TTCTGTGTACAGAATAAATTATTAATTGAAGCTCGTATATTTTAGGAATTTTGATCGCATTACGGTTTTTATCCCAGAGGAATGGGCAGAATTATTTTTACATCCACTTTTATATTTTAATATGCATATTAATTAAAAAGGAATAGAGGGGCTATTGTCATATTCCGGACACAATTTAATACGATTTAAAACATCCTCCAATAACATAAATTGCAAGAAACGTAAATAGCGATGATAGGTACCATTTAAATTATCAGAAGTTTTATAACTCGTGTTAATTTCCTCGGGAATATTTTGGCTCCCAGGAATGCAGTCAATAATTTTAGTATATTTAACATGATAATATTATATCACTATGTTTACTTGATACGAGTATAGTTAAACTAAATACAAATAGTAATTTGCAATCTATTGAATGATGATAAAATGAATATAAAGAAGATAGTGATAGAAATGGTTCAAACTTCGGTTATCGGAGCTCGCGTGCTAATCTATTCTAGTTCAGCTTTTGAATTCACCCAAGCTTAGTCATTCCAACCACCTAACCAATTTACTAATCATAATAACAGCCAGACTTCCCATCAAATCTAAAGAAAGAATGCGCCGGCGCCGATAAAACGATCCATCGACACGGCGACGTAAAAGTTTCAGTTTTTAATCTATTTATACCATCGACAAGCTGTGAGTAATGGTCGGCGCATGATTGGATGTAAGCCAACAACTTATTTGCTCTAATTACTTATGCTTTTAATCACTTAAATTCTTTAATAAGAGTGGATTTTTTATTATTGCAATTTTGGCATGCGTACAACACTTACACTAAGTTTGGATGCTTTGTATATCTTTTAGAAAAAATATGATCCTCAAATTGTGACTGGATTAAGGCAATAGGCGTCTAGAAATCTTGTAACTTGTGAAATTAGCATGCAACCCCTGCCTTTACTCCCAGAGTGGGTGCAGTCATTATAAGGGTCGTGTTTTAAAAAAGATATCTTTCAGTTTGCAATTTAAATGGCATCTGAGCCTCTTTATTTCCTGTAAGATTATGACGTCTTCGTATAGAGAAGACACAAGCATTGATCACTACATTTTTGTCCTGAATTCTCAAGATGTTTTTTTAAACCATAATTCAGTAATATCTAAACTAAAGAGAAAAGATTTATATGTTTGCAATCTAGATTATCATTTTGAAAAATTCTTTCACCTTTAGAAATGAATAAATGAAGCGGGTAACATAGGCTTTATTTTATTATGTTTAACATATATTTCAATATTTTAAGCACCTTTGTAAATCTGAATGATGCAACACGATTCACTGTCATTATTTAATGACATTTAAAAAGAGTCTATCTTTTGATCTTGTGTATTGGAGACAGGTGGCTTAATCTACTAGACTATCACGAAGTTAAAATGTAAAAGTATAAAATGATTCTGATTTATGATTATTGAAAGTGTTCTTGTACATATATGTTTTATTGTTCGAATCCCTAGAACGTTTAGATATTAGAACAATGAAGTCATTGCCTGTTTTACTGTACAGCTCTTTTACAACATCCGGCGATCAAAACACATTTTCTGGTATTTTGGCTATAGTGAAGATATCATGTTTTATTACGTAATGTTTCGTGGATTTGTGTCCATGCTATTGATGCATTCGTTTTATAATCATTGGCATTAAGATCTGTGCGGTTAGGCACGTTTGACAAGGATGGCTAATGGAATGGCCGTTTAAAAAAAATCGTCAATGCTGACCACCTGACCTGGATTTTGGATGTAACAGCTATTAACTGTAACAATCGTTTTTATTCAAGTCGACACTTGGGAGAGTACTGTATCTAGCACTAGACGTCTTTTGGCTGATATAATTATCAGAAACATAAACATTGTCATATTGCCGAATACGTCGGCAAAATGACATTACACCTTGTCTTGCTAAGTATACGACGCAGGGGTAGGACAAAATTAAGATAAAGGTGTCTTAAATAAAGACTTTAAAAGCTGCTAACGATGTCCACGATAGGGCGAAGTGAAAGAAAAGTATAAAGAGAGCGGATCCCTTCACCAGACGGAACAGACGTTAGAAGATAATAATGATAATTATCAGAAAACTAAAAATACTAAGTACTGCTTACTGCCTAGTTATGTAAATAAACAAACATTTAAATACGTAATTTGTTAAGCATATTATACCTACATAACATAAATAATAACTAAATTATAGAATACGTATCGGTATGCATAATATTACCGTTCAGGGGGTAGATGTAAAAGATTGTGAAATTGCTTCCGATGAGGGTAGTTTTGATTATGTTGATAGGTACAACACCCTTGTATTGCGATTATAGGCACGGCAAAGTTGTAAATGTGCTATAATGATATGGTTTAAAATTGGTTAGAAATGCATAGGAATGGAGTTTTTGTTGATGAGTTATGGTTTTATTGTTTTTTAGTAAATAGTATTTTATCTACCAGTATAGCGTATACCGTTTTTGCTTAATCGCTTACTTGGTAAACGCTGACGGTAACCTTTTTAAGACAAGAATTTACCTTTTTAAATCTTTTAATTATACCATTTCGAAATCGTATTTGTGTTTAATAAATACCGTTCATGCGAATATCAAAGTTTAAAACAACCCTTTTTTGTTTATAAATTAAAGAACTTTTGAGAAGACATTTTATATGATACAATTTCTACATGTTGATATCTCGTAACAAAGATGATCTTTTATTTTACTTAAAGTACTAGGTATTCAAAATAGCCATTGCTTATAAATGTTTTCTTTATTTACAGGTACGTCGTCCGTTTATTTGAATTTTACGCGGCTACAACTTCAATCATTCAGATGAAGACAATTTGATAAGTATCTTTAGTAACGTCCAAAATTAACTTATTAAGTTAGTAAAAATAACATATTCATACCCGGTTTCTAACCCTTGTGTAAGAGACCATTACGGCTTAACTTAGCTACCTTTAGCTTAAACGCAAATCGATCATATTCTAATTGATCTACATACCTACTTGACGTGTAATTATACTCACCCAGTGGTCGAAGTTCATTATATTTTTAAGTTAATGTTTTTTTTTTGTTAAAGACACACTTTGGATTGATGGCTCTTTGGTTAATTGGCTGTAATCATTTTGATGGTAAATGACAAAGAGTGGCCGAAGTTTTATACTAGTTTTTATATCTTAAAATAACAATAATACCAGCCTGTTTATTGTCCTACTGCAGGGCAAAGGCCTCTTCTCATATAGAGAAGGTATGAGAATTAATCACCACGCTTGCTCAAAGCGGATTGGGATATTCAGACTTTAGGTTTTCTCACGATATTTTCCTTCATCGTCTGTCAGAAATGTCCAAGATAAACTTAGAAAGTACATATGATTTGAAAAATCACATTGGTACTTGCCCGGATTCGAACCCACTACCTCGTGTTTACGAAGCGGGTGCCTTATCCACTGGACCATTTCGACTCTTATATATATATCTTCTTCTTTTATATTAGTTTATCAAAATGTAACTTGCGGTCAGTAGAGTCCTTGTGGTGAACTTCATCCCGAATGACATCGTGTCCACTGACCTGGTTGCCTCCACTATGACAGCTCTGTGAAATACTTTGTGTTTACCTTAAATGTATTGACCTTTAAACTGCTGGACTGAGGCGCTCATAGCTCGTTGCACTCACTGATCGGTAATCGATCTGTGGGTTAAGCAACTAAGAGTGCGGCTGGCCCATGGATGGGTGACCGCATAGTGGAATTTGATCTGAGCGTCTTCGTGCTTCGGAGGGCACGTTAAAAGTCGGTCCCGGTTGTTACCAAGTTGATAACAGTCGTTAGGTCAAGTCGGATGCCTCTATGAGCGACCTGAACAAATCCTGACACTAGGTTGACCACTAACCACTCGATAACAAGAACTGCTGGACTTATGAATATGAGTTTTAAATCAAACACATTACAAGTGTTTTTCTTGTGGCCCTTAATGCACTTACAGCCTTCTTACTTAGAGAGACAGATAATATGATTCATCGGTTTTCTTCTGTTAGTAAGGTTCGGTTTACTTATTAGCCGATGTATTGATAAGAGAACCTATGTCCGGCTTATCTAGTATGAAGAATCATATAATATATCCTTTTTTAATTGATTAGAATTCTTGTAGATATTTGTATAATTTCATTTTGTATGTGAGATATGTTTATGTCGCATATTTTTAACAAGCTTGAATGTTGAAGCGTTACTGACCCGATTTTTTTACCATTTGTGATGAAAACGTAACGTTATTGAGTAAGCTAAAAGAGAAGTGCTTATTGCCAGTACAGCCTTTAAAAGCAGTATCATTGTGTATTCCCTGATAAATATACATAAGCCGTTCCTTTATGATAAAGTTTGTTCTATAGACCAGTGCGCTTTTCTCCTATAGGCATTTCTTGCGCTAGGCTTCTTCTGTTCTATATATTTGTTAGAATCCAGGTTTCTTTTTTTTTATTTATTTATTACATGGAAGCCTTACAGCTATATAAAAACTTATATTAATTGGTAGTAAGTTACATTAATCCAATTACAAGTCATCACTTATCACTTATAGACATTTATTTAAGTAGCAAGAGTTAGCAATTTGAAAAAAAAAAGAAAATCAGTCATTGTTTTTTTTTAAAGTCTTTGCTTAGCAAACGTCTTGCTGAGAACACATTATTTGTGATATGATATTTTTTTAACATTTTTTGATCGTAACAAAAAGTTTATTAATTTTATTATAATATGAACTCGTGTTTCTATAGAAATAAATTTGTAATGTAGCAAAACGGACTTGGGTGTAGCTACAATAAAGAGTTTTCGGGTCTATTATACTTAAATCAACATTCCCAGACGTTGACCGCAACACAAAGTTATTTATTAGAGCAAATAACTGTCATTTTATACAATTATTATAATTTTGATATTATCTCGCCAGCCAATGGCGCTTGTTTGGCCACAACCTTGAATATATCTCGTAGCAAAAAACAAAGTGGCTCTTTTCTTCTGTCTGTTTCTCCGCTTGCTTCTTCTTAACTACTAAACGTATTGTGATACAGTTTTCACTATTGCTTAGAGCATTTCTGTTGAAAGATTCACATGTATATATATCTCTAATATATATACATGTGAATCTTTATAACCGAGAATTTTCAAAAATTGTAATAATATTTAATAATATAATTATACGATGCGAAATCTGGGCAGGTGGCTTGTATTTAACATTTAATACTGTGATATAGTTATAGAGTTTATAAGAAAAACGTTTTAAACATGTTTCCTTAAAAGGAAATGATGTCTACCTTAAATGATCATGATGTCAGCTTTTTATAATGAGATTTGGTTGACAAAATTGACCAAATTTATTTTAATATTTTTAGAAAAACATGTTTAGTGATTGTTTGCTTGAAAACGTTTGAATAATGTATCGTGTAAGATATTAGGGTAGTGAAGAACACAGACGGCAAAATAATCATTTAACAAAGAATGAGCAGTGTCCTGTGCCTGTGATAAAACTGCGCTGTTGCAATCCCCAATCCGCTTGCCGAGAGTGGCTATTATGTCACAAACCGTAATAAGAAACCTATTAAATCTTACTAAAGTTTTAAACTATATTTTATACGAACGGTCAAAATATAACTACCTTCCTTTCTTGGTAAACTACCGACTCATAGTTCGTATCGCAAGATCACAATTTTTTTTATGACTGGCAACTGTCAAGTGTACGTACAATAAACAAAAAATTTTTCCACAATATTTCTTCTTTTTCCAACAAATTTAACACTTTATTTCTTCTTATTAGTGAAGCATTCGCTGATTCCTTCTATCCCCTTCATTTTGACCTTTTAACAACAATTTACTTACATGCAAATTGTCGTATAATATATTGTTTCTCGTCGTCACCATATATCTTCAACATCCAATAACAGTTTTAGAAATCCATCTTGTTCTAAAAGACTAAACGTATTTCGCGCGCAAAATTTACACATCATGAAAGCAATAAAAATATTATTCAGATGCAATAAAAATGCGAAAAAAATAGTATACTCGAACGAATGTTATTCACCGTTCAATGTCAAAGTTCGTTGAGCTATCGAAAAACATAACCTAAAAAAGTGCATTGATACTTGTTGATAAAAAAATACCAGAGGAGATGATCGGCAAATTTTACAAAGCAGGTAATAAATCGTGGTGTGTGGGCCATCAAGTAGTTTCGCTAAATGCATTTGATCAGTATTGCAATCTAAAGCATGGCATACACGTGCCGACATACACACACACACTTATAACAGTTATAACTAATAGAAGGTTTTGGTGAGAAATAAACAAATTATTTATTTAGTTATTTAAGGTAGTAAGTTTTTACGGTAGTAGATCTACGCTGGTTTCAGCATGAATGGGCCGGCTCGTTCGGGGAAGTACTACCCTCTCATAAAAGATTGACGTAAGCTTAGTAGTATTCGTACTACGGCGTTTCGTTCGGTGAGTGAGAGCGCTGGAGGCCCGATTTCTTCCCTTTCCTCTTTTCTCACTTTCCTCTTTTCTCACTTTCCTCATTCCTTTCCCTGACCCCATTCCCAGCCGCCATAGTGGAAGCCACCATATCAGCAGTTTAAGACAATGGCTTTTGGTATAGTGGCCACCACTTCTGTATTCCACTGACTGACTTTGGTATGCTAATATAAAAAAAAGTACTGGTTAAAAACAATAGAATATTATTGTCAGATTTAGAAAAACGTGGTGTGATGCTGTCACCTGCTTTTTATTTGCTCACTAAGTGATTTTGGACGCTACTCATTAAATTAATTAAAGTTACTGTATAAGCAAATTTTAAACATGTTTATATTACCACTGCTGTAGCATTGGGATTTTTATTTAGGTATGGATTATTTATATATTTATTATTATAAACAAAGTATATGCACGGGTGTGATGTGACATTACATTGCAACGTCGGAGTGCGAAAACTATTCGCGCATGCAAGTCGCCGCTTTTAGCCAGGTTTAAACGCATGTAGTCTTTAGTAGAAGAGAAGGCCACGACTAAATCACCGCACTAATAATATAACATTATTTTATGAGGAAGGATATTACCTATTAAAAATATACACGAGCAAAGTCGTAGGAGTCATAAGCTAATTTTAAATTATTTTTACAACACATTACATAAAATACCGCGTTGTTAATAGTTTTTTTTTATTTTTTTTAACACAAATGGTGATGGCAAAGTTTTTTTTCGTGACATCGAAAATAGTCAACAAATCAGACTGAATTTATGGTAAATTAGTAACACAAAGTCGAAATCTGTAAATATATTTCGTTTATCTGCTATTTTCCATCTTATTACGCAGTTTACCTTGTGAATTTTTTAACGAAATCACAAGACGTGCCTGTCAAAATTCCATCAGAGTTAGAAAAATCAGAAAATTGCTCAGTATGTCCCAGTTTTAATGGTGAAAAATCGTATCTGGCTTCAATCCAACACGTTGATATTCTGCATGCGTTTAGCGCTGTTGATTCATAACATGAACTATTTCATGTTTTTTAACAAATACTACTACTATATAGTAAGGCGTAACTATAAGATTCATTTCATTATTTAGGCTTATATTTCTGCAACATGTATCATTAGTTACGTAATTTTTTACTATCTTGTAGTTAGTGAGTCAACCTATGTGTACACTGTATTATTTGCACTAGAGTAATGTCATGTCATTACTTTATGGAAATGATAAATGTTATTTTAGGTGTGTACACACCTAATAAAACATTGGTGTTTTCACCAGTAATAAAACATTTGTTTTACCAATTTTGGTGTTTAAAAAAATTGCTAATTCTTTTGCCATAATGATTAAACATGCTTTAATAAAGGAACTTGACTGTTGCTAATGTTTTTAAATGTAGTTAGTAAATCAATGCGAGTTTTCCATATATTTTGAAGGCTGGATTTCCATTGTATAAAAAATTGAAATTGATTAATTTGATTATGATGAAAATATGAAAAACTAGCTGTTGTCCGCAGCTCTGCCTTCGTGAATGTCGGTTATCGCATTTTTTTTTTCTCTCACTTCAACTCCTTTAAACCATTTCTTCGCGATAAAATATGCATTGTTCCCCCAAGTCTACTTAATCTTTATACCAAATTTCATCAAATTCGTTTCAGTGGTTTAGGAGAGAAAGCTTAACAGACAAATCACTTTCGCATTTTTTAAATTAGTATGGTTTATTATGGAAAATACTAACTATTTTATAAATGTGTGGTCTATAGCTTACGGAAATCTAATTTTACCCCTTAAATTAATTATTTATATAATATCATTTCAATGTAAAATGAAATACTTATTTTCAAGCTCTAAATTGTTCTTTCTAGAAACACTTTTCAGTACCTCTACTTTGTTACGACTTATTTAGCTGTAGGTTAATAATTGGCTGACATTTTGTAATTTTTAACGTTATTAAGTGTTAATTGAATTAAGCTATTTTTTTTATATTAGCCTACCAAAGTGACTCCACTCTGCCTGATGGTAAACTGTCAGTGGAATCCAGAAGTGGTGGACATCATTCCAAAAGCCAAACTACTACTAAGCTACATGAATAAATACATTTTCATTTTTTCAGCAAGGAAAAAAGGAAAACTGTATTTACGGTCTATTAACCAAGTACACTCCCTATGGGTGAAGCCGTTTCTCTAGAGCTCTGAAACCGTACTCACTGTCAGAAACATTGCACAACACTGTTTTAACATTTGATCTTCGATGTTCAAGAAAACCCTCCTTTGAAACTGATAATTGCATTTAACCAATCTTTCGCTTTATTAGATCGAGATCAATTATTAAAGTAGGTATCAAACAAAATTAATCTGATTAACAGTTGTGATCTTACTGATTAATGGCATAGGGTTGAAAATTATTATAACCAGTTTCTGTTTCGCTTTTTTTCTTCTGTTACGCATTTCGTGTGGCTTCTTCGCGGTTTTGGCAATCGCAGCAAATTATATTGAATTTGGAATATTTTCTATTACACTCACGTCAATTGTTTATGTATTCGAATGTTAGCGTGCGTGTGTTTGAGTCGTTTGTGTGTATATTTTGAGGTGAGCATGCTCCCGTGCATAGATCAGATGCGTCATACTCTTTGTTGCCACCTGGTTTAAAAATCGAATGATTGATGTTAGACGTCTATTGATGGATTTTTAAAAGTGTTTCCTTTCATCTTTTTGTTTTGCTGAGGAGGTCGTAACTATGTAATCGGCGCTGAGGTCGATGTTTGTGCGAGGGTAAGCTCACTTGTTCCGACCCGTTTTTGATAGGTGAACGTTTTTAAAAATTATTTGAGAGTACTTACCATCTCCTTGGTACGAAAACTTTTTTATTATACGAATATTTATGACAAATATTTTAGATACCTCAGATAGAAATAATAATTTACGTAGTCTCTCTGGTCTTATTTTAAATTTATCTTTTTCTGTTAATGCTTTGTGTGTAATTGTATATTTGTATGACCACACAATACAGAGCTTGTTTCTTTATGCGAAAGCCATATAAATAAAAATTAAATAGTATTATTTTCTAAAGTTTTATTAGGCAAAGACGTTTTAAAGCACAAAGCTCACAAATAGTCTGCGCACTAAGGCAAGGCAAGATTGTGAAAAACAGAATCTTCTAAAGTTGTGAAATTAAGAGTTTGATCACTTTTCATTGAAGCTCAAGTTAAAATTAAACTATTACAAAGATTGTTGTGTTTCGCGGTTGAATGAACGCTGAAAAATCGTTTGATGGCCGGCCCCGGCTGTATACTTTTATAATCAAGGTCAAGTAATATGCAAGACTAGCTGACCCGGCGAACTTCGTATCGCCTAACAGTCGATCAACATTACTTTATTTTTCTAAAATAAACATAGCCTAAGTTACTCCTTATTACATCAGCTACCTGCCAATAAAAGTCACGTCAAAATCGGTCCAGCCATTTCAGAGATTAGCCGGAACAAACAGACAGATAGACAAAAATTGTAAAAAAAGTTATTTTGGTGTATGTAACGTATATATATTCATATACATGTAGTGAAAAACGGTTATTTCAATATTACAAACAGACACTCCAATTTTATTATATGTATAGATAATGAAAGTCTTGGTAACATAAGTATGTATTTCGGGTTAGGACATGACACACCAGTAGCAAGCATTTGTTTAAGACCATAGATCACACTTTGTAGGTCACATTACACCTAGAGTGACTAATGTGTAGGGAGATAGGACACTAGCAAAACCTATACCTTATATATATAGTCCACATATCTTTATTCATGATAATCGTTTCATATATTAAAATAAAATAGTTGCATAAGTCTTAAAAATTACAACAGGAGTATTTCAAGGAAAAAAAGGAGAAAGAAGCGATTGTTACTCTTGTCACTGTGATCGTCCATGGGATAGGGTAATTGCTTACGATCAGGCCGTATGATTTTTTGTTGCCTTTTAAAGAAACTAGGTTTCCACGGCGCGGTTTCACCCTCGTCTTTGCTTACTGCTCTGCTCCCGTCGCCAGTAGCGTGATGTTACATAGCCTTTAACCTTCCTCGAGAACTGGGCTATCATACGCAAAAAGAATTTTCAAATCCGACTGGTAGTTCTAGAGATTAGCGCGTTTGAACAAACAAACAAATTCTTACGTATTTGTTGAAGTAGTATTTTTTGTAACTAATTATTGGCCAAATATTTAAACGCCCGTTAACTTTGTGTTCACATTGAAGTGGCTTAAAATTAATTGATTATGATACGTCCTTCTGAACTAATTAATAAGTCTTGTGTCTTGGGGAACATTACATACCTTTGTCGTCCATGAGCGACAGTTACCATCAGGGGGCTATTTGTTCGTTGTATCGGCAATAAAATAAAAATAAATAACGGACAAAAAGTAGCCTGCACCCAGCGGTTTCTGCAAGATAATCTGCAATTCAGTAAATTTGCCAAATTATGTACCTACTTCTATCTATTTATTTAAGACGCGATGCCTCGATAATTCCTTGTTTACAAATCTCAAGACTAACCCCCAGTTTCTGAAAGGCTGATCAACGAAAAATTAACTAATTGCCTATTAAATCTCATGTGAAGTACCAATTGGGTTTTTTTTTATTTTTTTATTATTGCCTACCAAAGTGACTCCACTCCGCCTGATGGTAAGCAGTCAGTGGAATCCAGAAGTGGCGGCCACTGTACCAAAAGCCATCGTCTTTAACTGCTGGTATGGTGGCCTCCACTATGGCGGCTGGGAATGGGGATAGGGGAAGGGAATGAGGGAGGTGAGGAAAGAGGAAAGGGGGAAATTGGGCCTCCGGCGCTCTCACTCACAGAACGAAACGCACTAGTACGGATACTACTACGAGTCGATCTTCAATGAGAGGGTAGTACTTCCCCGGACGATCCGGCCCATTCATGCTGAAATCAGCGTGGATCTACTACTGTTAAAAGCATGAATAATTAGTTTAATATAATCTAGTTAGTAACTAATTAGGTCAAATTAAACTAATTATCCATACTTTTACCATGATTTTACGTACTTCACATGGGATTTAACAGGTGATTAGTTAATATTTCGTTGATCAGCCTTTCAGAAACTGGGGGTTGTTCATTATACCCTACTAACTGAAAGCTGGCTTAATCTAGATAGATTTATTTGTCACCTGTTGAATCACTCAAAATACTTCACTTTCGTTAAGATATGCTAATTTATTGCTTATTTGTATTACTGTGAAGGTATATATATGTCTGCAATGAAAAGTATTTCCATTCCCGAGATGAACAAACTTTTAATTAGTACTTATTAGTATTTAGTTTTAGTATTTTAATATATAAAGCGGAATTGTTTGTCTGAACGCGCTAATCTGTGAAACTAACAGTGTAACATCACGCTACTGGCGACGAGAGCAGAGCAGTAGGCAACGACGCGGGTGAAACCGCGCCCAGCTAGTTAGTAAGTATATATTCGTAAAAATATTAGTACGGAAGCTATGGTGCGCGAATGTTAAATGCTAAATACCCGACGACACGTTGTCATTAACCACATTATAACAAACAAAATGTTCCTTTATAGTTAGTTAAAGAGACATTGGCGCCACGAAGAATGTTTCCCCATAAAATATGAGAATAGCACTGTTACAGCACTGTAACGACCAGTTTATATGTCAGGGTTTATACTTAGTCGACAGGTAAATGTATAGTTCTTAGGTAAGTAACCTGATTTTTAGTTACCTACTCTTTGTTTGTATCCTGATAATACTATATTTGGTTTTATTGTTTTAGAGTTAAGACAGTAATTGTAGCAGTACCCGAAACGCCCGAGTGTCACAGCTCGGTGTTCGTAAGTCTTCTTCATTGGCAATCCTGGCTTACTGGTCACTGTAATGGGCATGTAGGTATCTCGGACGTTTAATGTCAACTGTAAAGTCAATATGATTCAAACTATTGTTGACTATTTCTAATACATTAAATGTTTTGTCGCTGTCGATGATCTCCACCTTAACAATGTTTATGCTTCTAACTCACAAAATATTTGCAATAGGTCGTAATGGTTATGTTTGTTCTCGTGGTAAATTGAATTGTTTATTTCAAAAGTGAGTAATTTAAGCAGTTATAGTGCACATTGAAATATTTATATTCACCAGCGTATATGCATCACTATTAGAGCCGCCCTCATTGCTTACTATCGATCAAATTGGAGATATTTAAGGTTACATATCTATACTATTAAGTAGAAGAGTTTGTTTGTTTGTACGCGCTAATCTTTGGAACTACCAGTTGGATTTGAATAATTCTTTTTGCGTATGATAGCCCAATTCTTGACGAACGATAAAGGCTATGTAACATAACGCTAGTGGCGACAGGAACAGAGCAGTAGCCAAAGATGTAATTTAACGAGGGTTAAACCGCGTTGTAAGCTAGTTAGGCATAAAAATAACTAAGAAGAGAAAGTATATACTTACTACTTCTTCTATTTCTCTTTGTCTCGTTCATGACAAACAAGGATTAGGTTATCTTATGTGTAATTTCGAAAGTTTCACATCCGTAATTATTATCTCGGGCCCGAAACACAATCGCTTCATTTTCAACATTACACACATATCTAACTATCATTCAGTAATTTCGTTTTTGATCTTTACAAGATGCTCGAGTAAGCACTTATGTTTTGATGCCCATCTGTTCAATAAAGCACTATGGAAGCGCCTACGCACCTCTTTTATAATTGCCCTAATAGTGCGTAGGTACGTAATTGTGTAACTCTAGAAATAGACAATGAGTTTCAAGTTTTAATCGCATTAATTAAATTATATCGTGCTCCTAAATATAATGTGAATTTGAATTTATAAGATTTTTTTTTCTAGATCTAGGTCCAGACAAGTGGCATAGATTTCTATTCTATTCATAAAATAGATTAAAAATGTATCCAATTGACATAAGCCAACGCCATTATTGTCGTTTGCTTATGTCAATCCCATACATTTTTTGTATGCCTTTTGTCTAGGGCCTCTGAAAATTAAATGGTAAAGCAAACAATATAATATAAGTAAAGCATACAAATAATAACTTTTAGGTAGCCATTTTTGTTATAGCTGTATTTAATTTAGATAATACAAACTGATTGGGTAAATAAATGATGAATTATTACACAAATTAGAGACAGTTGTAACTTGAAAGCTAGAAATCATGCATTGATCTTTTTCTCATAAAATAGCTCAAAGAATATCCCTGACGCCGAAGAATGTTGTGCTCGATAAATGGCAACAGACGCCCTCTGAGGGTACATTCCCTTTATATCGAGTCCCTGTACGTCGAGTCTCAGAATCTATTATTCTAGAACAATAGACTCTATTATATACCATACTTGACACAAGGGCTTAAAGGGACTCGATATAAAGTAAACATTTTCATCTGTTACGTGGGATCCAAAATACATGACAAAACGATCTCTTTGGGGAAAAGACGTGATGCATATACTATTCTGAGAACTAATATGTGAATATTTAAGTATTTGGGAATCATCCGTGGGATAACGGTAGATTATCAGGTTTGCGGTCAGCGGCCATTAAAGCGATTTCATGTATAATCCTTTATTATGCCGTGTCGACACCGTCACGGTAAGCCGTATGCGGTAGGTATACTCAAGGACCCCATTCTTATGATGGCAATAAATGTTTATTTTTACAAAATGTCTCATTTGATGGTAAATAAGCCGTAGGATCATCCCATCTACATATTTTACATGGAGGTATGTGGTTTCTGCAATGTATTTGCGATTAAAAGGAAACATACGATGTTTTATATTTTAAACGACTACAAAGACAGAATATTGAACTGTCAATATTTTTTACATTTTAGATTTTTTATTTTCCCGTATTCTTCTTATCTCCTTCTCCAGTAACGGTTTTTCATTTTCATAGTTTACGGTTACCACTTACCATCAGGTAAGCTTGTTTGCAACCAAAGCTATTTATAAATAACAACAAATACAGCGGCCAATAGTTCAGGTTACGAGTATAGTATCACGAGATAACACAATGCGCACGGCGCGGCGCGCTCTCAATCTTCAATAGCTCGTACCATAAATAGAGATGAACGAAAAACAGATTAGACATGAACAGATTGTGTTTATTGTGTCTTATGCCTGGATCAAGAGTTTCCACGTGTAGCTATGTACAATGTATTATTATTATGTTTTTGATTTCAATATAAATTAGCTGTGTTCAATGGTTTTCCACCAATAGACGTCATGATGATTGACGTTCTCACGTTGATCAAAATATACTGATAGCTAAATCTCAATTTAGGAAATAGACTGTACTGTGTATGGACTTCCACGCAGAGCTCGCGGTTTCGATTTCCGCTCAGTGCAAATATTTGTGTGCATGAACATGTCTATTTGCATTGGTCTGGGTGTTTCTATGTAAGTATTTAAGTAGGTATGTATATCCGTATTCTATGTATAATATGTATGTATTTACAAAAAAAAAACAGTATTTAAGTAGGTATGTAAATGCCCATTCTAGAACCCATAACATACCTTGGGTCTAAATGTATTGTTGTTGATATATTATACATTACCTGTGTTTAAAGTAAAATAATGTGATTAACTTGAATCAAAACTAAAAAAAACTGCATTAAAAATAGTGTTAATTTATCAATGAACATGTTTACATTTGTGTAGATGGGTATGGGTGACCTTGTTGCGCGTGCGCATTTATCATTACGGTCACAGTTGTATGCATTTATCTTCTTTGTGCATACATTTTTTATTTTTTATTTTTTTATTTATTATATAATAAAGAGTACATAATAAACGTATGAGATAGCACAGTCCCAAAAACTGTGTAAACAGTTTAACTGTAGGATCTAATACATACTTATGTAATTATACTAAAATCTATATCTATATTGTAAAAAATAAAGGTTTTTATGGTAACGTGCATAAAAGGTATTTCTTTAATTTGACTTAAACTTAGTTTTATCTTTTAACATTTTTGTCTGTGATGACCGCTAGTAAACTGTTGTATATACATATAAGGTATAGGTTTTGCTAGTGTCCTATCTCCCTACACATTAGTCACTCTAGGTGTAATGTGACCTACAAAGTGTGATCTATGGTCTTAAACAAATGCTTGCTACTGGTGTGTCATGTCATAACCCGAAATAAATACCTATGTTATTAAGACTTACCTTATCTATACATATAATAAAATTGGAGTGTCTGTTTGTAATATTGAAATAACCGTTTTTTACTACATGTATATGAATATATATACGGTACATCCATCCATCCATCCATAATTTAAGAGTTAGACTCTTGTCGGTGGAACTGATGCAATTCCTGCCACTTCTCCCTGTCCAGAGCCATCTCTTTAACCTCCTTATACGACATGGCACCAGCACTTTTCTTTATTTGACTCATATAGTTTATCCGTGGTCTTCCCCTACCTCGCTTTCCTTCTATTTTCCCTTCTATGATGTTTCTTATAAAGCTGTCATGTCGTATAATGTGGCCAATCATCTTTCCTCTTCTACTTTCTATTGTCCTTAGCAAGGTCCGCTTTTCTTTCACTCTTCTCAACACATCTTCGTTTGTGATCCTCTCTGTCCAACTTATTTTCTCCATCCTCCTCCAGCACCACATCTCAAATGCCTCCAACATATCCCTTTCTCTTTGTGTCATTGTCCACGTTTCACACCCATACAGTGCTATGCTCCAAACATAAGTTTTTATAAATTTCTTTTTCACTTGTTTTGATATTTTAGATGTAAATATATTTCTGTTTTTATGAAATGTTTGTTTTGCTATTGTTATTCTGGTTTTTATGTCTTGTATACATCTAGCATCTTGTACAATAAGGCTTCCGAGATATTTGAATTGGATTACATTTTCTAGTGGGTTATTTTCTATTTCTATTGTTCTGTGTGAGTTCAAACTAGCTTTGGATATGTTTAGTATTTTAGTCTTTTTAATGTTAATTTTAAGAGAAAATTCTTTAAATATGTACGGTATGTATACGGTACATACACCAAAATATTTTTTTTACAATTTTTGTCTGTCTGTCTATCTGTCTGTCTGTTTGTTCCGGCTAATTTCTGAAATGGCTGGACCGATTTTGACGGGACTTTTATTTCAGGTAGCTGATGTAATAAGGAGTAACTTAGGCTACGTTTATTTTAGAAAAATAAAGTAATGTTGATAGACTGTTAGGCGGAACGAAGTTCGCCGGGTCAGCTAGTTATTACATAAATATATTACACTAGGTACAACAAATTTACCAGAGGTCAACGCTCTAGTATTATAATTATTGTTAACATTAATTAAGTAGGAATTGTTTTTGATTGCTGATTATTGACATAATATCAGTGATTTAGTTTAATGAATAATATTTTATGCTGCTTAGTAATGCGGAAAATAATAATAATAATAATAATAATAATATTCTACCACATTCACACAGCGCCATCTAGCCCCAAATTAAGCAATTATATTTGCTTGTGTAAATACATACATATTATAGATAAATTACACCCAGACACAGAACAAACAATCATGATCATCACACAAAGGTTTGTCCTGGGTGGGAATCGAACCCACGACCTCCGGCTTAGCAGTCAGGGTCACTAACCACTAGACCAACAGGCCAGTCAAAATGTATGTGTAATTTAATTATGCACTATTAATAGTCTTGAAACAATTTTATTGTATGGTAATAGAGAAGCCAGATACCGATTAGTTGGTGATTGGTGGAAGTCTAGCCATTTCCTTGTCATGGAGGATATCTTTTAGCCGCAGTGTCGTGTTCCGTAGCTTCTGCGGACAAGTGCCTCACAAACGCACTATTTATTATAAATACCCAGAATCTATAAAGTCCAACAGTTTGATTAATCTAAATGTGAAACACCTCCATTTTCTTGTAATAAAAAGCTACTTAAATAATCCATCATGTGTCTGCCTACACACTTACTAGCACAACTTAATTTAAAACTACTCCAATTTAGCTCCAAGTTTTCCAAGCCTTAAGAATTAAGATTGCTGACTTCGCTACGGTAGTTAGACATTTAGTTAATGAATGAAAACTAAAGATTCAAGGCGGGGTATATAAAGATAATATAATAAACTAAGCTTTCTGCGGCGCGGTTTCATCCGCGTCTTTAGTTACTGCTCTGTTCCTGTCGCCAGTAGCGTAATGTTACATAGCCTAAAAACCTCAAGAATTGGGCTATCATACGCAAAAAGAATAATTCAAATCCCTGATGCCTCGGGATAAAAGTAGTCTGTGGCCGGCTTTGGCACCGAATTTATCTACATACCAATTTTTATGGAAATCGGTTTAGCCGTTTAGGCGCTACGTAGTAACAAACACACACATAGACACACACAAACTTTCGCATTTATAATATAAGTGAATAATTGGATATTTGATTTGATCAGTAGGAGAACTGTTGCGCCTCTTTTGGTGATGGAGAGAGCTGAAGGCCTAATTTATCATCTCGGTTTTCTTCCTTTTCATGGTCTGCGATTTGTTAATTGGCTGTATTGATTCATTATAATAATAATAATACCAGTCTGTTTTTACTGTTCCACGGCAGGGTAAAGGTCTTTTCTCATATAGTGATGGCATGAGCACTAATCACGGTTACGGTTAATTACGGTAGTAGATCCACGCTGATTTCAGCATGAATGGGCCGGATCGCCCCGGGAAGTAGTACCCTCTCATAGAAGATCGACTTAAGAGTAGTAGTATCCGTACTACTGCGTTTCGTTCAGTGAGTGAGTGCGCCGGAGACCCAATCTCCCCCTTTTCCTTTTTCCTCACCTCCCTCATTCCCTTCTCCATTCCCAGCCGCCATAGTGGAGGCCACCATACCAGCAGTTTAAGACAATGGCTTTTGGTATAGTGGCCGCCACTTCTGGATTCCACTGACTGCTTACCATCAGGCGGGGTGGAGTCACTTTGGTAGACTATATATAAAAAAAAAAAAACACCAACGCTTGCTTAATTCGGATGGCAATTTTAGAATTTTAAGTCTAGGTTTCCTAATGATGTTTTCCTTCACCGACAGTCAGAAATGTCTAAGATAAACTTAGAAAGTACATATGATTTGTAAATCACATTGGTACTTGCCCGAATTTGAACCCACTACCTACCTCGTGTTTACGGAGCGCGTGCCTTCACCACCGGGCCATTACAATTTATAGGTAGGTTAATAAGCTGATATATATTTTCTTGTAATTTGATGTTCACAAGTATTTTCTTAGCAATCTTTCTGCAATGCCATATCTACAAGTTACAATGATCATAGACGTATAAATATTGCTACAATTTCTGTAATACGTAGGTATACAAAATCTTCGAAGGAAGTTGCAATATATTCCAATGTTATGACAGAGCAAACCAGAGCTCCTAAAACAACCAAGTGGAGAGCAACGTCTTAATTATTACACCTTTGTATAGAGCTTAATATATCATAGTAATGTATCCTGAAGCTTGTATTTAAAGCTGATTACTTGCTGCAAACATGAGAGCTTTCATGAATAGTTCTAGAAAATTCGAATATTCTAGAGCTAGCATAGCAGCTTAATTAAGCTAATGTAGTTTGTGTTAAAATTTAGCACTTAAAACAAAAAATATTGTTTGTTTTTGTTATCTATGTCTGTTTTTCTTCAAGTTTGAATAGTTTGAATCAATTGGCGAAGAATCTACGCTCTTATGGAATATCGGCGTGAAGCGTTTGCTATTTGAGTGTATGTTTAAACGCAAAGACTTTAAAGAAAAAATCTGCTGTGTCCTGATTCGCCTATTTCAATATTTAGAGTAAAAACAAACAGATAGTTTAACTGAAATTATGACTCATAATTTTGTGCATCTATTAAAATTGTACGATACTTAATTTGATTAAGATTTTTTTTTGAAATAATAATATAATAATAATATTACAACAACTACACACAACGTTATCTAGACCCAAAGTAAGCATATTATATGCTTGTATTATGGGTTCTAGAATACGGATATACATACTTAAATACTTTTTTTTTGAAAATACATACATATTATACATAGAAACACCCAGACCAATGCAAATAGACATGTTCATGCACACAAATATTTGCACTGAGCGGGAATCGAACCCGCGACCTTTGCGTGGCAGTCCATACACAGTACCACCGAACCACAGAGGCAGTCAAAATAGAACATTATTGGTTCTATCACTGCAAACTATCATCGACTTCGCCTGATGATTTCCATATATTTGAACAAAGCAAAGAAAACTATAAATAATAGAGTTCGAAGTCTCAAAATTTTAAAGATGGAATTCTAATTCAGTTATACTCTTGCGCAACTAGCACGCTGAGATTGTGTTCGGTTGATTGATGAAATGGTTTGAACTAAAGCAGCCATTATTTGAATTGCCCTCATATATCAGTGATTGCCAGTAGAATAAAATAAGACGGCAATGGACAAGATTGTTTATCATAATTATTTCGTCTGTATTCTGTACCGCAAGTGAATTAAGTATTCATTTTAGAAACAAATTGGATATTTGGCTGTCACGTTTGTGTGTTTGGTTCCAGAGAAACGTTTGTATGATAAATACGAATATTTGTGTATATATCTGGCTGTGCTATGTATCTATCCCATGATTTTATGCAATGACCTGTTTAGCGCTGAATCGCAATTTCGTTAGATAAAGAAATATTAACTAGTGATTCTGCGCTAAACGATCCATTGCATGAAATCGAAAATAAAAAAATTTTAGAATCAAAAGTAAAAAATGGCCGAAAGTAGAAAATCGATTAACATGAGATGTTTCGATTATTTATTTAAAACAAGACATTAGGCAACCCCATATCTCGCACAAATGCACACGCGGCACCTATTTTTTCTGTTCAAATATTTAAAATTTATTTATAGTTGTGTGTACAATGTGCTTTAGAAATGTACGCCTAGATTAAAGGGATGTCTAAATGAATGAAAGCAGAGTTATAATTACTTGTATAAAAGAATGTAAAGTAACGAACTAAACAAGGCTTTTGTATCTCCGAGACTGCTGCGTCGACTTTTTTTATTTTTTATTAGCCTACCAAAGTGACTCCACTCTGCCTGATGGTAAGCAGTAAGTGGAATCCAGAAGTGGTGGACACCATTCCAAAAGCCAAACTACTGGTATGGTGGCCTCCACTATGGCGGCTTAGTGGGATGCTTTTTCACGCCCCGCTTAAAAGACCCAGGATCAAAATTAGATGGGAACACATTCGCTGGCAAAGAGTTCTAGGCTTTAATTGAGCGACAAAAGTATGAAGTGCTGAACCGTTTGGTTCGAGACCCTTTAGATTCCACTGTGAAAGGGTGGCACTTTAGTCCCGCACGTGTCGTTCTGGATAAAAAGGGAGAGGGTGGGATTAATTCAAAGAGCTCTTCAGAACACTCTCCATGGTAAAGGCGATAGAAGGCGGCCATTGAGGCGATGTCTCTTCGCAGCTGTAAAGGCTCAAGGATCTTAGTAGACTCCGGGCTTCCGATGATACGGACTGCTCGCCGCTGCAACTTAGTGCATCCAGTAAGTACTGTGCGGAGCCATCCCAAAGATGAGAGCAGTACTCCACGCAGGTACGAACCTGTGTCTTTTAAAGAAGACAGAGCTGCTCGGGCGTAAAGTACCGCCTCACCCTGTTCAGGACACCGAGTGCACAGGAGGCGGTTTTAATGACGCACTCGATGTAGTTCTTAGAGTTGAGATCTCGGCTGATGTCCATACCCAGGATACTGAGGCTATCCTGTAGTGGTAACGCTGTGTTCTGAAGAGAGGGAAGGGGAAGGAACGGAGATTTTTTTTGCAGAGAACGCGCACATCTGTGTTTTCTTGGCATTGAACTCGACCAAATTCTCACAACCCCATTTAGAAATGCGGTATAATATTTGGTCGAGCTCAGCGACAAGTTCTAGGCGTTTTGCCTCGATGATGATGAACTTAGAGCAATCTAGCTGTGAAAGTACACATATGTCGAACGTACAGAATACTATTGCCATAGCAAGTGTAGCATGACTACGAGGATTAAAGAAGAAAAGAAAGAAGATCTGTGAAGTAATTGAGCCTCCTACACTCTGTATTATTGAATATTATATTGAAGTGGAAAAGTTTGTTTATTTGTTTGTTTGAACGGCCTAATCTCTGGAACTACTAGTCGGATTTGAATAATTCTTTTTGCGTATGATAGCTCAGTTCTTGAGGAAGGTTAGGCTATGTAACATCACGCCACTGGTGACGAAAGCAGAGCAGTAAGCTAAAACGCGGGTGAAACCGCGCCGCGAAAAGCTAGTATGTAACTATAATACATGCATACTAGCAGAAAAGAGTCAAAAATTCGAAGATTTGCAATGATGTCGTAAAAATATATAAGTACACGTGCGAAGATGGGTCACCAATAAAAAGCTGATGTGTTTAACAGTTAGTAGACTGTATAGAATCAACAAGACACTGATGTCAAAACAGTTATAAGCCTTTTTTCCTCTAGGCCGTGTTGGATAAAGATTTTTTTAAATAAAGCGGTGATTTTACGCGTTTATTAAATTACTTTTCTTATTTGCTCGTTTTTATCCAAAAGTGCTTTTTTGCCTTCCATCGTAATATCCTTAGCCGAGGCTGTGTTTCTTGCTTATACGCGAAACATTTTTTCGTTGGTCTATTTTCTGAGTCTTTGTTTTGAATTTGGAGTTTAAATAGGATGTTGCAATTCTTCAGATATTAAATAATTGTTTCTTTTTATGTAACACAGTGATATGCAAACAAAATTTCTTTCTTTTATTTAAACAGAATATCTTTCTGAACTCGGTGCATAGGGTCATCGTATTTTCCTGACAGTGGTAGGACATTTCCAACAATATTAGATAATAATAATAATAATAATAATAATATAATTTATTTCTCTTCCACAAAGGTGTCTTAATGCTAAAATACATGTAAAAATGGTTAGGTTACTAATCCTTTGTGGGAGACTGGTATCCGTACTAGGAAAACCTGTCACACGGATTACCAGGCCCCCTCCATACAGACTGAGTTGACTTAACTTATTTTAAACAATTGTAAGACCCTTATTATTATAAGAGAACATTAAACTAAATTAAATGAAAAGGGAAACAAAAAAAAAAACCCGTAAGGAAAAAAAAACAAGTAAACAAAAACAGAATACAGTAAGAACACAATTTCAACTCGACATTCGACACACTTATTTTTAAACATTTAATAGGTTTTCAGATCCAAGTAATACGTGAATAAATTTTTGGCACAAGTTCTTTCTGTTTCAAGTAGCCTGATAAGATACTTCCGCCCTTCACAATACTTAAAAGTGGGCAAGTTACATTGAAACTTGCTTTCGAACTGAACTTCGTAATAAGAGGCATGCATTTGTAACCATTAGCTCATTCCTATACTTGACAATTCTTTCTGTGTGTCTGTTTGTCGTTTCCTCATTACTGAGAATCGCGACATTATTCCACAAGTTTCTTCACTGCTAAGCTTTAATCCGTTTGTCTCTCTATCTCTGGCTTCGTGAATGCACTTGACAACCAGTTAAATATAAAATAAATCAACATTTCACAACTACCCGCATTTTGTTTGTCATTATATTTACACAGTTTAATACTCAATAAACGTCAATAGTGACGTTTATAATACTAAATAAACTGGCAACACTAAATGTTAATTATGCCGCGTTGAATTTCATCGAATGAGTAAATGTTTTTATAAACTATCAAGTTTGCACGCCACTTTGAATTTTATTCTAATGTAGTAAGGTTCATTATTGATTAATGTTGTTTTGTAAATTATATGGATTATAACTTTTGTTATGTAAATACTTCTTGTTAGTCATTTGTTTTAAATATAAATATCAATCGTCATCTCAGTCTGAAAACTTCCACTGCAGAACACATGCTTCTCCTGCAGGGCCGTATTTGTCATTGACCGTAAAGTCACATTTAGTTGGTACTTACGCAAGTAATGCGTATGTCCGTTACCTGGTACATTTCCTATAATCGCCTCTTATGGTAGGTACATGTCAATACAGGCTGGACCGGAGACATCATGAAATATAAGTATGTCTAGAGCTCTCAAAACAATTAAAAAGAAGCTCAGAAAGAATAAAAATACGATTCGGCAATTTTAAATTTTATGTCCATTGTCACACGGTATGCATTTCCAAGAGGTCTGTAAATATCGACATAATATGTCTCTTTTTTTCTAAAGCTACGTGTATCACCATCTCCTATTGACCGCTCTGCTTGTGTACTATAACAAGCACACTCCTGTGCTTTCCAGCTGTTTGTATTGTTCATTCATCTCGTAAAGGCAACATGAATGGGCCTCAATGTGCGCTGTGGGAATTGCCTCAATGTCCGCTGGTAACGACAGACAAGTTGGATACATTCAAATGGAGACTAGTATTGTTCTTTAGTGCATGCTGTTGTTCAGCTAGGTTATATAATCGATATACATATACTGTAATCACTCATTTTAATCTTATGAGTATCCAACTTGAAACAAAGAAGTTACGAATTTTGATAACCATGCTTGCTCAAGGCGGTTTCGCATTTAAGTCATTTATATACGCCAAGTTCCTCATCGTGTTTTAATACAAACTTGACAGTACTTATATCGTTGAAAACTCACATTGGTAATTGCTCACAATTTCGTGTTTAGGAAGCGGGCGAGGCAAAACTTGGGAGAAGCCTGTTTATTGCCTATGTTCAGCAGTGGACGCATGTCGGCTGATAATTATGAATTGTGTTACAAAGAACGCAGTATTAAAAGAACTGGTAGAGGCGTCATCGAGCTTTTGTCTTTATTCGCCACAGAAAAATTCTCGATAAAAAGAAATAAATGTATCCTAGACAACACGTCAATTCTGGCTTCAACACGTTTCTTCCGGATATTTTCTGTAGTTGAAAACTAGATGAAACATCAAAACATCTATTTTAGTTCCGAGCCTTACAATAGAATTATTCTCAGTGCTAGAGATTTTCCAACTTAGTCTGCTTTTAGCCGTCTAGACGAGCTGAAGCTGAAAGGTATCTATTTCAGACAACACTAGAATATCTTTCTGCCACGATATCGGGTTCAGGTATTTTGGTATGCCAATTTAAAATATTGAAGTGTCTTAAGTGTCGGACAAGCGAAGTCGGGTTTAGTAAGTGACAGTGACATTGTAGACATAAATATCTTATGGTAGTGCCTTCCTAACTGGCCAAGGGATTTTTTTTTTGGGGTCGCTTGCGGTATTTTTTGATACGTCAATGTGTTGACGTTCCTAAAATGCCAGACATTGTCTATGTGAAGGAGGGTTTGAAAATTGTGTGACAGTGACAAAGTTAGTGAAATCAGTAGAGTTGTGGTGTTAAGATGTACGGTATAATGCAAAGTCTCTGAGTGGTCGTAGTTCTTAACTTTAACTGGTTCATGCTTGATTTGTACCTAACCATCGTAAGTTTTATGGTTGTGCTTGTTTTTAACAGATCAAAGAAGTTCTTGGATCTTTAGTTAAAGGTGTGCTTATGATGTTTTCCTTTCCCGTATGAGTAATATTCAATGTAAACTTGGAAAGCATTTGTATCTACCTACTCATAGAATATTGAGGCATTTTGTAGTCAGAGCGAAGCCCAATTACGCCTCCGATCCCCATCTTTTTTTATTTTTCCCCTCACGATCGACAACAGCTTGTTTGTTTATATAACTTTGAAAAGGTCAAGTTTATAAACAAACTTAAACTGTTTGTGTTTTAATTACAATATTGCGCGCCTTTTCTTCAAAGGTATCACAAAATAATAATCTTGTAGCTTGATTTTTGTATATTGTTCAACCTATAGTGTCCTATTGTGCCACTGCTGGGTCTCTCCTATGCTCTTAGACACCCTATTTGTCCAACCCTTGTTGTATTTGTCAAGATAGACACGCCTGGGTTTTTAATTTTCCGTTATGATATGCAGTTATCGATCGCAGTTTATAAAAATTATATATATTTTTTTTTCCGATTGTAAACTATCTAGCTAACAAAACAATAATTAATTAAAACAATTAAACCAATCACAAGTACACTCGCCTTATCGTTCCCTTATCGGTCTGCGTTCTGAAATTAATTAAATGTAGTCGTACAAAGCGTTTGTTTCGCCAACTCTCCACAATTTGCCATATTTCTGTTTGGGTAAGGTTTTGGTATGAGCGTTTAGCGAAAGGATCGAGCCCATCTCATTCATACTTTAGTAAAATATATTTTAACAATAGGCTTAGATAGGATATCTTGGATATTCACAACTGATAAGTTGATATATCTATAGGTTACATTTACCATCAGTTAGTACCGAACCTAAATTATAAAGATAACTCCTCATTTTTTGAAGTCCACAGTTTTCAATGTCTGATTGAGTACCATAGCTTAATAAACAAATTACTTTTTTTAAACCTATATAGTTTTTTATTTTAGAAAGTGAAAATGCTGGGTTTCTAACAGATAACCCAGTAAATGCCAGAAAAGCTCGTTAGAACGTTTTATGCTTGCTACTTGTCTATAAAAGTCGATCCTCGGACTAGTTTTTAAATTCTATTTCAAACTAATATAATTAGACGACTGGAAAAATGTTGAAACGAACAGAAGAGTGTCAAGATAAAACTGGAATTTAATTTTTTATACACATACACACCGACGCGCGACGATTGAATTTTAAATCAAATAGGAATTGAACCCGCAAAAAGCCATTTACTGTCTTTTGTTGTCAGTCTAAAATCCCAGTTTAATATTTTTGGCGTTGGATCCCAAATTTTGAAAATACAAGAGGTTAACGTTTTATTGTCGTTGAACCCAAAAAACTTTTGGCTCCCAATTTCTGTTGACTCCCAAAAGCCACGCTTGTCATTTCTTACAAAGATTGCAAACCAGACCTTTAGTATATCCAATATTCAGCAGAGTATTTACATGTATAAATAAATTTGCTTATAAATTGAGAAAATTCTTCGAAGGTTAGGCTGGTTACGTCCAATGAGGTATTACACAGTCTGAAGTAATCCTGTATCCTACCGGCTGCGCCATGTAAAGATACAGGGTGAGGGAGACGAAATGATAACACCGGGCAACGTGCAAAGACTAAACTTTATTACCACCCACATGCAATATATATATGCGATACATAGAATATTTCCAATCTACCTACACCGTTAAACATGGATTACTTCAGACTGTGTAATACCTCATTATGCAGGATTGGATATTTTGATCTTGCAAACAGGCGAAATAGGTTGTACTTAATTATAAGTTGACTTGAAAAGTCAACTTATAATAAACTTTTGGATTTTCCACAGCCTTCCGACCCACATTCCACTTGCACCACACTTGTAACAGATGTTTATTTAAGAAAAATTTAACCAGCGTATGTTTCTTTCCAGTTTTTATATCGGGTCTTTTATAGAAAAAATCATAAAGCCGTCATAAGTCACTAACAATTTGACACGATGACTTTTGGGGTATTTACCACTTCTAGAACCCACTGACTGCTGACCATCAGGCAGAGTGGAGTCTTTTTTGTAGGCTTATATAAATAGAGTATCACCAAATTTCAGAACTCTTTCACGATATTTTGTTCTGTAGACATCGCTTTGTTTTCCACAATGTCTACCAAACAATCTAATGTAATACAATACGAATAATAATTTACAATTAATTACTATGGGCTTATTAATTCGTTGATTTTACGATATTTTCAGTAGACAAAATGTTGTAAATCACTACGATATCTTTTTGTTCATTATTTACTGTTACTGTGTAGCTTGTATCATCCCACTGCTGGGTAAGGGCCGTCCTCGTGACTTCCAATGATGGCATAGTTTATTTCTTACATATCTGTCCCTCAAGTCCTCAAACATTCTATCAAACTCGTCCAATACGGATTCCTGAACTAATTGTACGGATCTCATCGCTTGGACTCGGGACAGAGTTGAAAACTTCTCAATCGTATTGTTCTTACTTTAGTTTTGTCGAGGAGCTTTGCGCAGTCGACTTTCTTAGATATTACTTGCGCGCCGTTTAATTGCACCTATATTATAGTTTTGAAGTTTATTATTTGCATTCATATCGAACTATTCGTTTGTTTTCGAATTTTATTTCTAGTTGGATTCTTTGTATTGATCGAGCGGTAAAACTGTGTTTAAATGATTTATTCATATTGTTGTGACTAGTTAGTACTTGAAGTCGTATTATTAAAAAACCTCTTTTGTTTTTGCGGTATTAGTAGCTATAGTAAGTCTATTATATAGATATTTCTTTATTTATGAATAAATTCCATTCATAGATATTATTTTTTCTTTCAGCACTCTGATTATAGACCGTTTAGTCTATCGGAAATTGCCCGTTCTAAAAATGATTTTTTTTAGAAGACACAGTTGCTTGTGTTCTTAGCTATTTGTAACTGTTAAATGGTTTATGTGCTCTTTTGTCACGCTAAGTCAAGTCTTTAAATAATGTTTAAAGAGAACAGTAACTTCATGGTAGACTGCCTTTTAACTAAGCTTCTGGCGTAGTCCATAAAACAGTTACCGCGAAAAACCGCGAAAATTGTAACCGACAGTGAAAAGCAGGCAGAGTAAAATTAAATATTCATTGCTGCCGTGTGACTAACAAAAGATTGTTTACTTTGGCTGAAGTGGGCACTGCAACCGTTAAATATTAGATATAAAACAAGAAACATCTACTGTAGTAAAATAAATAAAGAACACGTCGCCGTTCTTGGTACCTATAGCATATATCTTTCCTAAAAATAAAATTCAATAAATCTATAGGTTATAAGGATGAGGTTAGAGACGCAAGATAAGCGTTTAGGAGAGCGATTTAAATAGCGTTATGATTAGAAGACACTGTGTGTAAATTAATATATTATTTTTGAAATCTAATTGTATATGTTGTCCGAGTAAGATTGTCACTAAGCCTTTACTACGTGTTGTTTCTTTAATAAGTGTACTTGAGGTTATATGTTATATTACAGTGTATATTTTTTACAATAAACAAATCGCTTCTGCTCGTCTTAATTTGATTGATTTTCTTGCCGCCATGATAGTTTGATCACCATCTTTCGATTAATTAATTGTGCTAGTCAAGTAAGTACCAAAAAACTTTTGGCTCCCAATTTCTGTTGACTCCCAAAAGCCACGCTTGTCATTTCTTACAAAGATTGCAAACCAGACCTTTAGTATATCCAATATTCAGCAGAGTATTTACATGTATAAATAAATTTGCTTATAAATTGAGAAAATTCTTCGAAGGTTAGGCTGGTTACGTCCAATGAGGTATTACACAGTCTGAAGTAATCCTGTATCCTACCGGCTGCGCCATGTAAAGATACAGGGTGAGGGAGACGAAATGATAACACCGGGCAACGTGCAAAGACTAAACTTTATTACCACCCACATGCAATATATATATGCGATACATAGAATATTTCCAATCTACCTACACCGTTAAACATGGATTACTTCAGACTGTGTAATACCTCATTATGCAGGATTGGATATTTTGATCTTGCAAACAGGCGAAATAGGTTGTACTTAATTATAAGTTGACTTGAAAAGTCAACTTATAATAAACTTTTGGATTTTCCACAGCCTTCCGACCCACATTCCACTTGCACCACACTTGTAACAGATGTTTATTTAAGAAAAATTTAACCAGCGTATGTTTCTTTCCAGTTTTTATATCGGGTCTTTTATAGAAAAAATCATAAAGCCGTCATAAGTCACTAACAATTTGACACGATGACTTTTGGGGTATATACCACTTCTAGAACCCACTGACTGCTGACCATCAGGCAGAGTGGAGTCTTTTTTGTAGGCTTATATAAATAGAGTATCACCAAATTTCAGAACTCTTTCACGATATTTTGTTCTGTAGACATCGCTTTGTTTTCCACAATGTCTACCAAACAATCTAATGTAATACAATACGAATAATAATTTACAATTAATTACTATGGGCTTATTAATTCGTTGATTTTACGATATTTTCAGTAGACAAAATGTTGTAAATCACTACGATATCTTTTTGTTCATTATTTACTGTTACTGTGTAGCTTGTATCATCCCACTGCTGGGTAAGGGCCGTCCTCGTGACTTCCAATGATGGCATAGTTTATTTCTTACATATCTGTCCCTCAAGTCCTCAAACATTCTATCAAACTCGTCCAATACGGATTCCTGAACTAATTGTACAGATCTCATCGCTTGGACTCGGGACAGAGTTGAAAACTTCTCAATCGTATTGTTCTTACTTTAGTTTTGTCGAGGAGCTTTGCGCAGTCGACTTTCTTAGATATTACTTGCGCGCCGTTTAATTGCACCTATATTATAGTTTTGAAGTTTATTATTTGCATTCATATCGAACTATTCGTTTGTTTTCGAATTTTATTTCTAGTTGGATTCTTTGTATTGATCGAGCGGTAAAACTGTGTTTAAATGATTTATTCATATTGTTGTGACTAGTTAGTACTTGAAGTCGTATTATTAAAAAACCTCTTTTGTTTTTGCGGTATTAGTAGCTATAGTAAGTCTATTATATAGATATTTCTTTATTTATGAATAAATTCCATTCATAGATATTATTTTTTCTTTCAGCACTCTGATTATAGACCGTTTAGTCTATCGGAAATTGCCCGTTCTAAAAATGATTTTTTTTAGAAGACACAGTTGCTTGTGTTCTTAGCTATTTGTAACTGTTAAATGGTTTATGTGCTCTTTTGTCACGCTAAGTCAAGTCTTTAAATAATGTTTAAAGAGAACAGTAACTTCATGGTAGACTGCCTTTTAACTAAGCTTCTGGCGTAGTCCATAAAACAGTTACCGCGAAAAACCGCGAAAATTGTAACCGACAGTGAAAAGCAGGCAGAGTAAAATTAAATATTCATTGCTGCCGTGTGACTAACAAAAGATTGTTTACTTTGGCTGAAGTGGGCACTGCAACCGTTAAATATTAGATATAAAACAAGAAACATCTACTGTAGTAAAATAAATAAAGAACACGTCGCCGTTCTTGGTACCTATAGCATATATCTTTCCTAAAAATAAAATTCAATAAATCTATAGGTTATAAGGATGAGGTTAGAGACGCAAGATAAGCGTTTAGGAGAGCGATTTAAATAGCGTTATGATTAGAAGACACTGTGTGTAAATTAATATATTATTTTTGAAATCTAATTGTATATGTTGTCCGAGTAAGATTGTCACTAAGCCTTTACTACGTGTTGTTTCTTTAATAAGTGTACTTGAGGTTATATGTTATATTACAGTGTATATTTTTTACAATAAACAAATCGCTTCTGCTCGTCTTAATTTGATTGATTTTCTTGCCGCCATGATAGTTTGATCACCATCTTTCGATTAATTAATTGTGCTAGTCAAGTAAGTACCTACATAAGTGCAAACACCAGTAGGCAGTACGACATCACTGACATCACTGCTGTTTATTTAACACCAATCCGCTTATCGTTCTAATGCAACCACAGCCTTTCCCCGCGAAAACTTTGCAGTACAATAAACTAGCTACCAATAAATGCCTATTTCTCAAGCATAACAGTGTGTTATGGATCCCTTGCGTTATAAAATTGGCTATAGAGCTATTAAAGTAAACCACACGGGCCCCTCGTGTACCAGGTTTCGTTATTTAATAGTGTTACCTAAAAGTATTGCGATTTTAAAGTTTTATATTTTCGTGTTTTACTTACGGTTATTGTTCATTTTCCTTTGAATGTAATGTGCATTTGGGATTGCATTTATTACAATATATTGTAGTTATTGAGTACATTGTATTAAAATAAAAATGTATCAAAAAGGAGAAGATTTTTTTCGGATTGCTGTTTTTTTTATTAGCCGGTATTAGTCAATGGAATGCAGAAGTGGTGGACACCATTCCAAAAGACAAACTGCTGATATGGTGACCTCCACTATCGCGGCTTAGTGAGATGCTTTTTCACAGACCTAAGATCATAATTAGGTGGGAACACATACATGGTTATAGTAATGGTGGTTAATTAACGAGCTAGCGACCACTAGCTACTTTGTAAGAGGTATCGCTTTTCATAGACTTCGGACACACAAAGTTTTGTCCTGTGTGGGGATCGAACCCACGACCTCACACACTTCAGTCGCTTGTACTCCCTCAGTACCAGAGCCCTCCAGAGCTAACAGTTTCCTTAGTTTTGGAATTGTTA
The DNA here is from genome assembly GCA_963082885.1 of Parascotia fuliginaria. Taxonomy (NCBI): domain Eukaryota; kingdom Metazoa; phylum Arthropoda; class Insecta; order Lepidoptera; family Erebidae; genus Parascotia; species Parascotia fuliginaria. The sequence continues at coordinate 2,123,538 of OY720197.1, read as the reverse complement.
GTATTCAAAAGAGTAACATAATTTTCGTAAAGTACACAAGACAGTTGCTAGTTAAACCATACCATTCACACAAGATACAGACAAAAGTGCTGTTAAAAACCGATAAACTCGAGTTTTACCGTAAAAACCGTAACTTGTCGCGAACGGGTAGTTTTTATTTCGTTCTGAATGTCGGTAAAACGGCTCTTATTAGTACCGACTTTTCGAAAGCCAAATGTTCTAAGGCTGTTTGATAATTCTGAAAAAAAAAATGGGTCAGAAAGCTAAGAATGTACTCTTTTTACCGTATATCTTTGTTAATTTTTTACCTCTTCTAGCATGAAAATTAAAATTGTTGTGTCTTAGATAACTTGTTATAAGTATGAATCCTTTAATAAAACTGTCGCATTGAAAAATAAGTCCTCTGTCGCCAAGACTTTACAAACATATCTACAATTATCGAACACAACTACATTCGGAATATACTTTTATGAATTCCACAAAGTTTTGTCCCGTGTGGGAATCGAACTTATAGCAGCCGCTCATACGCGCCACAGAGAATAAAATTAAACAGGAACAGAAACTACCCACACGGCAAATCGGTGCCTATGTAAAGGTTTTATTTTTGATGAAACTTTCATGTTTATGGTTTTACCTTTCAAACTACAACGCTAAAAAGTCTAGCAATGAACGTGTTTAGATTAGATTTTTTTATAGATACCACTTTTTCTGACAACACGCGATGTTTTTGATTGTCACTGTTAAAAGTATATGGTTGAAACTTAGGTTGTGAAGGATGTAGAAAGATAAAATATGTAGGAAAAAAAACGATATACGCGCTTCTGTTGCCACGGTTTGAAACTTTCTTATGATTAATTAGAATAGATTTTTTTTTATGTATGTAGGTATGTATGACCCTATCAAAATAAATCATCAGGGTCATTCATTGATAACAGAATCGTTTCTATTTTCAAACAATATTTTGTTGCCATACAAAAAAAATGTGTGTCTAAAAATATTTAGCCATAAAGTGTCGAAACGAACATTAAAATTAATAAAACCTCTTTTTTTGTTTCAGGTAAGCACGAGGCCCCTGTTGGTGATTACTTCCACAAATAAAACAATAGCTTTAACGACCGACATAGAAGAATTTATGAGCCAACATAAATTTGCTGCGAAAAAATTCTTTCAACGCAAAATATTGTCTTTGGCGCGTTATAAAATGGCAATATATTAAGGGATTCCCCTTTACGTAATATGGTGTTTCTTTATATTTATGTACAGCGTGTGGTTTAATGTTAGTTGTTAATGTTTCTCATATTTTATTAATTTTTATAGATATGTAGATAGATATATTTTAATTTACCGATATGTAAAATTTTATTTTTATTAAAAAGCAAATGCTTTGTTAAACTTTAAACTCTATTGAGACATAAAAGTGTTTCTAATGCTAAAATTCATATTAATTTATCAGAAATAGCATAAGACTGAAGTACCACATAAAATTTGTATGTATTTTGTGCAGATTCATGAATACAAATTACATAATACTATATTACAGAATCACTCGTCGAACATTTTGTTCTGAAGTTTCTTTAATCAAGTCAAAATGCTAATCCATTACAAATAATGCCAAAATTTTCTCGTAAAGTAACATTTGTTCCATTTTATTTAATTACATATACTTTGTAACTTAGTAGCATCGTAAAGTTTAAAGTAATTAAATAATTCTGATATTGAGTAAATCATTGTTTTAAATAATGTTAAAGTTTGGGACTGGGCAAAGTTACAAGTATGTAGACGAGGGTAAAATTGCCACGATCTGCTATGTGACATAATGATATTTATCTAATTTAGCGTGTGTAGTTAAATTAATTAATCTCTTCTATTAGAAAGTACAAAAGCCATCGCAAACTGCTTGCCCATTAGCTCCATTATGTCGGGTTTGTGAGATGCTTTTTCACGCATTGCATTGGTAAATCCAGGCTTTAATTAAGCGACAAAAGTACGAATTACTGAACTATTTGAACCTTATTCAGTGGCAATATTGAACGAATTAGGCCCGAAAATGTATGTATGGGATATAATGTAGCCTAGTTATTAAAATCTAAGGAATCAGTGCTCTTGCTCTGATTGTTGGCAATCGTTGTGTGTCGTCTGTGTGTGCAATCGTTTAGTAAAAGTAATAAATATTGCACAGAAATCTTTAGCAGTTGAAATGTTACTTGCATAAAAGTATTGTAGTGTTTAGTAATAAACGTACGCGCTTTATATCCTACCTAATATTGTGATAAAATCTGGTAATTTTATAGAGTGCCTTGATTTTCTAACAATATTTTTTTATTATGAATTTAATGAAAATAGACGAGTTATAAAAATTAAGAACAAACATTTTGACATCACTTCTGGATGCCCATCAAGCAGAATAGAGTCACTTTGGTAGACTAATATACAAACAATAATAATACCTATATTATCTTATTTGGGCAGTCTTTCATTTTGACACAGTTGTAGACAAAGATTATACAAGAAATTAATTTTCTCTACACCCAAGGTAATATGTCGTGTGTTTGTAGGAAGGAAACCATATAAAACTATGCCAGTTTTACGATGTACTGTACTAATGTACTAACTAATGAGTCGCTGAACTGAAATTATAGTACAATAATGTCTGTTGAGCGACTCATTATGTTTGCGTCTGTAGCAATGAACAGTAGTTGGCTTTACTGAAACTTGTATTATGATTTTACGAATGTTCTGATTGCTATACATGACATTGTGTGGCTTAAGTGACTGGTGTGTTTGATCCAAACTCATCGGTTCACCGGACCGACGACTTGTTTAACATGGCGGACAACCAACCGTTAAGGTCTTTTTTTTTTTTTTTTTTACGTGGGAAATGCATTACGCATACGCACCCGCCCGGGCAAGGCGGGGGTTATGTCGGACTCTCCGACCGCACTCAAAGCGCGGCCAGCATACCGACTAAAACCCACGGTGTTCCTCCAGACGGCCAGAGTGTCGGGGTCACGGGAGTCGCTTGCGCATTCATCTGCGACCCCGACGGGCCATGGCCCGCTCACCGCGAGCGGGCCCCGTCCGATTTAGGGGCCTAGCCCCCCCTCCTTCGAGAGGCGCGTGCGGAACACGCGCACTGCCGTCTCGGGCCCGTGCTGTTCGGGCGGCGACTGCCCGATCGCCGCCCGCAGGCCAACTCGGCCGCAGAGGATAGGGAGAACGGCGCATCGCAATACCGACACTCCTCTTCCCCTGCGGCCCCACCGCGTCCGCAATCTGGCGGTTGCGGCCCCGCCGAGGCCGCGGAAGGTAGGGAGAGCGGCGCACCGTTATACCGGCATTCCTCTCCCGCCGCGGCCCCGCCACTCCTCAGCCGCAGTGTCGCTGAAGCAACACTGCAGCCCGACCCAGTTGCGGTGCCGCCCAAACAGCACCGCAACCCACCAGAGCCGCTCCATCGTGGGCTTACCGGCAAAGCCCAGAGGAGCGGCGCCTCCTTGGGGTTCCTCTTGGTTCACCGTGGTCCTTGGTAACCACGGCTACTAAGCCCCCCCGCCGCGACAAGGCGAGAACCCCGTTGGAGGGGATCGTTAAGGTCTGCTTAAGACCAGCCTATCCTTAAAATTTAATATGATTTTCCTAATCGATTGCATATAATTGTCACACATTTTGGAACTATATTTTACTTTAATTTTTATTATAATAATTGTGACAGATGACAACTGACAGCCATTAATAAACCTAGGCAGTACCAGAAGGTCAATTGGCTTTGCCTACAACGCGTCATTTTGCATCATTGTCTCATATAAAGTAAAAATCAAGACAAAAAACAAAGAAGTCCAAGTTTCACGATGTTATGTTGTTTACGTAATTCAATTACGGAAACTATAGAATTCGTCCCAGCATGGGCTGTAATCAAATCTGTCCAGATCTGTGTGCGTATCGTGCGTGACCGGCATTACGTACAGACCTATAGTCATGTGCTCTGCTAAAAATATTCCTGTTCAGTACCACACGTGGATGTCGTAAAGGTGAGTTGATGTCAGGTGATGTTGAGGCTGTTTCGTCTTGACTTATAGATATTAAGAGCGTTTGTAGTTATAACTGAAGACGGCTATTAACATAGCTACAGGAAGAGTTAATTGTCGAAGATGATTCTCGATGATGTTTAAGATAAGTATAGTCTTAAATATAATTTGAAGTAACATCGGGCAATGGTAACAGTAGTTTAAAAACATTGCATGTGCATAAAAAGCAACAGTCTGTACATGAGTAATGCGGTAACCGTCTCAGTTTTACGACGAATAAAAGTTTCAGTTTATCTTTAATCGACCGTTTACCGGTTTTTTTAATGCAACCGTAACATTGATGGTCAATGTCGTTAGTCGTTATTTTAATTTTTACGACTTATTTTGTTGCGCCACTGTGCAGTATTAAGACTAAGTAGGTTATTAATAAATCTAGGTTTATGTCTTTTTGTGTTTTGTATTGGCGTTATTGCGCATACGTGTTAGGGCTGTCACTTTGGAAACCGTAAAAGTAAGAATTAGAAACTGGGAACTGGGAACTGAAATCTCAAAATTCAGACACTGGTTTTATCTTTAATATTATAAATGCGAAAATTTGTGTGTATTTGTGGGTGTGTGTTTGTTACTATTCAGCGCCTAAACAGCTGACCCGATTTCAATGAAAATTGATATTTAGATAGATTTTGTGCCGGTGACGTTCACAGACTTTACCAGAGGGATACAAAAAAAACATATTTTACGCGCGGCGCGGGCGCCGTGGGGCACAGCTAGTTGGTAATAGGTGGCAACCCTAAGTTTGCGGTTTTATGTTATTGATAAAATAACAATATTAACATAGTTAACAAAATTGATTTATATAGCCACATTAAGGATAAGATTTTAAATAGACAAGTAATACGACTTTTTATTATATTACTTTTCACATCTAAACTCATTGGCTAAAGACCGAAGTCTGATCATGGAATGCCTATGTACAGCTTTCCCAAGGCTGAAAGTAAAACAGTAAGAACCTAACGAACATTTTTGCCAACTATGTTTCGTATAAAAAATAACATGCGAGCGCAGTCACAGACAGAAGCTAGTTATTAAAGAAAAAAAACATTATGTATGTTTTATATATCATACAGCAAATCACTTGAATGATATCAAAGCCTTTATTATTATTTAGCCAAAATAACGCTGCTACTGATGATGAGCAATCAGTGGGGTCTAATGACGCATACAGACTTATGAAATGCAACATGCAATGTAACATGGAACGAGCATTTCATAAGTGTAGACACAGGGCGCGCACGAACCGAGCCGATTAGGTATGTGTTTTGATACACGCAAACTTAGAAAAATAATTATAGATACACAAAGCTTAGCGGAGGAATCGAATCCACAACTTCTTCCACTGCGCCGCCCGCAGAGGCATTCACATTGATTTCTAGGTACTCAACTATGTTGATGAAATCTCAAAATTCAGACACTGGTTTTATCTTTAATATTATAAATGCGAAAATTTGTGTGTATTTGTGGGTGTGTGTTTGTTACTATTCAGCGCCTAAACAGCTGACCCGATTTCAATGAAAATTGATATTTAGATAGATTTTGTGCCGGTGACGTTCACAGACTTTACCAGAGGGATACAAAAAAAACATATTTTACGCGCGGCGCGGGCGCCGTGGGGCACAGCTAGTTGGTAATAGGTGGCAACCCTAAATTTGCGGTTTTATGTTATTGATAAAATAACAATATTAACATAGTTAACAAAATTGATTTATATAGCCACATTAAGGATAAGATTTTAAATAGACAAGTAATACGACTTTTTATTATATTACTTTTCACATCTAAACTCATTGGCTAAAGACCGAAGTCTGATCATGGAATGCCTATGTACAGCTTTCCCAAGGCTGAAAGTAAAACAGTAAGAACCTAACGAACATTTTTGCCAACTATGTTTCGTATAAAAAATAACATGCGAGCGCAGTCACAGACAGAAGCTAGTTATTAAAGAAAAAAAAACATTATGTATGTTTTATATATCATACAGCAAATCACTTGAATGATATCAAAGCCTTTATTATTATTTAGCCAAAATAACGCTGCTACTGATGATGAGCAATCAGTGGGGTCTAATGACGCATACAGACTTATGAAATGCAACATGCAATGTAAATTCACGGTAGTAGATCCACACTGATTTCAGCATGAATGGGCCGGATCGTCCGGGGAAGTACTACCCTCTCATAGAAGATCGACTTAAGAGTAGTAGTATCCGTACTACTGCGTTTCGCTCGGTGAGTGAGAGCGCCGGAGGCCCAATTTCCCCCCTTTCCTCTTTCCTCACCTCCCTCATTCCCTTCCTCTAACCCCATTCCCAGCCGCCATAGTGGAGGCCACCATACCAGCAGTTTAAGAGGATGGCTATTGGTATAGTGGCCACCACTTCTGGATTCCACTGACTGCTTACCATCAGGCGGGGTGGAGTCACTTTGGTAGGCTACAATATAAAAAAAAAAAAAAAAAAAAAAAAAAAAATGGAACGAGCATTTCATAAGTGTAGACACAGGGCGCGCACGAACCGAGCATGTACGTACTCGCAACTGTTTGTGGCGTGCGCGCGAACATGAAACGAGCATCAAGAGTAGCCTCTACCGCAGCTTTGTTTTCTTAAATAGCCATAGTTCGCGTGCGGTTCGTGCGCGTTTTGCCGTGCAGACACACAACACACTGGTGCTCTGCGCACTTTGCGCGCCCTTTGTGTTCTGCGAAAAAACCGACATATTGCGAATCGTGGCGAGCACGACTTGAAATGCTCTGTCCGTGCGCATAGTGTGCGCAGTTCGTGCGTGCAAGGCGTCTTCACTATAGAAATTCTTTCATTGCGTGTAACATAATTGCATGTTGCATTTTGTAAGTCTGTACGCGGCATAAGATAGATGCCGTGCTAAAACCATACCGGCAAACAGCTTGCGTAGTGAGCTACTACGACGGCTTTGTGAGATGCCTTTCACGCCGCGCTTAACATAAGTAACTTATTGTAAACCCTAAAACTAAACTAATCTAGTAGAACTTAGTACCTCAACGAAATAAATACCTATTTCACTTACTTAAAACATTATCCATTTTAAAGATACCATAAAAGTTTTAAATGTTCAATACTCATCTAGATTATTTTCACTTACTACGGTTACGGTTTACGACCGAACGCTCAGTGCTGTAGAACCGATCTTTATATGTTTATTTATCGGTTTTTCGTCTGTTTACGGTTTATTAATGATCGGATTTAGTATAGATAAATTTGGATGCTTATCTTAAATTGGGTTTTTTGCTATGATAAGTGTAATGTTGTTGTGTTTGTTAAAGAAGCTAGCTGGTTAGTTCGAATAACTGTAAAACGAAAATAAAGTAATTTTAAATACATTTATCAATGCAGGACTTTCACAGTCACATTTTTACTAGTAATTAGTATAATCTAAGATATATATTAAACTTCTGTAATCAAACCTCAGGTTAATTGATGTAGAATTATTGCTGAATGTAAGGTCCGAAAATAACTGTAACTTAGTACTGTCGAAATTAATCTTCAGCTTTGTGTGGCGAAAACTAAGATTTGGATCAATAAAAAGTACTTAAAAATCTTGAGACGTAACTTCAACTTTCACCAAAATAGATGTATATAGAAGGCACTTTTGCTAAAGCCGAACTTGTAACTTTGCCGTCAGGGATCTAAAAAACAAAAGGCTTTCTGCTCTGAGTAAAGCTAAACAGAAAACCGTAACTTACCGAAACACGCCCAGAAACCACTCAATACATCATGAACGATACGCGATAAAAGTTTCGTCTAAATCAACGTTGTAAACACAGAAACATGAGCAGATATTAAATTCCAAGCGGTGAAATATTGTGCGCTGCATCGGTTTAAAAATGCCCAGCGCGAACGAAGGTTATAGTTTACTGCTAAAATAGGCGCAAATTGACCAGTATTTTTATAAAACAAACCGTAAATTTATAAAAGCTTATGTGCCCCTCACTAAATTGGGTACGTCAAATATGACGTGAATAGAAACCAATTTTTAAATTACATTCTAAATTTAGTGTGTGCCGTTTTTGTGTAAAGTTAAATTTTAATTTAGTTATTGGTAAGCAGTTACCATGGCCTATGAACGGTTGTAATACCAAGAGAATTACTGGTGTGTTGCCACGTGTTGTTCACTGTTTTGATTTACTATGTCACATGTTTCCACCAACAGTAATTCTTTACTTACCGGCAGCCGGCAGTCCATCAGATTTCTTTTTACGTTTCATTGGCTTAAACGAAAAAGTAACACTGAATTTTTCCACAAAAAGTTTACTTTTTAATTCAATCTACAGTCAAACGCTCGTACCGGGTGTATAAACGGTTATCCGGTCACGTATATCAGGCCGACATCATTTGTTACCGTTTAAAGTCAAAAGTTTAACCGGTTTTGTGAGTTCCAACCCTATCTATATGTTCCTTTTTAGACTCGTCTGAAATTTGGTACACTTAAAATGTTTGGTCTTTTTTTTAACAGAGCCTATAGGGGTCTTTGTAGAGATGCTAATGCTAGGTATACTACACCGAAGAAAAGTTCTTATACATAATGTATATCTATATCAGATATGCACAATATACACAAGATATAATATAGAGAAGAAATAATATAAGAATTTTTTTTTTCGATTGGGAAACGCATTACGCGTACGCACCCGCCTGGGCGAGGCGGGGGTTATGTCGAACTCTTCGACCGCAATGAGAACGCGGCCGGCATACCGACTAAAACCCACGGTGTACCTCCAGACGGCCAGTGTCGGGGTCGCGAGAGACGCTCGGGCATTCATCTGCGACCCTGACGGGCCATGGCCCGCTCACCGCGAGAATGGATATCTAAACTGAGCTAAAATAAATACCTGTGTGTAATATCTTTGCCTACCATTTTGTTGGAAAAGGCGTAACGATACTCATAATACAGGTGTTATACCAAATTTAGAAATATTTTCCAAATAATGGAACGTTGCCGCCACGTGTTGTATTGGAAAATTGATAAAGGTGTCATGTCGTACCTTTATCAGTTTTTGTAGCGAAAATTAAACAATATATTTGTTCCATTATTTACCAGTAAAAGCATTGTTAAATGTTGTTATACTAAACACTTTTTGATATAACATGCCGATTTTGCCGTCATTTTAAATGTTTGAAAAATCGTGTTACTATGTAATTTAGTTAGGTATGTTATATTCTTCACTAGTGAATCGCCGTGATTCCTAATAAGGGAACTTATTCAATTAGGTAACCTTTTCTTAAGGCTCTCCAGTTGACTTTATTACTTTGTGATGCTGTGAATGTTTTTAGAGCTTCGTTTGTTTTGTTTGCGATGGTAAACAACTGTGAATACCACGGCCGTACCGTGAGTATAGGGGCCCCTGGGCTAATAATACTTAGGGACCCACCTAATTACTTAAAGTATAGGAAAAATCAAAAAATCGGTCTGATTCCCGAAAAATTCAAAACATATTATACGTCCGGGCGAAGCCGTGGGGCGCAGCTAGTTAATATTAAATAATAAATCCTCTGATTATCTCAAGCAAAATTTAAGGCATATTAATTAACATTAGCATTTATCCTTGTATAATAAATAGGTACCTATTTTAAATGTTCGCAACAATGTTTCATAGCTATAAAGTTTGATTCCTGATAGTGTTTTGTCATGAACCCATACATCTATAAATATATTGTCATGACCGCCATGCCATATACGTCTGTGAATATAAACTTACCTTTACGATAGAACGACATGCAATATTAAGTGCGGACAAAGTTGCATTAAATAGTCATATACACATAAAAACTTGATATCTGGAGCCTGTAGGCGTAAATAAAGGATGAGCTTTTGTTAAAACTTAATAGATATATAAAAATTTTATTACGGAAATCAGGTGAGGAAAATGCTGAGTGTAGTACTAGGGGACTTGAAATATGGTACTAGTTACTTGCTACCTTTATCAGACTGTCAGTTCACCCAGCGACTGCTAGGTTTTTCGACTGAAACGAGAAGAAGGAACGAATGGCAATAGACCTGAGACCCGATAAACTCTAACAGAAACTTTATACACACCTCTGTCTACCTCTGCCGGTATAACAGCGTGATGTCAAGTGTAAAATTAATCATACCTTGCCTTCTCTTTACAAGAAAACGATTTGCAGTATATAACAATCTGGTATTAAGAGTCTGATTTGTTAGCCATTATGGCGGCTTAGTAAGATGTCTTCTAAAATTATTATACGCCAAATAAGAATCTATAAACTAGTGGATTTAAAATCTTCATGACTAGGGTCGCTGGAGTCCAGACAGTGGGCGTTTTTACAGTTCTCTAGAGGACAAGGTTTTTACGAGCCGCATCACATAAGAAAATAAATTGGATTTTGGCCAAACGACTTATGCACATACGCGTTATATGTTTTAGGAGTGACAATTCGTTAACATTATGTAGTATTGATGGTAACAGATCTAATGTTACACCAGTCACCTGATATTCTCGTGACAATTATCAAAGACTTTGATTCCCGAGACGACTTAACCTGATTCTGCCGTGGCGGCATAGGTCGAAGACAGGCCGTCGATGTTTTGCCTTTACGTCGTGTGAATCGAACATTTCTAGTAGGAAATTCGATAGCGTCATAAATTGGACAAGTTTTCTTTCAGAAACATTGAAAACTCAAGGCGTAGCTGATTTTATCAATGCTATCTAAGACTTACCAAGCTCCTTAGTCTTCAAGAGCAAATATTTTGAAGTGTATTCCTACATTAATATAGCCATTAGTAGATATTGTACTAGCCATTACGTCATTTTGTACACAATATTACTTAAAATGTCACCTTTAATGTAATTTTACTTAAATAGCCTAACCTAACGTAACATCATTTGTTTCAGATCGAAGTATGGAAAAGAACACTATAATTACATTTCTATAGCTCACCTTGACTGACCTATGTAGGTTATTGAATAGGTATAATAAATAATATCAAGACGGACGGACGACAGTAATAATTAATGGATCAAATAACCCATACAAATTGTATGTTATTAAATGAATCCACTTGTATCAATTCTGTGACGTGCATAATATGCGCATGTCCATAATTATTTAACAAGAAAAATTTTTAGTATTGTCAGAGGCAGAAATTATTTTTGTTGACAAACAAGCAAACAGTCCGCCTGATGGTAAGCAATTACCGTAGCTTATGGATGCTTAAAACACCAGGAGTATAACTTAGTCTTGCGTTTGGTTGACCCTGAAAATATTTTTTTATTTTTTACTCTGAATTGAAGAATGATTATGATCTAAATAGGTGTTACTAAATGAGAATACTGGGTTTTGATATATTACAGTGTTACTCAGAGAGGAAAAACGTTGCAATAAGTAACAGTATTACTTTTCGGGTTTTTTTCCATTGTACTTACCTATAAAAGTGTTACACAAACTGGTGACTCAAAGGGAATAAACGACTAATATCATCTGAATAATGCATTCTGGCTACGAACTAAGAAAAAACAATCTTCAGTTGCAATTACCTGTTTTTAAAAATTGCTTGTTGGCAACTAGTTGTGTACCAGAAGAAAATATTCTTCTACCGCATCTAGTTGCCAACAAAGAATGTAAATTCCTCCTTTGCAACTGATTGCAAAAATCAGTTGCGAAGGATGACGGCCGAAAGGGATTTTTGGAAAGTTTGACTTAGCACTTCCAGCGAATATTATCCTATGAGCATTGAATAAAATGATCTTGTAAATGTTTTTATGCTCTATCCCCCCGACCCTAGTATAATTAAACGTTTTATAGCACTATCACAATATAAAGAATATCTCTTACATATCGCACCTTGAATGGAAAAGGGGCATAAGACAAAACATGCTTGCAGAGAAATATGTACCCCATGCTAGTTGTCATAAATTTAAAATAATTCAAATCGCTAATTTACATTATTTTTCAAATGAAGTAGTACGAATTATTTTTGTATATTTTTTGTGTTTAATGGAAGATGACTCGTGTGTTCGTGACTCTTTTTTTATTTTGAACGGTGTGCATTGTATTAAGGCTTTTATATATCTGTAGTGAATAGTTCTCCACCATGATTCTCGGAACCTTTTCTGCGCTAGTGTAGACTCCAAACCTTTTTTATTTCGAGGGTTGCTGGTTTAGACTATAGCCATCCGAAACATGTTAGTCCTGTGGCTATCAGTAAAACGGGTTGCTGCCCTCTTACAACACCCAATACGAGAATTCGAGTGTAAAAAAAAAAAAGGAAATATTTATTCTGTGCTTACAAAAGGTAAAGAGATGGTTATTTGAGGTTATTTAGTAGGTACTATTAATTATTCTGTGACTCTACCGCGGTTATCAACCAGGTCACAAGGGTTTATTCCCCATTCATCCGGATGAGTATCAATTTCTAAAGACAATTTCCGAAAAACACGAGCATTTTTTAAACTCTTTTTTTATATTAGCCTACCAAAGTGACTCCACCCCGCCTGATGGTAAGCAGTCAGTAGAATCCAGAAGTGGTGGTCACCATACGAAAAGCCATCGTCTTTAACTGCAGGCCTCCACTATGGCGGCTGGGAATGAGCTTAGGGGAAGGGAATGAGGAAGGTGAGGAAAGAGGGGAAATTGGGACTCCGGCGCTCTCACTCACCGAACGAAACGCAGTAGTACGGATACTACTACTCTTACGTGGATCTTCTATGAGAGGGTAGTACTTCCTCGGACGATCCGGCCCATTCATGCTGAAAACAGCGTGGATCTGCTACCGACAAAAAACTCTTTCGGAGGAATGATGAACTTCTCACTTCAAAATCTTCAGATTGTTCTCAATCTACTATTGAACTATTTAATGTACAAGATCTGTCACTGGATATTTTTATCAACGTCCAATGAAAACTAATTTATTACCGACCACAAAGCGACAGTGTTACCCGAATTAACACAAATTTCAATAACAATTGGAAGTGTTACTATCATTGTTACCCTTTATCACTTGTTATCAGTACAAATACTGTCTATTGTTGTGTTAAAATGTAGTATCAGACAATATAAACTGGAAAGAGATAGGTACGTTCGTAAGATTGTATCTAAGCACTGTCCGCAGCGCGATTTCAACCGCGTTATTATACGTCTTCATTACTGCGCCGCACCCGTGGCTACTAGCGTGATGTTACATAGCCTATAGCTATAGCCTTCCTCAAGAATTGAGCTAATAAATGATAAAATATTTTTTCAAATCGAACTAGTATCAGAGATTAGTGCGTTCAAACAAACAAACTCTTCAGATATTCTTGCTTCTATTTTACATTTTGTTGAGAGTGCATAAATTGTTAGAAATTTTCTTTATTATTCAAACTCAAACTCAAACTCAGTTGGAGTTTGAGTTCTTTATTATTAACCTATATTATAGCTTTATTTACTAGGTTCCGAGGTCATTTACCTATGTTATTCATCTATAAACTTATTACACCGCGCTTGATATCAAGGTGATATTTAATACGCTAATAAAACTGTCCGTTTTTTTTTCTTTTTTTTTATCATCTTACATCTTACGCAGGAAAAAGCCCTATGTCGCGAGGGACTTAAACAAACATACATATAATTAACGGACACAAAGAACACAGACATGGAACTAAGTTTTATTTGGTGTGCGTTTGTGTTTTATTTTATTTACAAATAGTATTCTCTTTATCTCTTCTAATAATACCCATGGAAAGAGAAGGAGTGGTTTGATATTGTAGATGGGAGACGCACGGCCATGAGTGCCATGACACAAGTTACAGATTATTTATTTTGTTTATTCGATTCTATTAGTGTCATACGTTCAACATTCCTCTACGTACTACATGCAATATTTTAAACCTAAACCCCTGGATTCCATCTATTTTTACAGGCCTAATAACAATTATCTAGGCTGAAATGTGGTATAAAAATCTAATGATTACTTGTTTTTTATTGTTTCTAGACGCTTGTGCGATACGTACCGTAGTATAGTTGTGGATAATATTTATTGAACGGAAATTAGTCTGGATGTCTGTGATAAAATTTATTAATATTACAAATAGGAAAGTTGAGTGTATGTATGTTCCATGTGTGTTACCACTTAGCGCCTAAATGGCTGAACCGATTTTGATAAAATTGGTATGTAGATAGATTCGGTGTCGGAGACGGACATAGGCTACTTTTATTCCGCAAATTCCGAGCATAGCTGTGGGGCGCAGTGAGTATTTTTAATAAATAGTGCGTGGAGAGTACAAAAGTTAATTATTGTTAGTGCAAATGTAGGTCTTATAAATTGTTACTAAATTGCAAGTAGTAACAATGTATAAGACTTTTTAACGGTAGTAGATCCACGCTGATTTCAGCACGAATGGGCCGGATCGTCCGGGGAAGTACTACCCTCTCATAGAAGATCGACTTAAGAGTAGTAGTATCCGTACTAGGTACTGCGTTTCGTTCGGTGAGTGAGAGCGCCGGAGGCCCAATTTCCCCCCTTTCCTCTTTCCTCAGCTCCCTCATTTCCTTCCCTTAACCTCATTCCCAGCCGCCATAGTGGAGACCACCATACCAGTAGTTTAAGACGATGGCTTTTAGTATAGTGGCCGCCACTTCTGGATTCCACTGACTGCTTACCATCATTACCATCAGGCGGAGGGAAGTCACTTTGGTAGGCTATAATATATAAAAAAAAAAAGTTAAAGCTTTAAAATTAAAAGCTGTAGTAACAACTTATAATTTTAAATTACATTTTGTAGCCTGTTTTATTTACCAGATACACCTGACGTCCACTGCTGGACATCCTCCAATTTTCGCCACCTTGACCGGTCGGGAGCTGTCCTTATCCATCGGTTGCCCGCAACCCTTATCAGGTCATCGGCCCACCTTGTGAGAGCTCTGCCCACGCTGCGTTACACAATAGGGATACTTTACAGCTGTTTGGAAAAATAATTACTACTAATATCACAGAAAATATCTTACTACATTTTTTACACTGTTTTTTTATTACAAATTATTTTTATTATTATTTTTAAAATAGCGATATTTCTATGCCAAAAATAGCTGCTATCTTAATTTAGTAAACCAGAATTAGTCATCAAAAATAGTATAAACTACACGTGGAACTGCGCCACACAGACTGTAGGCATTCTAAATAAATCTAAGACAATAAAAATGTCACTTCGAGTCTTTCAGCTGTAAGCTCACATAAAAAGTATTATTCTGTCTCATATTTACATGATTTAATTTAATAGCTGCTAATTTATATAAAATATACATGTTTTTTTACAAATCATAGGTAGAATAATTAACACATAATTATAAATTCATAGCAAAATAATACCCGTTATTGTAGTAAATAAAAACCGAACAATTAAATAGTCGTGATAGCTTCAGGCACCTTCCTCTTACGCAGTATGGTCGTGGGTTAGAAACCTGGCAAGTACGAATGTACTTTACTAAAAAAGAAAACATTATCGTTAGGAGACGTGGACTAAAATTGGAACTTACCAATCGTCCATAAGCAAGCGTAGTGATCAATGCTTAAATATGTCATTTCTACATAACAGGTTGATTTTATTACTTTCCGCGGCGCGGTTTCATTCGCGTCTTTGTTTACTGCTCTGCTCCCTTCGTCACAAGCGTGATGTTACATAGCCTTTAACCTTCCTCGAGAACTGGGCTATCATACGCAAAAAGAATTATTCAAATCCGACTGGTAGGTCTAGAGATTAGCGCGTTCAAACAAACAAACTTTTTAATTTAACATTATAGATAAAATTGAATAATTTGTAAAATGTATACAATAATTCTGAAGTGAATCATTTGGTAAATTCAAGAAATAAATATAACGTGAATTACTTTTTTATGACTACAGTGAATCGTGCCAAGCGCGTTTACTATTGCGATTTTTACTTGTACGCATTTATTTGTAATTGTCCACTGTTTAAAGTTGTTTTTATAAATTACGTATTTAGTAGCGTGTACTGTTGTTGTAATCATATGTTAATTTCATCTATCTACTGTCCAGAACGCATTATTGTTGCATTGACTGCTTCTGTGGTTCTGTGGTACTGTGTATGGACTGCCACGCAGAGGTCGCGGGTTCGATTCCCGCTCAGTGCAAATATTTGTGTGCATGAATATGTCTATTTGCATTGGTCTGGGTGTTTCTATGTATAATATGTATGTATTTACAAAAAAAAAAGTATGTAAGTATGTATATCCGCATTCTAGAACCCCATAACACAAGCATATGATATGCTTACTTTGGGTCTAGATTGCGTTGTGTGTAGTTGTTGAAATATTATATATTATATTATATTGTTCTGCCAGAGACTATTATTTTGCGAGTTTTAAGGATAAATTTGATAGGTATTATATTTATCTGCAAATAAGACCAAAAACAAGATTAAATTTGTCTCCCGCTTTCCAATGGATGGAAGTGGACATTTTTATTTCCAACTCCTTTTTACTTCTGATTAAATTCTTTGCGGGGTCCAAGACAGTAGGTTTAGCAGTTCCCGGGACTCCCGAGTGTCAAAGCTCGGTGTTTCTTATTGGACATCACTGTTAATTCTGGCTTACAGGAGTGACAGTGATGGGCATGTGGGTGGGAGTTTAGTTTTAGTTTTTTAAAAAGACAACTCCCGCACTAGAGAAAATAAGCCTAATGTTGCGGACACAAATTACGTGGTACGTTATTAAGTTTTCTATAGACTCTGGAAATGGTTTTCATATCTTCTATTTTGGTAGCCAAACTAAGCTTTTAGGGCTTTAATCTAACTATAGGCAAAGGCTATTCCGTACACATGTTACCAGATACCACTTACCATCAGGTCCGCCAATTAATCTGGCAATGACTACTGTAGACAATAAAACAAGTCACTTAAAGAGTTCCTTAATCGCTTATCCTCTCTTTCGGAAAAACAAAACAACATTTACCCTAACATTATCAATAAAAATTTAGCTTGTATGCATCTATAAAAAACCCATCGAAAAACATATCCTTGTCCTATAAGCCAACCCAGATGTTTCTCTAACATTACAACACGAATAAACGCGTATAAAGTCATTACTTACAATTGTGTACTAATCAAGAATACTGTTCACAAGTTTTGGAACAATAGACCTAAAGTTAGATTCGTTAAAAGCGTTTTTTCTATCTTTGTCTACTTACGACCTAAGACAAAATTACATAAAACTAGACCTTTAGATAGATACATTAGAATTGTTTTTCTTATAGCTAACTGTGTACTTATTGCGTAAGACAGTTACGCAATACAGACCCTTATTACTTAACAAGTAAACGATAATGTGCCTACAAAACTATCGAATTGTTCCGATAGAGAAATTAAGGGTAATCTGCAATTGCTTGAGTGTATTGAAGAAGCTGTTCTGGCTTGTAATCTGTTTTTATAGCATTTAGGGTAAACCGTACCGACCTTATAAGTAGGTAGTTACTGTAAGCAAATGACAATTGTGTTTTGTTAACATTGCAGAAAGAATACCAAGTTAAAAAGTCTTCGTTGTTCGCCCATGCCGACCTCGAAATCGAATTAAGAAAGGAGGAGTAAAAGGAAGGAGATTAAAGAGGATAGGACTTCTGACTTGCATACTGAAATAGGTACTAGGTTCGTTGTCTGAACTACATCGCTTGGTTAATTGTGCGCTTAGTCTAGTTAAATTAAAGCGTTTAACACAACTGTGCCCAAAAGCTCCAGAAGTTCGCGGTTTCACCCTCACCCTCCTTAAGTTACATCTTTGGTTACTGCTCTGTGCCTATCGCCAGTAGCGTGATCTTATTTAGCCTATAACCTTCCTCGAGAACTGGGCTATGAAACGCAAAACGAATCCGACTTGTTGAAATCCAACTGGTAGTTTCAGAGATTACAGCGTTCAAACAAACAAACAAACTCTACAACTTTATATAATAGTATGTAATAATCTACTACCATATAAACTTTGGATGATCTGATAAAGTTGGCGGCCAACTGATAGACGAGATCAGTTTACTACCAGTAAAATTGAAGATGCTTGGGGTAAGCTAATGGCCACCAGTAGACATCTTTCCTCTAAAATAGTAATTGATGATGATCTTTTTGTTTGTTTGAACGCGCTGATCTCCGGAACCACCCCGGTCGGATTCGAATATTCTTTTTGCGATTGATAGCCCTTGAGAAAAGTTATAGGCTATATAACATCACGCTATTGGCGACGGGAGCGGAGCAGTAACCTAAGATGTAACAACGCGGGTGACACCACGCCGCGGAAAGCTTGGGACTAAAATTTAGTCCCAAGCTTTCAGCAATAAAGCCAGCCATGATGACACTATAAGTAAACATTAAGCATAAACACATAAATAACAACTGTAAAGTTATTATAAACAACAGTTCGCCATGATTTATCAAATGTACCTCGAAGTAGAAGTAAAGTAATCTGGAGTAATTAGTGGTGTTAATTGGGTTTTATTACAAAATGGGAATGGTTTATCTTCAGAAGGGTTATGAGGCTTATATACTATTAAACAAAGTAGAAGAGTTTGTTTGTTTGATTTAAATAATTATTTTTGCGTTTGATAGCCCAGTTCTTTAGGAAGGTTATTTAGCCAATAAACCTCACGCTATTGGCGACGGCAGCGGAGCAGTAACAAAAGAGGCAACTTAACGCGGCTGAAACGAAACCGCACCACGAAAGACTAGTTTTGTACTATAATACATTGTTGTGAAGTTTAAATTCTGGATAGACAATGACACACTCTAAAACTGCCAATAGTTACCTATACTTTTTTTCCGGCAGCACACAATAAAAAAAAAAACAAATAAAAAGCCATAGATTACGGTTATCACTTACCATCAGGTGGGCCGTATGTTTGTTTGCCACCAAAGTTGTATAAAAAAAATCAATATCTGCTAAATGAGACGCCTACGAGAATAGCTGGTAACGGGTAGTGTTATCAGGCTAAATATCATAATTACTGCGGTCGCTTACCCCTTGCTAAACGTGGCAAGTATCGTAAATTACTAAAAAAGACGGCCATACGCGGGCAGCTTGAAGCAGCTAGTATCGACTGCTTTAAGCTGCGACTGGTTAGTAAACTACAGTCTTCTATGTACACACATACACGAATGCGCTCGAGCAGTTGTGAGTGCTTCGCGTGGTTGGCAGTCGCCGGGCGTAGACTGACTGCTCGAGCTGTCGACTGCTCTCGGGCAGTTATCACCGCCTCTAAAATCCATGTTGCTACTGATTTGAATGAAATTGTGACAAATATTTGCACTGAGCGGGAATCGAACCCGCGACCTCTGCGTGACAGTCCGTACACAGTACCACCAGACCACAGAGGCAGACAAAATAGCTAGAAACTAGATTACTGTTAATACTCTTGAATAATGTTCATGAGTATTAAGAGTAATCTTAAACCTGCTCCAGGTCAATGACTTGATGATGATTTTCTTTTGTTTACCGTGGAAAATAGTAATATATGTATAAATACAACAATGGGCGATAAATTAGACTTTATATGCACAAAGTTATTAATTTATTTAACTGGCCTTAGTAGTTGTTTATTTAGAAATGGTTATGATATATTGTTGTTTACTTTGCGGGGTCAATATAATATTATAACATATTTTTTGTTATAATATTATATTGACCGGATTGGTGATTTCAGATAAATTCGAAAGTAATTGTCTGTCTGTTACGCTTTGACGCCTAAATCACTGAACCGATTTTGATGAAATTTGGTATAGAGATAAATTAGACCTCAGGAAACAACAAAAATGAAAAATCAATAAATCTTTTATCGCGAAAAATGGCTTAAAGGGGTTGAAATAGGGGATGAAAGTTTGTATGAAAAATCGTCAATGTGTAAACAGAGATACATGCAACTGACATTCACGCGGGCTGAACTACGGGCAACAGCTAGTCGTCTATATTTAAAATAACACGAACATAGAACAATAAGATAGCATTATTTTGCATAATCTTCATCATTACAATTTGCAGGGTTTATGCTTTAATCATGCTTGACATGAACCATACCAAGACATTTCGAGATACTGTATCCGTAAGCGATGTCTATGCGTGTGTTGCTCGAGCGCACTTTGTATGTTAATTTCTTTACTGTACTTATTTTGTAGCGCCTTGTAGTTGTGTGGTAAAAAAAGTTGGTTTCATTTTAATCAAAATGAATGTAAACATCTAAAACAGATTAAAACGTAAACAAAGTTGCTGGTGATTGTAAACTACAAAATGTTAACGATACCTCTTAAAAACTTCATTAGCATTTTTGAAATGACACTGCATGCCGTAAAATATGAACAAAACAAGGAAAACTGAACGCAACAGACGTTTACTTAACAATGTTATCCTAACATTGTTAAGTTCAGACTTTTTAGCAAATGTATTTATACTAGATACTACTATTACAATTTAGTAGAAGTCGCGTATTTCATTTAAATAATCATAATACCACTGTTCCTTGTCTCGCTGCAGGGCAAAGGCCTCTTCTCATAAAGAGAAGGCATGAGCATTAATCACCACGCTTGCTCAAGGCGGATTACCAATTTCAGACTTTAAGCCCAGGTTTCCTCACGATTTTTTCCTTCACCGTCATTCAGAAATATCCAAAATAAACTAAAAAGTACATATGATTACCTTATCTACTGGGCCATTTCGACTTATATTTTTCATTTATATCATAACATATTATGCTAAAATCAAAATTACAAAAAATAACTAATTTAAACTAGGTAAATGCCTGCTAATAGTTCTAATTATCTTGTCTGACGTATCGACATCTACACGACACTAAGCCACATATTTCACTACATTAAATGTTACCAGACTAGACATAACATGAATAAATATTCATGGTTATTTAGTCTGGAAAGCACTTACTATTAATTAAAATATATTAGAAGACAAGAGAAATATGTGTTCTTCGAATGTATAAAACAAAAATTCTCATTCAGCTTTCACTCCACGAACGACTCGCAGATATGGGGTTATTCACCAATATATACCAGTATGTAACAATAAAACAAGCTGCCAATCTGGCCGACAGAGCCTTCAACATAAATAAATACGTAATCAACCCGTACATAAACACGTCTCGATGAATTACAATCAATCCCACGGGGAATAAAAAGGTTCTTCATAATATGCACACTATTAGGGTTGCGCCATGGAGAACACATGAAACAATTTCCGTTTGAAATAAAAATATCTTGGAAAGTGCATTGAATTCAAGCAAGCACTGCTGTGATTGGTCGATTTCAAATGTTAGTTGGTGGTTATTATGGGCCGGCGCCTACTGACGGCACGGCATGGCACGGCACAGCGTAGTTATTTAGATATGGCATAGATAAAACAAAATAGAACCCTTGCTTCGCGCCCCGCTCGGAACGCGCGCCATTTGCCGAAGACACGACGACGTGCCGTGGCATAATTGTATCAAAATAAGCAATATAAATTCTAAACACGAAGAAATAAGGATAAATATAACATGATCTAAAATAAAATCCTTTGCCGTGCCGTGTCGTGCCGTGTCGTGCCATGCCGTCAACCGGCGCCGGCCCTATACCGCGAACGTTTGGCGAAAATCAGCTCAAAATTGGTTCAGTGGTAATTATTAGTCTTATATAGACACCATTTAGTAATTTTTACTCGTCAAAGTTCACAAAGGGTGACATAATAATATAATATGTATATTTGTCTCATCTCACCGTTTAAACGGCTAGACCGGTTTTGATAAATGGCTGACCCTGTAACGTACGGGTCATAGGTGTTTGAACTCAGAGCACAGATGTCCGATTAATAACAAGTCTCGTTTGTTTAGTTTTAAATAACAAATTGTTTGGAATTATTCTGACCTTCATACCTGCTGTTTTATTTTGCTTAAAGTATTGTTTTTATTTAAAAAATATCTTTAATTGGTCTTGCTGACACGGCAAACATTAAGTCATGTTTGTTGTTTGTTGTTCAATTTTGGAGACAAACAAGCATACGGTTCACCTCAAGTGGTGACCTTAACCTATGGACATGATTGTGTCCATTAAGCACCTTTCTTTCTTCTGCACTCTGGGTTTTGAGTCAAACTCTCCTTTACATCATTTTTATGTAAATGATTTTATGTGTGTACAATAAAAAATTGAAGAGAAAAAAAATGAGGTTGGAAAAGAGGGCTGAAGGGGTAATTGGCAAGACGTCTATTCCTGATACCCATCTTCTTTTAATTATAACAACTGAGCCGCTATTTTTGGCAGTCTCAGGTATAAATTTTTACCTACTAGCTGCGCGCTACGGCTTAGCCCGCGCGTAAAATATGGTTTGTTGTATCCCTCGGGAACCAGACCGAATTTCGGGATAAAGAGTAGTCTATGTCCGTCTCCGACACCGAATCTATCTACATACCAATTTTTATCGAAATCGGGTCTGCCGTTTAGGCGCTGAGTGGTAACAAACACACACACTCACACATACATACATAAACTTTCGCATTTATAATGTAAATCGGATTAATAAGGTTTAAAATTTTAATAGACTGTGATTCGGTGGTACTGTGTTTGGATTACCACGCAGAGGTTTCGGGTTCAACCCTCGGTTTGGGTAAATATATAGGTTAAAGATATTGGCGTTTTCTGTCAAAAAATTCTCATTATAAGCTTGCTTGAATTGAAATAAAAAATATCGCGAAAAGTGGTTGGTTAAACACCTCTGCCTACCGCTTCGGGGATAACAGGCGTGAAGCTATGTAGAATTGCAACGTTTGTCATATTGCCAAAATGATTCCACTCTGTCTTATTGTAATGTAAGTAGTCGATGGGATCCGGATGTGGTGGCCATCATTTCAAAAGCCATCGTCTTAAACTGCCGGCCTCCACTGTGACGGCTTTATTCCTATGCCTTTTCACTCGTTCGCAACCATTCGCAATATCAGGTAATCTCTGTCTGTCCGTCTGTCTGTTAAGTTTTCTCACTTAGACCACTAAACGATTTTGATGAAATCTTTCATCGCGAAAAAATGTCTTAAACGGGTTGAAATAGGGGATGAAAGTTTTGCATGGAAAATGCGATATAATTCACATGAGCGGAGCTGCGGACAACAGCTAGTTTCTAATAAAATCTGGCTAGTGACAGCCCTAGTATGTTACATCATAATTTATAAGTCTCTAGGCATTTGTCTGCAACGCACAAATAGTCAATGATACACTGCTAAATAAAACTTACAACGTGACGAAACTACTAAACTTGGGCATACTGAAATATATTACCTA
This sequence comes from Parascotia fuliginaria, assembly GCA_963082885.1. Classification (NCBI taxonomy): domain Eukaryota; kingdom Metazoa; phylum Arthropoda; class Insecta; order Lepidoptera; family Erebidae; genus Parascotia; species Parascotia fuliginaria. Next base: position 2,100,184 of record OY720197.1, on the reverse strand, counting down.
AAAGTCTTCGATATAACCAACTAGCAATTGGTTTTTTACGAAAATTTTCGGCACCAGTTGGCGCCACTTAGATAAAAAGTCTTTCATTCAGAAAAAATCAAAATCTAAATTCAAAATTTATTTACGGTTAAATCGAATCAAAGATTTAAAGTGCTTTGCCAGGTGCCTGGACTTGAAGCCTGAGTGCTGCCATTTCGTGGGGCCATTTTCACATTTTCACTCGTTCGCACAACCATTCGCATCATATCTTTTAACGCGAAAGAATGGCTTGAAGGGGTTGAAATAGGGGATGAAACTTTGTATGGAAAATGCGACATAACTGATACTCACGCGTGCGGAGCTGCGCACAACAGCTAGAACATAATAAACATTCTAAAAGCTCTTTAAATGATAGTGAAAATTGGTGCATGTTTAGAAGAAGGTAGCGATGAAACAGACAGAAGGAAAACAGGGACTTTATTTTATACTATTTTAGAGGCTTCTCAATATTAAATCTCTTTGAAAAGTAAGTTCCCTTTAATGTATTGAATTCTGAATTATTTAGTTTTCGTTTCGTTGTTCAGTTTCTGAGTAGTTGGTAATAGGGTATCAAAAGTGATTTAGCTTTACCCTTTTATTTTATAAGAAACTCTGTAATAAAATTGTGATGGGTTCCATCAACAGTGGATATTAGTTTAAATTCTATTAAGTTTTGTGCGTTGTATTGTATTAGTCTCCTAGTTAAATACTCAGGCCTTGTTATTTAGACTAATATGTTGTTTTTGTTTATGGTCAGGTATATTTTGTGGGTACTGGGTCGTCATCATAATTTCCGAAGTCTATCGAGGCTTAAAATTAAAATGTGTGTTCGCAAAGCGTGAATGAACTACGGTGAAAAGTCCACCTACACACCGATCTTTGTAAAGCTGATTGATCAGAATTAACAATGTAGGTGGACCGACGACCTTATGAGGGTGGCGAGCAACCGATGGATGAGGGCGGCGAACGACCGGCCACGGTGGCGAAAATTGGGGGAGGCCATATCCAGCAGACGTCTTTTGGCTGATATGATGGTGATGACTGTTTAATGCTTAACCTATTTTGGTAACAAATTAAATTAGAACTAGAAATGGAGAAATGAAATCTTGAAAAAGCCACTGTTTCAAAGTAGGAGAAAAATTTAATCTGTATAAAATTTATAAAAAGGGAAGGCACTTGAAATAAAACCTATCGACCTACTTTAGATTTATATATCTAGACTTTCATATACTATACTATATACTGTACAATAATAAAAAGGTTATCTGTTATTGTCAAAAAATGGTTGGGTTGAAATAGGGGATGAAAGTTCGCATAAAAAATCTTCAATGTAGTCAATAATCATAAAGTCATGTAACTTGTTTTTTTTGGGATAAATATTTTTTTTGCGATAACCGACATTCATGCGGGCAGAGCTGCGTGCAAAAGCTAAAAGTCTATAAAAATTTGTAAAGAAGTCTTCTATCACTCTTACAAATCTTTTTTTAAGTCAATTTGTAGCCGTCCAAAGTCAGGTGTTGAAAACTCAACTAATAAACGTCACGTAAATATGTCAACTCATTCACGTAAATACAAGCTAGAATTACGCGATGAAACTATTCAACAGTTGTAAATGCAAGCTGATTAAATGTAACATGCCTAAATATAACATTTTTGAATGCAGATATGTAATTTCATGATAAATTGGCCTTTTCCTTATTCTACTTTGATATCAACATTTGACATAATAAATAATAATAAATAAAAAAATAAAAAAAAGTATGTATATGTATTATATTTCAGTTATCTAGTACCCATAACACAAGCTCTGCTTAGCTTGGGACTAGATGACGGTTTGTGATAGTGGCCACATATTATTATTATTATTCTCTTTATTTAACTATATACACACAAAATTACATTTTTAAATATATATAAAAAATAATAGAAATATACATTTAAAAATATAAAAATATGGAGACCCACCGATATCGGGTACAGGGACCAAGCTACCGGTGGTTAGGGCTCCAGAGATAGGAACCGCCTCACAATGCGGGCCGTATCAAGGAGCACAGCCTTTTGCATCAGGCCCACGATCCAGCTACCATATATTACTATTATTATTATAATATAGTATCGCAACAACTACACACAACGCCATCTAGATCCAAGGAAGCTTAATAGCTTGTGTTATGGTTTCTAGAATGCGGATATACATACTTAAATACTTTATTTTTGTTAATACAAAATATACTACCAATACCAATGCAAGTAGCTCACACACAAATATTTGCACTGACCGGGAATCAAACCCGCGTCCTTTGCGTGGCAGTCCGTACACGGTACCACCGAACCAGAGAGGCGGTCAAATGAATAATGAATTTGTAAAATGAACGGGTCACATCGAGTGTCATAGCTCAATGTTTGTAACTGTTCTTTACTGATAATCCTAGGTTACAGAATTCAGCTCTTCTTCTTAGCATATCAACACGGGCGAGTTAAATCTGTGAAGACCAATACGCTGCCACTAACAGTACGTTATCTTTAGCGTTGTACAGGTCCATGCGTGTACAGGTGCCAGGGCACGCAGGGCAAGACAATAAATGTGCCATGGTCTGGAGAGAGACGCCACACAAGCAAGCTTTTGACGAGCTATAGCCCCATCGGTTCATGTTCTTGACTGACTTGAGTTAGGAGCCTGTTCAAAGACTTCCATGCCGGCTAAGCAATATCATTTCCAGGTGGAAGGCGCTCTTTCCAGAGTTTTAGCCTGGATCAGCAGCATTTGTTCAAAGCGGCCACTTCTTTTATAAGGAGTCAGATGGGCAGCCCAATTATCCTCTCGGTACTGTTCCTTTTCCCTTTTTCTCCCTCATTACCAACTCTACATGGTCAACAACGGCTTTATAAAGTTTTATAGGCATTATTTCTGCCATGCTTGGCAAACAGCCATGCCTATAAGTTACGGCTACCATTTACCATCAGGTGGGCCGTATGCTTGTTTGCCACAAAAGTTATATAAAAAACATACATGGTATTGTCCCGTATTTACAACTTCGTATTACAAACACACATTTCAAGCATCTACGTCAGGCACTGTTCACCATTAGAAGACTCATATACATGCTTATCGTTAATAATATCTACAAAAGCTTATTTTATAATCAAGACTAGCTTTCCACGGCGCGGTATCACCCGCATCTTTGCATACTGCTCTGCTTCCTTCCGCGTGATCTTACATAGCCTATAAGCTTTCTCGAGAACTAGGCTATCCAACGCAAAGAATAATTCAAGTCCTACCGGTAGTCCCAGAGATTAGCGCGTTTAAACAACAAACACACTCTTTCGCTTTAAATAATAGTATAGATATTGATTATTGATATGTCAATGATAAGCTTACCTATTTATCTATGAGTGTCCACTTCAATAAAATTCATTATTAATATGAATTAACTGAGTATTGTACAGGTGCACTAATAGTAAAGTGGTTGAAACATAACCTCTCCATTACAAATGTATGTCTTATTGTGGATTTGAATTCCATACTAGTCAGAGTATGATTTAGAAATTTTTATTTGGTTTATGGACTTTCTGAAATGAAATGAAACACGTTTATTCATATAGGTTAGTTAAATTAACACTTTTGAACGTCAAAGTTTACAAAATGTCAGCAAATTAACCTACAGCCAGTTCGCTGACGAAGTAGAGCCATGAGAAGAACTGGCAAGAAACTCAGGCCACTCTTTTTAATCGCCAGGTTATTCAAATTTTTGTAAGTTACAATTTCAAGTAGCAAGCAAAGTGACGCATGCAATACACTTAACTCTATAGATACTTAATTACTTAATTACTTCTAGTTCTAGTACTATGTAATCTTGTAGGTTAAATTGTTTTCTTCTTCAATTTTTTTTGATATTTTTCTTCTTAATTGTGCACTTTATATACTCTCGCTAATGTTAGTTCCTCTTCCACTCTAAGGTATGCAGTTAGAGAACTTGATTCTGAGTTAAGCTCGCCTTTGTAAATAAATTTGATTTATATACTTTCTTAGTTTTTATTTTTCTGTGTGCAATGAAGAAAAAAAAAACTTTAATGCTTTAGACACAGATTTTGATTGGATTGATGTGATGGCGTCCGGAGGGGATGAATAGATACCTAAATTTGTAAGATTTTTATCCATAATATTTAACCAATATTGGATTTAAATTTTACTATTACCTGTATATTTCAAGAGTTTATATAACGTGTCTTTTAACTGACAATTTATCAATTCACATATCCCAAACTTTCACGAACCTAAAAAATATTCGTATTATTTTAGCTTTCAACTAAGTTTAGATTAAACTCGTTTGAAGACAATAGGATTAACCTTAACATTAGTGCGCGTTCACACAGACCGTCTTTATTTACTGGACCTGTTTTAATAACGGATACGTAGCTTCTGGAGATAATTGTTCATATCATATTTACAGTATTGCCGAATAAAAACGTATACCCATAAAACGAACCCGAAAAACGTGTGGCTGTGTGAATATGCCCTTAGTCCCAAGTGCTTGAGCTGTTTGCAAAGGTTAGTCTCTTAATCCTGGCTTACAGGAGTCACAGTGATTGGCGTGTGGGTGTAGAACGATTTGTAGGAAGGATAAGATATTTTGTGACGAGATTATAACATTGTTATTGTAACTTGTAATATATATGCATGCGGTGGTCTACATTAATTTAGGTGAGAAAGAAATAAACTGTACCTTACGACATCTTTAGAATGATACAGTATATTTCGTGTACAACTTCGTTTCAATCCCTTCTTCTTTCACTTTTTAGGATAGGCTTATATCTATATAAACTTTTTCTAAAGAAAGACGTTTGCTACAGTCTCGAAGCTTTATAGGTTTGGTGATCGCAGTATCGTGATTTGTATCTATGTCTACCGTTATTAAGTTTACTCTGTAAAGCCTTACCTTACAATAATTAACTGGTATTTACTAGTAACTAGGTAGTTATCCTGTTCGTACAACTCGTTTAACTCTTACCTACATGACCTTACATAACAGATCAAAGGGTCGGTTACGATTTTTCACCTCACGTCACGGTTTGGTGAGCGAAAAAGTGTTGTGTTGACCTCAAAGAGCTTTTGTTTTTTGTTCTTGATATTTGAAGTCCATTTTTGAAGGTTGAGTCATTCGGTGAAGTGTCGGTCATTCGAGTGGATGCATCAAATGCGGTGATACATTTTAGACACTCATTTTTTTAGAGGTAGGTAAATATTGTAAGAATTGAATTACAATTAATTAACAAAACATAATATCACAATTTTATTACCGAAGTCTTAAACAAAAGTCTGTTCACAAAATAGCTAGCACATATAGCGAAACGGTGGTATACTTAAGTGGGTTTTATGTTTAACTCCGTTTTTAGTATATGTAACAGGAGCTACTATTGCCATTCTACTGAACAAATATTTAGACACCGAGCAACTAAGAATTGCCCGCAACATATTTCTTTTTAATTTGAACCAGCGATGATTATCAAGATTATATCCTTATTCATACGCTATACATCGACAGTGTGTCACAAGTCACAATCATGACGTGAACGTCGCCGTTGTCTTTAGAGCGATGCCGCGGCACGCTTACACATGCCGACATTTCCATGTATATGATATATGCGGTATTAAATTGCATCTGCATTTGATGGCTGGAGAGATTTTGGTCGACGATGTAATGTTATTTCCTTAGAAACAGCTTGTGTCACTTTCCTGGCTTTCTTCTAATATTATCATCATAAGCTATAACCACTTTTAAAGTAACAGACTGCTTTATTTTTTATATAATTTTCATTCTACTATAAAAAGCTTAAAAGTTTGTTTATTTGAACTCGATTATCTCTAGAAGTACCAGTCGGATTTTAATAACTCTTGCGTTTGATAACCTAGTTATTGAGGAAGATTATATAGGCTATGTAACATCGCGTTACTTTCTAATAACTGCTCTGCGGAAAGCTAGTTTTTATATAAACTTAGTGACATCATTTTGCCTGATGGTAAGCAGTCAACGGGGTCCAAAAGTGGTGAACCCCTCTCTACCCTAATCAGGTCGTCGCTTCGGCCCACTATTTAAATACCGAGTTGTTTTTGTAGGTGGGTATTAATGACTATGCCTGTGTTATTAGCTTTATTTTTCTGGCAAGTAAATACAACTGTATAGCTATATGTAATTATCATCAATCATAATCAATGTTAGATTTCAATGTTGCCGATAGTAAACAAACCCCATCGCTAAGTAAATATATTTATTTGTTTTATTATTGGAGCGTAGATATGATGTTTGTGACGAGAATTATTTCCGGTCTACTGCAATCCTCAATGCTTTAGAGCGACTGAGTAGCGTCTCTATGACACGTGTAAACGGTTTGTTAAATATGCTTTTGTTTTTTTTTTGGTATCGGAGTGTCGGCCGTTACGGCAACTGAGTTTCGCAACCATTTTAGAAATGGTAAATGTATGAAAAAGGCGATCTTTTCTTTTTTTGTTCTTTAGTGTATGAGAGGGTTTATTCACTCCCTGTCCGGTGCGTGCATAGGAGAACCAGTGGTTTCCTGACCATTGACCGAGTAGCACGTGGCAGGCACACCAATTTCTTTTAAGTAGCTTAGCTATATCGATGTCGTGTAGTGTCAAACCAGTGAACAATAAAGTGTTAAGTTCATACTGAACACCACACGTAGCACAGAGACTATATGCCCGACTCAAAGAGAAGTCATGTTTTTCGAGTGTATGTATGTCTGTTTTTCACGCTCTACAGCCGAGTTAATTGATTTATTTAAATCCGCAATTTTATATATATAATAGGCAATAGATTTTGTTCCTTATTACGCTACTAGTTGCTAGCCAGGAATAGGTTTTCCGTCATTGCGCCTTAGTTTCACAATGGGCGTCACAACTATCACTCAATAATTGTAACCCATTGTCATTGAATTGCACTAATTCTACTATTGAGTAAACACGTTTTGCTTTATTAACCTTTAACGCATTTTTAATCGAATAAAGTCTTAAGGCGAAACCGTGTTATAGGCAATTTAAATCTTATCCCAACTATTTTAAAGTTAATTATTATAATGTTAAAACCGAACTTGTGCCCTTATTCTTCTAAGGATGCGAATAACCTACATATTCTAAATACGGCATTCGGCAGCTCACCGTCGGATTTGTTGTCAAAACATCAATTAGTTGCGAGTAAACATTTACGAGATAACAACAAAGTTTTAGTTCGAAACAGACGTAAGAGAAATCACATCGTAAATTGCATCTTGTCTACTATAAAATAAGATTTAATTATGTGTAAGTGTTGCTTAATGCCCTTTTGTACTAAGGATGTAAGTTTGTTTGCTTACGTAACTGAAAGCTATGCTTGAGGTGATTTTAGATTGTACGTTGTCAGGTAATGTTTACATTGAACTTTTTCTTTTACAGACAAGCTTCTGTCGGTCTTTGGTTTTGAGTTAAAAAGAGAGCTTACAAAAAAAGAAGAAAGAAAGAAGTGGTATTGTAAAACTGAATCCTTTCGAGATACAAATTAAAATCAATTTTCTTTAAAGACTTTGGTGGCAAACAAGCATACTCACCTGGCCAGGACCACCTGATGGTAAGTGGTAATCGTAACCTATAGAGATGGCTGTGTTTTGCATTACGAAAGTAATAATACTTAGTAAACACAACCAAATCGTTGCTGACCACGGAGAAGGGGATGAGGAAGGAAAAGGGAAAAGGATCAGGACCGAGGGGATATTTGGGCTGCTGGCGCTGTCCTTGTAATTGTTCTTTTTCTTCTCCATACCCTAACTTACGGTTGCAACGGGTTGCCTGTGTTTCCTTAACTTTGTTTTTCATTTTTAACCGACTTCAAAAAGGAGGAGGTTATCAATTCGGGTCGTATGATTTTTTTTTTTTTTTTTTGTATGTTTGTTACCTCATATCTCGGTCATTTATGAACCGATTTGAAAATTTTTTTTTTATTTGAGAGGGTATACTCTGAAATTGGTCCCATTTTTTTATTATAAGAAATGGTTCAGTGGTTGTATGTTTGTTACAACTTAACTCCGTCATTTATAAACCAATTTGGAAAATTCTTCTTTTATTTGAAAGGGTATACTCCGAAATGGGGTCCCATGTTTTTTTTATAAAGAATAATTTAATATTTTGTAACAAATCGTTTGCAAGAAGTGAAGACGTGTAAAGCAACACGTCGATGTCTTTTGCGACGAATTATCTGACATTGACATGTCCATGCTACAAGTGCGAAGTGATTTTCAAAATTCATTTTTTGTTAGAAACGAAGTAGCCCTGGATGAGTGACCATATGCATTTTTGTATATCTGAGCGATTGCTCGGTCAGTTAAATTATGATTTTTGATGTTTCTTTATTGTTGGTAGATCATCACTTTTTTGTTTTGATTTGTGGTTTCTGGGATTCAGGGTTTAGCGATCGAGAAAGTGTTGACAAGGACCTTATATTTCTATTTACAATCTTACCTCTCGTCTCTACTTTCTTTCAAACGGCGCGGCGCTGTCTCATTTGCGCAGCACGTTTAGTAGGTCTACCCATATTGAATATATTTATACACAATTAATTCCCACTAAAAGTTTAAAAATAAAATTATTTTTAGAAAAAAAATGAAAACCGACTTCAAACAACACCTACATGTTCAATCCTTAACTAAAAAGTAGAAAATAATATTTTAATTACTTCATAGCAAAGAACATTAAAGGGGAATCAACGCAATCCTTGATACCTATAATACTTTACTATTTATAGTTTTTAATCAGTTATTTTGGAGTCGGTGCCAGCCAAGAAGGTTCATAATGACCTTCATAAAAATAACCTACCTACTAGCAAAAAAAACCTTCTTGATTAATCTATTAATACATGAATGAAAAATATAGATTTAATACAAGAAATCGAACGGAATCTGATAAATGCGCGTCAAATTTTTTATGTATATCTGAACACAACTATCAATGACGTCTGCGTTCACGAGTATGACCGCGTTCGGGTAGTGCACTCAGGCATATCCCCCACGCGTGCAATTACCGCCCCGTGCACTACAAAAGTTGGTTGCAAAGACAGAATTAAAGATCCTTCTTGGCTGGCACCGACTCCAAAATAACTGATTAAAAACTATAAATAGTAAAGTATTATAGGTATCAAGGATTGCGTTGATTCCCCTTTAATGTTCTTTGCTATGAAGTAATTAAAATATTATTTTCTACTTTTTAGTTAAGGATTGAACATGTAGGTGTTGTTTGAAGTCGGTTTTCATTTTTTTTCTAAAAATAATTTTATTTTAAATGAAGAATATAGCCATACAACTATAAACTATGTACGATTACCGTAACTTATCATCAAATCAAATCAAAGGATGTTTATTTCATTGAGGTTTATTAAATGAACACGTATGAACGTTAAAAATTACAAAATGTCAGCCAATTAATCTACAGCAGTTTGCTGACGTGAGGGTAGGGCCATGACAAGAACTGACAAGAAACTCAGCCACTCTTTTTAATTGCCAGGTTATTACAATTTTTGTAAGTTACAATTTCAAGTAGCATGCAAAGTGACGCAGGCACTTAACTCTATCATCAGGTAGGGCAAACATTTATTTACAAATCTATTCGCTACTTATTTACAAAACGATCAATCCTCTTCTCTATCGTGTATTAAATCAATATAGTTCTTATTCCCGCTATAACGTTATGTTGAAACACTATTTAACATCAAAGTAGTGTTAATAGATGTATAGCATATACCGACTGGTGTTTAACAAAAGATAATTGTGTGTTTATATGTGAAGTGTGGAAACGTTAGATTTATTTATAGTATTGGATTTGTGTCTAATTTTATTCGTATAGCTGAATTATGTTTTGAGGTTTCTTGGTATTTTGATAATGTTTTCTTTCGGATACTCATTGGTTTTTAAAGGAGGTCGTCTGTTCTAGTACTTCCACTGGCTTAATTCTCATGCCGTATTTAATGCTAAATGCTGATCTGACAGATTCTACATACTCTTTGCAGATCCGGCCTTGTTTCGAATAAAACTGACAAAAGTTTATCATTTTGACAACCTCTGTGGGACTGCCACGTAGAGGTCGCGTTCAATTCCCGCTCAGTGCGAATATTTGTGTAGACATGGCTATTTGCATTGGTCTGGCTGTTTCTATGTATAACTAGCGGCCCGCCCCGGCTTCGCACGGATGGACATTTTTTTAAACATTTTAGAATAAATAAAGATACTTTTGTATGGGAATATGAAAGGGGTTTTTTTAGGCAATTTTTATTTTTCATTCCGTAAGAACCATCCTCGTACTTCAAGGAATATTATAAAAAAAGAATTAGCGATTTGAGCTTAGCAACACATTCAGCGATTCGTTTTTATATTATAGATATGTATGTATTTACAAAAAAAAAAGTATATGCATAAGTATGTTAATCCGCATTCTACAACCCATAACACAAGCTATTAATATATGCTTACTTTGGGCCTAGATGGCGTTGTGTGGGTGTTGTGGTAGTATTTATTTGATTTATTTATTTTGAGTCTATAAATAGTGTTTGTGTAATACTAAAGTATTTTCTCGGATTCAAAAGTCTAAAGGCTACTTCACACTAACGCTCAATTAATATCTAAAACTCTTTAGCATGTGTTTTCTTTCAATTTAGATTCCTATTAGCTGTTTTTTAAGCCATGGTGACGGCCAGCCTCTTGTCACGATGGCATTTGAAATCGTATTCATCGCTCCTGAGCCTCATTGGCTACTTACCTTCATAGACTAATTTTGCTAGTCTATCTATACTATTAAGTTTGTATGTTTGTTTGAACGCGTTAATCTCTGGTACTTCCAGTTGGATTTAAATAGCTCTTTTGCGTATTATAGCCCAGTTCTTGAAGAAGGTTATAGGCTATGTAACATTACGCTACTGGCGACGGGAGCAAAGCAGTAAGCAAAGACGTGAGTGAAACCGCGCCGCATGAAGCTAGTGTAATATAAAATCCATAGCGTACTGACTGTCAAATGAAGTACGTACCCGTATCAACCCTAAATTCATCATATCGTTTTTTGAAACCCTTATTCGCGCTAAACCTTCTTGTATTAAGGACCCTCAGTTATTCAGGACTGCTCATATTTTAGAAATATATTACGAATCAACAAGTGGTCGAAAGTTTATGATTAGCGAGCTTGCGAAGGCGGCTTATTTTCTTCGTTAATTTCTGGCGGTAAACAATTTATATAGGTTCCTTTTTTATATCTCATCTCGTGTAATGTTTGTGGCTGTTTTTAATAGACTAGTGGCCTTTTGACGGTTTTTACATCTTAATTTGGAATATTTTTTGCAGTGATCCGAATTTTTATTACGGTATTTTTGTTTCACCATAAGTATATTAATTGCGTCGACACTTGAGAAGTATATACATACGAGTACATGGTTTAGAATACAACAATATTTATCAAATCATTAGAAGGAAAACCTTTTTTAAACATAGGTCAACATCAAGTATAAAAACAATGTTATATACAAGTCTAAAAACATATAGTTAATATTTTTTTTTAAGATAAAAAAATATTTTTACTTTGTCAAAAATAGGTAACATATTTCTCATCGCAGCTGTTTTAATAAAAATTAAAAATAGTTATTTGATCATCACAATAATGATAGCACAGATTCCAACATTCCAAACAATTGAGGATTAATCCTTATTCTCGTATGAATCCTCCTCTTTAAAATTCATTCTATAACCTTATACGTTCTTTTGTTATACGACCCAAGCGCCCTCATATGTGAGGATACGAGCTAAGAATTTAATAAAACAAGTGATATGCACAAGGATTTGTATACGGAATGTATATAGACGGGTACAGAAACGATTTGGTTAGTTTTACTGCTATAATCTTGCAATGATGGATGGAAAGTTGATATTAAAAGGATGAAACTGCTAAACCTACTGTCTTGGACCCCGCAACGAATTTAATCAGAAGTAAAAAGGAAAAGATTGAAAAAAAAGTCCACTTTCCTCCATTGCAAATCGGGAGACAAATTTAATCTATATAGAATTATGACTTATTAAAAGATCTCATAATCGTCATATCAACCGTAAGACGTCCACCTGCTGAACATAAGCCTCCCCCAATTTTCGCCAACTTGGCCGCTAATGAGTCGCTCTCATCCATAACCGATATTATATCCAAATGAAATCCGGAACAACGAGATGAGATACAAAAAAAACATTCGGATACTCCATTACCAAAGAGCACAACACAGTTATTGTTCCATTCAATATAAAACTAATATCCTCTACAATATAGTTGCCAGTATTTTCCACGTTACTGTATATACTCCAACAATTTGTTTACCAAGTCCACAAGCGCTGCAAAATGCAAATATTTAACCGTTCAGTTTTGGATACAAAAACAATGAATGCCTGTTGAATATCTCATGTAACTAAATTTAATCTTGGCTTTTACGTGTATAAACAGTTTTAGTAGAAAACTTAAGTAATCTTAGTTTATTTTCAATAGGAATAAGTGCTATAGCATCAATTGGAAGAGTTTTAACAGTGGATTGATAATGATGGTGGTGTAGCGAAAGAAAGTACAACTCCTATGCATAAGTCCTTCTACTAATTTATATATAGACAAGCTGCTGGCAGCGCGGTTTCTCCGGCGTTAAGTTTCCGTCTTTGGTTACTGCTGTGCTCCCGTCGCCAATAGCGTGATACTTTAACCTTTCTCAAGAACTGGGCTATCAAACCCAAATTTACGTGAAATATTCAAATTCGACTGTTCTATCGATTAGCGCTTTCAAACAAACAACCTCTTCTGTTTTATACATATATGTATTAGTATAGATATAACGCATAGATGCAAAGCATTTCTGCCTACCCCATCACAGTAGGAACGTTATATCATGAGCTTACGAAAATATTAGTACCGTTTTCACATTTTCCTAATAAATCACCTGCCGTATCAAATGCCTACTAAATATAATCCCGGGCTATGAAAGCTAAAATTACTCTTATTACCAAAAATAGCTACGTGAAACATACCGAAATACTTGCTTAAACTTATTTTTAGATTAAGTTATAGCTATTATTTTCTTGTTATGTTTATTTAGCTCAATGAGTCCTAAGTAACGTCAGCAAAATAAGAACATAAATAGTATTTTGTTTGCCTTGCCTTAAATTTTGATAGATAAGGTAATTAGTAGTAAAGTAAAACGAACTCAACGAGCAAATTTTATCTATTTGTTATAATATTTCGTGTCGTTTAAGCTTTGATTTCGCGTTTGATTGCTTTGCGTTGAAAGGTAGTAGGTATATTTGGGTATACCCGCCTAGCAAAATCACAACTTTCTGTGAATGGACATTAGTAAACGCCTGATTTATTTAGATATACCACACAAAATGAGCTTAAATTACTTCAAAAATATGCTAAATAATTTTAGAACGTTACCTACGTTCTAAATTATTTAGCATATTTTAAACTAAAGTCACATGTGTTAATTTTGTGTTGTTGCTAACTGTACAATCGTACTTAAGTACCCGAAACGTAGTTATTTGTATGCCATTGTTAGTAAACTACATTGTGATTAATGTATATTGTTCAGTTTTTGTGATGTACTCTCTATTTGAGTATTGAAAAGCACTTAAATGTCTAAATTAACTTTTGTCTATACATACTTACTTTGACGACCTCTGTGGTTCGGTGGTACTGTGTATGGACTGCCACGCAAAGGTCGCGGGTTCGATTCCCGCTCAGTGCAAATCTTTGTGTGCATGTACATGGCTATTTGCATTGGTCTGCCTGTTTCTATGTATGTATTTACAAAAAAAAAGTATTCAATTATGTATTCTGCATTCTAGAACCCATAACACAAGCTATATAAGTATGCTTACTTTGGGTCTAGATGGCGTTGTGTGTAGTTGTTGTGATATTATTATTATTATCATTACGTTGTTACAGCTTCAGTATTGTTATTTAAGTTTTAACATATTCAATGCATATGTGGTTTAAAGGTTAAAGGAATTGCTTGTTACGTCAAATGTCGTTTGTTTGATTCCTGCCCAAGAAAAGAGATATTCCGGTCAGATTTTCAGAGTTTCTGTCTCTGTGTTATTTTTAATTATATTTTTTATTCATGTAGGATCCCCTATGTTGTTGCCTGAGTGCTGAGCTCTAGCGTCGTTGAACATTTTAAAAATGTATAAGTATATTTTGTAAAGCGTTAAAACATTTACAAAGCGGCAGAGATAGATGATATGTCTATAGAATTAAATTAATATCCTAGTAGGTACCTACTCTTGGACTTATTTAACTTCAATGGAATAAACAATATTAGCGCCAAGAATATAATAACCTAACATAAAACAATGGTATCAGATATATTTCGCCCTTGTATAAACTCTAGCTTTCCGTCGCGCGATTTCACCCGCGTCTTTGCTTACTACTCTGCTCCTGTCGCCAGTAGCATGATGTTACATAGCCTATAACATTCCTCGAGAACTGGGCTATAGTACGCAAAAATAATGTTTCAAATTTCACTGGTAGATACTAGCGAAACAAATAAACTCTTCCTCTCTATATAATAGATATCTATACTCGTACATAGTATAAAAGGAAATCGTTAGTCTCTATAATATCGCAAATCTTAAGAACCGTCCAATGGATATGGATACGGTTTTGATTGTTATTTAGTGCTTTTTTTGACATAGGTTCTGGTGTATACATTAACCTATCGCCTATATGGTAGCAGCAACGATAATAGGGAAACTGTAATTATTCGTTTGTGACATGTATAAATTATATTGACATGACTTTCTTGTTGACGTTATTCAATTATTTATTAAGATTATAAGGGTCGAACCAGTTCTAACATCACGGAATCACACGTAATAATTTGACCATGTATGATTTTTGTTTTATTATTTCTGACATTGTTTATATTTTTTATTGTTATTCTGTATTCTTTTTCTTATTGTGTTGTGTGTGTATATGTATATTGTTATATGAATAAATAATATCAATCTATCGTACTTTCACGATACGTGGTCGCTAACTATGGGTCTTATCTGAAGGCTCAAAGTCAAAGTCAAAGTCAAAGTATTTATTTCATTTTGATCATAAAGAATGATACTTATGAAAAGTCAAATTACATGAAGTCAGCTAATTAACCTACAGCCAGTTCGCTGACGAGGTAGAGCGAAAAGAACTGGCAAGAAACTTACGCCACTCTTTTCAATCGCCAGATAATTACACTTCTCTGAAGTGGCAATGGGCAAGACACATATATCGCAGAACTGATGGCCGCTGGGGCAGAAAGGTTCTAGAGTGGCGACCACGAACCGGAAGACGCAGCGTGAGCAGACCCCTCACAAGGTGGACCGATGACCTTCTAAGAGTGGCGGGCAACCGATGAATAAGGGCGGCGAACAACCGGCCACCGTGACGAATATTGGGGGAGGTCTATGTCCAGCAGTGGACGTCTTTTGGCTGATATAATGATGATGATTATCGTATCTTTTGATACCGATGCGAAACAAAGGCGGTTGAATAGTCGTAAAACTAAACTAACGTAAAATGATACATTTCTTAGATGAGTCATTAATTTATGCTAGCGATACAAGTACACACCCCGTCTTCGCTTACTAATTGGCACCGAGTGAACAAGTCTCTAATTAGAGCGACCTTTATCACCTCGCCTGATTGAGGCCGTGTCACGAAATAGGTACATCTACCCTACGTATATGACAGGTTGTCACTGCACAAAACAGGTGTGTTTAGGTGTATTTACCTTACATGTTTCTAACATGGGTTGTCTGTGGTTGATTGGATTTTTTTATACGATTTTTTGTTTAAATTTTTTTGAGGCTTTTTTGGTATAGCCTACAAAACAAGCCAACAGCCCACCAGATGGTAAGTGGTAACTGTGGCTCTTATATAATATTTGTCAAATAGTCACACTCGAAGTTATATTTATATGCAAATAATACATTAGAAACTTCCATGGCGTTAATTTCATAATAAAATAACTGCAAACATTATAGTTACTTACTTTTTATACCGCTTTCATGTAATTCTAAAAAGTGTTCTGAAATCATTTTTAAAATAAAGCTCCGATTAAATGATAAAAATTGTAAACCACGAAAGTATGACACTAAATTGCGACGTGGCCACTCTTATGTGTGAATGCTCTTAAATACACAGTGCCTCCATCAGAAACTTTCGTGACAGTAGGAGCAGGCAGAGG
This sequence comes from Parascotia fuliginaria, assembly GCA_963082885.1. Lineage (NCBI taxonomy): Eukaryota > Metazoa > Arthropoda > Insecta > Lepidoptera > Erebidae > Parascotia > Parascotia fuliginaria. Next base: position 2,083,892 of record OY720197.1, on the reverse strand, counting down.
TGACAGGGACGTTGGCCATGATAATGTGCTAAATACTTAGACGGACTTGGTTGTTTACCACCCATAACCAGATTTCTCGTTTCATATAGGTAACCTAACCGCGACCTACATAACTTATTAAACTATTTTAATTTCCCCATTGTCACCAATTTCGTCTATACAAATAATGTATCTCCCCTCCAACTAAATGTAGGTACGTCAAATTGACCGCAGGAGTCCTTCAGTCCCTTTGTGCCGATGGAAATTGCAAGCCTTCAAATGTTTACCTAGATATTGTATTTTACTAGACGAGATTTAGTTATGACAAAGATTTAGATTTTTAGCAAATAGAGCAAAACCGTAAAATAATTTGATACGAGAAATGTTTAGTTGTAGTGCGATGAGACGGTATTCTTAAAGGATCAAGTTTTGTTGAAATTTATTACATTTTTATTTTTACATTGCTTAGAAATCACCACCATGTCCATATTATGTTGCGCTAAATACGAAGTAGGTATAATACAAGTACCTAATAATTGCCAAAATAAAAAACCTAATAATTGGTTGCATAATTTATTGACATTGATTGAATTGTATTTGAATATTAATGAATTGAATTATTTGATATTATTGAATTGAATTTTTATAATATTGTATTGACTATTAACATTATTAAATTGTAGTACTTGACATTTTGAATTGTCTTCTCTTCTATCTTTTTAATATTGTATTGATTTAATTGTAATATTTAGAATAAAACGTTATAGATTTGGGTTTGTAAGTGCTTTATATAAATTCTGTTAGCTTATAAGTATTTACTAAATAAATAAATAAATAAAAATTAAACTAAATACTGCCGTACAATATTTTTTATATTTCGTAGATCACGCTACGATACTACGATATTTACCGTCCTTCGTAGAGATAGCTACGTTTTCGTAGCCTATGTTTTAGAAAAACTGTTACAAGTTTAATAGGGTTATTAGTTTGAGTTAAAACTAGTGAATAGCTTCCCTTTCTACTAAATAGGTTGGGTGGCGCTCATAGCTCGTTGCGCTCACTGACCGTAAACTAGTAGCGGGTTAAGCAACTTAGAGTGTAGCTGGCCCATGGATGGGTGACCGCATAGTGGTATTTGATCTGAATGTCCGTGCTTCGAAGGGCACGTCAAAGGTCCGGGCCAATCTCTCCCAATGCATCGCCATAATATAATAATACCACAACACCCACACAACGCCATCTAGCCCCAAAGTAAGCATATATTAATAGCTTGTGATATGGGTTCTAGAATGCAAATAAACATACTTCTATACCTTTTTATTTTTTATTTTGTAAATACATACATATTATACATAGAAATACCCAAACCAATGCAAATAGCCATGTTCATGCACACAAATATTTGCACTGAGCGGGAATCGAACCCGCGACCTCTGCGTGGCAGTCCATACACAGTACCACCGAACCACAGAGGTTGTCTAATATGCGTGCTACATCTAGTTATTCTACCTCTGTGGCATCTAGATCTGTTTAATTAAATGTTCCGCGCAATATTCGGAAGCCTGTCCTTATGTTTGTGCATGTTTTGTTTCATTAAAATATATCCCACTAGAGCGAGCACAAAGAGCAGTCCTTAAAGTCATGACATTTAAGCCTTTCATACATTCGACTACTCAATTATATCACGAATGTAAAGTGCTGACTGTCAGACAGCTCTTTGTGCTTGAAACAATCTGCAGAAAACACACTGGTCTGCAATATGACATTCAAGTCACAAAAAAGCGCCGTACACGTAAAATCTGCCAAGTCCAAACCTTCAAAAGTGCGCTAGCAACGCGACACTACAATGTTGTTAGCTGTCATTTGTATAATATTGCCAATGAACACTGCAACATTTATCCATTAACTAGATCGCAATGTAAGAGAGAAGTTAACACATGGCTCTTGTCCAAATCTTATGAAGAAACGGAGAATTTAATTATACTAAGTATACTTTAGTACAAAATGCACTCATCACACATACATAAACACACACACACACACGCACACACACACACACACACACACACACACACACACACACACACACACACACACACACACACACACACACACACACACACACACACACACACACACACACACACACACACACACACACACACACACACACACACACACACACACACACACACACACACACACACACACACACACACACACACACACACACACACACACACACACACACACACACACACACACACACACACACACACACACACACACACACACACACACACACACACACACACACACACACACACACACACACACACACACACACACACACACACACACACACACACACACACACACACACACACACACACACACACACACACACACACACACACACACACACACACACACACACACACACACACACACACACACACACACACACACACACACACACACACACACACACACACACACACACACACACACACACACACACACACACACACACACACACACACACACACACACACACACACACACACACACACACACACACACACACACACACACACACACACACACACACACACACACACACACACACACACACACACACACACACACACACACACACACACACACACACACACACACACACACACACACACACACACACACACACACACACACACACACACACACACACACACACACACACACACACACACACACACACACACACACACACACACACACACACACACACACACACACACACACACACACACACACACACACACACACACACACACACACACACACACACACACACACACACACACACACACACACACACACACACACACACACACACACACACACACACACACACACACACACACACACACACACACACACACACACACACACACACACACACACACACACACACACACACACACACACACACACACACACACACACACACACACACACACACACACACACACACACACACACACACACACACACACACACACACACACACACACACACACACACACACACACACACACACACACACACACACACACACACACACACACACACACACACACACACACACACACACACACACACACACACACACACACACACACACACACACACACACACACACACACACACACACACACACACACACACACACACACACACACACACACACACACACACACACACACACACACACACACACACACACACACACACACACACACACACACACACACACACACACACACACACACACACACACACACACACACACACACACACACACACACACACACACACACACACACACACACACACACACACACACACACACACACACACACACACACACACACACACACACACACACACACACACACACACACACACACACACACACACACACACACACACACACACACACACACACACACACACACACACACACACACACACACACACACACACACACACACACACACACACACACACACACACACACACACACACACACACACACACACACACACACACACACACACACACACACACACACACACACACACACACACACACACACACACACACACACACACACACACACACACACACACACACACACACACACACACACACACACACACACACACACACACACACACACACACACACACACACACACACACACACACACACACACACACACACACACACACACACACACACACACACACACACACACACACACACACACACACACACACACACACACACACACACACACACACACACACACACACACACACACACACACACACACACACACACACACACACACACACACACACACACACACACACACACACACACACACACACACACACACACACACACACACACACACACACACACACACACACACACACACACACACACACACACACACACACACACACACACACACACACACACACACACACACACACACACACACACACACACACACACACACACACACACACACACACACACACACACACACACACACACACACACACACACACACACACACACACACACACACACACACACACACACACACACACACACACACACACACACACACACACACACACACACACACACACACACACACACACACACACACACACACACACACACACACACACACACACACACACACACACACACACACACACACACACACACACACACACACACACACACACACACACACACACACACACACACACACACACACACACACACACACACACACACACACACACACACACACACACACACACACACAGGCTACATACAACTTTTGTAAGTTAAAACCTTATATATATAAGCTATGTTTATTTTTAATATTCAAGTAGTTGAATAAACATTTTTCATTTCATTTCATTTAATTTCATTAGTTTTTTATTTGTTGTTGTGGATATATTGTATTAAATAAAGTATAATTTTGTAGAAAATACTTTGATATTATTGTTACTTTTGCAAGTAAGTTATCTATAATATAAAAATGAATCGCTGAATGTGCTGCTAAGCGCTAATCTCGAGAGCAGCTGAACCAATTTCGCTTTATTTTTTTATAATATTCCTTGAAGTACGAGGATAGTTCTTACAGAGAGAAAAATTTAAAAACTGCCTAAAAAAATACTTTTCTATATTCCCATTCAAAAGTATCTTTATTTATCCCATAATGTTTCAAAAATGGCCACCCGTGTGCAGCCGGGGCGGGCAGCTAGTTTGTTATAAAACTAGCTTTCCGCAGCGCGGTTTCATCTGCGTCTTTGATAACTGTTTGCTCCCGTCGCCAGTAAAGTGATGTTACAGTCTATAGAAGAACCTTCCTTAAGAACTGATCTATCATAGTCCAAAAGAATTATTCAAATTTGATCCGTAATTCCAGTGATTAGCGCGTCTCTTTGAAAGACCAGGGGCCTTACCGCAACCTCTTAAAGTAATCTTTTAAAACATTAGCTTTACGCTTCGCGGTTTCACCCGCGTCTTAGCTTACTGCTTTGCTCCCGTCGCCAATAGCGTGATGTTACGTAACCTATAACCTTCCTAGAGAACTAGGCTACGCAAAAAGAATTTTTCTAATCCGATTGGTAGAGAGATTAGCGCGTTCAAACAAACAAACAAACTCGTCCTCTCTATATATAATAGTATAGATGTTATTATTAACTTACTTTGTATGTATTCTTGTTTTTAATGGTACAAAAGAAGAAGACAAAACACAAAGTAACAATAAAATAATACTGCTCTAAGAGGTGATAGGCTAGCAGTCCATAAACTAGCACTAGTCAGTTTAAAAGTCTTAAGATTTACTTCTCTTAAATCAAAAATATTACGTGTGCTTCCTCCATTGTTAAACTAAGAGCCGTAATTAACATGTACTCATTAAATAATAGTAATTAATAATCATAAATGTCAGGAGTGAGTGGTGTGATTAATATCGTGGAAGCAACCCTTGGTTGTGCGGTTTTGTAAATGTGCCGGTTGATTGTTACCCCTTATTCTCAATAGGATAATAGGAATATTTAGTTTTAAAATGGAACGTACTAGAACGATTGTTGAAAGAGTTAAGGCACTGCGAGTTTTCCTTTCATCATTCTTATTTTAACTGAAAAATATTCACCACTGGACTAAGAATTCCCTTAAAGGTAACATTTAGGAGACTTGTAATAAATTATTTTTACTAGTGTTAACAATAAACTTCTCAAGTAAAATAACTGATACCACTTTCTACTGGACTCGTGGCGACGTATGCACTTGGTTACTAGTATCGGTTGCATGATTAAAATATATTATCTAAGCTCATAATAATGAAGAGAAAAAAAAATTTTTTTATATATTTGTTTGCTTGCAACGATTTAACTAAAAATCTACGTTACCGATTTGAAAAATCCTTTACTTTTAGAAATCAATAAATGTAACAGGTAACATAGGTTATATTTTATTTTGTTTAACATATTTTTTTAGCAATTTTCATAATTTCAATGTTTGTAAATTTGCAATACAGAAGATAGCAAAAGTAAATTTGCAGTATAGCAATAATATTTCGTAGACGTAATATTGCAATGATATTTTTGTAGGGGTTTGTTGTGAGACCGAATGAAACTTTTGATGTACCGAAGCGAAGTGAAGGCAGACGTCTTGTCTATACATATAATAAAATTGGAGTGTCTGGTAATATTAACCGTTTTTTACTACATTTATATGAATATATATACGGTACATACACCAAAAAAACATTTTTTACAATTTTTGTCTGTCTGTCTGTCTGTTTGTTCCGGCTAATCTCTGAAATGGCTGGACCGATTTTGACGGGACTTTTATTGGCAGGAAGCTGATGTAATAAGGAGTAACTTAGGCTACGTTTATTTTAGAATAATAAAGTAATGTTGATCGACTGTAAGGCGGAAAGAAAGTTCGCCGGGTCAGCTAGTTAATTAATATAATAACTTCTAAATATTTTCTTAATACCTAATATTCTTTTGCGTTTATTCACAACCTTGTTCAAATTTACTTACAACACATTTTTGGCCATAACTGCTACGCCTAGGGACGTGTCGCAACCAAACGTAATACCCTACCCAACCTTTCGCTCGTCGCGTTAAGTACTAGGTACAGGTAATGTTTCATTATACTTGAACATTACTGTTGTATATCTTATTTATGGTTTAACCTTATCTGTGATACGAAACAAGACAAGACTATTGTCTAAACAACATATTATTATGTAGATTATGTTGTGCGTTTAAAGTATGTTTCTATTAATTTGTAGTTCGATAGTATTACAATTTCTTTGTGCCTTATGTTTATACAGTAACAAATGTTTTCGTTTTTATGATTCTTCTTTGTAATTCTTGCTGGTAAGAATGGGTCGGCTAGACTCGATCTGTCCCTGGTGAGTGTAAGCAGTTCATTATCATCACCATCACATCAGCCGAGAGACATCCACTGCTAGACATAGGCCTTCCTTTATTTTAGCCACCTTGTCCAGTCATGATCAGTTACATTTTGTAATAGTTAATTTTATTTTCATTGCACATCTAAAACATGCGTATTCAACATATGAATAAAAAAGAAAACTTCGCTTGACACCTATCGCCATAACAACCTTTTATCTCCATAAAGACGTAACAATCCAATCATTTTTGATCACCCAAATAAAAAAATCTTACAAAGGATCCGACGCCCTATCTCTTACAATCTTTTTTGCGCTAGTCGGATAGTAGCTGAGTCAGCAAACACAGGGATAAAGTCACGCCTACTAAAAATGTTGAAATTTCTTCCTATCTTATTCGTTTTATACGATACCTAAAGAGATTTAGGCGGGATAAGTCGAACAACTACTGACTGGTTCTTTACCGTGATGGCTTTATTAAGTGTTATTATTGTGAGGTAAATATGTGAATCTTGTCTAGACTGTTGTGAGTGAGCACGACGCGCAACGCCAAATATGTATACAATACGCCGTTTTCTTAAAAAAGGGGTAGTTATATTTTGCACGCTAATTCAGGCAGGTATGTTGGGCGTACTTATTGTCATAATATATAGGGTAAATTGAATAGGGTTAATTGAATTAACACTTATGAACGTTAAAAAGTACAAAATGTCAGCCAATTAATCTACAGCCAGTTCGCTGACGTAGGGTAAGAACTGGCAGGAAACTCAGGCCATTCTTTTAATCGCCAGGTTATTAAAGTTAGATGGTAAGCAGTCGGTAGAGTCTAGGAATGGTGGTCTACTCAACGTCTTCGTAAGACGCCAAAGAGTTGATGTATTTTTCTATCACCCATTCACTTAACCAAGTTTTTCTCCAAACATTCCCGGTATAAATAAACTATGTTTTTAATCTCATATTTCATCCGGGTTATAAGAATAAATTACATATAATTATCACGACCCCTATTCATTATGACAATATGTAAACAGAGACGAGTTACGTTAATTTATGCATATTTAATTTATTTTTGAAAGTCTTATCTGTAATGTGATTAACAAAGACTAAAATTAATACGAGATACAGTGAAGGAAAGCATGTTTATGAATCTTAACCGTATTCTAAACCTTACTTACTAATCCGAATGATGGTTTACGCGTCGGGTGCAAAAACACTTAATAACCTAAACTGACAGTTCTGTCCTAAGCGAAGATCTTCAGACTTTCTGATAGGATCTCTAGAAAAAGTTTTAAAATCTAAATTCATCATCAATTATTTTCTAAACTAACGGTTTACAATACGAATGGTGGACTTATTGAAAGTATAGGTAAGTCTTTTCTAACTCTAGTTTAGCAAGCTTTCACGGTAGTAGATCCACGCTGATGTCAGCATGAATGGGCCGGATCGTCCGGAAAAGTACTACCCTCTCATAAAAGATCGACTTAAGAGTAGTAGTATCCGTATTACTGCGTTTCGTTCGGTGAGTGAGAGCGCCGGAGGCCCAATTACACCCCCTTTCCTCTTTCCACACCTGCCCGCTCATGATGCAATATGTGTATTTTTTTATATTAGCCTACTAAAGTGATTACACTCTGCCTGATAATAAGCAGTTAGTGGAATCCAGAAGTGGTGGACACCATTCCAAAATTCAAATTACTGGTATAGTGACCACTATGGCGCTTAGTGAGAAGAGAACATTTCCCATCCACCATCATTATCATTCAGCCGATAGAAAAATAGAATGTCCACTGCTAAACATAGATGGAGGCAGCTCATCCGCGTTCCCGGAGTCTCCCGTAACGTATCAGAGGTTGACCATCGAAGGGATTTTAGAGGAGCCTCACATAACCATGCCGAAGACCCCAAGTCGGTGTGGAATGCAATAGGCATTTCCCCTGCAAGACAAACCTTGCCTAAGTAATGAACTGCAGTAAAATATTTTTTCACATAACACACCACTAGGCAGTACCCAAGTAACGCATTATATGCGAGAACAACATTAACAGTGTTGTATACGGTCATAGTCAACCATCTTATGACCCAAACAAACATGGCGAATGGGCTCATGTAACCACAACGTCTTGCAAACCTTAGATATACATAATGGGACCGCCGTAATCGCTTGAGGAAAAACTTATTTACCTTACTTAACCGTTATTATAAATGAGGGTTAAAGCTATACATGGTATAATGTAAACTAACATTTTATATAGGTTTTAATAGCGACATCAATACTATTATATAAAGCGGAAAAGTTTGTTTGTTTAAACGCGCTAATCTGTGGAACTACTAGTCGGATTTGCATAATTATGCGTATGATAACCCAGTTCTTGAGAAGGTTATAGGCTATGTATCATCACGCTGTTGACGGCAGCAAAGCAATTACCAAGACGCTAAAATTGGATGAAAATTTAAATTAGTTTAAATTACTATGACATGTCCTTCTTCAAACGAGGTTTAAAGAGAGCATTAATATCACGGTAGGCAGCGGCTTCGCAGAGCCCCTGGCATTGCAGAAGTCTATGAGCGACAGTTGCCACTTACCATCAGGTGGGCTGTAGGCTCGTCTGCCACTGTAGGCAATAAAAAAAAAAAAAATAGTTAATGTGGTTGTATGTGGTAATATGTGGTAATATGAAAGAAGATTCTCTGTGACTGTTATATTAATGATAGAAGCCCAAACAAAATAAAAAATTGCATTAATTTTGGTAGGCAAATACCCTATACATAAAACACTAGCTTTCTGAGACGCGGTTATATAAAACATAAATATTGACCGCAAGCTTTAGACTGCAAATTCAAATAGTAAAATGCGACACGATATCCATCTGAGAATCCCAGAACTCCCTGGTCGATTTTAACCATATTATAAAATGGTATTGCTTACTTGGTTTTATGACATAATACGTTTATCTTACCTAGCGATTTTAACCTGCAGGTAGTTCTCATAAAATAGCAAATATCTTTGAAAGACGAAAATCTTTATTAAATGTTTTAGTATACCCACACGGTCTTTCAACTATACTATACAAGATAAATATCACGTAGGCTAATCACATGTCACGACACGAGTACGACACGATTGTATTTTTATATGATTTTATTTTCGTCGAGAACTATGTTAACTTTACTTAAACCGTCAGTGTTTTTTTTTGTGATGAATGCAAGATATAATTACTAGATCAGTATTTACTCTAAAGACAATGTATGAGAAAAGTCCTTTCCCTGCAGTGGAATAATAACGGGCTGAGCGGTATGTTGATGATGACAATGTTAATTAAGTAAATGTCTTGAAAATATGATTTACAATGCTTAATATTGCATATTGTTTCTTAGTTCTAATTATAAGTTAAATTAGAAAGTATATTAACACAAATGTAAACACATTTTCAGACTTGTTACAAAACGCTCTACATAAAATCCATTTACACTACTAGACGACAACAAGTAACAATAAATAACATTTGATAATCTGTTTTAACGTTGAAGCCCCGAAACCATAATGCGTTATATGAAACGAGAAATATACGACTTTTTGTTCTATTAACTACATCGTAACAGAACGTGACGACCACGATACGGATATTGGTTTAATAACTGCTACCATGTTAAGTTATATGTAATAGTGATTTTGTTTACAGCTGATGTTACAGATTTTTATGTTATTAATACATATGCATATTGTGATTCGTATTTTTGTACTAACATTATCTTGAAGTCTTAATGTCTACTGCAGAACGGGTTTCTGCCAAAGGCAAGATTTTGCCATAGTCACGGTACTTATCGGGCAGATTGGTAAGCACTAATAATAATAATAATACCAGTCTGTTACTGTCCCACTGCAGGCCAAAGGCTTCTTCTCATATAGAAAAGGCAAGAGCAATGATCACCACGTGCGCTCAAGTCTGATTGTCATTTTAGACATGTTTTTTATTTTGGAGGGCATTTTATGATGATATTATACTGTTTTATTTAATCGGTGTTTATGTCACCCACAGGAAGAAAAAGCCACCTCATTTCTTCCATATTGATACAAGAGACTAGACTTCCATTTTTTATATTATTATTGTTCTTGACGTTATTTTTAATACCGTTACGATTTTTTTATATTATGTTAATGTGTTATTTATTCAGATAACATAAACGGTGATGTTTTAGGCTTTGTAGTAACATTGCGTTCTGTATATAAATTTACTTTATAGAGTGAGCTGAAGCTCTCCGGATTTGGTTTTCATAAAAATAAACGGTAATGTTGCAATAACTGTTGTGGAATTATTCCAATTTTAAGTACGATTATATTACACAGTCATGTATTGCATTTATATGTCGTATGGTATTATGATAATGTATCGTTTGAATTTTAAACAAGTATTTGCATTATTTATAATGTATAAATTGGTTTTATGTAATTTATACATTGTATTTGAAATTAAATAGTTACTAAGTTCACCTATAGGATTTTCTTACCTTTACCATACCATTATTTCACAATTTTAATTTTAATGTTGTTTTTTGTTAACAAAAAAAGAGACACTTTCATTATAAAGTTTAAATGGCAGAGTACCTACAGAAATGTAAAATTGTATACTGTATATTTTAATCTTAATCTTAATACTTAAGTATGTAGGTACCAGAAATGCCAATTAACAATTTTTTTACTTATAGAATTTCTGTAGATCAAAAGTTGTAGTAGCGACAGTTTTCGCTTGCCATTAGTTAAGACTGCATAACAATTATAAAATTTAATGTATGAGCTTGCTCGTTTGCAAAATGTCGTACAGTATAAAAACGCCGATGTAAACACTTAAGACATCTTATCTCTATAGGGGGGGTCTCATGTGACCCTAGGGGATACTTGTGAATATATTAAGTTTTTTGTTTAGTTTGGTACCTTACGCTTTTGCTTCTGGGAGGGGAAACTACTCGTAGTTTTTTCTGTTTCGTAATATTGTTAGGTTAGTTTTGAAGTGATATTGTTTGTTTTTATATACCAAGTTAGTAAACCATTTTGCAAGACGCCTTTTGGCAAAGGTGATGAAAAACCAAATCGCCTCTGAACACGCCAAAGACAGATACACAACTAAACTACGCTCTAGTATGAAAATTGAATTTACATGATATCTACATATCTAAAATTGATGTGTTCTATAAAAGCTTGCAACGAATTTATGTTAAAATATTTATCATAAAATTAATTACGCTAAGTGACCAATCATTTAAATTGCTAATAGTAGACAACAACAATATTATTTAATTACCAATTGCTGGGCTGAAATGACCATACAATTAAAATTAAACCCGGGTTATCACTTTCAAACTGAGAAAAGCGGACATAATTAAGCTAAATAAAGTCTATAGTGAGCCTCCACCGCGAATTAAACTACCACAGTTAATGGAACTGACTATCTATTGTACGGTCAGCAATGAAATATAGTCAATTATTTGTTTCAATCGGGCAACTGATGGATAAGGACGGCGCTCGACCGGCGGAGAGGGAGAAAATTTGGGGAGGCCTATGTCCAGCAGTGGGTGTCTTTGGGCTAATATAATGGTGATTAGTAGGTTCTTGAACTATGGCCTGATGATTCAGTGGTTAAGGCATCTTTATTGAGATTTTCAGGAAAACACAAAACTCTTGCACTATGGAAATTGACCAGACATTTTTTTGTAGAAGTCCAGCTTTTTTTAAAATTTTTTCCTTCATAGTACGTCAGTTATGACTAAAGTAAACTTAAAAAATACGTACTTGAAAAAAGTCACATTCTTAGTTCCTCGTTTTTTTACCCATAACCTCGTGTATACGAAGCGGGTGCCCTAACTGAGCCATCACGATTATTTAAGAATGTTTCGGAAGAAAATCCTTTTAGTGATAAAGTCATTGTATTGCCTTATAATAATTTATTCTATTTACATAACATATGTAATTACGCCCAGCCTTCTCGGAATTTATCTTACTTCCATTTCTCGTTTTCCTTATTTTCTCCAAATTGTATTTAACGACTAATCCATTACCGTTCCATTACAATGGATTAATTAATCCATCCCATACCTAATTCACATATGCGTTTAAGGTAGCACCACACTAAGACATTATTACTACAGTTTTGTACGTCCAAGATGTGTAAATTTTTGAAAAACTGGCTTCCAAATTTAGGTTGTAAAAGTTTGTGTGTATGTGTATGTATGTGTTTGTTTTGTTACCACTCAGCTCCTAAACGGTTTTACCGATTTCGATGAAAATTGGTATGTAGATAGATTTGTTTCCGGAGAAGAACATGGGCTATTTACTATTTATCGCGAAAATTAGTCTGTTCTCGTAAGAGACAAAACACATTTTACGCAACTTGTTATTTTATAATCTAGGACTTGGAAAGTTTTACATTGCAATATCCGCCCAAAGGGGTTTACTGCAGTCCATAGGGACACATAGCTCGCAGAACTGATGACCATTGGAGCCAGAAATGTTCTGAAGTGCCGACTACAAACTGGAAAACGCAGTATAGGCAGATTCCTCACAAGGTTAACCGACGACCTGATATGGGTTGGCAGCCGATGGATGAGGGCGAAAATTTTGAGAGGCTTATATCTAGCGGTGGACGTCCTGTAGCTGATATGATGATGATGAATGCTGCCGTTCAGCTAGCGTAGTAGACTTTTACGACACCCTCGTAAAAAGACATTTTTAATAATAACCCCTTTTTTCACATACCTATTATTGCGCTCATAGCTTATTGCGCTCACTGATCGGTGATCGTATAGTGGTATTTGATCGGAGCGTCTCCGTGCTTCGGAGGACACGTTAAAAGTCGGTCACGGTTGTTACCATGTTGACAACAGTCGTTAGGTCAAGTCGGATGCCTCTATAATAAATTATGGGCGATCTAAACAAATCCTGACACTAGGTTGACCAGTAACCATTCGATATTTGATTTTTTGACCACGTTTTCTTTGTTAAGCCTTAAATAAAAATCTATACTTCAAACGGTGTAGATAACGAACTAAAAAAATAGAATATTAAAATTGAAATACTAGCTTTTTTTGTCGACCGTACGTACATTTTAAATCAAATTATGCCGAACAGTGAACGAAACCACGCCGCGTAATATGCCTATAGCAATAACCGTAATAACATTTCGTTAGCCGGAAAAAAGCGGTTTTAACAGGACTGAACTGGTTATGGCCAGTTAGGCTTAGAGCTTTGAATAGTAAATAGGTTTTGCAATTGGAGAAATAGGATTTTGTGAAACGGGATTGGGTTTAAAAATGGTCTTTTGCACAAAGGCCGTATAGATTAATTGCTATTAAAAATGTTATAATCTAACGTTGGTGTGGCAAATTTCTACATATTTCTTTAGGGACAATAAAAACCTTATTTGTGATACTGATGTTTCACACCAAAACTTTGAAGAGAAAGCACACTGAATAAGCTACCATCGCGACAATTGAGTTTATTCCATCCGATCCTACCAGTGGTGGTTCGATAGTCAAACTATTTGGAATAAATGGACAATTTCAAACATTCATTAATTTTTTTTTAAATTTTGATACCATGTCTTGTCTCAGATGTGAAGAAAAACCTTACAAAATTGTCATGTCAATAATTAGTCACAACTTTTAGGGACTACTCACACTTATTCAGCTCTATTCAGCTTATGCCCATAGAAAACAACGATTTTGTATGGAGGCGCGTACACATGCGGAAAGCTGAACGGACGCGTACGCGCTTCATACAAAATCGTTGTTTTCTATGGGCATAAGCTGAATAATAGAGCTGAATAAGTGCGAGTAGTCCCTTAGGATTATCCGCGTCTGCCACTTCTGGACTGCACTAACTGCTTACTATAGACATAATGTAAACATTTTCGTAATGTAAAATGAAAATTACATTCAGTTGTGACAAAACGGTAGGTATAAAATTTGTCCAACGATTTTACCAAAGGTTTGAATGACGTCATAGTCATACGATATTATCACATCCATACATATACGGTATTAATTAAAACCATATACTTTTACAACGTTTTGTAGCTATTTTCATGACAACGATAATAACGTCCAGGGCTGTCACAATAATACAAATAAGAGTTTAAATTGGGGCAATATGACTGGGGTATTATACTGTATTGACTGCAGCAGCAATTATTTTAAGACGTTTTTAGCTTCAGTTATATGAGTCGTAGTTAATTTCGGTCTACGAAAGGAACATAACTATATAAATGATCCATAAATCGTTGATTTAGGTGTACGTGTAGGAGTAAGTACTTTTTATTCGCGGTCGCTGTCATATATTCTGCTATGCATTTTTTTTTTACTAGAACGAATAATAAATTAAAACTTAAAATAAAAAAAAAACTGAATATCAAGAAGACAATTTTTTATAAAATTGTAAAATAACATTTAGTGGAACTACACAATGTTAGAGAATTTTATCACGACAGCTCTCAAATGTGAACATTTTTAATTTATAATTTCTGACAAAACAATATAATTATTTGGCGAAAAATACTAGTAATATCAAATATGATGCCAGACACTGTTAACGCGCTTGTTTACAATATGAATTAACAACGACTTAATACCAATTTGGTGTCATTTTCATGACAGCGATAATGGCTGTCATCTGTCATTAACTTAGATTAGACATTAACTTAATGATGACTGATTAATGGTTACTATCCAATGCCTGTGTGTTAATAGAGAAAACAGAACCTCTCTCTTATACATAATGTTTCCATAATATCATGCCTTTATTTCCCAAACACACACCCCAAACACCTCTGCCTACCTAGGCAGAGGTGTGTAACACTCACATTTCGCCAGCTAACTTGGGGTTATCTATACTATTATATAAAGCGTAAGTGTTTGTTTGATAGTTTGAATACTCTGGAACCGCCATGCACCAGTGGGATTTCAATAATTCTTTTTGCATTTAATAGCCCAATCTTGAGGAAGGTTATATAGGCTATGTAGCATCACGCCATGATTCGTGAGAGCAGTGTTGTAGCCAATGGTGTAAATTTACCACTCTTTTGTAGCCAACTTCTTAACATTATAATTAAAGGGCACAAATTAAACTCAGAACGGGACAAAATTTATGTATATTTTACAAGTTTTGTTCTATATAGGTGCGGATAGGCACCCATTTATAATACTACCCATTTTATTACTAAATAAGGGACTATACAGACATCATTATTTGTATAAGACATAAAGTATGAACTAGTGTTCACTTATCTCTGCACGCAATAAACCTCGAGGAGGTTGATGACTACCCGTATACGTCATAAAACTTAAGGTAAGCCGTTTGCTTAGAGAATGGGGTGCGTGTATCCTTCATAACATTCAGTTATCCAGACAATTTCTGAATATCCTCATTTTATTTCACAAGCACACATTTAATTTTAATGGCTATAGTTATAATAAAAACATAAAAGTGTAACACTACTTGGCGAAGGTGCAATTTATTTATCTGGCCAATATAAAATAAGTATAAAAATAATAATTATTAGTAGAAATCTAACATTATTTAGCAAGGTATGACTGCGGTCGTCTTGTAAGATAGAACAACTATCACATTATTATTTAATTTTTGGTTATTCCTATTTGAACGAGTAAGTCGCCTCATAAGATACCCACATGAGACAGTGTTTTGCCTACTTTTTGAATGAGAATCGTAAACTGCAAGAAGAATGATGCTTTTCTACAAGACACACCTTAATTAAAGTTAAATATTCTTAAAGATCGAAGGTCTTTAAGGGCAGCTCCAACAATACCACAGATTCACTTTATTTTACTTTTAATTCTCCTTATATTTATTTACCAATTAATTATTTTTAAGGATACGCACAACGCTTCTTCCTAAGGCATACATTTAACTAAAAATGCCTAACAAAATAACAAACTAGCGCATGCCAACCCTATGGGTTATACAGTTTTATACAGCGCTGCAGCGCTTTACAGTGAGTGGCACAGGTGCGGGCAGTACGCTGATTGGTAGACTTTTATTTTTACGATTGTTTTAAAACGCATACGTATAAGGGAGGACAAATCGACCTTTTTTTTTCCATCTGTCACCCTAGAGGGACAAACCAGTGGGACAGATGGGAATAATCCTATATTTAGGTATGCGGATAGTGTATTAGATTTTAATGTACACGGAAAACAAGCTAGGCTATTATAATACGTATTTAGAAGACTTAAATACTAATGTAGCTGTTTAAATTTTCAAACTTAATTGTATAGCTATTACAAACAAGCCTTTAATTGCAGAGAGAAGGTTTAATTACTTACTCGGTAGGTACTCTACATTTTCCTATTCCTATAATTCCTTTATACATTGCAATCGGCTATGACTTACTAAGGTTACGGTGATCCATAGATTGCATCTAACTCATATAAAACATTTTAATTTTTTTTTTATCATTATTTACGAGCTCTCCGCGCCGCGGTTTCACACGCCTCTTTGCTTACTACTCTGCTCCCGTCGCCAGTAGCGTGATGTTATAGCCTATAACCTTCCTCGATAACTTGGCTATCATACGCAAAAAGATTTTTTAAACCCGACTTTTAGTTCCAGAGATTAGCGCGTTCAAATAAACAAATTCTTCCGCTTTACATAATAGTATATATATCGCCGCCCATTGTCCTCAAATCGAGAAACTTTACTGGCAACACTGAGTTCTACATATTGATACTATTACGTATAATGCAAAAAGAGAGGATAAAAACAAATTCGAGATAATGTTAGGAACATCGGTAACAAATTGTCTGTAGAAGTAAATCGGCCCAACCATTTTATTAAGTATCGTAAGCCTCAAGCATCCCTCTCTTTCTGCTATATAAAATTTTCTCGAACCTCTCTGTCACGCATGCTCTTTAAGGTAAATAAAGGCTGATACACATCGCATTGAATATAGTTAGTTACATGCGTGTAGACCGGCCTTACCGTGTATTACCTTTTAGGTCTTATCCGAACATCAAGGGTTTTAATGTAGAGTTTGTGTTGAGAGAAATATATAGTGCTAATTAATTTACATGCTAAGGTACCTCATAGATTTAAAAGATTCTGTCATCACGGTAGTAAATCCACGTAGTTTTAGTATGAATGGGCCGGATCGACAGTGGAAGTACTACAATCACATAGAAGATCGACGTAAGAATAATAGTATCCGTACTATTGCGTTTCGTTCGGTGATGGGAGTGCCGAAGGCCCAATTTCCTTCCTTTCCTTTTTCCTTACCTTCAACCCTTTCATCCCCACTCCCTTCACGGTAGGTAGATGCTTCGCAGAATTCCTGGCATTGCAGGAGCAATGCTCTGAGTCGTCCAGAAGTGACGGTTACCACTTACCATCACGTGGGCTGTTTGTTCGTCTGTCACTGTCGACAATATAAAAAAAATACGGGTACCTACGTGTATTTTTACTTACCAAAATTTATATTTGCTTACAAAATATTACTCTGCTTGACCGTGTGGGTCCAAGAGGGCACAACTGTAATTGTTATCAGAGTAAATTAATACTATAGTCCTAAGGTGTTTCTTAATAAGTAGGTGTACTGTATAGTAGATAATATAATTTTATGGAATAATTAAACTGATATGGTATGGATTAAATAAATCTATATCAAGAAAGGGCGACTCCACTCAACTGGCGAGACGCTTGAAACACAGCAAATATCATAGGACGGCTAGTGCCCTGTGTTAAGCCTGCTCACCCTGCGAGTATCAAGTGTGATAACGTGAGCTTTGTCTAGCAGCGAATGTCTTTCTAACAAAATAACAAAAATCTACCACTAAAGAAGCTTATAGCAATAATGTTTTAAATAAAAAGTTACTTAACTCACTTTCTTATAACCAATTCACGTAATAAAAAATAACATACCCGCTTTAAGGGATAATACTTGTTAAACATACGACCAATTCATTCTCGATTTTCTCACCATACAATGTTCGAATGTAAATCGAGCGATATTATACAAAGTATTAAAATATATTCTCTTAGTACAAAGTTGAAAGAATTCATTCGCAGGCGGTTTGAACGAATTGCTTGTAAGAGTTATTGCGCGAACAAAGAATTGCCAAGCGTGAATTGTGACTCGAATAAGCTCTTTGTTTTAGCTTTGGTTACGAGCTTCATAAAAGTCAACAGTATTAAAATTTATTTGAATTGACTTAAGAGTAGGATCAGCGAGATTTTTATAGTAACTCCTTGCTGGAGTAGACTGATTGAAGAAGTTAGCTCACCCCGTACGACAGCGACGATGCCAGCAGTTTGTTTCGAATGACAAATAGAATGGCGCCCACCACTCCTTAATCAGTTGACTATCAGACAGAGCGTAGTATTTTTGCGTAGGCTAATATAAAATAAACGAACTAAATCGTTTTATGGTAGTTGGTAATGCCAGTCCACTGTCATTCAAAGAGCTATATTATCTCAACTGATGTTAGGATTCAAAGAATCCCTTGTAATCCGGCGACTTCAAACAAATATGAATCTATTTAAAATGAATTACTTCATTCTTCATTAGTTGGCTCATTTACAAAGCCTTGACGTCTGCTTATTAAATATTGTTTTATTAAATTATAAAACACGAAAAAAAAGTCTGTAAACCATAAATTTTATATTTTTAACCGACGGAGAAGTTTTCTTAATTCGACCGTATATATATATTTTTTTATGTGTGTTCGCGGATAACTTCGTCGTTTATGATGATTATTTTCTTGTTGGAAAGAAGATATACCAAGGGTGGTACCATAATAAGGAAACCAGGATCTGATAATGGCATCCCAGAGAAATCGAGGAGAACTTTTCAAAATCGTACTGACGTCTAGTGCATTTGTTATGTTTTTCATTATGTATTTTAAGGCACTACTATTTACTGAAGGTTTGGAATCGATCTGATGATAGAGCACAAAGCCAGTCGAGTATACTAAATAACTAAATACTATAAGAACCTTACTACAATATCAAATTAAGATTGATACCTAGTAATTGTTTTACTTGGCACCAACTTCAAAACTATAAAATACTTATTTAATTATTTCTGATTAACTAAATCAAAATACGAATGACTTTATGCTATGTAAATTTATTAATAAAAAGTATGTAATTTGAATAACAACTAATTTCATGCAATGTAGTGTTTTAAGAGCTGCGTCACTTTGCATGCAACTTCAAATAATAAAATGAGAAACTGGCTATAATAAGAGTGGCTTAAGTTCTCATGGTTCTGGTCAGAGAATTTACTACTGGATTTTTTTTATAAAAATCTCTGTTTATAAACATACATAGGTACGATATTACCTGATGGTAAGGGGTAACAGTAAACTGTACACACGGTGGTGAATGCTAGTATTGCAGAAACTAAGTTAACACAAGTTAGCTGTGTGAAGCGAAAAGAAGGAAAAGGAAATTTAACCCAGTGGATAAAAAGGCGCTTCTCACATTTGTCGAAACAATTCAATTTACACATCTGCTCGCAAGCTGCAAGTTCATGTTATTGTTTTTCTTTTGTCAGTTTTTATGTTTTTGATTAGTTAAATTATAATTGTGTTTAAATATTTTTCATTCTATATTGCGTGCGTCACCTGTATGTGAAAAATAAACTGTTTTCTTTTTTTCTTTTCAATTGCCTGAGCGTTTCTTCTATCTATCTTGTCCGACATTGACTGTCATTCATTATTAGTTTTAATTGTAAGATGTAAATTAGTTTTAATTTGACTAAACTCTGTCCAACACATCAATCTATAGTCTATGCCATAGGGTTGTCTACACGAATCTGTTAAATTATTAGATTATACCGTCTTTTTAGCAGTGCTATTGTCAAGTGAAGATCTAATGGACAGTTTGAAGGACACCACATGTCTGGCCAGTCATTTACTGGATACGTGTCAATGCTCTTGCTTCGCTAGGGAGTTGTAGGTGTGTTTTAATTAGTACTAAACGGTTGAGTACTGGCAGTAATTGATTGGTTTAGAGCTAAATGACATCATTTGACAGTTATTGCTGTAATAGGGCAAAGTGGTATAATGGTAGATGCCTGCAGGTTTCGGATCGCCCGGTATACCTAGTAACGCCCTAAAATTTATACCGGGCGATCCGGTTTTGCCATACTAATGAATTTCGATTGGCCAAAAGACCAATTAGTCTCTTGGCCTTTTTTCTTTTTTCTCTAGTCCCGTTTTTTACTAATTGTGTGTAAAGAGAAGTTCCTGTAAGATCGGCAACAGGTTATTTAAATTATTAATATTATTATTTATTATTTAAATTAATCATTCATAATGCACCATTGTTACTGCAAAGCTTAAAAACAGCCATCAGATGGGCACACATGTTTGCCATCGAAGCTGTATAAAAAAAGACTTTATCTGACATTTTGTAATTTTAACGTTCGTAAGTGTTAATTCAGTTAACCCAAATGAATAAATGTTTTTGACTTAGACATTATCCTTTGTTAGCCGTGCCTCGCTGTCGATGTTAAAGATTTGTAACGCTGCCTGTGATGTAGTAAATTCATTAACTGGACTAGTTTGCTGATAAATGGAATATGATACTGTCAGAATGGATTAGATATAGTAAGGCAAAGACGTTTTTTGTTTCTATTTCAAGTAATTAGTGTAATTGACTTACTGTTGTTCTGATTAAAATAGATAAACGATGTGGATTGATTTCAAGTAATTGATTTGTTTTATTTATTATTAAACAATTTAAAGCTTGCTGTAAGAAAACTCAATTTTCGTCTTAGCAAACATAAAATGTAGTACCAATTATTTTTACAATGTCTTTCGTCCTTATGATGATGGGCCTTTTATAAATAGGACAGAGGGCACTTCAATCTATGTTCCGTCTTCGGTCTTTTCTGCTATATTTTTTATATGTTTCTTATATTTATTCTCCTGAAGTAAATTTGGACTCAAACATCAGCATCAGCATCAACATTTCAGCATGTCTTACGTCAGTATGATCTTTGTCTTCACCGTATGTTAGTAATACAAAAAAGAAATCTTGAAAAGTATAGGGTGAAAGGTGCTTCAACATACTACGAGTAGGTCGTCAGAAACCTACGCCATCATACCTGCTTACAAATATCATCATCATCAACATCAGCCCAAGGAGTCCACTGTTGGACATAGGCCTCTCCCAACGCCATCTTCCCCGATTTACAGCGCCTTACAAATATATAGGCAAACAAAATAATAGTTTCATTTTAAATGATATAAACTCTTGTTAATACCATTCAACCCTTAAATTAACAGTTTTCAATTTCCGGTTCAACCCTAAAATAAACAAAAAATAATAATGGAGGGTTGTTTTCTTTTTCTTTTACTCGAGTGAACTGTAAGAAGGTCAGATCAGGTCGTTAGTGGTTATAAGCATCATTAAATTTTTTTCGTCCAAATCATTGTACTTTTTTATTCCAAATGAGGTGGATAAAAGATTTGCGTCTGGTCGGATTTATTTTTGTTTTCGTAATACGCGATTTTTGGAACTGAAGAATTTTAAGTTTGCGATTTGTGAAGGCTCTTCAATTAATTTAATTACCAAATTTATTTTTCAATTAGTTATATTTTTAACCGACTTCAAAAAAAGAAGGAGGTTTCTCAATTCGACCGTATATATATATATATTTATTTATTTGTGTACGCTGATAACTTCGTCGTTTATGAACTGATTTCGAAGATTCTTTTTTTGTTAGAAAGTAGATATCCCAAGTGCGGTACCATTATAAGCAAACCAGGATCTGATGATGGCATCTCAGGGAAATCGAGTGGAACTTTCGAAAATCGTACTGGCGACTAGTGCATTTGTTATATTTTTCATTAAGTATTTTAGGCTACTATTTAGTGAAGGTTTCTGGTTCGATCTGATGATGGAGCCGAAAGATAGTCGAGACAACTCGACAACGTTTTACAGCAATTAGTTGGTGTTTGGACTTAATTCATTTGTAATGATGAGAACTTTGCACCCTTAAGAGTTTTAAGTGTCGTTACAGGTGACCATAGACAGTCGATGAAATTTCTTAACAGCAGTCATGCGGGCTTACTTCATACGATTCAATATTCCAAAATGTTTAGTTCGTACAAAAATAATACCTAAGCTAAGATTAAGATCTACCCATCACTAAAAATTGTAAAATAAAATAATTTTAAACAAAAAAAAACCGACTTCAAACTGGAAGGAAACCAAAAAGTTTATAAATTAGTTTACTTAGCAGAAAGTAATTCGTATTTTGATATAGTTAATCAGAAATGATTAAATAAGTATTTTATAATTTTGAAGTTCGTGCCAAGCAAATACTATAAGAACCTTACTACAATAGCAAATTAGGATTGATTATACCTATAGGTACCTAGTTATTGTTTTACTTGGCACCAACTTTCTGTATGAGAAGTCGCCGTCCTGCAGTGGTAATATACTAAAGAAGTCGCAGAATTGAGCCTAATCGGTAACATTTTACATCTTTCTTTCTTAGTTCGGCAAAATGACATGCTGGCACGACTAAGTCTTATCAAGCCATGGTTTAACAAACGCACAAAATTTTCAATATTTATGTAGTGAAACATAAATACGTCGTCACACTGGCTATGTTTTACAAAGCGAACTATTTATTTATTTGTCCGGCGTATATCGGAGTCGCGCCAACAATTTCCCGTCTTTTGACAACTCTGTTAGCGGTAATGAACGCATTCAACGTGTGTGTACAGTCTTATGACAGGGCTGCTGCGGCAAAATTAGATAAAGATTTTTTAAAAATACAAATTTCTGATGTAATTTTTCTTACGTTGCGTAATAGTTTACTTATTATATTTTTATTTAGGAAATGTTTGTAATTATTGGATATTTAATGTAAAATATAGTTTTTCGAGACTAGCTGTGCGCAGCGCGGTTTTGTTCGCTTTAAGTTCTTTTGTTACTGTGCATTTAAAAACCGTCCTAGAGAATTGGGCTATCAAATGCAACATATTTATTTATTCATTATTAAGTTCTTTAATTATTTATTTTAATATTGCAGTAAAAGTAAAATATATTTGTTAATAAAAAGGGCTTTATTAATTAAGTTTACATAAGTGTTTCAAATATTTAATGAAATAACTAACGTGACAACCCTAACTAAAACGTATTTGGCAGAGTTGTAAAATCGATTTTATTTTTATAGACTATAAATGAGTTTAATAAAAACATAAAACAATATTTTATTGCGTATTTCTTATTATAGTTCGTTGTTTAATTTTTATGATGACCGTAAATGGCTTTTGTAGTGTGAAATCATCTCAAATGCCATAGCTTGACTGGTTAAATAGCTTCACTTTACGAAAGCATCTCAGAAAGCCGTCATAGTGGAGGCCACTATAATAGCAGTTTCAGACGATGGCTTTTAGAATGGTGGCCACCACTTTTGGATTCTGCTGAGTGCTATGGAATCTATGTATATACATATAATTATGTCTACGTTGCGTCTTTTGGTTCGTGGTTGCCATTTTGGAACTTTTCTGCCCTAACGGCCATCAACTTACTATGCGTTTTGTTAGAAAGATCAAAGTAACTAAGAGGGCGATGGAGCGGTCTATAGTGCCTACCTGCGCGATTGTACAAAAAGACCATATCTCAATAAGATTTCAATTCGTACCAACCCTAACCCTTACATTAGGCTATCGACACACGCGTAAATTCCTAAATTACGTATTGAAAGGTACTATTCTACATTACCCTGTGGATACACGCAGCCTCTGGTTGTATGAACTACATTAATAGACGATTATTCACCATTTGATGTGCCGTCAGTACTGAACAGTAATTAATTTGAATAATGTTTACATGGTGGCTGTAATTGTTTAGGATAAAGAGGATTTGTACAGTGATTGATTGATATATGTGTAGGTAGTTTTATAGGTTATGTTGTCTGCTTGTTTTAAGTGGTCAAATATAATGTCGCAATAGCCATGTACGAATATCACATTATTAGCTACTTATATTACTTACTGAAGTGCAATACAGATAAAATAAGATATAAAAACTTTAATTCTGACTTACACAAACATGGACATTATTATAGGAAAAAATTAACAAACATAAACGCAAGACGAGAAAAGGTACCTTTCTCAGCACTGAGCTATGGTTGTTACACCATAGCGCTGGTATTCTGAAAGGTCCTTAACTAATATATATAACTTCAATTTATTCTTTAATCAAGTTGCAAGCTTAACACTCTGATAAACGCCTTCTTTCCCCGTGACACCACCAAATAATACCTCCCCCAGTGGTATCATGGGAAATAGGTGATTCCCCATGACACTCCCAGTATTATTATATGGGGAATTATTTTATTCCTTGTGACACCATCGAGTATTAGTGATACCCAGTAGCTTTGCTGCTCAATAAAATTAAATAAGCTTCGGAAGAAATTGAATCTAAAATTTAAAGAAAATTGGACAAAATTAGAAGTTAGACTACAATTATATAAAGCGGAAGAGTTTGTTTGTTTGAACGCGCTAATCCCTGGAACTACCAGTCGGATTTGAAAATTAATTTTGCGTATGACAGCGCAGTTCTTGTGGAAGGTTATAAGCTATGTAACATCATGCTACTGCCGACGGGAGCAGAGCAGTCACCAAAGACGCGGGTAAAACCGCGCTGCTGGAAGATAGTTTTATATAAACTGGTTTAATTATGGAAACAGGTAGCAGTCAACCAAATTTTATAGATAATACATTACAGTATCGTCAAAATGCAAAAAGAAAAAGTGAAAACAACTCGAAAAATGTCAACGTCTCTACAGTAAATTGAGGCAATGAAAGGGTCAAAAATACAATAAGGGATGGAGGGTACAAATCAATGAGACTCGAAGTTTTCGAGTGTCCATCCCTCCGAGGTTACATGCGAAATATTAAATGAACTACGTATCGGTCTCCATAATATTTTGTTTTACAGGATAGCTCTGTAGGAAAATCTCGTCTATGCAAAGTTAAAAACGTAACAATCTGATAAGTTCTATAGGTTATTAAATTATTAATGATTAGGTAAAAATATAGATTGATAATGTGTATGGTACTTTTTTCTATTTGAGATGTAATAAGTTTGTTGTCAACAGAATAGTAGCGGTGTGCGGCTTAAAAACATTGCTTGGTCGTCTATTTCTGTCCTCTAAAAAAAGAAAAAGATAGTATTTAGTGAGGAGCGATAACGGGAAAAAATCTTAATAACGATCGCTCCTTGAGACTTATGCCCAATAGATAAGGTTTTCCATTTTGCTTACCCAAAAAAAAAACCAAAGACTTGTTAGTAATACTGAATATTCAAATCACTTTATTTCAATTTTTTTTAAACAATGACTCCAAATACTAAACAGTCTTTGTCTGGCGTGTAAAACAAATACATAAAATTCCTCTCTTTTAAATTTAAAAGCACAAAAGGTGAAAGACATCGGAAACCCGGAGATTTACCTCGATTGCAGGTGCGAGCCAACCGGACATAAGCCCGGATACACAAGAATATCCCCAAGCATTCCCAGCTCAAATACCCGCTAAATTTTAAGAATACTTTAAAAATAAAATAATTCTACATTCTGTATAAGGCCATGGTCACCCTACTCATGCTCGGATCGGGACCTTGTAATCCGTCTTCCGAAAATTTTTATGTTATTATGAACACGCTAACTCGATTTTTGTGACTTCGTGTTTTAAGTTTCTTTTTTGTGTTTTTACTTCTGATTTAGATATTCAAATGAATTGAAGAATCGGGCAATGAACAACTTTTGTAATAATTTAAAAGGCATATTTTTTCACTTGAAGTATTTAGACACTTGAAGAATTTATTCATTGCTAAAGCTGAGCCACCGCAGTTTTGCATTACGTTTGCATCACCGTAGCGGGCAGGCCACTAATAGATTGACAAAAGAGTTTTCTATTCTAATATTATTGGCAACCCTGTTGGACATACGTCATTGTTACAATCAATAATGGTACTTTAGCACTCATTCAAACAATGTCGTGTGGTTATAGGTACACGTCGTATGTGCGTTGTCGACTCAGTAAAAGATTGTATGTCGACGTACTTATAACATCAGTACATGTGAACATCTGTAATCTGCAATACGTTTAATATGAGTCAGGTTCTTTGGTGAAATATAAATTGTTTATTTAGGGTTGACTCTTTTGAATATCGTAGTTATAAAGACAATCAAAGTTCCACCTTCTGCCCAAGAAGTTTTTGTAAGAGACTTTGGAAATATATTGTATGTAGACCGTACCTACGCATTAGTAGTCATAGATATTCGAACTCTAGAGAAATATTCTCTATAAGTATATAACTTTCTAAGACAATACAAATTGAAATTGTATCAAAACTGTAGGTACAAAATGTTTACAAGCGATTATTATCTACCATTCGAGGGTGATAGTAGAAGTTTAAATTACATCCATTATGACTTAATAAAGTTTGGTAGATACCCGACTTCATGTAGGCGGCCGCATTCCGTTTGAAAAATTGTTAACTCATACAAAAAACTCTAATTATCTGGCGATTGAAAAGAGTGGCGTGAGTTTCTTGCCAGTTGCTCTCACAGCTCTACCTCGTCAGCGAACTGGCTGTAGGTTAATTAGCTGACTTCATGTAGTTTTGACTTTTCATAAGCATCATACTTAATGATCAAAATGAAATAAATGCTTTGACTTTGACTTTGAAAACTTATTTTTATTTTCTGTTGAATGTTATAACTGTTTAATGTCAAACATACATCATTTTCATATCAGCCGAAAGACGCCCACTGCTGGACATAGGCCCAATTTTCGTCACCTTGATCGCCCTCATTCATCGGTTGCCCTGTGCCCTTAACCATTTAGCCATTTTGACTTCGTATTGCATCGACCTAAATATAGCATCATTTATATCAATTACCAGAAATTTATACATATACCAGAATCTGTTTCAATTAACGTTTTCAGCCAGGTTCTTAGTATCTAATACCTAAATCAAACAGACTAATCGTAAGTGGTTATTATACCTACGTGGCTGTGTTCTGTAAGCATCAGGAATATACCTAAGATAATAAGTCATAACCAGCTGTAAAGAAAAAGGAAATGAGGAAGGAAGTGAAAAACGACCGCGGAGGTTAATGATGGCGTTCTCACTTACAGAACGGAACACAAAAGAATGCCAAAACAAACGTAATACATTTTAAACATTATTATTGCAATAAGTACATTCTTGGTGTAACCGAAATAAGCCACAATCCAAAACATTTCTATTCCCGTCCAACATACGAGTAGTATCAGATTAGAGGCTGGCGCAAATTACGCGGACCGTACCTTATCTCATAACAAAAATGCTTTAGTACATCCTGTTAAATAAAGTAGAAGAGTTTGTTTGTTTGTTTGAACGCGCTAATCTCTGAAACTACCAGTCGGATTTAAATAATTCTTTTAGCGTATGATAGCCCAGTTCTTAAAGAAGGTTATAGGCTATGTAACATCACGCTAATGGCGACGAGAGCAGAGCAGTAAGCAAAGACGCGTGTGATAGCGCGCTGTGGGAAGCTAGTTTTATATAGGTAAGGCACTGCTATACGACAACTATTATAAAGTAGTCGTGCTTTGTCACGCTATTTGGCCGTAAAATGCGCTAAGCCTAAAAGATCATAATTACGTAAGCTTTGAAATATTTCGCTCTTATTCAAAACTGATTAAATGACGAAAGTGGGAAGTTGGTTAGTCGGTCAAGGTCGAGTATAATGATGCCATAGTCTTAACTCTGATTCATGATTTGTTTATTTTTGTCACAGAGGTTCTATTGGATAGATAAGACAGAATAACAATGTTGTCTATCGACAATCGATAGTTCTATGCATAATTTAAAAAGCAGTACATACATCTTCACGCCTTTTATATCTCAAGGGGTAGTCAGAGGTGATTAACCAACCACGTTCCGCCATTTAAAAAGCAATAGTTACAAATATTATTGTAGATATTCATTAACAAAATATTAGATAAATATTTACTAGCATTTATTTTTCTGTTAATTAAATAAGTACTTCTAAAGTTCTCTTGGTCACAGGTGTTCTCAAATGAGGGAGTAGTCTAAAAAAAAATTATTGTCAAAATAACATGTTTTCGTAATATTTCTTAGCTTTTCCTACTACCTGAAACTACCCAGTCTACACAATCCATGTATCTGTGTAAAAATATTTTTTTTTAGATAAAATAACTGTATGTGTTGTCATCAACTGCTATTATAGAAACCGTGGTATTTTTATTATGGCAACCATTGATTTTATATAGGTTAAGGTGGTGTTGTTGCCGTTTTATTAGCTGAGATTTTTAGAGCGCTTTTACAGTAGATCAGATGGTTCAAAATAAACATATTTCATAACTGCTTTGAGATGCGTTTTTATAATATCGTACTCGAAGTATAGAAGGAGATGATAGCTTGCGTTATGTTATGCAATAGAAGTGGACTGTAGAAAATTTATTGTTTGTGATTAAAATTAAGTCTTTACACCACGTGAAACGCCATGTTGACCACCACTTCTGGATTCCACTGACTGCTTAACATCAGACAAAGTGGAGTCACTTTAGTAGGTTAATATAAAAAAATTAAAAACAATATCGTCTAAAGACTTATTGTGACCAATTAGGATTGCTTCCAGATGCACGTACAAACAAAGGTAACGTTGCTCAATCAGTTTTTATTAGCAGAAATACATAACATTCTTTATGCACTCTTTACTCTGTGAAGAGTCAGAGTGACGGGCAACCGAGTGACGGTAGCTCAAGACCGACCAAGGTGGCGAAAATTGGGGGAGGCCTACTTCCAACAGTCGCCATTTTCTGATAATAAGATGATAACTGGTAAAGTATGTATTATAGCTCTATGGTATTAGTTATCTACTTCGAGTTCGTCTGTGATCTTGTGTGTGTCTTGTGACTTCAATTCACAAGTCATACAATCAACAGATACGATATTCCCTCAACCCTGTTCATCCGTGCGTAATTTAATATAAAACTTAACAAATTTGGTCGACATTTTTTCGTCCAAAACTCAACAAGGGACGTGTGAACTAAGCGCTCGTTGCTGTACCCCTAATTAGTACACGGTGTTGAAAACAGACACGGATTTTAATTATATGTATTGCACTGTTGTTTGTTCAATTGCCTCTGTGGTTCGGTGATACTGTGTATGGACTGCCACGCAGAGGTCGCGGGTTCGATTCCGCTCAGTGCAAATATTTGTGTGCATGAACATGTCTATTTGCATTGGTCTGGGTGTTTCTATGTATAATATGTATGTATTTACAAAAAAAAAGTATATAAGTATGTATATCCGGTATATTTTGTTACGTAAAAATATTTAGCTAAAAGCACTCTTTACGAAATATAATTGCTTAGTCATAAAAATATCCATAAACATAATAGGGTGTGTGGTTTTACACACTGACGCCGGTGACTTAATTTACAAAAAGTGTAAACAAAACAAAGGCCACAAAAAAAATAAAAGGCAATGTGATAATTCTTTTTGTATAACGAAACATTAATATACCTCGTTAAAAATTACTGCCCTGTCTGTACGGACTGCCACAAAGAGGTCATGGGTTCAAACGCCGGGTCGTGTAAAATGATATTGGTCTCACCTCTCGGTATCAGTCTGGAATCTGGAATTGTACCTATAAAACAAACATATAGCAATAGACTCTGTTACTTGGGGTCCAAAATATCTGCACTAATGCCTGCTTACCTTAAATGTGTTAAAAATAAAAGGAACGAAGCTTGTATAACAGGACATTTATAAATAAACGTCGCAACACCCACTTATAATTAATATTTTCTTAAATATTACAAAGTCCTTTCTCACCGAAACCACTCAAGTATATAATTTTAATTTCCCCCTATATAATTAAAACCTTATTCTCATTTCCATTTTCATTTAACGAGTTGAGGAGATGTTGAAATTTAAGTAATTTCTCGTGTTATGTCTTCACGTCTTTGGAACTTAGTATATTTGCGACATATTAAAGTCACGCACGCACCGATACTTGCGACATTTGTGTCGCATATAATAAAAAATTTTGGAAATGGAGATGGATGTTTAATAAGAAAACTTTCGCAGTAGGGATAAAGCGCAATTCCACGGCAGTCTTTACTGATATCTACTATAAACTAATGAATAAACTACACTCCGATTCGAAATAAATAATATGAATCACATAAAATTTTGTCTCGTGTGGGAATCGTACCTACAATCTCTTTGTCCAACGGCGGAATGATCAGACTTGCAATAACAGTAACTTTGATAAACTTCTGCTTATCATTTCGAAACATTTCCTACTTTCTTGTACTTTTCCTTCGCAGTTTCTCGATTAAAAATAGTTTTCGCTAAGTTTTCCAAAGCGTTAACTAATGGCTTGTTGCGCGCTAGTGTACACGTACCGTAGCGTTTGTGACTTAAATCCGGGTACTTAGAGTTTCCTCATGTTTTGAAGGAAGTTTGCTTAAGTGAACTTTTAATTGAAGTCAAGTGGATAGTTCTCGCTAAGTGTTTTGCGTAAAGTGAGTTGTAAGGACGATTTTGGTGATGTTGTTTTGATTGCCTGTTGGGACCTATCACTTATCTTTCTCCTCCCTCATTCGTTACGAATGACGGATTGTCTTGGTTGTTTTATAACCATTGTTTCAAAACACAACTATATCTAGATGTCTAATTATAAGAGACCTAAAAAATGCAACAATTATGGACAGACTTTACAACCTTTTCGGACTTTTCCATCTTCATAAGATTCTCATTGATAGTCGAAACAACTTAGATTGACATTACTTAAGATGCCCCACGAAAAAGTGAAAGTATCTTTCTATGTATTTTGGAAAATGGCAATCCATCTATCGTTCACCGTGATTAGACTCCATGGTCGACATGAGCGCCTTCTTCACAACAAAGGCAGTCATCTACCTATTATAATTATAAAATATACGTTACCCTTTACATAACTTTTCTCTAATAAAAACAAAATCAGTTTCAGTAGACCTAACCACAACAAAAACGCAAACAGAAAAAATATTTTCTTTTACACTGTTATATGTTATGTATGAGCTACATAGGAGTTGAGAGGTGGGAGGGGAAAAAGGGGAGAGGAAGGAAGGTTGTCACATGATCCCAACCCCACTTTTGTTAATTATCGCACAGTTAGCGATAATTTGTACGGATGACAATGGTCTTTTTTTCTACCATAACTTTTATTTACATTTTTTGCTGTAAATGGACTGTCAGGAATATAATTAATGAATGTGTTTGGTTAATTTTGCTTTTGTTTTCGCCATTCGTAAATGGAGCGATCGAGTTTTGGAGGGTTAAATGCGTATGCGATATATTTTAGGGTTGGATGTTTATGATTTATTGTAGGTACCTACACGTGTTTGATTTATAAATGTAGTGGCCATTTTAAGTCTATGTATTGACTGCCTCAGTAGGAGTGCAATCGACTGCTGTTAAAGGTGTTGTAGGTTGGATTGCCACGTTAGACAAATCCAATTAATATTATAAATGCGAAAATTTGTGTGTGTGTGTGTGTGTTTAATTACCACTCGGCGTTTTAACGACGGAACTAATTTCGATGAAAATTAGTATGTAGATAGATTCGGCGCCGGAGACGGACATATGCTACTTTTTGCCTGCAAAAATCGGTCCGGTTCCCGAGTTACATTAATTAAACACATACCAATTTCCATGCGGGCGTAGCCGCAAGGCGCACCTAGTCTTAAATATGTTTGACTCCGAGTTTATCTTGTTTTTATTAATTGTAATTTGAATGTCTGATCTTTAAATGAGGCTAATATTTATTCGACTTAGTTAGTTTTTACACGTCTAGGTGTTCTGTATGTCAGTAAGTATTATTTTTAAATTAAAATACCCTGGAATACTATTTTCTTACTTAAATTAGGAAGTTATAATTCGTCGACTAAAAATATATATAGGTACTTTCAAGTTAACCATTTGTTAAGTTATACCAGCTACACATATTCTTGGTACCATAATATTTAATTCAAGCTGAAAGTTTCTAGAACACGTGTTACGTTATGTTTTCCGATAACTATTAGCTTATTGCTTCCATTTCAATATGCCAATACAAATTATATTCGTTGCGAGAAAACTATTTTAAGTATGATATCACGCTCTTTTTCTACAAAAGGGTAGGCAGGGGTCTATAACATTAACGTTTCGCTATGTTGGAACCTATTTAATAGATCGCAATCCTGTAACAAACATTTCAGGCAATGAACTACTGAGAATTTTGCGATATAAAAACTCAATTACTTGACCCAGGGATCGTACCCGAGACTTCCCTTTCACATTTGCCCCTTTTATTATCAGAAACGTAATAACTTACGACTTTTTTTTAAATCGTCATCTGCGTACCCTTTCGACGCAATATGTTTTTACTTACATGTTTTTATACGTCGCTTTTTAGGCATATCATTCATACAGTCCATCCATCTCCATCAGTCCTCTCAAATCTTGAAATTCCGTCTTCGATTCGGTAATATTTAGTTGTGAACACAATTTATAGTTATTTAATACTTCTTGCCATACATTTTATAACATTGTACCTAATGGCTTTCTAACCCAACGAAACGCATGATACTATTACTTCTCGTCCATATTCTACAAAAAACTAGAATATATATATTATCTGGTAAATCCAGCGCATTAATATCCTACAAAATTACTACTAGAAAACTACTATAGAAAATAATATAGTAAAACTTAGTAAAGTTCTATGAATATTTCAATTGTTAAGTAGAATTTCGTAGTCCAAAAACTACGACGAATATTTTTTAATATTATCACTAAAATATTAAGACTGCCTTTGTGGTTTAGTACTGTGAATGGGTTACCACGCAGAGGTCTCGGGTTCGATCTCTGGGTATCCTATATATGAGGTATAATATAATTGAAATATATATATCAGGTATATTCGGTTTTTTTGTCGAGTAATTCTCACATCTATGCTTACCCCTTCGGGGATAAAAGGTGTAAAGCTATGTATGTATGTATGTAATCATTAAAATAATATAATCGAATGACAAATAAGGTATTTTATGTAGTCTGTGTATTTCTGAACACAGGTTTACCAAGTCTACGAGACTTGTTCAATTTTTGAAGTTTGAAATCTATCATCCCATTGTATCATCCCTTGTCATCTATGATTGAATCTTTTTGATTCAGTACACTTTACTTATTTAATTCAACCTGTATAATATTTGTAGCTTATATCTAAAGTAAGTAGATACATTTCGCCTGTGGTTTTATAAACTTAACCCATAGTAATAAATTCACCGCAAAGAAATAATAACGCCATAATTAAATTCAAATAAAACTGGAAACGCACTTAATATTCCACCATGTAATCTCTTC
The DNA here is from genome assembly GCA_963082885.1 of Parascotia fuliginaria. Taxonomy (NCBI): domain Eukaryota; kingdom Metazoa; phylum Arthropoda; class Insecta; order Lepidoptera; family Erebidae; genus Parascotia; species Parascotia fuliginaria. The sequence goes on along the minus strand of OY720197.1, from coordinate 2,049,450 downwards.
AATAAGTCGAGTATTATATAGCTAAAAAGGCAAAATTATACGTTATTTGGTTCTGCATAGCGTTGAAACTTCACTAAATTTATGTTACTATAAAATATACCAAGCATACAAAATTAAACGTTGTTTAGTGATGCATACAGTACAATGTCATCTAATGAGTTTGGGTTCTATAAATGTACATTAAATTATATATCGTAACTTAAAAGATATAAGGTCGAAATTCTTGATCAACGTATTGTAAGATTGGCGGCCAACGCCACTGTAGCGCGAAATTCAAAAGGAACTAAAGGAGCTCTCCTTATGGTAAAGTTTCGCAAAACTTCGGGTAGTTTGGGACTAAATTTCTGTATTGAATCGTTCGCGATTTAAATTCAAATGTCTGTGGTCCCATTGACGTTGTTGTCGTTGATAACGATCTAGGACTTTTATTGGTTTAGGCTCGCCCACCATTTTGTAATATTCACGTTTATTTAAGTCACCCTTTATTTTAGTTTAATAATTGAAAAATTATTTAAATGTTAGACGATTTACCTAATTGTACTTACTTTAAGGTGTACAAGTGCCTACAACGGACTTTTGCTGTCACTATCATTATTTTAATGCCGTGAACACCATTTCCACACAAGACACAAATTGTATGATATTGTGTACTTTTATTAAATGGTAATGTGTGTCAATTAATTACATGTCTGTAAAGTAAACCCTTATAAGCAGGGCCGAATCTACCATATGCCCTTTTTGGGCTTCAGCCCAGGGCCCCATGGATTCCCCAGCTAAGTCAAGTCGAAGTTAATTAATTAAGTGGGCCCCTAAGTAGTATTAGCCCACGGCCCCCTCCGTTATGTGGTCGCCACTCTAGAACCTTTCTGCCCCAACGGCCGTCAGTTCTGCGAGCTATGTGTCCTGCCCATTGCCATTTCAGACAAGCAACTTTGCGAGCCACAAGGCTTGTTGTCTATTGTTGTAGCTAATTTTAAACTACTAGCTACAATGGTATACCTTCATATCGAGTTTCATACCAAAATATCAAAGGAAACTATTTTCATCCACAAATATCATCAATAAAACTAATCATTTATCAAAACAGAATTACAATTCCATCAGTAATTGTTATCGGGATGCAGCCATAGTAAGCTAAACAGTTCACTAGTGTATTATCATAAATAACTAGTAATCCGATTTAATACCTCCATTCTGTACTAATGGAAAACACCATAACTGTAGCATGAGCTTGGCCAAAATGTACCTAAAGGTACATGCTTTTGAGTCGAATTTAGCTAAGCCTGTTACATGTACTTGCGTCTTTTTTCGTAATCTTAAGCTTTGCTAATTTAAAAGACCTTAACTGTAGCCAAAGCTTTGTCAAAATAGATCCTAATGTCTATAGTATAGAGTAGTTTTTCGCTTAGCCTTTTTTATTGCGTTTTAGCTAATAATATTGCTCGTATAAAACAAATGCATGTATTATTCATAAGATCAATAAATTGTAACATTTTGTTACCTACGTACTTTAGATTGATGGCCGGCCGTTGTCGTTTAACAAAGCAAATGGCATATTTGTATTCTTGATGCCCAATTCAATTCATCTGTCGTTTCAGAATTAATTTTTACGATTTGTTTTGACTGTTTGAATTGCGTTGCAGAAAACTGATACCTGAGTGCCTAGTGCGAGTTGATTTTGCGTTAACGCGATCAAGAAGTTTATCGCGTTCGGCTCTCTGATTGGTTAAGAGTTTGGAGAGGGCCAATCGGCGCACCGAAGGTCATAAACATGTCGATCGCATTAACGTTAAATAAACTCGCACTAAGCACTCTGTCTATATTAATTGCCAGTATTCAGTATTCATTTTGATACCAAATTATTTACGTTTGGTGAGAAAAAGCATTTCACTTATCACAGCATCCTATACCATCAAGCAAAATCATTTTTGAAATAATTTAGATGAAGTACAAAAATTTGCGTGATTTTTCATTGTTTTTTAATAACAGACAGTATCTGAATTGCTATCATGGCAAATTAAAGTGAGTTCGATTTTAATCATTTTGTGTGATATTTTTCATGCCTTGCTTATAAGTTGCGGTATGAAAACTAAAACCAATACATGCACAGATAAAGAGTTTTAGGTTTTAATCGACTAATATAAAGTTAGTCCAGCAAGGAAGAGGTTTCTTAAGTAATCTTAAGTAATCTTTTATTTTTGTTTAATACTTAAGCAACTTACTTGTTAACACGAAAGAGACTAGTCTCCACGACACAGGGAATCCTAGTGTGGAGACTAGTGACCATGTAAAACTATACCTGTATTGCTTTTGGAACAATAAAGATTATTATTATTATTATTATCCCACATGTCAACAATCTCATGATATATATTATATTATCTTATTATTATTATATTATATTTATTATTATTATATATTATAGGTTTAATCGGTATTTTCGAAAAAGTAATACAACATTTAAATAATGTATTCGAGACGTTTCTTATCTTCACCCCTATCTCAACACAAGTACATGATTAACAATATAATTAAATTTTGATCTCTCTTGATCTTCCATTTGTGATTCTGCGCGGGTTCACGCGAAATTAGGGCTTTAACTAAATTAGATCGCGACTGCGCTCAATGTCACCTACTGATCGTATCGGTAACACTCTTTCAGTCTTTGGTATAAGAGATAGCGGGCACTATCCTTACCTTTACCCATACTGAAGAAGAATCGGCCTTATATTGACGTAAAGTAGGTTTCACCCGCGTTAAGTTACATCTTTACTGACTGCTCCGCTTCCGTCGCCAATAGCGTGATGTTATATAGCCTATAACCTTACTCAAAAACTGGGCTATCAAACTCAAAAAAGAAATATTTAAATCCAATTGGTAGTTTCACAGATTAGCGCGTTCAAACAAACAAACTCTACCGCTTTATATAATTACAAACATTAGCATAACTGCTGCATTCTATATTGTCTTCTTTCTTCAAAATAATTTTCTACTTCATACACAATCGGCAATGGATTGATGGTTTTCTTATCATTATTTTTACTTTACTTAGAGAACACAGCCGTGTTTTAGGTTACGATAAGCACTTGTAGACCTTCAAGTATACCGAATGCTTAAAGGTCTTCAAGTAGACCGTATGCTTAATTGAATAAAAAACTCGCTACTTCGTGCATTGTATCGTCGTCGATTACCTTGCGAGAATTTGTTTGTCTGTGTCAAAAAAGTGTATTTTTTTTTCTTTCTTTCACAGCTCAAAATGTTATAATGTTGTTTTCATTGCCACAAAGATGTCTTAATTTTATCTTTACGTTCATTTATTGTGAGATAGTTTACGACAATAATTCCTTGTTTTCCCGCTCAAGTCTGTAACTTAGTTATAGCCGTGCTCGTAGATGATGAATATTCATGGAGAGCGTTATTACGTTTGTTTAACGTTACACTAAGTTGTTTGTCGCTATTAATATCAACACGCGCCATTTTGATTCTCTGTTTGTGTGCTTTGTGACAAATTGTTGAGGTTTCGTGTCGTGATTCACGAGAATAAGTTATATTTGTGGTGAAACTTTGGAGAGAAAACCGGTGAATCGATAGCGAAATGAGTAAAAGGCGTAGCTAGGCGTGATAGATAAATAAAACATATTATTATAATTCAATAGAATAATTCGTTTTGCGATTGATAGCCCAGTTCTTGAAGAAGCTACGTAACATCACGTTGCGAGCGACGGGAGCGGGGCAGTAACCAAAGATGATACTTAGCGTGGATGAAAGCTAGTATAAGATATAAAAATAAACCATCAGACATCCACAGATCGTAACTCATTGCGACATTCGCCGCAATTAGTCGACGGACGAGACGGCAATAATTACTTCGCTTAGCCAGCACTGAGTGAGTGAGTACCGTTGATGACGTTCGCATATCTTGAGATTAATTACCCTGGCTGTTTGCAGTCATAAATATTGACAACTGGTTGTAATAGTCATAAATTAGTTATAAGCTTTTGTGTGGACGTCTATTTAACATTAATAACATTAAGCCTGTATTAACAGCGTAACCAGACACTATAAAACAACCATACCTTTTTTACGATCACAAAAGACTGTCAAAAAAAAAAGTTTGTGAAAAAGAATGTCGGTTCCTAATAATTGTTATGGGCTTGCAATTAGTACTGTTGTTCAAAACAATGATTTACTTTATTAAGATCATGTGTATGATTCTTATGAACATCATAACCAAAGAAATGTCAGCCAAGTCGCTGAGAAAACTTTCAAGAAACTCAGGCCACAAAAGTGCTGTCAGTGGACGTGTTAGCGTAATATTGCAGGACAGTACCTTTTAAGCGCTAATATTTGTGCGCCTCTTTGGTAATCAAACAGAAAACAAACACATAGATTTACCTGCAAATACAGGGTCTTAGTTATTAATCAACAGGTATTCCCTTAACAGTTTAAATAATGTGTTGAACAACAAAAGTACTTGATGTTTCCAACTTCCGGGAATTTCGTTTTATCACGTTTGAAGCCGAGGTGCAAAGTTTACCAACTACAGACTATAATGGCGTGTAATACCCGGGTTGCGTACTCGCTTTCAGTTAAATAAAGTATCATTTTCATCAAAATATTGTTTACTTCTACTTTTTACACAAATTTTTTTATTTGACAGTTGAAGACGAGCGATTAGCCTACGTGAGGATAAGTAGTAAATATTGCTCATGGACGACTTAGAGTCTCTCTGACTCTGAGTCGTCTCTCGGACTCTGCGAAGCTGCTGCCTACCGTGAAGGGTATGAAGTAGTCGAAGGGGTTGAGGGAAATGAAGGGTTTTTCCATTTGAGGCTATGGGAGCGATGTTTTTGGTAGCTGGCGACTGTAATAAATGTTTTATTGTCTGGTAACTTGTAATATTTCCAATATCAATATCTTTAAAAGAACTGCAATAGGTGCAAAAGGTTAAAGATTCCAGTCATATTACTTTGCGTCTTTTTATATTAGCCTACAGCTGTCCACTCTGCCCTATGGTCAGCAGTCAGCGCCAAGAAATGGTAAACAGTATCCCAAAAGCCGTTGTGTCAACGACACAGACAGCCTTTGACAGCCACTACATGGTGGCATTATATAACGGCTATGTGAGATGATTTCAGTGTGCCTATTTATATCTAATAATGTTTGTTTGTGTTGTTCCAGAGTAATGGTAACAACTACATGGCCGGGGAGCCGCGGCGAAAGCGCGAGCCGCCCGCGCGCCCCAACCACATACTGCTCTACACCATCATCAATCCTGCCTATCCTATCACTGTGGTAAGTTATTTTTAACTCTATTAACGCCAGTATAAGTACATGATAAAAAAGATATTGTTTGAGGGTCACTTACGTGGCGCTGAAAGATTTTAAACGCGATATTTAAGTGATCTGCCTGCTGTAGCAGTATAAAGGTAGGATTCCATAAAAATGTGTATAGCACATTTATTTACAAACATTTTGTGCAAAATTCTAAGCGCTGCAGGTTTTAAGCTGATATCGCGTTTAGCCTCTGTCTCCATTGACAACGCTGTGTGCAATAAGATCTTAGAATAAGATTTGTATGTTATAACGTGCAGCTACTCCGACTGCCTCTCATACTAGAAAATTGGAGTAATCACAGTTGCAAAATTTCATTTTCAAATAAAAAAATATTTTACTTATCTTAGCCCGGACTCACTGCACTGTGCCAACTAAATAGCGACAGACTCCCCTATTACATGGAACCTAAATAGCTAGCAAAACATAGGTGCTACACATCTACCTACCCCATCGACAATGCTATTTGAAACATTAGCATTTTACCTTATTTGATACTTATATACATAATACAATCACAAACTTAATAAAACAATCCGCTAGTTTCATCCAAGTTTGAACGACTGCATTCATTTTGTTGTTATTGCTATTAAAACTAAATCTTATTGCAACTCCGCAGTGGCTACTGCGGCGCTTTTGTAGAAACGAACGATAAAAAACTTGTCTTAACTAGTTCTGAAGTAGAAACACTTGGTTTTCTAGAAAATAAGGAATACATTTAAAGCTATTGAAGTATCATAACTCTTTGAAAGGTTTGGTGTTCGTATGGCCTAGAATTTAGAATGATACTATCTCTTTCTGTGAGCGCTGTAAGGAGTGACTTTACAGAACGGACATTAGGGTTACTTGCGTATCTTCATACTGTGGTCAATTATCCGCCTGCCGAGCAAGATGACTACGGCGAACTGCTTCCTTGAAGGTTTAAGTCCAGCAGTGGACGTCTTTTAGCAAATACAGTCACTATACAAATTTAAAGAAAGAAAAGAAAGAAAGAAACGTTTATTGCCACAATTACATAGAGATACAACAAAAATAATTAAATAAAAAAAAATACAAAGTACAGTGCAAGAGTGTGTCTCACAGATGTAGCAACTAGGTGCCCAGTTCAGCATTTGCCAGGCCAAAGGTCTGACGCTGGTTTTCAACTGGGTCCTGACCAAGTTTACGTTTAGCTTCCTATATGCATATTTGAGTGTTTTAATGCATGCAGCACCTACGCACGAAACAGAAGTGGCAAACAAAACATCTATATTTCTTCTCGTCAAGATTTAAGAAAATACAGAAATAAACACAACTTATGCTGAACATAATTCGTAATTTATCCAGCTCCTACATACGTAACTTGAAAGATAAAGACACAAGTCGGAACAATTTTAACTTAACGTATTTCACAATTTCACGCTCTATGAAACTTGGCGACGATAAAACTTTGACCGTTTGAATACTATACAGTTCTCAAGTGTTTAGTTTATACTATTATGTTTGTTATACAGCGTTTTTCACATTTATGTGAGTTTCTAGTTACTTGAACTTTAGAATTTTCAAATATCTACTCACTTTTCGCTTCTCATTAGGTACAATTTTTTTTACCCAGGCTCGGTTTTTTTTTTACGGATCACGCAATTTTGTCCCGTGTGGGAATTAAACCCTAATTGTTAATAAGCAAAGCAACTCAGCAACTCTTGACATGAGTGCATTCTTAAAAATAAACGCGTACATTACTTTAAAATGAGATACAACATTTGAAAATGCTTGAAGAATTTTATAACTGCAACTAAGCACCATTTACTAAAACCCTTTTAAGCGAAAGTGACTATTATACACAACCCGCACTAGACGGCACAAGGGCTAACCTGTTGATCTCCACACAAACGTATTGTCATTACTGTATTACCTCCTCTCCTTCCCCCTCCTTCCTCCCTCTACAGTAGTTGGAACTTTGGCAACTATTTATTACAGTAATTGTAGTTTTGTTTATAACGACTTTGATTGTAAATCTGTTGTAACTATAATATTAATTAACTAGCTGTGCACTGCAGCTTCAAAATCGGTCTGGTTTCCGAGGGATACAAAGATAATACTTACAATAATACAAAATAATTATTAGGACCGTGATGACCTTATAGTTACAAAATTTGCCTCTTATATACTACTCATTACGTATATCTAATACGTACCATCATCCATCACCTAATAAAACCTTTCTATCTCCTTCAAAACTTCTATCAATCTTACATCATTTCATATCCTAATTGCAATATTATGGTAAACACCCCTCATTCCTCCATTACTTTCTTTTATAAACCTACTACTTGGTATACAATTTGTCATGATGCGAAACTTTATGACGCTATGTGTGTGTTAATGTCTACTGGCTAATCGATCACTGAAATCAATACTATATTAAAAAGCGGAAGAGTTTGTTTGTTTGAACGCGCTAATCTCTAAACTACCAGTTGGATCTGAGTAATTCTTTTTGCGTATGATAGCCCAGTTCCTTGGGAAGGTTATAGTATAGGCTACGTCACGCTACTGGCGACAGTAGCATAGCAGTGACCGAAATTGTAACTTAACACGGATGAAAACACGTTGCTGGAACTGGAAGCTAGTGAGAGTACTTAATATCCTTCTACCTGTCCACTTTGGTACAATCATGGTGGTTACGTTTCTAGAATAAACTAGAAGCATATTTGCTTGCCATTTTATACATGAAGATGACCAATTAATCTATTTCATAGATTAAATCTAACGCTATTACGTTAATCTTTGATACCCTTTCATTAAATGGCTATACTCGTATAAATCATCTCTTGCATCTCTAATTAATATTATAAAGCAAAGTAATTTACTTTCCTGTCTGTTTTTTCGCTGAAAGTACTTTATTATAGTAAACTTATACTTTATTGTAGTCATTTGCTTATAAGCAGAAGCAGGGACGGATCGTTTGTTAGAACCGCTACCTGTGCCGCATAGTCGTGAATCGAGTTGTAGCCAGCGTCATTCTTTCTTTTTTTTCTTTCTTTTTAAAAAAAAAACCTATACTAATATTATAAAGCGGAATAGTTTGTTTATTTGGACGCGCTTACCTCTGGAACTACCACTCGGATTTGAATAATTCTTTTTGTATTTGATAGCCCAGTTCTTAAGGCAGGTTTTAGGCTATATAATATCAAGCTACGAGTGACGGGGGAAGAACAGTAAGCTAATAAATAACTTAGCGATTACATATTAGCAAAATATAGGTATAACTCGCCAAGTTTTATAAAACAAAACCATTTGATATAAATTTGTATGAAGCTATGACAAATTTTACTTCCTCAGTTTCATTGTTGCGCTTCTAGAAAATGTTTTCAACAAATTGAACCTATCGAAAGAACGCTCGTGTTCAGACTACTACTTTTATTATTTTAGTATATTTTCTAATAGAAAATTGCAAAAGTAAAAACTGTACATTATCCACATTATACTGAAACTGATTTTGTATTTTGTACTTACAGAATATAGGAATAGTGAAATTTCAGTACCTATGATTCTCAATGATTTCTAAAAAGTTTACCATTAAATTGTTTATAAAAGACTAGCTTTTCTATTCTAAAATAAATCATGGATCTCTTTCACATGAGCGGCATTGACAAAAATACTGGTAAATTATATATATATATTTTTTTTTATATTAACCTACCAAAGTGACTCCACCCTGCCTGATGGTAAGCTGTCAGTGGAATCCAGAAGTGGTGGCCACTATACCAAAAGCTATCGTCTTAAACTGCTGGTATGGTGGCCTCTACTATGGCAACTGGGAATGGGGTTAGGGGAAGGGATTGAGGGAGGTGAGGAAAGAGAAAAGGGGGAAATATCAATACTTTGTAATTAATTGTGCTATGGGTATGGCCATAGACATCTATTCACCGTCTAGTGTTTTCGGAATAACCTTATGACACGATGTGTGTAAAACTGGCTTATGTCACTAAATGGTTAAAATGACCTCCTCGCTTCATTGCGTCGAATATTGAATCCGTTTAGAATCTGGGTGTACTTTCTGTCCATAAATAATTCCCAGACCGCTAGTTTTCTAGTTCAATATTTTTCTAAACATTATCAGCAATGTAGTCTCTAGAAGTTATAGCGCAGTAAACAAGGGGGACAATACTCTTAACCGAGCTTCGTCGTGTTATCATGAATATTATATGAGATTGTACTTCGCCATTTTTGTATGACAATGTTTTATACTTAAAATCGACGGATATTTATGTTTAGTAGATTGTCGTAGCTTGTGTATGCAAAGTTTTTGGTTGATATGTTTTTTGAGTTTTTACATAAGTACTTAAATAAATCGATATTTTCCATCATCAACTTAGTCAAGGCCGTCCACTGCGTCTTTTTTTTTTTCGTGGGAAATCCATTACGCATACGCACCCGCCCGGGCAAGGCGGGGTTATGTTGGACTCTCCGACCGCACTCAAAGCGCGGCCGGCATACCAACTAATACCCACGGTGTTCCTCCAGACGGCCAGAGTGTCGGGGTCATGGGAGACGCTCGCGCATTCATCCGCGACCCCGACGGGCCACGGCCCGCTCACCACACGGGAGCGGGCCCCGTCCGATTTGGGGGACCTAGCCCCCCTCCCTCGAGAGGCGTGTGCGGAACACGCGCACTGCCGTCTCGGGCCTGTGCTGTTCGGGCGGCGACTCCGACCGATCGCCGCCCGCAGGTCACCTCCTAACTCGGCCGCAGAGGATAGGGAGAACGGCGCGTCGCAATACCGACACTCTTCCCCTGCGGCCCCACCGCGTCCGCAATCTGGCGGTTGCGGCCCCGCCGAGGCTGCGGAAGGTAGGAAGAGCGGCGCACCGTTATACCGGCACTCCTCTCCCGCCGCGGCCTCGCCACTCCTCAGCCGCAGTGTCGCCGAAGCAACACCGCAGCCCGACCCAGTTGCGGTGCCGCCCATAAAGCACCACAACCCTCCTGAGCTGCTCCATCGTGGGCTTACCACCAAAGCCCAGAGGAGCGGCGCCTCCTCGGGGTTCCTCTTGGTTTACCGTGGTTCTTGGTAACCACGGTTACTAAGCCCCCCCGCCGCGACAAGGCGAGAACCCCGTTTGGGGGGTCCACTGCGTCTCCCCTAAGCGTCTTAACTTAAGATCATCCTGAACCGCTCCTAGCTATCGATTGCCCGCCATTAGTTTTAATATTCTTCACTTAATTTTATTGGTCTGCTCGGGAATCTTCAACCTAAATTTAATAATGCTCTTTGTATAACTACTATAAAATGTGTTTTGTCTCCCTCGGGAACCAGACCGATTTTCGGGATAAAAAGTAGCCTATATCAGTCTCCGGCACCAACTCTATCCACATACCAATTTTCATCGAATCGGTTTACACACAAATTTTCACATTTATAATATTTATAGCATTTAACAATCATTCCAAAACCACAGAGGTTACACCCTAACATTACACGCAACCACATCACATCACATATGCATGTGAACATTCCCTAAACACGCCGACATAACCACGCTGATGCGAACGTGACGCGTCAGTTGTGCTGTTGTACATACCAGTTCGACAACCGCAGCGTGAATTACAAGCTATGCATATTGTAGGTATACTTGAAATAAGGTTTGTATTGCGCTTATGATCAGAGCAGACCATGAGGTAATGCTTTTTTACGCAACTTGATGGTAAACAAACAAACGAGTCACCTAATGGTGAACCAAGTTAGATCAGGAGATGTGTTAAATTTATCTGTCAAGAAAGTTTCTAAGAGCAGATTAAGAATAAGAAAGTTGGTGACTCTTTTTTTGCAAACAAGCATTGCCATACGAAAATAAAAACAGTTGGTTTTGCGTTGGGACGGTATCTCATAACCTTACACCCAGTTTTTAAAAGGCTGAATCAACGAAAAATTAATTAGGTAGTTACTAATTTGATCTAATTAGTATCTAATTAATTCAAACTCTGTCTAATTATCCATGCTTTTAGCAACCCAATTGGTACTTCACATGCGATTTAACAGGTGATTAGTAAATTTTTCGTTGATTAGCCTTTCAGAAACTGGGTGTAAGGCTCTCAAACTCTCTCATTGACTAAACTTATCTTACCGTCTGTTATGAGCTGGTTTTTATAATTCGGCCTTTCTTAAGGAAGGCTATGTATAAAACTATCCTAATGTTAAAAGTTTAAAATAAATTCTTAAAGTATCGATACAAGTGAAAGATGACAGAAGTATAATATAAATATGTTTTGTGATTCAAGCGCTATCCAACTCAATTATTTGTGACAATGGCTTCATCACAACTTTCGAGAGACCCTCGAGCTATCAACAGATTCTTGCGAAGTTGAAGCATTACACTGAATGATGACCAGAGATCTGAATCGTTCGATACATTCACTCGTGAACAACTAGCGCAATAAAACTTTGCCACAGTTATTGTAAGAGGAAAAGTTGTGCTGTTACATTTATTGACTTGTCTCTACGTGTTGTTGGATATATTTGTTATAGGCAGTATATTCTTTAGTATGCCTATCAAATTAACAATTTAAAAAATCCATTACTGGACATTTTGACGGTAGTAGATCCACGCTGGTTTTAGCATGAATGAGCCGGATCGTCCGGGGAAGTACTACCCTCTCATAGAAGATCGACTTAAGAGTAGTAGTATCCTTACTACAGCGTTTCGTTCGGTGAGTGAGAGTGTCGGAGGCCCAATTTCCCCCCTTTCCTCATTCCTCACCTCCCTCATTCCCTTCCTCTAACCCCATTCCCAGCCGCCATAGTGGAGGCCACCATACCAGCAGTTTAAGACGATAGCTTTTGGTATGGTGGCCACCACTTCTGGATTCCACTGACTGCTTAGTATCAGGCGGGGTGGAGTCACTTTGGTAGGCTAATAAATATAAAAAAAAAAAAATCCTCCCCTTCCAAAGCCAAGACTAAAAGGATGGATCAGCAGCTATAGTACTCAAGTTTCTGATTATCATAACAATGAAAATGACTATTAATTGCCACAAGAGGAACTCACTTGATTTTAAAGAATAAATCCGCGACTTTCAACTATTTAGCGATACTGTAAGTAAATTGTTTGTAGTTAAACGATAAATGCCAAACTCATTACCCTTATTTTAGCGCGTCCGGATAGAAACGTTCAGTTTATACGAACTTCGTAATGCATAATAAAGTAATGAAAACTTCCAAAGATGTTGCCCCTAACATTTGTTTTCTTTTTCTAAATATATGTGGTTTATTAGAAGCGATTTATATGCGACGATACGGAACCGACGCTACATACAATTTATGTTTCAATTATCATAATTTTAGCTGAAAGACTAATTCTGATTACTTTTATTTGTCGTATTACTTATATATTTATATTATTGTGTATTACTTATGTATTGGTCCACTTTGTCAGAGCCTTACATAAATACTGAAATAGTGACCATGGAAAAGCATCGTGGTAAGGCTACCACGATGCTTTTCCATGGTCGCTATTTCAGTTATTTTTTTATTGGGAAAGAATAGGTACTCGTACGTGATGACATTAATGTCTACGAAAAAATGTTTCGAAGCGCATGCAGGAATTACCGATTTTGCATTTTTGGATAGCAGTTAATAATTTAGGTAGGAATACAAAAGCCGTGTCGCCGTCGTGTCGTATTATCTAAATTTCCAATAACTTGGTAAAGATTTCATAAAAAAGGGAACGTTATGTTTATTATATAAACAAACTTTTGGAATGAGTTTTCTTGAAGCTTACAAAGTTTATCAGTTATTGCAAGTTGCAGCTTGTTTTCTATCAATTTTTGTTAAGTTTCTACTCTGCGAAGTTAATAGCTAAATTGTTTTGATTTATACACGTATTCATCTATTTATTAACCTGTGATTAAAAGGAAGGGATTTTTTTTTGGGAAGAAGCCCGGTTTTCCGTTGTGCTTATTTGAAGGACACAGAGTACACCCAGACTTGTAACAAATATCTGACGAATCACATTTGGAAATCAAAACAAGTTAAAGTTAACAAGTTAAGTAAAATTTGAATTATCTCATATCTCGTCCTAATTCACTTTAATAAAGCCATAATAAAGCTAGCCTTAATAATAAAATCCTATAACAAAGCACATAACTATTGGTTTTCAATCGAGCCGGCCTCAGTCCCGCTAAGTAATCAAACTCGTGTTATCGCTTTTGTTTGTAGCGGTCATTGTTGCTTGTTGCACCAGCCACCCGCCACAATAACATTTACTATGAGTTGTCAAACTATACTGTTTTATTAAATAAGTCTAATGGGTAAAGGTGATTGTATGTTTTACGCGTTGTTTAAAGTAGGATTTTGTACAAATCTACTCAAGCAAAATCTCCACCAAATTATTCAAACAAGGATTAAAGAGAGCATTAATATCATGATAGGCTGCGGCTTTGCGCCTGGCATTGCATTAGTCCATGAGCGGCAGTTACCACTTACCATCAGGTGGGCTGTTGGCTCGTCAGCCAATGTTGCTGTCTACCGTGAAGAGCGTGGGGTAGGTGAAATAATTAAGGAATGTGAGAAAAAAGAAAAGGGGAGAACTTAGGCCTCCGGCACTCTCTATATTGTTAACGAATTGAATTCGTTCGAACGAGTCCAGTTCGAGAAACCATAGTAGGGTGTGATGCATTTGCTTAATGAGATTTGATTTTTACAACAAATCGTTGAGAGTTTAACATTCGATTGGATTTGTATTAAAATATGCTGCTGTCTTTAATCTGTATGTTTTATGAGAACATTTGGTTTAATTTTTTATAACGGTATAAATTTGCCCGAGCGTTGGTCAATTTTATCTATATTTTGGTACCAACTACTTCATGTAGTTTATATAGTTTTTTTTCGCGACAAAATATAGCCTATGTTGTTCCCCAAGATCTAGTATATCCTTATAACAGATTTCATCAAAATGGTTTCGTGGTTTAGACGTGAAAGTCAGAGTTACTTTCGCATTTAAAATATTAGTATGGTTATAGCAGCTCTAATAGAGCATTGACCATGAGAAATATTAGTACAAATTTGTAAGTGGGAACGGAGGCGCAGTTCCATTACTCTCTTTTCTTTTTCTTCTCTCTTATTCCTTTCCTAAGGCCGCGGCATACGTAACGAGAAAATTCCTTGGACGGGGTGAACGAGACGAAAACATTTTTGTCATATTATGTCACCTTGTTCGCTCGACCCCGTAAGAGCCGCGGTCTCGTTCCCGTTCGTGACTCCATGACATGCATTTTCAAACACTTTTTGTATTAGAGATGGGTTGTACTAGGTAAATCCTGTACTAGGTGCGCCTATTCCTAGTCCGCCCGAATACTATATCCAAATACCTGTTCCACTTAGTCCACCTAGTCTTAATCATATTATAATAAGTTCCTTTACTTGGTGAATATGATCTACTCCATCCAAAGAATATAGGTATCAGGTCAAGCAATGTGATGTAGTATATCTAGTCCTTGCATGATACGCGAATATCACCTCTAATATATTGGAATAGAGTCGGCAATCGTGTAATTTACAAAAATACTAGGTGGTGGTTCATGATCCTTTTTTTTTTTATTGCTTAAAGTGGCAGACGAGCCAACAGCCCACCTGATGGTAAGTGGTAACTGTCGCTCATAGACTTCTGCAATGCCAGGGGCTCTGCGAAGCCGCTGTCTACCGTGATATTAATGCTCTCTTTAAACCTCGTTTGAAGAAGCACACGTCATAGCGCTCGGGAAACACCGCAGCTGGTAGTTCGTTCCAGAGCCTGCACGTACGTGGGAGTAATGAACGCTGAAAACGAACCGTGCTAGACGAGATCGTGTCCAGGTAGTATGGATGAACTTCGCTGCTATGTCGAGTGGTGCGATGACTTGACTATGTGTACATGCGAATATCACCTCTAATGTATTGATGTTCGGTAATTTTCAAAAATACTATGTGCTAGAGCTGTTCTAGTAAATACGCCTTATGTCTTATTTTGTATGTCACGATATTTAAAAAAAATCCTTCCCTTTCTGTCCGTATAAAAACCCGTCATGTATGCTGCGGATTTTGAAGTTGACTTCGATAAGTTTTCACAGCAGTGCTTCTTTTTTTTTATTAGCCTACCAAAGTGACTCCGCCTGATGGTAAGCAGTCAGTGGAAACCAGAAGTGGTGGCCACCATAACATCTAATAATACATAAACTGCTGGTATGGTGACCTCCACTATGGCGGCTGGGAATGGGGTTAGGGGAAGGAAATGAGGAAGAAGAGGAAAGGGGGAAATTGGGCCACCGGCGCTCTCACTTACCAAACGAAACGTAGTAGTACAGATAGTACTACTCTTACGTTGATCTTCTATGAGAGGGTAGTCCTCGGTCGATCCGGCCCATTCATGCTGAAACTAGCGTAGATCTACTACCGTCAAAATATGTATGTATGTATGTTTTCAAAGCAACACTTCTACAACGTTTAGAGAAGATATTGCTAAGTTTATACGCTACGGTAAACACAAATCCAATGAACTGATACTTGTCCTCTAACATAAAATGATGAAGTAGCTTTATAAGCGAAATCTCATGCCCCATTTTTGAAGACTACATTACACTATCAAACACCAATATCTGCCTTAAAACACCTCGTTTCTCAACACGATAACGTTCCCTACCTTTTCAACGGCTAGATTTACGCCAAAATGTTATACCTGGGCTCCACACGTTGGCCCCAATGTTGGTCCTAATGGCGCTCCTCTAACGTTGGGGCTTATGCAATTTTCTACATCCACACGTTGAACGAGTGTCGTTAAGGCCAACGTTGAGGCCAAAGTGTGGATCTGGCCTTATAATATTGACTAAGGAAAGTTACCGCTTACGAAACCTGAGCGATAACAGTTCTATAAAGATAAGAGCGATCTTAAATATTAAACGTGTATATTCTTAATCTGTGTGACGCTTAGAGTTTATTGATAATAAATACAGGATTTTTGGTATACGGTATTGATGTTTTTCGATTAAATACTGTATTAGTAATTTAAGATTAGATTAAGCGTTTAAAGCGTTGTATACTCCGTCGAAACTTAAGATATATATATATATATATATATATATATCTATAGATATAGATCATCGATATTATCGATGATCTATTTGGTATTCAGCATGAGTGGCGAAGTGGAAGAACTTTTTATCCAATTTTTTTTTTTTAAAGACAACTGCCGCACTTGGTAACCAGCCCTGTGTCGCGGTGGCCTTAACAAACATACAATTAACGGACACATAGTACACCCAGACTCGTAACAAATGTTTATGGATCACACAGAGTTTCGTCCCGTGTAAGGATCGAATCCACAACCTCGTGCACAACAGTCGCTTGCGCTCCCACTGCGTCACGGAGGCAGTCACTTTGGTGACAAATGAGCATACGGTTCACTTTATGGTAAGTGGTAACCGTAACTTAAGGATATGGCTATGTTTTCTAAAGCATTTTAGAAATAATGCTTAGAAAAAACAATCAAGGGGTTGCTTCATCAAAGTTTTACAAATTTTACCGACAAGAATTAAACTAAAACACTAAAAGTTAAATTTTCTCAGTAAATGTTTCGCAACACTATCGAATCGACGTTAGTTGTCCGGATTCCGGATGTCCGGTACGACGTATCTGGTCAAGCTAGTAACGTTTTGTTCTATGATTAAGCTGTCTGTCGTTTAAAGCTGTTAAGAGTGAGCTTTATAAGCTATAGCAAATAAATTGGGGTACTCTTCGAACCGCACTAACTGAGAAACGCACCAAAAGTATTCCTCGCAGCGCACTAAAGTGTTTAATTAAAGTAACTCAGGAACCAGACCGATTTTCGAGATATAAAGTCCTAGCCTATGTCCTATGTCCGAATCCGTCGCCAAACCTATGTACATACCAATTTTCATCGAAATCGGTTCAGCCGTTTAGGCGCTGAGTGGTAACAAACATTCACACACACAAACTTTCGCATTTATAATATTAGTAGGATACCTACCGACAATTTCTAAGGTTTGTAATTATATAAAAACATAATTAGTACACTTACGCGAAGGCAGGTCGCTAGTATGTAATATAAAAGGGCGTAAGAAATATGCAAATTCTTAATTACAGTTGGTTGTATTACAGTAATTATCATTTATCATGACGTGGACTTACAGTAGCTGTGTGTTTAGTGGTTCTAGGCAAGATTGAGGGCAATAGGGTGGGTGGTTGTTTAGCAGTGAGGTGGTCAGTCCAAGTTAGAGTTGACAGCTCTAAGAATCTATAGAATCCTAATTTAATTAATATAATAAATTTATTCATATTATAAATGCGAAAGTTTGTATGTATGTATGTGTGTGTATTTGTTACCACTGCTGAATCGATTTCAATAAAAATAGTTATGTAGGTAGATTCGATGCCGGCGACGGACATAAGCTACTTTTCATCCCGAAAATTGGTCTGGTTCCCGTGGGAGATAAAACACATTTTAAGCACAAGCGAAGCCGTGGGACGAGTTAGTAATTTATAATATTACTAGCTCATCCGGTGAACTTCGTACCGCCTAACGGTCGATTCTGTAATTTTTTTTTTCGTAGGAACTATCCTCGAATATTATAAAAAAAGAATTAGCGAAATCAGTTCAGCTGCTCTCGAGATTTGCGCTTAGTAACACATTCAGCGATTCATTTTTATATTAGGTATAGATTATAAAGTGTTTTATCACTAATACCTAAATACGTTGTTTATCCAAGTCGTCGGATGTTAGCGAGCTTCAGATATCTGATTAGGTTTATGGCATTTTGATGACGCTTCTGTAAATATACCACCCGCGTAAATGTCTGTTATCGCATAAAATTCTATTGCCGCTAAATACAAAGTTTACTGATTTTATTATTTATCTTCTACATTGACACAGCGGTTACCACTTACCATTAGATAGGTCCTATGGTGGTTCTTTATTATTTAGATCTCAAATAATACTACATCTCAATGTTGTCTCTTGTGATTTCAAACCGCAACCTCCAGCACAGAAATCAAAGACAGTCAGTCCCATTGTGCCTCTGTGCCATTCCCCCTACCTTAGAAGGAACTCCCAAATCGCGTCTTGAAGAAAAAAGGTAAACATTAATCTAAAAAACCGGTCAAGTGCGAGTCGGACTCATGCACGAAGGGTTCCGTACCATTCATACATACATATTATAAAAGGCTTTGCCCTGACTGACTGACACAGACAACACACAGTCTTAACCGCTGCCCGTAGCGACTTGAAATTTGGAGGATGTATTTGTCTTAATGTCTAGAGGTGTACTAAGAAAGGGTTTTCTTTAAAATTCAACTCCTAGTGTATAAAATGGGATGAAAACGATTGTATGAAACTCCTTTGTTTTTTAATTTATAGTTTTAAAATAATTGTCTTAGAATACTTCAATCAAAATATAAAATATTCTTATCAAAATTTTTGACTGGGGTGGCTTAGGAAAGGTGAATCCATAGAAAGATCTTTGTTTTAAGATAAGAAGTTATCGTTGTGCAAATCAGTATTTAGGATAGTTGGATAATTTAAAATGTTTATTTTTTATATTTTTGATAAGGGTGGAATTAAGGGGTGAAATATTAATGAAAGAGTTCGAGAAAGAAAAGAAAAACGATATCCAAGCGAGCGAAGTCGTGGGCAAAAGCTAGTTATCTATAAAAACGGCAAAATTCATGTCTGTTGTATGGAACTATAAATTTTATTCTTTTTTTTTGTATTTTTTGATATAGCGGCAACAGAAACACATCGTCTGTGAAAATTTTAACTGTATATCTATCATGGATCTGAGATACAGTCTGGTGACAGACGGACGGACAGTAAAGTCTTAGTAACAGGTACCCGTTTTACCCTTTAAGTACGTAACCCTAAAAAGAATCCTTAGGGAATTGTACCCGTAACCCTCAAACACATATAGTAGTCCTGCCCTTCTTATATGTCGTTAAACCGGGTAAAAAGTACATGATTCATTTATCAAGGGTATCGAGATTCTGTCCCGGACCTCTTCGCTTTGAAACAGACCTCTAACGTGTCCCGGGCATTCCCGGAAGATGATATCGATGCGGGATGATGGAGGATTATCTGGGAAGTCCGGTAACTTAATGTGATTGTAAGATTTAGAAATCATCTCAAAAGGGAATTATATAAATATTAATTATCTGTCTGTTTGCGCATCAGATTATTTTTTACTTATGTGTGACGGTAGTGGACCCTTACCGATCTAAGACTAAGTAAATACACGTAGTTTCGATCGTAGAATATACCTACTCTCATTTATACTTTTAAACTATTATATGAAGCAGAAGAGTTTGTTCATTTGTTTTAACGCGCTAATCTCTGGGACTACCGGTCGGGTTTGAATTATTATTTTTGCGTATGATAGCCCAGTTCTTGAGGAAGATTCTAGGCTATGTAACATCACGGTACTGGCGACGGAAGCAGAAGTAAAGCAGTAAGTGAAGAAAAGAGCGCGGAAAACTACATAATAATAGCGACCTAATGTAGAAGTTTGTACTTTTGCGTTGTTGAATAAATGAGAGTACCAGAGGCCCAATCACCAACTTTTCCGGATCCTTTTTCGGATTTTTTTTTCTCAATCCCTTCTTCATGATTGGTATTACTTCAGTGTATTTTTTTTTTATTTTTTTTTTATTTTTTTTTTTTAATATTCTACCACATTCACACAGCGCCATCTAGTCCCAAATTAAGCAATTATATTTGCTTGTGTTATGGGTACTAAACAACTGATATACTACTTATATACATTTTTTTTTTTTGTAAATACATACATATTATAGATAAATTACACCCAGACACAAAACAAACAGTCATGCTCATCACACAAAGGTTTGTCCTGGGTGGGAATCGAACCCACGACCTCCGGCTTAGCAGTCAGGGTCACTAACCACTAGACCAACAGGCCAGTCAAAATATATAATATATAATAGTATTTGATTTTGACTTCCGAAGTAAAAACGAAGAGATGTTATGAGTTTGACGTGTTCGTGTGTCTGTCTGTCTGTGACGTCATAGCTTTCGAACAGATGAACCGAATTCAATTTTGGTGTTTTTTTGTTGGAATGGTGAATTAGTCGGTACTGTTTTTACCTGTTTTATGAAAATCGGTTCAAGATGGCCGCCGCCACAAAATGGTGAATTTCATATTTTAACTCTTTAATATAGGTATCAAATAAAAGGGCTTGACTAGTAGAATAATGTACACTATGTCGGGGTTTCTTTAAATTTTTAATTTATATGTCATTAAGCGTGATTTATTTAAACATAAACACTTTACCTTATTTAAAAGCAAACGAAACGTGTGTGTCATCCTTTCACAAACAGTGATAATATTATGAATAGAAAATGTTATACATAATATAAAAAAGTAAAATATAAATTTATTTTACTCTAGTACAACTTTAGTATTTACACGTAAATCTTAGCTTTACACTAAATCTAGTTAGAAGAAAGTAGTAACAGAAACAAATGAGCTTCACTTTGTTTGATTGAAGTTGTGTAAGCTTTAAATCTAAAGCTAGAAGCTAAGGAGGTAGTGTTTCTGCAACTATTTAACAGTATATGTTCACTTATTCAGGTAATTTCGACTGAGAGCTTTCTTGTTCTGGTAATAATTTGTGTAATTCAGCATTTGGATTACTTTGGCTTTGATGTACAAGGGAGTTTTTTTTTTGTGTGTATTAGCCTACCAAAGTGGCTCCACTCTACCTGATGGTAAGCAGTCAGTGCAATCCAGAAGTGGTGAACACCATACCAGAAGCCATCGTCTTAAACTACTGGTTTGGCGGCCCCCACTATTGCGGCTGGAAATGAGGTTGGGGAAGGAAATGGGGGAGGTGAGGAAAGAGGAAAGGGGCTAAATTGGGCATCCGGCGCTCTCACTCACCGATCAAAACGCAGTAGTACGGATACTACTACTCTTACGTCGATCTTCAATGAGAGGGTAGTACCCCCCTGGTTGATCCGGCCCATTCATGCTGAAACCAGCGTGGATCTACTACCTCTACTTTACTATGAAGCAAAGTTGTATGAATCATCATTTTGTTAGGTCATATTTATTCTATTTCAAAGTCTTTTGTAATATATTGAATGACTAAAAATAATGCAATGGAAAAATAATGAAGAAAAATACATACATTTTAATTCTTAAATGTTTAATCTTAAACAAATAATAATTAAAATAACACTACATTACTACGCTATGCTACGCATTTGCTACGAAGCGTAGACAAAACAGCCTACGTAATGTCTACACGTCGTAGAACCTCGTAGCGCTGTCAAGAGGCTACTTAACATTACCTACATTACGTAAACGACTTTATTAGGTTTATCTTGTTAATGTTATTATACGTTATACATATAATTACTACTATAATTATTTAAATATATACACTACCATTAATTACATTGTGAAATAAATAAATATTTTTTTAAAGGTTTATTTCAAGTCCCATATTTGTATGTTTGTGACTAAGCATTCACAGACATATTCACAAACATATAATAAGTGACTTAAAATAAACCAATCTTTTTTTTAAATGTAATGAAGTTTATTATAAAGTCACTCACGTAACAGTTTAATATAGTTTTAACTATATCTGAGCCATATGGGTATCTGATTGAGAACACTCATTAACGCAAGGCACAATTTAAAATCAAATCTAAATTCCACTTCGCAACTAAGGATCCTTTAATGTTCAAATGATAATCTCTATTACACCGATAGTGCGTTAAACTTTGTGCCATTTCGACCTCTACCCGTTCATACTAAGTGGCATGTAGTGTTCGATACGTGACTACCGAAACCGTAAATATTTGGTATTGGCCGAAACCAGATTTGAAATTTTATTTAATTTTAACATAAAGGCAGAAATTTTCTAATGATATCGAAGGAATTTGTATTCGTCCAAAGTCGCCAGCTTTTATCGTTGCCCATTTTGGTGATCCCACCTTTATGCCTATTATTGTGACTCTAGCAACCTAGAATTAGCGAAGAATCCTTGCAAACAGCGAGCTAAGACACTTGGGAATCTTCGCCTCTATTTAACACCTTACAACGAATTTAATCAAATGTAAAATGGAGATGTTACAAATGAAAAAATAAAATTCCCTTTTTAAAAAAGCTGGAAGAAAGCGAGAGCCTTGTTGGTAATTTTATGCTACGTTAGTGGTTTCGGCTTAAAACGATTATTTTGGTTTCGGTATCGTTGCAAGAAATGTTTTGTTACACCCTAGTGAAAAGTTACTCCTACTGTGAATACAAGGGTTACATTTAGTAATATGTAGTTACATGTATATACTCGTAGTTTGCCGTTATTGAGTTAGGTTAGTTACAAACTTTGTATTCTGTAAAATCAAACAGTTTGCTAAATCAAATACTTTTATTCTTGTGAAATTTGATAAAGTAATTTTTCTTTATTTTAAGAAGACTATTCCTGCTTTAGGGAACAAGTGCTGTGTCGCGGGACACTTTATAAAATACAATTAACGGACACAAAGTACATACAGACTTTGGACAAATATGGATCACATAAAGTTTTGTCTTGTCTAAGAATTAAACCTACAACGTCTCGCACAGCGGTGGAACATACTCGCACTGCGCCACCTAGTGTGACATTTTAAATAGACAATAGCTTCCAAATGACAGAATTGCCACTATAAGCAGAATCTCAGTATCGTGAGGCCTAACAAGAATTCTTTTGACTTTCTCTTTTAAAAAGACAACTTCCGTACTAGGAAACAAGCCCTGTGTCGCGGGGGACTTTACAAACATACATGTAACGGACGCAAAGTACACCCAGACTCGCAATAAATATTTATGGTTCACACAAAGTTTTGTCCAGCGTGGGGATCAAACCCACAACCTCGTGCACAGCAGTCGCTTGCTCTCCTACTGAGCCACGGAGCCAGTCAGCAATTAATAGTTAAAAATTTCTAAGTATCTAAGTACGAATATGAAGTCGTATAGAGGTTTGCCTTTTAAAGTGAGCTAGGTTAAATCTTAAGATAGATTAGATACAACATAAAAAGATGTGAAATAGAGAATGTAGTTTAAATTTTGATTTAGGAGAAATAATAGTATAGATTGTACCAGGGCGATCGGTCAAGCGACAGATGGCGAACAAACCATTACAGAAAGTTGACAGGCGAATCAATCTAAGATTAATATGGCCGTTTTGAGATAACCGATAAAATAACCGCCACTGCAATCACCTTTTTTTTTTTCATGTACAAAGTATATTATGCCAGTAGCCTTATGGGATACACCCGCCCACATACCCTTAATTTAATTCCGTAGATAAAGCCGTATATATAAACTATCCATCTACAAAATTTTGCGTTTAATCAACGAGTATATATGACCATCTTTTATGATATATTTGCCAAGAATTACATGTTCAAATAGTATATAATAAAACTAAAACTTAATAATAATAATAATATAATAATAATAATAATAATAATAATAATAATAATAATATTCTACCACATTAACACAGCGCCATCTAGCCCCAAATTAAGCAATTATATTTGCTTGTGTTATGGGTAATAAACAACTGATATACTACATATATACATTTTTTTTTTTTTGTAAATACATACATATTATAGATAAATTACACCCAGACACAGAACAAACAATCATGCTCATCACACAAAGATTTGTCCTGGGTGGGAATCGAACCCACGACCTCCGGCTTAGCAGTCAGGGTCACTAACCACTAGACCAACAGGCCAGTCAAAACTTGACTAACTTAATTAGATGTCATAGCTACCTCGTCCCTTTGTTATGCTGATATATTGGCGACCGTATTTACTAAGGTTTATGCCTTTAGAATGTCGTGTACTCTAATGTAGTTTAATTTTGAATTTAATTAACTTGTACTGTATTAATGTAGCGTGTATTTACAACTAGCTGACCCGGCGAACTTCGTTCCGCCTAACAGTCGATCAACATTACTTTATTTTTTTTAAATAAAAGAATTTCCTAAAATAAACGTAGCCTAAGTTACTCCTTGTTACATCAGCTACCTGCCATTAAAAGTCTCGTCAAAATCGGTCCAGCCATTTCAGAGATTAGCCGGAACAAACAGACAGACAGACAGACAGACAACAAAATTTCAAAATGTTATTTTGGTGTATGCACCGTATATATTCATATACATGTAGTAAAAGACGGTTATTTCAATATTACAAATAGACACTCCAATTTTATTATGTGTAGATTTTAAATGGTGATCAAGGTTACGGTTCATCTGATGGTAAATGGTTGGCGTTATCTATGGATATGATTGTATTAAACGAAAAGCTATTTTATGGATTAGACGTATGTAGTGTATGCGGGCGGAGTAGGAGTATATATGTATTCACTCTGTCCGATGCGTGCATAGAAGAGCAGTCGCTCCCTCACTAGTGGTGGGTCGTTGACGTATTTCGACACAACGCAACGAGACTGTTTAGCGTCAACGATAAACTAGTTTAAAAAACAGTTTAACTTTCGACTAGTTTCGGCCGTCAACTTTTAACGCTTTGTTTTGTCAACGGTCGTCAACGACCGAAACTAGTCGGCAAAACAACATGTCATTTTGTCGACAGTCGTCGACGACCAAAACTAGTCGACAAAACAACAAGTCGTGTCGACAGCTAGTCTTTGATGATTAGTTCGTGTTCCTTCAGGTTTATAAGGTCTAAAGTATGTTTACTCGGAAATGGGAATGTTGTCATGTTGTTCATTCTCGTTCTCGTCGAGTCAGTCATCGCACGGCTTATTCGTTCACGAGTAAACTAGTTTATTGGTAGACCGTAAACTAGTCTACCGTTCATGCGAGATAAACAGTCTAAAAAAACGGTTCGTTCATTCAACGCTCACCACTATCCCTCACCGTTGACCGAGTAACACGTGGTGGTGCGCGGGGGCACCAATTTTTTATACATAGCTAGCCAGTGAACAGTAAAGTGTTGTATACTGAACACCACACGATACTACAAGTAAAATCGCAGTAAACAATAAAATTAATTTGACTTATTAATTCTTATTAAAATACCATTTTCAAACTAATAAATGATTGATAACATTTTACTAAATACACTTAACAGTTTCGCGTGTTTGCTTATGTCAAATTTCTATCACAAAACAGAAACGTAGTATAATAATACATTCACAACTTCAATTGACTGATTCAACAGGTGTACATAACTTAGCTCTATTGATATTGTTATAATTAAATTGACAACTAAAGCACCATATAAAATAATTATGATTAATAAACGAAGATATCATGTAATCGAGAACTTGCTAGGAAGTATGAAAAGATTAGTTTGACTGTCTCTGTGATTCGGTGGTACTGTGTACGGACTGACAGAAAAAAGTATTTAAGTATGGACATCAGCATTCTAGAATTTATAACACAAGCTATAATATAGCTTACTTTGGGTCTAGATGGCGTTGTGTGTAGTTGTTGGGATATTATTATTATTTATTAGTGAATGCTCATAAGACAAAGTAAGTATTTGTATCGCAGCAAATAGCGATCTATATTCTCTGTTTACCCAATTAATGGAAGGCAAGCTTTAAGCTTGATATAGAATTGAAGTTATTTAGTTTTCCATATATCTACGTCTCGTAACGTCTGTGACAGTGCCCTATAAAATAAAATACCGATACAGTACTATAGGAAAAGTACTCTGTAAATGAATAAAAGAAATTTCGATGTTCGTTTCAGAAATAAAATACTTGGCAACCTTTTTGTGAGCTATATTAATTCTATTTCTCTTATCTAGAGAAGCGAGATGGTCATTATACTTGTATAACGTATACGATATAAAGCTTATATTAATATAGCTTTAGTTTTTATATGTTTTTAGTTTTGCGGTAAATTGAATAGATCTTTAATAAATGTTTTTATATTTGATGCAAATTAAATAGTTCTTAGATTTTGAAACCGATAAAGCATTTACAATTTTTTGTAAGTTAAATTTTTAAGTAGCATGCAAAATGACGCAGGGAATTCACTATTATAAATGTATTTTTCTCTGTAACAAAACACCTGTTTCAAGTTATATCAACAAAGTTTCAACAGTTAACTGTCAATCAGTCGAGTGGCTCTGTTTAATCGCTCACCGTCGTCACTTGTTAAATTCAAACCAGATAAAGTTGGAAACTGCCAAGAAGTAGTATGCTACAGTGTTGTTTGTATGAAATAGCCTGTAGTGTACATTTTACAGCCCTAATTTAGTTCATTTTTAAGCCTTAAATATGTCTATCTTTGTGCTTAATTTCGATAAAATCCGTACGACATTTATGCCGTCAAATTAGGATATGTTGACGGTAGATCTGTAATCTGATGTGAAGTACCGCTGAATGAAACATGACATCATAGAAAAATGTACTAAGTTGTGTACTATTTCATCTCTCGAGTTAGTTCTTAGATAGCATAGTTGAGAGTGTGTCCGTATACTAACTGGTGTACTATTTCATTCATCTTTCGAGTTAGTACTTAGATAGCATAGTTGAAAGTGTGTCCGGACTAGCAGTATCTCCAAAAGAGCAGGTTCAATACGTGGTTGAAATTTTTAACGCTATTTCTAAAATGTTTGAATGCTATTAAGGCTTTTTTGGCATCAATCAATCTTGCAACACAACGGAATAGCTAGGGCGATTTTAACCAAATGCGTTTAAATTATTCATAAATGATATTAGAGTGTTGGATGTAATCGCATTAAGTCTATTCGAGTCCATTTGTTTAACCGAAAATAGCTGTTTAATTAGGTCGGAGGTTATTCACAATACAGTATTTGGTTTTGTGACCGTTTGCGGTCAACTTGCTAATAATTTGCACAAGTCTGTGACCGCGAGCGAACCATGAATGAAATCGTAATATATTAAAGTATATTATGAAGTAAATAATCTTTGAAAATAGTACAAGGGGCCGAGGTAAATTTTTCTTTATTTAGCTCAATGCATCTTCAACTTTGTTATCATACCAGCTCGGTTTTTTTCATACAGGTCTCTTCTCATACAGAAAAAGCATACCTAATAGTGAACATTATATGTTCAGAACATTTAGAGTGTGATGTGATACTATTTACCAAACTCCGGTAACATACGCGGCTGAAGGGTCTTCATCATACCAGCTGAAACACTTCCACTGTTGGACATAGGCCTCCCCCAAATTTTGCTACTTATACCACTATGAATTATACCAACATTTACTATTTTAAGTTTTCAAAATTTCATTGCTACATAATATACTCGTATCTAACATTATACGTGAACACTCTACGTAGCTTTAAAATTACTTTGTCACGTACTAACTTAGAACATAAGATCGACAAAGTTTGAGCTTCGCTATCTTAAACAATTGAATCGGTGGGCGTCTAAGCAGCATACGCCCGTTTAGTGGACATCAGGTGAACATGTGCTGCCTTTTTTTATACAACTTTGGTGGCAAATACGCATGGCACACCTGACGATAAGTGATAACCGTAACCATTGGACATGACTGAGTTACAAGCATTGCAGAAATAAAAAAAACCCAACCTAGCTGTTACCGACTATGTCAGGAAAATGGAATGAGGAAGGAAAAAGGAAAAAAAGGGAACCGAGGGAGTAATTGGGGTGCCGGCGCTTCAAACCATTCAAATAGGCCTACTTTCTCGTTCTTTTAAACTATTGAAACATGTACTTTCTTATTTCATTCTTCTTAATGTTAAGCATTTTAATCATAATATCTTATTAACCCTTCCTTGGACACTACTGTAGACACAATAATAATAATAATAATAATAATAATAATAATATTCTACCACATTCACACAGCGCCATCTAGCCCCAAATTAAGCAATTATATTTGCTTGTGTTATGGGTACTAAACAACTGATATACTACTTATATACATTTTTTTTTTGTAAATACATACATATTATAGATAAATTACACCCAGACACAGAACAAACAATCATGCTCATCACACAGAGGTTTGTCCTGGGTGGGAATCGAACCCACAACCTCCGGCTTAGCAGTCAGGGTCACTAACCACTAGACCAACAGGCCAGTCAAACAATAGATGTTTTATTGTCATCACCGCCCTACACGTTTACTGTCCCGGAAAGTCTTAATCATAATCATTTATTTCACGTAAAATAGTCTTTCCACCGACATGTCATTGTGTCCAGCTCTTAGACACAAAGAAGAAAATCGAATGGGCGTTAGTAATACTAGAAAATTATAGCCTCTATTAGCATTCATGTGACGATGTATCGTGATTACGATTTATGTTTACTTCGTTTATTACTTGATTAAAATTTTAGGAACATGACAATGAATGACAACGTTTTCTATTTGTGAAATGGTTCTACCGTTTCCTGTTTATTACCCAACTGTCGAAATCAAGGAGGGTAATGTTTTGCGAGCGTATGTATGTCTATTTCTTTGGCACGCTCTACAGCCTAAATGGTTTAATGGCGTATGAGGTGTCATTAGATATTTGTGTGAGTGACAAAGGGTACATAATATTTTAATGTAGCGTCAGCACGAGAAAATGTGTTAAATTTTCAGTGTTTTTTTTAGGCAGAGAGGCTTTTTTTTAATAATATATTTTGCTTGTGCTTAAAATCAAACCGTTGCCTACTGTAAGGAAAAATGAAGCCGAAGCCGTACTAGAACTGAATCATCCTGCTGACAATACAGAGTATCACTTAATCATCTTTGC
This sequence comes from Parascotia fuliginaria, assembly GCA_963082885.1. Classification (NCBI taxonomy): domain Eukaryota; kingdom Metazoa; phylum Arthropoda; class Insecta; order Lepidoptera; family Erebidae; genus Parascotia; species Parascotia fuliginaria. The sequence continues at coordinate 2,020,369 of OY720197.1, read as the reverse complement.
ATTACTAGATTTGCTTTTTCAACATAAAAACAAATCTCTCAATATCTGTTACGTTACACCAACGACCTCGCACTAGTAGGTCTATTAACGCGTCGTCATAGCAACCAGCCGTTGACGTAATGCGCTGTACTAATTGTCGTAATCTCGGTGACGTGGATGGCTGTACAAGTTTGTCGACGATAATGGGTTAATATGAGGACTGAACGAAATGTGGGAAGAAATATTGACTGTAGTAGATGTTAGTTATGTTGGATGGAATGGATAGGAAAAACAAAATATCACTTTGTTACACATGTAGGTCCAGGTTTTATCAAAATGTTTTCCTTCGACGTAACGCAATGAGATGTCTAAGGAAAATTACGTAAAAATGTCACATTTTTAGAATCCACATTCATATAGGAAGCGGATGCATTAAGTACTATTGCATCACAATAAGGAGGTACAAAGTAATAATGTTAAAACCTTAATCCCGACTTTATAAATTAAATAATAACTATTCGTTGCTACGGCACAAAATGTTCCTCAACATTCATTTTAATTGATCTATAAAATTAAATATTATAAATGCTATGAAATTGTTAAGGCAAAATGTTATTACGCAGACAGTTTGTGGCTGAGTTTTGCAGCTCTCCAGACTTTAGTGCCATTACATGCCAGTTTCCCAATTTCCCCCCTTTCCTTTTTCCTCACCTCCCTCATTCCCTTCCCCTAACCCCATTCCCAGCCGCCATAGTGGAGACCACCATACCAGCAGTTTAAGACGATGGCTTTTAGTATAGTGGCCGCCACTTCTGGATTCCACTGACTGCTTACCATCAGGCGGGGTGGAGTCACTTTAGTAGGCTATAATAAAAAAAAAAAAAAAAAAAATATATATAATAGAAACCTATGTATTTAAATTAGACTAATAAGTTTACTTTTTATATTGTTCATTAAGTACCTAGTTTAATTTCATTGTAATATCTAATTGACCATCCATAATTATGTTTTATCTAAATCATGTTTAGTATTAATGGTATTTAGTATTTGTTTAGTTTATTATAAAGTATGTTAGATAATCTTTAAGATAATGTATATTAGAGAATTGTAATCCCGATGGTGCCCAAGATAGAAGCACTAGCTTAGTTTGGGACCAAAGGGAAACTACCTATATTGTATATTGTATTTAATTTATATTTATTAATAAATTGATTGATTGATACTCGAAAATTCTGCAAACGTTGTTTATGTGTTTTGCATCTAGATTACCACTAGAACTATCCGAAAAATCGCATAATAACTCATTTGCCCATTGTATATTTTTATAGGTACGAAGATAGAAGTTAACTATCCTCGTAGTTATGTTTTAGAGGTTTACCATAAAAGTATGTGCGAATCTGTACATAGCAATCAATTAGCGTCAAAACATTTGCGCCGTCAGTCTCACTCATTCTTATTTAAAAACTAACTTTCCGCAGCGCGGTTTCGTCCGCGTCTTTGGTGCTCTATTCCCGTCGCCAGTAGCGTAATGTAAAATAGCTTTCCTCAAAAACTAGGCTAAAATAATTATTGAAATCCAACTGGCAGTTACAGAGATTAGCGCGTTCAAACAAACAAACAGACTCTACCGCTTTATATAATAATATAGATTACACGAATCTTTGCATAGCAATCAGTGAGCGATAAACCATTTGCTCATTCAACCCCATTCTTTAAAAGTAACAATTCTTCGTTTTCTCTTTGACCTTAATTTTTTCCGTGCAATAAGTTTTAAGGGCGCCGTTCGTTTCACAAGATAAACCGGGCGACTTAATTATATAATTTTGTCTCTGTTTTTGTGTACGACACGTTTTTTTATCGTTTGTCAATGCCTTGTAATCAGTATATCGGCAGTTTATTGGTTGATGACTTTCTTTAGAAGTGTTAGTATATTATTAGGTGTTTGTAGTCTTTCTTTGTTTTATATAGTTATATTATTACGTCGCAAACACGCATACTTCCTACGACATTACTGTTAGTTGCACAATCACGCCTTTGCCGACCGTGACGTTCGTGCTAATAGATGCTTGTTTTCCAGGTGAAACTTAGGCATGTTCCATAAACAAACTAAATAACCTCGATCAAAACGGATTGCTAATTCTTACATATTATTCAATTAAAAACCTTAAAAACTATTTACTAGCGCACTCTGACTCGAGTGCTTATCATTAGACAAAATTAAGGTTTTTCGTAGACTAAAATAAAAATATCGACACTAAGTAACAACACAAAGTTACATTCACACGTACCACATTTGTAATCGCAAATTGTAAATGCCCTCGCACACGATCCTAATAACAATAAATAGCATTGTGGGCTGTAATAACGGCAACGTTGTACCGTTGCGTTAATGTGACAAGCTGTTGGCAAAACAACGGGTGTTATTTGCTTAGATTGAGCTGCTATTTGCCATTCTGTTTATCAATGGCAATAAAACATTTTCGAAGATACTAATGTGCTATTTACAACATAACTAGCTTGCCGCGGCGCGGTTTCATCCGCCTCTTTGCTTACTGCTGTGCTCCCGTCGCCAGTAGCGTGATGTTACATAGCCTATAACCTACCTTAAGAACTGAGATATTATACACAAAAAGAATTATTCAAATCTGATTCGTAGTTCCAGAGATTAGTGCGTTCAAACAAACAAATAAAAAAAAATTCCCTCTTTATATGTATATACTCATGGATGTATTTATACATTGAACCTTATGGAAGGAAAGACGAGATAACTTAATTCTCTTAACTGATCGTTAAAACCGCATCAAAATCCTTAGCATAGCATTTTACAAAAAAACAGTTAAAACGGCGAATTTATTTTAAACTGTTTTTTTTTGTTGTGGTAGTAAATACTCTTGAATTTTTAATGCGAATTAAGTAATCGATTTGTTTTGTTTATGAGAGACATTAATATACTCATACAGTATTTTTCATACGCCATATATTTACCTCAAAACTCTCAGTAACATATCTCATTATCGACAACATTTCCTGTAGTGTTGCTAACACCTATTAAAACAATAATGGCCGATAATATTTTATGTGCAGTACTTAACTTCACTTGTATCTACTTATAGCGACATTCATCTGTTTAAATAGTAATGTAAGGAGGACATAAACATTACTGTTGTGGTGATAGACGAAGAAGTATGCGGCATTTATAGCAGTTCCGTAGCGATGGAATAACAACTATTCAGTGTTTGTCCCTTTTTAAAGTTAAAAAATAGTGGTTTAGTAGCCAAGGCATCAATTGCAGCACGAGATATTTATAGTTCGAGGGTGCAATTGATGCTTACACCCGAGCTAACTACTCTGCTTTACATCTCGATTGTGAGGTAAGTAGAAAAAAACCGGCATTACAAGAATAAAACACTTTATTAGTTAAAATTTATAGTGAAATGAGAACAATTTTCAAGAACGAAATTGAGCTTCGCCGTTCGATATTTAAAATTGATGACTATTATACTCATACGAAGACAAGGCTGAATAGCGAAGCGACCTCTTTTGTTATTGGGCTGAATGCATGATGTCTATTGCCAGTATGATGGTTAGATGTACGCGAACTTTTTGAAAGAGTGAAGTGTTTTTTTTTTTAATTACTTACCGCCCTAGGGCTTTTCTAGCTACATTATTACCCTAGAGCGCTGATTGGTCACCTACAAGCCCCATTTGGGGGTAATAAGGACCAACTTACCGAATATGAGAGATGTAAAATACATTTTTGTGAGGATCAGGGTGCCTACTATCGCCATGAGGTGCTTGCAGTTTTATTTTGATATTACTTTGTGTTTTGTCTTTTTCTTTTGCATCATTAAAACAAGGATAGAGACAAAGTATGGTTATAATAAGATTGCTATAAGATATTGAGGTAGGGCCCCTGAACATAGGCACTGGGCTGCAGTCCTTACGTCACATAGAACTGTCGAGTGGTTAGTGGTCAACCTAGTGTCAGGATTTGTTTAGGTCGCCCGTAATTTATTAGACAGGCATCCGACTTGACCTAACGACTGTTATCAACTTGATAACAACCGGGACCGACTTTTAACGTGCTCTCCGAAGCACGGAGACGCTCAGATAAAATTTCACTATGCGGTCACCCATCCATGGGCCAGCCGCACTCTAGTTGCTTAACCCGCAGATCGATTACCGATCAGTGAGTGCAACGTGTGCTTAATGGTAGACTGACAAAGCTCTATTAAAAAATGTTGTAACTGCCTCATTTTCCGTTTTCTCTTTTTCTAGGTGCCTACGTGTCTAATCGTTATAAATTGGATACCTAATAATAATATTTAAGTACATTTAATTAAAGTAAAGCAAATGTTTCCTTTTATTAGCACGACATAAAAAAATCATAAAATTTTAAACATTTAAAAAAATATACGTGTATTCGGATGTCATAAATAATAGTGTTTACATTTAACGATACGCTATTAAATATTTTATACATTTTTAAATATCATATATTTTCGTCAGTTCGTCCCTTATTTTATGTTGTTATATTAAATTTTATACTGGTAACACTATTTTAATATTGCAATTTTATAGGATGTATTTATTAGTTTGTAATGTGTGTAATTTTTGGTTTTGCAAAAAAGGTTGCTGTTTGTCTACATTTTTGTTTGTTTTATTAAAGTGGATAGTATTTTAGTATTAGCCGGTATAAGTTGACTCTGTTGCCATACAAAAAAAGTGGGAAAATGTGTTTATATCAGCTTTATTTAAAGTCAAACTCATTAAATATTGTCTCTTTGCTAATTTGTAGATCTCAACTTGCGAGCATTCGCTGTTATTAGTTTCTCATTCAATTTATGAAGATATTAAATTTATAGGGTTTTCTCCTTTCTACGTCGTTTTCTCAGACAATTTTAACGTAAAGTAGAAATTCATACGGCGAATACTTTCAAGATTAATTTCATGATTTATTGCTTAGTTGGAATATTATTCGTTCTAAGTATATGGTATATGGTAATAATAAAAGATCTTCATAGCGCATTAAAAAAAACTAACTTGATTTGGATGTCAAGTTACAGTACGCGGCGCGGTTTCACTCGCAGTAAGTTATGTAATTAGGTATAGTACCGCTAAAGCCGCAGGTTGATGTTAATTAACTTATAACCTCCTGCAAATATTGGGCTACCAAATGCAAAAAAAATCTAATTTGATTGGTATTTTCTAAGGTTATTGTTTAGTAACAAACAAATTTTTCATAAATATGTAAATCAAAAAAATTAAACAGTACATTTCCCAAAGGTCTATTATTCACAAATATTTATATCAAACAAATAAATTTCAATACAAATCCATTGAACACCTGTATTCATTTTACATCGCTAATAATTCAACGAAAGTAATCGCACCACAGAGTAATATACTGGACTATAGAGTTAATCCTCGTGTTTCAAAATTCCTCCATATTAACCCGGGTTTGTTTCAAACTTCCCTCGATAAATTATAGCTAATCTATCGATAATTTGCACTTAATTTAAACGGCTTTAAGCGGCATTATTGTACTTGGTGATATTGGAATAGTTAGGCTTACTAGATTAAACTTAATAATTAATTAATGTTGCTGTTTTGGGTTGATTCGATTTTGAAAACAATTTATTTATGCATATCTGATTTACCAAGAATATACTTAATAATAAAAAAAATATGAAATTGTTAGACTGGCCTGTTGGTCTAGTGGTAAGTGACCCTGATTGCTAAGCCGGAGGTCGTGGGTTCGATTACCACGCAGGACAAACCTTTGTGTGATGAGCATGATTGTTTGTTCTGTGTCTGGGTGTAATTTATCTATAATATGTATGTATTTACAAAAAAAAAAAATATGTAAGTAGTATAATCAGTTGTTTAGTACCCATAACACAAGCAAATATAATTGCTTAATTTGGGGCTAGATGGCGCTGTGTGAATGTGGTAGAATATTATTATTATTGTCTTGAGCAAGTGTGTTGATCATTTTTCATTTCTTCTCTGAATGAGAAGGGATTCTTTGTTGTTGTTGTTTGTTTTTTTTTGTTGAATTTAAAGCGAGCAAACTAAGTTTAATTTTATTAAAAACAACTTTATTCTTTCAAAACAAGCGTCAATTAAGAAAAGTCATTATGAAACCTAATTTGTTCGTCTGAAGTGTAAATTGTATAACGAAAAAAATATGGCCGCCATCTTCTTCAAGAGTTTGAGAGTAAAATGGTGACAAGAAAGAAATGTGTTTAATTAAACCTGTCGGTATTAGTGCGGTGAAGAAGTAGCGTTGCGGTGAAACACGAAAATGTTTTGAGTAGTTCAAGTTGTAAGAGACAGCGACGCTAAATCGAAAGTAAAAATTGCCGCGGATTTTTATATTAAGCTACTGAAATGACTGTACACTGTTGTAGCAGTGATGGACACCATTCAAGCTAGGTATCACTGCAGAAAGTTTAGCTGTTGCTTACGTAGTTGCCCATTCTAGGTTTATTATTTGCTTTTTGATGAATTCTCTCGAAATAACTAAGCACGTGTCTAATTATTATTCTTTTACAATATAACTAACTGCGCCCACGGCTGTGTTTCGTCTACCTTGGAAATCAGATCGATTTTTGGCATAAAAAGTAGCCTATCTCCGTCTCCGGTACCGAATCTATCTACATACCAATTTTCATCGAAATCGGTTCTGCCATTTAGGCGCTGATTGGTAACAAACGCATAAATTTTCGCATTTGTAATATTTTTTTTTTTTTTTTTTTTTTTTTTTTATATTTATTAGCCTACCAAAGTGACTCCACCCCGCCTGATGGTAAGCAGTCAGTGGAATCCAGAAGTGGTGGCCACCATACCAAAAGCTATCGTCTTAAACTGCTGGTATGGTGGCCTCCACTATGGCGGCTGGGAATGGGGTTAGGGGAAGGGAATGAGGGAGGTGAGGAAAGAGGAAAGGGGGGAAATTGGGCCTCCGGCACTCTCACTCACCGAACGAAACGCAGTAGTACGGATACTACTACTCTTAAGTCGATCTTCTATGAGAGGGTAGTACTTCCCCGGACGATCCGGCCCATTCATGCTGAAACCAGCGTGGATCTACTACCGTCATATAACTAGGAATCTGTGCGATGTAATTCTGAAATCTGTTTATTGTTAGAATTATTATAAATATCTGTTTATTGTTAGTACCTCATCCTTTGAAAATGAAAAAAACATTCACTCAAAGCAAGTTACAAATATCGTGATATGCTGATGAATCTTTCGACCCTTGGCTTTAATCGTAGTCAACTAGAACTAATACAATAAATGGTATCCATGATGTTGGGTAGCAAATCATATAACATAAGGATCTGACTACCAGCTGCAGATGGAACGAACTACCAGCTGCGGTTTTTCCCGAGCGTTATGACATGTCCTTCTTCAAACGAGGTTTAAAGAGAGCATTAATATCACGGTAGGCAGCGGCTTCGCAGCGCCCCTGGCATTGCAGAAGTCTATGAGCGACAGTTGCCACTTACCATCAGGTGGGCTGTTGGCTCGTCTGCCACTGTAAGCAATAAAAAAAAAAAAAAAAAGATCTGATTTTTTTCGTAAATTGAGTTCGGGTTAAATAATGGTGTGAGCATTCTATACAAATTTTGGCAACACAGAATGTCTAGTCCAGTCATGCATTGTCTTCGGAAATCGTTGTCAAAAATATTGAAACGGAAATCATTAATTGAAATGTCAAAAATGTTATATTTTTTGCTAATGACGTTATATGAGACGACAGTAGCAAAATAATTTTCTATATATAATTTATCGGGTTACAGAAGTAATTGCGTTCATGTTTTGTTCTGAAAAATATAGGAGTTTTAATTATTACAGCCACCGTTCCGGTGGTAATAATAATAATAAAAAACCTGTGACACTCGGGGACTGCCGCGGTAAAGCTATTGCATAACATTTTTTATCTATTATGCAATTATAATTATTTATTATTTATGCAGTGTTTTTTTTCTTTAATATTTATTCAAGTTACACTATTTGAGCGTGGTAACCAATAAGAAAACATTTTTTTTCTTAAATTGAATATATGAGAAGTTAATATCGTTTAAAATATTTTTATTATCTTACAATACATGTAGGTTATTCAGGAATTTTTATCATCCTACTAAGTATTTTTACTCCGAAAAAAAATAAAACTGGGACATTACATTACATTGATGCATTATTACACGTTATTAAAATCTTAGTTAAATACACTTCTATTGTTCTACCAGATAAAATTTATCGCAACAAAATATTTGGTTAAGTGTGGTAAAAATTAGCGCCACTAGTGTTTATCCTGAGAAATAAATTTTATGTTAGGCGGAGTGGGAGAGATGTTAGGTTTTATTTTCGTTACGGAATTTCTTGATTCGGTCGCCGCGCTCAAAGCCCGCGATAAAAGCTATGCAATAGCTTAATAATTTATTTATTTTATGTAAATTCCTAACTGCTAAAAGTGGGGAAAGCCTATGGCTTAAAAAAAATATTAATAAAATATCTCTCTCCGTCTTTCTTTTTGGAATCACCAGTAGGATTTAAATAATTATTTTTGCGTTTAATAGCCTAAAAGCTTCCTCAAGAACTGTCTTGAGGAAGCTTTTAGGCTATGTAACATCAATCTCCTGGCGATGGGCGTAGTTCAGCAACCAAAGATGTAACTTAACTCTTTTATGAACACTACTGTAGACACAATAGATGTTTTATTGTCGTCACGGCCATATACGTTTACTGTCCCGAAAAGTGTTAACGCGGGTGAAACCGCGCTGCGGGAAGATAGTTAAAAAATATATACTTAGTTACATTACACTAGTACCTAGTATGCATATACTGCAGCTCCTGATAATTAATTAGTGCCGTTAATACAGTGTACGGGTTGGTTTTTACTTCACAACCACAAGAACTGTTTCACACAGCGTTCGTGTATTAGACAGTGCGAGTATTGCTTCTGGCAACGAAATGCACTGTAATGAGTGGGGTGTGAGTTATGAGAGGTAGCGGGAGCGGATGCTAAAAAATGTTTTTTTTGACTGTACGGATAGAGTGTGTACTAAAGCACGTGTTTTGTAGGTGCAATTGCGACAAGAGATATATGTATTATGAGATATATGGTTTACTAGATGCGCCCTGCGGCTTTGCCCGCGCGTTTTTTGGGATAAAAAGAAGCCTATGTCCGTCTCCGGCACTAAATCTTTCTACATACCAATTTTCATCGAAATCGGTTCAGCCGTTTGGGCGCTGAGTGGTCTTTCTTTTCTTTCATATACAGACATACTACACAAAAACATTCGCAATATAGAATAATAATAGGATTTTTTTTTTCTTCATTAAAGTTAAGCACACAGGTTCCGGCTTTGCTATATTGTGTTTTATTGGCTATTGCATAATTTAGACTTTCCTGTTGAGGGTTTCCTTATAAAGACCCTAGTGTTTTACATGTGGCAGCTGAATTTCCCATTCAAGCTATAATTTAATCTAAACATCTTTTTTAACCGACTTTAAAAAAAGGAGGAGGTTTCTCAATTCGACCGTATACACTTTTTTTTTATGTGTGTTCGCGGATAACTTACTGAACGAAACGCAGTAGTACGGATACTACTACTCTTATATCGATCTTCTATGAGAGGGTAGTACTTACCCGGTCGAGTCGACCCATTCATGCTGAAACCAGCGTGGATTTAATTGCTGATACAATTATCATTAATTATCATCCTTTTTGTAAGTAAATATGACAACATGTTATATACAAACATGAATCTGCAACTACATTGCCCGCTATAATCTTATACCTTACACAGCGGCTAAACCATTATCAAGCAAATTGGAAGAAAGCAATTAGTTAGAGGCACGGCTAGGAATAACTGAGACTTTAAACGAATTACATTGTTACTAGTTTTTACATTCCTTACACAACTGGAGATCAACACAAGAAATGGAAGAAGCCATTTTGTCTAAGATGGTAAGACTACGATGTTTTTTCAGCGTAGGTTTGTCCTCATGAAAGATTTGCGATAAGATTGGCTTTACTTGCGTAGAGTTATCATCATTATATCAGCCAAAAGATGTCCACTGCTGGACATAGGCCTCCCTTAATTTTTGCTACCGTGGCCGGTCTTGAGCCGCCCTCATCCATCGGTTGTCCGCCACCTTTATAAGGTCGTCGGTCCACCTTCTGGAGGGTCTGCCCGCGCCGCGTCTTCCGGTTCGTGGTCGCCTCTCTAGAACCTTTCTGCCTCAACGGCCGTTAGTTCTGTGAGCTACGTTTCCTGTATATTGCCACTTCAGAGAAGCAAATCTGCGAGCTATGTCAGTTACCTTGGTTCGCCTGCAGATTTTTTTGTTTGCGTAGAGTATTGAAACGCATTCAAGAGATACTCTAAAAAATTATAATGATCATTTTTCACCGCGCTTGCTCAAGGTGGATTGGCAATGAGACTTTTTTTTATTATAGTTCAAATTTCCTCAAAATATTGTCTTTCACTGTATGTTTTTAACATATTATGTAAATTTAGAAATTACATGCGCTTTTAAAAAGCTATCATAGGCACTCGTGCTTGCTAGATTTTAATATGCAGAAGGCAGGTGCACCATTAGAGCATCGCGACTATTTTTAATAAAATATAATTATATACGACTAGCTGCACCCTGCGGCTTCGCCCGCGCGAAAGTTGCTATGTGTTTAATTAATGTAACTCGGGAATCAGAGCGATTTTCGGGCTGAAAAGTTGCCTATGTCCCGAAACCAAATCTTACATACCAATTTTCATCGAAGTCGGTTTAGCGGTTTAAATTTAATATGGTGATAAGTATTCTTAAACTTGCAATTTTCCTAGTTTTCTTTCATAAGAACCTTCTCCTGGCAATAAAAAACACAACAAAAAAGAAATAACGAAATTGATCAAGCCGTTCACGCGCGATGCCATGACCAAGGGAAATAGGGATTCATTTTTATATATAAAGATTTAATTAAAAAAATAACTATAAGATAAAAAATAAGAGTTTCGGTTAGAACGTGTAATTGCTCATTACTATGATATTTTGTACAAGAGAGATAGGCCCGTTAGTGGGACACGTAAGCCTGATTTACCGACTTATTGATATAGATACTGTTATCGTTTGTATCCCAGAAATTCGGGGAAATAAGAAAACTTTTCTATTTGGTGTAAAAGGCAATGTTGTGGTATTAGTTAAGAATACTATTTTTAACCGACTTCAAAAAGGAGGAGGTTATCAATTCGGGTCGTATGTTTTTTTTTTTTTTTTTTTTTGTATGTTTGTTACCTCATATCTCGGTCATTTATGAACCGATTTGAAAATTTTTTTTTTTATTTGAGAGGGTATACTCTGAAATTGGTCCCATTTTTTTATTATAAGAAATGGTTCAGTGGTTGTATGTTTGTTACAACTTAACTCCGTCATTTATAAACCAATTTGGAAAATTCTTCTTTTATTTGAAAGGGTATACTCCGAAATGGGGTCCCATGTTTTTTTTATAAAGAATAATTTAATATTTTGTAACAAATCGTTTGCAAGAAGTGAAGACGTGTAAAGCAACACGTCGATGTCTTTTGCGACGAATTATCTGACATTGACATGTCCATGCTACAAGTGCGAAGTGATTTTCAAAATTCATTTTTTGTTAGAAACGAAGTAGCCCTGGATGAGTGACCATATGCATTTTTTGTATATCTGAGCGATTGCTCGGTCAGTTAAATTATGATTTTTGATGATTCTTTATTGTTGGTAGATCATCACTTTTTTGTTTTGATTTGTGGTTTCTGGGATTCAGGGTTTAGCGATCGAGAAAGTGTTGACAAGGACCTTATATTTCTATTTACAATCTTACCTCTCGTCTCTACTTTCTTTCAAACGGCGCGGCGCTGTCTCATTTGCGCAGCACGTTTAGTAGGTCTACCCATATTGAATATATTTATACACAATTAATTCCCACTAAAAGTTTAAAAATAAAATTATTTTTAGAAAAAAAATGAAAACCGACTTCAAACAACACCTACATGTTCAATCCTTAACTAAAAAGTAGAAAATAATATTTTAATTACTTCATAGCAAAGAACATTAAAGGGGAATCAACGCAATCCTTGATACCTATAATACTTTACTATTTATAGTTTTTAATCAGTTATTTTGGAGTCGGTGCCAGCCAAGAAGGTGAAGATGACCTTCATAAAAATAACCTACCTACTAGCAAAAAAAACCTTCTTGATTAATCTATTAATACATGAATGAAAAATATAGATTTAATACAAGAAATCGAACGGAATCTGATAAGTGCGCGTCAAATTTTTTATGTATATCTGAACACAACTATCAATGACGTCTGCGTTCACGAGTATGACCGCGTTCGGGTAGTGCACTCAGGCATATCCCCCACGCGTGCAATTACCACCCCGTGCACTACAAAAGTTGGTTGCAAAGACAGAATTAAAGATCCTTCTTGGCTGGCACCGACTCCAAAATAACTGATTAAAAACTATAAATAGTAAAGTATTATAGGTATCAAGGATTGCGTTGATTCCCCTTTAATGTTCTTTGCTATGAAGTAATTAAAATATTATTTTCTACTTTTTAGTTAAGGATTGAACATGTAGGTGTTGTTTGAAGTCGGTTTTCATTTTTTTTCTAAAAATAATTTTATTATTTTATTACTTTGAATGTACAATTGTATTTCTTATTGAAGTGGAGTAGACTTTTTATATATAGCGATCACCCTACCAAATTACTTCACTCTGTTTTATGGTAAGCAGTCATTGGGGTCCACAGTGGACACCATCCCATGATAAGTAGTAAGCTTTCTTCACTATCCCGTCAACCTTTATGTAAATCGGTTTCTATATAAAATTATCGTCATTTTATATTAATTATGTTTATAATTTTGTTTCAGGTAAGTGTTGATGTTATGAAAAGATTTATCGAGCTTAAATTTCAGTAAGTACATTGACACTAATAACTTTCTTCGCTTTTGTAAAACTTAGTAATATTTTCAATTACGAGAAGGTGCTAAGAAACTTCTCAAAATTTGTTCAATTGCCAACTGTAAGGTCTAAAGTTCAGATTGAAAAACATTTATTAATTAGACCTTAATAAATAAATGAAAAATCAGAACCATTACTGTTCCTTCCCCAAACACTTTTCTTTGACCATTCCTGAGTCGCCCTCATCGATTGCTTCCTTCTTACCAGGACGTCCCTATGGAAAATCTGCTGCTTATACTGCTTTTTACTTTCGGTTCGTGGTCGCCATTACACTCATTTTCTTTACTTACCTATTTTAACCATAGAAATAATAGGTACTTCTTACTATGAGAGTGATAAAGAAAATTTTCGCCACCAGTTGGCGCCACTTAGGTGAAAGGTATTCGACAGAACGTAGACAAAAATTCAAAATCAAAATTCAAAATTCATTCCTTCAGTGCTGTCACCTTGTGGGCGCCATTTTAAAAAACCCTCATTGCGATACCTTAGATCCTATTAAATTTTTAGTGTGTAGGTATTATTTGAAATATGTTGAGTATGACTATCATACTTAACAAATTTTAAATCCGTCAAAAAAGTATTTGAAAGTTGCGAGGAGCCATCTTTTGGAAGATAAAAGTTATGGTATGCTAAACTTGTGTTTATCTACGTCAAACAAAAGTTAATAAAGTATACATACAAGTCTCCATTTTATTTCTTACAAAATGTCAAACAACAAAGTGTTTAAAGTTATATGAAATATCGTAGGGTATATAAATCAAAAGCGATGCGAAGTATGTTAAGGGCGAACTAATAAAACTCTGGGCGAAGTTTTCGCATCCTCACGTGATGTGTGGAAGTCGTTCTGGCCTGTGGCTCAAGACATACGGCTCGATAGCTCAGCCAATAAAATACGAGTAATCTTCGAGAATGTTCTTAGCTGTCTATAGGAATAAATTGTCAACGAGACAACTTACTGTTGAATCCTACTTTCGAAAACAAAGCAAATATAATTTTACCCGGCCGAAAGTATAGAAGTATCGAACTCGAGACTAACAAAGACGACCTCGTGCACAATGTTTACACATACTCCCACTCTACCACGATCACGATTAAATGTTGTTATTTTTCTACAAAAATAAAAAGCGTATACTGGACTTTCAAAAACAACACGCTTTTATTTATGCAATAAAAATATCCAATGCATATATAAATACTCCAACGCCATTTCCCCTGTGTGTCTTTCCGACCGTTTACTTACAGGGTGTTTAATTTTAAACACTCGAGCCTTGATAATTTTAATTACGAGCGCGCCGATAAATTATTTGGGAGAACCTCCGCCCGTCCGACGATACGCGCGTTTTAAGTTTAGTGTTCACGCGTTTTGGAAACAACGTATTATTGTGCAACGAATATGCGAATATTAACGTTGCATGTGAATAGTTTGTGTTACCATACGAGTTTTTATTTTAAATCAGGTAATTATATAAAACCGTATTATCATCAATCTAGACATGAAAACATATTACCGGCAGCAACATTATCTTCAAAGTATCACTTTAATGTGGTCACCAATCAGTCAGCCAAGAGTGACTATCTTCCTTTTATGAGAGTCCTATGTTCAGCGGACACAACTCTAACATCGCCTACACATTCCGTGGTGACCAAGGTGACAAAGTGTGTTTGTGGGATTGTGTCTATATATGACAGTTCTTTTCTGCATGTTGCGTAATTATGATTAGACCGCCAGCTGCTGCTTTCCATCCAAAGGTTGTCAAAAAGAGATCGCGTTTAGTGATAAGATCGCCGCACCCCTTGTCACTACTTATTGTTGTGATGTTTTATTACTTGTTTTGTATATGTGTGCGATAAGGAATATTCTATCTACCTTTATATTATGATACTTCCGCGAAGGTCTTCTACCACTACACATACATACCTATCTTAATTATCTCTTGATCTTGTGAACGCTTATTTGCTGTAAGTTCACGTTTGATCGGAGTCAGGAACTCATCGGCTCGAAATGATGCCACTTGTAATTGTTATTTGCGCTGCCAATTACACAGATCTTCAAAGTGTACATGCTCTATTGCATTTCTGTGTTACAAACAAACGCAATGGATATGTAATTAAAATTAATGAGACTTTGTTTGTGTTCTAGTTTAACGTAGGCTATGTTTTGTTTTTACAAATATCAAATTTAAAGAAAATTTGCGATTTATTTGTTTATATACGACTTAGATATTAAGTGGTTACCATACATAAAACAGAAATTAAACTTAATCGGAACTCTGGATAGTATAAGTAGTCATTCCTAATTTAAGACCTAATACCTCCAAATATGAAATCAATGATTTTGCCTAACAAATTATACTCACCCGTAGATACGAACTTGCTCCACCGCATTCAAAATATTTATTTATTTATTTAAACTTACTGCAATAAAAAACTTGCACAAGGCGGACTTAATGCCTAAGGCATTTTCTGCCAGTCAACCTTAGGGTCATGCAGAGATAAATAGGGCAGGTGTCTTAATGAAAAAAAAAATATAAAAAAATGATATAAATATGATATAAGTACTTACATACATTATATTAAAATATATAAAACTTAATTAGACTTAAAATATAAATAAGCTTACATATTATATGCATACATACGTATTTATACATATATATGCATATAATATGTATACATATATTTGATATATGTATAAATATCTATTTTGAAAGCATGTCAGTATAAAAATCAAATATATTTTTGCATAAGAATTTCATGAGTATCGTTATTAGTGCTTCCATCTGTCGAAACCAGGTCATGCAAACCTGTCATGTACTTCCGAACATCTCAGTGGAAACGACACAATATTATCGCAACAAGAAATTATACGTTACTAGAATATACCTAGGTTACTAGCGATCCGCTCCTGCTTCGCGCGTTTTACATGATTACAAATAGTTGAAATCTCGGCTTTTGGCTGCTATCGAATTTATGTATTATAGGTACTTATAAACCTTCCTGAAAAATGTCTAAACTGTAGGAGAATTCGTATTAAAATCAGTTGAATGGTTTAGAAGAAGTTTGTTATAAATCTGGGCTAAATGTTTTAAACAATAGTGAAAACCGTATTAAAATCCGTTGTCTATTTTAGAAGAAAATAGCGGAGAAACGTACAAATACAGCGACTTTATACTATTTAGTGTAGGATATAACTTTTGACTGTTATTGAATTTCTAAAAGCATTTTAAAACAAAGCTCCAGAAATACCGACCGAAGTCCGGTGCGCGTCAAATTTGACAGCAGATGTCAGGTGTCAAATTTGACGAGCGTCAAAATGGCGGATGGTGATACGCGAAACGGGGTAATTGTAGTTTGGTTCACTTTTGTTGATATTAATGGTTCTGTTGTTTTATTCTTATTTTTAAACCTGTGATGTAATCGGTTATTGTACCGTATTGTGTGATGCTGATGAGTCAAATGGCGATTTTCAGTTCTTATAGCAACTTATATGGCTGCGTATAAAAGGGCTTACGTACGTATTTGGGTACCGGTTTGAGGCTTTTTCATCTGTATTTCATAAAAATGAGTTTGCCAATTTTCTTTCATAAGTTTAGCCAACGCAAGGTAAGAGCATTGGTGTTGTCGGTGCAGTTCCTATCACCCTCCTCCTTTTTCTTTATCTGTGTCAAATTAATGTATGTCCTTACTCTCTTTCTTTTCTTTCCTCTGTCACACGCGACTTCGTTAACAGCCCTTCACAAACATATTCTTTTCGATTTAATAACTTTTAAATTTAAATTATCAGTGTAGTATCTTGTCGAGTGGTTAGTGGTCAACCTAATAATAGGCTTGGTTGAGGTCGCCCATCATTTATTATAGAGGTATCCGACTGACAGTTGTTACATCACTAAAAACTGTTCATTCATTCTAAATTAACGAAATGTGCAACTATGCCCTATATCGAACTCCCAACAGACTCGACATCCATTTACCTGTAGTACACAAACGCATGCCTTTCATATCAAACTTGGCTTTATATTTTCACAATACACCACTCAATGGTCACAAAGCAATACAAACTTTATAATTGCGTTTATAAGATACAAATTGCCGTAAAAATATTGTCTCTTATGTCATTTATACATCGATATGTTTACAGTACAAAATCCACGCATCATCCTCGATATTTACACGCTATTTATACTCCGTAGCTCAGCAGACTACGCCGTTAATAGCTATGAAATTGATAGTCTTTGATCTAAAGTGTCTTTTACGGGACGTTTCATGCGAGAGAAACTCAAACTGATTTATTTTGGTAATATGAGTATGAAATTACTTTTGTATGTAAGATGGTTGGCTTTGATCATACTGTCGCTAATAGATATTTGGTTTTTGAGTGAAATTTAATGTTATATTTGTTTGAAATGAAATGATTAGACAACACACTACTATGGTTCAGCGTAATCGCTAAATTACAGATAACTCTCCCTGTTCCATGCTTCTTGTTTCCGTGTTACATTTGTATGTTGTACAGTTATGATCATTGTTTGTTTGACAACCTCTGTGGTTCGGTGGTACTGTATACGGACTGCCACGCAGAGGTCGCGGGTTCAATACCCGCTCAGTGCAAATATTTATGTGCATGAACTAAAATATCTATTTGCATTGGTTTGGGTGTTTCTATGTATAATATGTATAAGTTTACAAAAAAAGTGAGTATCTATTTATTTTTATCTAGAACACATAACACAAGCTATATATATATACTTACTTTTGGTCTAGATGGCGTTGTGTGTAGTTTGTAGTTGTTGTATTTTATTATTGTTAGCTTAGTTGTTTAGAAATAAAGACATCCATACGTCACATCAAATAGGCCCATTTGAAAACCAGCGCCGTGCACCCGTGCTCGGCATTATGCTGAAATGGTGCCTATTTGGTACAGTCATGAGACTGCTTTTGATTTGTATCTTGTTACTTGTCCTGTCTATACCTATAATTGTTAATGAGTATGTCTCGTGTTATGTACCAAATAAACGTTTTCTTTCTTTCTTTCTTTCTTTCTTGTGATATTATTACTATTATTGTACCCAGCTTCAACACCCTTAACTCTCACTGAACACAAATTGAGTCCATACAAAACTTGCATTCACTAATAAATTCCTGCTATACAATATAGAAAAATACACAATAGTGCAGATCGTTTGAGCGTTACAAATCCGGATATCGGTCCGTCCGGTGCGACGTCAATTATATGGAGGTAAAGATGGGAATAACGATGATGCGCCCTATAGTCGATTCAAACTAGCCATGAGAAAAGGTCTTCTATTTTTATTTCACAGCTTTGTAATTTATTGGCGACTGTGGCAGACAAGCAAACAGCCCACGTGATAGTAAGTGGTAACTGTCGCTCATGGACTACTCAGAGTCCCTAGCATTGTTCCTGCAATGCCAGGAGCTCTGTGAAGTGGCTGCCTACTGTGAAGTGAGTGGGGAAAGGATTGAGGGAGGTGAGAAAAAGAAAAAGTCGCCACTCTCACTCACCGAACGAAACACAATAGTACGGATACTATTTCTCTAACGTCGCTCTTCTATATGAGCGTAGTACTTCCCCGGTCGATCCGGCCCATTCATGCTGAAACCAGCGTGGATCTACTACTGTTTAACTTATTGTTTACAGCATTTACTTCGATTTTCTCAGCACCTCTTAAGGTTGACTGGTAGAGAATGCTTGCAGCTTTAAGTCCGCTTAATGTACTTTTGTGTATAAAGTTTAAATAAATAAATAAACGGTTACCAAAAAATAATAATAAGAAGATTCTTAAACGTTTATACAGTTACGGTTATACAGTTCACGGAAGTAAAGATCGCGAAATAAACTCGCTAGATTACTAAGGCAACTCGAATAACGGGCAGTAGCGTTAAATGGATACTAAACAACGTCATAATACGGTCATCAATCTGCCTATTACGGGTGTTGATAATGGCTAACATCTCCTTTTAGAAGTGCCATCCTTCACGGTGGAATCTAAGGGGTCTTGATCCAAATGGTTCAGCATTTCATACTTTTATCGTTCAATTAAAGCCTGGAACTCTTTACAAGCGCATGTCATCATCATCATCATCATCATATCAGCCTAAAGACGTCCACCTTGGTCGTTGGTCTACCTTGTGAGGGGTCTGCCCACGCTACGTCTTCCCATCAAGCGCATGTGTTCCCATGAACGCGTGGAGCGAACGAAAGGGGCGTGGAAAAGCATCGCACTAAGCTGCCATAGTAGAGGTCACCATACTAGTAGTTTGGCTATTGGAATGGTGTCCACCACATCTGGATTCCACTGACTGCTTACCATCAGGCAGAGTGGAGTCACTTAGGTATAAAAATCACGAGTATGTCGTGCCATGGACGTCTTTATGCTAATAGAGAGTACTCATACTTAAAAGACAAAAAATAAAATCAAAATGCCAGACCAGTGTTATTTTTTACCTGTTAAATATAGCTTTATAGTGAGGGTTCCTATGCTAATAGTTTACGAGATGGCTTTTGGAACTCCTGGAGCTTACTGACTGCTGACATTCAGGCGGAATTCATTGATAGTCCAATACAAAAAAAGTCGACTTGATCTCTCTTTTAAGTACAGTCATGTACTCAAATGCTAAAGTTAAATGCAATAATTAAGTTTGTGCGCCGTCTAATTCTTATTAGGGGTGTGCGAGGCGGGAAATGAGAGGCAAATATAGGGTAATCTGATTGTCATTTGGGGTAACTTAAAATACATTTTATATACGTGCCGAGTTTTATAATTGTAATGATTTTTAACAAATTTGAATTTGAGCGTTTAATTTTAGTTGAAATGAAACGGGATGTATGTTATGTAGAAAATAATTGTAGATATCTACTTGCGAATGGTCTTGACATAATGGGTGAGGGTAGAATGAAGAAGACAACCGATTTAACAACATAGGGACTGCTTCCGTGGTGCAGTGGAAGCGGAAGCGACTGCTGTGCACAAGGTTGTGGGTTCGGTCCCCACGCAGGACAAATATTTGTTTCAAGTGTGGGTGTACTTTGTGTCCGTTAAATACATGTTTGTAAAGTCCCTCGCGACACAGGGCTTGTTTGTGCGGGAGTTGTCATAAAAAAGTGAAAATAAAAAAACCGATTTATGGTGGTGCAAGAAACAAACTCTTTTCTTTTTATCAATCTGAAGAAGACCTATATTTACCAGTTAGACAGTTAATGTTTAAAAAAAATATAAGTAACAGCTGGTTTTATATAATTATATGTATATGTAAATGTGTACAAACATACATTAAACTTTGCTGTTTTGAAATAAACAAGATGAAATAGCAAACAACACGAACTTAGGCGACAAATATAAATGAGGTCTTGACTAATAATAATATATTAATAAAAATAAAAATGAAATATATTAAGGGAAATAATAACAAAGATATAATTAATATTTTTTCAGCACGTCATGTTGTTTATCAACGCTGAAGTATGATGTTTTCATTCATCGCACCAGCGATTATTATTTATAACTATTTACAACTGCTTGTACCAAATTATATAAACATTGATTCATCATACATCAGATATACAGTTATTACTTCCTTCCGTAGCCAATAGCCGCGTTTTACTTCAATTAAATTTTTGCTTGAAACATGCGTTTTGTGAAAGTTAATAGAAGATATTTAGGTTTCTTTACTTCGATCCAACCACTTGTCTGAAATAAATAAATCTACCAACAGGCTGTTCATCCTGATGGTAAGTAGTACCAATCGCTCATAGACTTCTGTTATGTTTGGAGCTCAGCAGAGCACTGCTCACTGTGAAATTAATGCTCTCTTCTAAATAACTTTTTAGCGATGTGAATAATGGGTGACACACAAACGAATTAATCACTTTACTTACGTCTTGTTTCATGAACTAGTCGAAACGCGTAATAAACCTCAACTAAAGAAAGAAAGAAAGTAAATAAATACATTAATTTGACACAGACAAAAGTCACACACAAACTAATTTCTCATCAACATTTATTAACTCAAACTCAAAGCATTTATTTAATTTTGATCATTAAGTATGATGCTTATGAAAAGTCAAAATTACATGAAGTCAGCTAATTAACCTACAGCCAGTTCGCTGACGAGATAAAGCTATGAGAAGAACTGGCAAGAAACACGCCACTCTTTTCAATCGCCAGATAATTACAGTTTTTTGTATGAGTTACAATTTTAACACTCAAAGCAGCCAAAGTACCATACAGAGTAATTATTACAAATCAACCAATTAATTTAATTATCAAGATTAAAAAAAAACGAAAAAAATAAAAGGAAAGAAAAGATTAATAACGAATATATATTTAAGTTAAAACTCGATTGTGAACATAAAATGACATCTTGATTATATCAATGATCCCTTTTAAAGACACCGAATGTTGAAGATTTATTGAATAAAGAATCTTCAATTCGAACTGTTAACATGTTTCCTTTGGTTCATACAAGGCAATTTCTGTTGTAGGTAATTCAATTAATCAATTCCAATAATTTATCTAAGAATTTTACAGTACAATTATGTTTTTATTGTTAATACAGATAATCTTCTTTCGGAATTCTTTTCAAAAAGTTAATGTTGGATGAGATAATACTTCCATATTATAGTGGATTTAAACAGTTTTTTATTATGTCATGAAAAATATTATTAGCGAAGCTGTACGTACGAAGCCGGAGAAGGGCGCTAGTTTAGAATATTATTTTGAGATTAAAGTCTGCACATGTGTTTAATCACTGTAGGGGCTGTTGTAGTCAATTGCATCTAGATCAATAAGTCTATTTAAAGTCGTTCTTGGTAGTGTCTGTACTTACTCTTTTTACTCTTCAAATAAATCGAGTAACAGACAGTGGCTTGTCTGCTTTTTAGGATTTCGTACCTCATGAGGCAAAACGGATCCTTATAGGATCACTTTGTTGTCTGTCTGTCTATCAAGACCTTTTTTAGTAACACGTGAAGGAATAATTTCCGTAACCTCTAGAGCTGTGTTCTATGTCATCACTAAAGATATATGGTCGTTCACATGATTTATATCGACTATAAGATACGAAACCTTTGGGGCACGAGTGCGACTCGCACTTGACCGGTTTTTGTTTTAGTCGATAGTGTCTGGACGTTACTTAGTCTTTTTCTTTACAAATGAATGGAACAGACACTGTCTGCTTTGAACACTTGAGTACCGAACATCGGTTGAGAACAAGAGCACTATCTCATTCGTTGTTTATTTTCAAAGACATCTGTTAGTTCAAATAGGATTACCATTTTGAGGTACCGACAGAATCTTAGACATCTCTAAAAAGGTCTAGAAGTTGTGTTTAAAAAAACTGTTTTCTGCATTTTCGTTTCCATTGT
The DNA here is from genome assembly GCA_963082885.1 of Parascotia fuliginaria. NCBI lineage: Eukaryota > Metazoa > Arthropoda > Insecta > Lepidoptera > Erebidae > Parascotia > Parascotia fuliginaria. The sequence goes on along the minus strand of OY720197.1, from coordinate 1,997,992 downwards.
TACAAAGTTGTGCGGTTACTAACGCAATATTCATATACATAATATAGCCTCAATTTCGGACTTTTTAGTTATATCATAATAACTAACATAGAATAGAAGAAGAAAATATAAGTCTTTTCTTCAATTTAGAGTTTATTACTGAACATTCTTGAAATAGACAGTGTACTTATCAACTCATCTTGGCTGGATAAGTTTGAGCGGCCTCAGTTGACTAAAATGGCCATACGCGGCAATTTATGCACAACTTAAATTTATTTTATGTATTTTCAGTCGTTCTCATCCTACTTCAGGCCAACGGCCTCTCTTCCCTCCTTCCACTCCCCGCTGTTCAAGGTTTTCTGAGACCAATCCTTGCAGTGAATGTCTAGCTTGCATCCCTCCACCTCCGTCTGGGTCTTCCTCGACATCGTTTAACCATAAGTTAACAGATGCAAAGTAAATTTTGTTAAAAAATGTCCAGTATATACCAAATAGACATTTGTACCCTCTGTCTGCGAGGCAGTATATAAAAAACTAAAAAACTGGACATTTCACAACATTTTACAATGTGTGGTGACCGTACTCCAACGATGCAGAAAGAATAATTTACTATGATAGAGTGGCCCTGACGAAAGTGTCAAGACATGGCTGTGTTTGTATACTGAGTAATGTTAATACGTTTGGAGTTCTCGTTTGTTTCTGAGATAAATTATACTTTGGGATTCTGTGTATTGTATGTCATAGGTACCGTACGTCAAGATTGATCTTGGTAAATATTCAACCATTTGTAACATAGTGCAGTGAAAATATGAAACTAGTATCTTATGAAGGTCTAGCAACAGTATTCTATACAAATCTAAAATTGAAGTTTTGACATTAATTTATGAATTTGTATTTAGTTGCTTTTAGTTTATATGAAAAAGTAGTACAGAAAAAGTAAATATACTTTTAATAAAGACGTTTTTTGACAAATGGTCTGCAATAACGTTAAAACGGTCAAATATCGATTAGTTAACAAAGGTTGATGAAAGAAAACAATATTTCAACATCGTGACACCGAAACCATAAAATGTAAGGTACTCTAGAAAACATTACAAAACTTGTACAAATAAACTCAATTCATTGAATCTAATAAAAAGTACCGTACAAAATACTTTATCAGATGTTCAAGTGAAACCTTGCAAGTGAATGTTTTGCGAACGTTTACCGGATTCCGTCGTTGCCTACAATAAACATGAAGCCAGAAAATAAGTTAATAATTAGCTTTCTATAGAAACTTTCAGTCAGACTTTAAGCTTGTTTTTAACCGATTTCAGAATAAATGGTTTAAGGAGTCTCGGCCGGGGGCGTAGCGGAATAACAAATTTTGCACTGAGGGTGCGTTCCGGCCGGGGGCGTACCCGAATGGTATCCTAAGGCAGGACCCTTCAATTAGACTGTATGTTTGTTACGCAATTACTCCACCAATTATGAATTGATTTCAATGATTCTTTTTTGTAAGGTCATTCTTTTATTTTTCGTTTCCTTTACTTTCTTTATCACATTCGGCAACGGCTTGGCTGTGATTTCTTAGCACTGTTCCTGTAATACTCAGAGAACAAAGTCTTGTCCATAGGCCCGGTAACGACTTTCCATCAGATATGTTTGTTTGTCACCCAAATGGAATGAAAAATGAATCATATATGAAATAAATAAACAGAAATACACTTCATGACTGCACCATGCATGAGGTTGTGAGTTCGATCCCACACGGGACAAAACTTTGTATGATCCATAAATATTTACATATACAGATTCTTTAGTTGTTCAAGACGCCTCGTCTACCAATTATTATTATTTATTTTTCTTTTTTTTTATGTTACATAGATAATAGACTAAGGAAAACGAATATTGTATCAACCTGTAATCTGTACCCACTTTGTTGAAATAAAAATATTATTATTATTATTATTATTATTATTATTATTTGTGCCGAGTCTGGACGTACTTTGTGTCCATTATATGTATGTTTGTAAAGTCCCACGCGTTTCATGACTTGTGCCCAAATGCGGGAGTTGTCTTTTTAATGGAAAATAAGAAAAGACAGAAAATGTATTTTTTTTTTCAATAGTTATATAATTCAAAATTGCATTATTTACATTTACATTTTAAAGGTGATATTGTAATACAAAGAACCGCTTTTTGCTAACGCTTACAAACTAAAATAAACTTCATTGCTACAAGGTGTCAGCACAACAGCACTCTAAGGTATGATTAACAGCGATTTTACAGTTCCCGAGAGTAACGTTAAAGTTACCTACATGTTTAATACTTATTTATTTTGTGGCTAAGATATTGGCATGCATTACAGTGTTTAAGGCACTTCTCTTTTTTTATTTTATTTTTTCAATCACACTTCGCCATCTAGCCCCAAAGTAAGCATATATTAATAGCTTGTGATATGGGTTCTTGAATGCGGATAAACATACTTATATACTTTATATTTTGTATATACATACATTATTATACATAGAAACACCCCCCAGACCAATGCAAATAGCCATGTTCATGCACACAAATATTTGCACTGAGCGAGAATCGAACCCGCGACCTCTGCGTGGCAGTCTATACACAGTACCACCGAACCTCAGAGGATGTCTTGTTGTTCTTTGTTGGTGTGGGTGTTGTAAGTCGTTTATTATAAATGTATTTCGACTGCTTTAATGGTACAGTTATTCTGTGTACAGTCTGCTACTGAGACCACGAGTTTGTTCTTCGGGGTCAGTAAACTTGGTTGTGATATTGAGTTATTCTAGGGAAAATCCTCAGTAGCCCAGTTTTTAGATACATTTTATGCCCATTAAATAGCGACAGGCTCGCCTTCGATATGTTTATTTAGATTACCAACAACTAAAACACAAATCTATTACATGAACAGAAGTTGTTAAACATGTTTTTTGTTCATTCAATTATATACAAAAACATCTAACATGACAAAATGTTAACTTTATTAGTCTTAGGTACCCTCAGTTTCTGAAAGGCTGATCAACGAAAAATTAACTAATCACCTGTTAATTCTTATGTGAAGCACCAATTGGGTTGCTAATAGCATGAAAGTTAATTTTTCGTAATGGTTCTAGTACAAAAACAAACAAAAGTAACATTTAGGTTTATAATTTTTAATGTGCTATTTATACGTATTATTATTAATTTTTACAAATGAATGTATCCTTATTACTGTTTTAATAGTAAAACCATGACCACAAAGGCCTTGAAAGTAGAGGTACGATCATATTAGAATCGGGATCCATTTGAAGAGATGTAGTACCCAATTTTAAGACTTGATAAATATAAGCCTGGCTGTTGTGTATTCCTACAACGAATAAACATTGTATAAATATGTGTACCGACACATACTTTGTGTATTTCAAATTGAATATTTTTCTAAAGTCATCTACGACTCAAAGCTAGTTCTTCAAAGAATGGTCTTAAAAACTACTGAAGTTATTATTTGTATTAGGACAAATCCTATTATTTGGTAATCGTTTGGTTATCTACTATAAAAGGTCGAATTTAAAACAATTTTTTAAAACCAAATTTAATACATTATTCAAAAGCCGCTATTTAAATAATTTAGGCGCCGATAGAGACACAATAAATTTAATAAGAAACAGACACAGGATATCTTTTTTTAAACAATTTACATAACTAATTTTCTTACTACATAATATTTATAAGTGTACATAGAAGGCGCGCGCGACATTGATCTACCATACAAAATATGTCATCAAAGTTTAAGGAATATTTTTTACCGTATATACTATTTTGCGTAATTTGGTTAAAGTTATTTGCTTTATTCGTAAACCAGGTTATATTATTAGAAGGATTAGAAAGAAATGTTTATAATTATCATCATCATTCTACTATTGTTGAACAAAGAAATATTATAAGAATTACTGACATCTAAATGTAAAATTAATAACCTATAGAGTTAAGTGTATTGTCTGTGTCACTTTGCATGTTACTTGAAATTGTAACTTACAAAAATTGTAATAACCTGGCGATTAAAAAGGCTCTACTTCGTCAACGAACTGGCTGTAGGTTAATTTGCTGACATTTTGTAAACTTTGACGTTTATAAGTGTTAATTTAATTAACCTATATGAATAAATATATTTTCATTTTCATTTTTAATGTTTTTACAAATATAACGATCACAGTAAAGGCAGTTCTGTGTTGGATGTGATCTCTTTTAAATGTTTGACTACAATCATACGGTTGAGTAATTCCACTGATAAAGTACGTATATTCCTCACTTGGCAGTGAGATCTAAACCCCACGACACCCACAAAACGAAGATAAAAATCAATCAATCAGACTATCTCAGTCCACTATCGCAGGTTTCTTTTAATGTACGCTATAAGACTCGGTCACGACATCTAGTCTACCTTTTTCAAGTCGTATGTCCATTTAACTGGACGATTTTTTTTATTGTATTTCCTATATTTTTTATAGTTTTTTACAAGTATAGTAATAGTAAATCGGGAAGTTGCGTGTTTACAATGATGCAACCATACTTCGCATCGTCTCACGGTTGAGAGCGTTCAGCGAAAGTGCTACTCGATACTTCCTCAAAGATGAGAGGTGAATTCCATTTCTTTTATTGAATACTTATTTTGTATGTGTTATATAAATATTTGTTTTTATTTTCGATGCGTTTAAACGGTATATTGAGGTTGATTTTTTATTTTAATTTAGGTATCACAATCATCACATGTTTACTCGATACGATCAGGTTATGGAATGAGTTCGCTAAGTGTTTATGCAATGGCTTTGCACTAGTGTACAATATATGTAAAGTATATCTATATATGCTATTATATAAAGCAGAAGAGTTTTTTGTTTGATTAAACGCGCTAACCTCTGGAACTTTTCTTTTTTTTTTTTTATTGTAGCCTACCAAAGTGACTCCACCCCGCCTGATGGTAAGCAGTCAGTGGAATCCAGAAGTAGCGGCCACTATACTAAAAGCCATCGTCTTAAACTGCTGGTATGGTGGTCTCCACTATGGCGGCTGGGAATGGGGTTAGGGGAAGGGAATGAGGGAGGTGAGGAAAGAGGAAAGGGAGGAAATTGGGCCTCCGGCGCTCTCACTCACCGAACGAAACGCAGTAGTACGGATACTACTACTCTTAAGTCGATCTTCTATGAGAGGGTAGTACTTCCCCGGACGATCCGGCCCATTCATGCTGAAATCAGCGTGGATCTCTACTACCTCCAAAATACCAATGGAACTACCAATGGATTTAAATAATTTATTTTGCGTATGATGGCCTAGCCCAGTTCTCGAGGAAGGTTATAGGCAATGAAACGTCACGCTACTGGCGACGGGAATAAAGCAGTAAGTCAAGATGCAGGTGAAACCGCGCCGCGAAAAGCTGGTAATAGTATACATAGAAGTCTTCTGAAAGAAATTATCTGAATTATTATAAAAACCGTATCAAAACCAGTTGCGTGGTTTCGAAGTTGTCAATAAAACAGAAAAGGGAATGTATTTATGTGATCTTAATTCCTCTTCTTACGTTCGTTATATATTTTCTTCATCAATCCCTAACAAACATAAAATTATTAACCGGTAATTAATCTGTAACGGCTCACGTACCAATACTACCGCTGCACGTTATAGTAATGAGAGATCGTAAATCCGGTTTTATTACTGCTAATGTTTATTTGAGTTGGTCAAGTTTTTAGACAAGCTACAGACGAGTACATAGCGGTTTGGGGGTTAAACTGTGTGGTAAACATACTAAATGAAGCGCACCAAAAGTAATACTCGAAACGCGTTTGGTGCGCTAACAAAAGAATATAACTATTACTGGTGCGTTTCGAGGAATACTTTTGGTGCGTTTCATTTGTTACGTTTTAAAGCTGGTGCGCTTAGAGGGATACCTCTATTTTACACAGTTGTAACACTCTGAAAAGTATAGATTGTATTGGAGTTATTATATCGGCCGGTAATCACTTACCGTAGCCTATCAACGCATGGAATGACATAGTCACGCATTGCCCATTTTAAGTTATATATATATATATATATTTTTTAATATTTGATTCAGTGGCAATGGTGTCCAGAAGTAAGTAGACAACATACAATGCTAAAGAGCCCATTACATTATTATGCATAATTTATTCATGGTAAACAGCTACCATGGTAGCCTCTACGGGTGACTAGCGGAATGTTTTTTCGTGTAATGACAAATCAGTTAGATTGATATGAAAGCATGGTGCCTAGATAGCCGAACAATTCGCTATAGCGATTTTAAAAGATACATACTTTTCACGGGTTCACTTCTCGCTAAAAACCCGATTTAATATTAAAAATATCCAATTTAAATAGCATCTATCTAGACGACTCCTACAATAAGAAGTGGTAACCTTTCTACACCGCCATATTGTGGCTTTGACTCTTCAAACGAGGTTACACGGGGATAAATATTTGTGTGACCCACAAATAGTTACTTTGGTACTCGGTTTTCTTTGTTGTGTGAATGGCTTGTTGAAAGCTGTGGTATTACTTGAACCCTAATACAAGAGAACGTCTTAAAAAACTTATAGGTAATACAATAGTAGACCATATCAATGTCGAACAGAGAGCTGTGTAGCACTGGGGACCTTAGCCCCAGTGGGAGGGCAAGAGGTTCAAAAATTGTTGTAGTTTCGGCTGAATCAATAAAGACAGTGCTATTTTTTATTATTGCACAATTGGTAGCCAACTATGATTCAAGCACTTCTGAGGTCTAAGAGTAGCGGTACCACTTATCATCAAATGTTATAGATAGGTACACGTCCGCCACCAATGGCAATAAAAATCCTTAAGCGAAAAGACCTACACTAAGTCTTCACTTATTTTTCTAAAACTTTTTATACAGAGTAACACTTGACGTAAGTAAATACTGTTGACGCGTCACCTTTTCAACAACTTCCATCTCTTTCTATAACACCTTGTTAGTAAGGGACGTATCTGTTATACTTGTTACAAAAACCCATCAGTTCCAAAAGTAGAAGGAGTCACGTCTAAGTTGTTTGCGGTACATGAACGAATTCACTGCTAGCTTATTAAACCGGGGGTAAGCAGATATCAATCGGTTATACGCAAACATTGAGAGCGTGACGGGGTTAGGGCTGTCACTTGAAATTGAAAGCTTTTTATTAAATGCGTGCGTGAGAGTGGGAAAGAGCTTTTCTAAAATCTCACCACGTATGAAAAGGGAAGAAGGGGATAAACAGTTACTAAAAATAGGCTAGATCAGTGTAGTAAATTGGATAAAAGTTTAGCAAAACTGCAAAAATCGACGTAAAACAAAATCTTGTGAAATCTTAAGATTTTGTCTGAATATTCATAACACTCGGTGGCGGGCAACCACTGGTGAGGGTTTTTCACGGCTGGTCAAAGAAGTGAAGCTTGGGGAAGGCCTATGTCCAGCAGTGGACGTACTTCCGCTGATATGATAATGACCACACAAACTTTATTTGATTCCGAGCGCCAACCCTACGAATAATGCCTTATACATTTTAAAGGTTAAGGGTTCGGTATGTTGACACGATTTGCGATATATTTTTTTAGGTAAATATTTTGTTGTAATCGATTTTCTATCTCAGTGTTTAAACGGGAAATTAAATATTAAACGTTATGTTGATTTACATCGAATAAAATAATATATGGAGTTTGATTAATTTATGTTAACTTATACATAAGTCATTCTCTTTCAAAATTTATTTCAAGATTATAAGGCACAAGTCCCTTGAAACTTTAAAGCTAGTCGATATGATATTAGTGTTCAAACGCTTTTACTTATAACGAAAGTTCTGTCCTGCTTTTGTTGTTTTACTTATAACAGTCACTCCTTCACGGTGAAATGTTAGGAGTCACAATCGGACGGTTTGGTACATTATACATGTCAGTCAATTAAATATCAAATGTGTTACTTTCTTATTATCATCAGCATCTTGCAAAGAATTGATTAGCTTGTACAATAACAAATTAAAAACATGAAAGAAACATACTGTAGCGTACGCGGGCGGAGAGAAGATATTCATTCTCCTTCCGGTACGCGCATAGAACAGTCAGTCGCCTGACCGTCGACCGAGTAAAACGTATCGGTGCGCGGACGCACCAATATATGTAGAGTCAAGCCAGTGAACAGTAAAGTGTTATATACTGAACACCTCACGTTGATACAACAGATATGATTAAATAATCTCTGCTTACCCTCATTTCGAAACAAGCTTGAAGTCACAAAAGGCACCTGCCAGTGTTCTTCATTGAATAAAACATAGCTTACGGGAGTTTACAAGGCATTGTCATGTTGTCAAGCAACCGTCACTCGTAGCAACGGTATTTACATACACAACATTAATTAATAAGCCACAGTCTCTAAATTAATGAGGAGAAGGAAGGAATAAAAGATTTCACAAAATCGGCAAGACAATATATTAACACAGTAAACAACAGTATACAAATTTTCAGTAACACAAGTTCTAAAGCTTTCAAGATTTCTATACCACAATTTAGTTTCTAGTCATAAAAGTTCCTAACCCAATTTCTTTAACACCTATAGGATATAAAGGTACAAACACCAGCAGTATAGACACTGAAGTGGCGCTTGTTAACGCTGCCCATCATTTCCCGGGGGCGTCGTCTGCGTTGGGATAATACCAGTACAGTAGTATTATTTCGCTTTGTCCACTCTGCCTCTAGTGACATAGGAATACTGAGTTGTTACATTTAAATGTCATTATCAAATGTATAGTATTTGTAGACATTTAAGAGTCCTGAGAATAACTGTAACATCTCGCCTTTTCGACCGCACCGACCGGGTTGACAGAGTTGTATAAACACCCACGATTCTATTATCTTAACATGTTTAACGCTTAGGAACTTGAATAAATTGTGCTCTAAACTTAGTCATAGATTAGACCGCTAGTACCTACCTATATAGGACCGAAACACACTTGTGCCTACGCTTACTGAAATAAGAGCGTGAAGAAAGAAGTAGAAGTAAGTAAAATATCAATACTTTTTTTTAATCTAATTGAGCCCAAAATACAATTTCTTAACCAAAACAAATATAATAAATTAATAATTTTATTTTCATTTCGTTTGATAATTATAATTTGTTTAATTGGATCACGGTCTATGTTTTTGTTTTAATATCATTGTTTTAACAATACTATATAGAACACAGCCATGTCCATACATCAGTAAAACCAATTACCATCATTAGCAGTGTTAACCATCTAACTTTATAAAAAAACACCAAACTTACTTATTTAAAATGTCAAAAAATATATACAAAATAGTCGCAAGAGCTACAAAAGGGCTGAAATGACCTCTTTTAACTTTGTACACCTGGACACACTCATACAAGACAAACATAGTATAAAAACTCCAGAAAAAGTTCCATGATGGCAGCCATTTTAATGAAGAGCATTGGGAGGGCAACCTCCCCCTCCCACTACAGGTGCGTCGACATTTTGTTGTCAAGGACTTTTAACAAGCTATTGTTTAAAACTTTTCAGATTGATTATTTTTAAGATGATTTTTAATTACAGTTCAGAAAATAATGCGTTGACAAAAAATAATGGGTTAAGCATTGACAAGACTCGTAGCTAAATACAATTGATAAATCATCTCTTCTTATCACTCAGGTGGCGAGCAAGCACACTTTTTGTACAATATGAGTGTTACTTTATTCATTACAGAATAAAATCTAACTGAATTAAGGAAGGAGGGACTGAGGGAAGAGGGAAAGGTAGTGACCGAAGGGTAATCGGAGTAAGTCTACGTCGATATTGTACTAATTATTATTGTACTGCCGCCATCAATAAGCCTGGCAAGAGTTGCAACTTTGGCCAAAGCATGCATGGGTGTCTTATGTCCTGGAGCAGATGTCTCCAACCTGATGATGTTTACAAAACTAGCAGCGCACCACGGCTTCGCCCGCGCCTAAAATGAGTTTTGTCTCCCTCGTGAACCAGACCGAATTTCCTCCGGCACCGAATCTATCTACATACTTACTAATTTTCATCGAAATCGGTTTTAGCCGTTTAGGCGCCGAGTGGTAACAAACACACACATAAACTTTCGCATTTATAATATTATTAGGATTAATAGGAATAATAAATAGCATTTAAACTTACTTGCTAACATGTTCATCAAACACTCAAATTTTCGGCTAGATCTAACCACTATGTGAAGCTATCATAAGTATCTACACATAGTATAAGCTTCTGACTGTTTGTTTAAAAACGCTAATCTCAAGAACCGCTGGATGGATCTGGATACAGCTTTTTACTGTTATATTGAGCATTTTTCATTTTTTGAGCAGCAACGATAAGTGAACAAAGGCGGGTAGTACCGTTGCGAAGCGAGGTTGGGTCGAGTTTGTATGGATATTTGTTACTCTTTTACATATAGCTCTTACATCAGAATAACACATAGGCTTTAGTTTATGAAAATATTTTATACATTTTTAATTCACGCAAGCGAAGCTGCGGGCGACAGCTTGTAACAACAAATATATAGACCGTATTAAATCACGTGCTTGTGCAAACTATGGAGCGTGACTGTAGCGAGTTTCAGCGTGTTCAGAGTTTATTGAAGAATTTTATCTAGTTGTTAAATGTTAGGTGAATTAAATATGTGATGGCTTCGGAGCCAATTATCAAACACACACATAACTCTTGAAATTATATTTAACTTCTCACAGTAAAGTTGAGTAAGTATATTCGTTTTGGAGTACTTACCTACTTTATTCCTTTTTTTTTATATAAGCCTACCAAAGTGACTCCACCCTGCCTGATGGTAAGCAGTCAGTGGAATCCAGAAGTGGTGGCCACCATACGAAAAGCCATCGTCTTAAACTGCTGGTATGCTGGCCTCCACTATGGCGACTGGGAATGGGGTTGGGATAAGGGAATGAGGGAGGTAAGGAAAGAGGAAAGGGGGAGAAATTGGGCCTCCGGCGCTCTCACTCACCAAACGAAACGCAGTAGTACGGATACTACTACTCTTACGTCGATCTTCTATGAGAGGATAGTACTTCCCCGGACGATCCGGCCCATTCATGCTGAAACCAGTGTGGATCTACAACCGACATAAATATCTAAAATGTTGTTAAATATCTACCCATATATATAACTTAACGCTATTTTCTTCAAAGAGCTAAACAGAAGTCTGTCACACCTACGTATTGCCAGTAGATTTAGCTATCATCGTCGACATGACAGGCTTATTGGCGATTGCTGCGGTTGAAGTCTTTATCACAGTGCTGCTGCATGACCTACATTTTATTGCCATCACTAAGTCGACTCCACTAGCAAAGTCTAAAACAAAACATCACCTTTCGCACTCACTAATCTGTCAGTCAAACGCAGAAAATATGCCATATTTCTTTTTATCAGAAGCTTATGCATACAATGCTTTTACACACATAATGTAAGTCGGCATAGAATAAGCCATTCTCAGAGTACATACATCTACCATCAGACCGCATTTGGCTTATAAAACTCTACATTTAGTATACTCAGAAAAGTGGCAAAAAACACACGCAAATAAAAGGTTCTGCTAGTAAAAAATAATCAACAACGCCCACCTCGAGTACTTTAAGGTGCTCCCTTACCGTGAACACTCACCTGTAATGAAACGTTACGGGCTCGATTTTGAGCATTTCATTACAATACTATCTCTAAAACATACGGGAATCAACGCGATCATAAATTAGGTATTTACATACCTTATTTTGCTTGACGTTTCGACCAGGTTACACCGGCCGTGGTCACAAGCAGACTGGAGAGGCGGCTCCGTATGTGAAGTACTCACATTTTTGTCTTTCCACGTACTATCACAAAACATGCATGATCGCGTTAATTCCCGTATGTTTATAAATTTATATCATGCAATTCGAAAGTTTAAAAGTAAATACAATACTATCTCCCGAACTATTCGCTTATAATGTAATTCCAAATTCAAAATAGTAATGCTCGGTTCGCCTCCCTCACCAGTGTATGCTTGAATTGTATCATTACAGCATGCGAACTGTATTGCTCGCTTAACCTCCCTCACTGATGTAATGTAACGTTAGATTACAGGTGGATGCACGCGGTGAGGGAGCGCCCTAAAGCAAGTCATTTAAGCGCAACATCATAATTTCATAAAATAAGGACCAATGTAAGGAGTTTCTTTTTGTAAGTGTAAGGGCGGTTAATATTTGTTTATTAAGGTTATGTAGTAGGCAGTGTCATTTACATTACCTATTTATTTATAGACAAAGTATTTACAATATTATTGCAGATAACAAGCAATATATATTATTAAAAAACAAAAAGCCCGCCTGACTAAAACAAAGTGAAAAGAAGAAACCTATTGTTTTTCTCGTGCTGACGCTACATTGAAATATTGTGTACTCTATGTCACTCCCCTATTTAATGCGAACCTAATGACACCTCATATGTTAAAATCCATTACGACATTTAGGCTGTAGTGCGTGTCAAAGAAATAGACATACATACTTACATACATACATATATACATACATACATACATACATACATACATACATACATACATACATACATACATACATACATACATACATACATACATACACTCGAAAAACCATACCCTCTTCGACTGCGGCAGTCGGGCAAAAAATCCTTATATTTGATATTGGCGAAAATCGAGTGCCAGTTTATTAAAATAAACATTAATTAATTCTTACAACAAATTACGAGTATTTGCTGCGTTGAAGGGATGAGAGAATAGACGAAAATAAGGGGAACTGAGTCGGTACTGGTAATTGCGCCTATGGTTCCTCAATCACCCAAATTAGTACTTAAAGTCTACGGCCTCCTAAATCACTAATATATTTAATGTATAAAGTAATAATAATGGAATTGTATGGATATTATAAAATACTTCTTTACGACGATATTCTTTGAGAATAAATACTCTCTCTTTTCGCGACCCATTCATGATATAACCAGTTATCTACGATCTCAAAAACAGGACATTGTATGTATTCAGCTCACGTATTAAATCATATAAGTATAATGTTTCAGAAATTTACAACCTTTAAAAGCAAACCATGACATATTTAGTTCACATACTAAATCATAGATAAACCGGTAAAACAAATAGCCCCAGATATATATCAAAACTATCTTTTCAAACCATATCATAGACAAAAGGTTGTATTTGTACGGTGAAAGCTGTAAAATAATTTTATAGCCCACACGTGAGAGATACGTCAATAATCTTATTTTTTGCTAATCCTCCGCAGCACGGTTTTACCCGCGTTAAGTTGCATCTTTGGTACATACAGTCGAAAAATATTACCCTTCTCGACTGTGGCAGTTGGGCAAAAAATCCTTATCACTACATAGTATAAAACAAAGTCGCTTCTCGCTGTCTGTCCCTATGTATGCTTAGATCTTTAAAACTACGCAACGGATTTTGATGCGGTTTCTTTTAATATATAGAGTGATTCAAGAGGAAGGTTTATATGTATAATACGTGCAAAATATAGTAGAGAAACACTGGTAATTTTAAAGGTTTCTAATGTAATGCAGAGACAAAGCGGTTGCACTGCTCCCGTGAGTCGTAGCTTGATGTTACATAGCCTATAACCTTCCTGAAGAATTGTGCTTTAAAATGAAAAAAGAATTATTCAAACAGGCAGTTCAAAACAAACAAACTCTGCCACTTTGTATATTAGTATAGATTTGGATCTAGCAACCCGGTGAGCTTCGCGTGAGTATACTGATATTTTTTACGACAATATTATTTATTAATATACATTATATCTTTAGAAAGAAATGTGCTAAATAATAGTAAAAATTGTATTAAAATCTGTTGGGTGGTTTAGGAAAAGTTAGCAAAGAAACAGATAGAAGAATCCAGCGACTTTCTCGACTTGGAACAAATTAAAACTAAAAAAACCAGGTCTAAACAGACCGGCAATAATTTCTTCAAGCAAACAACCAAAGACAATAGCAACAAAATACTAAAAAAAATGCAATATCCTAGAGTTAAAGGTCTATCATCAATCGCTCTTCAATCGCAATATTTACTGAAAACCGATCGCAATCCACCCTCTTAATAACGAGCTCTAAAGGTCTTATCATATTGAAGATTTCCTGGCGTGTTACGGACGACGTTAATTTATCTTTGTTTTGAGAGTTTCAATTAATTTTGAAGAATTAGGTTAAAAAAAATATTTTGTTCCTTTTAATAAATTAAGAAATAATTTAGTTTTTGCTTCAAATCTTTATACATTTAAAATATTAACACCACAAATGTTCCTAGATTTTTATGCTTCTATAGATTAAAACATTACAGTGCTTATGTCAAGGTTAATGGTATGCTTCGTACGTGCAGGATTAAAATGAAACTTTTTCAAAGTAGAATCTAAAGGCTCTCGAACCAAACAGCACGGTACTTCATAAATATATCACTCAATTAAAAACCGGAATTATTTTGCGCATGTGTACAACAGTAGTAGGTAAAAGGAAACAAATAAACATTAATACCTACATGCCGTATCCGGATTTGTAAATAACGCTCTACACACGCAGACAAATCGCTCGTATGGCACGGCATTAGATGCTTTATTATCTCTGCCTACGTCCCTGCTTGGATGGTGTGAAGATATATGTGTGTACTTAATAAGGTGTAATAGGGGAACCTCTCGGGAAAATTGAAATGAAAATTAGATTTTTTACTTATATGGTGTTTTTATAGGTATAAATTGTATGATGATAAACTTGAGCACCTTACTGAGTAAGTGTATTAAGTGTAATGATGTGTCTTTTATCATTTTTTTATGGCCTGAATATATTATTAATTTCAGGATATAAACCTTTTAAAAAGGAGGTATTTGCTATAGTTACTGCTTAGTAGGCAGGTAGGTAACTACTAAGATTATGTTTATTGCGTAGATAATTCATAACTACATAAGGTCTTATGTATCTATTTAGCTTTACGTTGGCTTATTAAAACAAGGGTTCCTAAGAGAAGAGTTGTAATAGTTTAAGAATAGTCGGCCTAAACTTGAAGAGCCGCTCGTTTCACAGCTTTTTTATTTAATTTAAACATATAGGCACGTACACGATTTTTCTTATACTTGATTGTAAGCAGTTACTGTATAGCCAATGGACGCTTACAACATCAGAGATATCGATTGCTGCGTTGCCAGTCCCACGAGACTGTAAATATACAATTATTAGACGCAACACACAGCAAACCTATTGATGATGATGAAGTGAAACAAAGACTTAAAACAAATTTATCTCGAATGGGAATCGAATACATTACACTCGACAGAAACCAGAGTCACATGACCACATGTGTAGTCAACATTTTGTGGATTAAACAAATATTTGCCATAGTTAGGCATCTAATTTACCCAGCTAAGCCAGCCAGCTTTACTACCAAATCACACTTACAGTCAAAAAATAATTAGTAGTTTCTGTATGCCTTTTAGTATCTAAAAATTGCTTGATACCGATATTTTTTTTTTTATATTAGCCTACCAAAGTTACTCCACCCCGCCTGATAGTAAGCAATCAGTGGAATCCAGAAGTGGTGGCCACCATACCAAAAGCCATAGTCTTAAACTGCTGGTATGGTAGCCTCCACTATGGTGGCTGGGAATGGGGTTAGGGGAAGGGAATGAGGGAGGTAAGGAAAGGGGGAAAGGGGGAAGTTGGGCCTCCAGCGCTCTCACTCACCGAGCGAAACGCAGTAGTACAGATACTACTACTCTTACGTCGATCTTCGATCCGATCGGATTCGACGATCCGGCCCATTCATGCTAAAACCAGCGTGGATCTACCACCGTAACATAATATTATATTGAAGCAGGTGGACATATTTTATACCAACATGTACCACTCCGTATCAAGATACCACTGCAGTCACGTAAAACGATATCTTCTAAAGTTTACAATGCACATCGCATGATAACGTTCCGGTAGGACTACGTGCAAGTTTTGCATCTGACATAAGTTAGGCTGTGGTAAATGCTTACTATTAGAGAAGGCTATCTTATTTGTATAGATGAAAGATACCGGAATATGACCGTTATTTACTGGTATGGCTTTTTTTTATTGCAGACGAGCAAATAGCTTACCTGATGGTAAGTGGTACTGTCGCTCATGGATGACTTAGATTCTCTGGCATTGTGCCTGCTAATGTCAGGGACGCGAAGCCGCTGCCTACCGTGAAGGGAGTGGGGTAGATGAAGGGATAAAGGCAGGTGAAAAAAAGGAAAAGTGTAGCTGCGATTAAGAATCAAGTTTTTTAAGTTTTAAGTTTTCAATGGGAGTATGTACGACTGCTTTAAAAGAGGTTGTGTTAATTATATAATAACTGAGCACTTGCAGCGAATAGTCACTTTTCCGAGGAGGGAAGCCGGCGGGACTAAAATACTTTGAGTTTCGGAAGGCCAGTTAGACTTTGAGTAGACACTCAATCAGTGATAGGTATAAGAAGGTCAGAGCATATTTTAAAAGAGAAGCCGGCAAAAATCGTGTTATATGGACGCTTCGCCACTGCTGAGCACATTCTGTACCTTTTTTTTTGTTTTGTTTTTCTAGTTTTGCTACAGTCCAGGTTTCGTTTGTAATGTTAACGGTAAAGATGAATATTAAGAAAATAATTAAATACTTGCTTTGATTGAATTGAACTTTGACTGGCCTGTTGGTCTAGTGGTTAGTGACCCTGACTGCTAAGCCGGAGGTCGTGGGTTCGATTCCCACCTAGGACAAACCTTTGTGTGATGAGCATGATTGTTTGTTCTGTGTCTGGGTGTAATTTATCTATAATATGAATGTGTTTACAAAAAAAAATGTATTTAAGTAGTATATCAGTTGTTTAGTACCCATAACACAAGCAAATATAATTGCTTAATTTGGGGCTAAATGGCGCTGTGTGAATGTGGTAGAATATTATTATTATTATTATTATTGCTTTTACAATGTCTTTGTTCGGTTTCAAAGATAAGAGCCATTAACAGCGTAGCCGCCACCTAACCATAATATAATTTGAAGATGTAGTTATAAGCTTAATACATTTAAATGTTGAGTGTGATTTTGACAGAAAAAATATTAAGACATCCTTTTATTTATCTTGGCTATTTAAATTAGTCATAATAATGTAATAAGCTTCTTATATAGTACCAGCTTTCCGTGGCACGATTTCATCCGCGTCTTTTCTTACTGCTCTGCCCCCGTCGCCAGTAGCGTGATGTTACATAGCCTATAACCTTCCTCGAGAACTAAGCTATCATACGCAAAATATTTTTTTAATATTCAAAGGTAGTTCCAGAGATTAGCGGGTTCAAACAAATAAACAGCCTCTTCCGCTTTATAGAATGGTATAATAGATTTACCTCCCTAATTGCAAACATCAAATATCATACAAAAGTACTCCCTATTCATATAAACCTACTCACAACTATCTGTAACTGGTCCACACGAACTGGTAAAGTAAGTACATCATGAACTAATTAAAGTTGTACCACTGATCTGTATCTACTACGAACATCTTAACTTATGTTTGAGATATCGTCGCTGCGGATTTGAAGCCGATAACGTGAATTGATAATGGGTTTAATCTTAATTTTATATAAAGCGAAAGAGTTTGTTTGTTTGTACGCGCTAATCTCTGAAACTACCAGTCGTATTTGAATAATTCTTTTAGCGTATGATAGCCCAGTTTTTGAGGAAGGTTATAGGCTATGTAACATCACGCTACTGGCGACAGGAGCAGAGCAGTAAGCAAAAACGCGGGTTAAACCACGCCGCGGAAAGCTAGTAATAAATAGTCAGTGTTATTTGATTATTACGCGCTGTATATATATCCATAGAAAATTCTAGCTTTAGTTGCAAGTTAAAACTTACAAGTAGCCTTACTTACATTATATATAAATAAAATAAAATAAAAAAGCCTATATTTCTTACAGAATTACAAAATGTTTGTGTATGGTTAGTATTGTTAAATCTAGAGTGTTAGTAACTATTTATATTATGTATTTATCTTCTACTTGTATTTTATGTTCTATATTGAATTTATATCCATAGTAATTTATTTATTCTGCAAGAACCCCTCTGCAGGTAAAGGCCTCCTCCAAAGTGATCCAGTCTTCCCTGGATTTTGCAGATTGCATCCCTTGCATTATATACCTATTCACAATATTCAGCTACAGTTCTAACTATCAAATATCGGTTGTCCAGTAATTGGCTTGTCAGGTGACAGTGGTTTCATAAAATACTGATATTCAGTCGGAACCCATTAGATTGGAAACCCGAGTCATTATTGTAATTGGGTAACGCCGCAACGCATGGTATAGTTAAGACTCTTCCACACTATTTTTTTTATTCATCTTTGGTTGCAAACAAACATACGGCCTATGTGATGGTAAGTGGTTATCGTAACCTAGGCATAAAATAAATAATGCTTAGAAAACACAACCAAGCCGTTGCTGGATCAGTAAGGAAAAGGTGAGGAAGGCAAAGGATTAGGAAGAGGATCGAAGGAGTATGTGGGCTAAACTACAAACAAAATTTCGTGCTTCAAAAAACCGGACTCGCGTACACGAGCTTATTACGGCGTGTTCACTGAAAATGAAAATGAAAATATGTTTATTCATAAAGGTTATTTAAATTAACACTTATAAACGTCAAGGCTACAAAATTTCAGCAAATTAACCTACAGCCAGTTCGCTGACGAAATAGAGCTATGAGAGTAACTGGCAAGAAACTCAGGCCACTCTTTTTAATCGCCAGGTTATTACAATTTTTGTAAGTTACAATTTCAAGTAGCATGCAAAGTGACACAGGCAATACACTTAATAGGTAATTAATTACTTACAGATTTCTGTTGTAAAGAAAAACTAAAAATAAAAAGTTAAAAGTAAAACACACTTAAATCGGTACTGGCGAGTCAGTAGACGCGCTTATACGAGCTTATAAGCGCGTCAACGCACAAAGCGCGATTAAACGGCACCTGCAAGCGTTTCCAATTACAAGCGGCGCACGTCAAAATTGTGGTCTGATAGTCAAACTTTTTATGTACAGTTTTGTGGGACAAACTTTTAGTTTCAACCCAATTGGTACTTCACACGCTTATACGAGCTTATAAGCGCGTTAACGCACAAAGCGCGATTAAACGGCACCTGCAAGCGTTTTCAATTACAAGCTGCGCACATCAAAATTGTGGTCTCATAGTCAAACTTTTTATGTACAGTTTTGTGAAACAAACTCCCAGTTTCAACCCAATTGGTAGTTCACATGAGATTTAACAGATGATTACTTAATTTTTCGTTGATCAACCTTTCAGAAACTGGGGGTTAGTCTCTTATTCATAAGTCATATCATGTATCATTTAATTACCTAACTATACTTATAATAAATAAATAATAAACGTATAACACGCCTTTAGGTACCTTTGTTTATAAACTAGTACAAAGGTAGTTAAACTATCGTTAAGTTTTGAACACATTTGAATTAACACAAGTTTGGTATTTGTGATTAACGGATAAATTTCATCTTGATAATTGTAGTTTACATAAACTTAGTTTGTAGGTGATAGTCCGATTTATCTTTAAGTATTTGATGTTCTAAAAGTGGTTTATTTTGAACTTGGAAGTTCTAAGTTTTAAGTGTGTCTATTTGTGTTTAATAATTAAATTTAATCGTTATTTAATTTATATATCTATCTTTACTATTATATAAAGTGAAAGAGATTGTTTGTTTGTTTAAACGCGCTGATGCCTGGAACTACCAGTCGGATTTGAATAGTTCTTTTTGCGTATGATAACCCAATTCCTGAGGAATGTTATATGTAACATCACGCTACTGGCAACGGAAGCAGAGCGGTAAGCAAAGATGCGGGTGAAACCGCGCAGCGGAAAGCTATTCTATGAATATAATGTTAGATATCAGGTTTTCCCTTTCCCTGAATTGCTCATAATATATTGGTGAAAATAAAAATTGCATTCTTGTGATTTTAATATTCAAATGCTTTATTTAATTATTTCTTTGTTTGTTTTAGGTATGTACCTATCAAAACTTTTTCCAAGTCATTGACGAAGCACAAGGGTAGGGTAACAGTTTTAGTTGATTATTATGTTTGACTAGATTGTCGATTATGTATCAATCGATGCGATTTTGATGTTTGTCACTTTAAGTCGAGTTTTAGTAACAGTAACGAGTTTCAGATACAAGTCTTTTTAGTATTTGGCTATGAGATAAATAATTATTTATATTTATTTATTTATTTTTTTAAGTTTAGCAGAACGACAGTATGTCACTAACTAAACTAATATACACTTAAACAGTAATTGTTTCCATTACTGTTTAAGTGTACATTCCATAGAATATTAATATGATACAAATAAAAACAGAGTTAAGAACCTATTAATTATATATCTAGATAAAGTTATATACTAAAATTCTAGACTATAAATCTGCACATCGCATGCAATATTCGCGTCGCAGCCTTGCAGGCTAAAGTTCTAAATCTTTAAAGTTGCAAGTTGGAAGATACTTATAACTTGTAACAGGCTGCCTGAACCGTTTTATGTAACCAGCAACCAGACAAATTGCAAGGTTGCGGCACTATTTGTGGTTTTGATTGCTGGAGCCAAAAGGCTGGTATAAAGGTGTTTAGAGTTTTGAAGTAGTTTGATATATGCATAATAATCAAAATAAAAAAAAAAGATTATAATTCAATTGAAGAAACAAAGAAGGCAATGTTTGAATTACAGCAATTGGCGTTGTATTGTCATATAAGTAGTATGTGTATAAGTAGGTTTTGGTTTTACCATAAAATACTACAATTCTATAAGGTACTAAGATTCTATAGAAAACCCATCTCAGTTTTTAAAAACAATATATATTTTTTTTATATTAGCCTACCAATGTGACTCCACTCTGCCTGATGGTAATCAGTCAGTAGTAATCCAGAAGTGGTGGACACCATTCCAAAAGCAAATACTGGTATAGTAGTCTTCCACTATGGCGGCTTGAGATGCTTTTTCACGGCTCGCTTAATGGACCAAGGATCATAATTAGATGGGAACACATGTGCTGGTAAAGAGTTTTAGGCTTTAATTGAGCGACAAAGTATGAAGTGCTGAACCGTTTGGTTTGAGATCTTTTAGATTTCCCTGTGTAAGGAGCACTTCTGTCCCGCACGTAGCTTTCTGGATAAAAAGGGAGAGGGTGGGTTTAATTCAAAGAGCTCTTTATAACACTCTTCGTGGTAAATATTCTTAAGCTTCTTATAATAAAAGTTACTTTCCTAGTTAAAATAACAAAAACCCTTACGAGCTTAATGCTCTGAGGCAAACTCGTACGTCACAGACATTTTGTTTTGTAAAGAAAATATTTTGTGACAATTTATACTCACGTTATACGCCTCTATGCTTTTATATGACAAAATGTTGGTTGGGACATAAATAGATTTGCTTCTAAAACTTTTGATAAGTACAACATTCTATTTTTATAGTGTTAAAGGATTCTTGAGTCTTATAAGACATGACAATTCTACATTATAAAACAAGAGTACGTCAAATTACTAAATATTTGTTTTCATAGTTATTGCTATTGTTGAATTAAGTTACTACCAGCATTATATAATTATATCGAACTAAAAAACAATTTCGTTATTTTAAAATTCTCATTAATATCATTATATCAGACTGAATTATTGGGTTTAAACCCTTTAGTTATCGTGATTACTGACGTACCTATATTTAAGAAAAAAGAAAAACAGTTTCATTGTTCACATACACACATAAAATTAAAAAAAAAAAACATTTAATCCTCACATTTAAAATACAATAAATATAAACAAAAACAAAACAAAAATCAATAACATGAACTTGCACACAAGCTCGGGTGCTGAAGTGCGACGATAATTTATCCAGACGCATACTAACTCATCATATTAAAGAAACGAAGAATAACAACATTTAATATAGTCTGTCTCCCTCTTTACAAGAATCAATTTCATCCCTAATTTGTAAGACGAACACTCAGTTATACGATTCTAAGAATTTAATATAAACGCTGATAAATCTTTCGTTTTTGGCGTCAAGAATCTCACTACACTTCTACAAATTAAATATAATCCCGGTTTTCATTAGTTAGATAACAGTAAAACTTCCAGGATTAACGTTATAAGATACGTGATGAGACTAATCGATTACACTATCGTAAATCGTGGTCTAATCGATTAAGTTAATGTAATTTATTGATATACTAGACATCCGCCGTCGCTTCGGTATCAAAAGTTTCAATCGGTCTTACAACAAACGCCTACGAAACATCTAAATCTAATAAATGCCTGAATGATATCCCGATAGGCGCAAAATCCATACTGCCATACTAATATTATAAAATATGCGAAAGTAACTCTTTCTGTCTGTTACGCGTTCACGCCGAAACCACTGAACCGATTTCGATGAAATTTGATATAGAGATAGACTAGACTACCTTGAAGTACAGTATAGGTCTTTTATTGTGAAAAAACAGCTCGAATGGGTTGATATAGGGGATGAAAGTTTGTATAAAAATAGTCAATGTATAAACATGCAATGCGTATTTTTTATTAGTACTTATAAAAAATATTTCGCGATAACCGACATTCACGCGGGCTGAGCTGCGGGCAACAGCTAAGTTTTCCATATTTATTTTATAACCTGTAATTTCAGCCAGACTAATTGTTAATGATTTCAATTTAATACATTCCTGGCACAAATCCAAGAGGTTAATACATATAAATTATTTTATATCCTTAGTCGATTCACTAAAAACATTTGCCACACATAAAATCGTTACAATTTTATATCGATTTAAGTGATAATAACAAAATATGGTGACACGTCACGACTTGTTGAGCGTTCGTGAATTATTCACTCGTCTGACCCTCACCCTCTAAAGGGATAAACTCGTGTACTGCCAGACATTTCTTTACCCTTTTTCCCTATAAGCTTTTTTTATTTAGGCAATGATAGATCGCTCGGTTGTTTTTTGTATAAATTTTTAACCGACTTCAAAAAGGAGAAGATTCTCAATTCGTCGGAATCTTTTTTTTATGCATGTTCCTCGATTACTCGACGATGGCTGGACCGCGACCGATTTGAATTGTTATTTTTTTAGTTTCAAAGGGTATACTTCCCAGGTTGTCCTATGATCATCAAGTCAGTATCTGATTATGGGATCCTAGAGAAATAAAGAGAACTCTTCAAATTTATAGTTTTTGTTGGTTATTTGATTTAGTTTTGTTGGAATTTTATATTAATGTTAATATGTGTTATGTAGTTTTGCCACGCGGCTTACTAAAGAGTATAAGAATAATTTTTCAGTTTCTTTAATAATTTATTTTGCTTGTTGCAGAATATTTTCACCATTTTATTAATAATACAAAACCTAAAAAATATTTAAAATTACTGCATCATTTTTCAAATACAAAACCCAAACTTAAATCCCATACCAAAATATAACATCAACACCGGCCATATTTCCCTACAGGCTACCTTCCACGCTTGAGATAAAAATACCTACATATATCATAGAATTACATGCACTGACACGGGTAACGTATGCTGTGGGAATAGGCCTCCCATTGAATCACAGCTTGGAATACACTGCGACAATTCCATGATACCATTGTGCAAATGTTGTTTTATCATATCGGCACATTATTATCCCACTGCAGAGAAAAGCCTCTTCTTGTAAAGATAATGCATGAGCATTGATCGCCACGTAATGCGGATTAACAATTCCAGTTTTTTTTATAATACCTAATTTATAAGTCCTTTTAAAACAACTATATATTATCATTATATATTATGAAATGGCCCTTCGATTAGCTGTATTATCTATAGGTACTTCAGTTAATTAACTAATTAGACCTCTCTGTAAAGTAGTAACTCATATTTTTATTTATATACTTATTTATTTATATCTCTTTCATAATACAATTTTGACCGGGTATTCCCTAATACAATAGTATGGATCTTATTATATCATTTTCAGTATTATCTACCAGATCCATAGCAAACTAATGTATAATGTTAATTTTGCAAATTCACCCAACGTGCAACAAAATAAGTAATTACTTACGTTAGTTAATATTTTAAAATATTCATAATTATTATGTATTCATCCAAATGTATTATAATATTTTGAAGTATTCCAATTTATTATTTGCTGCCAATAACAGTATTTCATATTAAAAATTTATTTTAATTAATTTTCATATTTTTGGTAGAAAAAGAAACTATCTTTCTATAATCTTGACGCACTTAAATAGAAAAATAAAATACAACTTAATTTTAACGTCTAGTTTTCATGTAAATATAAAAGCTATGAAAGTCGAAATATTTATGTATGTTAAAGTGGCCCTTAGCACCGCGTATAATTCAGGGTGAGGTAAGAAAGTGAATAGTGAGTAATGGTACTCATCTCGTAGGTGTTAAATACGGTAACGTACAATTTTTCGCTACGTTAAGTTTGTGGGTTAGTTAAACCGTAAGTAATTCTATAAATTTTAGAGCGAGTTTGTTGTTTTTATATGAAGTTTTTGCTTTGTCTTGTACTGAAAAAAAAAATAGTTACAGATTTAGGAATCGTAGTAAGAATATTAGATCTTTATAATTAAGGAACTCGATTATAAATATAATAATAATAGAAATAATTATAATTAATATAAATTTTGCCAACCCGCCTTGAGCAAGCGTGGTGACTAATGCTCATGCCTACTCTAATCGAAAGAGGCCTTTGCCTTCCAGTAGGACAATAAACAGGCTGGTATTATTATTAATATTTATAAATTTTGAATACTATTAATATTATAAATGCGAAAGTTTGTGTGTGTATGTATATGTGTGTGTGTGTTTGTTACCACTCAGCGCCTAAACAGCTAAACCGATTTCGATGAATATTGGTATGTAGATAGATTCGGGGCCGGAGACGGTCATAGGTTACTTTTTATTCCTTTAATCGGTCTGGTTCTCGAGGGATACAACAAACGCCCGCAAATAAAAAATATTTCACGCGCGGGCGAAGCCGTGGGCGCAGCTAGTGTATGTATATGTCTATTTCTTTGGCACACTCTACAGCCTAAATAGCTTGATAGATTTTAACATATGAGGTGTCATTATATTCGTATTCGATTATTGGAGTGACATAGGGTATATAAAATTTCAATGTAGCGTTCTTTCAGTTCGTTTTAGGCAGGGAGGCTTTATGTTTTTTAATAAATAGATATATTTTGCTTGTCTATTGTGTATTATGTATCACTTTTAAAAGTCCTTGTTTTCTATATTTTTTAATTTTTCTTAACCTATTTTTAAATCGGTTTTCACTTTGGTTTAGAGATTTTGTCTGAAGATATATACTCGTATTATGTAGCAAATATGGTAAAAAAAGCCTTAAAATCTTTAAGGTTTGTAATGATGTCGTAAAACATATTATTAGAGCGAAGCAATATTAACCGTATTATACTAGGTAATAAAATAATCCTTTATTTTTTTGAACTTGAATTACGAAGCATTTTAATAGAAGATTTAAATGTTCAAAATTGGAGATGATATTTTAAGATGTATATCATAAAACTTTTGATTTTATGGGGTTATTTGAACGAGTAAAGTTATTCATAAACTTTGCCAGATTTATTGGCTTGAATAGAACGATTAGATATTGAACTGAGAAGATACGTTTAGTAATAATATAAATACATAGATTTCAGTTATTTATTTTACCGAAATGCGAATGATGTAGATAGGGCTTGACGATTTTTGTCGCGGTTTAGTTAATTTTGAACACTTATCAATCTTTTTAAGATTTTGAATCCAAATATAATTTTGTTTTTCGTACTAAATAATTATTATAGAACATGCGCTTTAATAGACAGACATATTTTAAACCAGAACGGTTTGTCCTGGTTCCAATCTACACTATTTTACGCGTTTAAAATAGTAATTAAGCAAGCAGCGGGTCATTCCCAACATGAGTATCTTGTGATTACTCACTGGGAAGTCTCAGCAATTTATTTGTAATAAGATTACTGAAATAAACATTTTTATTATTATTATTATTAGTTAAACAATTCTTTTACGCCATGTAGAAACGGACCACTTATCGGCATTATTATTAAACAAAGCGCCCTTAATACCGTTAATGTTTCATTCTCAAAAGACAAACAGAGCACTCATCACACAAAATCCTACTCAACTTCATTCCGGGGTTACCTAAT
This sequence comes from Parascotia fuliginaria, assembly GCA_963082885.1. NCBI lineage: Eukaryota > Metazoa > Arthropoda > Insecta > Lepidoptera > Erebidae > Parascotia > Parascotia fuliginaria. The sequence continues at coordinate 1,971,709 of OY720197.1, read as the reverse complement.
TAATTTTCCAACATTTAAAACTTTCATATTTGTTGTAGAGACGTGTTTACCCTGTGGAAGTTAACCGTCGAATGAGAAATGCCGCGCGTTTAACGTTTAAATTTGAATTTAGAGTTCCCAGTAACCGACGACATTTATGAATACGTTCTGAAATTAGCCTTTTAATAGTTCTCTTTGTGTCGAGATCAGGGTTGCCATCCACAAATAAATTATGTTAATGTGGTTTTGGATTAAAGACCTACAGCGGAGACAGTTTGCGGTATTACGCGTTTACCAACACTTGAATTTTGATTAAGGTGTTGCAACCACAATGACATTTTATTATAATACATACATACAAAATACATAGCTTCACGCTCTTTATCCCCAAAACGGTAGGCAGAGGTGTTTAACCACCCTCGTTTCGCCATTATTATTTTTGGGCCCATGTAAATGGGCGAGCCTGATGCCATTTATCGGGCACAATTCCAGACTCTGGGCTAATACTGAGAATTACTCGACAGAAAAACCCAATAGGTATCACTTTACCCGATTCGGTAATATCGCGCTACTGGCGACGGGAGTAGAGCAGTAAACCAAAGACCCGGGTGAAACCGCACTGCGGGATGCTAGTTTAGTATAACCCTGTTGCCCTTAACCTATACAAAGAGTTGAGATGGTAACACATTCTGGACCACATACTTAAATGCTTCCCTTTCATTGAACACAAATTGATATAGATTTTTGATCAAGAAACCATTCATTGTTTGGTGGCAATAATTAAATTAAAACACGTCATTTTATGAGTGAGTGCAATAACAAACAGCGAAATGAGTTGGAATTTTTGTATTTAACGTATGTCGGGTTAAGCGTGGAATAATATATGACGTGGTCAACATATTTGTATGTTGTGGGTTAAGTGGTACTGTGTGGTTGGTACCTGTTATTATTTCACGGAACAGTTTGGTATATTTTTAATATTCATGTATAATATTACTGTTATTTATATTTAGAACAAAATTTGGAGCCAAGTATTAGCATCTCAATCTCAAGTTCTCATCTATGAGTACCTCATTATTCGTTTTACAAAATAAATAAATTAAATTAACTTCTTATTTTCTTCATTATTTTAAATGAGTTCAACAAGACGTAGTAAAAGAAGTAGTAGATAATTGGTTAATCATAAATCAATCATTACTTACGGTAGTAGATCCACGCTGATTTCAGCATGAATGGGCCGAAACGTCCGGGGAAGTACTACCTTCTCATAGAAGATCGACTTAAGAGTAGTAGTATCCGTACTACTGCGTTTCGTTTGGTGAGTGAGAGCGCCGGAGGCCCAATTTCCCCCTTTCCTCTTTCCTCACCTCCCTCATTCCCTTCCCCTATCCCCATTCCCAGCCGCCATAGTGGGGGCCACCATGCCAGCAGTTTAAGACGATGGCTTTTGGTACAGTGGCCGCCACTTCTGAATTCCACTGACTGCTTACCATCAGGCGGAGTGGAGTCACTTTCGTAGGCTATAAAATAAAAAATAAAAAATCAATATCGCTCGGCTTAACATTAAACTTAGTGACGTCAACTGACGACAGCCATTTGCGCTAGCAAACATTTGATATCCAAAGTTTGAGAAGGGATCTTTTGAAATGACCGACTGAGATGGGATTAACTAGGAGCACTGATCAGCTGATCTTTAATGTGATAATAGTCTATTTGTAATTTTAACGCCATAAAAACTATGAAGTATCTTTAGGAGAGGCTATTTTCAATATTAGACGACTGTAGAGTGATTTTTTTACCCTGCCGAAGTCAAGGGGTGTTATGTTTTTAGAGCGTATGACAAATGGCGTGTTGAATTTTAACATATGAAGTGTTATTAGATTCGTATTGATTATGGGAGTGACATAGGGGTATATCAAATTTCAAAGTAGCGTCGTCGTCGGTACGAAAAAAAATGGCTTTCTTTCTTTTCATTTTGTTTTAAGCAGACGTGCTTTTTGGTTTTTAATGGCAACCAAGCATGCTATTCGCAAAATTTTCATTATAAATAATTGAAATACTTTTTTGAACAGAGTGTCTGTTTTACTTCTCTATTATTTTCTATTTTTGCCAAAACAGAAGTTGGCCCTTCATAGTCAAGGTTGGAGCCAACGTTCATTTAAATTCATAGCCGTGGGCCGTTCTTGGCTCAATCTTAGCTCAGTCGTGGCCCGCTTTTGAGTTCGCGGTAAATGATGAGGGTGCGGTATCAGTTAATGCTAAAGCATAAGCGTTGCTTGGCGTATCGTTATTAGATGCAGTGGATTTAAAGCGTTTTTCGATATTATGCTGATGGTTCTATTAGCATTGATGCTTTTAGCTACATGTTTCGTTTGATAACGGCCTTTTTACGTAGATCCTTAACAGTTCGTTTTAGATAGAATGTAGGTATCTACTATTATTCTAAACAATCTTTCACCCGCGACTTTGCTTACTGCTCTGCTCCCGTCGCTAGTAGCGTTATGTCGCATAGCCTATAACCTTCCTCAAGAATTGGGCTATCATACGCAATAAGGAATATTTAAATCGGACTGGTAGTTCCAGAGATTAGCGCGTTAAAACAAACAAACAAACTTTTCCGCTTTATATAATAGCATAGAAACCGATTTGGTTTATCACCATCAGCCTAATAACGTTCTAAAAACTCGAGCTGGCCATTTAGGTATATACACTTTCCCACTAGCTGTATTGCATCTTCACTAAACCTCGCAGAGGTTTTTTTCCAGTAGGAATCTTCGCATTTTTGCTAGACTACGCTCACATTGCGAGTTATTCTGGTCAGACCACGAGATCTGATCTCCTCTGGTTATCATTATTCTTTAATTTCGTTGTGATCCCCTACAAATTTCGTCATTCTGGTCTGATCCCCTAACTCTTTTGACAGGTAAGTACAGTCAAGAGAAAGTCAGATTATATAATATGCTTTGTAATCTTTCAACATGACCTATTAAAAATTAATTCTATTATTATATAAATTACAATAAACTCGCTAGCCCAACAGTGGAACCGTTTCCATGTTACGCTCGCGGTCATGTGTTCACACTGAAGCGCCGCTTTGACTTCGCTGTTTGCCGTGGACGCCCTTTTATGTGCGATTTTATATACATAAGAGTATATGTATGTCTCTGTTATCATCGCTCAACCAAATGTGGAGCGTAGGCGTTTAAATAGGAGATTTTTGAGATGTTTTTAGAGCGTATAAAATTCTTGAGGTGATGACTGACTACCTTATAGTTCAATCAATTGTGTGTGATTGTCATTGGTTTCTAGGTCTTAATAATGTCTTACTCTAACTGTACCAAGGGTTTTAGCCAATTAAACCTAAATTAACAATAACCATACCTACTATTGCGTTTTGTTCAGTGAATTTAAAGTGTCTAAGGCCCAATCATCACATCATATCGGCTCATTATTAACCCACTGCAGGGAAAAGCTTCTTCTCATACAAAGAAGGTATGAGCGTTGATCGCCACGCTTGCTCAAGGCGGATTGGCGATTTTAGACTTCCTCGGAAGTCCAGGATTCCTCACGATGTTTTCTTTCACCGTCCGTCAGTAATGTCCAGATAAACTTAGAAAGTACAAATGATTTGAAACATCACATTGGTACTTGCTCGGATTCGAATCCCTGACCTCGTGTTTACGAAGCGGCTGCCTTCAACACTGGGCTATTACGACTTTTAAAAATATAACACTTATACTAGTGATAGTTCTTTAATAAGGACAAGTCGCACAATAGGAAATATGGTTTTGCGAAAGCTTGCAAACTTAATTCAGCTGACATACATTGAAAAATAACAATTTAGTCCAAAATAAAAACCATAACCATGTGGGATGAGTAGCCAGAAAAAGAGGGAGAGTCCAAAATAGAAGTGCCTCAACCCTTAACTCGTTAAACGTCGCAAGCAGTAAACAAACTTCTTAAGCCTTTCACAGCCTCCTCTCCACTCGGAAGTTTTATCACGACCACTATAAACGTCCATGACGTCACCCGTGACGTCAGAGCTATTTACATGCAAATTAACAGCCTAGGGCTCTGATAAGTTTGCGAGATTATCTCAAGATGTAGTTGTGTTACTAAGTGAATAGTTCTTGAGATTATATGTCAAGGTCAAAAGAGATGTTTAGTTACAAACTGCTGTTGTGGTTTAAGCTATCTTGTTTTTGAAAACAACTAGTGAAAAACATGCATACAACCCGCTCGGTGGTAAGCAAATGGGCTGCCGTGTCAGTGCTCTTAATCACACAGCAAAACACCAGACAAGTGGCATAGATTTCAATATTTCAATTCTATTCATAGAATATATAAAAAAGTTATGGGATTGATGTAAGCTAACGCCAACATTGTCATTAGCTTATTATGTCAATCCCATACATTTTTTTATCTATTCTATGAATAGAATATATATATATGTATGAATATATAATATAATTTACATGTTCCTAATAAAAAACTTGAAATCTTTTCAAATAATCTATACTGTATGGCAATAAAGATTTACAACAAATTGCCAGATAATTATAAAACATTGACATTCAATATTTTTAAAAGTAACTATTTCAGTGCCGAATAAAATATTTATATAAATTTCTCTTTTGTTTCTGATCGCCTGTGCAGGGGATCAGACCGGAATAGAAAATTAAATTAAAATAAACCGATCCCCAGGGGATCTGATCTGGGGGATCAGACCGGAATAACTCCCTTTTAGAAAAGTGTTACTATTCAACAAAAGAATTCCTTTGTGACTGATTTAATAAAAATGGACCTAAATATTAGTATAATTCGTATTGTATAATTTGATAATGCACAAAAAATACTGACATTTTATTTATTTAGATTATAATTTATTTGACATTGTTTAACGATGCTTTGATAGACACTTCCTCTATTTATTAGATGCAATTTATTGTTTGTTTAGTAGTATTTGCATGATATATTAATATTTCTACGCCGGCTACCGGTAGAATATGTGAGAATAACTATATATTAAGAACCATACTGTCCCATATTCTCAGAAATAAATAAATTTGAATTTGAATTTGAATTTGAATAGAATCTATGCCACTTGTCTACTAAGGCTTCAGTATGGAAACATTTTACGTCAAAATTTTATGAGAGGGTAGTAATTTCTGAGCAGATCCGGCTTATTCGTGCTGAAACGTGCAGCGATATAAAGTAGTATAGAAAACACACACTTGGCTGACAGACGCATTGGTAAACGCAATAACTAAATAAAATAACCCCTTTAAAATCCTTTCAAGCATTACGTAATATTTTAATCCCCCGCGACCAAAAAAAAGCATGACCTTAAATACAACTCTCACCTCCGCGCCTCATTACAAGCGATCGTTATCTTAACTAATGTTTTCCTTCCTTCTTCCTTTTTTTTGTTCGTCACCCACTTCTTGTCGTGTTAATTGTCATGACGATGTTGAGATAATGTTAATGCGACGATTTGGTGACACATTTTTGTGAAAAGTGTTTTGTTTTAGATTCTTGCTTGTTTTTATTTGCTTTGGAAGTATAACCCTCTTATTTTAACCCCCAGTTTCTAAAAGGCTGATCAACGAAAAATTTACTAATCACCTGTTAAGTCTCATGTAAAATATCTAAAAGCATGCTAAATGTATGGATAATTAGTTTAATTTGATATATAATTATTTATGCTTTTAACAACCCAATTGGTACTTATGAGATTTAACAGGTGATTAGTTAATTTTTTGTTGATATGCCTTTTAGAAACTGGGGGTTAAAATAAGAGGGTTATACTTCCAAAGCAAATAAAAACAAGCAAGAATCTATCAAGTGCGTGCGTGCGTGCGTGTGTGCGTGTGTGTGTGTGTGTGTGGGTGTGGGTGTATTTGTTACCACTCAGCGTCTGAACGGTTAAACCGATTTCAATGAAAATTGGTATGTAGGTACATAGATGCCGGAGACGGACATTTTATTCCGAAAATCGGTCTGGTTCCCGAGACGCCGCAGACCGCAGCTAGTAATTATATACATTGTATTACCGATTTTACTCTTTTCCTTTATCCTTTTCTCCCTATAATTCCTCATTCCTTTCTTCCCCACGTTGTTATTAGTAAAACAATTTCGTCCTGTGATAAGAACTCCGTCATTGCGTTTGCCAATCCCCCTACGTATTATGAGGATAATGCCAAAATACTTAATAGGGCAGCTCACGACCGGCCATGATGGTGAAAAGTGAGGTAGGTCTATATCCAGCAGTGGACGTCTTTAATTGGCTGACATTTTGTAAATTTTGACGTTCATAAGTGTTAATTTAATTAATCTATATGAATAAATATATTTTCATTTTCTACTTATACATAGTTTTCTTAACTTTGTACAGATAGGTATAGTTTTGAATTCAGTTTTTGTTTTTCTTAAAATGTATTATAGCAAAACATTAATAGTAATCTTAATACGACTATATTTATACTGTTTGGTTGCCGCAAAATCTGGAGCAGCCATATTCTACGTAATTTACTTCCATACACAGTCAAGGGTTGTTTGCTACATGATTACATAAAACTGTCATTTTATTGTTAGTGTTCCCAGATCTTTGGCTAGGCCTTGACTCCTCGTAATATTTGAATTGTTTTACCCTTATTTTGGGGAGATTTGTTTAATGGTGAATTGTATGTATACAGACGCAAATGGTATGTTGCGATTATATTATTATATACTTCTTATAATAATAGCTTTCCTGCAATTTTACCGTACTTAGTATATTATGTACTTAAGTTTTTTTTTTTATATATAACTCTTTATATACCCACGAGTATTTACATATTTAATTTAAAAACTTTGCATCATCTAAACCGTATCATTAATATACAAACAAAAACTCTCGTTACACAACTTTAAATACAGACATTTTATACACTCGAAATGCCTAAGCCCATTACTATGCGACTCTCGTAGATCGAACGACCTTAATCTCTGCGCGCCCTCCCCTAAGTACACAGCGTGGCTATTATTTTCGAATGAGATTACAGAATTTCGACATAATTATTTCTGTAGATTATTACGCTTTGAGATATTGATAAGGGGTAATATGAAAAATGAACGCAGTCGGGGCGGGCATAATAGTATATAAGGTGTAATAAACATTAAGCTTAAATTAAAAACGATTATTATGGAAGTAGCTGCCTTGCCCGATGTAAATATTGTATTAAATAAAAACTAATAAAATTATTTATTTATTTATTTATTATTTGAATTGCAAATACAGGTGTAAGAGATGTTGTGTAGTAAGTATACAATTAGGTAACACTGTACTTAACCTTGCGGCATGCAATATTTTATATAAAACTAGAAAACTTAATACTAGATTTTAATGTGTTAGTTAGGTATTATTTCATTTCATCACATAAAAAATCATTAACACTGTAATAGCATTTTTGCAACAAAATTTGTTTAAACTTTTTCTTTACAATATTTACATTTTGTTCTTCAAGAAGCGACTTAGGCAAGTGGTTATAAATTCTAGGTGCCATACAAAATATACTTTTGTTAAAATAGGCTGTTGTGTTAGGCGGAACACTTATTTTTAAATTATGTCTTTTGCTCGTCAATTTCTCAAACATATTTAAATTCTTTTTTACAAATATTACAGTTTCCAAAATATATATACATGGTAGAGTAAGAATGTTCAATCTAGTGAAAAAGGGTCGACAACTTTCTGTTGTTTTAATTTTACAAATAGCTCGTATGCATTTCTTTTGGGCTATGAATGCGTGTTGTACATCTGCTGAATTCCCCCAGAAAATGGGTTATAAATAGGTATAGTAAAAAATGTGTAGATTTTCTATTATATTATTATTCTATTCTACTTTGGTAGGTACTTATTTAATTCGATTCGTGTATGTATTAATAACTGACTTAAGATTAAGTACTATATTTTATTTATTACCTACATTCATATCATCATTCATATCAAAATGATCAAACAAAAGCGTACATAAAATACGATAAAAATTTAGTTTCGAAATATTCTTGTTATACTGCAAATTTACTTTTGCTGTTTTCTGTATTGCAAATTGACAAAAATTGTAATTCCGAAAATTACAAAAATATTTGTTGCCCGAAATAAAATATAGCCGCTTCATTTCAAGATTGCCAAAGGAGAAAGAATTTTTGAAATCGGTAACGTAGATTTTTAGTAAAATTCTTGCAAAAAAAACGTTTTTCTTCTTTTTTCTTTTTCTTATTGCCGACCGTGGCAGACGAGCAAACAACCCAACTGTTGGTAAATGGTAACTGTCACTCTTGGACGACTCAGAGTCCCTAGCATTGCTCCTGCAATGCCAGGGACTCTGCGAATCCGCTCCTTACCGTATAGGGAGTGGGTTGATGAAAGAATTAAGGGAGGTGACGAAAAAGGAAAAGGAGGCAATTGGGTCTCAGGCGCTCTCACACACCGAACGAAACGCAAAAGTACGGATACTACTACTCTTACGTCGATCTTTTATGAGAGGGTAGATCTGCCCCGGACGATCCCGTACATTCATGCTCAAACCAGCGTGCATCTACTACCGTACAAAATTCTCTTTATAATATTAGCTTAGATTTTATAAAATGTTGATCATCAACCCACCAATCGGACCCGAACCAATGTTACCCATCACTGCGAGTCTACTCCGCTCGTGGATAAGAGAATGGGCCTGAGAACAACACCGGATGCAGTGGGCAAGTTCTAACGACTGTAGACAGTCAAAAGAAGCTCTGCCACATCCATCGCCAAAGCTAAGTACACACTTAATCAACCTAAGAAGGCATGACCTGCGCATAATGGTGGGCACTATCACAGGTCACTGCCCTCTTAATAAACACCTATATGTTTTAGGCATTACCGACAGTCCTCTGTGCAGAGCATGCATAGAACACGACTAAACCGTCGCCCACGTAGTCCTGGAATGCGAGGGAGTGATGACACACCGAGGTCTTTCCGCAAAGCCTGCGAAGATCCCAGGAAGCTTCTGCGCTTCTGGGCGGAGTTGGGCTGGATGAAATAATCCAGCCAAACCGGACGCAACAAAGGACCTAAAGGTCTAAATGCGGACAACGAGCCCACCAACTAGTAACAAGTAATGTTGATATTAAAAATATATTCTTAAAGTTATGCTATTGTATTTTATTTATAACTTGACACCTCTGACGCAGGGGTAAACAGATTTGTCACACCCACTTTTCGCCTACGTAAGAAATTATATTTTTCTGTTGTCATACAGGTAATGCTAAAATAAGTTTTCTTAGATTTAGGTAAAATTTAATATTACCTTGACGCTTCTGCCGAAGGGGTAAACAGATTTGTCACACCCACTTTTCGCCAACGTTGTCTATTGTCATATTTGTCAAATAAATATCTTATCTTATCAGGTAATCTATACTATTATATAAAACTAATCTCTGCAACTACAAGTCGGATTTGAAAATTATTTTTGCGTATGATAGCCCAGTTCCTGAGGAAGGTTAAGACTGTACCATCACGCTACTGGCGACGGGAGCAGAGCAGTAAGCAACGACACGCAGAAGCGAAGCGCGTTTTGATCCGCGTCTTTGGTTACGTAAAAAGATTTATTCAAATCTGACTGGAAGTTCGCGAGATTAGCGCGTTCAACACAAACATACAAACTCTTTCGCTTTGTATAATATTTAGTATAGATAATAACTTTGCTCACCTTTTTGTGGATAAAAGGCATGTTGCTATGTTTAAAACAGAATATATCTACGTAAAAAAAAATAATATAATAGTCCATAAGCCAAGTTTCATTACAAGGTAACATCGTAGTTATGTCAAATTATGCTCCTGCCCATACCCTTAGGGATACTGCTTGATATTATTACGTCATGTCATGTTCGTTTTGCCACTTGACTTGCTAACTGATGTGCTTACCCCCAGAGGCTTAAATTACGTACTTTACAGTTTTATTGCGTGTGTGAGTCTTGAATTATTTTGTTTGGTAATATGTATTTACTAGCTTTTCGCGTTAAGATACATGTTTGGTTACTGTAGCGTGATGTTACATAGCCTATAAACCTTCCTCAAGAACTGGGCTATCAAACGCAAAAAGAATTATTGAAATGCTACTAGTATTTTCTGAGATTAGTGCGTTCAAAGAAACAGGCTCTTTCGCTTTATGTAATAGTATACATATAGATTATATTATAACTTGACAATAAGTGCTTTGATTGCAAATACTGAGGTATTTCTTGATATCGTTGCAGTTTCAACTTTGTATTGTTGTAATGTATTTGATTTTCATTTTAAGATTTTTAAGTTTATGAGACTAATGTAACAAACAAGCATACTGGTCCGCCTGATGGTAAGCAATTACCGTAGCCTATGGACGCTTGCAACACCATAAGTATTACCTGCGTGTTGCCGACCCGAGTATTGCAATAAAGCCATTTAATAGAGGTGTGTTTATTTGTCCATATTTCACTTAGGAACGGATTGATATGATTTTCGTCATGGACATAATCAAAAGACTGCAGAATGGAGATAAGATACTTTTTTCATTTCACTCCCTCAAGAAAACATGCTATGTATTTCTTTCTCCTTTGAATACGAGCAAAGTCATGGGGATCCGACCGGAATAAAATATTTAAATAAATTTCTCTTTTGTTTCTGATCCTCTGCACGGGGGATCAGAGCGGAATAGAAAATATAATTAAAATAAACCAATCCCAGGAGATCAAATCTAGGCGATAAGACCGGAATAACTCACAAATTCTATGCTATAAAACAATGTGCTAATCAAATAAAGTAAACAAAGTTTAAACGAAGTTTGTGTTCTTGCAAATGAAGACAGTTAAAAATAAAATGTTAGACGTTCTTGTCAGATTTGATTAAAATACTTAATCTTAGTGTTGCTAAGAAATGTCGTTTTTCTAGCTTTCTTATTTTAATCTTGGCTTATGACTTTTATAACAATGACATAATTGGATTGAATATATTTTTTTAATTTAGGTACTTTCTGTTATTGTTTAGGTATGTTTTTTTGATTGTGTTCGTTAAAATTTTTATGTCTGCAGCTTTGTATTGCAGGGTCATTTATAAACATACAATTAACCTTCTCAAAGTACACCACGCGGAATAAATGTTTATGAATCATACGAAGTTTTGTCCCGTGTATGAATTAAACCTTAAACTTCTTAAACAGTAATACATGCACATTTGTTAAGATTTTATGTCTTTTACTAAAGAATTACTAATATATTTTTGTTTTCTCTGCAGGTAAGTGTTGCATTTATTTTGCGACTCACGTTCCTCGTGTCTGCATGACGATATGTAAGTAAGTACGAGTAGAATAGCAAATACATTGTCTACTATTATGCTGTGATGCGTCTGTGACTTCTAATTAGCTTTAAGCATATTATTTAATTTTATTTATTTATGTAAATTGGAATGACAGATAAGATTATAATTACACTGAGGTACAATCGAACTGAATCGTAACTCATTTTGCTGATATTTTGCTTAAAACTGTCAAATTTCTAAAATCTATCGTGTACAACAATGTACATAACAGTGTACTCAGTAAAATTACAGTGTCTATGAAAAATGATAACAATCTCGTTGCCGAAGAAATCCGTTTTCAGGCGAATTTCGACCTACTTTCGTTTAGATGGAGTGATAAAATGAGCTTATATATGGTGGGCCATGATTCACTTAGTTCGATAGTACTTAAAATAAAAACAACATTTCGTTTAATCGTCCCATTCATTTGCTCTACTGTCAGCATATTGAATTAGTGTATAACCGATTAAATTATTAGTACCTAAATCATAATATGTACGCCGCTCAGGATACCATAATATATTTTTGCGAAAACATTAGCTCAAAATATTTGCTCGCACAAGTAAACTGTATATAGCTAGGCCATTATTAACTTATTAAGAATCTGTTTACCATATTAGAGAATATATTCGTAAAGCGTGGTACGGGGTCCTCCGGAAGAGGGCCTCAAGGATCGGGGTACTCGGGGAATAACCCATATTGTCAGTTTTAGCCACTAGTGTTGCCTTGTTAATTAATTTTGTTCACACATAATTTATTGTTACTGTTTGATATTTAGTTCAATATTGTACTTAAAATTATGGCCTTGATATTTTAGGAATTTACCTTTGAAGAGTACTTGTATATTGACTATCAAAGGAACGTATTTGTTTATTAAAAAGGTAGATAGCAAACACACGGTGCGTTTTTAATTATGTTTACCTGTTAGGATCGATACTCCAGGTAGGTACCAGGTAGCCTTTCGGGTGATATAGTTGGTTGTGCGCTGGGACGGAATCGCGAGAGACGCAGGTTTGAGTTCTACTTCAAATTTTTTACTGATCCGATGCTGATTTGGGTAACTAGTTCTGTATCGTAAAACACCTTAATTACATACTTTTTCTTTCTTTCTTTCCTTCTTTTTTTTTATTCCGACAGTGGCTGACGAACAATCAGCTGATGGTAGGTGATAACTGTCGCTAATGGACGACTCAGAGTCTCTGTAAGTAGGAACACTTAAATTCAGCACAAATAGATTCAGCACGATTATTGGTAGAAAATTTAAGCATGTGATAGATAACTCAGACCAAGTCCTCATCTTTTGAGAAGTCACAGATGGATCCTTTTGCTAGCAGCAATAGCCTAGGTGCATTGGTTCTCAGGTAAAATAAAGGACATATTGTTCACTCAGGTGAACATAATATAATAATACCAGCCTGTTTACTGTCCCACTGCAGGGCAAAGGTCTCTTCTCATAGAGAAGGTATGAGCATTAATACCACGCTTGCTCAAGGCGGATTGGATACTTCAAACTTTTAAGTCCAGGTTTCCTCAGGATGTTTTCCTTCACCGTCAGTCAAAAATGTCCAAGATAAACTTGGAAAGTACATATGATTTGAAAAATCACGTTGGTACTTGCCCGGATTCGAACCCACTACCTCGTGTTTACGAAGCGGGTGCCTTATCCACTGGACCATTTCGACGTAAGAACATAATACAACCAAAGAAAATAAACTTTAAATGGCCGCAAACGAGAATAACTGTCACATATAAAACAACCTTAAACAACCTTCATTAAAACGATTATTATAAAATATCCCTTGCGCCTTTTGAGCTACCTATTAATATTTACAGTAGAACAAGAGCTTAATTTCAAGGTACAGGCAAAGTTTTAAGTCATTGCAGCCTCTGAGTTACGGCGCCCGTGGGAATTCATAAGGTACTTAGTTTATTAGTACTTGAAACATAAGATGTTTTAAACTTGTTTTAGTGATGTAGTTAACATTAAAATTTAATTATTTAAACATCGTTTTAAGGACACATGCCGCACATTATAAACATACGAGAAACATAAAACTTTAAAAAAGTAAGTACCTATTGTAGTTCATACAATTTTTAGCATATAATGAAAATCTGAAACAACAGTCACCGTAAATCACCTTAATGAGGTCTTAGAAAAATATTCGCCACCAGTTGGCGTTCAAAATTAAAATTCATTCAGAGTTTGAAATCAAAATTGTTCACGGTATCTATCAAAGATTGAAAGCGCTTTGACAGGTACCTGGACCTGACGCCTCAGTGCTGCCACCTCGTGGGCGCCATTTTAGAAAACCCTTATTGCACATGCCAAATCAGTTTAAGATTAAAATAGGTCATATGAATTGTAAATACATAACTTCCTAGCAATCTTTTTATAACTTTACTTTGTCTCTATCCTTGTTTTTAATGGTACTAAAGAAAAAGACAAAACACAAAGTAACATTAAAATAATACTGCTTTAAGAGGGGGTGGTAGGTCCCCTGTTTTTGAACTCCTGATCTTATAACCGTATTAGATCACCTAACCGTAGCTGCTAGCTAATTGCAAGTACATCGCTCATCAATTCTAGTGAGAATAATAATTGAGATGTATAACTGGTAACAGTGAGGTACACTCTCCCTGGGCACTTGTCCACTAACCGATAGTCCCAGGTTGACTGAAGATGGACGATACTAAGATAGTTTGGAAAGTTTGTACTTATATGTTGCAACTTGAATGTGATTTTGGTGTGTTTAGCTGCAACTATGCAGTATATTTACTCTAATAGTCTCTCTTCTATGCAATGTGCCCGATCCTGTGGTGTGACCAGCCATCAGTACTTCTCTCGTTTACTGCGTTTTATCCCCTACATCGTCTTCGAAAACTTCGCACTCCTATAAAATAAAGGAAAAAAAATTGATACAAAAGTAAAAACTAAAAGTAATAAAAAAATAAAATTAGAAAATAATCATGTACACTATGTAAAAGAATTTATGCTCACTGGCAACACCACATCGCCCGCTATACGAGCCCAATTACATATTATCGTTGTACTTTGTACTGTTAATATTACCTATCAAGAAACAAACAAAAGAAACCAGTTTGTCAGTGAACGGGAATAAACTATTTATATTTTAAATGAAAAATATAAAAAAATGTTCGTATTGTGTAAAGTGTGTGTCCAATTAGTGCCAAAATTTGGACATCGCTTATACCACAACACTGATATTCTGCGACACTATATGCTTGGACACTATGTACATCTTGCATCCTGTCTACGGTCGGCCTTTCACTATCATATTCTGAAAGCTTGAACACATACAACAATATTACACAGAACCTTACATATTTTTCATATTTTATTCAATTCGCACGTGTCCTGCTTTCATACAATGAAAAATTATAGTTTATTTTGGAAAAACGCGTTGAAGTAGGCTTCCATATCACATACGATAAATGGTTCAGTTCTTTATGTTAAGGAATCTAATATTCTTTTTTTTGTATGTAATATTGTTGAGAGAAATGTATAAAGATTTTAGATGACGGCGTCAAACTTTTTTTATTATTTTGTTAATATTCCCTAGCGCTATTAGATGAGGTACTTTCAGTAATAAATGAAAAGGTTTTATAATTGGCAACGCGCGAGTGATGTAGCACGTGTTGGGCTACGGTAACTGCACTTGCTATAACGCTTGTACCAAATACTAGTCTTAACACATTAACAATCATTAGCTTATCTGTACTTCATAGAAAGAAAGAAAGTTTTTAGATACACTTGGCATGCACATTTTTACATGGAACTAAACTTTCATATGTTATCTATGCAGAAGACCTTTGTTCAGCAGTGAACATTTTTGCGCTAAAATAATTTTAAATTTACGTAGTATAGATGCTTCAAATATCAAAAATCTGTACATGTGCCCTGTTCAAGTGCCACCCTTTCACAGTGGAATCTAAAGGGTCTCGAATCAAATGGTTTAGCACTTCATACTTTGGTCGCTCAATTAAAGCTTTGCACTCTTTATCAGCGCATGTGTTCCCATCTAATTATGATCCTGGGTCTTTGAAGCGGGGCGTTAAAAGCATCTCACTATGCGGCCATATTGGAGGCCACCATACCAGTAGTTTGCCTTTTGGAATGGTGTCCACCACTTCTGGATTCTGGATTCTACTGACTGCTTACCATCAAAGCTTACTGGCAGAGTGGAGTCACTTTGGTGGGCGATTATAAAAAAAGTAATACTCAGAGAAGACCTTTGTTCAAAGACTGCCTACTTACAGCCTTACTACAAAATCTCTACATGCAATGTTTGTTCCGTGGACGTCTTTCCATGTCTGCTTTAATCTACATTGTACAGACGCTATATTAGTTATATGTATCGTGTCCGTCTGCTTTTACTGTACGCGCTTTGTATGAACGTGGTCAGCTATAATAATCTGTATTCTGACGCATCTGATCGTGAATATCGAGCAAGGGATAGCACATGGATCTATTGAATCCATCCACCATTCACCGCTAACTCGATAGGTTTATAGTAATAGGAAGACTATTGTGAAATTATCGAATTATAGAAAAAAAAAACAAAAACCACAGTAGGTAGTTAGACATTTAATAGTAAAGCCTTTTGACCTACTATTAGGTACATTTAACTTTATCTGACACTAGTTTTCTGCAGCGCGGTTTCACCCGCGTTAAGTTACATCTTTGGTTACTGTTCTGCCATCGTTCGCAGCGTAATGTTACATAGCCTATAACCTTCAAGAACTGTGCTATCAAAGAATTATTCCACTATGATTTGATTTATTTTGATTTTGATTTATTTCTGCGGTGATCAAAATAGACTAATCAATTCCACTATGTTCACCTAGGTGATATCACCCAGGTGACTATAGTGGCATAATCCCGACACAGAAAGAATTATTGAAATTCGAATAATAGTTAACGAGATTAGCGCTTTCAAACAAACAAACTCTTCCGCTTTATATAAAAGTATATATATATAACTATTTATTATCCAGACGCGAAATGTAGATAATTCAGTATTATCTCTGGACTGCTGCGTAAGATGTTGAGTCCGACTCGGGTTGGATAAAGTGATACTTATCTATTAGCTCTTTCTGTTCAGTAATTTTCGTATTATTAGCCCGGAGTTTTACATTGCGCCCGGTATAATAAATACCAACTAAATTGCCTCCTGTTATATGGAACCCCCACCACCACTTTCACGACGTCATCACAGCAATCATACGCCTTTCCATTACGTCACCGAAATAGTTAAAATTCTTTTAAATACTTTACTGATTACTTATTAATTGTACGCACATTTAATTAAAGGTATGACGTCAATACTAAATAAAATTTTATTATAACTATTTTTAGCTTAATGAGGATAATACATAATTCGATTTTTATAGGTCCGTACCAAGGTTTATTCCTAGTAGAGTTAGGAACTAACGTAACTTACAAGTTCTATACATGGAATTAGGAGTTTGACCACATCTGGCAGCACGGAACGGCACTTTCCTATGTGTGTCCTGTTCTGTCACTGAGACATGTCATTTACTTGAGCAAGGAAGAGCGAACGAGTAAGGAACGCAAAACAGCACTCAGCATTCTCTATTAGTCTACCGTTAGATATTATGAGGCTCTTTTAAAAAGGTGCATAAAAATATCGATAGATACTTGTTATTAAAGATATAAAAATTATGCCTAAAAATTTAAGTAGATACCTTCTTACATGTATCTATTATACATAAAATCAGGCTAAATAAAATTATGCCATCATGGTAATTGACATGAAATTTCATACAATTCAATAAAAAACTTTCTTTGTATATAGCGTACGAAATTGTGTTTTTAAACATTTAAATTTTTCGAACGCCTGCATATTAAGTCACAAAGTGTATGCAGACCGTTGTGAACCAATCCGACAAAAACTGCGTTAAATTTAGTTTATGATTGGTTTGTTTATAGAATACTTTGATCTTTGGAAGCTCGAGTTAATTATTATAAATTTTGTTTTAATTGGGATATTAGTATGTTTGTCTCGTATAATATTTATGAGACTTAACACCGAATTTTAAGTAACACTTTAGCCTTATGTTGTTTCTATCATTTTTATAGCAGATCCAGCGACAAAAAGTTAACTGGCGTTTAAAGTATTTAGATTTGTTTGTTTCGCTTTAACAGGAAAAGCTTTTTATATTTATTTTTATATAAATAGTATGTAATATGTTACTATAGTTTATGAGTAGTGAATACTTGTAGTTAGAATCTTAATTATCCAGCACATATCACCTCCTTCTATCCCTACACCTACCCCCACTCACTTCACATTAGCCAGCGGCTTCGCAGAGTCCATGAGCGACAGTTACCACTTATCACGTGGGCTGTTAGCTCGTCTGGTTAGCTCGTCTATACCACCGTCGGCAATAATAATAATAAAAAATTGTTTCTTCAATACGTACTCCACTTAAAATTAGGTTGCTAGATTGCCACGTTAATAATTATAAAAATGATGAATGTATATCTTACAAAGCATTTTTCTATATTTATCATCCAATGTCAACAAAAGCACCTACGTCGTGACAATCGGTGACATTTGCTGACATATAAATAAAATAGAATGTGTAGGTGTTTACTTAAATAACTTTTTACATATGTACAGTATGAGTGAGAGCAGCTCGGGACTGTTTAAGGTAAAGATTTGGAGGCTATCTCTGGCAGTATATGTTAAAGGAAACCCTAATAAAAATGTATTACGCATGACGATATTAGATTCATCTTGTGAAATCAACCCTGAAACATCTCTGTTGAATGTTTCGTTCGTGTTATTATATATTGTGATCTTATTTTGCTTTATTTGGTTTCGAATTTACAATAATATCCGTTATGTTTAGAATAAAAAAGGTTGCGTATTGTGCACTATGTGTGTAGTAAAATGTTAAATTATAATAAGGATGAGTAAATTAGTTTAAGTCATTAAAAATATGTTGTAAAGTATGTCTTATGTTAAAAAGTATTAATGTTCTACACTATTGTATTAGGGTTAACCTGTAAAAATAGTTGTATGTGTGTATAAATAAATAAATAAATAAATATTCGTCACTGATCGATGGTTGGTTATGCCTTTTGTTATGGCCTATTCTAAACCTGTGTGGTATTCGCTGCCGCTGTGTAGTACATACCGCTCACGTTTCGCTCAGGTATTTAAGTTTAAAGTTCCGCGGCTAGAGCGAATTTTGGAAGGATAGTAGTATTACCTCATACCCACTTGGTTTTCTCTATCGCAGGCGGTAGCGAATACCACTCAGGTTTGTTAAAGTGATATGCAGGGGTTGGCGACACTCGCGTTTGTCCTACATTTTAAAGCTTTAGGAGACTTTAAAGATAAGCCTTAGTTCAGCGATGGAAACTGATAGTTAAACACGTTCTATTACACTATGATGACCTGGGTCATCATAGGCGACCCCAATAAAACTATTATTTTGATAACTAAAACTAACATCACCTTTAAATAAATTTTACTAAAAGGACAAACACTGTCACATTTGGGACTATGATAACAAAAACCAACGGCCACTATTACTATGCTTACACTGGCATACAGTAACTTGACATAAATATTTATCTTTCACTAGGTTTTTGCAGCGCGTTTTCACTATCCGGGACAGTAAACGGATATGGCCATGATGACAATAATACATCTATTGTGTCTACTGTAGTGTCCATGAAAGGGTTAAGTTACATCTTTGGTTACTGCTCCGCTTTCGCCACTCCTAGCGTGATGTTATTCATGCCTAAGGCCTTCCACAAAAACTGGGCTCTCAAACACTAAAAGAATTATTTTATTCTGACTGGTAGTTCCGGAGATAAGTGCGTTCAAAGAAACAAATTTTTCCGCTTTTTATTTTAGTATAAATGACTTCTTCTAGAACGCTCGATGGAGTTTGATGCGGTTGTTAATATCGTCTAGAAATACTTCCATCAGAGAAAAGTCCAAAAGTTTTAAAGTTTTATAATTATGTCGTAAAAATATCTTTTGAAACTGCTAGTGTAACAAGCAAAATATATTATTAAAAAAACCAAAAAGCCTGCCTGCTTTAAACAAACTAAAAAAAACATTTTTTATGCTGACGCTACATTGCAATATTATATACCTACTCTATGTCACTTTCACAATTAAAACGAATCTAATGACACCTCTATGTTTAAATCCATTAAGCTATTTAGGCTTTAGAGCGTGCCAAAGAAATAAACATACCCACTTATATACATACGCTCGAAAACATAACTCTAAAAATAAGAGGATAAAAAATTTTGTTTGTTTTTATAAAATCCTGCTAAGATTGTATGATAAGACAATCTTATCATAAAAAACCCATATCTTGCATGATATAACAGGTTTTTATTATTTCGTATAGTCACGATGAAATAGGAAAGATTTGTATAGATAGAATAAAAATAAACTGTATCTTAAACATGGAGCTTGTTGCGAATGAGTATGGACAGAGTTAGTAGATACTGTTATTACTTATTACAGTATTATTTTATGGATTTATAAGTCGAAATGGTCCAGTGTATAAGGCTTCGTAAACACGAGGTAGTAGGTTCGAATCCAGGCAAATACCAATGTGATTTTTCAAATCATATGTACTTTCTTGACATTTCTGACTGACGGTGATGGAAAACATCGTGAGGAAACCTGGACTTAAAAGTCTTAAATCGCCAATCCGCCTTGAGCAAGTGTTGTGATTAATGCTCATACCTTCTCTATATGAGAAGAGGCCTTTGCCCTACAGTGGGACAGTAAAACAGGCTGGAATTAATTTTATTATTATGGATTTACTTTTATTTATATTTATTTACAATTTTGTGTGTCTTTTCAATCGATTGTTTGCCGTAATTTTGTGTGATATTTTGTATTAAGGGTTCACAGATGAATAATAAATAAACAGGTTTGAAGGACCGAGATTTTCTCAGTGTGAGTTTCGGCATGAATGGGCCTGATCGACCGATTATGCTAGTAGGAGCACGATATAAATAAAGGCATATAAGCTGTCTTAATAAAATCCATAGTTGACTTAGTTTCGCTAAATCCTAAGCAAGAAAATTGTTTACAGTGACAGTTAACTTAAGGTATACCCTTGAACCTTTGACATATTCAACTTAAAACATAAAACATACATAGATGATATGTTTTGGTTTGTTCAAGTTATATTGAGGCACTCTATTTTTTGTTTAAGTTTGTACATACGAGTATAGATATTGTTTTGAAGACGGTTTTTTTGGTTTTTCTAAAAATTAACTTTATGAAATTGTTTCTGCGATGCTTAAATTACACAACCTTGTATGTGCGTTAGGGTTACCACTTGCTATCAGATATGCCATATTTTTGTCTGTTATACATATGAAATTAGTAGCTTTCTGCGGCGCGGTTTTACCTGCGTCTTTGCTTACTGCTTTGCTCCCGTCCAACCTCGGGAACTGGCACTGGTTACTAGGACTGATAGTTCCAGAGATAAGCGCGTTCAAACTCTTTCGCTTTATAGAGTATCTATTATCTATAGAAGAAATTTCTGATGAAATAAACAGTACCTTTGTTACTTTAATTTTTATAAGTTTTGTATATTTATAGAAACAAATATATAAGGGTTTCTTCGCCAGATAATTATGTAGGTACGTTACCTTATTGCAGGTGTGCGTACAGCTGAGGCCGTGAAAACTAGGTTAATTGTGATGTGCGTTATATGCCATGATATGATGGAGTTATTTTGATTTGTTAAATATTAATGCGATTTGGAAGAGATATATTTTGGGCTTCAGGTGTAAATGCTTTAATTGGTAATAACTTCCTTTTGTTTTTGTATTGATATATGGTACTGATGACGTAGTAGTTGAAATGAAGCTTTCTGAGGTGGCAAATAAATTCACGACTCATTTATAGGTACCGTAACTTTTATTGTTATTCATTTTATAAAATAGAAGATGATTTTGTACCACGCCTGTCGTCCTGTAATGAGACCTTACTAATTTATTAATGTATTTTCATATTTTGTGTTTGTTAATACAATGAGCGGACACAAAACAACGGTTGTCTATCACAACCATGTTATACCAGTTGTGTTGGTCCCATATGACAGGGTTCGAGTCTGTTGCCATTTACCTGGCATAATATTAGACCTTGGGCTAATACTGAGAGTTTAAGATAGAATATATAGACTAGATTCGACTCTATAGGAACTAACACGGTCGTGTTTCAAATCAAAGTCAAAAACATTCATTCATTTGAGTTAATTGAATTAACACTTATAAACGTTAAAATTACAAAATGTCAGCCAATTAACCTACAGTCAGTTCGCTGACGTAGGGTAGGGTCATAAGAAGTCCTGGTAATAATCTCAGGCCACTCTTTACAATCGCCAGGTTAAAAATTTCCAGTATCATGCAAAGTGACACAGGCAAATAAACTGTTTGCAGTTTGAAACGTTACTGGAGATAAGTTTCACCCATTCAAAACACGATTACATTCCTAGTCTAAAGACTCAATGACATGATTATCCCGTAATAATTTATTTTGTTCGCAGTCAAAACGACAGCATGAAAATAAATATCCTTCATCTTTTCGGTAACAAGCAAAAACATTGTGTCTCAGCATCATACCGAACCATCTTATATGAAGATAGAAAAACTTTTAAAGGGATGGAATTGCCCATTGAATATTATAGCCTACTGAGAAAAGGGGCTCGAAATGTAAGGCGATAAACACAAGTGGCAGTCAATAAAACAATATCGGACATTTAGTGAAAGGTCTACATAGTTTATGGAGTGGATTTATTGTGTTACTGAATATGTTATTGTTTGTATTTTTGAGAGTATTACTTTTTTTGTTTATTGTGTAGTTATTAAGAAATATGGTGAAAGCGTGGTCTTCGGTTTAGTATATAGGAACACCTCACCGTATCGTTTTACAGCCATATTTACGTTCTAAATGTTTCTTGGAAAGAAAACATTATGAGGAAATCCGTTTTGATCAATGCTCATGTTTGTATAAACCTCTTTTCACTTTCACGCTGCAGTGGGAAAAAGTTTAAAAGGATGGATCGAAGATATCACGACTATTGTAAACATTTGTTGAAATATAAATTTTAATTATTTAAACTAATATTATAAAGAGAAAAGATTAGATTTTTTGTATGTTTGTTTGTTTGCATCGATTTAACTAAAATCTACGTTAACGATTTGAAAAGTTCTTTCACATTTAGAACTAATAAATTCAGCGGGGAACATAGGCTATATTTTATTATGTTTAACGTATTATTTTCAATCATTTTTAGAATTTCAATATTATAAGCGCGTTTGTAAATCTGAATGATGCAATACGTCACTATTGCTATAATATTTTCCGTAGAAGTTTGTTGTGAGATCGAATGCAAAGCGAGGGCGGTACTCTAGTTTTATTATATAAATGATGTATTTAAGTTAAATCATTAATTACGAAACTATATAACAATTCGTATAATAACAGAAGTGATGGTCTATGAATGAGCGTATAATTGAACTCTCATTTCACTTAACGCTTAAAACCGTTATCAATCCTGTCCCCCGGGGCAGTTTGGGCGAACGGGGCCGGGGCGCGGGTACTCAAACATTGGGCCGGAACTTCATCTGTAACTTAGATTAGTCGCTTGTGTGCTTAGCTTTACATATAACGTTTTGAGAAGTTGAATGTGGCTTGTAAATTAACAGCAGTTGGCTATGTTTAAATCAGATTGGGAATAGTAAGTATTGTTAACGAGTTGGAGATTGGGGCGTGGTTTGCCATGTGGGAATGGAAATGGGGTGTGTGGTAACCTTGTTATTTATACTGTAATCATTCTAATAACATTTATTTATTTTTATTGTTACACCTTAGTTATCTACTAATGTCTGAATGCTGAAAAGTAATTAAATTTAAAGTAAGTAGCATAACACTTAAGGGGTTTTAATTGTTATGGTACCCTTGTCTGCATTTAAATCCAACTTAAAATTAATTAAAGTATTTTGGCTTTAACTTAGTTAATATTATCACCAAATGTTTAGAAATTATACATTTGAGTGTATTAAATGCTGAAGTTATTAAACTAAATAGCTTATTATTTTTTTGTCTTTTTTGGTGTTTTTTATAGTCGTATTTTAAAGTTTAGGCAATATCTTTGTAAAATAAATTTAGAACTCTTTATAATATATCATATTATTGTTACTGTTTTCATTAACCCCAGCAATAATGATTCATAATAAGTCATTAAACCTTTATAGTACTATAAGCGTTGCACAATTTGTATAAAATCTAATTTTGTTCGTTTTCCAATTAACAAGAAAGCCAATTAATGATTTCAGGTCTAGCATTACCTCTTAATGTCTTTCGAGACAAATTGTTCTGAGTACTGCAATCATTGTAGTGCTGCTAACAATAGCTGCTAATAAATTACTTTGTATTTTAAATTGTATTGCAGTAAGATTTAAAATTGTAATGATTGAAACTACGAAAAGTAATTATAATTGTAATGGATTAATTTTATTCGAAAGTATTACTCTCTCGGTAGCGCAGTGAAAGTGTGTGCAACTGCAGTGTATGAGTGTGTCACACCATCCATAAAAATTTGTTTAGAGAGGTGTAATTAGTATTCGGTAATTGAATGTTTGTGTAGTCCCTCACGACCCAGAGTTTATTCTCTAGTAACATAAATCTTTTTTATAATTTAGTAGACAAAATCCAAAATAAAAAAAGATTTGCGTTTGGCGAATTGTTGCTCAAAAATGAGTTTCTTAAGAGTTAAATTAGAATTTCACTAGCATCAGCAGTTATATAAACATTGCCTAAACGTGGTCCTGTTAGACTAGTATTTTCCAGCGCTGCTTAATAAGAAAAGTTATATTATAAAAACATATATTGTAAAAAATTTACAGTGTCTCTGGTGTTAGATACGTCTCAAAGACATCATCATTGGCATTAATACTTTGTACTAATTTTGTGTATATCCAAATTTCTTCTAATATAACTGAGTTTTTATTATAACTAGAAATTGAAAAGCTTTTACATTATTAGAAAATAAATGTAGCTTCTATTCAAAGGAAAACGTTGGCCGCGTGTTTCACACTTCTGCTAATACAAACAAACTCGACTTGCACTTGTCTGCGAGCCAATAACCAAGCGCAAGTGGCAGGCAATAAATCAATATCGGACGTTTCGTTTAACGTCTAGTTCCGTTTACGACGCTCGTCCCCTGAGGCGGGCGACGCGTTGTGGTGAAAATTCTGTATGTTCGCGCTTTATTTGGTCAGATATCGGTTTTCTAAACTGATATGGGACTTCTATTTTGGTGGCGTTAGGAAAGTGATGTAATAATTTTATCAAGGCAAGAATTTAACGTGATATTTGCTTTATTTGGTACAAACTAACAAATATGCCGTGTGTACGAATAGCTACCGTAAGTAATGGACTGTTTTTAAAAAAATACTTGTAAACTAGTGAAAAATAAGAGAAATCTTGACGATCTGTTCTCTTTATTATTTTTTCTGTTCTGTTCTTGATCAGCTACTTTATACATAAATGTTCGTTAAGATTTCGCGTTGTATATGATATTGATTGCCAATGTGATATATCCTATTATAAACTCACAACGTTTTAGTTTTAAATACAACTGTAAAAGTTTGAATTTCGGGCTTATGAATGGTAATTTTTCCCTCGGATTTCGAAAGGTTCTTTTTCGATCATTGAGATATAGATTGATCGAATCAAAGATCGGACAAGCAACAACTTTGATATAGAACACCGCAGTATTAGTCACTTCTGTAGGTGATCTGGCCCATTCATGCTGAAACTAGCATAAATCTATTAGTCCCAATCGTAGCGTAAATATTTTACTAGTCAGTATTCATTAATTTAAATAATATGTCACTCCAATCTACCTGTCTATTTTCTTGCTTAATTTCTCAATGGCGCAGCTCGCCATACGTTGATAATTATCAAGTTGGATGCAATAGAATTGAACACGTTTTGCTGATCCAGTCATCAGCGTGCAGAAAATCAGTTCATCTTCGAATAGCAAAACGATTGCAACTGCTTCAGAATACCTGCTAAAGTGTATTCCTACCAACGAGGTTCGATGAGCTGCTTCTCTAAGCCGTTTTTGTAGACGACCATGATCAACACCAGCAATTACTATTTATTAAGCATTGGTCTCATCTGCTGCAATAGGCAATAAAATACACAAATGCAAATTATAATCCCGAATAAATCATTTGCTCAAAAAAATAAAAATGTACAGAAACAAAAGTGTGTGGCCGATAATAAATAAAAATCGGGCGTTTCGCTTAACGTCCAGTTGTGTATTGACGAGCGTATCCCGGGGCTAGAATGCGAACTAACTTTTTTTTTAACATTTTTTTTTCATATTTATACATAAATGTACTGATGATTAAAGAATCTAATTTTGATCTATTTTTGGGTGGTATGATTGTTTTTGTAGATGACTAGTATTTTGTATTGTTTGTACTTTTTGGGATATTACTAGTATTATTACTTACTTGTACATGGGTAATATCTCGACCGTAAAGTTTTCCTTTTAGCCACGAGACGTAATTAAGTCAATAATAATAAAAAATATAAAATATTGTTTTTCTTATGCTGTACATATATTGGAAATTTATATTTTCCTTGTATTGAGTCCAAATATTATTTGTTTATTTATCCTTTATTTCAATATTTTTATAACTTTGTCCTGTTTGGTTCTCTTAAAAAGCTTGAGATAAAGCATAAAGCATAAAAGGTGGGGTGGGGTTAACGTTCTCTGGCTTAAAAACTAACAATAAGATAAAGATATTCTAATAGCCATTGTGTCAAACTGTTGGAATACTCCACTATGGCGGCTTTATAATATGCTTTTGCACATCCTGCATTGACTGGCCTGTTCGTCTAGTGGTTAGTGACCCTGACTGCTAAGCCGCAGGTCGTGGGTTCGATTCCCACCCAGGACAAATCTTTGTGTGATTGAGCATGATTGTTTGTTCTGTGTCTGGGTGTAATTTATCTATAATACGTATGTATTTACAAAAAAAAAAGTATATATAAGTAGTATATCAGTTGTTTAGTACCCATAACACAAGCAAATATAATTGCTTAATTTGGGTTTACTAAATGGCGCTGTGTGAATGTGGTAGAATATTATTATTATTATTATAGGTAGGCATGTTTCAATTGACTGCACGAGGTTATGGATTCGATGCTCACACGGTACAAAACCTTGTGTGATCCATAAATATTTGTTCCAAATTTGAGTGTACTTTGTTTAGGTATGTTAATTGTATGTTTGTAAAATCCCCCATGACACTAGGCTTGTTCTCTTGGGAGTTGTCTCTTTAAAAACAAAAAGCAATTCTATAGAGCTCAGTTCCATTTCATTGGTAGAACCTTAACTAGTGACCTCGAAATCAAACTCACGGCCTTAAGATCGTATATAAATCATTACTATACAACCAGTATACTATATAACTAGCTATATAACGACTATTTCAACATCTACCCTTTTCTTTTTAACCGCAAAGACGGAAAACCGTATGTATCCGACATTTTCCGGTTTCTTCCAGTAACATAGTTAAATAATGATTGTGGGGTCCCCTTTCACATAGGGAAATATATTTTTCCTCTAACCGAGCGATATACATTAATACAATATTGTATATTTATCATACTGTGGTTTTATGTCGACAATAATATTGTTTTGTGAAATTTAGTAATGAAAATATGTTAAAGACCGTGTGGGGTCAAGATTATTGCCCCAACTCCTTTTGTCTTTGTGGGAGTCATAAGGAGGCTAGTGATTATTATTTTAAAATATCAATCCCTTCGAATATTAGATCAACAAATAATAAAATAAACTTTTTATTAGCAAGTCTCCTCCGCTTTGTATGAAAGAAAACATGTTTTATATGACATGATTACTAACATTTGAAATACCCACCTCCTTCCAACTATTGTAAACTATTTCTACATACATACATGACTTCACCCCTATCTCCCATTAATGGGGTAAGCAGACTATAGAGCGTTATTTACTGCAATCCATACCACTACTCCTTTGCCTCTTCAACATTCATTAATCTTTTTATACACACACGATTACTGGTGCTTGTAGTTGTGGCCTTTAAACCTTTTCTATAGAAATCCATAACGTGGCTAAAAGTAAGTAAGAGAAACAGCATAAGAAAACAGATTT
Organism: Parascotia fuliginaria; assembly: GCA_963082885.1. Taxonomy (NCBI): domain Eukaryota; kingdom Metazoa; phylum Arthropoda; class Insecta; order Lepidoptera; family Erebidae; genus Parascotia; species Parascotia fuliginaria. Next base: position 1,944,126 of record OY720197.1, on the reverse strand, counting down.
TCTTTATATTTTTTTAAAGATTGAAGAAAATGACAAACTGGCTTTGTTTTGTCCGTCGTACGTAATACTACCACAAATACTAGAATACTACTACAGATGAGTTAAACTAATACAACGATAATTTGTAATTGGGCGCGTCAGGCTGGGAGATGCGGTGTTGCCAGTGAGCATTATTTTTATTTTTGAATTATTTTCCGATTTTAGTTATTAATAATAAAAATAAGTAATTATTAATTTTAGTTTTACCTTTGTACTAATTTAAGTGTGTTCTGTTTGGTGTAGAAAAATAAACCTTTTTTCTTTTTTTCTTTCTTTCTTAAAATAATCGACAAAACCACGTTTAATCAAAATGTTATCAATCATATCACGTACTCTATTTATTCAGATTGAACGCTATCAGAATATATAAAGAAATAAGCTGTTCAGTTGATTGGAAAAGCGTATTACTTATTTTTAATGACGGCTACGCCTAGACATATTTGTACGTAAGCCATACGTAAAAATACAATTAACGTAATTAGAATATTAATAGACATCCTTAATGGATTATTTAATTTTGGATTTGTCGTAAAATATAATGAATTAAATAATCGAGATGCTTTTTTTAATTTATTTAGTTCTTTTTTTTAAAAACATAACGTAAATGTCAGCCAATGATCTACAGCAGTTCATTATGTAAGACGTTTTTACGTATAGAAGTATCCGTTTATTCCTTATCATAATTTTTGTATTGGCGCATTAACTCAACTTGACCTTATAACTCCTTACGTTACAATGGACGTACTACCTAAGTATAGTCGACTATGTATCTTAAATATTTCCATCCATATTAAAATTCAATGAGAGTTATTATTAATGGTTCATATGTTATACTAGCTTAGTACTAGCTAGCAGCGCGGTTTCATTCGTGTCTTTGCTTACTGCTCTGCTCTCGTCGCCATTAGCGTGATGGTATATAACCTTCCTCGAGAACTGGGCTATTATACGCAAATATATTTTTTCATATCCGACTGTTAGTGCGCAGTGTTAATTGTTGTTAAGTGTTAATTTGCGCGTTAAAACAAACAAACAATATATAATATATATATATATTTCCGCTTTATATAATAGTATAGATAGTTCTACGTGGTTCTACGTCTCTGACGTCGCGCTTTGATGACAACTATCGCTATAGTGAGGGCAGTTGCACGCAAAAATATACATTGATGTTTTGTGATATGCAAACAACATTAATTCTCTGAGTGGTAAAGCATTTTTATTGTCGACTATACATGCTCTCATTAAACTATACAGTACAACCGTGATAATACGTCAATACATTCTAGCCTTATTTCTTTAATAACGCCTCATTACTGTTAGCCGGGAGAGGCATTTTTCGTTTCCCTTGCACTGCGAGAGGAAATGAGCCTCTTGTTTATCTCCCCTCCACCCCCTTCGACCCCGCAACAATTGTTTGTGTTGAGTAATTAAAAAAATGAGAGCTTTTTCACTCTTTAGCAAGGTTGGATTTGTAGTTTTCTCCTTTTCTCCTATTTCAACCCCTTTAAGCCATAAAAGATAGCTTATGTTGTTTCCCAAGGTCTATTTTATCTTTATACCTACCAAATTTCATCAAAATCGGTTTAGTGGTTTAGGCGTGAAAGCGTAACAGACAGACAGAGTTACTTTTGCATTTATAATATTAGTATGGATTATTATGGTACCTATTTATCGTAATCTAAATTAGATGCACGACGCGATGAACTAAGAGCGCCTTGTGCTATAAATTATAATTTTGACAATGGTGTACTCACCTGTCCGCCAAGAAACTCACGCCACTCTTTTCAATCGCCAGATAATTACAGTTATTTGAATGAGTTACAATTTAAACACTCAACGCAACCAAGGAACCATACAAAGTAATTATAACAAATTAACCAATTAATATAATACTAAGATTAAAGAAAGAAAAGAGAGGATTTCAATGTATGGTAATTTGACTACGTATTTTAATTAAACTGGTAAATGCAGCTCCTGGTCACATTGCACGACAAGGTAATACTGGATTGAATATTAAATGTATGCCATGCCAAGATTGACCAGTCATCCCAAGTACCATTAGAAAGCTACATTATCACTGAGAAACATAGGCTATATTTTATCCTCGTACTACCACGGGAACGTGAACCACGCGGGTGAAACCGCGTGACGTCCGCTAGTTAATAAATAAAGAAAAATGCTGATGCAATGTCGTAAAAGAGGTTAGGAGATGGCTCTAGAAGAAGAGAAGTGACGGTAATTGCATCAATTCCACCGATAAGAGTCTAACTCTTAAATTATGAATAGATAATAATAATAATAATAATAAGAGGCCTAATAGACATAGATCATCTCTGGCAAAAACAAATTCATAGTCTTAAAACATTTTTTTACGCAAAATCTTCTACAAGTAATCTACACAAAGCTATTACCCAAAATGATCACAATTACACCCCACTAAATTTAGCTAACCATTCTACTACACATTTCCTAATAATAATAATTTTGCAACACAAAAGTTAGACAACTGGAAAAAGAAAGCACTTCACTCGCAGACATCCTCATGACTTAGAACAAACACACATAGACTCTATAGCCTCAAATAAATTTTTACAAGTAGGTAGTTTATTCCCCGAAACAGAAGGATTTATAATAGCTATACAGGATCAAATAATAAATACAAAAAATTACCGAAAATATATAATTAAAGACCCTTCCATTACAAACGATAAATGTCGTAAATGTCACACTCAATCAGAAACTATCCAACACATAACCGGCGCTTGCATTACTCTCACACAGACAGATTACACACACAGACATAATCAGATAGCTAATATAATTCACCAAAAATTAGCACTTAAACATAAACTCATACAAGACACAAGCATTCCATACTACAAATACACACCACAAACAATATTAGAAAACGCCTCACACAAACTATATTATGATCGTGCTATACTTACCGATAAAACCATACACTACAATAGACCGGACATAACACTACAAGATAAAATCAATAAAACCACTTACCTAATAGATATTGCAGTCCCTAACACACATAACATACAGAAAACTATCACTGAAAAAGTTAGTAAATACGCAGAACTCAAAGAAGAAGTTACTAGAATCTGGAGACAAGACAAGGTGTACGTCGTGCCAATTGTTCTGTCAACGACCGGTATAATCCCCAAGCATCTTCATCATAGCATTAAATTAATAGATCTGAAAGAAACCCTTTATGTAACTTTACAGAAAGCAGCCATTCTAAACACATGCAGAACAGTCAGAAAATTCATGCAAATAGAGGAAACCACAACATTACACACGACATTACATACAACATCTACAACCTAAATTATCACCACACACTGCATTTACTTGACTGGCGCCCGTAAATGTCGTAAAACCAGTTTAACAGCTGAGAAAAATAAAAGGAAAGAATAATAATAATAATATGTGGACACTATCACACACTGTCATCTAGTCCCAAGATAAGCAGAGCTTGTGTTATGGGTACTAGATAACTCAAATATAATACATATACATACTTTTTTTTTGTAAATACGTACTTAGAATACATAGGAAACATCCAGACTAAAGAAATCCTTCCGCGGGCATCGAACCCTTTTTTTTTTTCTTACGTGGGAAATGCATTACGCATACGCACCCGCCCGGGCAAGGCGGGGGTTATGTCGGACTCTCCGACCGCACTCAAAGCGCGGCCAGCATACCGACTAAAACCCACGGTGTTCCTCCAGACGGCCAGAGTGTCGGGGTCACGGGAGTCGCTTGCGCATTCATCCGCGACCCCGACGGGCCATGGCCCGCTCACCGCGAGCGGGCCCCGTCCGATTTAGGGGCCTAGCCCCCCCTCCTTCGAGAGGCGCGTGCGGAACACGCGCACTGCCGTCTCGGGCCCGTGCTGTTCGGGCGGCGACTGCCCGATCGCCGCCCGCAGGCCAACTCGGCCGCAGAGGATAGGGAGAACGGCGCATCGCAATACCGACACTCCTCTTCCCCTGCGGCCCCACCGCGTCCGCAATCTGGCGGTTGCGGCCCCGCCGAGGCCGCGGAAGGTAGGGAGAGCGGCGCACCGTTATACCGGCACTCCTCTCCCGCCGCGGCCCCGCCACTCCACGGGAATCGAACCCTTTTTTTTTTTTTTTTTTCGTGGGAAACTCATTACGAGTACGCACCCGCCTGGGCGAGGCGGGGGTTATGTCGGACTCTCCGGCCACAATGAGACAGCGACCGGCATACCGACTAAAACCCACGGTGTTCCTCCAGACGGCCAGAGTGCCGGGGTCACGGGAGACGCTCGCGCATTCATCCGCGACCCCGACGGGCCACGGCCCGCTCAACGTGAGCGGGCTGTGGCGACCATGGACAGAACCACGGCCGGCAGCGAGAGTTGGGCCGTCGCGAGCGCCGCAACTAGGTCGCGGCGCTGGTCCGCCCACGCTGGACACTCCACGAGCGTGTGGAGCGCCGTGTCGCGCGGGCAGACCCCGCAATGGTGGCAGACGGACGTCTGCTCCCGACGGGAATCGAACCCACGACAACCGTCAGTAACCACTAGACCAACGGTGCAATCAAAATTAGGTATTAAAATACTTTTTCCTAATCAATATATTTTTATTGTTTGGTTCCTGTGATACTTTTATGAAGGTCGTTATCGTAATCGACTTAAATCCGCACCTAATCCATTTACCATAATGTACCGGTGAAATCAGTAGGTATCATCGACTACTGTTTTTTTTTTCATTGCCTACAGTGGCCAACAGGCCATCTGATGATAGATGGCATCTGTTGCTTAAGGACTTCTGCAACGCCAGAGGCTTTACAAAGCTGCTGTCTTACCGTGATATGAATGCTCTCTTTAAACCTCGTTTGAAGAAGGACATGTCATAGCGCTCGGGAAATACCGCAGCTGGCAGTTCCTTCCAGAGCCTGCACGAACGTGGGAGAAATGAACGCTGGAAACAAACTGTGCAAGACGAGATCGTACTTCTGATATGTATGAATTTTGAGATGGAGGTTGAATCTGATTGTATAGTTCACTGGCTCTGTGTACGGACTGCCTCGCAGAGGTCTCAGGCTCAATCCCTGGTAATGAAAAGTGATATTGGTTTGAGACCGCAGACCGCAGACTAAGTACCAGACCAAAATAAAGTCAAAGTCTGGAATTGTTCTTGAAATACCTCTGCCTACCTCTTCAAGACAAGACGGCGTGATGCTATGTTAGATATTTAGTGTAATTGAACAATTACAATCAGACCCAGTTTTGAAAGTGATGTATGGATGTTTCTCTACGACAGAGAAAGTATACACGAACACTTGTCTTCAATTAAAAGTTAATAGTAACAATGGTGTAAAAGTAAATGATTTCAGTTTCATACTGGCACAATTACGCGTAATGTTTCGTTGAAAAACTTTGATTCACACGCGTTCGATCGTTGGATAACTGCGTTTGGTGTGATTTAGATACTGTAGCGGTTTGTTATATTGTTTTAATTATTTACTTTTAGTTTTACGACCTACAGTTCAAGCGCGATAACGCTATGGCCTTTTTAATTAAACACTTATGTATTTTTTTAAGTTATAACAATTTTTTAGATCAAATTCATCTTTATTAGACAAAGTATCCATATTTGTATGCCTTAACACTACAAACTTAGAACATACAAATCATTATATTCAAAACATACCATATATACAATATCGCATAATTACGGCTACCTGCATCGGAAACCTATCATTACTCATACGGTAACGAGATGCATGTGAGTATGGAAACGGATCAGCATTTCAGCGCTCAGCTGTCAATAGATATTAATGATGAACTAAGTGTGAAAAGTTGGTGCTTTAAATCATTCTGATAATTATCTTTTGGACCTAATTTAACGTCCATTAAATTTTAATTAATTTATGTTTACTACGAAACGGTTAAAATTTTGGTGGCTTAAAAACTACATAACAAATTTTAACGGTAGTAGATCCATGCTGGTTTCAGCATGAATGGACCGGATCGTCCGCAGAAGTACTACCCTCTCATAGAAGATCGACGTAAGAATAGTAGTATCCATACTACTGCGTTTCGTTCAGTGAGTGAGAGTGCTCAAGGCCCAATTTCCTCCCTTTCCTCTTTCCTCACCTCCCTCATTCGTCTCCCCAAACCCTATTCCCAGCCGTCAAAGTGGAGGCCACTATACCAGCAGTTTAAGACGATGGCTTTTGGTATAGTGGCCACCACTTCTGGATTCCACTGACTGCTTACCATCAGGCGGGGTGGAGTCACTTTGGTAAACTAGTTTAAAAAAAAAAATCATGATGATTACACCTTACCTGATGGTAAGCAGACATCTCTGTTCATGGATGGTGGTCACCATCCCAGGTGATATGCGGCGGCCACGACCCATACAACTTAAAACTAAGACGTTAATTAGTTATCTACTTGCTTTTAATTGTTTAGGAATTATTGTATATTTTTACTATGCTTTCCCATTCACCTGAGCATATGCTGAGTGAGCAAAAAGTTTATATAAGTTTAGCACTAATCAGTTTTTATTGAATTCCTTCCAACATTTCATAAGTTGTACTACGCGTTAGATACACGGTTTTCCGTCAGTCATCGCAAAAACTTTCGCCGCGCGTCTTCCCGAGTTTCGTTGCAGCGATGCAACTTATAACACTCTAATGACAGCCTTATTTTCTAAGGCATAGAGTCTGTAAAATACTTTTGTACTACTCTATCCACTTAAATTGTATGCAAGGTATTTTAGCTCGTATTTTAATCGAATTAAGACATATTAATGAACGTAAGAAGTGAATTGCACGGAAGCATTACCGCTAATGTTCATTAGGTATTCATTTCTTCGCCGCAAAATTTGTGTCATATGACGCAACTTGGTAATTTTATGAAGATTTGTTTTAGTTGATTGCGGTTGAATGTATTCATTTAATATTTTAAATGCAGGTTCTTTAGCAGGTTGTTATAGAATTCTACTGAAAATCCTTTTTCTTTCTCAGTTAGAATTCCATTTTTCTTTCTCTGTCTGAATTCCATTATTAGAATTCTACAGGTATCAAACACCACTTTCAATTTGTCGATGGTTTCGCATTTAACTACGATCTTGCCTTTCCTAAACTCAGCGTGCGCTTAGGAGCAGATCTTCACGAGACACAATGTTATTTCTATTGCGTCTGATATTGTAGCATACGAGAGGTTAAACGAAGATGTATGGATGGTGGAGCAAGATGTTGAGGTTGTAGTAAAAGGTACTTCAACTTGAAAAACTTTTATTGTTTTCTTACTTTGGCGTGCCCAATAAAGAAAGTGCTTTAGAAGGCTTTAGAGCCTTCTGCTTGCAGACAGCCTAGGTAATATTGTGAAACCCATCCGAGAATTGTCCTATGTATAAAGACGATCATGATAAACGGTCCTCGTAAGAGTATTTGATGCTGTGATTATCATTTCTGGGATCGGTGTACATCTGACGTCACATACATATTTTTGGTTGCGTAATGCCAGAACATACAATTATATAAAAAAACATTCAACCTTGCACACCCCACTTTCATCGGTGGGGTGTGCAAGGCGTTAGTGCGCCGTTGGTCGTAAAACCGGCTACCGCCACTTCCGACGCATCTTCCGTGAGATGTGCACCAACACATAATCAGAATGAGCTGCTTGCTTTTTTACTGCGATTAGCAAAAAAATACCGTAATATATTCTCCAATTGACTCAACATGCACAATTTCATTTCCTTCTATAAAAACTGAATAAAAAACCCTCCTCTTTACTCACATAAATTCACCTAGATCGGAAATATAACCTGCAACACTAGACCGTAAGCCGTACTAAATGTTTGGTGTGATAGTCGATCTGTTCTGAGCTCAATTGCTTCGGTGGGTAATAGCGATTGCATAGAGTGTCCCTAGCTTAGGGCTGGAGTGTACTGAGAATTCATTTGTATTCAGGTAAATGCACGTGGATTTTTAAAAAAGAAAAGTAACGTAAAAGTACGTTTTCGAATCGATCTAGTGAAGTGAACCACCTGTCTCGGAGAGCTCGTTAAATTTATCTATCTACTTATTTTTTAGGAGAAGTATATCATAGTGAAAACACTCGGCAGGCGGTAATCGTGAACGCAGTGAGGTGATTTTTAGCATGCAAGTAATACTGCGTAATAGTGGTGAAGAAACTGGGGTTTGAATCCGGGCAAGTACTAATGTGATTTTTCAAATCATATGTACTTTCTAAGTTTTTTTTTAAAAATAACTGAATGACGGGGAAGTAAAACATCGCGAGGACACGTGAACTTCTGAGGCAGTCTGCAATCGCCGATCTGCCTTGAGCAAGCGTGGCGATTAATGCTCATACCTTCTTTGTATGAGTATAGGCCTTTCTGTGTAGTGGGATAAAAAATGAGCCGATATGAAGTAATACTGCTGCAATACATGAAATCGCCTTTATCGCGTCTTTCTACTTCGATGGAAAGAGATATGCTGTTTCATGCTAGAAACCACACAGTTTTACGATAGCTGGTGGTCAAACACCGCACACAAACACCGAACACGATGTTCTCTTTCACCGTCAGTTAGTAATGTCCAGATAAACTTAAAAATATAGATAAAGAGACATAATTTCATTTAGTGCATTAAATCGAGGAACAATATTCATCATTCATCATCGTAATCATTTTATCTGAAGGACATCTACTGTTGAACATTGGTTTACCCTTAACATGTCTACTTTGAGCCAAAGCACTATGCTTAAATATAACATAAACTGGTAAAACACAATCATTATTAAAACATGATCGCTCAAACACATCATTCATGCCTTAAATTACACATCATCAACCGGCATCAGTAACCATTATGAATACGTAACCACAACCGATTAGACGTGTAAACCTCAATATAGTCGCTCAAAGATATTCAGGATAATTTAATAAAGGTATTTGGTCGAGAACTGCTGTGAATGTACCGAACTATAATTAAGGATCCGCTGAGATATGATGAGATGCATCCATAGGACCCGAATGACATCTGGCGACGATAGTTCGTATCGTTTTAGGTAATTAACTAAAAGACGGCATGAAAAAAAGGAGTATGTTGTTGCTTAAAAACGTGAGTTTTTGCTGTCCTGCTTAGTCTAATTCTGTTAAGTCTTGAAGATATTTGGTAGCTTGTATGAATTAATTTTGAAACTTATTAAAACTGGTTTATATTTCTTTCTATGAATCCTTTTACGTGAATTTCTAAGATACTAAACGTCCTAAAATATATGAAACTCTATCACAATAAACTCTTGAAGGACCATTGTTTGCCCACTTGCGAAATAACATTTCCTTATTCCACCTTAGTCCACTCCATTACATCGAGTGTGGTGTGTCTCCGCCCTTTTATCTGGTTGTAACCGCTTCGATCTAGTACAGAGTGGTACGGTCCGGAATTGAACGGCTTAATTTAACTAGGGTTGCCACTGATTGCTTTTAACAAAAAAATGTATTGGCAATAGAATTGATGTTTCGCAATATGAATTTTAATTGAAGAGGTATCTGATGACCTTAGTACTGATGGCACTGTTTTAATCCGATTAAGTTTTAGATTTAGCGATCCATTATTCTCAAAGGTCATCATTACCGTCTCAGCCGAAAGATGTTCACTGCTGGACATACACCTTCTCCAAGCTTTGGCACCGATCCACCTATTAAAGTAGTAATTTCGGACAGGCAATGCCTGAAAAAATAAGATTGTGAATTGTATTTACGTACATTTAACCTATGTAATTTACGTACATTTTGACTTACATGATAATTGCCTATATGAGACTAAAAAAGTATTTATTATCAAAAAAACATAATTTTTATTATTACTCGTTAAGTTTCAACCCTTAAATTAGCGGCAGTATTTCGACGTGGGTGATTTACTGCATCCTTCGAAATAGAGGTTGTTAAGCGATGAATATTGATGTTTTCCGGTTATAGATAGACTAAAACCTTCTAGTTCTTGAGATGTTTTTATTTTAGTGCTGAAAGTATTGATCTAAGTTTTGTTTGTATAGCAATGTAAAAAAACTAAACAGCGTCGTGAAAGGGTAGATGTTATACCTACATTATAATAGATCCTACATCTCTTGCTGCATTCATACTTGTTGCTATTGGCTATAATTTATTAAAGAAGTCGTATTTGGATCTGTAATCAATTCAAATACCTGTTAGATATTTTAGCCATTACCAGAAATAAATGCCTTATAGAATGAACCGTCACTCGAATTAGAAAACGCATTAAACAATTAGCTTTAGCTTTGTCTTAATTCGTAGTTCTATAATAAATAATGCAAGCAATTATCTAGTTTTTGATTCGGTTTAATCTGAAACGTTCGTAAAGTTTCCGTGTCATGATTGATTCCAAAACTGATTGCCGATCCTAAAGTTTTGAAAACGCTTTAGATCCTTCTGGCAAATCTCAATGGTTTCAGATAGATTTGTCAAAGTTATGTTGACTTCCTGTAAGTCATAAACAGGAAAGGGCGTATCCAATAGTGTAGCGGGCCATGTTAGGCGTCTCCCAGCGCGATCGTTTAAGAAACGAAGAAATCCTCAGGAGAACCAAATTAACCGATGTGGCTCGCAGAGTTGCCTTTCTGAAGTGGCAATAGGCAGGACACATAGCTCGCAAAATTGACGGCCGTTAGGGCAGAAAGGTTCTAGAGTAGCGACCACGAACCGGTAGATGCTGCGTGGGCAGACCTCTCACAAGGTGGAACGACGACCTAATAAGTGTGGCGGGCAACCGATAGATGTGGGTGGCGAACGACTGGCGATGGTGACGAAAATTGCAGGATGTCTTTCAATGGACGTCTTTTGACTGATATGATGTATCCGATAGTTGAGAACAAGGCAGCAGTCAACAGTATACAAGTCCATCATCCGCTTCTGCTATTCGACAGCATTGTATTCATATTTTATTTATCACTACTTCTTTAATTTGCAGTCACCTTATCGTTTCGCGCCAGGAGGATGAAAAATTATAGGCGTGTGCTCCGTTTACACTGATACTATAAAAAAAGCTTGTTAGCGTGATAAATGGTGCTTTATTATGTGTACTCACAGCATTATTGGATTAAAACTCTGCTGGTAATCTCCAATGTTATACTTTGAAAGGATTTTTATGATTAGTGAAGTAGCAAGTCTGCTAAGCTGAAAAAAGAATGGATAGACATTTTTCCTTTAGCCTGTACGGTCACACTGTAAAACAAAAGCTTATCTTTCCTCTGTCTAAGCCAAAATTAGCACAAATTTACGAAGACAAATCTCCTATTTGAAAAAAATTGTCTCAATCGTTTTGATTGATACTCTTGACAGGCACAGATATATCATCAGTTTTGTCAGTCTCAGTAAGACTCTGCTGCCCTTCCTATTTTGGATTATTTACCTGCTTGATAAGTTGGAATGCAGAAGCAACGACACAAATGAACAGCTGTATCAATGCTGGCGAAGATAACTAGATCGTTAACTTTAGTTTCCTTTTTACGTATTTTGTGTTTAATACCATCTATTTGATTTGATCACATTGATCAATCTTGTTATGTTCACAATTCTAATATTTGCAAATGCTCCGCAATAACATAATTATTTATGTAATTACAGCTTTCGACATTTAATGATATACTCTTGAGGTCTCTAAACCCACAACTCGGGTCACAATTACTTATTTAATTGTAAGATTTGTTCAATCAGCCTTTAACTGGATAGTTTCTTTTCATTGCCAACATTCGATTTGATGGTAACGTCTCCTTTGTGCCCTTAAAATCGTTCGTGGTCCGCATCAGGTGAATAAACTAGTATTGTGGCGTCTCCATTTCAATACTGAACAAGTTTGCTTATAATCAAAAACGTCTTAACTAAATATTTAGCAAGATTTTCGGGAAGTGAATCTAAAGTAAAACGCGTTAAAGTTGTTTTTCCTGTGGCTTGTTTTATTCACTTACGACGCTGGGCTTAAGTATACTGGGAGTAAGAACAAGTGTAACTGTGTACCTTTGGGTATAACATTAACGATTCCAAGTCTATTCTCAAACAATTTGCACTCGAGTGAAATTAAATTGCGCGTTTTATGACTTTTCTCAAGAGATTTTGCCTTAATCTGCGTAGTTGTGTGTTTTTAACGTCTTTTTGAAAGTTTTATTTTAATCGAGTCCGCGTGGTGCCCCAGCGATTACAGTTGTAATTCGTACAAGAGGACTAAGTATTATATTGTTAAAAATGCATCAGTGCTTTGGAATTGTCTAATTGTTGAGTATGACAGTAAGCTCGCGTTTTATGGCTTGTTACCTAATTCTTTCAAAATGTGTGAGTATAATGTAGTCCCCTTACCCATTCTGACTGACTTATGACTGCACCGTTGGTCTAGTGGTTAGTCTAACTGACTGCGACGCCGGGTGTCGTGGGTTCGATTCCTGCGGAAGGTAAATATTTGTGTGATGAACATTTGTATTTGTCTTTAGTCTGGGTGTTTCCTATGTATTCTAAGTGTGTATTTACAAAAAAAAGTATGTATATGTATTATATTTCAGTTATCTAGTACCCATAACACAAGCTCTGCTTAGATTGGGACTAGATGACGGTGTGTGATAGTGTCCATATATTATTATTATTATTCTGAGAGCGTGACTTTATGTGTATACATATGTATGTGCTCATGTACAGTGTTGTGCAATACTGTTTTTACTAGTTATGTATCTAAGACGTAAGCGATTACATAATTGTACTGTTTAAGATAGTCGAGACAAGATAAAACTACTACTTCTGTGTTAACTTGTATTAATAAATATCGTATATTAATTTTGCCCTCATGTTTGTTTCAGGTAAGTCGAGTGCTGGGCGTTTATTTTTGACTGCACATATGTAAGTAAGGTAGTTACGTAAAACTGTCTTAAGTTACAAGTAGTGGACACTATACCTACCCAATGCTATAATTTGAGTTGATGATTTGTGATGCGACACTTTCTTTAGTGCAAATATTTAACTATTTTTATCATTAAAATATCTCCGTTTCTTCGGAGCAAGCTAAGTAGGTGCTTTACAAAAATACAATTAAAGAACACAAAGTAAAAGTAGACCTAACAAATATTTATAACACATTTTTGTCCCGTGTGAATATCAAACCAACAACTTTGTGCTATTAAAATCCCACTTTACTACAGAAGCAGCCAAACTTCAATCTTTTCTAAAGTCATAGTCGAGGTACACTCACAATGTTTTCTTTACTGTCAATAATGTCCTTAAGGCACAATAAACATTTAAAAAATTCACCCTTTTTGCCATATTGTCAACAGAAGCTTTCTCCAGATTCGCTTACATTTCTTCTTAAATATCACATTGTCCCGTCACATAACAGTCGGGTCGTCCTCGTCAATAGCCCATGAGATAATATCTCGCTTACTTTATGCTTCCCCCCGTTCTTTATCTGTTTCTCCCCTCTGTCCCCTTCCACCCCTACTTTGAAGATGTCTCTTTCCCTATGTTTGTCATTAACTCGATTGCTGCATTAAGGTTTTTTTTGTAGTATTATTTTTCTCAGAAATACGAAGCCAGAGCTTTAAGTTCAATAATATTTAAATTATTTTAAATCTGCTTCTATAATAAAAAACATTTTTATATAATACTAGCTGTCCGCAGACGCACCTAGCGTGATCTTACATAGCCAACCTCCTCAAGAATGCAAAAAGCATTATTGAAATCCGACTGGTAGGTGCAGAGATTAGCGCGTTCAAATAAACAAACAAACTCTTCCACTTTATAAACTAGAATATATTTATTATTTTGCCCATAACATATTGTATATTACATTATGGGAAAAACCTATATAGGGTTAACATTCATCATGCCCAAAAGGGTAGACAGAAGTGTGTTCGTGTGTTTATGATCCAAGACACACAGTAAGCATTTAAGAGTACCAGCCCATTCCACTAGTCTCCAATTAGGACTATTGAACCAAAAAGTCCCAGTTGGACGCTCATTGGACTAGTAGGACGGACCCAAAAAGTATACAAAAAGCTATGAGTTCATAATTAAAAATAAATAAAAATTACGATTAAATAATTATATTTGTACTACCGCATTGTTAATCAGATTGCGTTGGGTTTCTATTTTCAGACATAGGTAGCTATGCGAGTTAAGTCACAAGCGGTAGCGAGTAATTTATATATTATACATAATGATTAAAGATCACGTTTTTAAATATTACTAATATTATAATTGCGAAAGTTTGTGTGTGTCTGTGTTTGTTACCACTCAGCGCCTAAACGGCAGAACCGATATCGATGAAAATTGATATACCTACTAATAATAAATAATAATATTTCAACAACTACACACAACGTCATCTAGACCCAAAGTAAGCATATTATATGCTTGTGTTATAGGTTCTAGAATGCGGATATACATATTTAAATACTTTTTTTTTAAGTTATACTTCTTTTGGCGTGATGGGAAAAATGATGAGAGTGAATTTTTACGATGCGCGCGCACACTGACAGAAAAAAGCAACACCCTGAAGTTAGTTGCGAACCTTTTACACCCTGAAGTTAGTTGCGAACCTTTGTGTGTCGTATGTACAAATAATCAGTGTGAATAAATAAAAAATATATTGGCGTTTAGATCAATTCAATTATATTTATGACGGTGATAGATATTTTTGAAGTTATACTTCTTTTGGCGCGATTGGGAAAAATGATGAGAGTGAATTTTTACGATGCGAGCGCACACCGACAGATAAAAGCAACACCCTGAAGTTAGTTGCGAACCTTTTACACCCTGAAGTTAGTTGCGAACCTTTGTGTGTTGTATCAGTTCAAATAATCAGTGTGAATAAATAAAACATATATTGGCGTTTATATCAATTCAATTATATTTATGACGGTGATAGATATTTTTTATTGATCATTTATTAGTAAAAATATTTATTTTGAATATTAGTTTTTAATATACTGTTTTAAGTGCATTCATAGATTTGAAGTTAACTGTCGGTTTGTAAAATTTATTTACCTACATTGCAAATTATAAATTATAAAGTACATGAGTACACACACTCTTTTTTTTTTGTAAATACATACATATTATACATAGAAACACCCAGGCCAATGCAAATAAACATTGTTCATGCACACAAATATTTGCACTTAGCGGGAATCGAATCTGCGTGGCAGTCCATACACATTACCACCGAACCACAGAGGCAGTCATATATTATGTGCATAGATTCGGTGCCGGTGACGGAAATAGGATACTTTTTCTTTCGAAAATCGGTCTGGTTCCTTAATTAAACACATAACATTTTCGGCGCGGGCAAAGCCGCAGGGCGCAGCTAGTATTATATTAAAATCGGTAGCCAGCGGTTTTGCTAGGCTCCTGGTATAGCAGATGTCCGTGACCGATGGATGGGGACCATTTACCATCAAGTGTGCCGGTAGATGTAATATAATAGCCGTATTATTGCGTTTTCTTCTCTTGATCCTCTTTAGTTGCCTTCTCCAGTAGTAATGGATGCATTAGTTTTCTCATACTGTTTGACTAGTATTGTATGTTTATGAAGTACCCTGCAACGCTAGTTTTTTACCTATGTAAATATTCCAGTGTTAAAGAAAGAGAAAGAAAGAAAGAAAAACATTTATTTTGAATTCACACAAAGGTACTTAAAGATAAATTGTTTTGTGACAATTATTTTATTACAAAAAAAAAAAATATATATATATATATATATTTACCCCTGTGTGATTCCAAAAATGGTCCTTAGCTCAGCATAATGCCGCTTCGTATAATATTCAAAGCGGCGCTGGTATTCTGCTAAGGCCGAATATGACGTTAGTACATATTTATGTAAACATTAGCTTTTCGCTGACCGGTTTGATCCGCGTCTTTGCTTACTGTTCTGCTCTTGTCTCTAGTAGCGTGATGTTATATAGCCTATAACTTTCCTCAGAAACTGGTCTATCATTCGCAAAAATAATTTTTCAAATCCGTCTGGTAGTTCCAGAGATCAGTGCCTTCAAACATACTCTTGCACTGTATATAATAGTACTTACAGATTACTATGTTCTTAAACATTTTCTCTTTTTATTTATGGAGTGTTTTTCTTTATCATGTAAATATGTAATTCTATTAACAACCTCTGTGGTTCGGTGGTATTGTGTATAGACTTCCACGCAGAGGTCTCGGGTTCGATTCCCGCTCAGTGCAAATATTTGTGTGCATGAACATGGGCTATTTGCATTGGTCTGGGTGTTTCTATGTTTAATATGTATTTATTTACAAAAAAAGGTTTATTTATTTATTTATGTATTTATTTATTTATTAGGATTACCAACAAGAGAAACACATACATAAAAAAGTAACAAAAACGTAGGTAATGCATGCCTGGTGCTCTCTCAATTCTGTATATAAGTATGTTTATCCGCATTGTAGAACCCATATCACAGGCTATTAATTTAAGCTTACTTTGGGTCTAGATGGCGTTGTGTGGTAGTTGTGGTATTATTTATTTATATTTATTAACCCCACATCTTGTACCTTACACCACACAGATACAGATGCATCGCAACAATCGCAGCACGCCCGCGTAGCAAACAAAAGTGCCCAGTTCAATTGGACTAATGGAGGGAGATAAGCTTCCCCCATTACGACTAATGTACTTCAAGCAAAGCGTGATACGTAGCATGTGTCCAGGTTTTGTTTCTAATTTAATATAAACAATAACACACCAACTACATATAACGCCAACTAGACCCAAAGTAAGCATATTTTATAGCTTGTGTTATGGGTTCTAGAAATGCGGAAATACATACTTAATTTTTTTTTTGTAAATGCATACATATTATACCTAGAAACACCCAGCCCAATGCAAATGGTCATGTTCATGCACACAAATATTTGCACTGAGCGGGATTTTAACCCGCGATCTATGCATGGCAGTCCATATATAGTAGCACCGAACCACAGAGGCAGTCTGGTATCAGGGAAGTATGTGGATTTTATTATCTCTCATCAGTATAAGATGGTAACCTATAACTCATCTTTGACCGTAGGAAAATTTATGACATCTTTTAGGTTATGACGAAATAAGTATCGAGTATTAATATAAAAAAAACTTGACTTGCTTCGACATTGCATATTCGGTGTAGTATTCAATTTGCAACTAATCTAATATCTGAAAAAGCATCTCAAGAAGCCATGATAGGCCATCGTGTCAGCAGATTTAGAGAGATAATATGAAATACCAGACACGCATACATCTATACTATTATATACGACTGCCTCTGTGGTTCGGTGGTACTGTCTATGGACTGCCACGCAGAGGTCGCGGGTTCGATTCCCGCTCAGTGCAAATATTTGTGTGCATGAACATGTCTATTTGCATTGGTCTGGGTGTTTCTATGTATAATATGTATGTATTTACAAAAAAAAAATAAAGTATTTAAGTATGTATATCCATCCGCATTTCTAGAACCCATAACACAAGCATATAATATGCTCACTTTGGGTCTAGATGGCTTTGTGTGTAGTTGTTGAAATATTATTATTATATATATTATACAGCGGAAGAGTTTGTTTGTTTAAACGCGCTAATCTCTGAAATTACCAGTCGGATTTGAATAATTCTTTTTGTGTATGATAGCCTAGTTCTTGAGAAAGGTTATAGGCTATGTAACATCACGCTACTGGCGACGGGAGCAGAGCAGTAATCAAAGACGCTTGTGAACCTGCACTGCAGAAAGCTAGTGTTATTATATTCTAGGTGATCGACAAAAGAGATAAAAACGTCTATATTGATAGGTAACGTCATAAAATGGCGGCAAATTAATCTTATTCTTGTTTAATCCGTCATTCACTTCACTATTTAAGCTATTAGTTAAACACCGAACATTTTCCAGATAATTTGTAGTGATAAGACCGCGCTACTATCTTATCATACAAACAAGGTTATTTAACAAAAAAACATCATTATAATGTTTAGTATTATCTGAGTTACGGTCAATAACGCACCTATTTATAAATTTATAAGTACAATAAAACAAAATAAGTTAAACAAGTATACCTACCAAAGAATATATCGCAAAGTATTTCAAAAGTTTGATATTTTTGGGCATGGATTTCATTGATAAAGTGGTGATTATCACTGGAGCGAGCTCAGGAATCGGTGCAGCATCAGCTGTACTCTTCGCTAAATATGGAGCTAAACTAACTCTGGTCGGCAGAGACGAGCAAAGGCTTAAGAATGTAGCTGATAAGTGTCAAGAAGCCAGTGGTTTTGAACCTTTACGCGTCAAGTTAGACCTGACTGCAAAAGGCAGTTGTGCAGAAATTATAAGCAAGACAGTGGCAAAGTACGACAGGATAGACGTGCTAGTGAATTGTGCTGGAAAACTGATGCTTGGATCTATATTCGATGACAACATTGAAGTCTTTGATGAAATGATTGACATCAACCTTCGAGTGCCGTACAAATTGACACAGCTAGCTGTACCGCATTTAATCAAAAGTAAAGGCAATGTAATAAATTTTAATACTACTAATTATGTAAGAGTACGACATGGTTTTCTGCCGTATACTATAGCAAAATCTGGATTAGAAAAGTTCTCGAAATCTGCCGCTATTGAGTTAGCGAGTGAAGGAGTTCGAGTTAACTGTATAGGACCAGGGTTAACAAGAACTAATATAATGTCAGGTCTAGATATGGGGGAAGAAGAAAGAACGAAGACTTATGAGCGATTGTCAGCTGATATGCATATTTTGGAACCGGAAGAGGTGGCAAAAATGGTGGTGTTTGTTGCTAGTGAAGTCTGCCCCAATGTTAATGGTGCGGTTGTGAGTATGGACGCTGGTTCTTCACTTTTGTGACGTGTGTTTGAAATTTGAACTGGATCTGAAGATGAGGTTTTTAGAATTGCGAACTGTCCCTGTTATTCTGCACGAGAAAGAAGATTTTTGGAGATGGTTTGAGAAAAATCGTCATGTATTTCTCCCAATGAGTCGCTTGGGTACAGGTGTAAAGAGTTTTATGCGAAAATTAAAGAGAGACTTTAAGAAATCTGAGTGTTTTATTATGTAATCTGTTATTATAATTACCTCAAGGCAAATCGAGTGTTTGTTTTATTGCTAAATCTACATCTGGCCAAAATAATATTTATTTATATATTGTATCATGGTTGATTTACTGCTATTTCCAAGTAGAAATTAGGCTTAAAACAATCAAGTCGTTGTCGACCATGGAGAAGAGGATGAGAAACGAAAATGAAAGAAAAGAGGACCGAGGAAGTATTTAGGCCGTCAGTGTTCTTGCTATTAGAACTTCTACTGTAATACTAAACTTGAGTAAGAGTGTGATAGTGTGTTTGTTTGATCGCGTTAATCTTTGGAACCACCAGTCGGATTTAAAAAATCATTTTTGCATGTGGTTGTTCAATTCCCAATAAATGTTTTTTAACATCACGCTATGATCTACGAAAGCGGGTCCGCGAGTTTAACTGATATTACGAAATTTCATAAAAGAGAATCTTGAGTAAATTTCAACCAGCACAAGTAGGTATCGTATTTATGTTTTTCAATGTTATCAGTGTTATCATTTAATGCCTATCTTTGCTATATATGTACCATTATATCACAATTAATCAGGTGATTCGTGAATGAATAAATGTCTACCACTATCAACATCGGCATCGTTATCAGAATGGCGGTAATTTATTTCCTCAAGAACTGAAACATTTTGTAAATAATAGTAACTAACTGCGCTCTGCGGCTTCGTCCGCGCGGGAATCGGTATAACTCGGGAACCAGAGATTTTCATGATAAAAAGTAGTCCTTGTACGTCTCCAAGAACGAATCTATCTACATACTTGCACTGAGCGGGAATCGAACCCGCGACCTTTCTCTCTCTCTTTTTCTTCCAGCGGTGCGGTTTCACTCGCAGGTCTTAGTTTACTGCTCTGCTCCCGTTTCCAGTAGCGTGATGTTACATCGCCTATAACCTTCATCAAGAATTGGGCTATCATCATCATCATCATATCAGCTAAAAGACGTCCACTGCTGAACATAGCCCGCCCCCAATTATAATTAATGAGATTAGCGCGTTCAAACAAACAAACTAACTTTTTCGACTGTTCTTAATATTACACAGTAAAAGTAAGTAAGATGTTAACATGTGTAAATTAACACTTTCCGGGGCAGTAAACGTATATGGCCGTGATGACAATAAATTGTGTCTACAGTAGTGTCCATGAAAGGGTTATGTACTCAACTATGTTAAAAGCATGACGTTGAAGATAAACTCAATAAGCAATAAAAATGTAGAACGTAACATCAGCCAATTGTTTGTGTACGTGAACAGTACCACAAGGATTCTGCGACTTAGCTTTTTTTTTAATGTTAGTCCACCAAAGTGACTCCACCCTGCCTGATGGTAAGCAGTCAGTGGAATCTAGAAGCGGTGGCCACTATATCAAAAGCCATTGTCTTAAACTGCTGGTATGGTGGCCTCCACTATGGCGGCTGGGAATGGGGTTAGGGGATGGGAATGAGGGAGGTAAGGAAAGAGAAAAGGGGGAAATTGGGCCTCCGGCGCTCTCACTCACCGAACGAAACGCAGTAGTACAGATACTACTACTCTTACGTCGATATTTTATGAGAGGGTAGTACTTCAAACGATCCGGCCCATTCATGCTGAAACCAGCGTGGATCTACTACCGTTAATGCTAAACAAAGTAGAATCATGATAAGTGCTAGGAAGAAACTCTGGTCATCCTTTAACTCCTAGATTATTATAATCCTTTGATTCATTTGAAATATATAATGTAATACGACTTAAACAGTGTTATTAAGTTTTAGTACGTGTTATAAAATGTTTGATTATATGTGATAAACAGGTGTTGTTTACAGACTGCATTAATTTGCAGATTAATACAAAAATGATTAAGACCATATGTGGAGTGTGTGACTATTTTTGTCATAGCATTATATGGGTATAGGTGTCATTCATTAATGATGATACTTTAAGATTGTTTTGATAATTGATTATAATAATAGTAGTAGCCTGTTTACTGTCCCACTGCAGGGCAAAAGCCTTTTCTCACATAGAGAAGGCATGAGCATTAATCACCACGCTTGCTTAAGGCGGATTGGCAATTTCAGACTTAAGTCCAACCTGGACTCAAAATGTTTTCCTTCATCGTCAGTCAGAAATGTCCTAGATAAACTTAGAAAGTACAAATGATTTGAAAATTCACGTTGCCCGGATTCCGGATTCTGTAACCCACTACCTCGTGTTTACAAAGGTGTGCCTTATCTACTGGGATATTTCAACTTTTCATAATTTATTGTATAGAAGATAATGTTCTTTTTGAACATCACATCATTCTTTTATTTGAAAGGCGTGTACTGTTTCAGACGAAATGTATTTTACCGGTCTAGAGTATGGTTATAAAATGTTTTTCTTGTTTCTACCTGATAACGGCAGTACAGATATCTGTGTAGGTACTATATAAACACTAAACTAAAGCCATTAATCCGCTGGACAATCGTTATAACTACTACAATCATCTCTTAAGTTCATCTTTACATTGTTCAAAATCAACTTCACTTACTTTTAATCCATACATAGTATAAATATCTTCATAGCTAATGATTATTACAATAATTTTAAACAAAAAAACGACTTTAAACAGGAACTACGATTTTTTAAGCAAACAGGAACTACGTTTTTTTAAAGGTTTAAAAGATCATCATCAGATCCTGGTTTTCTCATCATTCCCTTGGAATATCTCCTTTTCAACAAAAAAATAATCATCAATATCAGTTAATAAACTACGAAGTTATTCGCGAACACACATATAAAAATATTTACCTTTTTTAAGTTGGTTAAAAAAGACACTTTTTCCTCTGCAAAATAAATTGCTTACATATTTTTAAACATTGTATTCAAAACATTAATTGGAATATAAAGTGAAACATAGTAGGTAATTAAATAAAAAGGTACAAAGTCCACGCCGAGTAATCCTACTCGCCCTTGGCAAAAATATCAAAGGACAAGTTAATTTGTCTAATCACGGACCATCTTTATCTGATGTAAAACATCCAAGAATAAATTGGATATTCATAATGTCATTGACAATTTGTGCTGTCAATCGTTAGAAAAAGATTTTATAACTAATATCTGTCTATTACTTTAGAGACCATTGTTGTCCAGAAAAGGGATCCAAATCATTGGTTAATCATTGTTTAAAACTTATCAGCATAAGTTCTATCTAAAGAATCAAATCATCAGCCGAAGAAATTTCCACTAAAGAGGCCTCCCGCAAATGCAGGGTTACCATAATCTCTAAACGCCCAATTACACCCTCGGTACTTTTCCTCTTCCTTTTCTTTCTCCTTCCTTATTCCCTGCCACAATCGACAACGGCGTAGTTGTGTTTCTTTAGTAATATTTCTGCAATGCTTAAAACACAGCCATGTATAGGTATAACAGTAACTACTT
The DNA here is from genome assembly GCA_963082885.1 of Parascotia fuliginaria. Lineage (NCBI taxonomy): Eukaryota > Metazoa > Arthropoda > Insecta > Lepidoptera > Erebidae > Parascotia > Parascotia fuliginaria. The sequence goes on along the minus strand of OY720197.1, from coordinate 1,921,566 downwards.
TACATAAGGTGAGCTATGTGCTTCTTTACCACTAAAGTTGTATAAAAAATATATATATACGGTCGAATTCTCCTCCTTTTTTTAAGTCGGTTAAAAATGCCATGCTTGGCGGTGGATTGGCAGTGATGGTAATTCTATTAATTGGTTAATTTGTAGGTAATCTTTACTGTACTGTACTTTACTTTACTGTACTTTAGTAGTTCTTTGGTTGCGTTAAGTGTTAAAATTGTAACTCATACAAAACACTGTAATTATCTGGCGATTGAAAAGAGTGGCGTGAGTTTCTTGCCAGTTCTTCTCACAGTCCTACCTCGTCAGCGAACTGGCTGTAGGTTAATTAGCTGACTTGATGTAATTTTGACTTTTCAGCATCATACTTTATGATCAATATGAAATAAATGCTTTGACTTTGATGACAGTCTTATCACAGAACGCTGCGACAACTCCGTTAAAGATAATTTTTCTGCCGTTTTCGTATGGTCTGATCAGCATTCCGACTGCCAGAAATATGTATTTCTTGATATTATTTAATTAAATATCTTATCTATGTACTTTATTGCGCACGAATTACTAGATAAGTTTGTTACATATAGATAACTCATTCGTATTACTATTATAGCAGAAAATAGACAAATTATTGATAATATTGTAAGATAATTATAATTCGCAAAACGATTTTCTATTGAAGAAGAACGTATTTTTGTAGAAGACTTTCTTGCAAAGAAAAAAATAACAAAACAAATAATACATACACACAGACTGAGAACAAACACATAACCTCATGTGAAAATCGAACCCAAAACCTCTTTGCACCAACCACTAGGCCATCACGGCTCCACAGAGGCATAATACGAATTTATATTTTTTTACTACATTTCTTTATCAAAATTTTAATAAAAGTATTCTAAAGATTACAACACAAAACATCGCAGACTACAATACCACACCAAGATAAATGATAAGGTACACTAATGAAAATGTAAACATATTACACCAAGCCAAATATGCGCTCAGCAAATAATTGCGTTCATAATCCTAACTTCGTTTTATTGCATCATTTTTCATCAGAAAACTTAAATTATCGTTATTTTATCGTTTACCCGAATATCACAAGAAGCTATCAAAACTCAATATCTCTACAAAGTGACAGCCGTACAACAATTTACAACTCTATTGCATTTGTCATATGGTGTAATACTGAGTGGTGTGGATGTACATGGGGTGAAGTTTACGCGCAAACTTGGACAAACGCCAAATAGCCACGTCCAGTTAACGAAGATCTATTAGACCGCTGTACATTTTGTTAGTGCCAGTACTTTAATTCTTTAGGTGACGAGATTGGAGAGGTCAGTTTAAAATGGTGGTGTGATCGGTTTAAAAATATTCAGCTACTAATATAATAGTAATTTATTTCTAACGATAGTATCGCTTTGTAAAATCTAAACATTCCCTCTTGTCTTATTTGTTTTTGTTTTTTTTTGTTTGGCTTTTCGAGCGGAAAATGTTTTTAATGTTGATTAATTGTGTTGTAATTCTCTTGTTTTTTTCTGGTGCTGATTTTCTGGCAAATTGGTATTAAACGGTGGTTTATTAGGACGCGAATTAAATGGGCGGTTGCGTTTTGTAAATAGTAAAGTTTCGTGACTTGCTTTAAACAGCTGTTGTAGTATTTATTCGGTTGATTGATAGATTAAATAGTTCGTGTTTTTTTCGTATGTTGACGTTGTAGTGCTTAAGTTTTATCAATTAAAATTAAGTTTAAGCATTCTCTACCAGTCTGCCAGAAAAAAGGTCTCTAGCAATGAACTATTACGAATAACGCAGAGAAAATCTAATACATTTTTTGTATAATACAAATTACGTCTACAGAGTAAGCAAAGCAATTTCCTACTTTTGAATACGTATTTAACCAACTTAGATAAAGGTTTCTATAGTTTATTTATGTGCCTATAGTATACTTGTACTCTAAGAATCGAAAGTGTGCGTGTTTCCCACGATTAGAAAGCAAGTGAAACCGGTAGATAGCGAGCCTAGTGACCTGTTGTGAATGAAGGCTATAGGGTTTTATCTGAACTAGAGAGTTTATAGGTACACAGTAATGAATAGTGTTTTTGCCGGACTGCCGCAGTCAAGAAGGGTAAAGTTTTTCAAGCTTATGTATGCATGTATGTATGTGAGTATGTATGTTTTTTTTGGCAAGCTAAATGTCTAAATGGATTTTAACATATGAGGTGTCATTAGATTTGTACTAATTGTAGAAGTGACATAGGGTACATAATAGTTTAATGTAGCGTCAGCACGAGAAAATAAATGGATTTCTTTCTTTCATTTTGTTTTAGGCAGGCGGGCTTTTTGTTGTTTACTTTGTTATTAATTATGGCCGCATACAATTTTTTTTATATTAGTTTACCAAAATGACGTCACTCTGATGGTCAGTAGGATCCAAAAGTGATAGATACTAATTCATGTTGGGTCATGCTGGTCTCCTCTATGGCTTTATGAGATGCTTTTTCACGCTCCGTTGAAAGATCTGTAATCAATATTGAAATGTATGCGCTAGTTGTAATGTTTCCAAATGTTCCCAAGAAACTTAACGTGTAGTCGACCATAAAATTGCTTTTAGAGTAAATGTCGTTTGCATATCACAAAACAATAATGTCTATTTTTGCTTGCTCGTGACCTTAGTACAAAATTTTACAAAATTGGCTGTAGGTTAATTTGCTGACATTTTGTAATTTTTGACGTTCGTATGTGTTAATTTTTTTTTGTCTTAATTATTTATTAAATAGGTTAATTTAATTAACCCATATGAATAAATTTATTTTCATTTTTATGTTCATTTTCAATTATGGTGATGATCTTCTTGCCAAGCTTGACGACTAATACATATCTCCTTCACAAGATGTTTAGCTTCAAGCATAACAACGATGTCAATGAAGGCTGAGCCTTCAGGAGCACAACTATCTATTCTTTTGGCGCTTCTGAGATCTATTTATTTATTTAATGATTTATTAACTCACAAAACAAGATACAAACATAAAGAAACACAGTAAATATATAAAATAGAAGGCTAGTTTGTAACGCTTCGTATGTGTGCACAGATGCTCCAAATATTAAATTACCTAGTTGTGATAATACAAAAATATTATATGTCCTTTATTAACCGGAATTGGAACTGCTGATACATGGAATACGTCTAATTTCACTTTTGAATTTACTGAGACTACTATTAAATATATCTAAGGTAAAATGTCAAGACACCATGTCATTGTATAATCGGCACATTCTGGTTACAGGGTTATAGAAAGAGGTATTATTCTTGTGAACTTGTAGAGCAAATAATCTTGGGGAGGGATTGCGAGGTTGAGATCTATGTATGAGTGACGACTACCACTCGTAAAATAAGGTAGCGAAAGAAGAGCAAGATATATATCTAGCCCAATTGTTTTTCATCTTAGAGCGGTTTCGCACTACGTCAGATTCGAACCCGTGAAAACAGCAATCTATAGATTCACGGATGATGAAAAGAAATCGGATGAATACGGTACGTAAACTTATTTTCACTGGGTTAGATTGGATTCGGATCAGATGTTGTGCTAAACAGCTCCTTAAGTGTTATTAACTTCCCAATGTATCGTCAAAAATATCACATAAAAATATAAATATATAAAGTTTGTTTGTTCGTTTGAGCGCACTAATCTCTGGAACTACCAGTCGCATTTGAATAATTCTTTTTGCGTATGATAGTCCAGTTTTCGAGGAAGGTTTTAGGCTGTGTAACATCACGCTACTGTCAACGGAGAGCAGTAAGCAAAGACGCGGGTGAAACTGCGCCGCGGAAATGTAGTATAAATATAAATCAGCTCTATATTTATTAGTATATAGGTATACTAAACTAATAAATATAGATGTAAGTGAAATAAACAACAGGTGGTGTATACTTATCGGGTCGCGATAACTCGCACAAGTACGTCTGCGATAAAATTGTACGTGGTATTTAGTTTAGAAAAGAAAGATTTATTTGAGATAGATCGTATCTTAGATATCATTATTTCCGCTGTTCTTAATGTCAGCACTTCATTTCTTTACCTTTGAATCCATCTTTTCTTACAGTGTTTTGCATCACCGTAGGTTTGTAATGATCAAAATGCTGCGGCTTTCGGTTATAAAGTACTAATTTAACAAATAAATTAGGTACTTACCCATATAAAACATCCCTCACATTTCCTCGATATTATCGTCATTAAAGACAGAACAAAAACGATAAAATCCATCGAAATAATTGAACGTATCGATATTAAAAAGTTAAATTACGCGGGTAGTCGGTGAAAAGTTTAAATATCCGGCTGCGCGAGGCGGCCGTCATTCTAAGAGCGACACTTGGCTGAGCAGGACGTACCAACGGAAATTAATATCTACGTTCCATTTTTAATTATTTGAGATGTAGTGAAAATAATAGTTTTAATATTTTTATTTGTTCTGATAATTTTTGTATATCATTGACAATTGAATTGGTGCAATATAAAATATTCTGTATGTGTGTTTTCTAATATCACGTGTAACAATGCCATTTTGTTTTGTTTTTTACCTTCAGTAAAGCTTATACACAAGTTAAGATTTTAGCTTATATATGATTTCGCCTTAGCTATGAGCAATCACTAGCATCATAAATATAAAACATATAAATATTAGAACAAAATAGCAGAAATAGTATACAAATAATGGGCTTTCACAATCAATTTACACGATAGTTATTTGATTAAGCGAATCCAATATATTCTATTGTAATGGACTCGATGTAGACTTAGGTACTTATCTAAATATTGACCTGGGTTACTGCAAAAGGTATTCTACAGAGACCCGTTTAAGGCTCTAACTAGATTCTATTTAAATGCCATTGAATGAGACCTTTAGAATATACTAGAAAGTTTGATTTTCTCTTACGTCAAGCGGTAAAATTATATAAGGTTTGTAAAGAGCTATAGACTATTCTTATCTTATTCACAGGAGTTAGACCTGTTAATCATAATATCCAACAAAAAGAAAACAAAAGCCTGCCAGCCTAAAACAAAGTGAATAGAAAGAAACCCATTTTTTTTCTCATGCTGACGCTACATTGAAATATTATGTACCCTATGTCACTTCCACAATTATTACGAATCTAATGACACCTCATATGTAAAATTCCGTTCAGCCATTTAGGCTGTAGCGCGCCAAAGAAATAGACATACATACATAAACATACATACATGTATACGCTCCAAAAACATTACTTAGACATACATACATACATAAACATACATACATACATAAACATACATACATACATACATAAACATACATACATACATACGCTCCAAAAACATTACTTTCCTTGACTTCGACAGTCGGGCAAAATTAACAACTCACCAGAAACTTCTCTGTCACATTCGTACGTGCCTGATATGGAACTCACGACTTGGTCTCATATTAACATTTTTTGACTCAGTAATGATGCAATTAGAGTAGTAAGGATAAGATCTTCGTTTATATAAATATGATGTCCACAGTTTCTAGTCTAGCCACTTAACATCTTAGGCCAGCCCAAGTTTAAATTAACCGCCTCGTTTCCCTAGACGGAGCTTCACGGAAAGCGTCTTCGTTCTTACAAGACGTTAATGGGGGCACCGGAGGCAGCAAACCCGTGTTCTTGGAGTCTCCTGCAACTCCTCAGAGGTCATCCACCGAAAGGGTTTTAGTGGGTGCGAGCCCCACATAACTACGTCGAAGACCAAAGTCGGCGTGGCATACAATAGGCATTTCATCTGCAAGAACTATAAAAATAACGGCATGGTATGGTAAATGCACTTCCCTCCAAAGTACTCCTTAAAAGCGTTTACGCGTCAATCGTCATGAGTGGCAACGTTGCGATTTAGTGTCATGTCATGAGTGGTTTTGAATTTGTATCATTTAATCGGAGCTATATTTAAAAAATATTATCTGTTGAAATGCTAGAATTAGGTAAAAGCTGTATAATAAGTGCGAAATCATAGCGTTTACAGTTCTATTTACATGCAAATAATAAATTTGAAATTTAAGTTGCGTTATTTTCATAGTAAAATAACTGTAAGCGTTATGGTTACTTACTTTTTATACAGCTTTTACCTAATTCTAGCATACAGACAGATAATATATTTAAAATATAGCCCCAATTAAATGATAAACATTGAAAACTACGAAATATTACACTAAATTGCAACGTTGCCACTCATGTTGCGTTAACCCTCATAAAATCGATTTAAAAATTGTCTATTGATGACTGGTTTGAATTTATAGTAAAGTAAATTAGCCCTAGTAACAGACATTATTAACCACGTGGACGCCACTGATTTGTTTATGTACCAGTATTGACGTCTTATCTCTTTTTATATTAGGTAAATGACGTGCAATTATTTATCACAGATAGCATGTTCGAGTTAGATTAAATGGAATAAAAGTAATAACACATGTCAAGTTGAGGATTACGTTAATAGCATCATAAATGATTAAAAAATGAAAAAGAAATATGGCGTATAGGCTATGTAACATCACGCTACTGGCGACGGGAGCAGAGCAGTGAGCAAAGACGCGGGTAAAACCGCGCCGCGGAAAGAAAGCTAGTCGTGTAATAAAACTACAAAATTAAATAGTTTTTATATGCATTTTCGTATTCTATGTGCGTTATTTGCATGTTTGTAAAACCAACAATAACTTTGCACCTACAGTTTTTTTTAGCAGGCAAACTCATTTTTGAAATCAGTTTTGCTTTACTAACGTTCCCTACATTTACACCTAAACTATTTTTTTTTAAGGTTGGTCAGTTCTTTAGATATCTTTAGAAATACTCAATCTTTGACAGGAAAAAACAGCTAAATGCGAGTTATTTGCGCTTTTATTTTTTAAAATTTCTCCCTCTACCTTTTTCCTCACTTTCCTCAATCCTTTACCTACCTCACTTCCTTCACGGTAGGCAGCGGCTTCGTGAGCGACAGTTAACCACTTGTTTGCTAGTCCGCCACTGTCGTAAATAAAGAAAAAAAATTAACGGCCATATATCTTTTGATTGCGTTGAGGTTGAAGTTAGATTTATTTTATTCAAATAAATAGTTGCAGACAAGAGTATCGATGTAAATTTTATATATAATTTACGAGAAAAAGGTCTTGTCAAAGAAAGTGATTCTCTGAGAATTCCATTTTGCCATTTTGAGTTACTGACTCCTAAAAAGACCGCGATAAAGCGTAGACGACGAAATAATAGAAGTCACGCGGCTTCTATTATCTCTTTGCTCCATTAAACTTTTTACAAAGGTTTTGTAAAGTTTCACTTTTAATGGAAAATATTAAAATAGAAAAATAACTAAAAGTTTGACGGAGTTTAAATTGAGATGTACTTTTAATTACTTTTATGTTTGTAAGATTTCTGTTTTTACCTACAGCTAGTTATAGCACTGATGCGGGTAAAGTACCTACGTGGAACAAAAACTTGTCAACCTCATATGAATTACAAATTATCAACAGAAAATTTGTTGTACACTAAGTATGTACTAGTGCCTATTCCTTTCGGTCCAGAAAGACCACTTTCTGAAATAAACACTTAAAACTCTTAAAACAGAATGAATGACCACTATTATAAAATAGTGTAAAAATATTGTAAGTTAAAAGACCTTACATAAAGAGTCAATTTATTCGTTTGAACGCGCTAATCTCTAGAACTATTAGTCTGAGTTAAATAATTCTTTTTGTGTATGATAGCGCAGCTCGCGAGGAAGGATATAGGCTATGTGACATCACGCTACTGGCGTCGGGAGCAGAGCAGTAAGCAAAGACGCGGTTGAAACCGCTCCGCGGAAAGCTAGTATCTTTATAAACAGATTGTCAGTGTCGCGCTTGCCTCACATACGTTTTTTTTTTTTTTTATATTATAGCTTACCAAAGTGACTCCACCCCACCTGATGGTAAGCAGTCAGTGGAATCCAGAAGTGGCGGCCACTATACCAAAAGCCATCGTTTTAAACTGCTGGTATGGTGGCCTCCACTATGGCGGCTGGGAATGGGGTTAGGGGAAGGCAATGAGGGAGGTGAGGAAAGAGGAAAGGGGGGAAATTGGGCCTTCGGCGCTCTCACTCACCGAACGAAACGCAGTAGTACGGATACTACTACTCTTAAGTCGATCTTCTATGAGAGGGTAGTATGTCCCCGGACGATCCGGCCCATTCATGCTGAAATCAGCGTTGATCTACTACCGTACCGTACGTAACACGAGTGACATATATATACAAACAGTCTCCTATTGTTAATGATACGAACATATGTCCACCAGCTTTGATTTGTGCGGTGCATTAACGCGCCGGCGAAGTATTCTGTTACCTTTTGTTTTGTACTATCTGTCGGTGTAAGCTATATTTAGTTGGACGAAATATGTATTATAGGAGTATATAGTACTTAGAAGAGAACAAGCTTATGTCATATTTGAGGAGCTGGCGAACAAAACGGGATAATTACATGACACCAAATTTTACAGGAGGAGTAAAAAACTGAATCACGTACTCACAGTGGGATTTTGGGTTTTTGTTTTATTTATCCTTAGGTAGTTTGTGACCTGATTTGACATTATGTTAAAACCTGATCGCTATCTATAATTTGACTGGCCTGTTGGTCTAGTGGTTAGTGACCCTGACTGCTAAGCCGGAGGTCGTGGGTTCGATTCCCACCCAGGACAAACCTTTGTGTGATGAGCATGATTGTTTGTTCTGTGTCTGGGTGTAATTTATCTATAATATGTATGTATTTACAAAAAAAAAAAGTATATAAGTAGTATATCAGTTGTTTAGTACCCATAACACAAGCAAATATAATTGCTTAATTTGGGGCTAAATGGCGCTGTGTGCATGTGGTAGAATATTATTATTATAATTTAATGGAAAATATTTAAATTAGAAAAATTCAATTATGCCGTTTTGTTTGCAACAGGTGCAATCATTCCGTTTTGTTCGAAACCGCTAACTTTGGATACAATTTAAATAGGGTTTTAGGCTATTTTTATTGAAAATGAGTTTAGATTCGTATTCAGCAGGCCCAAAACTACCGGATTAAAAAAAGGTTTATATTTTTATCATTTAACCTTGGATGGTAAGCAGTCGGTGAAATACAGAAGTGGTGGTCACTATTTCAAAAGCCATCGTCTGAAAGTGTTGGTATGGTGACCTCCACTATGGCGACGTAGTGAGAAGCTTGAATTTTATGATAAAAAAGTAAATATAGTAATATATTTATTTAACACAGACAAATAGTCATGAAGTATTGTCTCATGGTGACACTCAGTAGGTCCGGATCATCATATATGCCAGTTTGCTAGGAGTAGGGAGCGTTTCCATTGACGCGGAGCTGGGCGATGTGGAGAGGAACGGACTGTGAGTTAGCCAATCACAGTGTTCAAAATCTCCACTCCGCATCAGTGGAAAGCCAGATTAGCCAATTCATGGTCCACTCCAATCCGCTCAGCTCCGCGTCAGTCGAAACGCACCTGTATGCTAGTTTTTAACTGAACCTAAAAAATACCATTCCAGACTATCTGCCCCCATTCCCAATAGTAATTCTCCTAAAGAAATATATAAAAAAAAGAACAGAAAGAAAAAAAAAATTCTAGATCTGCTACAGAATACGCACATTTCATTTTACAAGTTGCAGTAATAACATTTTAATCAGGATCCTGAAGGAGGCCAAAAATGGATCCTACCTCAGCATTATGCTGCAATAATAAGCCACAGCACCTAAAGTTAACAAAAAAAGTTTAAGTAACAAAATAAAAAGAAATTAAATTATATACTATTCTTATTATATACTGATCGTTCTGAACTTTACTTACGCTAAATTAGGCCGTACAAAACGTATACTGTCTATGAGGAAGCTTTATATTATTTGATTCATTGTACTAATAAACAAAGCGAGTGATTAAATATCTATTCGAATAAATAAAGCGTAAGAGTTTGTTTGTTTTAACGCACTAATCTCTGGAACTACCAGTCGGTATTGAATAAATCTTTTTGGATTTGATAGCCCACTTTTTTAGGAAGGTTATACGCTATGTAACATCACGCTACTGGCGACGGGAGCAGAGTAGTAACCAAAAATTTAACTTAACACGAATGAAACTGCGCTGCGGACAGCTAGTATCTCGGTATAATAATAGAAAGTAATTAGAATGCGGTGAACAATTAAACGATCCAAAACTTGGAACCGTCAATTGTTTGGTATTAATGTCTGTTGTTATACCGAAGTATCTGACTGGTTGGTACAATTTATTTCGATAGCGATTAAAATTATGAACCAACTAGTTTCGCCCGCGCCTAAATTATGTTTTGTCTCTCTCGGGAACCAGATCGATTTTCGGTATAAAAAGTAGCCTACCAATACTTACCAATTTTCATCGAAATCTGTTTAGCCGTTTAGGCGCTGGGTGCTAACAAACACACACACACACACAAACTTTTACATATATAATATTAGAAGGATGGTATGCTGTTACAGTTGTTTATGAATGTTTGAGCAGCTCTTATTTATGGCATTGCCAATCTACTCCACCATTTCTTTAGCTGATATTTTGTGATTGTTATAATGTCGTAGGATATCTACTTTATAAACACGCGACATTCCAAGAAGTATACGCAGGGATTTGTGTTACTATATACCATACAAACTAGTGTTAAAACACTTCATTATTCATATTTAGATGATTATTATACGTGTGATTAATCAAGCAGTACAAAAGTACCGTCTAGTCGTCAGTTGGCAAGTGCAGACAACGCCGCGTGTTTTATTTAGTGGCGATATTTCGTCGCTGCCAACCCATCTAGCACAGAATGTCGCTCTGTTGGATGGATGTGGTGCAAACACAAGCGATAGCGAGGCTCGTGGCGTATTTGATTTGCTGTATGTGTTAAGAATTTTTATTAGTTTAAAAGATGTCTGCCAATGTGCATACGTCTTATTTTCGTACATGAAAAACAAGCTAGAATATACCACTTTTTGTAATCGACAGATATGTAAATAAAATAATATTTTATTATTACTAATAAAAAAATATCGACTAAAAAACTATCTGCCCATTCATTGCTCCATTTCAATGACGATTGCAGATCTCTGGGAATGCTACAGCATAAGATCTAAGTTTACCGTTTTCTTGTAACATCAATGACGTAGGTAAAACTCGAAGAAAATCAAATAAGTAGGTAGGTAGTCGTCTCAATTAATTCGATTATATTTTTATTATTATCCAAAATCCACAATTTACTTTGCAAAAGTAACTGACACATTTGTTAGCTCAGTTACTATTACCCTCCTTGACTGCGGCAGTTGGGCAAAAAAAGACGACTATAAAAAACTGTCTCTGCTTGCTGTTAAATCGCTCCAACTTCAGTCGGATATATTTATACTACATCATATAAATACATCATTTAGTTTATTAAATTACATTGTCTGCCGTCCCGCTAGCTTCGGTTGTAATGCAGAACATATTTCACTCTGCTATAATATATCACATTATATATTATGTGACTTTCGTTAAGTTTCGCTTATATAAGTAACGTTTTAATCTGTCATAGTATTGCTGATCGGTTATTTTTCGAAATGTGAAATGGAACAACATCCTAATGTCAGTAAAAAAAGATAAAATTTTGACAATCTTAACTATATTGCAATTAATTTATAGCTCAAAACCGCTTAGGAATAGGTAATTTTGCCAGTCTGTCGAAATCAAGGAGGTTGATAGTTTTCGAGCGATATGTATATGGGTATTTATGTATGTATTTCTATTTCTTTGGCACCCTAACAGCCTAAATTAACTGTGACATTGCAATATAGCGTCGGCACGAAAGATAATAGGTTTCTTTCTTTTTAATTTGTTTTATGCAGGCGGGTTTTTTGTTTTTTTAATAACATATTTTTTTGATCAACGACACACTCCTCAAAACTGCATATTAGTCAATTGCTATATTAATTTTCTACTAAAAGATGCGTTTTATTATTATCTGTGCGTAAAGTTTTCGTTCGTATATCGTTTTCAATGTCGGTTGACAATCACGTAGCTAAACCTAAGAACCACGTGTGAAACAAAGGCAGATCGTTAGTTGCAATAGCACGACACCACATCTAAATTAACATAATCCTTTAACACTAGTGTGTCACTTCAAAGAGTGTGTTTGGTACTTTAGTAGTGTTTACGATTAGATGATTTTACTTTTAGTCGTAAATTACTTCATCTTTTACGTCTCGGTCGCTTTGGGGTATCAGCTTAGAGGTATTAAACTATTAGCGAATAGCGTGCTGATAAATGAGCTAAGTCAAATGGCGCAGTGGATAAGGCATCCGATTCGTAACACGAGGTACTAAGTTAGAATCCGGGCAAGTACCAATGTGATTTTTAAAATCATATGTATTAAGTTTATCTTGGACATTTTTGACTGGCGGTGAAGGAATCGTGAGGAAACATGGATTCAAAAGTCGGCAATTGCCGTTCCGCCTTGAACAAGCGTGGTGATTAATGCTCATGCCTTTGAGAAGAGGCCTTTGCTATGCAGTGGGACAATAAACAGGCAGGTATTATTATTATTATAAATGAGCTATAAAATTGTAAAGCTGCACTATTAGAGGAACTGGAGTATTCCACGTTGATGTTACTTGTAGAGAAACTAAGGCAGAATGTTGATGACAAGCTAAGAAATAGTTAAAACAAAGTGCATTTATAATACAGTAGATAATGATTGCCTGTTAATTTTATTGCTGGTAGTAGTAGATCATTGCTGATTCGGTCATGAACGGGCTGGGTCGCCCGAGGAAGTATTTCTCCTCTCATATATTTCTCCTCTCATCAGGCGGGGTGGAGTCACTTTGGTAGGCTAATATATATATAAAAAAAAAAAAGTGTGAAATGACCAAACGGAATTTCACACCTAGTTCTAAAAAATGTTACCAGTTTTTATAGTGCCTCTACCGATAATTTATATAAATAGAATAGACAACTACAACAACATTACATTGTGTAATGATATGTCGATTATTCACACATTTTTTACGTCTGACAATTTTATTAAATCGTCTAAAACTGTTTTGTGAGTATTCTTTCTTAATAATCTTAACGATCTAACTTTGCCGGTTATTAAATTATATTCGGATTTTACGATCGTTCACTTTTCATACTTATGATAAATGGTGTTTTTATTAAAATTATTAAGGGACTAGCGCATTAGGCATTATCGTCGTATTTGTATCACTTTATCACGGGTAATGTAACACGTTTTATCTCGAAGAGGGTAGGCAGAAGTATGTTTAACTGATATTCCGTCTGGTAATTGAAGTACCATGTGCTTTAAACCGAATAATGGTAATGGACAATTTTGGATTCAAGGCACATACAGAGAGCATTTCTACGTCGGTATATCATTTATGCTATTTTTTTTTATCGATCTTAAGATTTTAAGCTCCATTTTAAACTTCGAGCTAATATTGTAAATTTCTTGACAAAAAAATAACGTGTTGTCTCTTTGTTACAGGTAAGTCGCTGTAATTTTCAAGTTGTGTTTTTGCAACATGGCGTTAAGGACAGTAGGTTAACTTGTATTAAGTTTTGAATCTATACTATTATATAAAGCGGAAGAGTGTTTGAACGCGCTAATCTCTAAAACTACCAGTCGGATTAAAATTATTATTTTTGCGATAGCCCAGTTCTTGAGAAAGGTTATAGACTATGTAACATCACGCTACTGGCGACGGCAGCAGAGCAGTAAGCAAAGAAAAGACGCGGGTGAAACTGCGCCACGGTGAGCCAGTTTTTTATAATTATCATCAATATCACATCAGCTGAAAGATGCTCACTGTTGGACGTAGACCTTAGCCAATAATTACTATATCGACTTAAAAAAATTTGTTTATCGAGTGTTGATATGTTGTGTGTTTAAAATTAAAAAGCATCGCTGATAAGCACCAAAGACTCACTTTACTACTTCGGTATAAAATAAAGTTTCTTTTTCCGTAGATTACATAATAAAACATTCAAAGATAAGACATTGCTTTGCAATAAGGTCGTTTATTGCAGCATTGTTGATACTACATATTAAAATCAATAATATAACTAAAATGCTATAAATATACTTACCAGTTATCAAAATTTTTGCAAAATTTTCCGTACTTCCTAAAGTTTCAGCACTAAACATCAAATAACTTCTTTTACCTCCATAACATAATCAACCCGAAAAACTCAAACATGCTATCTTCTTTTATCTATACAATAAAAAACGAGACAAAACATTCGAGTGTATGCATATCATCTTTACTATTGTACGTTGTGAGATACTGTCACGTAGATACGTCATAAATCATAAGCCTCCGTCCTTGTTCGGAGCTGTGACTAATAAATCGTGACAAACAGTCAAATCATCGCGTCGTGAATAAGACACTTGTCGCGCATGAGAAAGACACTTATTTTACACACACGACATGGAGTTGTTCAAGAAAGAGTAGTAGTAGCAAACGGTAGTAGATCCACGCTGGTCTTAGCAAGAATGGGCCGGATCGACCGGAGAAGTGCTACCCTCTCATAGAAGATCGACGTAAGATTATTAGTTTTCATGTTAATGTGTTTCGCTCGGTGAGTGAGAGCGCCTGCAGTCCAAATACCCCCTCGGTCCGCTACCTTTTCCCTTTTCCTTCCTCATCCCATTTCCCATTTGTGGAGTTTTCTAATTTTACTTCATTATTATTTTACTATATACATATTATATTATTTTACTTCATTATTTTACTATATTTATGTATATCATTTTACTTCATTGCATTATTACTTCTATAATGCTGGCAAACACAGCCATCTTTATAGGTTACGGTTACCACTTACCATCAGGACCGTGTGATTGTTTGTCGTCGGAGTTGTATAATTAAGATAATAGCATCACGCTTTAGGCAGACCTTAACCAAAACAACACTACCTGGGTAGTGTTGTTATTTTTTGTGCGATGTCCAGATTGTCCAGTGCGAAGATATTGTGATAGTAAATTTTTGTACAACTAAGATGGAAAACAAAGGCAGTCTCATCATCATCATCATATCACAGCAGTGGACCACAATATGTCCACTGCTGGACATAGGCCTCCTCCAATTTTCGCCACCGTTGCCGGTCGACATAGACAGTCTATCTGTAAGTAATTATTTCAACTTATAATTCGCGTATTACCAACTCTGTAAAATCCCTCTGAATCCATTCTTGAAGATACACACGTTATGTTCTCTCGAGCAAACCTCAATAGTCAATTTATTTCTGCAAATATGGGTACATTAGATGATACATACAATCTTTTTTCCATATTTTACTTACCTTATGGTGTGAAAGATTAAATTAAATTATAATAATAAACATATATTATTAACAGTTTATATAATACCTACATAGAAACATTTATCACAGTTCTCATGTTGCCTTTACCTTTTGTAGCAATATGCAAATTGAGGCAGCCTGTAAAGCACACATTTTACTTTTTATTTTTCTTTACAACATAGAAAGCTGTAAGTAATTAGTTACCTATAGAGTTAAGTGTATTGCCTGTGTCACTTTGCATGCAACTTGAAATTGTAACTTACAAAGATTGTAATAACCTGGCGATTAAAAAGAGTGGCCTGAGTTTCTTGCCAGTACTTTTCATGTCTCTACTTCGTCAGCGAACTGGCTGTAGGTTAATTTGCTGACATTTTGTAAACTTTGACGTTCATAAGTGTTAATTTAATTAACCTATATGAATAAACATATTTTCATTTTCATTTTCATTTATAATTAAACATGTGACTGTCAATAGAATTAAATGTAAAAGAATAATAAATATTTAATTTCAAATTATGTATTAATGTATTATTACAATTGTCAAATCAAACTTAGTATTATCCTCGACGAGGAGTAAATATCTCCTCATATGATCGAAGTTCTCGTATCTCGTATGTACTTTCTAAATTATTTTTACTTTCTTTCAAATTCGATGGTTTTTCTTATACCAGAAGATACTATCTCTATCGGCCAGTATCAGTTGAACTCTCTATAATTACCACAATACGCATCACTAGCTAAATTAGTACTTATTTATAAGAAACATGAATAAACAATATAGGTAATTCAGTCTACCTTTCGACCTTACTAACAAATTAAGCTCTAAATCTGTCACATTGACACACGATTATAGCCCTTATATCTTTACATATAGAGTTTACTGGTAATATCAATAAATTCTACTTTCGTATAATAAATTGTTAATTAGGTATAATTATTAACGTGATTTGGTTTATCGTAATCGTGTAAATATGTAGAGGTATTCTGGTGATATTTTATTTATATACCTAGATATTTATATAATTTCCTTTTTTGTTATGTTAGACAAGTTTTGCTTAAGCAAAGACATCTGTATATTCTTATGGCAAACAAGCATACGGCTTACTCGAAGCTAAGTGCCTTTATTGTTATGTAAAGTACCTGTGGACGTGGCTGCGTTCTCTAAAGATATAATAATATTCTGCAGGGTGATGGTAATGAGGTAAGAGAAGGGAAAAGAATGTAACCGAGAGGGTAAATGAGCCGTTCTTTTCACTCACAGAACAAAAGATAATAATATCTTTTTTTTATTGCCTACAGTGGCAGACGAGCTAACAGCCCACCTGATAGTAAGTGGTAACAGTCGCTTCTAGACTTCTGCAATCCCAGGGGCTCTGCCAAGCCGCTGCCTGCCGTGATATTAATGCTCTCTTTAAACATCGTTAAGTAAAAGAATCTGATATTACTTAATTCTTTACGTCGTTACTCGATATTCTTTATTTCTATCTCTCTTTATATATTCTATGAGACAGTAGATAATGATGAGGACATCTATCTCTCCGTGATATGGATGATCTACTTGCATAAATTTCGTCAAAATACCCCGTTATTATGCACCTAAAACACGTAAGTAATCTAAAGATGAATAATTCAATTGTCTTCAAGTTTGGTCTAATAAAAATATCTCGAATAGTTTTAAAGTAATTATCATATTTATGTGGTAATTAATGTGTTTAATGACCTCTAAAAGCTATACAAGAAAAAGTATGCTCATTAATCACAGTTATGAATAACATAACGTCTGTGTTTATTAAAAAAGGCAATTATAAATGTATATTGACAAAAATAAATGTCTTTTAGCTTTGGTATTATACCCAGAATACAACAATAGGTTTCTCCATATTACGTTGGGCCTAAAATGTAATACGTGATATAACATCACTTTTTCTAGATAAGAACGGGATTTTATGTATACAATTTTACAAAGCCCAATAAACTATCGTAAATATTTATATACAAACAAATAGCATTTATTACAAAAAACGTAATATACTTTATCACACCATACTGGTAGCTCCGTCTATTAACACTTCAGAACCGTTCAAACTAGGAAACGCACCACTCGCGGTTAAACAAATCAAAGTCGCCACTTCTTCAGGCTGTAGGATCGCTCCTCGAGGCATCTCTTGCGCTAACACATCATATATAAACTCCTGCATCTCTTCTGTTATGTTCACATGCCGCAAAATATTCGTCCTAACCGGTCCAGGACTGACAGTATTGATCCTAACACCTTCCGACGTCAACTCTGGCGCCGCATGCTTCCCGAAAATTTGCAATGCGGACTTAGATATTACGTATGGAAGCAAACCAGGTTTATATCTCCTAGCCATCGAAGATCCTATGTTTATTATGTTGCCTTTCGTCATCGCCAAATGAGGTAACGCTAGCTGTGATAAATGGTATGGCACTCGAAAGTTAATATTCATTAATTCATCAAATAATTCCATGGATTCATCGAAGAGTGACGACATGGCCACTTTGCCTGCACAATTCACTAAAATGTCTATTCTTCCGTACATCTCTACCGTCTTTTTCACTACTGTTTCACAGCTTCCTCTGTGAGTTAGATCTAAATTGAGCCATAGAGGAACAACTTTGCTTTTGGTCAGACATTTGTTGCAAGTTTTCAGTAATCTTGCTTCGTTTCTGCCGACTAGAGTCAACTGGGCTCCATATCCAGCGAATGCGATGGCGGTTGCTGCGCCAATGCCCGAGCTCGCTCCAGTTATGATGGCTACTTTTCCATTGAAGTTGATGTTGTCCATTTTGTCCACGGTTTGGGCCTGCTTGGTTAGGTTTGATTTGTTGTATTTAAACGTTTCAATTTCACTTGTTATTACATATATTCTTCGTATATTAAGTTGTCCATATCGTACGGTTGTCAAAGCGTTACTGATAACGCTTGTTCTTCGTATCAGCCACTATCAGCTGTTATCATTTAGTTGTTTTTTTGTTTGTGTTAGGTTCGCTCTGACCTTGGCGATGTTATTTTAAAATTTGATAACGAATTGCACTGTTTTTAGGTCAATGCAATTACTGAGGTTTAAATGCAATAATTTCAATTAAAGTTATACTGGATGGAATGAAAACGCCCGGGAATGTGTAAAAAAATGTACAATCCGCAGGGTCAATGAACTCAGTGTAGCGTGGTGTAATTATAAGTTTGCTTACATAATTCACATTGTTCACACTTGGCCTTGCTAGTTTACTTTGCTAACTAGTTAATTGTATAAATTTGAAGAGACATTGTTTGACCGCTACTGTGTATATTTCTTGAAATCAAACCTTAGTACTTCTTTCTCTATCTAATTTTGAATTTGAACCTTAGACCTTATCACATCATCACAGCTTGATGCACAGCATACGCCGACCTACTTAGAAAACACGCACAAGCAAGACCTCATTCCCAATATTTTACGCACCAAAAATTTACATTTCTCGTTGTGTGGAGGGGTAAGTTTTTTGGTGGCACAGTCTCGAACCGCGCGACCGTGAGCTTCAAACAATACACAAGTTTTTCATTAGCGGCCACACTACATACACATGTAAGGAAATATTGCGGTCATACTTGCAAAAACATTGGTCAGAATTACAAATTCTGACTTCTGTCGAATTTAAAAATGAAGTTTTAATTTTTATATCTGTGACGATTGTACAGGTTATATTAGGGATAAGCAAAGTTGACTTAATGATGGGAAACCATTTGGTAAAATATGAAATCTACTATTACTTGTTGTATTTTTTATATTACTATAACATTTTCAAACGACGTTTAAAGGGACACTTACTTTTCTAGAGGCGGCGTGGTTGAGGCGAAACTGAGCTATGGATTGCCAGTATAGAGATAGTAGAAAAGTTACTTTTTATTTACTAAGTACTTTTTATCTTTTTTTGGCATCTACTGTCTTTCTACATGTCCTAGGAATTATTTTGAACTTTGACGAGTCCTGTTTTTCAAGTTGCATTTTTTTCGTCGAAATCTATTTAGAAGAAAAAAAATTAAGGAGGAATCGGTAAATATCTTACATGGTATGGTACAATACTTGATACCGTATTTGTTTATTTATTTATACCGGTACGGCCAAACCTTATGCGATGGTATGCTGTCGTGTCTACATAAAGTATTTTATATTCCTAAATTGACTACGCATAAATAATAAATGCTTTCAATATCCAATTATGTAACATGTGACGTTATAATTATAGTAGTCGCTTATAATTTGAGCGGGTTTTCCTCATCCACGGTCAGATATAATGAACTACAATTTTGATATCTCGTATTGTTACATTCAACTCTATTTATGAACAGGGAAACATTAGATCATTAATGTACTAAGTAGGTAAGGACATTATTGCAGAAAACAGTACGAATATGAACTCATATCATAGAAAAATTGTGGCATAAATCTGATCCGTCATATATCTTCACGCTTTTGATCAAGGTAGTAAGCAAAGAATATAGAACATACAAAAAAACATTAGAAAACATCAGGTACATCAATATCAGGTAGGTAGCAACTATTCGATTTTTCAACACTCACCAATGTCATCTTACACTCGTCGATCTATAGATGCTTCTATTTTGGACTTTTTTGTCAGTGTTATAGCGTTACTTCTGTTCTAAATATCACTTTACTGCTGTCAGTAATTCGCCTGCTAAGCAGATGACTATAACAGTTTTTCTTTTGGCAGCGACTACAGCAGGGGACGTTTTCAGGGTGATGGTATATCAATCTTTATATTAAATATTTAAACAAATATTAAATCATCGCGCCTCACGTTACTTTGTTTATATGTTCAAAAAACACAACGTCATCTATACTCTATACTATTAAACAAAGCGGAAGAGTTTATTTGTTTGTTTGAACGTGCTAATCTCCTAAACTACCAGTATGTAACATCACGCTACTGGCGACGGGAGCAGAGCAGTAGCCAAAGGTGCGGATGAAACCGCGCTGCGGAAAGCTAGTTCTTAATATTTTGAAAGTCATGCAAACACGGCAAAAAACACTGACGGAAAAATAAGGACACTGTTATGATTTGAACTTAGAAGTAGGGTTTAGGGCAAAAATATTGGTAGTTCACTGCACCTATTATATATCCCAGTCTCCAAAATCGAATTTCAGATTAAATAATGTATTGGTAGATTCAAAATCAATTAATGTTTTGCCTAAACAGTAGATCAACATTCTTCTAATAATTATTATGTAATTTCTTAAACGAGTCGAAATGGTCCAGTGGATAAGGCACTCGCTTCGTAAACACATTTCTGAACGACGGTGAAGGAAAACATCGTGAGGAAACCTGGACTTAAAAGTCTGAAATTGCCAATCCGCCTTGAGCAAGCGTGGCGATTAATGCTCATGCCTTCTCTATATGAGAAGAGGCCTTTGCCCTGCAGTGGGACAGTAAACAGGCTGGTATTATTATTATTATTAATTTCTTAAACTGGTTTTAATTTGTTAGCGTATAGCGCCATTCAAACCAAGTCGACCGGTTTAACTAAATGTGAAACATTTTTATGACATGCGTGAGCCACTTTACTCGGAGACGGAATTAGTCGATCAGCCGATTCTTAAATTCTTTGTAATGACGTTCTACTTTAAAATCGTATTGTTTATTTGTACATTTGTAATCCAAAACATTTACTTACATATTAATTGCATTGATACAATCTACTAAATATTGAACAAACAATATAATATATTATAATACTAACATGTCACACACACTAATACGAAGACGCTGCACCATCAACAGTTAAACTAGCACCATTTAAATTCGGGCACGCATCACTTGCAGCAAATACAATCATTTTGGCAATCTCTTCAGGCTCTATAATCACGTTATTAGGCATAGCCATCGCTATCTTATCATAAGCCTGATCCATATATTCATCTTCCACGTTCAGGTTAGCCAAAATCTTTGTTCGAGTGATACCAGGACGAACAGCATTCATCCTCACACCTTCACTAGCCAACTCCAATGCTCCAGCTTTTGTGAATCTTTCTAGTGCATCTCTGATCATTGCGAACGGTAGAAATCCAGGTCTCACTCTCATTGGCGCACCAAAAACATTTACAACGTTCCCTTTAGTCTTCTTTAAATGTGGCGCACAGGATTGAGTCAGTTTGTATGGCACGCGCAGATTCAAAGCAACCAATTCATCAAATATTTCCATAGTCGTATCGAAGAGTGAAGTTACGGTCGCTTTACCAGCACAATTGACCAAAATATCAATTCTTTTGTATGTCTCCACTGTTTTTCTGATAACTTCATCGCAGTTTCCGTCGATTGTCAAATCAAGAAGTAAGCAAAGAGGTTTAATTTTGTTTGATTCTTCGCATATTTTTGCTACGGCGAGTAGGCGTTGTTCGTTTCTTCCGACTAGCGCGAGAGTTGCTCCGTGACTTGAGAGCAGCTTGGCCGTGGCTGCGCCGATGCCGGAACTCGCTCCGGTGACGATCGCGACTTTGCCGGTAAAATCCATGTGCACGCCCGTTAGCTGTGCCGTACGACACGCGACTGTCGACTTTATTTTGTACGTGTACTTTGAATGTTTGCAGAACAGGTTTCCACTTCAATATACATTAAGGATGTCAAAGTTTTTATATTTAAATCTCGTGGTGTTTTGTTTTTATGTGTTATGTGATTTTAATTTTAGATTTTCCCAGGGAGAGAAATCAGGTTAAATAAAATGTAATTTATATTTACTGTTTTAAACGTAAGAAATAACAATGGGCATTGTTGAGGAAGTTAGTAATTAAAAGATCACTCTATTCAATGTATACTGTGATTCCCTGAACACTTAGCATGACTATTGTGGGCTAATTAAGAACCCAAATTCATTTTTCGTAAATGGCCATTAACATTCCGCAACACAATGTGAATTCAATTCAATTATTTTTAGACTATGTTGTTCCAAGAAATAATTATTACTAGCTGTCACCTGCAGCTTCGCTTTCGTGAATAGAAAAAAACATAGTATCTTTGTAAATTATGTCTTATTCTGATGTATAATCTATATAACTGTAAAGTTTCATTAAAATCCATTCAGTAGTTTTTGCGTAAAAGAGTAACAATCATCTATACGGGTCCTTAAAAACTTTGATTATAATATTAGTAAGATTGTATTGGCCAATTACGTGCAATATTAAGTTATGGCTCCATTTTACTCTAGGGACTAACAATAAAGAGAATAAAAGTCAGCAAAAATATTAATGAACTACAAAAGTTTGAGCGCCGCTGGCCTATTAGATAATAACTGACGTCCTTCACCTCAAACCTCACGAACTAATAACACGTCTCGAAGCACTTATCGTGATTTTAACATCACTACACGGTATTCGGAGTTTGTACCTTTGGATATAATTAACCTTATAATCACTGAGTGCATGTTAAATCCGGTTTTTGAAGTTATACTTCTTTTGGCGCGATTGAAAAGTAAATACAAAATAATTTTTAACAAAAAGAAAACCGACTTCAAACAGGAAAGAAACTAAAAAGTAAAAAATAAATAGCACAAAGTAATTCATATTTTGATTTAGTTAATCAGAAATAATTAAATAAGTATTTTATAATTTTGAAGTTGGTGCCAAGCAAAACAATAACTAGGTACTTATATATAGGTATTATCAATTTTAATTTGCTATTGTAGTAAGGTTATTATAATATTTACTTAGTTATTGAGTATTTACTTGGCACCAACTTCAAAATTATCTTTTGTCGCGAAAAAATGGCTTCAAAGGGTTGAAATAGGGGATGAAATTTTGTATGAAAAATGCGATGCGAAATTCACAGACAGATTACTATCTAATTATGATTAACTATATTTTAATGCTATATGTATAATTTGTTTAGCAAATGCTTTATTATTCTAAGAATTATAGGACGCTGAATAGATTACATAACGCTTAAAAGATATAATCTCAAATTGTAGCAGCTTCACATTAAATACAAGAGTTAGCGGTAGACTAGAACTAAATCACCCATTGTAATAATGTTTTAACAAGGCCGCGATACTGAGTTATGGGACGCGGTTTTAATTAGTGCAACGGGGTAATAGGGTGGTGGTAGGATGTGCTAAACGAAACATTAGATCGTAAAATGTTTTATATTAATTAAGTAAACATATGGGCTCTAAAAGAAATATTAATTTTATTTTTTCTGGATTCGTACCTAAAAAAGGTACGAATGTGAATGGGCTCTCAAAAACGGGTCGAGTCTACAACTTTTAATGCAGAGTCAAATCTTTAGGGTCGAATGGGCTCGTAGCCGTACAAACGTTGGCAAATTGCGTTTAATGTCAACTTCATTTATTTAGTTTTATTTATCTTCTTTATACATACTTTATGTAATGTTGGACTTAATGTCTGAGGCATTCTTTACCAGTGTACCATAGGATGATGCAGAGATATTTCGAAGCAGGTGCACAGATATATTTTTTTTAAACTAAGTATTTCTCTTACGATTTAGGTGTCAAAAGAACAAGCAGCACACCTCGTGGTTCATCTGAGCGTTGCTGGTTGAAATAATGGTAACCAAATTGTTGCCAATTCTGAAGAGAGAAAGGAAAGGCAGAGAACTAATTGGATCTCTTGCACTCTCACTCTCTGAACGAAACGCATCGTATTGTATGAAAACTAATAATCATATCAGCCCGATATTATATCCTAAGTAAAGGCATCTTCTCACATAGAAAAGGTACGAAATAAAAAAAGAATATAATTTATTACGAAAAATAATACTTTTCTTTTTTCTTTTACTCGGACGATGTTCTCTTTTTTTCCTTGCCCGTCCTTATTTCACGTCACATGTAATTTACACGTCCGGCAACGCCTTGCTTGTGCCTTTACGCACTGTTTCTGCAAAACTTGGAGGGTACAGCGATGTCTATAGATTTCGGTAATCACGATCAATTATGTTACATAGAAAAAAGTTAGTGGTAAAAACCCGTACTATGGTGTAGTCAATGCTTTTGATATTGCTAAAACAATATATTTCACTTGGATATGAATGTTTGGCGCAATAAATTGGGTTCGGTTTACGTCAGTGTATTATGTCGATCCGTTTGATTTACGAGCCAAGCGTGGCAATTGTTAGATAAACCAACGCCTGACATTTTAGACTCATCTGTATTCTAATAAAACATTAATTCAACTGGTATTTATTAGTTTAGATATATTGAGTATTGAAATAAAAAAGAATGATTAGCAAATTATGATTAATATACACCCAACAGTGGGTTCTATGGGTTATGGATGATGATGATGATTTATATGGAGTGTTCTCGACGCAAAGGAGAGGTTGTAATGTAGGTTTTTTTAAGACAACTCCCGCACTAGGAACCTAGTCCTGTATCGCGGGGCGAAGTATACCCAGACTCGGCACAAATATTTATGTCTAACAAAAAGTTTTGTCCCGTGTAGGGATCGAATCCACAACATCGTGCACAGCAGTCGCTTGCGCCACTGCACTACGGAGGCAGTCGAAAGTCGTTTTAAAAGACTACGTATTTATAATTGTACATTGTTTACAAATTTCTAACAAATGAGGGTAGCTCTGAGGCGTTCAAGGTGGAGATAATATGATCTTTTGGCCGGAAAAAATCATATTCATATCAGCCGAAAAACGTCCACTGCTGGACATATTCGTCCCCTAGTTTTCGCCACTTTGCCGATCACGAACCGCTCTTAGATGTACCTACTGCGAAAGTTGTTTGAAAAAAAAGAGAACATAGCTGCGTGATTCAAAACTCCACAATTTAGTATTTTATCCACGAGTTGTAAGCTACGTGCTTAATAAGTATTCATCAAAGAACCACTTAGTTACGAGAATCGTAACACCCCACTTTGCCCACTTTGCCCACTCCTTTGTACTTAACTGCGAATAATTACGACAAAGTTTGATTGTTAAAAAGTTAAAAACCTTTTAGTGAGGAGTACAATATTTTCGATAGGAATATTATGTTAAATTGATGTTTTTCATTTCATTATACGAAACTTTGGTTGTTTTTATCTCTGTATTGATGTCGGGAGCAATTTACTTATAAACAAGCTTTTGCTCGCGTAAAAAATATATTGTACGCTCAGTGGTCGAGGCACCCACACCATGCACAAGTTTAAAACAAGGTTGTAGGTTCAAAACCGGCCAAGTACCAATATATTTTAAAAATACTTACATAGGTACTTACATAGACATTTACATTCTACTTTACTTAATATACTTTAGGTAGTGCTATCGCCAGCCCCCTTTTTATTAGAGGCTTTGATCCATTATAACGGGTACAATGACATAAAAAATCTTTTTTGCAAGTAACACCCAAATAAATTTTATTCCATGCTAATTAATAGCTATAATTACATAAACCAGTTGAAACATTCTTTGATTATTAAATACTCACTTTTCTATTATTCCCGGGACATAAATGATCCGTTTACTTAATATTACCGCCATTTTGTCACAATTGTTTTGATTTTACCCTTGAGGCACTTAATTTTGTACCCGGTAATGTTGGGACACATTTACTTTAAAATTTTATTATTGAATCCGAAGATACTTGGATGAGTTAAATTTTATAAGAAACCTAATAAATCTGTTATTTCTCTATAGGCTGTGATCGGAGAATTAGCAGTTTCGTATTATGAGCCATTTTTATACAATTTTTGTAGCAAATTAGCATACGGCTAACCTGATGTCAAACTGTTGCCGTAAGCGTAACCTATAGACACAGCTGTGTTTTCTATTGCATTATAAAAAAACCGGTCAAGTGCGAGTCGGATTCGCGCACAATGGGTTTCGTACCATTATCTATAAAAACGGGAGAAAAAACATGTCTGTTGTATGCCAGCCCCCTATATTTTTTATTCTGTTTTTTAGTATTTGTTGATAAAGCGGCAACAGAAATAAATCATTTGTGAAAATTTCAACTATAACTATCATAAGATACAGTCTGGTGACAGACGGACGGACTGACAGATGGATAGTGTAGTCTCAGTAATAGGGTTCCGTTTTACTCATTGGGTACGGAACTCTAGCAATGCTAAGAAAACAACTGAATTGTTGTCAACCGTGTAGTAAGAAAATGATGAAGACGAAAAGCAAAACATTAATAATATAAGTAAAAATTATGTAAGTATGTTGAATCTTTTACATCGATAATATTAGCAGAAATTAACCCTTACATTCTTTACTTTTGAAACTTAACCCTTCAATTCTTTACAAATTACCTTTAATTTTCATAAAAACTTTTATCCAAAAACTCTTTGGTCCATAATGTAATTGAATTAACACAGTTACAATTTTCTTAACACTTTTAACACTCCGGTTAATTAGTTTTGAATGTAATTTATGAGGGGATTCACAAACAAATTTAAGTTAACCAATTTGTATGCAAAACTCCCGCTATAAAGTTGATAATTATATTATTTGTACTTACACTTTAATAATTTACAAATTTTATTTATATAATTTTAACCGCGGCTTCTGTTGCGTGGGCCGTTGATAAAATTGCATGTCACTTGGCTCATTGAAAGATCGTTGCAAATTGTTTTTAGTAGTTTCTGTGGTTAGTGAGATCATTAAATATATTGCTGTATCGTGGGTTGGTTATGGTTCTATTTCTACCCGAGATTATACCTAAAAACCTTGATTTCTATAGTCTGGATTTATTTTGTACCTGACAATTGTATTTTTGTAGTTTTCACGTCCTATAAGCAAGTTTCTTATAACAAAAATAAAACACAAAGTAATAAATATTGATTGACAAATAAAGCGCTTAAACATTTATTACACAATTTTATGCAATGTAAAAATAGTTTAAAAGCTAACTTAAGAAATTAAACGGAAAGTCAGAAAGAAATTTTCTTTTTTCTTACCTCCCTCAATCCTCAATCCCAAATCCTCATCTACCCCACTCCCTTCACGGTAGGTAGCGGCTTCGCAGAGTCTCCCGAGTGTAGTGACACTGAGTCATCCATGAGCGACAGTTACCATTACCACTTAACATCACTGGGCTGTTTGCTCACTGCCACTGTCGACAAAAAAAACTACTTCAATATACTTTTCTGAGTTCTATGCAATCGATGAATTAAAATAATAATAACAATATCCCATCCCTATACTACTGATTTATGCGATCCCAACAATAGAAGGAATTTGAGTACGTTTTATTACTAAATACCTACACAGTGATTTATATTAGTTTAAATATTTATTAGGGGTGACTGTACCAGTGACTTTTATTAGTTTACTTGGGTATTTAATATTTATAGTGTAAATAGGCTGGGGTTCAAGTATGATAGTATATTTATTGGGTTTTCAATGAGGTTAAAGGAAATCGATGTTTCCTATAGCTATTATGGCTGTTATGGAATGTTTTTTGCCCGTATTGTTTATTGCTTTAATGATAAAGAAAATTTTTTTTAGTTATATAACTTCTGCACTAGGTAATAAGCCTTAAGTCACATGGGACTCTGCAAACATGTAAGGGAAAAAAATAGGTACGCAAAAATAGGGCACTAGAAATATTTATGGATCACATAAAGTTTTGTTACTTCTGGGAATTGAACCCTGCAACCTACACAACAGACGCATGCACTGCCGCTACGCAATCAATTAATAAATTACTACCTATATATTAATATACTAATAATATAATATTTCAACAACTACACACAACGCCATCTAGACCCAAAGCAAGCATATTATATGCTTGTGTTATGGGTTCTAGAATGCGGATATTCATACTTAAATACTTTTTTTGTGAAAACATACATATTATAATACATAGGAACACCCAGACCAATGCAAATAAATATGTGCATTACACACAAATATTTGCACGGAGCGGGAATCGAACCCGAATATTAAATCGAATCGAATATTCTATGCCTTTCTACAATATTATAATAATAATAATAATAGATTAATAATAATATGTGGTCTAGTCCCAAGGTAAGCAGAGCTTGTGTTATGGGTACTAGATAACTGAAATATAATACATATACATACTCTTTTTTTGTAAATACATACTTATAATACATAGGAAACACCCAGACTAAAGACAAATACAAATGTTCATCACACAAATATTTGCCTTCCGCAGGAATCGAACCCACGACACCCGGCGTCGCAGTCAGTTACACTAACCACTAGACCAACGGTGCAGTCATACACAATATTAAAAGACTATGCATGTTTTAAATACTTATTTATAATTCTATTACACACTTAGTGGTCCTCAAGTCACTGCCACAAAACAACAGATTAACGACTTCAATCTGGAAAGCTTAATACAAGAGTCCTTAGCTCCACAAAGTGCTCAAAGTTTCACAAGTGATGTTGCGTGATCAAAGAGGTAGGAAGGCTTCAGGCGAAATGAGACCCAAATGATGGAGAGTTACGGTGGCCACCATGTAGGCTTGAATGTCGGACGGTTACGATTTCAAAAATGTATTCCCAATACAAACATAACTGTATTATCCGTTTCGTAAACACAAGGCCGTGGGTCCAAATCCGGGCAAGTACTAATGTGACCTTTTTAAATCTTATGTACTTTTTAAGTTATCTGGACATTACTAACTGACGGTGAAGAGTGAAAGAGCGCACCAGTTCGTAGGATCGAAAGAATACGTTATAAGCTTTATTTGTTACGTTTCAAAGGTGGTACGCTTTGAGGAAAACCCCGGCGAAGTAGTAACACTGCGACTTATATTTAGAGATTTTTCGATTCAATCTTCGCCACAAAAATAAAAGACTATCACCTTTTATACAAGATTCTTAGAGAATAGTAGAACGGGACTATCCACTAGAATATTAAACGATGTGTGCCGTAGCCTTTGGGTGTCGGCGGTATCGCGGCCGTTTTACTTGTTTCTACGACAAGATGCGGTGCATGAGTAAGATTTTAACGTTTTGTACACTTTTATGTTAGGTTTTGTTTAGTACAAACATGCTTTATGTGGGATATTTTGAAGGTGTAGGAAAATCTTTTGAAGCATATAAAAATATGCATAAAAATCCTTAAGATCAAAATGCTTTGGTTAGTCGAAGTAGTTTATTAAGAACATGCAATTACTATTCTTGCAACGGTTACCTACCAGATTCAGTTATTAGTATAATTTTTAGCTGGTTACTTTCAATACTTTTTAAGTAAAAAATAAAATAGCTTCAAAATACCATCAGTCGCACAATATGCACTTCGCAAAATTTGCACATTGTGCGAAATGTTTAATCATTTTAAAATGAATAATATCAATTTTAACAACCGATATCAACAATAAAAAAAATATGAAACACGAAAATCACAATAAAATGTGCATATTTTGCGAAGTGCTTATTTTGAGATGTGCTCATTTTGCTAAATGCTCCTTTTGAGCAGTGCATATTTTTTACCCTTTGCACATTGTGCGACCGAGCCCAAAAAACGATGTAACATTGTAAGAGAGCTGTTTTAAATGGGTCTGTTTTTCTTTTTAATGGTCTGTACCCTAAAAATAACTTGCCAAACAATTGTAATTCCTAACACTATCAATACTAAGCATAATAATTAATCCAGTTGGCCTCCATTAGCGGCTATCATGTATCTCGCCCAGGAAGCTTCAGCGTGACAGACTTGCGCATAAATTTATCACGCTATGAACACGCATGTGTGGGGCACAATGGTACCAAAATTGAATTGATAAGATCTATTGTTTCATTAATTCAATTAATTCGTTTATATGTTTTTGTGTCCTATCAATTATCATGTGTGTCAAAAGGACCTTTTGTGTCAAAAGGAGTGTGTCCACTCCTTTTTTATATTATTATTCTGGCTTTCTCTTCTTTGGTTTAAGTTGTCGCTAAAACAGTATCTATTTCTTAAAATTCAAGTAATATCTAATATTATTAGTTGTACAGATCGTTAACAGCAAAATAAATAAAACAAGTAAATGACTATGACAAATTCAGTATAAAAGAGGACAAATAAGAACACTTTATCAAACCTACTATTTATTTATTTTCTTTATTTAAGTTTAAAGTGCCATTTTAATCTTTCTATGGCAACCTAATCTTGCTGGTAAGTTGCTGGTCTCGCCAGCTTTGTCACAATGTCTCATAAATATCTTCTTTTGCCACTTCAGTGTTCTCAATGTCTCATAAATATCTTTCTCAAGTGTTCTTTTTAGTGTAAAGACTTTGGAAGAGCTTTACTAACATGGGGCTAAAAAAGATAGACAATCAAAATATTCGCCCAAACTAGGAACTATATATGTAGTAGTAACTAAGGAATATATATTTAGTTTAATTACTAAACTAAATATATTTAGTTTAATTACTAAACTAAATATATATTCCTTCATCTAAGATCTAAGTTCTAAGCACGTTTTTAATTTCTCCGGCGGCATGTAGCTAAGCTCGGTGTGCTCCGGCTGCTTTCTTGTGCAAGATTTAGTAGCGCACTAATCACTAAATGTAATGTGGAAAATACATTACATGTACTTGATGTTAGATTATGCTGTTTGGTCATTATATTTTGTAAAAGCGAGGTAAATTATTTTTGGTAAAATATTTATAAGAATATTGTATGACAAAAAAGAAGAAATAAAAAATGTTCATCTGACTCATTCCACACTAAATATAATGCGATACTGTAGTTAAATCTATATTACGACGAATTAAACTAACACGTAACAAATTTTAAAAGGTACTATATTGAAAACCATTACATGACTGTGTTCCGTATTATCAAAGAAGATTATGCAATACGAAGTTATAAACTGAATTTGAATTCTAATTTTAATCTACGACAGTAGATCCACGCTGGTTTCAGCATAAATGGGCCGGATCGTCCGAGGAAGTACTACCCTCTCATATAAGATCGACGTAAGAGTAATAGTATTCGTACAACTGCGTTTCGTTCGGTGAGTGAGAGCGCCGGAGGCCCAATTTTCCCCCTTTCCTTTTTCTCACCTCCCTCATTCCCTTTCCCTAACCCCATTCCCAGCCGCTATAGTGGAGGCCACCTTACCAGCAGCTTAAGACGATGGCTTTGGTATGGTGACCACCACTTCTGGATTCTACTATCAGGCGGGGTAGAGTCACTTTGATAGACTAATTCAACATCTAAATTCAACCCTAACAAGAACCATAACTATTACATCAATCGTCACTATCACTCATTTATCATTTTAACAATACACCTACAAAGCGTGGGCTAAATAAAAAGGTGTAGAAATGTCGTCAACGCCACCGTGTGTGATACTGATAAATTAGTTACCGGCGTGTGTGGAAGTACCAGCTTTATTGTTGCCATTAATGTATTGTTGTCTCTTTTTAGTTGTGGTAGACTGAAAGAGATGGTTAGATGTGCGTCTGTTACAGTACAGTTATCCATGATATCTATTTATTGTTAACACACTATTAAGGCAGCAAAGGGCATTTTGTGCTTTTAATTTGGCTATTTATACGTAAGCGATGCTCATGGTATAGCAGCTGACAGCAAGTCCAAAGATTAGGCATAGTAGCTTCCTCTCTCTCTCACTCTGCCTTCCTTCCCCGTGTGCCTTTCTCTTTTTCTCTGCTTCGTTTACCATAATTCTAGCTGTA
This sequence comes from Parascotia fuliginaria, assembly GCA_963082885.1. Classification (NCBI taxonomy): domain Eukaryota; kingdom Metazoa; phylum Arthropoda; class Insecta; order Lepidoptera; family Erebidae; genus Parascotia; species Parascotia fuliginaria. Next base: position 1,889,555 of record OY720197.1, on the reverse strand, counting down.
TACAAGTTATTTAAAAAAAAATGTAACTTTATCGACATAATCACTAATCCCTGAAATTCAAGAAGATACACAATCCGGGTATCTTAGAGACGGTTCAGCTGTGCGTTCCGGATGAATACAGAGGGCGTCGCCGACGCCCGCCGCTGCTGGTTGTGCCTTGCGCACGCACCAACCTGCTGCAGCGCGCGCCGCTTGTACGGGCGTTGCGTGTGCTCAACACGCTGTCTGACCGGATAGATCTGTTTTCATGTGCACTGAACGAATTTACTAAGACTGCTTATTGCATCTGCAGTACTTAGGTTAGTTTTATTCATGTATTAGGATGTAGAAATAAATATAGTTATAAACTAGGTAAAAAGCTCAACTTCTCTGTCGCATTAGGCTTGCATGTAAAGATAGATGTAAGTTTAAGAGTAATAAATAAATAAATAAATAAATAAATAAATAAATTCTCATCCATGTATCATACAGATGTATAAACTTCACATACATAACTTCACGCCTGTCTCCCATTAATGGTGTAAGCAGAAAACTATAGAACTGTAAACTTTCTGGAAAAATTGACGAACGATAGTCGAAAATCTTATCAAAATAATGCGTGGTTTCAAAGAAATTAGCGAAGACATAATATGACAAAGCGTATTTACTTTAGGTATGCTATTTAGGAGACTAGACATTATTATGATTATATAGATGTTCCAAGCTTGTCGGAACATGGACATTAGTCCAACAGGTGTAGGCGTCTGCCAAAACGTCTGGCATCAATCGCTTAACACAGTATTCACTGCTGCAATTTGCCAGACAGGCTGTCTTGACAGCAACGTAGCTTCAATTTATAATAGTTTTTTCTATACTGCTAAAGTGGTATAAAAAACTTAAAGCTTAGATTACAATCACAAAATATTATGAGCACCCGTAACCGACGTGTGTGTATGAAAAGATTAATGAACGTTGAAGAGGCAAAGGAGGTATGTTTGAATCGCAGCAAATGGCGTTCTATACTCTCTGCTTAACCCATTAATGGGAGACAGCCGTGAAGTTGTATAAGCAAGACTCATACTCCAAATGTTTTTATGATAATAATACCACAACAAGTACACAACGCTATCTAGACCCTGGTATGGGCTCTAGAATGCGGGTAAACATTTAAAATACTTTTTATTTTTGTTAATATTCATGTTCATACACACAAATACATCATTGCACTAAGCGGTAATCGAACCAGCTATGATAGGTGCCCAATCTATACGAGTACAGGACGCCTACCGCCACCTCTTATAAGTAATAGCAGTATTATTTTAATGTTACGTTGTTTTGTCTTTTTCTTTTGTACCATTAAAAACAAGGATAGAGACAAAGTAAGGTTATAATAGGAGTGCTATAAGAGGTTGTGTTACGGCCCCAGTACCATATTGTTCTTGCAATGATATAAGAACAACTTTGTTCAAAGTTTTCGGTTTCCAACTAATCCGTTAATTCCGGCAAATAAATATTATCATTTTTCTTAACCCCTTACTATCAGGTTAATCATTTAATCATGTTTGTTTGCAATAATACCGTGAATAGTATTTTCTACTTAAATCGAATATTGTAGCCATTAACATCAATTAACAGTACATTGGGCACTTAACCCTCCAAATAAAGCTTAGTGACGTCGACCAAAAACGTCCCGCATCGGTCGAATGGGCCGAATGCAACCACAACCTGTAAGTGTACCCGGTTAGGACTGGGTAATACCCGGTTTGGAGTGAATAATACCCGGGTAGAATGGAGTTAAGTACATGGGATTGCGACTGCTTAAAAGTTAACGATTACTTTTGTTTCCAATGTAGGTTTTGTTCTTTGATTCGTATAAATATTTAAATTGATTTTGAAATAAAGATTTTTACTGCATGGTCTAGTGGGTAACATTGGCTAGCCTATAGCACACGTTTAATTCATGGTCGTGGATTCCAATCCCATCTGAGTGAAAGAAAATTTGCTTCAAAAGTTAGTTTGTGTGCGGTAATTATATGTTTGTAATGTCTTTCTTCTCTTTGGGCTTTTCGGTTTTAGTACTCATTTGGCAGCAATACAATAGCGTTATGAAATAAATGTGTTTTCATACAAAATTTTACAATTTCATTTTACCTAATAATTGAATATTTTATACGACAAACAAAATGAATTAAATTCAAAATATTATTAAAAAGAAGCATACATACCTATATGTTTAAAACATTAAAGTTTCAATGTTTAGTAAATTACAATTCTGTAATAGCTCCTATCACAGCCCAGACGGAGATGGTGGGACGATCTGGATGTGTTTTGAAGAGACTGGCAGGAGAATACCAGAAATAAGGAAAATTGGAAACTTTTGGGAAAGACCTTTGCTTAGCAGTGGGACACCCTTATACGCTGATAAAAACAGCTCCTATTTATTGTAAGTTAATTTTTTACCCAAAAATGGTACAAAAGTATCAAAAACAAAGTCTACACTAAGAATCAAAAGCCAGCTTTCAAAAGTCCATTTGTCACATATCCCAACTTCACAGCTTCCGAACCACAATACTATGAACCTCCATTAACTCAATTTTAAAAAGTTAATTCACCCAAAGTTCCCAAATGGCATTATACGGTCAAAGTTAGCAGAACGTTGCGGTCAACAAAATACCTTTAAGTCCACGTTAAGTTGTTTTAAGCCGGGTAATACTGGAAACTTAAGTGTTGAATGGTTTATTTTGATTATTTTTATGGAAATTGGGCATTCCTACATATGTTCTAGTGATGGACTAGTGTTTATGATGCCGATCTCCTTTTAAATACAGGGTTGAGGGTTTAAAACTAAGCAATACCAATGTGACATTTTAAAGACACTCTGTCCTTCTTTCAAGTTAATCTTGTCTCGTCAGGTACTCCTGAAAAAAAAAGTCCCATACGCCGAAGTGCAGGCGTTATAAACAATCTAAAGGTATTGCCAGGATTTTTTTGACTAGAAATATTTTTTTTAGGTATACGACATCCCTAAACAAAAAAACTCTAGTTAAAATAAATTCTATTACCAAATTAATTAAAACCGTTATAATTCAAATGATGAATTCGAAATAACGTTAAACCTGCTTGGTTTTACGGAGCACACATGCTGTGCTGCCACACGATTGGTCAGTGGTAATCCAATCGTCTGTCCCGATTTGAATTTCGATCAGATTCGTGTTCCAAATTTAAATCTCGTTTGGATCACGTACGGTACGTGAGGGCGCTACGTTTTACGACGTTTCCGAACTTTGCGGGTAGTTGTATTTTCAAGAGAGTTTTCAAATAAGGGGCTGAATAGAATTGTGCGACAATAAGATTTAATCGGTAGGAAAACGTCCATAGAATGACCAACAATAGAACTGTTAGAACACAAAGAGGTATTACTGTATGTTAACGACGGACGTAGTATTGTCAAGAACAATTATCGTCTCTTGATGTTATTATAGGCCTCCGGTCAAGAATATGAAACATGCCTATCTATCCTAGTAGTCATAAGAGGTGCCTAGTAGCTATTTACAGCTTATGATGATTATTCGATGTTTTTAAAATGTAATTTAGCAGGTTTTAACAGTTATTTCCTATAATATTTTGTTTTAGTGGTTTCTTTTAATAAGTCATCATTCTATACAGATTAAGTGTGTCGCCTGGTTAGTAACGGAGATAAGTAGATATATTATTTATAACTCTTCCGTTTTCTTTCTTGTTCAATTCGTTGTACTTTCTAAGGGGTTTAGCAGACTTCCGGACTTCAGTGCCAATTTTTAAAAAAGGGGTTCTTTAATTTTGTTTGACTTTCAGGATTCACAGTGTGCGTGGGTCCTACCTAAATGATTACCTACTACGTCCTAAATGATTATGGCTGTCAACATTCTATTTGATTACTGTGACAAATAGCACTCTTAAGGAGCGGGAATAGACTTCTTCCAGCTGATATTACGGGCTAAAACTATATGACCCCTATACTTGGCCTGTTGGTCTAGTGGTTAGTGACCCTGACTGCTAAGCCGGAGGTCGTGGGTTCGATTCCCACCCAGGAGAAACCTTTGTGTGATGAGCATTATTGTTTGTGCTGTGTCTGGGTGTAATTTATCTATAATATATATGTATTTACAAAAAAAAAATGTATATAAGTAGTATATCAGTTGTTTAGTACCCATAACACAAGCAAATATAATTGCTTAATTTGGGGCTAGATGGCGCTGTGTGAATGTGGTAGAATATTATTATATTATTATTATTATTATATAACTTAAAACGACAATTTATGGACCAAATAAAATCCAATACGAAATATGCCAATCTACGATCGAATACAACTATCTAAAACTTGCAACGTCGAACGACCAAGTTATGCAAGATTATAATATTATATCAGTTCCTAGACGTTATGACGATCCCATTCTGATGCAAACGATGCTAGTTATGGACAGTGTAGCTTGGGGTGTGCTGATAACTGGCCTAGACTCGGGTAAGGCTTTTGATAGGCTAATTTCTATTGGCAACTTTATCTACTGAATACAGATGCGTTTTTATTAAAATTAACTTAATAAAACTAGGGCGTAAAACTTTTCTTAGAATATCATATTAATCATTTTTCAAACCAAACCAATCTTTGACTGGCCTGTTGGTTTAGTTGTTAGTGACCCTGATTACTAAGCCGGAGGTCGTGGGTTCGATTCCCACCCAGGACAAATCTTTGTGTGATGAGCGTGATTGTTTGTTCTGTGTCTGTGTCTAATTTATCTATAATATGTATGTATTTACAAAAAAAAAAATTTAAGTAATATATTAATTGTTTAGTACCCATAACACAAGCAAATATAATTGCTTAATTTGGGGCTAGATGGCGCTGTGTGAATGTGGTAAAATATTATAATGTGGTAGAATATTATCATATCAAACGAATGACATCCCCTGCTGGATTCCCCTGCGGCCCGGCCTTCCTGGCCGGTCGTGAGCCGCCCTCTTCCATCGGTTGTCCGCCACCCTCATCAAGTTATCGGCATAGTTCTGCAAGCTATGTGTCCTGCCTATTGTTTTATGTTTAGTTAGCTTATTGTTTGTACTTCAGTAAACCAAGGAGAATAGAATATAGATAGTTGGTAATTACACTACTAATTATTGCAGCACAGCGCCAGAAAATAACTCTATTGTACAGCTGAAATGTCATCCGATACTGAGTCCATTAGCCTTAATGCATTCTAAATATCTTTACCTTTGTACTATACGAGTAAAATGGGCGAGATTTTATTACTCTGATTGATGTCTTACAATTAATATAGGACAGTTGGACCAGGAACTAACAATATTTGTTATGTAATCTCTACCAATGTTAACCAATCTTTTACAGTAAATGTACACACATACATACACATACACAGCTTCACGCCATTTATCCCCGAAGGGATAGGCAGAGGTGTTTATCCACCCACGCAGGCCATTTGATTTGTGATCCTGTGTAACAGGGGGGACGAGCCTGTTGCCATTTACCGGGCACAATTCCAGACTCTGGGCTAATACTGAGAATTTCTCGACAGAAAAACCCAATATCACTTTACCCGACCTGGGGATCGCACCCGAGGCTTCTGCGTAGTAATTCGTACACAGTACTACCGAACCACAGAGGCAGTGAAATAAATGGTGCAATAACTCAGATTAAGTTTGTCTCCCGCTGAACTGAGGCAAGTCAATAGATATTATTTTATACCACCATTTTACATTTGATTGAATTTGTCGCTAAGGGATCCAAGGGGTGTAGCAGTCCTTGGGACTTATCGAGTGTTATTTTTACAAGGGTTCTTTAATTTCGTTAATTCTAGCATTTGGGGTCACAGTGCGTATGTGTGGAATGGTCGCTTAAAATCCCGTTATTAAATTTTTACGCCCACGTTTTTCTTCTGTGTTGTCTTAGCATTGTTAAAACATTGTTAAGAAAATACATCCAATTCGTTGCAGACTATTAGGGAGATGCCAATTAGGAGAAGGAAAGGAACGGCTATTTAGAAAAGGAGTCTTTATTATTAAATTTTTATCTTATTCTATTCAAAACCTTTAACAACTACTACAAGACACGTTTATCATGCACTCGGGTGTATCCAAAGCACTCTGTTTTACATGTCACGTCACATGTACAGCGACGTGTTATGTGACGTCACGGCAACACGCTGCGTGTTGCGGTTTAGAGCTGAATATGATCATAGGTATGTATATGAAAATTAACGAAATACGCGGGTACGTTTAAACTCAAACTTTAAATAATTTTTAAATTTCATTAAATGAAATAACACCTATGAACGAATGTCAGTCATTTAATCTACAGCCAGTTTGATGACAAGGTAGGGCGATGAGAAGAACTGTCAAGAAACTGAGGCTACTCTTTTTAATCGCCAGGTTGTAACAATTTTTCGTGAGTTAAAGTTTTAAGTAGCATTGAACACATAATTAGCGTTTACGTGCAATGTTTGTTTTAATCTCCGAACGTTTAAATGATACAAATGAAACATTGTATATTTATTAGGTTTTCCATCCCAGTGTTAGTGTTTTTTAATTTATTTTAATAATTAACTAAGCTAAACTGAAAACTGCCCACTTAATGTTCAACCCATTCCCAAAAAAGGGGATAGGTCCGAGCCAGGCAACTATCGACCCATAGCTGTCACCTCAGTTCTCTGCAAGGTGCTTGAGCGGATAATAAACTCCCAACTAGTCCGCTACCTAGAGGGTCACTCGTTAATTAGTGACCGACAATATGGCTTTAGGTCAAAACGGTCTACGGGTGACCTTCTAGCGTATATCACGCACCAATGGGGTGAAGCTATGGACAGGCATGGCGAGTCCTTGGCCATCGGCCTTGACATAACCAAAGCCTTCGATAGAGTCTGGCACCGTTCGCTTCTGTCCAAGCTTCCAGCATATGGTCTGCCACCCCAGCTGTGCAACTGGATTGCCGCATTCCTGCGTGAGCGCCGCATTAGAGTCCTTTGTGACGGATCGGCCTCCAATTATTTGCAGGTCAACGCTGGGGTGCCTCAGGGGTCCGTCCTGTCACCCACTCTGTATCTTCTGCATGTCAATGACATGTTGTCCCTTGGCAACATTCATTGCTATGCAGATGATAGTACAGTGCATGGGCGATATCTCGGACATCCTGCGGCTAAACAGACTGACATCGAGGCAAAACGCCTAGAACTTGTCGCTGAGCTCGACCAAGTATTATACCGCATTTCTAAATGGGGTTGTGAGAATTTGGTCGAGTTCAATGCCAAGAAAACACAGGTGTGCGCGTTCTCTGCAAAAAAATCTCCGTTCCTTCCCCTTCCCTCTCTTCAGAACACAGTGTTACCACTACAGGATAGCCTAAGTATCCTGGGTATGGACATCAGCCGAGATCTCAACCCCAAGAACTACATCGAGTGCGTCATTAAAACCGCCTCCTGTAAACTCGGTGTCCTGAACAGGGTGAGGCGGTACTTCACGCCCGAGCAGCTCTGTCTTCTTTATAAGACACAGGGGGCTTACTCCGAAATTCGAACGTCGAACTTTCGACTGACGGATCGTACACCTACCTACCACGAAATGTTTCGAATCCGAAGATCGAATCGAAGATCGCGAATTGACGTTATGGCTTTCGTTGACGCTACTCCGAAATGATTTTTGACGTTTAATTATCGTTGTTTGACAATACTTTGATCGTGAATTTAACCTCTAATTTTACGATAACAACTTAGCTTTCGTTTCACTATCGTAAAAAGATTTTGCGTTTAATTTTATGAACGATAATGGCACGTTTTAGATGTATGAGGAGGTCTTAGACGAAGAAAGGCAAGAGCGCAGTCGGAGGCGTAAATTTAATTACCTACCTATATATATTTGTTTCAGTTTAACTTGTGTTGGGATTTTTATTTATTTTTAATAATAAACACAGTTTTACAATTTATCCAAAAGTTTATTTAAGGTATTAATTAATTCTTGAAGCTGGCCGAAGATGCCCACCAACACTTCTTTCTTCTCCTCCTCGAGGCGAAGCACTTGACTACGGAGGTTTGGTTGCGCAGCACGAAAACGTCATCGAGTTCGCCTCAAGGCTGTTAAATTAAAATAGAAAATTAGTGTCACAAATTAATAACACAATTAGGGACAGCACTTAATTATTACAGCCAACCTATATATAATTATATGTTAATATAATTTTATATAGGTCTAGTAAGCGTATGACCAACGGTTGAGAGCATTCTGCTCACCGACAGTCCTCGTAAGGTTGTAAAGCCATGAGAGGCTAACAACCTACACCACACAAAAAAAAAATAAGCCTAGAACCATTGCTGTACAAAAGCCTGTTACAAATTAGAATAAGACAGTGATTGGAATTAGATCAATACATTTTTGTAAATCCGCACTATATTTTTCAACAGAGATCTCTAAACTTTCCATATGTAGTTGGAATAATATAAGTACTTACTTGCTATACTATCTTGAAGTAAAAGGTGAACATTAGTTAAGGAATATTATGAGAAATCATTAGTATAATAATACATACCTTATTCGACTGTTGCACCGTTTTAACAGCACCCCCAATGCTGTTTAACTGCGCAGCCAGGGATTCCAACAGTCTTTTTGCTGTTGCCTGCCCCTGTATGCTGTGTGGCTAGGTCTGGATGCTTAGACATAAATTGTAATATAGCCTTCACGTATGTACCTGTGGCCGTCATTTTACTGTGAGAAAATGAAACTGCATTATTCAGAAAGTCGTAAAATTGTTCATATCAAGAATACGAAACAAACTACAGAATAAATATATGACGAATATATTATACAAAAGATACAAGTGCTAATACAATAAAGATCTTTATACTTACAAAATTAAATTATATCCTTTTTTGAAATATCTAAGACTTTAAACTTGTACCGCGAGCCGCAAATCCACGATATCAAAATACTGCCACAGATTAATAAGAAAGCAACAGCACGATGTAAGGTTTTTTAAATGTCATAACTTCAAAATAAGTCTCATTTTCAAGCAGATTAATTAGTTTTACGTATAAATTATTAAAATAATAACAAAACATTTAATTTAAGATACACCAACAGCTTTTTTTAAAAAAAAAATTATAATTGATTTGTCGGATTTTTTACCGGTTTTTTATTTGCCTTTAATAAAAGACCCAGTTTGACATTAAATTGTGAATCAAACTATGTTCATTCAATTGGTTGTCTATAGATTCGAAACGAAGGCCGAACGCAATAGTCGTATCCGAAGTAACTTGGTAGTAGGGTTATCGTTCGACGTTCGACGTTACTACGTTTCGATTCGATACTTCGACGTTCGTTTTTCGGAGTAGGCCTCCAGGTTCGTTCCTGCGTGGAGTACTGCTCTCATCTTTGGGATGGCTCCGCACAGTACTTACTGGATGCACTCGATAGGTTGCAGCGGCGAGCAGTCCGTATCATCGGAAGCCCGGAGGCTACTAAGACCCTTGAGCCTTTACAGCTGCGAAGAGACATCGCCTCAATGGCCGTCTTCTATCGCCTTTACCATGGAGAGTGTTCTGAAGAGCTCTTTGAATTAATCCCACCCTCTCCCTTTTTATCCAGAACAACACGTGCGGGACTAAAGTGCCACCCTTTCACAGTGGAATCTAAAGGGTCTCGAACCAAACGGTTCAGCACTTCATACTTTTGTCGCTCAATTAAAGCCTGGAACTCTTTGCCAGCGCATGTGTTCCCATCTAATTTTAATCCTGGGTCTTTTAAGCGGGGCGTGAAAAAGCATCTCACTAAGCCGCCATAGTGGAGGCCACCATACCAGTAGTTTGGCTTTTGGAATGGTGTCCGCCACTTCTGGATTCCACTTACTGCTTACCATCAGGCAGAGTTGAGTCACTTTGGTAGGCTAATATAAAAAAAAAAAAAAAAAAATGTAAATGTAAGTTAAGTAACTCTTAAGTTGACTAATTAAGGTAATTATAATTTATGATACTTTTATTTCATTAGTGTGTCAGTGTGTACTCGTATCTGATATGAAATATTTATTGCTTGGAGTAATTAAACATTTTTAATAACTAATTTTCTGCACGTTAATTATAAAACATTTTTTTTAGCGCTCACTCAAAGATATATAATTATTAGTTCATTTTATTAGTTAATTGCACTGAGATTGAAGTCTTTGATTCAGTGAGTAAAAGTGAACATGGACAAATATTATACGATAGATTGTAAGATATACTGAAAGAGAATGATACATTTTAGCTCATAAAAACTTTTCAGCATCTGGGGGCCTACCACTACCTATTATAGCAGTATTATTTTTATCTTACTTTGTGTTTTGTCTTTTCCTTTTGTACCATTAAAAACAAGTATAGAGATAAAGTAAGGTTATAATAAGAAAAAAGAAATTAATTGATTTAGATAGAACTGTCAAAGTTTTAGATTTCGTGTTTATATAGTACTAGGTGTCCGTGGTGCAGTTTCACCCGCATCTTTGTTTAATGCTTTACTGCCGTCGCCAGTAGCGTGATGTTATTTAGCCTATCACCTTCCTCAAGAACTGGCCTATCATTTTTTGAAGCCGACTGGTAGTTCCAGAGATTAGCGCGTTCAAACAAACAAACAAACAAACTTTTCAGCTTTATATAATAGTATAGATGTTTTCCCTCGAATTTGGAAATGGCCGTATAGGACAGTTGATAATAAAACAACTGGACCAGTTAAGTTATGTATAAACAAAGAGAAAAGGTGAATGATGACGCTTTACATGCCACACTGTCGCGTGTCACTGTTTTGACAGCAATGAATAATCAATCTTCAGTTTTGTCTGTTGCGTTTTATTTACCAATTTATAAACTTACGTTCATAAATAATTTCCATACCATTATGACCGAAAACTATCTCCTATAAATCGATTTCGTGCAGTTTTCATACCCAATAATATCGTGTGACAGGTAATTAATAAAGGAAAAACGATGTCAAACCCTACGCCGTTATGAAGGCGAAACAATTTGCTCGCCGATGCGTAGCCGTGTGACGTTTAATTATTGCAGCGGGTAAGATGTATTGGCGTCCAACTGGGACTGGCTAAAATGTTCGTTCGGAAGTGAGTGGGTGAAGTATGTATGGTAATATTTGTTTTTATCTATTAATTTGTCTATTGCTGTTGTATTTGAAAGAAAAGAAAGAAAAAGTATGTATTTTCTGCACAGAGGCGACATACAAAAATGTACAGATAAGAAAACAAATTAAAACTAAAACCTAAATCTTTAATATTTGCACTAGCAATAATAAATATAATTTGTGCAATCTAAGAACTTCAGTCTCACTGCTTTGATGGCATAGTAAAAATGAGTGGGATTAAATTTAATCGTCGATTAATATGCGGCTCGACGACGACCGACCACGGTTGGCGAAAATTGGGGGAGGCCTATGTCCAGCAGACGTCTTTTGGCTGATAAGATGATAATATGTGGTGTACATTTAAAAATATTTACACATTCTATTCTAAGCTCCAAGAACTATGTATGATCCAAAAACTAGAGTTTTCAAAAGCTTTTCATACATAAAATCTAACTACAAACATTGACAGTACCGAACACGATTCGCTACTTAAAACAACGTCAGTAAATATGTGCATTAAACATGTGAAACGACTGCCGGTACCGGGTTCAAATCCGATTAGCGACTACCCACGACGAGAGATTTCTTGTTTGAATGCTATTTGAATTTTGTTTGTTTATAGTACTTTATAAATTGATTCAATCTAATGAGTTTTACTTTTTAGTTTTAAATTTATAACAATTTTTAGTTAGTTTCGTAATTCTCAAAAAAAAAATGCATAGCAAGCTATTATGTTATACTCGTAAGTGATGCTGTAATGTTCTTTGATGTTAGAAAGGTAGGAGTAACTTTAAAAAAAAGAAAGAAAGAAAGAAAGAAAAATATTTATTTGATACAGACAATTACACACACAAGAGAAAAGCATTTATAGTTTAACAAATAAAAAAAGTTGGACATAACAGTAAAATATTGAAATATTCTTGCTTATTTTGAGGCATCCGAAACGTAAACTTATTCTATTGGATTTAGAAAAGACGATTGCCGATGGTGTAAAATAAGGTATACTGGTGTGATTGTATTGTTCCCATTTTAATCTATTTTTTTTTTACGTTTAATATTGATTCGGTTTCACAACAAACGCCTACGGAATATATCGTAGCAATAGTGACGTATTACATCATTCAGATTTACAAAGGCGATTAAAATATTGAAATTTAAAAAAAATCTCAAACAATAAAATATAGCCTATTTGTAGCTTCCTTGCAGTGAAAGAATTTTTAAATAGATTACGTAGATCTTAAGTTAAATCGGAACAAACAAACAAACAAAAATACAAAAAATCAATTAATCTATTCTCTTTAAAAGCTTAGATAAAAAAACATTATCTTGTATATTCAGACCTTATTTTTAATTAATTGTTTCATTTTGCATACTACTCCTATGTATTCTCGTGGCACACTGAATTAATTACTATGCTTCAATGTAGTACAAAGACACTAGATTACTTGCATCCTTATTATGCTGTAAATCTAATTAACAATAGGTATGACCCCACATCTCTGATAAAAATATCTTTGACATTTTTGAGTCTGATTTTTTTAACTAGTCTTTTGTTTTTTTCAGGTACGTGTTTATTATTGCTAGAACTTTTGCAGTAAGTAAATATAGTATAACAATTTTCCCGCAATGCGGTTTTACCCGCGTCTTTGCTTACTGTTCTGCTCTCGTCGCCAGTAGCGTGATGTTACATAGCCTATATACTACCTCAAGAACTGGGCTATCATATGCAAAAAGAATAATTCAAATCCGACTGGTAGTTTTAGAGATTAGCGCGTACAAACAAACTCTTTCGCTATATATAGATGATCTATCAAAACTAACGACTATTTTTTTTAATAATAATAATATCACAATTAATGACATGTCCTTCTTAAAACGAGGTTTAAAGAGAGCATTACTATCACGGTAGGCAGCGGCTTCGCAGAGCCCCTGGCATTGCAGAAGTCTATGAGCGACAGTTACCACTTACCATCAGGTGGGCTGTTGGCTCGTCTGCCACTGTAGACAATAAAAAAAAAAAATATATATATATATATATATATATATATTATGTATAACTCGATCACACGCCGACAAATGGACAGTAGATCATCATTTCGGTTTATTTCGTTTACTACCTACTACTGGTAGTACGACTGGTAGTACCACGGGTAACGAACGACTACTACATACACTTTTAGGCACAATGAGTTTACCATATTCGTCAGGTCCAATGACAATAGCAGTAGCGATTTACTTGGATAGTTTGGCCGGACATCATTTGTTTGACTGATTACGTTAGTGTAAATTAGATATACATAACCACTAAATTGTTACTTTTATGACATTCTAAATGAATAATTTACAATAGTGAATTGAAACTAATTAGGACATAAAGTGTATTCTCCCAAACTCATTGAAAACTTTGATAGCGCTGTAATTTCAGTGAACATCTCTTGTTTCGAAGAAACTGACACTGCACTTATAAAAATTTCACGAAAGCAATTTAAGCGTGAAGAACAGGCTTCTGTAAACTGAAACAACTAAGCTCTCTCTCTGTTGTTTTAGACGATGATGGCATAAAGCCAGAGCGTGGAGCGGAGCTTTGGATGTTTAGTATGGATGTTTTTTAATGAAAGCGGTAGACAGCAAGGTAGCGACCAGTAAGGCACATGACTCTTAATAACGCCAGAAAATTTATTTTATTTTCTAATCAATATGACTGATCTGCCTCTCTTTTTTTTTTTTTTTTATAATATTCTACCACATTCACACAGCGCCATCTAGTCCCAAATTAAGCAATTATATTTGCTTGTGTTATGGGTACTAAACAACTGATATACTACTTATATACATTTTTTTTTTGTAAATACTTACATATTATAGATAAATTACACCCAGACACAGAACAAACAATCATGCTCATCACACAAAGGTTTGTCCTGGGTGGGAATCGAACCCACGACCTCCGGCTTAGCAGTCAGGGTCACTAACCACTAGACCAACAGGCCAGTCAAGGCTCTAGTTCGGTGGTACTGTTTACGGATTACCACGCAGAGGTCTCGGGTTCAATCCCCGGGTTGGGTAAAGTATATTGGATTTTTCTGTCGAAAAATTCTCAGTATTAGCCCGGAGTCTGTAATTGTGCCCGGTAAATGACGACAGGCTCGCCCCTTGTTACATGGGACCTAAAATGAAATATGGCGAAAAGTGGATGGTTAAACACTGCTTATGAAATATGACTGATCTCTAGAATAAACTGATTGTAGTGTTTATTGGGCGCTATGCTTTCTTATTTCTTTTCATTTAACATCAGGCATATACATTCATAGAAAAATAACAACATTATTCGCCTACATATAAATTGCAGTATCCTCGTCTACCGCTTCGTTTCTCCGCACACTTCTCAGTTCGTAATTAATTTTGCATCAGCCTGTTATCTCGGCGTGCATATCTTATGCACTCACTTAAGATCTTATTCGATTTATAATAAGGTTGTTTTTGCGCTGTGTCTTGTGGCTTAGAAAGGTGTGGTGCTAGTGATACAATAATAAGATAATTCAGTGTTTACTTCTAAATTTTGGAGATTCTTCTTCTTCTTAGCGTGTCGATGGCAATTATATTTTGTCAGACCAGAATTCAGCCAGATACTGCGTTATATGTAGCGTCGAACAATTCCTGCATGGTGCAGGTGTTTGGGCACACAGGACACGACATATGCTGTTCCATTGTTTGTGAAACAACACTGAACACAAGTTAGGTTTGAATCATCGATGAATTTGGACTTACGATAAAGAAAAACATATTGAGTACCTACTCAAGTTTAATTAACAACTTGATCATAATTGTCTTCTACGCTCACCGCTGCCACTGTAACCACATAGCAAAAGATAGCAGATCTAACAAAGTTTAAGTTTATTTCACTTAATTTAAGTTTCAAGTTGTTCGTGAAGCTATGACAGGGGACTGTGCATTTGTTCCACGTTGCAAAAATGTTCCAAGTATGCTTTCAACTCATTGTGTGCGTAGGAGGAGACCTTCACGAGACACATTGTTATTTCTATTGTGTCTGATATTATAGCATACGAGAGGTTTATGAGAATTGTGTCTGATTAATTATAACTTTGTTGTTAAAGGTAATAATGTAATGCAATACTCATAAACTCTGTGGTTTGGTAGTACTGTGTACGGACTGCACACGCTGAGGTCGCGGGATCGAGTTCAAAATATACATAGCTTAAAGGGAAAACGCTTTAAAGCGTCTATCTGTTTAAATTGCTAATCTAATGGATTTGGATGCGGTTTTCACTGTTATATTGTGCGTTTCTCATAGGTTTTGGTATAATTAACCTATTACCTATAAGAGCTGCGCAGCAATGATATAAGCGAACCAAGCGGGGAAACCACAAAATTGATACAGATGCGAAGCGAGGGGGGAGGGGGTCACTAGTATCGTATATTTCGAACTAATTTGAAACAGCAGGTCTTAATAAACAAGACACACCAAGCCACAATCGACAAAGCTACCAAATTGAAACGTACAGACCGTCCGCACCATATTTTATTGCTATTGCACTTCGTAATTTGGCCGGTTGCGGTTTCAACTCTAACGGTTAGAATTTTAAGTTTATTTGTCGAATTTGGTAGCTAATTCGGTTAGTTTTTTAAGTACTTATGTGCTTAGAATACTTGCTCATATTTTGATTAAAAAGTGTAAGAATTGATTTAAAATTATTTAAGTACATATAAGACGATGAAAGCTTATCATTTTACTGGAGGACATATTAATATGATTGTTTCACCCTAGAGTGGCATAGAAAACAATAAGAATCGAACCCATAACCTCTGCCACTGCGTCACCAAGAGACATTCAATTGCAACAAATATAGTATTTGTGTTAATGCTGAACCATCGTATTAAACTACACATCTTTATAGCGTTTCGATGGTAAAAAAAAAACTATAATCAAAATTTATATTCTGCTGGCCCGGAACGCATCAAGTTCATTAAGTCCTTCTGCGTGCAGGTGTTAGTGCACGCAGGGCACGACGTAAGATGAGATATCGTTTGAGGTACACCACACAGACACTTCATATTGGTACCGTCCGTAAAACCCCACCTGAATATAACTAAATAACAAACTAAAACTATACTACTGAATACACGAGTCGCTGTCTTACTTTAACAAGTAAACTACTGTTTAGAAGTTAGATTTAGTTGTATTGTAACTACTCGTAACGTGTACTAGTTTTGAATGTAAAGATGTCCAGATAGTGTACAAAGAATGGATCTGTTGTTCTAAAAGTGAGTGGGAAGAAACGAAACATGGGGTTGTTCCTTATTCATCCTATGACGTCATCCCACTCACTATTTGGTTTTTTTTTTTATGTTAGGCTACCCAACACCAAAGTCCACTCTGCCTGATGATAAACAGTCACTGGCTCCAGATGGTGGACACCATTCCAAAAGCCAAAATACTGGTATGGTGACCTCCGCTAAGGCGGCGTAATGAGATGCTTTTTTACGCTCCGCTTAAAAGACCAGGATCATAATTAGTTGGAAACACATGTGCTGGTAAAGAGTTCCAGGTTTTAATTAGGCGACAAAAGTGTGAAGTGCTGAACGGTTTTTCCTTTCGTTTTATTTTACTGTTTACTTTTTCCTAGCTTAATCTAGTTATTTATGTTTCTTAGTTACGGGGTAGTCACATTAGTGTCGCGATGGTTACGTTACTTATCTAATGCAAAGTGTTTGAAACGTTAAAATATCATGACACATCATTATAGAAAGCTGTGATTACTTACCTATAGAGTTAAGTGTATTGCCTATGTCACTTTTGCATGCTACTTGAAATTGTAACTTACAAAAATTGTAATAACCTGGCGATTAAAACGAGTGGCCTGAATTTCTTGTCATGTCATACCCTACTTCAGCGAACTGGCTGTAGGTCAATTGGCTGATATTTTGTGTTTTTTAACGTTCATAAGTGTTAATTTAAATAACCTAAATGAATAAATATATTTTCAATTTTATTTTTCATTTAAAGCTTGTAATTCTATGACATTACTGACATACTGTAAATGGTCTCTGTATATCATCGTGTGGACTACTACTTCAACTTTTAAAGTGTCCCTTTTTTTTCTTTGTAATTCTTATGTTTCTGTGTTTGACAATATACACAATTACACACGGAGAGAAAATAAAGAAAATATTAGCTGACCAAGTCCGTATCATTTTGTTACCATTTAATTTCAATTATCTTCATAAAATACACTACAATAAAGCAAGAAAGCACTCGGTACCGCCCGTTTTAATCCATCCTATAAAATAGAGACGGAACCGGAAACTGGTCACGAAACCTTATATAAGGCTTTGCTCTTGCTCTACTTTAATAACACACATTAGTTTTAAGGCTTCGCAAGACGTATTCGAGTTGCTATTAAACTTATGTTGTACAGAAGAGCGTGGAGAATAGAAAAATTGTTTAAAATACAGCCTACAGAATAAACTTGTAAGCTGTACTGATACTATCTAATTTTGCAGTATACAAATTAATCATTGATTTACCATGGCTTATGGTCATGGCATTTGATTATGTTGTTTATGGTTGTACTAGCTGCGCCCCGCGGCTTCGCCCGTGCGTAAAATGAGTTTTGTCTCCCTCAAGAACCAGACCAATTTTCGGGATAAAAAATAGCCCATGTCCGTCTTCGGCACCGATTCTATCTACATACCAATTTTCATCGAAATTGGTTCAGCCGTTTAGGCGCTGCGCTAACTGATAATAAACACACACATACATACATTATAAACACAGACACACACACATACATACAAACTTTCGCATGTATAATATTAGTAGGTTACCTTGCTGGTTGTCTTATAAATGGTCGAAAAAGTTTTCTCTTTTCCCGTTTCTATTTCTTACTCAACCTGCTCTCTCTCTCTCTCTCCTGTGACTTGGGATTATTTTTGCAATATATTTAAGCACACTTCTATTTCAACAGGTAGCTTTAACTGACCGTACCTATGCTTGTTTACGCCAATTTTGTGGCAATCTTAGTTATATAAAAATAAAATAAAGAAAAGAGACATAGTGATTTCGTTATTTGACAAAACAAAAACAATCAAATATTTAAGTACACCAAAACAAAGTTAGACAACTATAGCATATTTCCCTACCTTCCTTTCTCAAACTGAAATACGTTTTTATTTTATAAATTGATATTACTAAAACTTTTCAACAACACCTTTTTATTATTGTATGTAGATATACTTTATTTTTGCGCAGATTAAATTTTCCCCAGTTTCCCTTAGTAATAATTTTTGTCACTGTAGTAAGGTGTTTTTATCTAGTTGAGGAATATCCCCCACTGCACCCTCGCGACAGACTGTATAATTAATCATATCTGATCGGGTTTACGTTATTTAAAACAAGATTTTTTTTACATAATTTTTTTTTTTTTTTGTTTAACAATGGGTTTCGATGCAAACGGTACAAACTTTGGTGTGATTGTTAAATAATATTGTTCCGAGTGTGGGTATATTGTATTTTTTTAATGTCTGCTTGTAAATATCTCCGCTATACAAGGCTTCTTTCCTAGTGCAAAACGTTAACATTTAAAAAAACTTATGCAAGAAGTCTTATTTATTACCTTACTATTTTCTTAGGCTTAAGTTTACGGTAGTAGATCCACGCTGATTTCAGCATGACTGGGCCGGATCGTCCGGGAAAGGACTACCCTCTCATAGAAGATCGACTTAAGAGTAATAATATCCGTACTACTGCGTTTCGTTCGGTGAGTGGGAGCGCCGGAGGCCCAATTTCCCCCCTTTCCTCTTTCCTCACCGCCCTCATACCTTTCCCCTAACCCCATTCCACAATACCACCAGCAGTGGAGACCACCATACCAGCAGTTTAAGACGATGGCTTTTAGTATAGTGGCCGCCACTTCTGGATTCCACTGACTGCTTACCATCAGGCGGGGTGGAGTCACTTTGGTAGGAAAAAATTTGCTCCTAATTTGAAATATAAAAAGAAAATTTTGGCCAATCTACAATCTTCATAGTTATCCTAATTAATATTCGTGAGGCTGTTTGATAACATCCGAAGAGTGTGATAAGATCAACATCCGACAGTAAGTCGATTCAATAGATTGTTTTCTAATCTGATGTACCGACAGTTCATTTAAATGTCGCATCTGTTACCGCCTGAGAGATTTAATGACAGTTTAAGCTTACACCAATGATGCAACAAAAGTGATTAGATACAGAAAGTTAAAAAAACGCGCAGGACAAAAAGTGCTGATATTTCACAGTAGAATCTAAAGGATCTTAAGCCAAACGGCTCTGTAACATCATACTTGAGTTGCTCAGTTAAAACCTGTTATTCTTTTCTGACACTTGAGTATTATAGAGTTGGGAAACTTACTTAATTTTTTTTTTTTTAAGATTTAACCGAAATGTGTGAAACTATGATTGTAAATTCTGAATATTACGATCAAAAGAAATTATATCTGCGACTACACAATTTTCTCTTCTTAAACAACGATTAAGAAGTTTATCTATCTAACATTTAAAACGTTTGTTAAATAGAAGAAAAGATTATTATTATTAGAGAACGGCTCCCTTTTACCCACACACGTGTAAGCTCAAACAATAAATCACCTGCTATGATGTTCCCGAGCGCTATGACATGTCTTCAACAGTTTCCTGTAACAATTTTGTACCAGTTACTAGTTGGGAACTCGCGTTACAGTAACCGCACTCAATACTGCTAAATACTTCACAACTGTGAGTTTGCGTTTCTTAGAATGTAGTTAGTGTATTCAGTTTTATATGATACGTTACGAAGAGCGCATGTTTTTAAAGTAGATATCTAGTTGTAGTAGTAGTTGAAAAGTTTTGGTTTTGCCGCTAACT
The DNA here is from genome assembly GCA_963082885.1 of Parascotia fuliginaria. NCBI lineage: Eukaryota > Metazoa > Arthropoda > Insecta > Lepidoptera > Erebidae > Parascotia > Parascotia fuliginaria. Next base: position 1,869,533 of record OY720197.1, on the reverse strand, counting down.
TGGTGCAACGGTGTCCACCACTCTCGGATCGCACTGACTGCTTACCATCAGGCAGAGTGAAGTCACTTCGGAAGGCTCAATCGAAACTTCTAAACCGTAAACGTAGAAATTTGATACACCGTTTATGTGACAGCAAAGGTTTTTGTTTTTTCATTTATTTACAAACTTCATTCAATAATGTATTGGACTATTGGCGGACATAATGCCTTAGACATGTTCCACCAGTCTACCATAGGGTGATGCAGAGATATGACGAAGACACACACACACAGACTCACACGCAAGCACGCAGGCACGCACGCACGCACGCACGCACGCACGCACGCACACGCACACGCACACGCACACGCACACGCACGCACGCACGCACGCACGCACGCACACACGCGCACACGCGCACACGCGCACACGCGCACACACGCACACAACTTTCGCATTTATAATACCTATTAATAGGATCGTAGGATAATAACAAAAATTAATAACGTACGTAAAACAATTATAGATTATATTAAAACCATTTTTGATTTTTACGCAGACGAAGTCGCGGGCAAAAGCTAGTATATATATATAATTCAGTATATTTACTGGTATAAATCTGTTGAAAATGATAAATTTAAGTATTTAAATATAGGTATCAAACTTTCATCAACGCATAATGATTAGTGAACCTTGTAGAGTTTTGTATCTAAAATTAATCACAATATCGTGTCGATGTCGTGTCGTGTGATTAAACATGTTCTCGCTTCACGAATCACATCTCATAACACGTTGAAAGGTAGCGTTCCCGAGCATGACTCGCAGGAACATTGTAACTGTTAGATTTCACCGTGACGTAGCGGTTATCTGCCGTTTTCGCTGACGTTAATTTTGCAATAAATCGCGGAAAATTGCCCGCTATTATTAATAGATGGTGATTTAGAATAATAAAGTTTTAACATAATATTGTTTTGTAACAATACGCCTACTTAAATTTCAGTGAATGGATTTTTTATTTTCTTTTGTATGTAAAATAAGCTCTAAAAGAGTAGTTTATAATAGCTGCTGCTAAAACAATAATTTTTAACCGACTAAAAAAAAATTAAAGTAGTTAAAAAATATATATTATTAGTATTACCAATGTGAATAAAACCACTAGACACCAGCTATTCGTTTTTTATTGTACTAGCTGACCCAGCCAACTTCGTTCCGCCTAACAGCCGATCAACATTATTTTTCTAAAATAAAAGAATTTTCTAAAATAAACGTAGCCTTAAGTTACTCCTTACATCAGGTACCTGCCAATAAAAGGCCCGTCAACATCGGTCCAGCCATTTCAAAGATTAGCCGGAACAAACAGACAGACAGACACATTTTTTTAAAAATGTTATGTTGGTGTATGTACCCTATATATTTTATACCCCATTTACATGTAGTAAAAAACGGTTATTTCAATATTACAAACAGACACTCCAATTTTATTATATATGTATAGATAATATATATGTATAGATATTAATATCAAATGTACGGCTCATGTACTCGATACATCTAATGACTTAACACCTCATTAAAATAGTAATCAAAATTCCTGATTCTATTCTAAGTACGGAACGACGACAGTTGAGCTATATATATCAATACAAATGTCGATCTGTCTGTGCGTGTTACATTGTAATGAGACGTTATTGTTTAATTTAATGATGCGCATTTTTTCGGCCGGTTACCTAACAAACAGACTTCTGCAGGATACTTTATTATACATAACTAGCACCCGCGTCTTAGGTTACTACTCTGCTCCCGTCGCAAGTAGCGTTATGTTACATAACCTATAACCTTCATTAAAAACTGGGCTAGCTTACGCAAAAAGAATTATTTAAATCCGACCAGTTGTTCCAGTGATTAGCGCGTTTAAACATACAAACAAACTCTTCCTTATAATAAATAGTATAGATAATAGATAAATTTTATGTCCAGTCAGTCAGTCAATCAATTACAGACACAGACACACAATAAAAAAAATAGGGAATAGAACCATCGCGCATAGAAAAAGACTTAAGAGAGAATCTACGTTTTCGAAAAAAATAAATCTTACGGTCATCGACATAAAGTTTAAAATTACTGAAATAACATTTTTATTCCATTTCTTTTTTCTAGGGAATGTGCGAAATACACTTTAACACTAGTATTAAATACCTATTTAACCTGCTCAAACGCGTATACAATAGTTGTACAAATATTGTCATACATGAACAATTAGCAACAAAGTAACTCACAGTAAATGTCGACGTACAACATTTGCTTTAGTTTATCGACTCGTTCCTCTGTCGGCTTTGTAGCCTCTATGAAATATAATACACGTTCGGACAGTGATTTGTATGAAATATTACGATATTGTATTGTTTATTTTTGTTACACCTATCTTATAGCTTCACGCTTTTTATCCTCGAAGGGGTAGGCATAAGTGTTTGCACACCCACTTTTCACCATTATTTATTTTTTGGTCTCATGTAACAGGGGGCGAGCCTGTTGCCATATCGGACACAATTTTAGACTCCGGGCTAATACTGAGAATTTTTTGACAGAAAATCCCAATATTACTTTCGACCCGGGGGATCGAACCAGGGACCTCTGCGTGGTAACCCATACATAGTACCACCGAACCACAGAGGCAGTCGTATAACTATCATAAACTATCGTTTAAATAATTATTTATCTCAGGAGAATCTGCAAACAAATTGCGACGGCTCAGCTGGTACTCTACAAATAACATAGTTGTATAACAACGACTTTTTACCAGCTATGTTGGCCTGTACCTCTGAATTTCAACAGTTCTTTATTTCGACACATACTCAGCTTAAAAAATACGCAGTTCGACAGTCCTTGTTTTTACAGAATATAATATTCGACACACATTATTTCGACGGCACATTGACAACCTTCAACAGATCACTGCTACGACATGCACTTGTTCGGCATATATTTATTTCGATAAAAACATAGTTTCGACATAATACTGCTCTGAAATGCACACTAATTAAAGTCCTACGAGTATGTTACAGCGGGCAAGTCTATTGCCATTTACGTGGTATAACTCCAGACTTGCCATGTTGTTACTTTATAGAAAAACCCAATATTATTTTACTAAATCAATTGACACTGGTATCGAGCTCGAGATCTCTAATGGCAGTTCGTATACAAGATTGTATAGAACCAGTAAGTCTGCTCTACAGTAGACCGTAAATGTAGGTAGTGTACTTTTAGGTCAACTAACTGTTACTGCTCTGCTCCCGTCGCCAGTAACGGGGTTTTTATAGCCTATAACCTTTCTGAAGAACTTAATATAATAATAATAATAATCTACCACATTCACACAGCGCCATCTAGCCCCAAATTAAGCAATTATATTTGCTTGTGCTATGGGTACTAAACAACTGATATACTACATATATACATTTTTTTTTTTTTTGTAAATACATACATATTATAGATAAATTACACCCAGACACAGAACAAACAATCATGCTTATCACACAAATGTTTGTCCTGGGTGGGAATCGAACCCACGACCTCCGGCTTAGCAGTCAGGGTCACTAACCACTAGACCAACAGGCCAGTCAACTTGGCCGACCGGTAGTTCCAGAGATTAGTGCGTTCAAACAAACCAAAATACTCTTCCGCTTATTATAATAGTATAGATATGCTATGATCATGGCGGATAATAAGATTAAACCAACTTACGTTAACAGTTAACAAAGCCGATTAAAAAGTTTATTATTATGATTTTTAAACAAGTCGCTATTAAGTGTAACTTTTTCAATTTACCAAACTTTTGTGTTATAGTTTTAAAATAGCCTTCACGGAACTATACGACGACAAAGAACTTCGCTGCATTAAGAATTAAAGTAATAACATATTTAGATTTTTAGATTTGAAGCTTTATGTTAAGTATTAACGCTAAGAATTAAAGTTTAAAATAAAATGTCGATTCGGCAATACACGGAATACTACTGGTGTTGCAAGTCAGACATAAACAGGTATAAACTTAAGATTATGATACTTAGTACTTACTGTAAACACGTAACACATCAACTTAAATGTTCGATATTGTTTGCGTGTTCTTTGTGACATGAAATATAAAGATAGAAAGTAACGCAAATTGAAGACTATTGCACATTTAACAATTAAAATGTCACATTATCCGTACTAATATTATAAATGCGACAGTAACTCATAACGCTTTCACGCCTAAACTGCTGAACCGATCTTGATAAAATTTGGTATGGAAATAGACTACACTTTGGGGAACAACATAAGCTTCTTTTATCGCGAAAAATGGCTTAAAGGGGTTGAAATAGGGGATACCCCCCAACGGGGTTCTCGCCTTGTCGCAGCGGAGCGGTTTAGTAGCCGTGGTTACCAAGGACCACGGTGAACCAAGAGGAACCCCAAGGAGGCGCCGCTCCTCTGGGCTTTGCCGGTAAGCCCACGATGGAGCGGCTCTGGTGGGTTGCGGTGCCGTTTGGGCGGCACCGCAACTGGGTCGGGCTGTAGTGTTGCTTCGGCGACACTGCAGCTGAGGTGTGGCGGGGCCGCGGCGGGAGAGGAGTGCCGGTATAACGGTGCGCCGCTCTCCCTACCTTCCGCGGCCTCGGCGGGGCCGCAACCGCCAGATTGCAGACGCGGTAGGGCCGCAGGGGAAGAGGAGTGTCGGTATTGCGATGCGCCGTTCTCCCTATCCTCTGCGGCCGAGTTGGCCTGCGGGCGGCGATCGGGCAGTCGCCGCCCGAACAGCACGGGCCCGAGACGGCAGTGCGCGTGTTCCGCACGCGCCTCTCGAAGGAGGGGGGGCTAGGCCCCTAAATCGGACGGGGCCCGCTCGCGGTGAGCGGGCCATGGCCCGTCGGGGTCGCGGATGAATGCGCAAGCGACTCCCGTGACCCCGACACTCTGGCCGTCTGGAGGAACACCGTGGGTTTTAGTCGGTATGCTGGCCGCGCTTTGAGTGCGGAATGCATTTCCCACGTAAAAAAAAAAAAAAGGGGATGAAAGTTTGTATGAAAAATCGTCAATGTAAACAGAGATATAACCGACATTCACGCGGGCGGAGCTGGGAGCAACAGCTAGTTTTAACATAAACTTTAATGCACCTTTCAAACCATACTTACTTATCTCAATTATATCCATTCATCTGAAAATCCAATTCCCGCTACTGAGTATCTCTCCTTTGTAGAATCTTTCATACATTTATATTAGAAAACGTCCGAAAGCAAATGGCGATAATTTATTCCTAATAATAAAATGTATTATAAAACAGAATGCTAGCAATTTTATCGGATTTTCGTTAAGGAATATTTTTTTTATATGAAATAAAATTATTTTTAATGAAAATTGACGGACATTGACGTTTTAATAATAGACATTTTGTTAAATTTAGAAATTATCTGATATAAATATTATTTTTACATGAATATTTTTTGGTCGTATCAGTATTGATTTACATAAATTGTAAAATTCTAATGATCATTCTTTGTCATAAGCAGAACGTTATACATCATTTTTTTATCGAAACTTGTAAATATTTTTGCACTATATATACTAGCTGCGCCCCATGGCTTCGCCCGTGCCTAAAATGTGTTTTATCTCTCTCGGAACCAGACCGATTTTCGGGATAAAATGTTTATGTCCGTCTCCAGCACCGAAGCTGTCTACATTCTACATATAAATTTTTATTAAAATCGGTTCAGGCGTTTACGCACTGAGTGGTACCTAACAAAAACACATACATATACTGCGATACACACAAACTTTCGCATTTATAATATTCAATAGGATTAAAGGGATAATAGAATTTGAAGCTACAAATAATACATGTAATGAATAGTAAATAAAACATCCTCACACCGCATTGTTTACTGGCTCATCACACGGTATCCAGACCAATTGATTGATGAATGACCTCTTTAATCTACAAAACGGCCTCCTTCCTCCATCCCCTCCCCCTCCCCTCCCAGACATTGTACATACCCCCTCTGTACATATGTACGTTTACGCGTGTCTTAATGTATCTGATAGGACTTGCCTATTAGTTTTGTGCATTAAAATTCAATGCCTAATCCCCCTCTTGACTAATCGTCGTATATTTTACAAGCGCAATCAACTTAATGTTGGCTAAACTACTTTAAAGAAAGAAAAAAGATAAAAAAAATACACCGAAACAATAATATTAAGTAACAAGCTTGAACGAAAAAATAAGAAATAAAAATAAATACCAAAAGCTATCGTCTTAAACTGCTGGTATGGTGGCCTCAACTATGGCGGCTGGGAATGGGGTTAGGGGAAGGGAATGAGGGAGATGAGGAAAGAGGAAAGGGGAGAAATTGGGCCTCCGGCGCTCTCACTCACCGAACGAAACGCAGTAGCACGGATACTACTACTCTTAAGTCGATCTTCTATGAGAAGGTAGTACTTTCCCGGACGATCCGGCCCATTCATGCTGAAATCAGCGTGGATCTACTACCGTATATCAGCGTGGATCTACTATCGTATATCAGCGTGGATCTACTACCGTATATCAGCGTGGATCTACTAACATAAGTTCATCAAAATAGGTTCACAAATCAAACAATACGACACACTCGACAAATTGAACACTACAGTTTGTTATCGTTAGGTCGAACACTGTTATCCTAAGATACAGGCCTCTCGGCCTAGTTTAGGAGACAGGATTACTACAATTTTGTAAAACTTGTAACTCACCAAACAAATAAAGTTATTGAATTGTATTTTTGTTTTCTATTTATTTATTATTTATATTCTATAATCTGTCTGCTAAAGGCTAGCGCAAACTCGGACGCAGCACGCCGCATTGCAAAATTGCGTCAAAGCATATAGTAGTCGTAGTGTAGTAGTGCGTTGCGATGCGGTCCGGTCCAGCCCGCCTGAATTGTGCGATAGGTACTTCATATAAACTGTACTAAAGTGATGTAAGAGGGTTTTTGTTATGCGATGCGGTGCGGCCCGCCGTAATATGCGCGAGCCTTTTAGGTACAAAATCTGCCAACGCATACTAAAATTTTAACGATACACTGAATATAGAATCGTTTTATGTTTGCAACAAAAGTCAACGAGAACAAAGCCAGTATTATAACGATTGATTAAAGCAATCGGTAACAGCATTAAATCGATCAATCGTTCAGATTGATAGCTCGCCAATCAATCACAATTGAGCTGAACGAACGAATTTTATTTGTCGACTCGTACTGCGAGAAAAACTGTGTCAATCATTCAGTCAAGCGTTGAAAGTGTTAAGTCGACGGTTTAATGGTTGGGTTAGGGGGTTAAACCCTCGTGGAAATGAATGCTACCATACTAAACTGCAGTATTGTTTTTAATATAGTCTCTTAGTAAGCCAGAAGTGTAATAGTGTAAAGTATTGTAGGTAATTAAACTCTCCTTAGTTGAGGATACACTTTTTTTCTTTTTACTGCCATCCATTTTCTTGTTTGCGTGAGCTAGTAAGGCGCAAGTGTTAGTTCTGACAGAACAGCTTAGCATTAGATTTGCTAAATGCTTGTTTGTAGTGGCGAAACAAATATTTTTTTTCCAATTTTCCATTTTAATTATAAATTGTTTATTTTTTGTTACAGGTAAGTTTTTTCTTCGTATGTTATCGACTACTAAGGACGTAAGTTTCTAGTGAATAGTAGTAAGTAATAGAAGTACTTTATACGTAAGGTCGGCACTGATAAGTCTCATAACAGACATCATTTTTCTAAAGTTTCTAATTTGGTGTGTCGTTTAACTTTAGAACCTGAACTCTTTACGAGCGGATTTTCAATGTTCAATTTTGATCCTGAGCCTTAAGCGAAACCTGAAAAAGCATCTAATATACCCGGTTTGACATGATGCATGGCTTTTGGGATTGAATGTATTGCTAAGTTCAATGGTTGCTTACCATCAGACTGAGTGGATTCATTTTGTACAAAACGATACTAGATCCACGCTGGTTTGAGCATGGATGGATGGACCGGTTCGACCGGGTAAGTACTACCCTCTCGTAGTAGATAGACGTAAGAGTAGTAGTATCCATACTATTGCGTTTCGTTCGATGAGCGAGAGTGCCGGAGTACCAATTTCTTCTCTTTCCTTTTTCTTCATCGTCCTCTATCTTCAGTGTACCTAACTCCCTTCACAGTAGACAGCGGCTTCGCAGAGACGATTCAGAATCCCTGGCATTAGCAGAAGCAATGCCAGAGATTCTGAATCGTCCATGAGCGATAGTTACTATTTATCATCCGGTGGGCTGTTTACTTGTCTCCTACTGACGGCAATAAAAAAAAACCTATATACATTCCTTACAAAACAACAATAGAAGAATCTGCCGTACATTTTTCCACATTACTTGCTTGAGTATAGCCTAAGTTACAGTAGTGCACTGTATTGTAAGTTTGAGATGCAGTGGGCGCGGCGTGAATCATGAAATCCTATCCAGGCCTGTCTAGAGGCACAATAAACGTGCAGCTTATGTGTTACGGGTGGTGCAAGTGATGGAATATAGCGATTTAATATTTTTTTATCGTAAGCCTCATTATTCTCTCGATTCTCCTCCTTTTATTTTTTTTCTTGCCGACGCAAATTTAAATATCAAAATAAATATATGAGACTGCCTCTGTGGTTCGGTGTACTATGTACGGATTACTACGCAGAGAGTCTCGGGTTCAATCCCAGGGTCGGGTAAAGTGATATTGGGTTTTTCTGTCGTAAATTTCTTAGTATTAGAATGGAGTCTGGAATTGTGCCTTATTATGGCAACAAGCTAGCCCTTGTTACAGAGGAACTTAAATTAAAGAATGGCGCAATGTGGGCGGTTAAAAACCTCTGCCTACCCCTTCGGGGATAAAAGGCGTGAAGCTGTGTATGTATGTAAGTTATATGAGAAAATCAATATGGCAGCATTTTGTCTAGAATGGGTTATTAGAAATCTATCACTCCCACATTTCATCAGCGATGTTAAACGAGCTTACACTCAGCATTCTACCTAATACCCAATATATCTATGACCACTGCACGAAAATATATATTTTTTTATAAAATTAGATATTTTCTTTTAGATTATTAATAAATAAATCCAAAACTATTTTTCACGTCTTCAATTTTTCACAATCCTTTTGTTGGAATTTGTTCATATGAACAATGTATAGTATTAAGTGAGATTTTCTTCGTAAAACAATATTACTCTTATACTCGTTGCAATAACTGAAAATGAAAAATAGCAAAATTGATATACCTACTTGCAGTGGAGCATTATAATTTGTTTCATTTAATACTTTTATAGCATGTACGTAGGTGGTAAATAAACAAATTGGGGTCATAAATTAGATCATGAAATATCTCAGCCCAGTACTCAACGGTCTCAGTAGATACTCTCAATAAGTAGGTTATACCCACTCTTTAATGAAAGAAAAAGACGCTACGACATGTCTTCATATCTAAAAATGCAGCGTGGGTCCTTACAACTTTGTATATTTATCTCTTTTTAATTTAACTTTTATTTGTTAGTCTGTTTGTGTGTCTCACTCCTGGGTCCTCCACATTTCCCTACCGGCAGTACTCTCCGGCGCTTCGGCGCGTCAGCCATTCATTGCAAAAACTGTCGAAGTCGTCACGCCTATGTCTCTTAGGTCGTCCTCGACGTCGGTAACCATCTTGTAGCACCCAACTTGTGACTAAGTGTGGCCTCCTATCCGGGTGCATACGACATACGCTACTTATTATTTATTTAATTTTAATTCTCAGAACGCTATCAATGTATTACTTGGACCACACACTGTATCGCTCAAGTGTCTGTGCAGCTCAACGCTAATGTCACGGAACGATGCTCGCCACTGGTTTCTTTGTATACCTCTACTTATCATTTATTTAGTTTTATTTTTAGGTATTGTTTATGTAAAACGCGTTTGTCTACGGCGTCGTTGGTTTCAAACATATGACTTGGAAATTAAAGCATCACCTTTCAACAGGTAGGCAGCGCTGATTCGCCAATTATTTTGGGTTATACAATTCAAGAATTCGTACTATATTGAAAATATACCGATAAATTAAACACACACTGTAAAATTCTTTAAATTTTCCTTCTTGAAAAACCCTACGTAGTATTTTGGGAAAACCTCGACGGGGAGTAAACTTAATCATTTTTCACTGTATATTTATTTCAGTAGAGAAAAACCAATGTCAAAGGTTTACAATCATGACTATGACATTAATACAATTAGTACTCACGTGCAACGTAAGGTTATAATATTTATATAATACTAGCTGCGCCCTGCGGCTTTGCCCGCGCGAAAATTGCTAAATGTATTTAATTAATGTAACTCGGGAATCAACGATTTTCGGGATAAAAAGTAGCCAATGTCTCGAAACCAAATCTATCTACATACCAATTTTCATCGAAATCGGTTTAGCGGTTTAAATTTAATATGGTGGTTAAGTATTCTTAAACTTTCTTTTTTTCTTTCATAAGAACTTTCTCCTGACAATAACAAACACAACAAAAAAAAGAATTAACGAAATTGATCTAGCCGTTCACGCGTGATGCTATGACCAAGGGAAATAGGGATTCATTTTTATATATATAGATTATGTTACAACAACTATACACAACGCCATCTTGACCCAAAGTAAGCATATACATATTATAGCATGTGTTATGAACTTATGAACTTAGAGCTGTGGTCATACAGGCAAAGAGCTGCTTCAATTTAGGCGTAAATTCTGCTAAAGCAAATTTCCAAGTACCCCTTTTTAAATAGCAGAGAGATAGTTAGATATAGGTAGTAAGATACAATATTTTTTTTTATATTATAGCCTACCAAAGTGACTCCACCCCGCTTGATGGTAAGCAGTCAGTGGAATCCAGAAGTGGCGGCCACTATACTAAAAGCCATCGTCTTATACTGCTGGTATGGTGGTCTCCACTATGGCGGCTGGGAATGGGGTTAGGTGAAGGGAATGAGGGAGGTGAGGAAAGAGGAAAGGGGGGAAATTGGGCCTCCGGCGCTCTCACTCACCGAACGAAACGCAGTAGTACGGATACTACTACTCTTAAGTCGATCTTCTATGAGAGGGTAGTACTTCCCCGGACGATCCGGCCTATTCATGTTGAAATCAGCGTGGATCTACTACCGTAATACTACAATAGAACTTCTAAAGATTACAATAACACTTAACTACCTAATACCCACATGGGCCCATATATGTGTTACTCTTTCACGCAAAAACTACTAAATGGATTTTAATGATACTTCTCAGTTATATAGTTTATACATCAAAATAGGACATAGGCTGTCTATGACTAATATGATAAAACGGAAAGATTTGTATTTTTGTATGCAACGAATGTTAACAAAATGAAATGTGAAAAATCAAATCATATGTACTTTCTAAGTTTATCTTGCAAGCGTGGTGATTAATGCTCATACCTTCTCTATATGAGAAGAGGCCTTTAAAAGGACAGTAAATAGGCTGGTATTATTATGCAACGAATAAACTCAAAAACTACTGGACTGATTTCAAACATTATTTTACCATTAGAAAGCTACAATATCACTGAGTAACATAGGCTATATTTTATCCTCGTAATCCTTCGGGAACGTGAACCACGCGAGTGAAACCGCGTGACGTAAGCTAGTTATTTATAAAGATAATTATGTTAATTGGTTGACTTTTTGTCATTTCTTGATTTCTCTCTGAACCAAATTCCAATTTAACGCGGAGAAGACGTGGGCAGAAGCTAGTATTAAAATTTTTTGAACCTTCCATCATACGTCAATTGAACACACCATTCTAGCATTATTGAAAACAGAATCGATACTAAATGATATTCGATAGAGTAATAAAGTGCGTATCAAAGGTACGGGCCGAGCCGCCGCGACGGGAATAGTTCACAATTAAAGAGCGGCTATTTCTGCGCACGCGCCGACGAGAAACAGACCATTGGTATGTTTGGTGCAAGTTATAAGAGATTTAAAAAGGAAACTTAAAGGAGAAACGCAGTATGATCTAATTATTAATTAATTACACGAGAAACATATGTACATACACGTGCCTTGGATGGTAATTGAACCTACGACACTCACTAATACCTGCAGTCCAATCCAGTATTACTGGTACACCAAATATTGCTTTGGTGCTTGAAATGGTCCTTAAAAGAGAAATCTGATAATAAATCTAGTTATGTCGAAATGTTCATGGCATTATACATGTTGGCAACAACAGGCAAAAGCGCTAGAGGCACTGTCAACTATGTTACTAGTGCTTCTAAAGCTTACGAGTAGTGCTTACCACCATTAGATAAAGGTCACCAAAGAAGTACAAACTACTACAAACGTTATAAGGTCTGGCAAGTATGATATTCAACAATAAAAATTTCGCCTGCACTAATTTTGTTAAAAATAATTCTTTAATCTTGTCATCACAGCTCTTACCTACTACGTCAGTTTCCCGCTGATATCGTATAACTTGTACCATACACAGAGATGATAGCACGCTTTGGATTCCCGCCGTGACAAACAGCCAGACATCACGGCACGTCAGATAACTATCAATCACGCTCACATCATGTTTCCGGGTGCACCCGTGATCTTAACACGTTTCTAATATTTTTTCATGAATTTACTGTATTGTGTTAGACATAGAAATACAGTATCGTTTAACTATTGTGTAAAAAAAAATATTGAACTTCGAACTGCATCTGTGGCATAGTGCGAGTGTAAGCGATAAGTGCAAGGGATGTCTTTAAAAATGTTTTTTAATCATTTTTATACAACTAAATTAACTCGTGCGTTGTTTAGTACGTTTTACATATCTGTACGGTGCAACCGTACATCTTTGTCATCAGTATTTTGTAGGTCATACGAAAACGCGTCTTTTTTAATCATTTAACATTAGTTCATGTTCTCACCTAAACCATAGCAGACGCGTACTCAATATTATTATAAAATTTTATATCAATTTGTATCATTTATTAAATTATATTTCTATCAATCATAGTAGTTTAAGTTCAACTGTAATTCCAACAATATCAAATGCCTTCAGTCTTTGTCCAGCAATCGAGGATATTCGGCAAAAATGATGTCTTTTTAAAATAAAAGAATAAATAATCAAAGGTCTAAATAAAAAGAACATAGCCAATTTTCAAAAATTCTAATATCTTGGGTAGCTTGTTCATAGTATGAAATAAATCATTTGGCTGCCACAATTTGGAAAATTTGAAATAACGTTACTTTAAAATCTGTACTAAACCAATAGAGCGCCAAAACGATACAATAGAAAGCGTTGTACCTCACTAACAGCATCTCATAGTCTTGATATACTGTGAAGGTATTGCCCCACCCAAACTGCCCTAAGTTATGTAGAACCTTCTATAAAAAATGGCATCGAATAAATAGTGTTTTAAACAACCACATTATTCTTTGCATTTATTCATAATCAAACATCTAGAAAATGAAGAATTTTCTGGAACATTCGATGCCACGACTGTAATGTTTTCATGGAAAATGTTTGTGTACCAATTTACCAATAAAATCCTGATTATTTTCACTGGTTGGTTTTGTAGAATTTATTCGTCAAAATATCATATTTTTGTTCCTAGAGAAATTTCTTTGTTCTGCTATTCTCAATAAATGTATGTAGCGTAAATATTTATTTATTTGAAATGTGAATTGTTATGAAGCTTTTTATGAGACTAACTGATTGCCAGAATTTACCTTCGTGAAATTGGTACACGATTTTTTTATTCTCTCAAGAAGTAACAAAAATAACAGAAATAGTATCAGGGTATAAGTAATGGTACTCGTACTACGTTATTGTTACAACATCAGGGAGCCTTCTTCGACCAAAAATATCGACCGTCGTCTAATTTATTTACACAACTCATTTACCGTGGACTTTCCTGGCTTAAACCATCTTGTCTTAAAAAATTCATAGCGCTGGCCGTGTGTTGGCCGATGTACCCTACGCTACCCTATTGTAGGGCGGGTGCACAGTTAATTTATTTAAGGGCCGAGAGAAGTGTGTATTGTGTTTAATAATAATTTGTTGTTGTGTTACAGAGCTCTTTGTTTTGTACAGTTTTCACTTTTACATGCTTAACACTACCCTTTTTTACATAGTGACGAAGACAGGCCGACGAAAAGCGAACTTATTTCTAACGTTCACTAGGTGGAAAATAATGCAAAATGTCATCGAAATCAACAACACTTACACATTCTTTTTTGGTGTTGTAATATTTTTTACATACAGTACCTATACTTAATTTACAAAAAACACATCGTGCTATGAAATCGATTGTTTTCTTACGAAAAATGACAAATGTTGGTATAACGACGACCTCTGTGTATCAGTGGTACTGTGTATGGATTGCCACGCAGAGGTCGCGGGTTCGATTCCCGCTCAGTGCAAATATTGTGTGCATAATCATGTCTATTTGCATTGGTCTGGGTGTTTCTATGTATAATATGTATGTATTTACAAAAAAAGAAGCATTTAAGTATGTATATTCTAGAACCCATATCACAAACTATATAAATATGCTTACTTTGAGCCTAGATGGCTTTTTTTTGTAGAGTTTTTGTAATATTATTATTATTATAACGCAAGATCTGAAAACTACTTACACGATCTATCGATGTTAACACATTTACACTTATCATCAATCGTCACGCAGTCGTATCGTTACCTTGTCGCCATCAATAAAATCTGCAGCCCTTACCAGCTTGCTTGTAAATAATAAAGCGGTATTCCGGTTTCGTTACCCACCGAACCGCGGCAAGAATGCGATCACGAATAATACATCATCGGCGATTTGTGGCGCAGCACTATCGCGATTTATTGTGTATCTTATGTATTTATACCCTTATTTATATTAAATAGGGTATCTCATCCAGTTTGTTACTGAATGAATTTGGAGAGCTGTGATTGGTTGGTTTATTGTTATAGTTTTTTTTGAGATTTTGTAAGGTGCTGTTTGTTGAGATCAGAAAAAAGAAAGCAATATATTTGTATCAGCAATCTTTATTTACGTTATACAAATAGAGGAAAGAATGTCCGTCTTTAGAGCACCTGCGACGTAAGCAAACTGTACGACAAAGGAAAAAATGTATCATAAAAGTTATAACAATGGCTTTAACAGTGAGTTATTAAAATAAGCTAGAAGCTGAAGACATGTAATGGCTACGCTACATCGTCGCATTTTTATTTTAGCCTACCAAAAGTGACTGCCATTATACCTGATGAATGATGAAGATAGACTGTCTGTCAGTTTTCTCTAGAAGTGGTGAACACCATCTTAATTGCTATAGTGGTAAGCGATTGTCTTATCTAAACTTATATTATAAAGAGAAAAGATTAGATTTTTTGTATGTTTTTTTGTTTGTATGTTGCGATTTAACTCAAGATCTACGTAACTGATTCACAAAATTCTAGAGAAAGCTACAAATATGATAGGTAACATTGGCTATATTTTATTATGTTTAATATATTAACTCAGTCATTTTCAAAATTTTTATATATTTATTAAGTGCCTTTGTAATTCTGAATGATGCAATACGACGCTAATTGCCATGATTTTTTTTTTCTTTTTATATTAGCCTACCAAAGTGACTCCACCCCACCTGATGGTAAGCAGTTAGTGGAATCCATAAGTGGTGGCCACCATACCAAAAGTCATAGTCTTAAACTGCTGGTATGGTGGCCTCCACTATGGCGGCTGGGAATGGGGTTAGAGAAAGGGAATGAGGGAGGTCAGGAAAGGAGAAAGAGGGGAAGTTGAGCCTCCGGCGCTCTCACTCACCGAGCGAAACGCAGTAGTACGGATACTACTACTCTTACGTCGATCTTCTATGAGAGGGTAGTACTTCCCCGGACGATCCGGCCCATTCATGCTAAAACCAGCATGGATTTACTATGCGTGGATATTTTACGTAGGCGTTTGTTGTGAGACCGAACCGACGTCTAGTATTTAAATAAAATCAGAACCAAAATAATAAACAATACAAACTCTGAATCCAACATTTGAAGCCTCATAAATCAATAGTTTGGTAAGACAATGTCAGGGTGTAAAATTAATTACTGACGAGATCAAGGTACCGATCTGCCAACCTCTATTTATGGCCGACTTGTCGGATACTGAGGTGGGGTGTTTTTAACAACGATTTTAAACGCTCACCTTGTCACAGGGACATTAGGCATCTATACTATTATATAAAGCGGAAAAGTTTGTTTGTTTGTTTGAACGCGCTAATCTATAATAATAATAATAATATGTGGACACTATTACACACTGTCGTCTAGTCCCAAGCTAAGCAGTGCTTGTGTTATGGGTACTAGATAACTGAAATATAATACATATACATACTTTTTTTTTTTGTAAATACATACTTATAATACATAGGAAACACCCAGACTAAAGACAAATACAAATGTTCATCACACAAATATTTGCCTTCCGCGGGAATCGAACCCACGACACCCGGCGTCGCAGTCAGTTACACTAACCACTAGACCAACGGTGCAGTCAATCTCTGAAACTACCAGTTGGATTTGAAAATTCGCAGCACGGTTTCACCCGCCTCTCTGGTTACTGCTCTGCTCCCGTCGCCAGTAGCGTGATGTTACATAGTCCTACCTTTCTCAGAAACTGGGCTATCATACGCAAAAAGAATGATTAAAATACGACTGGTAGTGCCAGAGATTAGCGCATAAACAAACAAACTCTTCCGCTATATCATAGTGTAGATTGCATGATAAAGAACTTCTGTGCTTTAATCAAACTTCAAGATTCATATCAAATTAATTAGGCAACAAGAAGATGAAAACTGCCTTATCAAACATTAACATACCCCTTTGCTTTATAGGATTATATCCTAAGGGTTGGCCCTGTAATTTGACGGAGACTGTATTTTTATAAATTCGTAAGTAAAAGACATTAGATATGGAAAAATCGCCTCTATTGACGTAAATTTAAACCTCATTTTTCTGTGACTTGTACACACTTGCGTTCTTCTTACTTTGCGATGCAGAATATTGGTGAAATCGTCTCAGCTCATTTATATTTCCCATTGCAGAGTGAAGGTCTTTCTCACTTAGAAAATCGCCAAGGTCGCTAAAGGCTAATTGGCAATTTGACAGTAATTTTTTAATGCATTTTAGTGACAAATAAACATACGGCTAACGATAAATATGCCCCAAACTTTTCAAATTTTAAAATAGCAGCAAAGATTTTCAATTTTAGACTCGCATTCATTATGAGTCCAAATGTCCTCCATTTTTGCCCGACTGACACAGTCAAGGAGGGAGGATAATGTTTTTCGAACGTATGTATGTATGTATGTATGTATGCATGTATTTATACTTTGCAAATTATACCTGTTATTCTAATTCTAAGAAGTATGATAATAAATTACTGTGCGATTATTGTATATTAATTATTACATTTTAATTTAAGCTCACTTTATATTCTAATTAAATTAATTTTATATAATTTTTTTAATAACATTGTAATTTAATTTAATTCTAAATTAATTCATCAATTTAATATTATATAATTATTCATTGTTAACAAATAATGTGCATGTGGTGTTAGCCTTTAAGTGGTTACTACGCTTATGTATAGAATAGCTGATACATGTCTTTTAATGTAATAGCGTAAGTAGTCGTTGGCTGACCTTAAATAAATAAATAAATAAATAAATAAATAAATAAATAAATAAATTTACATATGTATGTATGTATGTCTATTTGTTTGGCACGCTCTACAGCCTAAATGGCTTAATGGATTTTAACGTATGAGATGTCATTAGATTCGTATTAATTGTGGGAATGACATAGGGTATATTAATTTTTAAATGTAGCATCAGCACGAGAAAAAAAATGGGTTTCTTTCTTTTCACTTTGTTTTAGGCAAGCGAGCTTTTTGTTGCTTGTGTATTACTTTGTTTTCAAATCCAAAATAAGCTTAGAAATAACAAATGAATGTCTAAAAGTTACACTGATACGACTTTTTACCCACATTAATATGTTATAACCTCACGCCTCTGCCATTAACAAGGTGAGCACACAATAGAATACTATAACGACCCAAATATACTTCACTTAATGTATTTCTATTTAAATTTAATTACTGTTTGTGAAAATGAAAGCTCCAACTCATGTATTATATACGTTTAATGAGATTGTTTTACAATTATGAGAATGCTAGCGACCCGTCCCGGTTTCGCACGTAATAGAATTTTGAGGACATGATTACAGATCTTAAAAATGTTAGCTTTTCTTTACTTTCTGTACATCGATTAAACAAAGTCTGAAATTGTCAATCCGCCTTCAGCACATATGGCGATCAATGTTCATGCCTTTTTCGGAAAAGAGACCTTTCCCTGCAGTGGAATAATTACGGGGTGGTATGATGATGATGTTTTAGACAAACCTCAAGTAGGCCTCCAGCCAGGTGGACCGACGACCTGTAAAATTAGCAGGTGTACATTGGATGCAAAAAGCGGAGGACCGAGTATTATAGCGTAAATTGGTAGAGGCTTATATCCAGTACTAGCCTTTCGCGGCGTGGTTTCACCCGCGTTTTTGCTTACTGCTCTGCTCTCGTTACCGGTAGCGTCATGTTACGTAGCCTATAACCTTCCTCAAGAACTAGGCTATCATACGCAAAAAAAATATTCATATCCTACTGGTAGTTGCAGAGATTGGCGCGTTCAAACAAACAAACTTTTTCGCTTTATATAATAGTATGGATGGATTAGACTTTAATAAGCAGATTGATTAATTAATCTACTACAACATGCAAGTATTCGGAAGAAATTAAATGTCCATTACTAAATACCTTATCGAAATCGGTTGCGTAGTTTAGAAGATGTTAGCGGAAAAACTAACAAAAGAAAAAACAGTGACTTTGCTTTAAATAATTTAGAGATATTTTATTTTAATTAGATTGTTTTACAATTACGAGTATTTTTCCGCTTTTTGTTTTCATTTCCACAGCTTTGTGTTAAAATTTATTCTGGTTTTAATAGTCTTGTCTGAGAGTCTCATATTAAAATGATAATTGTGATAAATGGTGCTGTGGGAATTGTACTTGTACCGGTGCAAGAGTTTGACATCTAAATATTGGACCTTGAGCTGTACCTTACTAGCTAGCTGTAGCTTGACCTGAACTAACTATGGACATTATTCGGATGTGTAAAATTTAGTGATGAGGGTGGCACTAAACATTACAACTCTGAAAAATGCTGTAGTCAATCACCTTTTCGGATAGTAGATTTACTGATTCCGCGAAAGTCTCGACTGACACACAAAACATCAATTTATCAATTTTGACTCGAACTCGCTATCTCTGCGTGGCAGTCCGTTCACAGTAACCACATAACCACTGAGACAATTTAAATATAAATCTTAAATTAAGTTACCAATTATAAATTCTCTTTCGCCAAATCACACTCAACAGTTTTAAGCCCCTAAACAACTCAGACGTGAATAAGGGATGAAACAAATAAATCGAATAGCATGGCGGCTGTTGTGACGTCACCTCTGACGTCACGGACCTTTATCAATCAACTGTAAATAATTGTACGTTTTCCATGGTATAATGAATTTCTCTTACATAATTGAATGAAATTATTTATTTTTGAAATTGCTAATTCACATTGCACGTAAAATGTGAATTCACTAAAGCATCCCTGACTAACCCTCTCTTAACAGCCAGAGAGAGGCAGCATCAAAAATTCAACGTTTGTACACAAGGATTGGAGTTCGGACATACTTGAAAATTTAACTACATCCTTGATATTTTTGCTGTTTTCAACAAATAGAAAAGTTTAGAAATTGTTTTTGTAGTTGTTTAAAGCACTAAAGAAAAATCCGAATTATTTTGCTAGAAATTGATTGTGTTTAGTGTTACCTACTCGTATACTGTTTGAACTAACTGAATTGACAACCTCTGTGGTTCGGTGGTACTGTGTATGGACTGCCACGCTGAAAAATAAGTATATAAGTATGTTTATCCGCATTCTAGAACCCATATCACAAGCTATTAATATATGCTTACTTTGGGTCTAGATCTAGTCTAGTATAGTGGTTTGAAAAAAAAAATGACCCATTTTGCTGACATTTCGCTTGAAACTGTCACACTTGTAAGATCTATCATGTGTAATACACAGACGTTTTTAATATTAATACAACAACAGTGTACTTAGTAAAATATCAGTGATAACAAGCTCGTTGCCATGGAAATCTGTCTTCAGGCGAATTTTGACCTACTTGCATTTAGATGTATTGACAAAATAAGGTCATGAGTGACTTGGTGATACTCCTTACCTACATATCTTTTAATGTACAGGATTAGTGATATTTTTTCTCTGCTAACCTCTTTAAAACCAAAGGTTTTCACCATCGTGTAGAGAGTTCTTCCGTACGGTTTTACATGTCTATTAAAGTAAAAAAAAGGCGAGAATTTAAAGCTTTGTAATCATGTCGTGAAAATATATTATATTGCATAAGCGAAGCCACGACGAGTCACTTGTGTTCAGTTAACCTTCTTTCATTCAATTAAGTCAAAAACGTAACAGTAGCGGGTCAACCGCAACGGGAGTGCATTTTAACTGAAAACCTTTTACCGCAAGTAATTAAAACCCTTTTCGCTTTCTCTATCATGTGATAATTTCATATTTAAAAGGTTTTTGATATTAAAATATTTTAGTTTGGCAAAAAGCTAGACGAATTTTATATGTACAGGTAGACTTGTTACAATATTATTAATCGATCCTGGTAAAATAGAAATATAAATATTTTTTTGATTTCTAAAGACAGCAGTGGGACATGTAGAGTAAATAATAAAAAAATTGTTTTGCCAAGACTGGCCTGTTGGTCTAGTGGTTAGTGACCCTGACTGCTAAAGCCGGAGGTCGTGGGTTCGATTCCCACCCAGGACAAACCTTTGTGTGATGAGCATGATTGTTTGTTCTGTGTCTGGGTGTAATTTATCTATAATATGTATGTATTTACAAAAAAAAAACGTATATAAGTAGTTTATCAGTTGTTTAGTACACCCATAACACAAGCAAATATAATTGCTTAATTTGGGGCTAGATGGCGCTGTGTGAATGTGGTAGAATATTATATTATTATATAGACAGTTCCTAAATACGATTCGCGTACTTGAAAACAAACTCTTTTATTGTAGACGAGCTTTCCGCGGCGCGGTTTCTGAGACGTCTTTGCATACTGTTCAGCTCCTATCGCCAACGAGACAATCCCACCCACATGCCCATCACTGTGACTCCTGTAAGCCAGGATTAACAGTGATATCCAAGAAAAAACACCGAGCTTTGACACTCGGGAGTCCCGGGGACTGCTAAACCTACTGTCTTGGACCCCGCAACGAATTTCATCAGAAGTAAGAGGAGGAGTTGGAAATAAAATGTCCACTTCCCTCCATTGCAAAGCGGGCGACAAATTTAATCTGTATAGGATTATGACCTATTAAGAGAGAGCACCACGGACACGTAATATTAAGGGACCTATGTGAGCTATATCTGATTCCAGTAATATGTATGGCAGAAACGCTTAAACGCACGGAAATTCACCCTAGATGATATGTATAGATAGACACAAAGTACACCTAAACTTTGGATACAAATATTTATTAATCACACAAACATTTACATAGAGTATAATCAATGTCACTTTACTCTTCACACCACCTTAATCGCAATACACGTGAAATTCAACATACATTTTTACGCCCGGCTTATTTAAAAATCCCTGTACTAAGCCTTACTATAAGTAGATAGAACCTTTTTCATTTTAAGCTAAGGCCAGGTTAATCCACTGTCGGCACGGAATAAATAGCCTATCACGGTAGCTTACGTCTTTGAGTGGGTTCTAGTTTTTGCCTTGATATGTGATTAAACGTTGGATAGATGATACGAGAAAATGCTCAATTTTAGAGCAGTGTTTAAACCATCGCATTTTTATAGTGGAAAGGATGGATTTTTTTTGGCGTTTCTTCACAACTTAGAATGCAAACAAGTATGCATATAATGGTAAGTAATAAAAATAATACCACAACAACCACACAACGCCATCTAGACCCAGTAAGCATAAGTATATTAATAGCTTGTGATATGGATTCTAGAATGCGGATATACATACTTAATCACTTTTTTTTTGTAAATACATACATATTATACATAGAAACACCCAGAAAAATGCAAATAGACATGTTCATGCACACAAATATTTGCACTGAGCGGGAATCGAAACCCCAACTTCTGCGTGGCAGTCCATACACAGTACCACCGAACCACAGAGGTTATAAATGCGAATGTTTGTGTGTTTGTTACTACTCAGGGCCTAAACGGTTGAACCGATTTCGATGAAAATTGGTATGTAGATAGATTTGGTGCCGGAGACTGACATCGGCTACTTTTTATTCCAAAAATCGGGCTGGTTTCCGAGGAAGACAAACACATTTTAGGCGCGTGCGAAGCTATGGAACGCAGCTGGTTATGCTCATAATTTTAGTAAATCACATTAATAAAAACTCATTTTGGCTTGAACTAACAATTCATTTAATTCTACAACATAGTTTTCTCTTACTTATAAATACATCATACTCGCTAATTGCAGAAGAGCGACCTGCCAAAATTATCGTGCAAATATTTATTGCAATAGAAATGCGGCGAAAATAGCTGCGTGTACGCATAGACGCATATGTAGTACATAATTATGCGACTGTGCGTATGTACGTCCGTCAACGGTACGCTGTGACGTGAATAGCCGGGTTCTGTGACAGAAATAACAGGGTATTCCTTGAAACGCACCAACTTTGAAACACATCAAGAGTATTCCTCAAAACGCACCAGTAATATTTTTTTGTTTTGTTGACTTTCCATTTTTAACCAAACGTTTTATTGTTTCAGGTACGTGTAAATTATGCGATATTAAAATCGAGAGTGGTATAGAGTAAGTTAAATTTAATATCTAAAGTACGTTACGTGTTGCTGTACGTATCCACGTGTTTTCAAATCCCTGCCAAAGAACTTTTACTATATTCCACACGCAGGCGAATAGGTGATGTCGTAAATAACACTGCTGCCATAGTACCTTAAGACGCTTTATAATACCAGCCTATTTACTGTCCCACTGCAGGGCAAAGGCCTCTTCTCATATAGAGAAGATATGAGCATTAATAACCACGCTTGCTCAAGGCGGATTGGCAATTTCATACATAATCCAGGTTTCCTCACGATGTTTTCCTTCACCGCCAGTCAGAAATGGCCAAGATAAACTTAGAAAGTACATATGATCTGATCTGACGCTTATGCTGACAATTGCTTTTCTATTTCTGACCTTTATTTGACGTCAGAGGTTATACATGAAGCTCTTAAGAAACTTGACCTACAAAAGGGATCTGGACCTGATGGCTTACCTCCTTTATTCTTAGTTAAAACATCAAGTCAGGTACATCTTCCTCTACATATTCTATTTAACAAGTGTCTGAGTGAGGGCGCTTTCCCTGATATATGGAAACGTGCATTCATCACGCCAGTACATAAAGCTGGTGACAGACATAACATTCAAAATTATCGGCCTATCTCTATATTGTCCACCTTGTCGAAGCTATTCGAGAGTCTTGTGCACAGCAATCTATATCCTCATGTACACCCACTAATAGTTCGAGAGCAGCATGGGTTTGTTAAGCGTCGCTCGACTACCACCAACCTCATGCTGTTCACGAACTATTTATTTGAGAACATGGATGGTCAGATTCAGGTGGACGCTGTGTATACGGATTTTCAGAAGGCCTTCGACAAGGTGGATCATAAACTGCTATTAGAAAAATTGTCTTTTAATGGCATTAGGGGCAATTTACTTCGATAGTTCTCAGCGTATATTTTTAACAGGACTCAGAAAGTCGTAATTAATGGTTTCGAATCACATTCCGCCTTTGTCACTTCTGGCGTGCCACAGGGCTCGATTTTGGATCCCCTCTTGTTTATCCTCTTCATAAACGACATTTCTAATTGTTTTATTAATTCACGTTTTTTGATGTACGCTGACGACATTAAAATTTATAAAGCATGTCAGAATAGTCATGACTGCCTGCTCCTGCAGGAGGACCTTGATAGACTTAGTCGTTACTGTTCCACCAATAAGCTTCAACTTAGTCTTTCTAAATGCAAGTCAATATCCTACACTAAAAATAATAACGTAATACTTCATGACTACATGTTACAGGGCACTAGATTAGATAAGGTTAATTCTATTAAAGATCTAGGAATAACGTTAGACTCAAAATTACATTTTGATCTCCATATAGACAAAGTTGTCAATAAGGCTTATCAATGTTCGGTTTTGTGATGAGGTCCTCACAAGATTTTAAACGGCCTACCACATTTTTAACTCTTTACAACACTTTAATTCGTTCTCAACTAGAGTACGCAGTCCAAATTTGGAATCCTATTTACGACACATATACAAAAAGATTAGAAATGGTACAAAAGAAATTCTTACGGGCTATGCAATATCGCTGTTATCACTATTATTTACCGTACGAGCAGCTTTTTTGCAAGTATAAACTTTTGGGCTTGGAGTCTAGACGTACATTACTTTCTATCACTATGCTACATAATCTATGTAACAACAAATTTGACTGTATTGACATTAATAACCAAATATGTTACTCTGTACCTAGAACTGTAATGCGGCGTGGGGTGCGCGTTCCTCGGCTGTTCTACATTCCACGATGTAGAACTAACGCGGGTGCACGGGTTCCTCTACGCCGCCTTGTTGAATTGTATAACACACACCTATTTGAATTGGACATACTTGCACTTCCATACTCACAATTTCGTAGACTAGCTATTGAAACCTTGAAATAACCTGTCTTATTACTTATTGGAGTAATCCACCATCGCTCTCTATTTATGCGCGTGTTTTTAGTTTTTTATCATTGCTGATATTATTTCGCGAACATTGGTGTGGGTTACACTCTTACAAACTTTATGTATATCATTTTGGTTGTCATGTAAATCCTCAGTGTGTAACTGTTTTATGTTCCTTACAATAAAATAAAATAAAAATAAAAAAAAATGATTTGAAAAATCACATTGGTACTTGCCCAGATTCGAACCCACTACCTCGGTGTTTACGAAGCGGGTGCCTTATCCACTGGACCATTACGACCACTAAGACGCTTTATACGACACCAACTAATAGAAATTAATATTATAGAACAAAGATCACTCATATTCGTAGAATAGTGACGGAACTAACCGTGATTATACTACGATCATGACGATTTGTTCTTTAAAGTAACGAAGTAAACCTAGTTCTCAAAATAACACTAACAGTTTCTAAGAACGGCTTACACCTTTAGTTAAACATAACAGACACTTTTATAAAGTAGGTCAATAATAAATTTTAGATACGGTTCAACTAAGCATGGTTGTACTGCTGAAAGTTTAAAGTGGCCATTGAAAGTTGAACCGTTAACAGAGAGCTTTGTACCAAGTTCTTAGACAAAGGCTAAAGTAAACAAAGGCTTTGTAACTGTTTATTTATACAATTGCTGTAAGCTAAGGTGTTTAAAATTACACAAAGATGTTTCAAACATCACGGTTTAGCTTACAAGAGACCTGTTAGATGTATTAGTAATATCTCGCGAAGAACTATCAGCTGCGGTGTTTTCCGAGCGCTATGATATGTCCTTCAAAGAAAGCATTAATATCCCGGTAGGCAGCAGCTTCTTAGAGTTTTGGCATTGCAGAAGCTCATAAGCGACTGTTTAAAAAAAAAGAATGTGAACGGTAAGTCTTCGCGTGGATGGGTCGGACCCGCACTAACTAACCTTCTCATTCAACATTGCTTTAAAGTTGTAGTATCCATAGTAGTATTATATTTGTGACCGGAGAGCTACCTTGTCGCTCACCCTTCTATTCTTTCGTCCCCAGTTGGTAACGGATTCGTTGTGTTTTGGTATTACAAAGAACTACTTACTTTATTTATGTCTGTTGACATTAGTTTTTAACGTTAGCTTATGTCAATCCCATACATTGATTATTCTATTTTCATAGCGTTTTATACCAATTGTCTAGAGGCCCTCAGATATTACGAGAATGTTGTATGCTTGTTTGCCACCAAAGTTGTACATATTGCAGATATATTACTATTTCAAGTGAAAAGTGTGCGAGTTTGATCAGTAGTGAACATCTTTTGTATAAATATGTGAGACACTGAAAGACAAAGAAACTGATTATAAATAGACAGTTAAACCAATCGATTTCTTCAGTTTATTTTCCCACCATTTTGTATACATCTCGCCGGTTGTCTCGCCGCGCTGTCTCACTGGCATTCCACAAATTGTCTATTTTTACCTCGGCCACATAAAATTACACGTTAATGGTGACATTTTAAATACGTTTTACGATGTTTTCATACTGTGCGCGTGTACTTTTGACATTTTGAGGTCGAGCTAAAAATAAAACGTTACTAATAAAGCGCTTAGTCGATTTTATGTGTTAATCAGTTGTTTTTCATTCGACTAAATTAGTAAGTAGTTACTTATATTTTATCCAACAATTAGTCTAACGGTGGTTGTCTTTTTGCGCGATATGACGATGATATTACTTTACCTATACCATTCATTTATAAATAATAAATAAATCGTCTGTAAGGCGAAATTTATTTCTTGCTGGGTTAACTTCACTTTGAGCGATTTAACCTAAAAGAAGTCTGGTTTCGACATCTCTTAAAGTAATTTTTTTCATTAATGTGTAAAATGTTACATGTTTAAAACGAACTTTTTAAGATGTCAGGTCGGTGCCAGGTTTTTAATCTTGTTAAATTACTGAACGTAGTCTTAAGTTCGCTTAAACTCTCTGTATTGACGGATAGTTACAACTAAATATGTAATAATCTGCTAAAATAGGAAGAGAGATATATTTTAAAGGATACATTGATATCTCTTATTATATTAGTTACTAGCTGTAAATAGCTATCTTAACGTAGGTAACTGCTCTCGCTTCAAAAAGACAAATTATGAAGTATTTGTAATTATGGTGTAAAAAGCATACAATATTTATGTATTTGTTTTACATTATTTACCACGGTTATACCAATTACAGTAAACATTTCAAATTAAAAGTGTGTAAAACATAAAAAAATAGAATTAGTAACAACAAGCAGTCAATAATATATATTCATATGTATAAAGATTAAAAATTACACTCGATCCTCTCACAGTACCCTAAGCATTCTGACAAGAACAAGATCACCTTCCATTCATCCGCAAACACATCACATGGTGGCCTTTGGTCCAGAAGAGCGTTGAACGCGGCCAGCGTTCGCGGCAATAACATCGATTTTAGATACGACTGTCTTTCTGAGAACTTAGATTCGATGTAGTTTTTTAGTAACAAAACCACCAAAGCTGCTTTAAATTTTATTATTATTATTATAAATGCGAAAGTTCGTGTGTATTATGTATGCATGTACTTATGTGTGTTTGTTGCCACTCAGCGCCTAAACGGTTAACCAACTTCGATGAAAATTGTCATGTAGATAGAATCGATGCCGGAGACTGACATAGGCTAGGTATTTTTTATCCCGAAAGTCGTTCTGGTTCCCGAGGGATTCAAAACACATTTTATACGCGGGTGAAGCCGTGGGGCGCAGCTATGTATTCATCAATTTTTATACAAGTATAATTTCTATCATAAATTTACTAGTTTTATTTAAAACTTATGAAGATGATAAGTAAAATATGGAAGAATTCTCAAAGGAGGCTACCATATTGAATGTACACAGGCTGGCTTATAAACGATAAAACCGTTCCCAAACATATATCCACTGGATGCCGGGTCACCACCATTTAGTTTTGATCAGACATAAAGTATGGGATGTTTTAAAATTTCTATCCTTTTTATGTTCACTATTTTTGGTTTTTCTTAATCATCGAGTTGTTGCTTAACAATTTCTATTGATGTGGGACGATGCTATAGTATAATTATGGTATGTTTTTTTTCATTATGTTCAGGTACATACAAGTAACTTAAGTACTTTGCACCTACTTGATTGTCTCTGCATCACCCAATGGTAGACTGGTATATAATGCCTCAGGCATTAAGTCCGCCTTTACATGTATGTGTATGAAGTTTTAAATAAATAAATAAATACATATCAAGCCTGCATTATTTCTGATTATAATAACACAATTTCTTAAGCTCTTATATGCTGCTCTTATATGCCAAGCACAACTTACGGTTTTAAAGCAGAATAGAATTTTCTTTTATTGTACAGCACAAATAAAAACACAATTAACTGAACTGCACATTAGGTAGTGATGCGGTCATATATATATATATATATATTTATTAGCCTACCAAAGTGACTCCACCCCACTTGATGGTAAGCAGTCAGTGGAATCCAGAAGTGGTGGCCACCATACCAAAAGCCATCGACTTAAACTGCTGGTATGGTGGCCTTCAATATGGCGGCTGGGAATGGGGTTAGGGGAAGGAAATGAGGGAGGTGAGGAAAGAGGAAAGGGGAGAAATTGGGCCTCTGGCGCTCTCAAAATCATATTGCTTATAGTAATCTCTTGCAGACTAACATTGAAGGGTTTTCTCAGCTTAGTTGTTCATATTTATAAGCTCACTAAAGGGCTCAAGTCACCACATTTACATAACCATTAGAACCTTCTATAATCATTTAACTACCCTCAATATGGCCACAAACTGTCGTTTCCCGGTGACCAAGTTTGACGGGAAGTGTAACCGGAAGCCGCGGCATCCATGCTGACCCACACATCCGGTATAATACAACAGCCGCAGTGTTGCTTCACCTACTTTACAAAAGAGGAAAGCTTTATTTTATTTTGTTGTTCTTGAAGTATAAGTGTAGTTTTCTATGCTAATTTTGAATTTTTGATTTTATTTTACTGCCTTAGTGAGGGAGTGGTAGTGTGTGCGGCTGCTGTGGTTTTTATCACACGGATGTATAAAAATTACGGAATAGAAAATAAAATAAAAATAAACCGATCCCCTGGGATATCAGATTCAGGGGATCAGACCGGAATAACTCGAATTTAAGTGTGCTTTGTATGTTTTATCAGGTTCTCCTTTTAAATAAAGGACGCAATAACGCTACATAATAATCTTTTCGAAAATGTATCCTAACGGGCTAGCTTAAGACATCTTTTCATGAAACAGTAGTCGAGCACTTCAGTCTTCGTTAGTAAGGCAAAATCAAGCATGAACACAATTAAGATAACACGCTGAAAGTTTCATGATTTTGGACGGCAGTTGCACAACATGTTGTTTAACTCTATAAATTTAAACTTTATTGAATTTGTACAACTTGTTTCATAGTTTGCTAAAGCACGGCACGTTCGAAAATTTTTGATGTTTCCTTTTTCTAAATGAACTATAAATGTATTTGTTTATTTAATTAGAAGAGTAAAAGTCATCAACTGCTCTACTTGCAACTCGTCCCACGTTTCTTTTTGTGTGGAACTTTAAACCATCAACGTTTGGTAATAAGTTTAAAGTTTAATCGTAGGTACAAATGGAAATTATGTAGGCAGAGACCATAGGGCACCATTTGCTATGATCCAAACATACCTTCTTTTGCCTCTTCAACATTCGTTAATATTTTCGAGTTATTCCGGTCTGATCCCCCAGGTCTGATATCCTGCGGGGTCGGCTTATTTTAATTTTAATTTCTATTTCCTTCTGATCCCCCGTGCAGGGGATCACAAACAGAAGAGAAATTTATTTAATACACATACATCGGTTACGTGCACCTTCGAGTGCCTTGATACCTGAAATAAATGATTATTATTATTATTATTATAGATGGAATACTTATGTCCTGCAGAATCCTAATGATCAAAACTTATAGTTAAACTTTTGTCGTTTTCCATCTAATCATATTCTGGATCATCTGTGCCCGTTTAAATATAAATCTTAAATCCGGGGCCTTCGGTCTTTAATACATTTTGATAAGTCTTAAAGGCGGTATTCAAACAATATCAAATCGTAATCCGGTTTCTAAGGCTACGTTCATACAAAGATTTTAGTTTATTTTTTTTTATTAAGAGAGTTTACATAAAAGCGTGGTAGTTACTTTACTATGAAAATAATGCCATGGAAGTTTCCAACGTATTATTTGCATATAAATAGAACTGTTAGCATTATGGTTACTTTTTATACAGCTTTTTATGGCATTACGTAGTGAAAGCAAATGCTGCGTAATGCCATTGCGGTCAAGTGTGAGCAACCTTTTTGACACAAGACTAACTTAGTAACGCACAAATTAGTTAAAGTACCAATATTGCCTAACAAATAGATTCTTTTACCACTTCCAAATTATTACCATTACGTACCGCTATTGTGAGTGTACCTTTACGTTAAGTCAGCACGCCGAGTGCTTTTAACGACTGTGGAATCATCCAGACATTAGAGAGGGCTCGCCAAATAGCCGATAAGTTTTCCCTCCTTTCCTCCCCCTTCCCTTCATCAGACTGATCTAGATTTGAAAGGGAACAGACGTTCAGTTGTTTCTATAACTGACTCAAATTGAAGCCATTTGATATACTTTCTGTTCATAAGATAGCATCACACCTTTTTAACCGAAGAGCTTGTCAGAGAGACATTTCGAATTCAAGTTTTACAAGATGGTTAATTGCTGCAAATATAACTCCACTCTGCCTTTAAACTAAAATACAGCGATTCGTTTATCATCTTTTATTTTTTTTAGATTTTTTTCATATCAAAATCTGACATCAAACCCACTAGTGGCCTAAATAGTGACAAATGAGACGAGGAACAAGCATCCAAGCAAAGCACGCGACAAAAACATGTGTAACATTATGTCACAACACGTCTAACGGTAGCTTCGTAAACGCATTAAATAATTATCGCGCCAACATCTGTTGCAAATACCAATTTAAATATACCATTACCAAAGAAAGTTCCACTCAAAATTCATTCTTATGTCATTATAAATAAGGATTAGTGTAAAGCGTCAAAAATGTGTACATATAATTGTCCCATTTCGAGGAATCTTTGATTTACACATCTGTGACCTATGTTTTGACGTTTACAGAGCTAGCTACGCGTCAGCCGATTGTGATTTACGATTACAAATATATTTGT
Organism: Parascotia fuliginaria; assembly: GCA_963082885.1. Lineage (NCBI taxonomy): Eukaryota > Metazoa > Arthropoda > Insecta > Lepidoptera > Erebidae > Parascotia > Parascotia fuliginaria. The sequence continues at coordinate 1,838,331 of OY720197.1, read as the reverse complement.
ATTACACATCAAGCGATTTTGAATCGTATTTCTTTATCTGTAATTCTTTTTTGTAAGAAATATGTATTGTGGTATTACTTTTGTTGACAGATTTTTGTGTAAGAATGAGTAATGGTTGCCTTACCTCACGCTAAGTGGGACTAAGCCTTAATAGACAGGATTCCTTGCAATTTGTGAAGCCCTGTTTTGTTCTTTTTTTAGGATATATGATTGTGTATAAACCATTTTGTCTGTCATCTAGATATTTTATATAAAAACTAGTTGTTGCCCGCAGCTCCTCCCGCGTGAATGTCGTTTATATCTCTTTTTACACATTGACGATTTTTCATACAAACTTTCATTCTCTATTTCAACCCTTATAAGCTATTTTTCGCAATAAAAAATATGTCTATGTTGTTCCCCGAGGGCTAATCTATCTCTATACCAAATTTTATCAAAATCAGTTCAAGATAGAGAAAATATGATGTAATATAGTTCGGCATAAAGCTTATTATGGCAAGTCCTGTATTTGACATCATACCAATCACTATTGAATCATATTTTCAGCTGCAAGATTTTTAAATATTACTCTGCCAAAACGGCTCTATTCTGCTTAATGTAATCCGTTCATGGGATCCAGTGTTGTGGACACCATCTTAAAACCCACCCTTTTTGTTGGTAAATGTCGAACAAGACGTCTAAAGATAATTAATAATACTAGCCTGTACTGTCCCAGTGCAGGGCAAAGGCATTTTCTCATATAGAGAAGGCATGAGCATTAATCACCACGCTTGCTTGGCGGATTGGCAATTTCAGACTTTTAAGTTCAGGTTTCCTCACGATGTTTTCCTTCATCGTTATAAGTATTAACTGTATGTCAATATTGACCAGTCATCCCAAGTGGCACTCGTTCACGAGACGCACGGACCAACCATCATCACCTTCGCTATAGTAGAGGGAACAGTACGACACCAAAAGCAATGACATTTTAGCTAGCATGACAATCCAGGGCATGGGTGGTAGGAAAACCTTGGTAAAATGTAGTAAGTCTTACTAATTCATAATGATCATGACTATGCATCCACTTCACAGCAAAACTTTTACTTACAATAGTCAACATATCTTCTATCTCTGCCATCTCAATATAATTATCGCTGATGTCATAAGGGCATACCAGGAAACACACCAGTGTTAGTTCTCAGGTAGTATCAAGCCGCGATTATGATAAAAAAGAGACGGACCCTTTAGCTTGACGTTTAGTAGTGCTCTTATCCATGTGTAGCATGAATACTGGAGCACTGCTGCTTCCTGCTTCAGTCTCGTAGTAAGGATTCGAAATTAAGAATAATTAATTAGAATACATCAACTCCCTAAAATAGTGTGTATATGGCAATAGACTCACTCATTATTACATGGAACCTAATGGCTGGCGAAACATGGCTGTAACAAACCCCTGCCTACCTCTTTCTGTATTTATTTAATCAAAAATATTATCCTCGGTTTGCAAATACCGTCACTGTATCATTGCTATAGATATCGTTCTCTATTCACACTTTCCAACACAGCTCTGCTTATCCCCCGAGGTGCAAACCGCCATACAATTTCGCTATAAGAATTTTAAATTGTATTCCCTCGGAGTTGTACGCAAGGACGGATTTATTTTATATTTCCAAGGTAGATGTAATGTGTTGGAAAATTTTATTTTAATGTATTGGGAAGTTTACAGAACTCAGTATTTAAGTATTGTATGTATAACACTAGCTTGCCCCGGGGCGGTTTCACCACGCAAAGTTACATCTTTGCTTACTGCTCTACTCCGGTCGATCGTGGCGTGATGTTCTATAGCTTATAACCTCCCTCAAGAACTTGGCTATCAAATGCAATAAAGATTTAGTCAAATCCGAGTGGCAGTGCCAGAGATTAGCACGTTGAAACAAAGAAATAAACTTTTCCGTTTATATAAAGGTATACTAAACCTGACCTAATAGACCTGGTGTAGGGTCGTGGAGTGGTTACCTTCAATATGGCAGCTCTGCAACCAAGAGTGCGGTAGACCCATGAATGGCTGACCGCGTCGTGGTATCTGATCTGAGTATCTCCGTGTTACCTATTCATTGATAGAAGTCATTAGGTCAAGTCGATGCCTCTATAATAAATTGTGGACGACCTGAATACATTCTAATACTAGGTTGACCACTAACCACTCGATAAGAAGTAATCCTGCTTAAAAGACCCAGGAACAAAATTGTTATCGCTGAATAATATATGTCTATATAAATAAAATACAAGTATTATATTTTTATGAGTTTAATTATTAAAATTACTGTACACAATATTACTTCACAATAGGCAATCTTCATCCAATTCTCTCACAGTACAATCCTGCACAAAATATTTAAAGGATATATTTATTTATTTATAAGGCTTTATCAGACAGACGCCTGTTGTTCGTGCAGGGTTATCACAATGTTGTAATTCAGACTCGCAATTAATTTTAGTATTTAAATGTATTGATGACAAGCAAACAATGTTTTAATTTATTAATTTAATGAATTTAATGGTTTAAGATTAATTAAAAAAATAATGCCCACATACATAGTTTAAAAAAATTTATACCTACATCTATTACATTAACAACTACTACTGATTTATTAATGTGTGTACTTTATGTGAGTATCACGATACTTGTAATAAAGTTTGAATTACGTACATGCTTAGACGACAAGATCAATCACACACCTTTGCAAATAACTTCCTAAAGCCAGGATTAACACTGGTGAAATCCTAGCAAATATCGAGTCATGTAGCTGCTTTTTTAGAACACATAAATTAAATTAAATTAAAGGCGTCACAGTTTTAAATATCGTCAATAAATATAATCATGATTGAATGAAAAAAAATATTTTCGTTAGCTATGAAAAGTGACAGCCCTAACTTCGAACGTGAATTTTTTAATCGCGACGAGATGAAACTGGTTGAGTGTGAGTGAAACTTGCGATTGTCTGGCATATTCTCACGGTAGGTGCCGCCATTCCCCAAATTTTACTCTGATTGCATTCTATGAAAATTATTTTGTATTTTTCTACGACATTTATTATCAGGGTAGACATACGTCCACTGCTGGGCATAGATCTCTCCTAAGTATTGTCACTTTGGCTTGTCGTGAGCTGCTGTCATTCATCCACCATCTTTGTCAGATCGTGCTGTAAATTCGATTACCAAAAGACCGAAATGATTAAAGTTTTTTTTGTTAAATGTGCGTTTGTAAAGTAAGACAAAACGCTATTATTTTCTAGAGCGGATGTTTTTTAATTAGAATTGATTATCCTATCTTTACAAATTTTAAATTAGAAAACTTTAAATACACTGAAACAATGGTTCAGCACTTCATACGTTTGTCGTTCAATTGAAGCCTGGAACGTTACCGGCGCATGTGTTCCCATCTAATTATGATCCTAAATCTTTTACGCGGGGCGTGAAACAGCATCTCACTAAGCCGCCATAGTGCAGCCCACTAATACCAGTAGTTTAGCTTTTGAAATAGTGTCCACCACTTTTGGTTTCCACTGACTGCTTACAATCAGGCAGAGTGGAGTCACTTTGGTATACTAATATAAAAATAGACTGCAATCAATCAGCACTCCTATGTTAGACATAGTAACCACCAATCAATTTACGACATAGTACGCCATCCTTTGCCTTTAGCATCCGATTCAGCTACTTACTTGAGTAGTCGATCTACCTGACCAAGGCAGCTCCACCTTGCGTTTGCTAAGACGTTTCTGCATTCTAGACACTAAACTCAACCCGGTTCCTTGACCTGCTACATTGTAATATTCAAACAAAACTAAGAAAATATTGTGATGACCCTAAAGTTTTGCCAAACACGTATTTAGGGTTGTGCGTTGACAAGAATGGAAGCCCTATGGGAAATAAAGAGTGAACTTTAAAGTGTTTTTCCAAAATGAATACAGTTTCAACATTGAGTTTTCTTTTTTTCTCTCCTTTGATGTTAGGGTAGAAATTAATTAAACTTTTTGTTTGATGATTAACATACCCGGGAGTTGAGATAGTTTATTTAGATATAGAGGACACGGAATCGTTAATAGTTGCCATAAACTATATCTAAAGCTTGATTAAGTCAAAAAGGAGATTTTGTATTAATATCGACTTGATTTTAGAAGAATTATTTTCAAAACTTCGGGGTTTAAAACATAATTATTTAAATAAACTACAACATTATCATCTCAGCTGTAAGAGCGGTATTACATTATCATATAAATATGATTTTATATCTGTCAAATTCTATGATCATAGTTCGACGACTCATGTACAGTCCATTCAAACTCCAATTTCGTACAATGTAAACCATCCGGCATATTGCCATTATCTATGGTTTTATGAATTTACTAGTGATGGGGACAAAGACAATAAAAATAAAATTAATAACATCAATACATTGTTAAATAGTAATTTTTCGTCCTTTTTCTTACATTTTTAAATAATATTACGTTTACGATTACTCTATTTGCGTAAAAGATTATTTCTATTTAATTTATTACTCCAAATATTTGTATTTATGTTAAATATGGTATTGTATTTTATTGTAACCGTTGATTTATAAACATTAAGATAATAAGACAAACAATGTACCTAATCTTATAAATAAATGTAATTTAAATTAAGCGTTGACCTCTAAATGCAACGATTTGACCACAGACTGAAATGGAATACTGAGATACTTTTGAATATTTCCCGCCTGATAAAAATTTGTGAAATATGGACTAAATAAAATTTGTATATATGTTACGATTTTATTATAGGTACTATATTACAATAAAACAAATGAACAGACCTGCGAGGGCAAACCCAAATAAATGATGAATTACAAAATATTATGTAGCTATGATATGTAGGTATTCGTTAAAGTTATTTCAAAGACAATAGAGAGTACAGAAAAAATAAAACTGTTAATCAATTTGACGTCTTTATTCGACAGCAAAAAGTAATTCGTAATTTTATTAAATAATCTAGATTTGATTATTAATCATTAGTAAAATAGTTGCAAAACGAATTATATAGTGAACAGAATGTGTATAAATCCATGTGTCATCGGTTATGGAGTTTTTTAGTAGAAAAATATTGGAAAGACTGTTTGTTTACATTGTCCGAAAATGTATTTGTTCGTGACTTTCGTTATTATACCGTCATATATGTTCTTCATTTAAGAATGACTTACACATCTTTAATCATATTTCTATGATAGTCTAATAGCGGCCTAAGACGTCCATAACATATCAAAAGCCTACAATCATAAATTTGTTTGTTGTAAAATCTTATTTACATTTACAATTGGTCTGGCAGCCGATTAGCAGCATCTCCGTACTCCAGTGACAATGGCTAACTAGTGTATTTAAAGAGGCACAATTATAAATTACGCTCTAATACTGGAAACTTTCACGCCAATTACCTAAATTCACTTAGCATATTATTTATATAATGAATGCAAGAGTGAAACAACACTCGAGGAAGGTACTTTTAATCAAATAAAAACATAAGTGGCTAAAAAACACAGGTTAATTATAAAAACATCTCTTTTTTACTTCAAATATACCACACTCATTAAAAATGCTCAAATTTATGTCTTTTTTATTTTACACATAGAGCACGCATTTTGTTTTGTTCTTTTTCATTTTTATAAAAAGCTGGTAGCTGAATATTTATTTATTCAAAGAGTAACCTTCATAGAATAACGGAACAACACTTATTAATTTAATAATAGAAACATAAGTTACAACCCTCGTGTGTCGACCCTAACAAATATTTAGGGTTATACGTTCATTGTTCATTATCAAAACAAACATTTTTTAATGACACGCCACTCGGCAACGTTAGTGTAGATACGAACGTCTATTTCGCTAAATCAGACATTGTGGTTAGAAATATTCAAGGCTGTTAATCAATACTAGGCATACAGTTACTTGGTAGGTACTTAATAGTTTGTAACTCAACCTTCTGCATAAAAGTTAAAAGTAACAACATTATTAAATACATTGTTAACATGAACACACAACCACATAATATTAAATTTGTAAACAAAATGGTCTTCAAAACATTACCATTAAACCGTTTTTTACAAAACGTTTGATAAATATCTCTTGTAGCTGAAAGGCCTGTTATCTATGCGAGAGGGAAAAACATGTGCATTATTAACACATCAATTAGTTAGGCACAGCCCTAAGGGCAGCATAGCGCAGGGCTGCCTAAAGGAGATTTTAAATATTAATTAAATGATGCGGAAGTAAACGCTCTGTTTTGTTTTGTATGTTATATAAATGATGGATTCATGCCTGTCTCCCATTAATGGAGTAAGCACAGACTGTACAACTGCGTTTATTATTCTTATTTTTTTTAGTTAATTATTACTTATATTAACTGTTTTTCTTGACTGTACTTGTCAAAAAGACTGAGGCGATCAGAATGACTAAATATGCAGGGGATTAGAATGAAATTAAAGAATAATAATAATCCTAGGGGATCAGATCTGGGGATCGGGCCGGAATAATTCCAATTATTTTAAAAATTATTTAGATGTATGCAATGTGTTTTGTATAAGACTTAAGTGGTATTCGCGATGGCCTAGTGGTTAAAGCATCCGATTCGTATGAGTACACATTGCTGGTTCGAAATCAGGCAAATATTATTCTAACTTTCAAATGAATTTCTAAGTTAAGTTATATAAATAGCATGAGAGATTAAAACAGCTCAACTCATAAGATAGACAACTTTCACAATTTTCTAAATACTTACACAAATTCTCCCTCATTTCCTTCCGCTATCCCATTCCCAGCCGCCAGTGGAGGCCACCATACCAGCAGTTTAAGACGATGGCTTTTGGTATAATGGCCACCACTTCTGGATTCCACTGACTGCTTACCATCAGGCGGGGTGGAGTCACTTTGGTAGGCTAATATAAAAAATACACCACTATACCAAACACCTATTTGTCACGATAACCGCTATTCGTATCACGTGGTGGCTTCGTTACAGAGCTCAAAGGGCAGTAACACATGTAACAAACGAAATAGGTCAACCAAGGAATGGTAACCCAGCTTTATTTACAAGCAATTGACAAAAACATTTGGAACAAAATGTAAGAGACAAGTTTATTTCTAACTCTGTAGTAACAAACTAGAATTATTTTGTTATTAGTGATGTTCAATATAATCCAAAGAAATGACTACGTCTCTGGCAGCTCTTCTTTTAACGTTAACACGACATATAAATCGACTAGCTTTTCGTAGCGCGGTTTCACTCGCGTCTTTACTTACTACTCTGCTCCCATCGCCAATAGCGTGATGTTACATAGCCTAAACCTTCCTCGAGAACTGGACTATCATACGCAAAAAGATTTTTCAAATCCGACTAGTAATTTCAGAGATTAGTGCGTTCAAACAAACAAACTCTTCCGCTTTGTATAATAGTATAGATGAACGCCGGCTACCCGCACGAAAAAATTTCATGGTCCGCGTACAAGCGAAAGCGCGGAACAAGCCATAAAGAGGTACGATCGGCCTAAGCGTTCGGCTTGTTACGCAAACTTCTTCTGTGTGTTAAACAAAATAATAATAATAGTTCAAATCATAAAAGTATGCAATTTTTCATCAATGTTTTCTTATGACGTTATCAAGTAAAATTATCGTCCGTATGAGGCGCTCATAGCTCGTTGCACTCACTGATCGGTAATCGATCTGCGGGTTAAGCAACTAAGAGTGCGGCTGGCCCATGGATGGGTGAAATAGTGAAATTTTATCAGAGCGTCTCTGTGCTTCGGAGATCACGTTAAAAGTCGGTCCCGGTTGTTATCAAGTTGATAACAGTCGTTAGATCAAGTCGGATGCCTCTATAATAAATTACGGGCGACCTGAACAAATCCTGACACTAGGTTGACCACTAACCACTCGATAAGAAGAAGATCGTCCGTAAACCGACTTTGCAGACAACAGTTTTTTTTAAATAACTCCTGCATCAAGAATGCAATCACATATTCGCGACACGCTTATTCTTAAAACTAAAATTGTCTTGTATGGAAATCGACGACATGACATTTTGCTTATGGTACTGGCAATCAATGCGACTGGATAAAATACACATGATATGCTATTAGAGCTTTTTGAGCAAGCTTGCTAAGTTAATAAAACTCAGCAAGCAAGGTCTAAAAATTAAGTTACACGATATCCAGACTATGTTGAGTGTACCGACAAAAATATGCAACAAAAAGTACAGTTTGCAAGTGAATCAATTTGGCAACGTTCGCTTGTAACCTGTGGAGTTTGTGTACCGACAGAAAATTAACTTAAGTGCTACGCCTATTGAATTTTATTTGTTGATTGTACCGCTCTTTATGGGTTACAAGTAAAAATAAAAATATTTTTGTGAAAGTTTTGTTTGAGGAAAATGAGATTATTTTGTTTTTGAGATGTCTTTGTTTTACAGCAGTGTAGATAACGTAGTAAGTCTCACACCTTTTTTTGTACCAAGGTATTACCAGTAGTATATACTAACGTTTTTCCAGCTAAGCTAGTAGTGTGACGACTTTAGAGAAACAGAATTTATAAATTATAGTTGTTTAATATTTTATGTTAAAAAATAGTCTTTTTATTACCTGTGCTTATAATGAAATTCAAATTTTCTTTTTCTAATAATCATTATTTATTTGCATACCATACTTTTAAAAATGCCAGCTGACAGATAGACAATCATTGACTTTCTATTTAGTGTTGAAACTGTTGAAACGCATAGTATATTCGACAATAAAATTGCTTTACCACCCTTAAAGTAAACATCGCTTGCATATCACAACACAATAATGTCTATTTTTGCTTGCAAGTACAGTAACAGTTGTCACTGTCATAATAAGTCATTTAAATATGTGGTCGACTATACAAACGTACAATTAAACTGCCTCAGTGGCACAGTTGTGTTAGAGGTTTTTGAGTCAAATGCTCTCACGGAGCAAGAGCTTGTGTTTTTCTTGTTCTTAAACTTAGCTGTAAGTAATTAATTACCTATAGAGTTAAGTGTATTGCCTGTGTCACTTTGCATGCTACTTGAAACTGTAGCTTACAAAAATTATAATAACCTGGCGATTAAAAAGAGTGGCCTGAGTTTCTTGCCAGTTCTTCTCATGGCTGTACTTCGTCAGCGAACTGGCTGTAGGTTAATTTGCTGACATTTTGTAAACTTTGACGTTCATAAGTGTTAATTTAATTGACATATATGAATAAACATATTTCATTTCATTTCATTTCATTTCAAACACTTATTTGTTTCATGTTTGGGTGTGCTTTAATGTCTGTTAATTTCATGTTTGTAAACTCTCCACAAACAGAGCTTGATATCTAGTGCAGAAATTGTTCTTTATGAAATATAAAAACAAAAACAAAGATATACTAAGATACACCCTTGACTCTCAAAACAATATTTTTGTAAATCACAATTTTATCTGATGGAATTCCTAAACTTAATACCATTGTAATAAAAACCACTAGATACATGTAAAACAACAAAATATAAAAATATCATTAAGTTCAACATCTTACTACTGCCCCCGTATCCAATAAATAATCAATTTTCTATTGTAGAGGACATACATCGCCGTCTATACGTCGATAACGCACACTAAGCAGTTTTATCCACGTCTCAACTACACCCCTGAAGTCAAACGATATCACCCCTTAGCGGATCCTCTAGGTAAATATTACTAGGTAGGGTGACAATGAAGGTAAACGAAATTTAGGACTTTGAATTACTTATTTGATGTAAGCACGCCAACAGCATACCTAGTACCTACAATTAATCCATGATTTTGATTGTTTGTTACTTTTTTTCAAATTATTATTGTGTATTATGCAAATCTATGTGTTGACTGTGGCTTATGTCAAATAAATGTATTTTCTTTCTTTCTTTTTTTATTTTTAGAGGTTAAGGTAGATACTTTTTTGTACACGAGATTGAGCCTTGAGCAAACGTGACGATTAATATTTTTTTTTTTTTTTTTTTATTGCCTATAGTGGCAGACGAGCCAACAGCCCACCTGATGGTAAGTGGAAACTGTCGCTCATAGACTTCTGCAATGCCAGGGGCTCTGCGAAGCCGCTGCCTACCGTGATATTAATGCTCTCTTTAAACCTCGTTTGAAGAAGGACATGTCATAGCGCTCGGGAAACACCGCAGCTGGTAGTTCGTTCCAGAGCCTGCACGTACGTGGGAGAAATGAACGCTGAAAACGAACCGTGCTAGACGAGATCGTGTCCAGGTAGTATGGATGAACTTTGCTGCGATGTCGAGTGGTGCGATGATAGAAAGGAGACGATGGCACCAAGTCAAACAGTTCCTCAGAGCACTCCCCGTTGAACATACGATAGAGCACGCATAGAGAGCCAAAGTCCCTCCGCTGCTCCAGTGACTCCAATTTGTCTGTGAGATTGGGATCATCGACGATTCGAACAGCTCGCCGTTGGAGGGAGTCAAGTGGGTCGAGCTGGTATTTGGGGGCTCCTGCCCACAGGTGAGAACAGTACTCCACGTGCGGTCGGACTTGTGCTTTGTATAGCACAAGCCGTTGAGATGACGTAAAGTACCGTCTGGCTCTGTTCAGGACGCCCAGCTTTTTGCTCGCCAGTTTGGCTTTGTCTTCCAAATGACTCCCAAATTGGACCTTGCTGGATATTTGAACGCCGAGGATCCCAATGTCATCGGAGATACGGAGAGAAACTCCTTGGAACTGAGGCGCCATAACAAAAGGGTCCTTCTTCGCAGTGAACGCGCATACTTGTGTCTTCGTGGGGTTGAAATGAACTAAGTTCTTCTCACCCCATTCGAGAGCCCGCCCGAGAGAGCCCTCAACTTCAGACACAAGTTGTAACCGTCTCTCATGCACGGAGCTCCGAGGGACATTCTGTTGGCTAGTGTACCGCGCGTCACCCGTGCTGTCATCTGCATAGCAATGCATGTTCTCAATGGTTAACATGTCATTGATATGCAGAATAAACAGCGTTGGGGAAAGCACTGAGCCTTGTGGTACGCCAGCATTAACCATCATGGTATCGGAGCAAGCACCATCAACAACGACCCTAATGCTCCGACCATCCAGGAAGCTGGCGATCCATCTGCAGAGTCCCTCGGGGATTCCATAGGATGGTAGCTTCGATAGAAGTGCTTTGTGCCAGACCCTGTCAAACGCCTTGGCAATATCAAGGCTGACAGCCAGAGCTTCACCCTTGCCCTCCAAGGCTTCTGCCCAACGGTGTGTGAGGTACACGAGAAGATCACCAGCTGACCGACCGTTACGGAAACCGTACTGGCGGTCGCTTATCAGCCGGTGCTCCTCAAGGTACCTCAGGAGTTGGGAGTTGATAACTCGTTCCAGAACCTTGGACAGCAAGGATGTTACCGCTATCGGTCTGTAGTTTGACGGGTCCGACCGGTCACCCTTTTTAGGGATCGGGTGGACGTTAGCTACCTTCCACGAAGATGGAACCCTATTAGCGGTATATGAGAGACGATAAAGGCGCGTTAAAACGGGAGTCAACTCAGGGGCGCACGTCTTCAGAACCACTGCGGGGACGCCATCTGGTCCACTCGACTTGTTGACATCTAGGAGCCCGAGCTCTCGCCTGACCGCGCGTTGAGTGATGCGGATTTCCGGCATTGAGCTTTCACACCGCGAGATGTTGGGTGGTGTGACTCCCCCGTCGTCTAGAGTCGAGTTCGAGGCAAAGAATTGGCCTAAAGTGTCAGCCTTTTCCTTTGCACTATGGACCAGTATGTCGTCTTGTTTGCGCAGTGGCGGGAGATTGGACGAGCAGAAGTTGCCTTGGGCAGCCTTGGCGAGAGACCAGAATGCACGGCTCCCTGAAGGATAGCTTTCTAGCCTCTCGCCAATTCTGGCAACGTGTTCTGCTTTGGCCTCAGCGATAACCTTCTTGTTGAATCTGGAAGCGGCATTGAACTTACGCTTCTCTTCCCTGACCCGCGGGTCCTGGCGTTGCCTAGCACTGTTCCAGGCCCTATATGCTATCCTATATATAAGGTGCGTCGCCTGCCTGCAGGTTTTGTTAAACCAGGGGCGACTGCGACCGCCGACCGGAATTTTTGCGTTGGGGATGAATAATTCCATCCCCTGAAGCACCGTATCGGTAATGCAGTCCGCACATGTGTCGGGATTTCCGGAGGAGAAGCAAAGCCGCTTCCATGGGTAGGACGCGAAAAATTCACGAAGCCCATCCCAATCTGCTGAGCTATATCGCCAGACTCTGCGAGACCCGGTTGCCGAAGAGCGATCGGGTCTCACAACAGGGGCTTTACTACGAATAAGGCAGTGGTCAGATGATCCGAGTGGAGCATCGACCACTACCCTATAGCCGTTTGGGTGAGTAGTCAGCAGAAGATCCAACAAAGAAGGTTCATGACCCTCTACGTCTGGAATGCGGGTGGGCTGCATTACCAGTTGAGAGAGGCCATAGGCCGAGGCCATATTGAAGACAGTTCTGCCCGGGAGGTCAGTGGTCCGGGACCCCAGCCATTCTTTATGGTGAACGTTGAAATCACCTAGGACCACCACCTCCGCAGACGGATGCTGTTCCAATATTTGGTCAATCCCCCCTTGGACGTTCTCGGTTATTTGGGTGACTCCCATATCACTGGCCGGAGACCTGTAAAGGCACGAGTAGATTCGGGTAAGACCCCCATGGTCTACCCGCAGCCATAATAATGATAGGTCCCGGCGTTCGAGGGCCCGAAGGCGGCGACAGCAGATATCACCCCGTACGAAAACGCACACCCCAGCCTTCCGGTGGAAAGCATGTTCCAGCTCGTAGCCGGGGTATTTAAGGTACGATATATCGTCCGGGGTACATATCTGCGTCTCCGTTAAAAAGAGCAAGGCAGGCCGCGCCGACTCAAGGTGTTGATGGACGGCGTCGAGATTACTGTGAAGACCCCTGATATTGCAGAAATCCATTGTAAATGTGGATTTGGTGTCCGCCGTAGATACGTTGCTCTTTCTCTTTCTTGTGGCCATGGTTTGTAGAGAGAGTGGGGGTGAGGTGTAATTTGGGAGGCGAAGTCAAGGTGATACCCAAAGAAAGAGCGGTGTGTTGGACCCGACCAATCCGTGAGTTGAGTGAAAAGCTGACGCGGGGCACGGAAGGGCCCCCGATGCCCCCCCGCTCACAACCGCCGGGATCCACTCCGGTCTCCCATTCCGGCACAACGGCTATGAGACGGGATTTTCGCCAGCTGGCGGGACAGCCTCCCGTGCGGGATACACACGGGTTCGGGTCCCCTACTGACTGGCAGGTGGCCGACGGATAACCATTCCCATCGGGTCTCCCTGGACCCCGCGTCAACTCGTCACGCTCAACGAACAGGCCAAGACTTTTACCACCGCACGTCTCAAGCATTAATACTCTTGCATTCTCCATTATGACTATGAGAATAGACCTTTCCTTGGACTTAGGTGGCTATCAAGACCGCAGTCCCGGTCTTAAAAGCCCCCGATCGCATAATGGGTTGGTATTATTGTTTTTATTCTAAAAATGCTTGTAAAAAAAATAATTTTATACATACGCTTTCTGCGGCGAGGTTTCACCCGCGTATTTGCTTACTGCTCTGCTCCCGTCGCCAGTAGCATGATGTTACATAGTCTATAATTTCCTTCGAGAACTTGGCTATCATAAGCAAAGAGATTTTTTTCAGATCCGACTGGTAGTTCCAGAGATTAGCGCGTTGAAACAAACAAACTCTTCCGCTTTATATAATAGTACAGATACATAGCTTCATGCCTTAAGGGATAGGCAGAAGTTTTCCCCACTTTTCGCCATGTTATTTTGGCTGCCATGTAACAGGGGGCGAGCCTGTTGCACAATTGCAGTCGCCGGGCTAATATTGAGAATTTCTCGACAGAAAAACCCAATATCACTTTACCCGAGCCGGGGATCGAACCCGAGACCTCTGCGTGGAAATCCTTACACAGTACCACCGAACCACAGAGGCAGAACTAATTTTATCTACGTAACTATTACATTATAGTCGCCCTATCGCAAAAAATGTTATAAAAAGTCGACTGTAGAGTTGGAGGCGGTTGTTCCCTCGTTTATCATGCATCAACTAAGAAACTGAAACATTTGCTTAGATAAACCTGTACTAAAGATACGATAGGAAACATTGGATAGGTAATGGTGTACTTATCAGTCTATTTGATGATATATTTATGTTGTTTATTATTATTTACGAGCTTTCAGCGGCGCGGTTTCACCCGCGTCTTTGCTTACTGCTCTGCTCCCTTCGCCAGTAGCAAGATGTTACATAGCGTATAACCTTCCTCGAGAACTGGACTATCATACGCAACAATAATTTTCAAATCCCACTGGTAGTTTCAGGGATTAGCAAGTTCAAACAAACATACTTTTCCGCTTTATATAATAGTATCTTAGATGACTAAAGATTTAGGTAAACCTGTTTATTTGCGCGTGTGTTTCTTACAAAGATTGGAAATTATACACACACGCGCTGTTAAAAAGTCTCGATCTTTCTTTTTTATCTCATAAAGCCATCAAAGCGAGGGCCAGCATGCCAACCATTTTTATACGATGGCTTTTGGAACGGTGTACACTTACTGGACCTCGCTGCATCAGGCAAGTTAGAGTCATTTCTGTAGGCTAATATAAAAATGTCAATGTCTCATTTTTATTTTATTTTATTGCACATATAGTGGCAGACGAGCAAACAGCCCACGTGATGGTGGGTGGTAACTGTCGCTCATGAAGAACTTAGAGTCACTAGCATTGCTCCTGCAATGCCAGGGATTCTGCGAAGCCGCTGCCTATCGTGGAGGGAGTGGGGTATGTGAAAGGATTGACGGAGGTCAGGAAAATGGAAAGAGAAGGATATTGGGCCTTGTCAATTCAATGGTTCAACGGTTCTTGGGTCATATCAATGAGCAATAATATAATATAATAATAGAATAAGGTTTTTTTTTTATATTAGCCTACCAAAGTGATTCCACTCTGCCTGATGGTAAGCAGTCAGTGGAATTCAGAAATGGTGGACACCATTCCAAAAGCCAAACTACTGGTATGATGGCCTCCACTATGGCGGCTAAGTGAGATGCTTTTTCACGCCCCGCTTAAAAGACCCAGGATCAAAATTAGATGGGAGCACATGCGCTGGCAAAGAGTTCCAGGTTTTAATTGAGCGACAAAAGTGTGAAGTGCTGTTGTGGTGGTTGATAGATGTTTATAAATTTCTATGCCATAATTTGACCGCTATCATTTGGATTTTTTTATTTTTGTGCCAGTGTGGTATATACGCTAATGGGCAGTAGGACAGACACTATTTAATAGCTTAATTGTCCTTTAACTTGCCTCGTCTACCTCCAGTATATATAGCTCAAAAGTAAGTCGGATCGAGTCCCGTGCGAGTGTCAGTTAGCGACACAATTAGCAACAGTCGCCAAGTTAGTTCTCCAGAGAGTACTTAGTTAATTCAATTCCTATCTTTGGTTAAAATTATTATGAAGGTAAACTGAATGTCTTATTATAATTGTTGTGTATATAATTTTAGTAGAAGGGATTAAATATTTTAAACTTACACGATTTGTACACATAACTATATTTGTGAAACGGGTCTACTCGTGTTAGAAAATTTATAAATATACATCAGTCGGCCTGTGACCATGGTCGGTGTAATTCGACCGAAACGTCGGGTAAAGAGGTATGGCACCTTATAATAATTTTCTAACACGAGTAGACCCGTTTCACAAATATAGTTAGTAGAAGTAAGTGTATAAATCGATGAGTACCCCGTAATACAGAGCTTGAGCGGGAGTTGTCCATAATAAAAGTGCATAACAAGTATATTGTTCAATGATTCTTATAATAAACCTTACGATCTTTTTCTTAAAACATTTGAAGTTAGACTTAAAAGGCACTAAAATTCATATTAAAGTGATGAAGACGCATGAATATTTAAGACACTTTAAAACGCGGCTACTTTTAAGTATGTGGGCAAATAGTAGTATTTAGTTATTAACACCTATAAAGAATATTACCGTGTAATTATTAACATTAGTATTGTCTAAATAAAAAACAACACTCGTAATAAAAGCGGTAAATAGTGAGAAAAATATTACCAGTGGCATATTTTCGTAAAATAAGATATCAAATTAAAGCTGTAAAAAGTGCTAGGAGCTCCCGGCCCGAGTTTTAATTATTACCCACCCTGGGACGAGAGGGTGGCAATGGAAAATTAATTATTACAATACTCCCTCTTTTGTATGTATGAGTACGATTGTGCCAGTGTAATTTACGACGAGGTTTTGTTTGTATGATGTTTTTAACGTTTGAAGTTTGTTTCATGCTATTTTTTAGACTTAGTTTGTACTTTTCAGTTTCGGTATTTGTTTTGTTTCTGTTATGGTTTTGTGTTTATATTTCTAACGGGCAATCGATAAATTGGCTCACGACTGGCCAAGATGGCAAAAACTGAGAAGATCTATGACCGGCAGTGGTTGTCTTTTGGCTGATGTGATGATAACGATGATTTATAAAAAAGAAAAATTAATGACCAAGCCAGTATTTGAGAGCCCAAAATAATAATAATACCACATCACAGCATATATTATAGCTTGTGATATGGATTCTAAAATGCCGATATAAATACTTTTTTTTAGTAAATACATACATATTATTCATAGAAACACCCAGACCAATGAAAATAGAAATGTTCATGCACACAAATATTTGAACTGAGCGGGAATCGAACCCGCGACCTCTGCGTGGCAGTCCGCATATGTAGGTAAATAGATAGATATAAATATGTAGACAGTTAAACTCTTATCTATTTAATATCTAGATACAAATTTTAAAAGAGATCCAGTTTATTTTCCGTTTGTTTGGGACAAATCGCTTACTATAGTAGCAATCTCGTCCGAATTTACCGGCGAAATTCTCGGACACGTTCTAGTTTGCATATTGAAACGAACCCGCTCTGGACGAGACGCTTTTATTGTACTGGAACCTTGTTACCTTATACAATTACTTGCTGGATTGAATACAAAAGGAATGACAAAGAAAGACGCTCGCTTGACTGTCGGTTATATCTCGTTTGACACTGCTACCTAAAATACAAGCATTGCTTAGTTTGGGAAACAGTATTAGTACCGTATGTGTAACACATTTATAATATCACATTTACTCTGTCATAAACTGTTGTACTTTTTAGTGTCAATAACGATTTATTTATTTATTGACTGGCCTGTTGGTTTAGTGGTTAGTGACCCTGACTGCTAAGCCGGAGGCCGTGGGTTCGATTCCCACCCAGGACCAACCTTTGTGTGATAAGCACGATTGTTTGTTCTGTGTCTGGGTGTAATTTATCTATAATATGTATGTATTTACAAAAAAAACGTATATAAGTATCTAGTATATCATTTGTTTAGTACCCATAACACAAGCAAATATAATTGCTTAATTTGGGGCTAAATGGCGTTGTGTGAATGTGGTAGAATACTATTATATTATATTATTAAAAAAAAAGTCCATACAAACTTTCATCCCCTATTTCATCCCCTTCAAGCTATTTTTCCGTAATAAAATATAGTTATATTATTGTTTCCTTCCCTATTTTGTTTCCCAAGGTCTATTCTATCTCTATACCAAATTTCATCCTAATCGGTTTAGTGGTTTAGGCGTGAAATCGTAACAGACAGAGCTACTTTCGCATTTATAATATTAGTATGGAAGTATGGACGAATTGCATGTCTCATCTCATACATATAAACCTTCAGAAACATGTTCTCTGAATGATAATGAAACTCCAATGTTATTCAAACTCAATAGAACTCAACTATTCTATGATATTCGATATGCTACAAAAAATACAAAATACAAACGAATATTCTCAAGAATTTTTCGCATTTCAATATACATATTTTTTTATTAAAACTACCCCGCTCTAATGTCAAATGCAAAATGTTATTACGGGCCCGCAGTGTAAGGATTTCAATTTCAACAAGTGGGTATAACTGCGACGTACACTGCAGGCCGTTGTGAAGTGATAGATTTTATATTGCTTGTATACTTTTTTTTATTGAAATTACATTTGTTTTGTTTTGTTTTGTTTGAGTAGTGTCGGAATCGAGTAGATCTTCAATTTTCTGGTTGTACAGATTTTCTCTGTATTTCAATATGTGAATAATAGATTGCTTTTTCAAGTCAGTGACTATTTTGTTGGTTGTTATTTGATTTTGTGTGAGTTTATTTTTAGTTAGCTAAAATATATATTTATATTGAAAAGAAAGCTGGCGACTCAAACTTTATTTGTATCAGAAGACCTTTCTTTAACAGAACTGAAATCACACCCCACAGAAACAACACTACTGAGGTCATTTACTCAAAATTAGTAGTGTACTCCTGTGAGAGCTGTTCACAAAGGTGGGGATTCGATTCTCTAATGAGACAAAACTTTGTGTCATCAATAGATATTTGTTCTGTGCCTGGGTGTAGATAATTTTAGTCGGTAACAGTGGATAGTAATACATTAAAAAGTTCTCCGCGACACAGCTTCTTAACTAGCCCGGAAGTGGTCTTAATGATGAGTGCAATCTTTACGATGACAGCTAATAATAAAAGTCATTACAAATAAACAAGGTAGTATCTCACATAACACGAAATAGAATATTTAATGATCACCCTCCTTTGAATGAGATTTACGAGTGAATAATAATTAAAGTCGTATATATCTCGATTAACCCAGATTACTGATATCTATATTTAATTGATACAGTTTATATATCATCAGCAGTTTATTGTTAATTTAGCTGCGCCCTGCGGCTTTGCCCGCGCGAAAATCGGTATGTGTTTAACACTTTCTGGGACAGTAAACGAATATGGCCGTGATGACAATAAAAATGTGTTGCGTCTACAGTGGTGTCCATTAAAGGGTTAACTAATGTAACTCGGGAACCAGACCTATTTTCGGGATAAAAAGTATCCTATGTCCGTCTTTGGCACCGAATCTATGCTAATTTTTATCTAAATCGGTTCAGCCGTTTAAGCGCTAAGTGATAACAAACACGCACACACAAACTTTCGCATTTACAGGATTAACAGGGTATATTAATGATGAAATTGGTTTAACTGGACATTTATAATGTTGTAAATTATTGTGTTAATAAACCGCTGTTTATAGCTACTGACTGCTTTTTGATGTTGCTGACTGAAGGAGATCACTAATAGACATGTATTTACACTTTATACAATGGACAGTCACCATCAGGTGGATGTCATTTACTTATTTTTATTAATCTAACATAGTGACTCTACACTGCCTGACGGTAAGCAGTCAGTGGAATCCAGAAGTGGTGGACACCATTCCAAAATATAGTTGTCTTTTTAAATAGAAACGTAAAAAGAAATATAATATAAATGTTACTATGTTACTCGCTGATATTGTAGCTTTCTATATTTTTTATTAAATTGGTTACGTAGGTTTTGAGTTTATCCATAACAAACAAACATACAAAAACTCTATTTTTCTCTTTATAATATTTATACAAATTTCAAACATTTGCATACATTTAGACAATGTAAATCGTTCAATAAACTAAATAATGTAGTGTACCAATTATTTTGTCCTGCAGTATAGATCTAGTCGAATAGACTTATTATAAATGCATGTCATTTGAATTTTAAGACCGACTCGTTTAAATATGAAGCAAATAAATAAATTTACATTCTGCTAACACATGCAGAGTAACATTAAGCTAAAGTAGAATTATTATATACTACCTACATTAAAAAATGTATTAATATTACGAGACTGAAATGCCATTTCTTTACAATGCAATCGAAACGGTGCAATATTTCATACTTATGTTGCCCAATTAAAACCTTGAAACTAACGTTTGCTTCCAATTATTACTGGGTTTTAGGCAATTTTTCAAGGACACTACAGCGGTATTATGCTGCCAACTTCTTATTATAGCTGGGATGGTGTCCACCACGTAGACTTTAGACCTCACTGACTGCTTACCCTCAGACAAAATGTAGGGCTTTTTATAGACAAATGTTTCAAAAAGATAAGATAATGAAACGAATGAACGACATTTAAAATTGTTGTGAATTTATACGTTGCCAAAGTTTAATTTTAATAAAGCTGTCACAAGAGTACCCAGAATCACGGTGCGTTTACACTGACGAGGAGCTGGGCGGAGTGAAAAGGAGCGGACCATGAATTGACCAATCACAGTGTTAAAAATTTTCATTGATGTCGATTGGAGATTTCGTGCACTGCGATTGGTCAATCACGGTCCGCTCCTCTCCACCTCGCCCAGCTTCGCGTCTGTGAAAATGCACCCTTAGTGTTCCGATCTATTGACATCTATAAATTTGAGTGTCTGTTTGTAATATTGAAATAACCGTTTTTTACTACATGTATATGAATATATATACGGTACATACACCAAAATAAAATTTTTTACAATTTTGATCTGTCTGTCTGTTTGTTCCGGCTAATCTCTGAAATGGCTAGACTGAGTGACGGGACTTTTATTGGCAGGTAGCTGATGTAATAAGGAGTAACTTAGGCTACGTTTATTTTAGAAAAAATCTTTTATTTTAGGAAAATAAACTAATTATGATCGGCTGTTAGGCGGAACGAAGTTCGCCGGGTCAGCTAGTCATAAATATTTATATTAATATTAAATTATTACGAAAATCAACATCAATACAATTTAGTTTACAAAATAGCTATAAAACAATTTACATGGCCGATAACAGGTTACCCTAAATAACTTAGTATGTAAGTTTAGCGAATGATCGTTCGCTAAACTTTACATACTAAGTTATTTCTTCGTAATTTTTTAAACTTATAGCTTAATGCAAAAAAATAAAAGAAATGAAAGTTCAGTGTTATATAGTGTAAGCATGTCTGCTTAAATTTATTTGATAAATTTACTTAAATAGCATAAAAAACTGAAATATATAAAAGCAATAGTACACAAAATATTAAACATAAAATAACAAAAATAAATATTAAATGTTGTCTGTTTGTTTCAGGATGTGATACACACAATCAGCACACCACACGGCCAAGTTCAGAGGATCGTCGTGTTCAAGAAAAATGGTGTACAAGCCATGGTTGAATATCCTTTACAACAGATCTAGTACATCTAGTATTTATTTATTAATAGAAAGGTGCTTACCTACATGTACTTTGTACCGATCAACAAAGACTTACCTTGACATATCACTGTAACTGCAAAGAGTTTATGTACTTTTTTTTTTTTTTATATTATAGCCTACCAAAGTTACTCCACCCCGCCTGATGGTAAGCAGTCAGTGGAATCCAGAAGTGGCGGCCACTATACCAAAAGCCATCGTCTTAAACTACTGGTATGGTGGCCTCCACTATGGCGGCTGGGAATGGGTTAGGGAAAGGGAATGAGGGAGGTGAGGAAAGAGGAAAGGGGGGAAATTTGGCCTCCGGCGCTCTCACTCACCGAACGAAACGCAGTAGTACGGATACTACTACTCTTAAGTCGATCTTCTATGAGAGGGTAGTACTTCCCCGGACGATCCGACCCATTCATGCTGAAATTATGTGGATCTACTACCGTAAAAAATTACGTACTATATTAGCATGAAGAATTCTACTGTTAGACATAGCCTCTCGTAGAGATAGGTTTTTTTTTATTTGTCTTTGGTGGCAAACAATCACACGGCCTGATGGTAAGTGGTAACCGTAAACTATAGAGATGGCTGTGTTTTCAATTACGAAAGTAGTAATGCTTAGAAAATATAATTAAATCGTTGCCGACCACGGAGAAGGGGATGAGGAAGGAAAAGGGAAAAGGATCAGGGTGTTTGGGCTGCCGGCGCTCTCACTCACCGAGCGAAACACATTAGCATGAAAACTTATAATCGTACGTCGATCTTCTGAGAGGGTATTACTGCCCCGGTCGATTCGGCCCATTCATGCTGAAACCAGCGTGGATCTACTACCGTCAAACGTTGCTCCTCGTTACCTGGTATTTCGACAGTCACCTCTTCAAGCACGAGTATGTTACGAGATATTCTAAACCTGAAACTTAACGTTCACCCGTATACTATTTGAATATACATAGGTACACATGCCAGTAGCTTCAAATCCTACGAAGTAAAGATCCAAAAATAGTACGGTTCGGTGCTCCATGCATTTATGGGCTCTAAAACCTGGAGTTCTTTTTTAGGGTATTTAGCAGGTCGTTGAAAAGCATCTCATGAAGCCTTAATCTGACGATATTGCAGAAACAATGCTTATTACATTTAAGAAAATAGCCTTGTAACAGCCATAGATTACGATTATCATTTATCATTAAGTGGGCCGTATACTTGTTTGTTATATAAAAATAAAAATACGTACCTACAAGTTTTCTTGTAACGCTTACCTTTCGCCAACAATAATATTTTCAGAATGCTAAGCTTTTATATAATGGCTACTCTGTGTTATATCTTAACTGACAGAATACACGTAATATTCGCGGAAAACATTAATTTAAGCATCATTTAATAATAACAGCTTCAATAAACATCATTCAATTTGTTTTAAACAACTCAAAAGTTTCCGGTTAAACAATATTGTAAACATTTTCTTTACGCGCGATATAGCAATTCTATTCAAATGTTAGGATTTATTGCTATTTCTACATATATCAACAAAAAGGAAACTATTATATTTATCTACTAGCTGTCTGTAGCGCGGTTTCACCCGCGTAAATATATGTCTATAAATACTGCTTTGCTTCTAGCGTGATGTTATAAAGCCTTCCTCAAAAATTGGACTATCAAATGCAAAAAGATATTTTTAAATCCTATTGGTAGTACCAGAGATTAACGAGTTCAAACCAACAAACAAATTCTTTAGCTTTATATATTAGTATAGATGACTAATGTCCGCCATTCAAATAGTTTTATACGTTATTTAATTTTGACAGCCCGCGTTTTTTGAGCGCCTACGCATCTCAGTGTTGTCATTATAAATATAAATAGTAGAATTTTAATTTGTATTAGATTTTATTTTTCTAGTGTCGCAATAAGCATATTATTGAGCATATTATTGGCACTAACAAGTGACTTACCTAAATCCATTGTCCATAAGGAGTTGAGATTTTAAACTATTTTACTCTGTTGGAAACCTGTAGACTTTACTTACTTACTTACACCGTTTTCTGGTAGGCAGAAATGTGTTAAAGACATGTCTCGTAAATTATATTAGTGGCTATATAATAGGAGGCGAGCCTATTGCACGCGTCACAATTCCAAAAAACTGATGTATTTTTTAAGTGTAAAGTAATCATCTCTAGTTGCCTATTTCATTCACGGGTACAAAAACAAAAGCCATAACCATTCACAATTAATATATCTACTAAAAATAACTTTATGTAAAAATGCCATATTCAAAAACCCTATAAAAAATTTCCATAAATATTTTAAAATAAAACTTTTTGCAAGCTGATTCGAATATTCGCCCAATTACCGGTCCGTCCGTTTCTGGCAACACCATTCATAGTCAAGCGTGGCGTTGATATATCTCCATTCTATTTAAAAATAAACTGAAATCTCGATGATTTACGATTTAAATTGTTTCGATTGGGAAAATAATTCGGGTTATTCAAAACACGTGGCGCTTGATGGACCGATTTTTACACTATCGAGTCATAATTGATTTTTTTTAACAATATATTTTTGCATTTTTAAACTTGAAGTTATTTGAGTCTTTACAGCTACGTCCACTAGCTGAACCAGAGGTAGGAGGGGTAGGGAGCATAACTCCTAAGACATCTGAATCCTTCCTTAAGAAAACATTATTGTTTACCTCTCTATATAAAACCTCGCCCTCATCAAGTCTCGCCGAAACCTAAATCCTAGATCTGCTACTGGCTGCGTCTTAAATGCAATCTATTCCTTTCATCACGGAAAATATTAACGTTCTGAAGAACCCATCCTTTCCCTTTATATACAGAACTTTACAATGTGGAACTGAAGTGTCTTTCACAGTGGCATCTAAAGGGTCTCGAGCTAAAAGGTTCTGTTCTTCATACAGCATTTCAGCTAACAGTCCACAGCTGTCTATAGGCCTCTTGAAAGCTTTTCCACGTTGACCGATCATGAGCTGTTCGTATCCATCGGTTCCGTCTACTTTAGGACTGTTCCTTTACTTTATAGCAATGCCCTTTCAACATCGTCTGCAAAAACATTAAATTTCCTTACGTTTTATAATTTAGACTTGAGGAGTAAAATAACTTTTAAATATGCCTCCCTAAACTTAAATAAAACACCTTGGATGAGTGGTAGTAAAAACAGCCTTTAATTATAAATTCCTTATGTTTTAAACAGCAATTTTTATTTAATTAGTCCAAGTTTTGGGCACGAAAGATTGTTAAATGAGTCCAATTATGAAAAACGATTAGAAGTTGTTTCGATCTTTTTATTTTGAAATTATTGGACTTTGAAAGTTATGTTAAACTTTTGGTTTATACACTGCTTGTAAAGTTCAAGATTTTTTTTATCGTAATCTTATGCTTACCATTCTAAAGGGGTAAGCAGAACGTCATTCTCTCTCTTCCAAATTCACCTTTTCGGTTCTTCAACATTCATTAATCTTTTCATACAGATACTTCGACTTAGAAGAGCATCTAAATTCGATTTCTAACACATCTTCCTCCATCTAAAAAAATAATATAACGCAGCATTGCGGTTCTCGAAGGGATGAACACAGGTATAAAACCCTCGCATTTCCTCAGTTCAGTCCTATGTAAGAAGAACCACGTATTTGCCATTTACCGGGCACAATTCCTGAGTTTCACACCAGTACTGAGAATTCTCGTCACCAAAACCCAATATCACCTCTTGCCAGTTCATATTCAATAACTCAACCACTGCCTTGATGTATATGATTAGAAGTTTCTCAATATCCCGTATAGTAAATGGATGCTGAGTTGAGTTAACTAGATTACAAGACCGCGATGCGACCATCCCGCTAATTGTTTTATTAGCTGCTCGCTAATATCTCCCGCACGTCCTTAATGGGTGGAGATTATTCGATTTTATTAATAAGTTTCAAGAAATATATGCAGTTACTTCTGAAAGACTCTGCGTGGTTAATATGCAAATGGGTAAAGGTTTTAAATCAAAAGACAAATAGGCTATTCCTTCATTAGCATTAAAAGCCCCTTACTGTCTCTGCCATTCCTTCTTCTTTTTCTTCCTTGTCCTTCTCCCATTCTTTCTTTTACGATCAGCAACCGCCTAGTTGTAGTTTTTTGGCGATATTTTTGCCTGCGTACTTAATAAAGACAGTCATATCAAGTGAGCTCGAGGCAAATGCTTGTTTGTCATTTATGTAAAAACAAACTTGAATAATTTAAATGTTAAATCCACTCGATTTTAATGTGTTTATTCGTTCGGCAAGTTATTTATTGTAATTTATTCATTTATTATGATTGGTCCTTTACTGCATAACCACAACAGTACTGCTTGATAAATATGTTTTGATTTATTACGATCGTATGTTCGGCGGTAGGTATAGATATAGAACCAACTTTTTATTCATAAGTTTCGTGAGGCGATTAAAGGAATATCAGTTAACGAGTTATCTGCGTACGAAATAACTAAACATTATGGTTTAAGTTACAAAATTAAATATAACCTGGTTCTAACAATAAAGTAAAAGAACAGTAGTATAGTGTGTCGTGGTTATACTACATACTAACTATACCGATACATTTAACTTGCGCATATAACAACTTAAAGTGGTCCATTTAACCTGAAACAAATTAATTTCATTTGTTCATTGCAAGAAGAATGAACATTAATTGCTCTTGCATGGCATACTAGTATTCTATTAAATACACATAGTAACCTTATTTTTAATTAAGAGATTCGATGAATAAAAAATATTTAAATAAAGATTAAATACTATTTTAATTGTCACACAATGAACTGCAATTTACGTTTTCATTTTCCCAAAATTTTTACTACAAAATTGCTTTCTTTTTATGACTTTTGTATGACTATAACTTGTAATATTATTATGTATGTATTTGCCATGTATTTCCTTAACTCAAGCCACAAGTTTGAGAGTGTGGAGTCAGCTACTAGAGCGAAGGAGGCGCTACACGGCTGCGACATATACTCTGGATGCTGCACACTCAAAATCGAGTTCGCTAAGGTGAGTTCATATTATCTATCTAATATTGATAGTAAAGTAAGTTTAAGATTTTAAAGAATGATCAAATAGCCAAGGAGTTCAGAAAAACTATGTATTAAAAAAATATATAAAAAAAGCCCGTCTCCCTAAAACAAACTAAAAAAAAAGATATAAAAAAAGATAGGTACCCTATGTCACTCTCACAATCAATACGAATCTAATAAGACACTTCAAATGTTAAAATCCATCAAGCCATTTAGGCTGTAGAGCGTGCCAAAGAAATAGACATACATACATACATACATATATACATACGCTCGAAAAACCTTACCCTCCTTAACTTCGGCAGTCGGGTAAAAATAAGCAATGACTACGTAGAAGCGTGTCTCTGAAAAATGATAGTAAGCAATTCACTACGGTTGAATTTTGACTTTTAGATGAACTATACATAATTAAATAATAATTAAATAAATAAAATAATACCACATTAATCACACAACGCTATCTAGACCCAAAGTAAGCATAAATTAATACCTTGTGATATGGGTTCTAGATTGCGGATAAACATACGTACATACTTACTTTTTTTTTTTGAAAATACATGTTATACATAGAAACATCTAGACCAATGCAAATAGCCATGTTCATGCACACAAATATTTGCATTGAGCGGGAATTGAACCTCAGCGTGGCAGTCCATACATGGTACCACCGAACCTCAGAGGTTGTTACCATAATTGAATCATTCACTTAAATATACCTAGCTATACCAAATATTACACAAAAGCACCTTCGTCCATCGCTTAGTAACGCGACACTTGGCACTAAGAGCTCTCTCACTATGTTTGTACTAGTTCACGTTACTGGTACTCAACTGGCCCGTTTTTGGCACTTTCACTCCTTAGATGTGCTCCTTAAATAGCGGGATATTGACCATACTAATGGGAAAGTGTTGCCAGATATTAAATTGAAGAGTGCCCAAAACTTTTGTAAATTATCCGAGATTATGGTAAGATTAACGTAAGTTTAATAGGGTTTTGTGGCTTTTAGGACCAGTATCGCGGTTCGTAAAGCCACTTATATATGGATACACAACGGATGGCGTAGTAGTATTAATAGTCGCCTTATCATTCCGTGACAAATAGGGAAAACCTGTAGAAATCGCTGTAAAGGCCGCCTATTGTATTCTATGTTTTATAATTTTTTTATATTTGTATTTTATTACAATAAAGTATTTAATAAATACTTACTAATAAAAAAAAAATTGACGCTCAGGAATTTACAGAATTTTAATGTACTTATCTAGACTTATCTACATGTAAACTCTCTTATGTCCAAGAACGTCTTTCTTCGCGTTCGTTTGATCTTTCTTTTTTCTTTCCCTTTTCAGGCTAAAAGATCACATTAGACTCAGAATGTACCTTTTTGCAACAACCTACATTATACGTTATACCTTCAAGATTTCATGCAGATAAAATTATAATTAGTATGAAATTTTAATAAATAACACATTCACTGTTTCATAAAACTGACATGAAAGTTGTTTTGCCCTTATTTTGCCTCTGGCCGTACGCAGTGCGCTCGAATATTTTGCTTATTCGACCCTATCCTTTGTAAGGTGGGATTTTATGCGAAAAATAGAGAAAATGACCGTTGCTTCGCTGCCTGTAGCGGTGGGCAGTGAACCGGGCATTAGGGTTGTTATGTGACCAGGTAATTGGTGAATTATTTATATATTATCAAGTTTATCGAAGTAGTTTCCCCAGAGCACCCAAACGAAGAGCACCTAGCCTAGTCCATGTTGAGCACCTATGAATATTTTTGCCAGGTTTAGCGAACCGGGCATTAGGGTTTTTATGTGACCAGGTAATTGGTGATATTTGCCTATATTATCAAGTTTACCGAAGTAGTTCACCCAGAGCACCCATCTGAAGAGCATCTAGCCTAGTCCATGTTGAGCACCCATGAATATTTTTGCCAGGTTTTTGGCAAGTGCTCTCCGTGGTAAAAATATTGATAGGTGCTCAACGTGGACTAGACTGGGTGTTCAATGCTCAGGTGCTCTTCGGACGGGTGCTCGGGATGAACTACGTCAGGTTCTCGACCCGCCTTTATCGGGACAATCTTCACCCACATGGTCATCACTGTAACTCCTGTAAGCCAGGATTAACAGACAAGAACCTTTATGAACAGTTTCTTGCCAGTTCTTCTCTAGCCTTACCCCCGTCAGTAAACAGGCTGTAGGATTAATTAGCTGGCATTTTGTAATTTTGACGTTCATAAGTGTTAATTTGAATAACACAAATGAATAAATGTTTTTGACTTTGACGAACACCGCGTCTTAACATCCGGAAGTCCCGGTGAATGCTAAAGCATTATAAAATGCTACACAGTGGAACCTAAAGGGTCTCAAACAAAACGGTTTGGTAGGTAAGTACTTCATACTTCTGTCGCAGATAAAATCTACACCTACTATTATAAAAGCGGGCGAGTTTGTTTTGTTCGTTTGAACGCGCTAATCTGTAACTCGAACTCGAAGTACCTATCAGTCGGATTTGAAAAATTCTTTTTGCGTATGATAGCCCATTTCTCGAGGAAGGTTATAGGCTATGTAACATCACGCTACTGGCGACGGGAGCATAGCAGTAAGCAAAGACGTGGGCGAAACCACGCCACGTAAAGATTTCAGATAGGAAATAATGTAGTTAGCAAACAAAAGATCGTCCCTTTTCTGAAATAGAAAGAAATTGATACTGCTATCGAAGTTGTCTAAAAAATATCCTTTTTATATACTCACTAATATTATAAACGCGAAATTTTGTATGAATGTATGGATGTATGTAACTCTTTTATGAAAAACTACTGATTCGATTTTAATTAAACTTTACAATAAATTATCTCATACAAAAGAATAAGACATAGGCAATCCTATAAATATTATAAATGCGAAAGTTTGTGTGTGTTTGTTAACACTCAGCGCCTTAACGGCGAAACCGATTTCGAAGAAAATTGGTATATAGATCGATTCGGTGCCGGAGACGGACATAGGCTACTTTGTATCCCAAAAATCGGTCTGGTTCCCGTGAGAGATAAAGCGGGCAAAACCGTGGGGTGCAGCTATTAATTCGTAAAGACATTGTGCATTTTTTTAAGTGACGCAAGCGAAGCTGCAGGCTACAGCTAGTCCATTGTATTGTAGGGACGAGAGAAATCAAACACGAGAGTGATGGAATAGTCCTGTCTATTTATTAAAGAGTTATCAATTATATAGTCTTACACCTATAGAGTACATACATATATAGTTATGCTTATAACTTACACACTACATATATATTGTCATTCTATGTTGATGAATGTAACTGCTTAGTTTTCAAACCTTTACTGATACTTTCAATATACTTCCAACTTAATTCAAATGAGACTGATATGAATGTTTCGAAATCATGGTCCTCTTAGCAACTGTTAGGTAAGGCTTCATTTGGACCCATTGTTCGGAATGAACTTTTTATTCGATTTCCATGTACGGAGCGGACCCAGGACGGCCAAGTTTGTCACTGTAATCATATTCTCCCTTTTGATACGAATTCGGAAATAGTAGTGAATTTGAACATTGATAATTATTTACTTATGTAATAAAGACGTAAAGGCATTTGGACGAAGGTTGGAGCAAATTTATTGTATGATAATGAAAGTTTTTAAAGAAGAAGTCACATATCATGTATCATTCAAAAACAGCGCTATTTTGTTACAAACTAAAACTTTTTTAAAAAAATATTTAGTGGGTCACAAAAATGAAAACGATGGCAGTTTACCGTCATATTGACGCCCAACGAATCAACTTTACTATAATAAAAACCGTTTCGAATTCGAATTTCGAACGCGTGCTATTTGCTTAACAACCGTCGCGGTGTTTGGACGTGTGTCGTGATCGTGCCCGTTTAAAAGAATCGCTGTTTCAGTTAAATTCTAGTATTTTTTTTTTATTTAGAACCGTATTCGTTACAGAGTAAAAACAAAAATTTTCGTGAAAGAAAAATTCTGTGATTTTAACGTGACTATGTCGCTTGGACGCAATTGTGATTTTAAAATGCCGCTTTTAAAATAAAGGATATCTATTGAAGACTGTATGGGACGAACTTCGGGGTATACACTTTCCAATAAAGAAAGAATTATCAAAATGGGACTACTCTATAAAAAGTTATGCGTGGTCATACATAAAAAAGAAACAAATATACGCATCGAGTTATACCTCCTCCGTTTATTTCTTCGGTTAAAATACAGCACAATTTGTTTTACCCTTCGTCTATTCTCGATCGTATGAGTACGGTTTAAACTCGGTATTGTACCGTGGCATGTTAAGTGTATTGCCTGTGTCACTTTGCATGCTACCTGAAATTGTAACATACAAAAATTGTAATAACCTGACGATTAAAAAGAGTGGCCTGAGTTTCTTGCCAGTTCTTCTCATGGCCCTACCTTGTTAGCGAACTGGCTGTCAATTGGCTGACATTTTGTAACTTTAACGTTCTTAAGTGTTAATTTAATTAACCTATGTGAATAAATGAATTTGACTTTGACTTTACCTAATAGGTACTCAATACTTATACTCATGAAATCTCAGTAGAAATATATTTTCGTTGTTCAAAATCAACAAGCGTCCGTTATTTATACATTTAATTACTCGTTCTTTCATTCAATGGGTAACTTTGCTTTGGAATAACAGTGAACCTATTGTGTTAAGTCCTTTCACGGATGGATCACAATAAAAAATACGATGTTTTTATCTCATAGTATCACAAAAGTATAATAATCTAAGTTAGAAAGAGTTAGAAAGTTAGTACAAATGTTTTAGTTAGAAGTTGTAAAAAAGCTTTAAGTTTTTTTTTTATTGACTACAGTGCCAGACGAGCGAACAGCCCACTGGTAAGTGGTAACTGTCGCTTATGGACTACTGCAATGCCAGGGCACCAAATCTATCTACATACCTGAACAACTATCTGTCGATCAAATCTATTAATATAATGTCCATCTTTTTTGTATAAATATATAAACAAACATACCAACTAAATGGTTATCGTAACCTATGTAGAAACAATGCTAATATATCCAATCAAGTGGTTGCTGGTCATGAAGTCAAAAAGACCTGAAAGCACAAAGTATATACTATGGTAGTATATACTTTACTACTACTACTAAACTAATATTATAAAAAAGATTTGATATTTTGTATGTTTGTGCAACGATTTAATTAAAAATCCACGTTACTAATTTGAAAATGCCTTCATCTTTAGAAATCAATAAATGAAGCGGAGAATGACACACTTCGAAAATGACGAATTCCAAAAATGACATTCTGAAAGTGACAAATGCCGAAAATGTCAACTTACCAATGGGTGTCAATTTTAGCTAAGAAAACAGTAATAATGTTGTGAAATCGAATAAAACTTTTGATACCGAAGCGAAGCGAGGGCGGAAATCTAGTAATAAATATATGCTGTGTTTCGTGATATTCAAAACCTCGACATTCTGTTAATAATAATATGTGGACACTATCACACACCATCATCTAGTCCCAAGCTAAGCAGAGCTTATGTTATGGGTACTAGAACACTGAAATAATAATACATATACATACTTTTTTTTTATAAATCCATACTAAGAATACTTAGGTAACCCCCAGACTGAAGACAAATACAAATATTCATAACACAAATATTTGCCTTCCGCGGGAATCGAACCTACGATACCCGGCGCCGCAGTCAGTTACACTATTATAACCACTAAACCAATGGTGCAGTCAAATTCGGCCGACTAAGCTGCAGATCAAGCATCTCTAACCGCTTGACAAAACCTCCAGTCAAACTGACCACTTTACTGTTCTCAATCTCTTGGTCAGACGAAAATAATCTCAATAATTATGCTCTTAAGTGTCAAATTTGAATAGATAACGTAGGTACAAGTCCCGAAAAGCTCTCACGCGTCAAGTGTGTGTTAAGGACCTCGTTGTAATGTTGTTAGGGTTGTCGCAATTATATATGAGGTAAAAATAACATTAATTTGATAGCTACTTAACTGTTTTATAATTCTTAGTTTGTTTAAACTTGAGAAAATCCTATTAATATTATAAATGCGAAAGTTTGTGTATGTGTATGTGTGTGAATAGGTGTGTGTGTGTTTGTTACCACAGAGCGCCTAAACAGCTAAGCCGATATCAATGATAGATTCGGTGCCGGAGACGAACATAGGCTACTTTTTTATCCCGTAAATCGGTCTGGTTTCCGAGGGATACAACAAAACATATTTTACGTGCGGGCAAAGCTGTGGGGCACAACTAGTAGTTGTAGCTTCGATAGTGTAGTAAAAATGCTTGCGATGCTGTATACCAGGTTGGGTTCAATTTCCACCTGGGACTATGTGCGATGCGTAAAACATATTTGTTTTGAAGTTAGGTGTACTTTGTGTTCGTTAATTGTATGTTTGTAAATTTGTCCTCGACAGAAAGTATGTTCTTAGTGCAGGAATTGTGTTTTAACATGTCCAGAACGGTTCAGCATTAAGTTAGATAGTTTCGTCTAATCTCGTCAAGTTTCATAGACACATGCATTATTAAAAAAATATATACGGTCGAATTGAGAAAACTCCTTCTTTTTTTGAAGTCGGTTAAATAAATTTAGTTACACTTTTTCATTAAAATACATGCTCTCCAACCTATCGTGACCTAGTTATTCTAAAGAATTTAAATTACGCTATCACGATTTTTTCATTATTTACACGAAGGTGTCAACCCTATTGTGTTGACCCTGTGTGATCGATCTTTATATTGTACCGGCCATAATGCGTCGCTAAACGTTGTATTATTAACACACCCTGTATAAGCTAAACGGTCGGTTATTACAACACGTTGTATAATGGGCCCTGGTCGGAAATGTGTAGCGATTTATATTTTGGGACGTGAATAGGGTAATTGTGTTTTTATATGTGTTTGGGAAATTTTATAGAGGTGTTTCTCAGATCGTTTCGTTGGCCTTTATCTGGTAGACATAATGAAACTTTTTATTTTTTTTCTAAAGACTGATGAGAGATGCTTATAAAATTCTAAGTTGAAAGCTTATAAGATATTTGCGACAAACATGATGCAATACAAACAACTAACAAATCCAGCTACGTAGAAAGAAATAAAAATTCTTTGTTTGTAACCTAGTTACGCAGGCAAACATAATCATCAAAATTGAATTCTTCATTCGTAACCTGGTAACTAACCGAATTCAAAAGAAATCCTAGTTCGTAGCTAGTTACAAAACTTAGTTGCGTACGCGGACCAAAAGAAATACATTGTTAAAGATGGCTTTGTCCCGTATTTCGGCTCTACGTGTGGTTGCCACCGCATTATTAACATTAATAATAATAATAATAATAATAAATCATTTATTTCAGGCATCTAAGGCCCATAACATGCCAATACATACATAAGAAAAATTATAAACTAATACATATTTTATATAAACTAAAACTAAATAACATGAATTATTTCGGCGTCATATTTCGCTGCGCGGTGTTGTGTAGCCTACCACGAAAACGTCGATATACAACACCTTTCGGCCAAAACTCTTGTTGAAGACAAGATTAAAACAAGGATGACGGTGGATCAACAACCTGATAAGGGTGGCGTGCAACCGATGGATGAGGGCGACTCACGAACGGCCAAGATGGCGAAAATTGGGAGAGGTATTGTCCAGCAGTGGACATCTTTCAGCTGATATGACAAAGGATTTAATCACCACCCGAAGCAAATATGTATGTGACCGCTAATTACTTCTAGGTGTAAAGTCTAGATGTAAGTACTATCGAATCAAGTGAATCATGGCCTATCTTAACACTTTTCGGGACAGTAAACGAATATGGCCGTGATGACAATAAAACATCCATTCTGTCTACAGTAGTGTCCATGAAAGGGTTAAGCTCATTTTGTCAATACATCTAAATGCAAGTAGGTCGAAATTCGCCTGAAAACAGATTTCCTTGGCAACGAGCTTGTTATCATTTTTTTATACACTGACATTATATTGATTACAATGTTGATAGGGTAGTATTAAAAACGTCTTAAGTGCATTATTCACGATTAGCTTGCCGCAGCGCGGTTTCACCCGCGTCTTTGGTTACTGCTCTGCTCACGTCGCCATAAGCATGATGTTACATAGCCTATAACCTTCCTCGAGAACTGGGCTATGATACGCAAATAGAAATTTTACAAATCCCACTGGTAGTTCCAGAGATAAGCGCGTTCAAACAAACAAACAAACTCTTCCGCTTTATATAAAAATATAGATAGATATTACACGTTTGACAGTTGTAAGCGAAGTATCAGCAAAATTTATCATGATTCAGTCGGCTCGATTGTACTTTGTGTCCGTTGAAGTTTATAAAGTAAGCTGCGTAATTGCTGTCATGTTTCTGCTGAGTATAGCATCTCTACAAAATCATTAACACTAGGAATTTCTAACAGTATTCTCATTATTCTGTTTGATATTTAATTCATCAAAGCTGGTTCCTACTATCTCTTAAAACCTCGACGATGATGAGCTTAAAATTCATAATTTCCCGACATTCCCGGGCTTGTTAATGAACGAGGTAAGAGATAAACGTTTCCTATTTAACATGCAAAGCCGGGAAGGGGTGGGATAGGGAGTATTTAACATGTGATTAAGTAAAAACAAAAAAATACACCTTTTTATGTGCGTCGTGGTTTACGTCACTCGGTACGTACGCTACTGGATTTGTTTTTAGAGTTCCGTGGATAAATGTTATATTTTTTTTTTATAATAACTTGTGTTACCCCCAGTTTCTAAAAGGCTGATTAACAAAAAATTAACTAAACACCTGGTAAATCTCATGTGAAGTACCAAGTGGGTTGCTATTATTTTAATTTTAATTTTAATTTGACCTAATTATTAACGAATTAGATCAAACTAATTTAATTATCCAAGTTTTTAGCATGCTTTTAGGTACTTTACATGAGATTTAATAGGTGATTAGTAAATTTTTCGTTGATCAGCCTTTCAGAAACTGAGGGTAAGAGCGTAATGGGTAGCACTCTGCTGCAGGGATCTAATTACCTGGTCAGGTAAACTCATATTGATTTCTGGTTTTCTATATTTTTGCTGTCTTGTGTGTTTTCGCGAAAAATGAATGCTTTTTTAATATGTTACGTTTCGTTTTCTGAACGAGACATTTCTATTGTTGTTATTGTAGTACAAAATGTTGAAAATGTGTGAAGTGAAAACCACATTAAGTATATATAATTTTTGCAACCATTACTTTCAACATAGACCTCCCCCAAGTTTCGCCATCTTGACCGTTCGTGTACCACTCTCGTCCATCGGTTGCCCGCTACCCTTTAAAGTTTATTCTATTCCTTTAAAATCACACACATTTTTAGAAAACCTAATTTACAATGCCAGTTAATAAACCCAGAAGAAATACTTCCATATACAAACGTATTATACGGAACCATTAGCTACATAAATTATAATAATTCTACTTTCATCGGATAAATGGTCCGTGAAAAAGTTACATGTTCAAATTATAAAATGAATTGCAAAATTTTGACGACATCTAGATACAAAAGTTATTTCAGTGGGATTTAATACTTTTTGTGAGGGAATTAAAAACGTTGTTCGTGTTGTATAATATCTGAAGAAATAAATTTTGCGTCGCCGTATGAACGAAACAGAAGTTTTGTATGCAACCGAATGTAGAAGTAATTACTCTACCGAAATTATGCGAATCGCAACTCAAAAAATTACGAAACTGGCTGTTACATAAAGGTACTTCTGCCTAACTCTTCGTGGATAAAAAGCGTCAAGATAATATGTTATCTATACTAATATTATAAAGAGAAAAGGTTTAATTTTTTGTATGTTTGTTTGTATGTTGCGATTTAACACAAGATGTAAAAGAACCGATTTAAAAAATTCTTTCACCTTTAAAAAGCTACAAATAAGACGGGTAACATAGCCTATTTTTTATTATGTTTAACATATTTTTCAGTCAATTTTAAAATTTCAATATTTTAAGCGGCTTTGTAAATCTAAATGATGCAAAACTTTGTTAGACTGGCCTGTTGGTCTAGTGGTTAGTGACCCTGACTGCTAAGCCGGAGGTCGTGGGTTCGATTCCCACCCAGGACAAACCTTTGTGTGATGAGCATGATTGTTTATTCTGTGCCTGGGTGTAATTTATATATAATATGTATGTATTTACAAAAAAAAAATGTATATAAGTAGTATATCAGTTGTTTAGTACCCATAACACAAGCAAATATAATTGCTTAATTTGGGGCTAGACGGCGGACGTCTAGTGCATTAATAAATAAATATGTCGCCATGCATCATGCTAGTATTACTACAATATTAAAGTGGCTACAACTGGATCGTGTTAACTAGCGCTCGAGTACTAACTGTCACGTAGATATCAAGTTACCAGAGTTACCATTCTAGCTTCTCCTTCCCTATTTTAACCGACTTCAAAAAAAGGAGAGGGGTTCCGCAATTCGACCGTATATACATACATTTTTTTTTGCTTGAATATATTGGGTTTAGATTTGAATATATGTAGCATTTGTAACATAATGTAGTTCGCTTAACTTTTTTTATACGACTACGGGGACAAACAAGCATACGGCCCCCTGATGGTAAGAAGTTACCGTAGCCTATGGACGCTTGCAACTCCAGGAATGTCACTAACGCGTTAAAAACCTTTTAACTCCTTACTTGAAGAACTCCATGTTGTAGTCTCTCGGGAAAACCTCGACGGGGAGCTCATTCTACAACCTTATAGTAACTTGTGTGTTATAGCGCGCGCAGGTTCGTTTGAATTTGAAAGTGGCGATATTTGCGGGATGGATATATTTAGCAGTGGATGGCTTTCGGCTGTGATAATAAATCAACAAGATTTTTAAGGCAATAGAGGTTATTTTATAAAAGACCGTATTCAAAAAGGTGGGAGCGAATTAATTAATGAACTAAGTCTTCTGCACAACGGTATCGCACAAGCATAAGGTTTAGTATGCTTTAATCGCCAGATTTATCAGATGGATTTGTCACTAATCAATCCCGCTAAATAGGTATATATACATACGGTATAGTTTGTAGTACCTAATTGTCGCTTCCAGCGGCTTGTATGTTCGTGGTATTTAACCCGATGTGTCACAGTCTCACAGTTGACTCTACACCACTATCTCGTTACCTAATAAAGTTTGTATTACGATCTAATCCACTTCTGATCTCAAGATTTACAGTTGATAGAGCAGAAATACCCTACTTGCTTGTTCTTACCAAAAAGTCTGAGGGGATCAGACCGGAATGACTAAATTTGCAGAGGATCAGAACGGAATTAAAGAATAATAATAACCCTAGAGGATCAGATCTAGGGGATCGGATCGGAATAACTCGTTGTATGGAGAGAGACTGTTATCGGTCTAAAATATCATTATCATTATATCAGCAGAAATGCGTCCTCTGCTGGACATAGGCCTTCCCCAATTGGCGCCACCTTGGCCGGTGAGCCGCCCTCATCCAACAGTTGCCTACAACCGTAGTCTAGAATATATAACCCTTATCTTTTACCGTGAGTGCCATAAGGACTCCATGGGAATACACAGAAACAGCCATTAGCGTTATTTGTGTACTAATTTTCACCTACTTCATACAATATTTGCTTTGTAAAAAATAAGAATCTGTACCGAGGAAGCACCTATGTGACTTTAGTCTGTACTCAGTACTTACATTTTTATTTTTTTGGAAATTTGTAACATAAAGACTGATTGATTTGACTGGCCTGTTGGTCTAGTGGTTAGTGACCCTGACTGCTAAGCCGGAGGTCGTGGTTTCGATTCCCACCCAGGACAAACCTTTGTGTGATGAGCATGATTGTTTTTTCTGTGTCTGGGTGTAATTTATCTATAATATGTATGTATTTACAAAAAAAAAAAGTATATAAGTAGTATATCAGTTGTTTAGTACCCATAACACAAGGCTAAATGGCGCTGTGTGCATGGCAGAATATTATTATTATTATTATTATTAAAGATTATAATCATAATATTTATTTGCCATAAATGAGGTACAATGGTGTTAAATAACATAAATTTACTAATAGGTACAAGCCCTTTTAGCCATTACAAATGGCATGCAAATTTAACTTAATTAGTAAACAATTTTATTTAATTTTAAACAGAGTAGTACATTCACACAACACAATTACATAATATTGATTACAATGTCATCGTAACATTTTTACTTTTAATTAATTGCAATAAAAATTCCTTTATAGAGTAGAAATAGTAGTAGTAGAAGAAAAACATTCTAAAGAAATCTAGACTAAGTAGAAAAAATAAAGCATAAACATTGTAAAGGTCAGTGCTGACGTTAACAATAATAATAAAAAGATAAAAAATAGTAGTAAATGTAACTTACAATTAACTTTGTGGCCTCTGCAACATCAACGTAAAACGGTTAAATAAAGATACATAGAGCCATCTTTGTTTCTGTTTTTAGGGTTCCGTAGTGCAAAAAGTAATAAGAGCCCTGCTTTTATCTGTCTGTCAACACACTGTTTTTCAGGAACGATCGAAGGTAGATAATAAATAAATATCAAATTCAGATCAAAATCCATTTTTCTTGTCTACCTTAGTGTTAATTACTCTGTAATCTACCAATAACATCAAATCAGCCTTACTTTCATAGCAAAAACCGTGGAGTATTTTCCCTCCTTCGTACCCTTAAACGTCGTCACTTTGTCATGAAGCGGTACACGAACACTCGGCTGTAGTGGCAGCCATTTCCTCCAAAGTGATGCTTCAGCTAACAGTTGGGGAGATTGTCTCCGCCTTTGTAGCGTGTATCACGCAGATATGTTGGGAAATTAAATGGAGGAGTACAACAGCTTTGTGTATTGAGCCAATGGTTACTGTTCTTTTGCGTGTGATGGTTTGAAACCTGCCAGAAACTGGACAGTTTTTCAATCTATGACGCATGAACCTGCTTGCCATTAGGCAGGCTACAGTCATTTTGGTACTAATTAGCTCTCAGTGTTTGCTTTCACCTTATGCCAATCGATCTTCTGATAAAAAGTCTATTATAAAAAGTTTGAAGAACAAACATTTGAAGGCCTTTTGCTTACCAAATCCCCTTGGGAATTGTCTTGTCGGTACAACTGCCACCTTTCTAATCAAATCAGTCCATTTTAAATCAGCTGCCAGTTGGATCTTAATATTTCAGTTTTATTTTTTCTAACTGAGATACACAGAAACCATGTTAGAAACTATGGGGTATAATTTTTTTAAACTTATTATCGTTTGATTTAAAGATAGATAGGTACTATTATTTTAATACACATACATAGCTTCACGCTTGTCTCTCATTAATAGGTTAAGCAGAGACTACAACGCCATTTGCTGCGTTCCAAACATACCTCTTTTCTTATTATTTCTATTGCAATTCATTGAATATCTGAACTGCTGACGCTGCACTGTGCTACCACGCTAACAAGGTCACGGTATTAAACACGGTAACAATAAAACGACATGTGCCAGTAAACCTAAGAATGCTAAGTTTCTGCCAAGTTTACAATGTTTAGCCATTAAGTTAGCGGCGATTTGTAGATACAACGATTTAAAATAATACAGAGATGTGCTGATCAAGTATGTTTCCTTTAGAAGAAGCTTGAAGGATCTTCACCCACATTGTTCTGCACTTTTACACATTCCCTGTCCCACGAGACACAATAAATCAATTGTTATGTATCATATATTACCACGAGACAGCAATTTTTATGTTTACAAGTATTCAATATGGCTAAGCACTTTTTATACGTATGTAAAAGCGAATAAAGTATACGATACATTAGAAATTTTCATTACAAAAACTCACTCAATTTATGAAAGCCAATCGCATAGAAAACTTACGTTCAGCTTGTATACTCGCATTCTTAGTAGCCTCAAAAAAAAAGAGTTGATGGAACTACGCCACAAAACAACGCAATATATTGAAATAGCTGGCATAATATACAACTTTTTACACTACGAGTTAGAAAATACACGAAAATACGTGGCATAATGGCAGATTGTGCGCCCTTAGTAAAAACTATATTTTGTTAGATGTCTTATGGAGCACTGATATTAAATGAATATGTAAGTGTAATCATATAAACGAAGGAATTTAGGGTTATTTATGTTTGTTATTTGGGAATGCTGCTGGAACTCGATTATCGAAACCCTAAGGAGAGCAATCACAAAGACTATACTGCTTAACTAAAGAAAAAGATCGTAACTACTTTAAACGAATTTCGTAAAAATCACGCATAATTTTGCATCCTGACTTTTCCCGAAATAGTTAGGCAGGGGTGGGTCTACATTAAATTTTTGCCAGATATGTTGATTCTTGTGATATTGTCCATGAGTTAGTTGTCATTTATCGGACCAATCCCAAAATCTCAATTCTCATTAGTTATAAATTATAATTTATGTACCTTAAAGGCAGTATAATTATTTTCGGCGGTTTAAGACCACAATGTCAACCTATATTAAATATTACCTAATTTAGATGCTAATATTATTGTTTAAAATGATAATAAAATGAGTTTTTGTTTGTTGCAGCCCGAAAGATTGAACGTATTCAAAAATGACCAGGACAGTTGGGACTACACTTGTAAGTACTACATTTATTAATAATACTTTTAAAAATAATATTGTTAAACTTAAAATACATATAAGAATTGTAAACCACGCTTTAGACGGCACGTGCAGTGGCGGTCACACCGCTCGTTAAACTAGTTACAAATTGTAGGCTGACTGCAAACGTAGTAAATTTATAGAATACATAATAGTTTTTATATTAATGTGTTTCGCTTGGTGATTGACAACGCTGACATCTCAATTACTTCCTCGGTCCTCAACCTTTTCTCTTTTTCTTCCTCATCCCCTTCTCCTTTAATAGTCAGCAACGGCTTGGTTGTTATACATGTCCATAGGTTATGGTTACCATTTACCATTAACTGAGCCGTATGCTTGTTTGCTATTAACGTTGAAAAAACTAACTGCACCCAGTCGCTGTACGTGCAGTTTGTACATGCAGTATCCAGTGTGCTATCTCAAACATTAAGCGAATCTATCATCGATATTTCTTTGTAATTACAACTTTATCCATATTAAACTAAAGTTTAATTTACACTATACAAGTTTTATAAGACAATTCTCATTAGTAAGTGACAGTATGAGTATAGAACTTAAATCAAGTAATATTAAAATAGGCTTTTGTGTCTATTTCAATGATACTGCGTTATTATTAGTTAAAAATCACAATATATGTATAACATAAGTTTTGGGAAAATGGACTTACTTTTAACGTGTTTACTACGTTTAAACTGTTTGTCCAGTATCCGGTTTCAAGCAATTACGTCGTTCTTCCTTAGTATGCTTAACATAAATCAGACAGGTGTTAGCTTATGTATTGACCAAAGATACCATTTACTATTTAAACCATTTATTTTTGTTACACATAGTTACAGACAATAGACAAAAATGGTACTTTTCGAGGCATGCCTTTCTGTTAATGTTTACCTGGCACAATTCCAGGCTCCAAATATAGAGAATTTCTCGACTGAAAACCCAATAGCACTTGACCCGGCCTGGAGATTGAATTTAATAAGTAAATGTTTTAATTAATAAATAGGTAAGCCAAATATACAATCCAAATACCGCCTCGATCCTTTTCCTTCTTCATCCCCTTCTCCGTGATCGGCAACGGCTTGGTTGTGTTTTCTAAGCATTATTACTTCTGCAATTCTTGGAAAACACAGCCATCTCTATAGGTTACGGTT
Organism: Parascotia fuliginaria; assembly: GCA_963082885.1. NCBI lineage: Eukaryota > Metazoa > Arthropoda > Insecta > Lepidoptera > Erebidae > Parascotia > Parascotia fuliginaria. Next base: position 1,796,223 of record OY720197.1, on the reverse strand, counting down.
ACCACTTACCATCAGGTGGACCGTATGCTTGTTTGTGACTAAGATGTATTAAAAATGTTAATATAAAGCTTGTGATCTCTACGTACACAATTTCATTGATTTATCTAGTCTGTAATTTTATAGTATTTTCAACACTTCACAGAACTACTGCTATATACCTACAATAATAATTTTCTTAAAAGCAAGAGAGAAAACGAGTGGCTTCATAAATAACGTGTTAACAAAGAATAATGCTGACTTTTTAAATCGCTGAGAAACGTGACATTATACAGACGATTTAAATCCGCCATGTTCATTATTTTTGTTATATTTTTACCGAGGGGTCGGAAAAGTTAAAAGTTTTAGGATAGATATATATGATTTTTAACAATTCCTGTACTACTTACAAATTGAATAGAATAGAATTATCTGTATTGCACACCACATATTACAAAACTAATAATAGAATAGCACAACATATAAATATAGGAAGATATGCCGGTCGGATCCCCTGTATCTGATCCCCTGGGGATCGGTTTATATTTATTTTATTTTCTATTCAGGTCTGATCCCCGGTGTAGGAGGTGTTGCACAGTTTTAAATCTATGCTATTATAGAAAGCGGACCAGTCAGATTTAAATAATTCTTTTTGCGTATGATAGCATTGTTCTTGAGTAAGGTTATAGGCTATGTAACATCACGCTACTGACAACGGGATCAGCGCAGTAACCAAAACGCAAGTGAAACCGCGCTGCGGAAAGCTAGAATTTTTAATAAGTTGACCTATTTTTAATTTATTTCTTAAAGTTGCTGCCGCAATGCTTAGACAACATATACATATCCATAGGCTTGAATAACCAATTACCATCAATCTGGTGGACCATATAATGTACTCGTACACAAGTACCTACCGTAATATCTCAAATTTTATGTCTATTATCAAAGTATAACTGAATCTCGCGATAAAAGACTTTCATTTAAATATAAAAGGGAGTAAACTGAAAACCAGCACTAAAGCGAAGGTTTTTAGTTTTAAAGACATCTTTTCATATGCAAAAGAACCGGATGAATCCGGTTAACGCCAGTAGCAACAAGACGGGTAGGCGGCCATTTTGTAATTTTAAAAAGTTATTTTTCACACAATTGTGGGTAGATGTAAATTTATTCATTGTTGCCATTATGAAAATTATATTTGAAGCAATTTCAGTTTTTATTATTTTGGTTTCTGTAAAGTATTTTTTTATGACTGAAAATGTTGAAAGGTTAAAGGTGTCGCTTCGTTACATCTGAGCCGTTTGTCGTGGGCTCGATTCCTGTCAGGGACAAGTTAATAATTGTACGTTCCAAGTAAATATTTTGGATACACACAGATAGGTGATTAGCAACATTATTAAAGTACTTAGTTAAATCTGGGTGTACAGTCCATCCGTTTGTTTTTTTTCGTAGTTTCTTGCCAAATAGATAAATACTAATTTCTTACACACTTTATACATAACATTTAGTAAACTAATTCGGTAAATTTGCCAAATTTTGACATTAATTACACTACATACGGTAGTAGATCCACGCTGGTTTCAGCATGAATGGGCCGAATCGTTCGGGGAAGTACTACCCTCTCATAGAAGATCGACGTAAGAGTAGTAGTATCCGTACTACTGCGTTTCGAGCGCCGGAGGCCAATTTCCTCCCTTTCCTCTTTCCTCACCTCCCTCATTCCCTTCCTCTAACCCCGTTCCCAGCCGCCATAGTGGAGGCCACCATACCAGCAGTTTAAGGATGGTATGGTGGCCACCACTTTTAGATTCCACTGACTGCTTACCATCAGGCGGGGTGGAGTCACTTTGGTAGGATAATATATATAAAAAAAATAAAAAATAAAACATACCAGACCAGTTGAACAACTGATCTACATTGAAATCGGTACTCTTATACAGCTCTCATTTCCCGACAACTAATATTGATGATCCTGCATAACATACCTCATCGACGTATGCATGGAATACCTGAAGTAGAAGCATTAATAATGAGATAAGTGTTACTAGTGTGATGGAGAGGAAATTGCATTTCTGTGTTCTATCGACTTCATTTATTGAGAGCTCTTTAAACTAGTTCTAAGTAATTGAGTAAGATTGCAGTTTTCTAATTCTTATTTAGTCTAAACTAATATTATAAAGAGAAAGATTAGTTTTTTGTATTTGTGTTTTTTTGTTTGTTTCGATTTAACACAAGATCTACGTAACCGATTCAAAAATTACCTTTAGAAAACTACAAATAGGACGGGTAATTTAGGCTATATTTTATTATATTTAACATTTTTTATTGGTACTAGATCCACGCTGATTTCAGCATGAATGGGCCGGATCGTCCGGGGAAGTACTACCCTCTCATAGAAGATCGACTTAAGAGTAGTAGTATCCGTACTACTGCATTTCGTTCGGTGAGTGAGAGCGCCGGAGGCCCAATTTCCCCCCATTCCTTTTTCCTCACGTCCCTCATTTCCTTCCCCTAACACCATTCCCAGCCGCCATAGTGGAGGCCACCATACCAGCAGTTTAAAACGATAGCTTTTGGTATAGTGGCCGCCACTTCTGGATTCCACTGACTGCTTACCGTCAGGCGGGGTGGAGTCACTTTGGTAGGCTATACTATAAAAAAAAAAAAAAAATTTTCTTTCTTTTCTTTCTTTGTCATTTTCAAAATTTTATATTCTAAGCGTCTTTGTAAATCTGATTGATGCAATACATTACTATTGCTATGATATTTTCCGTAAGCGTTTGTTCTGAGATCGAATGAAACTTTTGATACCGAAGCGAAGTAGGGCCGACGTCTAGTACTTTATAAATTTATCAAAGTAAAACTTTTTTATTAATTTAGATCATGTAAATGCCTTATATAAACGTTTAGATCACCTAGAAAGGATGACGTTAGTAAATTCGCTGACAATGTTCAAGCCATGACATTTAACAGTGACTTACTTACGGTGACGTAACCCCGCCCCCCCCTTCTCCTACACATTTGACCAGTACTGTAACCCCTACTATTTTGAGCAGTTGTCCATATTTTCAATTGATCATTTAGATATTGGTTATTTTAGCACTATGGACATTCAGCACCATGGACATTTTGGCATCTTGGTCATTACTTTCCGACAGGGTAAACTGCCCTCATCCATCACTAGCCTACTGCATTTATCAGATTATAATATCACCTAGTATATCGTTACCTAAAAGCATTTCTTAGGCAATAAGGCAACAGTGCAGACAATGGTACCGCAAATCACACAATGTGCACACTACTTTAGATTGACTAGAAGCGTGTCCTAAGATTGCGTTCTCTACTAGTTAGAAAGTGGCGACCTCTGGCGCACGACTTGATTTGAAACGTGACACTCGCTGCTTTATAAACTAGGAAATTAAATTGGAAGAGTTGCCAAGTTTGTTAAATAAGTAAACGCGTAAATGTGACAACTTTTTAATTCAATAATAACAAAAGAAGTAAAATATTTATGGTCTGTGCCAGTATCAGTTAAGTATCTTAGATTCTAGGCACTTATTATTACTTACCCTAACACTTACTTACACTTATTGTCTGTTCTTTTAGACCCATATTAAAACTAGGTAAAATTTTATTCACCTTGAAGTCTATGGCAAAATGCAATGCTCTCTTTCTAAAGAGAAAGATATTTTTGATGAAGGTTTGTATGAAATTCGTCACAAGGCTGAATTTCTGTTACTGCAGATTTATTTATTCAGAAGAGAAAGATTTCCTACCATACATACATACATAACTTCACGCCTGTCTTCCATTAATGGGGTAAGCAGAGACTTTAGAACGCCATTTGTTGCAATACAAACATACCTCTTTTTCCTCTTCAACATAATCTTTTCATACACACACGTCAGTTGCGGGTGATTGTAATTGTGCCCTTTGTCAACACATCACCTATTTGGTCCGCATATGTTCGTCTAGGTCTAAGGCGACCCTTACTAACTTTACCAGATCAACTTTACCACCAATGTAATATATGTATTACAACAGTACTATTTGTCTATTTAATAAAGTGCATATTTTTTAAAATTAAGAACTCATAATTTAAAAAACCACGATCAAAACAATTGTCACTACATTTTCCGGCTACCAAAGCTACATTTATCACCATTATTATTACAGAAAGACTTCCACCTGCTGGACATGGGCCTCTTTCATGTTCACTTCAATCAACACAAAGCTACATTACATAGCACAAATTGTTTCATACAAATTCTTCTCCCAATCTTCCGCAAGATGTTTAAGAAATTTAATATTCTGTTCAGCCTCAAAATAACCGATCAATATACTCCAGTATGCTATGAAAAAATTCCATTAATCTAGAGGTAAAAATGATATTACCATATCGTACGGTCCGATAAGTGATTTAAATTCACAACGAGTGCAAATTTATGCTAAATTCATCAACATTTGTCATGCCAGCTCCCGATTCTTTTAGATCCGTGTGCCTTTTCAATTTTTGTAATCATCGTTAGAAATTTCATACGTCTCTATTGTTAGGTAGAAAGAAGAAATACATTAATTTAGCACAGACAAAAGACGTACAAATTCACCGAGGTAAAGAATAGAAAATAAAATTAAAATAAACCGATCCCCATTATCAGATTCAGGGGATCAGATACTGTACCGACCGACAGAACAACTCAAATTCAAAATTCAAATTCAAATTCAAATTCATTTATTCAAATAGTAATTTTACATAGTTTTACAATATAAGCTTAATCTAACATGTATGGACAATATATTATGGGTATTACTTGAATTAGGATAAACCTGTATTTCAGGTGTGAACAATGCATATTTCTAAACAATATTTTCAAATGATTATTACTTAAAATCAATATTCTAAAGTGAATAACTAAATAATCTAATATTAATTATATGCTAGTTTATAACTAATAATACATGCAATACATAAACACTAGTCAGCGTAAAACAATTATTAATGCTTCCGTTGCTTCATAGTCCAATTTTTGCAAATAAGGTTATATAAAACATTTTTGCACGCAGCAGTTCTTAAAGTGGATATTGACAAAATTTTGTTTATTTTGTTATAACTCACAATAACAAAAGTAATTAACAGATCAGTAATTTTACAAACAAAAAACCTACTTACAACTAATAATATCAGCGCGCCCGAAACCCTATTACCTGTTTGGTAATACTTTTCCTTCTTTTTCGTCATTTTCTTATCTTTGCACGGTCACAAAGTTATCGTTTCAGTTTTAATTATTCAACTTCATGCACTCTTCGAATTAAAGCGTCTATATGTTGCTATCCAAATTTGTTCAAGCATTATCTACCAGTCAATATTAGTTTCTCTTAGTACTGTTTCTGTGATAGAGACAGCCATAAACAGGTTATGTAAACATAACTTTAATTATTTTACTCAATAAAGATATTTATTTTCTAGAGCTGTTTACAAATCAAGCATCAATTTGTCAAAAATATGGTCAGTTAAAGTGAGCTATAACTGTTTCAACCTTCTGTTGACTTTTACGACTCGCCAAGGTAATTTATGTTTTTTTTTCTTGTACTTATTCCAGATGTGGATTTAATAAGATGAATTTTAGTAAAAAATCCAATTAATATGTAGAATTTGAACTTAGTTTTTTTTAGTGGAGAAGATTTTTCTTTCGTAGCACTTTTGTAAATATCAACTTTGTGCAGTTTTGTTGTATTTACAATGAAACGATTTATTGAATTTTCACCTCAAAACAACTTAGGAAAGTAAACAGGTTTATACTTAATTACATACCTGTTAATTCTATAGCCTAATTTGTTATTATGCATATTTCCCGGCAATTATATTTATTGTCCTAATTAATGTAATTGTCTATAAAAATATACAATCTCATCGAAAAAAGAAAAAAAAATGTATGATACCTACCGGCATAGATCTATCTATTAACATCCGAGTACAATATGTAAGTAGAACAATAATAGATAACACTGACAAAATTAGTGCCATCTCATTCCCTCTCCAGATCCTACATTATAATTCAATACAATGAATATTCTCCGTCTCGTTCGCGCAAAGCTTAATCCTTTACAAAGGAATTAGGTTAACCAGGCTGCGTTACAATCCTCTATGCACTGATTGTGCTAAGTGCTTACTAATGCTGAATTAGAAGCTTAGCACATTACAGAACCTTTCAAAAGAGGACTTGGAATTATTAGTTGCCGTAGTGAGTTATTCCGATCTGATCCCCAGATCTGATCCCCTAGGATTATTAGTGTGTGAGAGCGCCATAAATATTCTCTTGTTCCACTTTTTTGTCCTTTTTCACTCCCCTCCTCCTTCACGTGATTTTTATATCTGCAATAGTTAGAGTATACATTAATATTATAAAAACCCTTTAAACTTTTAAGATTAGCAACAACTTGGTTGTGTTCTTAACTTAATTTCTGCTTTGTGTATAAAGTACAATAGGAAATGCTATATATATTGTAATCACATAAAGGTGATATTGGGTTTTTCTGTCGAAAAATTCTTTGTATTATTAGCCCAGAGTTTGGAATTGTGCCCGATAAATAGCAACAGGATCGTCCTCTATTACAACAAAATAAAAAAAATAAAAATGGCGAAAAGTGGGTGGATAAACACCTCTGCGTACCCCCTTCGAGAGAAAAAGGTGTGAAGCTATGTAATTTTTTTTTTTTTTTTTTTTTTTTTTTTTATATTAGCCTACCAAAGTGACTCCACTTTGCCTGATGGTAAGCAGTAAGTGGAATCCAGAAGTGGCGGACACCATTCCAAAAGCCAAACTACTGGTATGGTGGCCTCCACTATGGCGGCTTAGTGAGATGCTTTTTCACGCCCCGCTTAAAAGACCCAGGATCAAAATTAGATGGGAACACATGCGCTGGCAAAGAGTTCCAGGCTTTAATTGAGCGACAAAAGTATGAAGTGCTGAACCGTTTGGTTCGAGATCCTTTAGATTCCACTGTGAAAGGGTGGCACTTTAGTCCCGCACGTGTCGTTCTGGATAAAAAGGGAGAGGGTGGGATTAATTCAAAGAGCTCTTCAGAACACTCTCCATGGTAAAGGCGATAGAAGACGGCCATTGAGGCGATGTCTCTTCGCAGCTGTAAAGGCTCAAGGGTCTTAGTAGCCTCCGGGCTTCCGATGATACGGACTGCTCGCCGCTGCAACCTATCGAGTGCATCCAGTAAGTACTGTGCGGAGCCATCCCAAAGATGAGAGCAGTACTCCACGCAGGAACGAACCTGTGTCTTATAAAGAAGACAGAGCTGCTCGGGCGTGAAGTACCGCCTCACCCTGTTCAGGACACCGAGTTTACAGGAGGCGGTTTTAATGACGCACTCGATGTAGTTCTTGGGGTTGAGATCTCGGCTGATGTCCATACCCAGGATACTTAGGCTATCCTGTAGTGGTAACACTGTGTTCTGAAGAGAGGGAAGGGGAAGGAACGGAGATTTTTTTGCAGAGAACGCGCACACCTGTGTTTTCTTGGCATTGAACTCGACCAAATTCTCACAACCCCATTTAGAAATGCGGTATAATACTTGGTCGAGCTCAGCGACAAGTTCTAGGCGTTTTGCCTCGATGTCAGTCTGTTTAGCCGCAGGATGTCCAAGATATCGCCCATGCACTGTACTATCATCTGCATAGCAATGAATGTTGCCAAGGGACAACATGTCATCGACATGCAGAAGATACAGGGTGGGCGACAGGACGGACCCCTGAGGCACCCCAGCGTTGACCTGCAAATAATCGGAGGCCGATCCGTCACAAAGGACTCTAATGCGGCGCTCACGCAGGAATGCGGCAATCCAGTTGCACAGCTGGGGTGGCAGACCATATGCTGGAAGCTTGGACAGAAGCGAACGGTGCCAGACTCTATCGAAGGCTTTGGTTATGTCAAGGCTGATGGCCAAGGACTCTCCATGCCTGTCCATAGCTTCACCCCATTGGTGCGTGATATATGCTAGAAGGTCACCCGTAGACCGTTTTGACCTGAAGCCATATTGTCGGTCACTAATTAACGAGTGACCCTCTAGGTAGCGGACTAGTTGGGCGTTTATTATCCGCTCAAGCACCTTGCAGAGAACTGAGGTGACAGCTATGGGTCGATAGTTGCCTGGCTCGGACCTATCCCCTTTTTTGGGAATCGGTTGAACATTCGCCTCTCTCCAAGCCTCCGGCACAATTCCCGAGGAATAAGATAGGCGGTATAGGCGCGTCAATGCAGGAGACAACTCCGCTGCGCATTTCTTGAGAACCACCGCTGGAATACCATCCGGTCCGCTGGCTTTCCGAACATCGAGCGACCTTAGTTCCGCACGGACATCACGATGCCTAATACGGATATTAGGCATAACGGAGTCGCAGCCAGATATAGTCGGCGGGTGCAAGTCACGGTCGTCGATTCGGGAGTTAGCCGCAAAGAGTTCTACAAGCAAGTTTGCTTTCTCTTGCGGCTCGTGGGCCAGCGATCCATCAGGACATTTCAAGGGGGGCAGCGAAGGCTTGCAGAAGTTGGATTGCACGGCCTTGGCTAGTCGCCAGTAGCTACGGCTACCCGTAGGATGCGAAATCAGTTCTTGCCCAATCCGTGCAATGCGCTGGGCATCCGCTCTGATGTAAGCCCTCTTGCATTCCCTAGTGGCTTTATTGTACGCTGCTTTTAGGCGATCCAAGCTAGGGTCGCGCCGTGCTCGGGCCCTGATCCAAGCGCGGTACGCCGATTCCTTTTGTTTAACAGTATCGGCGCACTTACGGTTGAACCAGGGACGCGTTTTGCCGGCACTGGTGACATCTGAGGATGGAATGTAATATTCCATACCTAACAAGATTTCACCAGCGACAGCAGTAGCACTTTGCGACGGATCCCTGTTTTTAAAGCAGCGTAATGCCCATGGGACGGAAGCAAAGTACTCCCGCATACCATCCCAGTCTGCTGACGAGTAGTGCCATAGTCGTCGCTTTACCTCCGCACGTCGTGGGGGAGCAACAAGAGGCACTGAGGCGCAGACCAAACAGTGGTCGGAATTACCCAGTGGGGCGTGGACCGAAACACTGTATTGGTCTGGGTGACTCGTCAGCAGTAGGTCTAGCAAAGAGGGCGCTTGACCTGGAATATCTGGTATCCTGGTGGGATGGATTACCAGTTGCGTCAGGTCATGCGTGAGAGCGAATGCATGGGCGGCTCGTCCCGCATGGTCTGTTCTGAGAGAACCCAACCAGGTCTCGTGGTGGGCGTTAAAGTCTCCCAGAAACACCAGTTCCGCGTTCGGAAACCGCTCCTGCGCTAAGTCTGCCGCCTGACTCAGATGGTCAAAGAGTCGAGTTGTCTCCAAATCTCCGGAGTGGGAACGGTAAAGGCACGCGTAGACCCGGCTCAGAGAACCAAGATCAACGTGAAGCCAAAGGATGGGGTAGGATGGGTCCTCTAGGCAGCGCAGACGGCGAACGCAAACATCCGCCCTGACGAATGCGCATACTCCGGCCTTAGCGCGAAAGCGCTCCTCGAGCACATAGCCGGGGTAGTGCAGGTATGCCGTGTCGTCAGGGCGGCGTATTTGTGTCTCCGTTAGGAAAAGCAAAGCCGGCCGTGCCGTCTCGAGGTGTTGGTGGACGGCGTTGAGGTTTGAATGGAGTCCACGGATGTTAGTGAACTCCACCTCAAATAGCGGGTTGGTGGGGGAGGAAGATGCCGCTGTTTGACCTGCTGCTTTTTTGCGTGCTGCCATGTTGGAGGGTGAAGGAAGGGGCGTGGAAAAGATGACTGCCCTCGCAGCAAGGCTAGACAAGGTGCCGAGTATTGCTTCGTCATTTAACTGTGTGGCATGGTGGTAGCCGATCCGCCGGACGGAAGGGCCCCCGTACCCTCTCGGAAATGGTCGCCGGGTCCCACCATCCGGTCACCAACCGGCACGACGAACCACTCCGGGATTATGCGCGACCTGGTGGGGCAGCCTCCTAGGGTGGTTAGGCCTAGTTGGGCCCCTGTACTATGCCGCGGGCGGCCAGCGGCACCACCGTTTCTACAGGTCTCCCTGGCCGGCGGGTCGACCCACACCACCCACACAATGACTCCGCGGATACTCAGCTGGTCCCACACATGCTGCGAGGATTGCCATCTTTGCATCAGTTGGGCCTCCGGCACTCTCACTCACCGAGCGGAACGCAATAGTACGAATACCATTACTCTTACGTCGATCTTCTATGAGAGGGTAGTACTTCCCCGGTCGATCCGACCCATTCATGCTGAAACCAGCGTGGATCTACTACTACATTAATACTACAGTAATGTAACTTAACAAAAAAAAAGGAATTATAACCTAAAACCACTGCAGTTGACTCATTCTAAAATAGTGTACACCATTACCTTTATTGCATTAACTTTATGAACTAAAACTTTTGTTTGTATTTGTTTATCAAACAGACAAATGTAATAGTACAATAAATCTGTGATGGCGATGCCTAGTGCTGAACAAATATTTTGAACGCTCATCCCATCCGAGTACAGTGGCCATTGTTTAGCGATTCTAACGGACATGTCTCTTGTTTATTTGAAAATTTGAAATGTTGATGGCAGATTGGAGTTTTAGGTAGCCTATCTAAAAACTTTTAAAAATATTAAACATTACTACTTTTTAACTGACTTCAAAAAGGAGGAGGTTATCAATTCGGGTCGTATGTTTTTTTTTTGTATGTTTGTTACCTCATCTCGGTCATTTATAAACCGATTTGAAATTTTTTTTTTATTTGAAAGGATATACTCTGAAATTGGCCTCATTTTTTTATTATAAGAAATGGTTCAGTAGTTGTATGTTTGTTACAACAGAACTCGGTCATTTATAAACTAATTTGGAAAATTCTTCTTTTATTTGAAAGGGTTTACTTTAAAATCGGGTCCCATGTTTTTTTTATAAAGAATGGTTTAATGGTTTGGCTTTTATTAGCGTTAATATCTCCGCTAATTTCCATATGTAACTTGGTACTATATGACACACCAGTACCTACCTACCTAGTTTTATTAAAAAATCTAGATTTAATTCAGAGGAAAAAAAGTCAAACAAGTATACAGCGCACGCCTGATGGTAAGTAGTACCACAAGGACATGGCTATGTTATCTAAGGATTGCATTAATAATGCATAGAAAACAAGCTAACCGTTGCCAAACATGTATGGAGAAGGGGATGAGGAAGGAAAAGAGAAAAGGAAAAGGAGCGAGGTAGTAATTGAGTTGGCTCTGGAATTTACTTGAGTATTTAATTTTAAACTTTCGCGTTGCATCGTATAATAATATAAATATATATCTAAATATGCGGCAATTTACGCGATCATTTTTTTTTGACTATAAGTAAGCATATTATATGCTTGTGTTATGGGTTCTAGAATGCGGATATACATACTTAAATACTTTTTTTTTGTAAATACATACATATTACATATAGAAACACCCAGACCAATGCAAATAGACATGCTCATGCACATAAATATTTGCACTGAGTGGCAATCGAACCCGCGACCTCTGCATCTCAGTCCATACACAGTACCACCGAACCACAGAGGCAATAGATCATGCATTAGGTATTCTGCTTGTGACCACGGCCGGTGTAACCTGGTCGAAACGACAAGCAAAATAAGGTATGGAAATACCTAATGCATGATCGCGTAAATTCCCGTATAATTTAGATATATTACTTGAGGATTGTCCTATACACCCCTATCTGTTAGCCACCGTACATCGGACATAGGTAAACAAGTAAGCTTGCCAACTGCAATACTTGTTATATTATTGTGATGTACCGTGATCTCCCGCCATCACAGGTACACGATATAGAAATAAAACTTAGTTAAACGGTTCTATTGGGGTATGTTGAACCGTTCCGTCTGGCTAGGTACTCGCCTAAAGATATAAACCTTAGGAGTCTGCCCACTACAACGTACCATGACCGTGATATGAACGTGTCAGGCAAAAAATATTCTTTAAATTGAAAAGTATGAGGCTATGTTCACTACTGTTCCGTCACCGACCAGCACAGTCGCATGCCATGCACGGAGCATCAACAATGTGAATGAGAATATTTATACGCTGGTAGGCATAGTTGGAGCGTATCGTGTTGCTTGCCAATCCTTATACGTTCATATCACGGTCATGGTATGGTACGGTGTCGTGGGCAGACGCCCTAGTATCTCTATATAACTTGTCTATTCTTTAAAAAAAAATGCATAATCTTTAGTATATGAAAAAAGAACCCATAGATATTTATTTACTTGACAACTCGTTGTGATTACGTTACATTTTAGTGTTGGAACATTCGCACATCAACAGAGCTGTCCGGTTGTCTGACATAACCCACCAGCCTTTTTTATGTTGCACAATTTTTTAGGAGTGAATTTCCATTTTCTTCGACCACTTTGACACTGGACAACTACTAAACAGATATGTATTAAAATATACATAATATCCAGGACCAAAATACGCAAAACACGCATATAGTCGTAGAGTTGCGGAAAAGAAAGAAAGAAAAAGGAAAGAAAGAAAGAAAGAAAGACAGTACATTTGTTTGGCACAGACAAAAAGAGACACAAATTCGATTCAAAGGTGAACACAAACACAAATAAATAATTATAATAACACAATTAAAAGTAGATAGACAATACATGTTTTTATCACATTCTAAACAGCCCGTTGATACCAATATCCAAGACCGGTAAAATTTAAGTTTTACAGCTAGTAGTACTTCTAATACTGTAGTTGAAATCATGATATAGCAATAGATTACAAATTGAAACTATGTGATAAACCTCTGCCTACGCCTTCGCCACAAAAGTGTAATGATACCATGCATAGAATCCTTGGTTCATCTCAACAGCCAAATAATTTAAGCACATTCGTATACATAGGAGATTAATATTCAATGCGAACACAGTCTGCATGTAGGCACACATATTGTTTGGAATTTTGGCAGCGAAGAATATTGCTATCATGTCGTATATTTTTTCTCTATGTACCATGGCAAATATCTTATATCTTCGCGCTCGTTTTTACGGATGGGGTAGCTTACTTCGCCAGAACTATATCAGATTCGATGAATTATGGGACGAGCCATTTAAGGGCATAATCCCAGATGCCGGTCACTTCATCCAATCCAATGGCACTTCACTTTACTCCGACTGACTGACCTGAGGCCTTAGGTTAGACGTCTTACGAAGTGGAATTGTACTCCCAAGATAACCTTAACTAAATTGTTTATTAAATCAGTATTGCTGCCATACTGGCTTCCATCGTTCAGCAATTGACATGATGACTTATGGGATGCAGTCTCCTGCAGAGAGGAATCACTACGGTGGATTAATATAAAATATCAAATGGACTACGGCCGGCTCTAAAGATAGATGGCTAGGAATTTTTGTTAATATGACCAAAATAACGACGGTTGTAGGTAACGAAACCAGTATCCTAGGCAACTATCTCAGTTATCGCTATGTCTAGAGATAGGTTATAAATTTTGGCTATATAACAAACAAACATCTAACTAACCGAACAACGTACCTACTGTACATCCGATTACGTACATTTTTGGATTAACTCCAAATACCATCCATTTTGGCGAATTATGTTTCTTACTATATTGTTTACATATTGCTGAAATTTGCCTTTGCAAACTTATTTTATGTGAAAATTCACGATGCGTGGATTTTTGCTGGCATTTTGCTGCTTTACAGGCAATATTGGAATCTTTCCTAATGTCAATTTTTGCCAATTTTCGAATCATTTAGTGAGAAAGTTTAGGTCTATGGCCGCTATTAGACTATCACAGAAATATGATCAAAGATGTGTAAGGCCGCTATTAGACTATCATAGAAATGTGATCAAAGATGTGTAAGGCCGCTATTAGACTATCATAGAAATATGATCAAAGAGGTGTAAGTAATTTTCAAATGAAGAACATATGACGGTATAGTAACTATATGTGATTATCTATGATCATAGTTTGAGTGTCGTCGTACTATGATCATAGAATTTGACAGATATCAAATCATATTTCTATGATAATGTAATGCCGCTCTAAGATGCATGGAATTCATCTTCTTCTGTGGCAATGTCGATATTTATTTTAAGGTCAGTTTTCAATTGTTGTGCCAATTTTGTTTGTGCGAAAGATACTGCTGATAGTGCTAACTCTAGTGCTCAGGGTTTTTGTGATTATTTTATGGGATTGTGATATTTATGAACACAACTTATACGTAATTTTGACTGTGGCTCTCTTTTAAGAAACGTTTTTTAATAAATTAAAAGGAAATGAATCGACAATTTTAGATTTAAAAATTGATGCTACTGGCTGATCCGGAATCGGCGATAGACGTGGCATAACAAACTCTATGTTGATGCATAATTCTCACATGCCAGTTCACCATATACTATCCAAAACTGCGTAATCCACATGTAGCTTTCAAGTATTTTTTTTTTAATGTAATGCGATTTGTATTCACAAAAAGAGGATTTACAATATTATAAGCGTTGCATGTGCATACATAAATCATTCTACTTATTTATATAGTTATTCTAAGAGATATTAACACCGCAATCCGCACTCCCCTCCGGAAGGCTTCGCCGGCACCTAGTCCACATTAGTTGAGTAGATAAGGCTCAAGGAAATTGCACAGGCTGTATCTGACCCTATTGCGTGGGTTAACCGAGTAAAGACTGAGTGTAGGAGTATATGTGTTTATAGAAACGATGTGGGTGTTATTGTAAAGAGATCCTTGCTTTATGAACAGTTATTTATAAGGAATCTATAGTGTTTTATGGTTTAAGTAAAAGAATTAATCATATTTGACGAGCGACCCGCTTCAGTTTCGCATGGGTACAATTTTTTTTAACGACATAATTACTATTAGTTTTTGATATTCTTGTTATGCTTTTAATTCCGTTTTACTATTATAATTAGCATCTATTAATCTATACTATTATATAAAGCGGACGAGTTTGTTTGTTTGTTTGAACTCGCTAATCTCTGGAATTATTTTTGCGTATGATAGCCCTGTTCTCGAGGAAGGTTATAGGCTATGTAACATCACGCTATGGCGGCGGGAGCGGAGCAGTTAGCAAAGACGCGGGTGAATGATAGCAAAAATCGCAAAATAATCCGTTATAATACCAGCCTGTTTACTGTCCCACTACAGGGCAAACGCCTCTTCTCATTAAAGAAGGCATGAGCATTAATTGCCACGCTTGCTCAAGGCACATTGGCAATTTCAGACTTTTAAGTCCAGGTTTCCTCACGATGTTTTCCTTTACCGTCAGTCAGAAAAGTCCAAGATAAACTTAGAATGTACATATGATTAGAAAAACAAAGTGGTACTTGCTCGGGAAAGTACTACCCTCTCATAGAAGATAGACGTAAGAGTAGCAGTATTGGTACTATTGCGTTTCGTTCGGTAAGTAAGAGCGCTGGAGGTCCTATTTCCTCCCCTTTCCTTGAGGAAAGATCCTCATCTCCCTCATTCTCTTCACCTACCTCATTTCCAGCCACCATTGTAGAGGCCAATATACCAGCAACTTTATAATGGCTTTTGGAATGGTGGCTATCACTTCTGGTTTGACTGCTTACCATTAGGCAGCTTGGAGTCACTTTGGTAGACTAATATAAACAAGACTTTATACTGTTTAGAGATATGGATGATTGATATGATCTCATCCAATAATTAGCTCTCAAAATCTGTGAAATTAATAATGTGATGATTATTAATTGCCGACTATTAACATTAAATAATGAAGTAGCATAATTTATGGACAAAATAATATAATTAAATGAGTGAAATTAATACTAACAAACTTAATTTTGACATAAACGTAAAGTTAGTGACGTGAATAAATCGATGAAATTCTAATCGATAATTTTTTTTATCATCATCATATCAGCCAAAAAACGTTCACTGCTGGACATAGGCCTCCCTCAATTGTCGATACTGACTGCTCGTGAGCCACCCTCATCCATCGGTTGCCAAGATGTGCGACCTGGTAAAGTTGGCAACCTTACCAGGTCGCACATCTTGTAAATCTGCAGATAAAAAATTCTTAAAGATCACCCATCATCTTTATCTGCAGATTTGCGCCGTTTTTCTTCGTGCTTTTGGGTTTTCAGTGCTTTATTTATTACTAGCGGCCCGCCCCGACTTCTTTCGAGTTAATCTTAATATTACTTTGCCGTACTTAGACCCGGACTTATAACTAACTCGGATAGCCTATCATTTGAAATAATGTATCCCTTTTTTAAAAGAATATCTTGAACGATGCAGTGATTTTTAGAGGTTATCTTCTGCATACAACTCAAAAATTCACACTTTAGAATTATAATATTAGTAGGTATAGATATTATCTCATAATATTTCTTTACCTCTATGTCAGGTATGTTTAAGATAATATCTTCAGGTAACTAAAATACTAAAATAAATATGTAAAAGTAAAGTACCTAATTATTTGTTTTACGAACATAACGCAAATTAAAATTATTGTAACCAACATTATCTTCGATATTACATCAATTTCAATTTCAATTTATTTTCATAAATAAAGAAAGAAAGAAGAAAGAAATAAATTTATTTTGTTTGCAAATGAGTAATTACATTTTTTATAAATAATATAATATACTTGAAACATGCAACAAACAAAAAGGGTCCCTTTCTCAGCTATGTGCTTAGGTCAGTTAACTGACTTAAGCGCTGATCTTCCGAAAGCGCCCTTGCGTGATTTCACGGACTGAATAAAAGAATTATAAATAAAATTAAATTGTAAATACATAAAACAAAGCAAGATAAATAAAAAAAATAAAAATAGCATACAAGTTTGAAAAATTAGTTGAAAGTAAAATTAAACATTGAAAATAATTATAATTATGTGTTTTAGAATAAAATTAAATAATAAGATAATCAGTTAATTAATCAATAATAAGTAATAAACTAATAACAAATTAAAATAAGTAACAGGAAATAAAAAAAAACAATAAATATACACAACAGAAAACAGTTGCCACATCTACACAAATTTACGAATCAGTGCTACGCGTATCCGAACGCAATGCGTGTAGAAGAAGAAGCAATACATCATTTTCTGACATTTACAGAAAGAGCGAAACTGACATTACAACAAGAATACATTATTTTAAATCATTACAATTAATACAAAACATTCACTGCGAGTTACTTTATACGAAAGTTTATGAAAATAGTCTGAATTGTCTGAATAGTGTGTGTTGAGTCGAGTAATGTAGTGTAAATAAGTGTCAGTAGGAAAAAAAAAAAAAAAAAAAAAAAAAAAAATATTAATATAAATAACATTTTATTACAAATAAGTAGTTTTCCTTTCATCGATATCGACATCGATGTCAAATAACAACCGTATCGCTAGATATCCGAAGTTAAGCTTATTTGTCGCAGTTTTTGGATGGGACAGCACGTTAAGCAGTCGGTTATGGTTTCGTTTTGGTTAACAGCTATGGTTATTGTTACCAGTAGTGAACAACCATCACGTCCCTTTTATAAATCAATAAGTCTATTTCTGTCTTGAGTTTCAGTACCATTCAGTGCCAAGACAATACACGGAACACGCGATTTTTATTTTACACTAGCTTCTTGCAGCGCGGTTTTACCCACGTCCTTAGTAACTGCTCTGCTCTCGTCGTGCGTCGCTAGTAGCGGGATGTTACATAGCCTATAACCTTCTTCGAGAACTGGGCTATCATACGCAAAAAGAATTATCAAAATCAGACTGGTGGTTCCAGAGTTTAGCGCGTTCAAACAAACAAACTCTTCCACTTTATATAATAGTAGAAATTTTACATGAAGTAACTGTGATCTAAATAGGTACCCTGCTTTAATATTTTTTTTGCGATCTAAGTACTCATATAGCACTTAAATGAAAAAGGACATATTATGTTGCAAAATCATCATTATTATATCAGCCGATAGACGTCCACTACTGGACATATATCTCCCTCCCCTCCCTTCTCCCAAATTTCGCCACCTCTTTCCTTTTTCCTCATCTCCCTCAATCCCTTCAAATTCCCCACTACCTTCACGGTAGACAGCAGCTTCTCAAAGTCCCGTTTCTGGCATTGCTACTGCAAACAGACGCTTGAGTCGTCCCTTAGCGACAGTTTACCACTTACCATCAGATAGGCTGTTTGCTTGTCTGCCTTTTTTGGCAAAAAAAAAGGCTCGGTATTATGCCGTACTTATGCAATGAATAGGTTTTTCCTGGGGTAGGCAGAGGGATAGTTTTATGTGTTAAATATTTGAAACATTTAAATCTAATTTGTAACAATATTTATAAATCACAATGAAACAAATCTTATACAAACAATTACTTGTGACAGCGACATCGTTATATTTACGTTTTACGTTTACAAGGTACAATGTTATAATAGAGAAGAGAACCTTAAAAAAAATAGTTGGATATCGATATAATTTTATTTCCTGTGTCTTTGGCAAGTATATTTGAAAATAATAGTAAATTGAAATGAATTCATTAAGTAAACGTCATGTTGCAGTTTTTATAAGAACGCGTAGGAAGGTACTAAGTTTAAAACAAATTGATAATAATAATTTTTATTTTTTTGTTCGATATTTTTGAAACATATTAAAAAGTTAGGCAAATTTTTTGGTAATGATGGCATATCTATCAAATAAGTATGGTGACAACCAATGTAGCTAATACATTTTTAAATGTGTAATTAAAAAAAACGTAAATAATAAATTGTAGGTCTCTGTATCGGTATCTGTTTAAAAATATATCTCATATTTTGAAATATCGATATCAATATTGATATTCTTATTAAAAATGAATTTAAAAAACATACTTTTATAGTAGTTTAAAACAATATACTGAATTTTTTTAATGTTTCATATTTTAATATTATCGATATCGACAATGTTGCAATTTGTCCATCTCTAAAGAGTACGGACTTCTGATTTTCTCCTATTTAGCTAATTATCAAAACGAACTATGAAGCGACAAATTCCTTGATTTTCCTGTCATTGTTATACTCCGGATTTCCCCCTGCATTGTGTGAAAACGTTTCATTTGACGATCGTTACGGAGGGGAGACACTTGGGTTTTGATTTAAGGGTCGTGGGCGAAGATCCCCTCATATACCTACAGAAGTTACAGCTAAGATGCTGCTTACAAATATATCGTTTTATTATAGCCATCACAATTTTTTTAAAGCAACGCCCGCAAGTTAAATGGTACTTGTCAAAAATACGGATACATCAGACTCGAAACAAATATGTATCATACAAAGTACGAACACCCTCGCAGCACTGCAGTTGCAGGAATTCTCTCTGCATCAACATGGTAGTAAATTGATTGCTCTCCTTAAAGCTACCAGTGTAGCATTGCTTCCAGCAACATTATCAGTTTTGCAATTCACCAAGTGAATTCAAAATTCACTCTTATTTATATCGATCTAGGGTTGATATAGCATTTGACTTACCCTTGTAAATTGCAACGACTATAGGCGTTAGACCTACGTCAACGCGTGGCCAAGATCGGTCAAGAACTGAAATCGGCACTTCTACGATAGAAATAGGGTTAATTTTGTATTATTCCTACATTGGACAAAACAACAAAATCTTAATCAAACAAAATGAGCAATACACTAAATTATTCTCTGGAACATTAACTTATGAGACGTTTTTCTATTTCAAAATATGTCTGTATATATTACTGTATATGTATATCGTATTGTGTCTATAAATAAAACATTTCTCGTACTATAAACAAGCCTGCGTCGTTGGCACTTGGACTTTATTAACCTACAATTAATGGACATAAAGTACACCGAAATACTCGGTACAATTATTTACGGAGCAAGTAAACATATACATATAAATTGTACACGAAATTGTAGGTTACTTTAATATATATAAACAATTAAATTTATAAAAAGATAACACCGGAGGCCCAATTACCTAATGAGATAATTTGGCTTCCGGTGTTCTTTTTTATAGATTTAAAAGTGATTTTTTTTATTATAAATTAATTTATTAAAGAATCTCATCCTCTTCCCCTCACGGTCGGCAACGGCTTAGTTGTATTTTCTTAGTATTGTTTCTGTTTAGAGAACACAGCCGTGTCCATAGGTTACGGCTACCCTACCATCCGGTGGACCGTAGACTTGTTTGCCACCGAAATTGTATAAAAATATCATAAATCACAAAAAAGTGAATCAAGACATTTATATCTAATAGAAAAAATAAACTTGATAAAAATATAATCTAAAAATAGAGGTGACAAGTCCCTTTTTCCATGAATAGTCGTGAAAGTGACTAAGGAAGGGATCGTCTTGACGTTTTCTTTGGGACACCGGAAATTATGCCGGCCATTTCAGCTACGTGGTCAATTTATGTTCGTTTCTTATACCTAGGTAATGTTGTATTTAATACCTTGTTAAAAACGATAACTGCATTAGATAAGTTTGGTGAAACTAGAAATTAATAAAATAACTTAAAGTCGTTTATTATGTATCTAATGTTATGCATTTACGTCTTTCTTTTCTGAACCTTCGTACATGGCCTTTCGATATCAAAAATACTGCTGTGTTAGTTATGTCCCTAGCCTGTGGCTGCCACTATGTAAAGGATGCCGAAACTGAGAGTCGTTTAATTGGAATTTCAATTTAAAGTTCAATTCCAACTTGTTCTTGTTTTACTGTTGAGTAGAAACTTCTCATACGAAAAAGGAATGAGCATTTAACTTAAATGATACACTTGTCTACTCGTGTTAAAATACCTATTTAACCGACGTTTCAGTCGAATTACACCAATCATGGTCACGGGCATTCCTTACCACGCTCAAGGTAAATTAGCAGTTCCAAACTTTATTATACCTTAACTTTTTTCTATATAGTTACGTAATAACGTCTTACCCTTAAAGAAGAAAACACACGTTATGTTCAAATATTTACTTCGCCACATTTAGAAGTGGGAGCTAAACTTGCTTCTGCCTCCCTTTTCCTGTGTGAATGCATGTACCCAGGGCTAAATGGACGCAGATAAAACGATTCCACTATCTACGCGTAATAGTTGCAAATATAAGGTAACATACAGTCGTGTAAAATGGACAACTTGTTTGTTCACGTTTAGATAGACAAACAAACGAGCTAATTGGTAAATGATGACAGTCTTTCTAGGATTTAAGAAGCGTCAGAAGTGTATAGGTTATTAAAACAGTTTATAAGCAGAACTGAGTAATCATCATATCGGACGTTATTAAAGAAAGGCCTCTTCTCATACAGAGAACGCATGAGCATTGATCGCCACGCTTGCTCAAGGCGAATTGGCAATTTCAGACTTTTAAATCCAGCTTTCCTCACGACGTTTCTCTTCACCTTCAGTCAGTAATGTTCAAGATAAACTTAGAAACTACTTATGATTTGAAAAATCACATTGGTTCATGGCCGGATTAGAATCCACTACCTCGTGTTTACGAAGCGAGTGCCTTATCCACCCAGCCATTTTGACATACTGTGTATTTTATATGTCAATTTATCAATCTGTGTCTGGGGCAGTCTACTGCTTTACATCCTGCCGAATTTAGTATATTATGTTATGTTCTTTTGAACGCTATATTTAACTAGCTTTCTGCGGCGCTGTTTCAACTGCGTCTGCTTACTGCTATGCTCCCGTCGTCAGTAGCTTGATGTTACATAGCCTATAACCTTCCTCGAGAACTGAGCTATCATACGCAAAAAGAGTTTTTCAAATCCGACTGGTAGTTACAGAGATTAACGCGTTCAAACAAACAAACTCTTTCGCTTTATATAATATATAGATAGTTTTCATTTATCATTAGCAGCCAGCGGCTATTTAATTTAAAATTCATGGACCTGAATCATAATTAACTGAAATTCTATCTCGTTTTGTCATCTTCTGTAATTCATAGTTATTTTAGTGTAATATATTCATAGTACTTAAGATAAATAAGATCAATGATATGCTCTCAAATTTTGTCAAAGCGTAGGTAATTGCATAGTTTACGTATATTATATGAAATGTATTTAACCTTGTGAAGAAATATTATTATGTGTATTGCCAGACATGCTATTTGCATTCAAGTTCGGTGGTTCTTTATATCTAAATTATAATAACTATCTTGATTACATGCACTCTCTTGGAATAAAGCCAGACTTACAAGCACTTAGCCAAAATTACAATAGTATTTGTTTAACTTGCGATTTTTGGCTGAGAATAGAGTCTTTTATCATCCCTTTGGATGTTTTATGCCTTGATATTTTTTTAGGTTTCTGACAAACGTTTAACTAAGTCTACTACTTAGTTTGCTTTCAAATATATATATTAATTATACAGCTACGAAAATTACTGGGAAATCAATAGCAAAAAAAAAACCGGCCAAGTGCGAGTCGGACTCGCTCACGAAGAGTTCCGTACCATATTATTATATAAAAACGGCAAAGAAATAATGTCTATTGCATGAGAGCTCTCCTTAAATATTTGTTTTATTTTAATATAAGTCGATATATAACTAAATATTCTGTGAATATTTTAAATGTCTGTTACCGTTTTCAATATGGAGCAAAAACGAGCAAAAAATCACAATTGTTGTATGGGAGCCATCTTAAATGTTTATTTTATTTTATACTAGCTGCGCCCTGCGGCTTCGCCCGCGCGAAAATTGCTATGTGTTTAATTAATGTAACTCGGGAAACAGAGCAATTTTCGGGATAAAAAGTAGCGTATGTCCCGAAACCAAATCTATCTACATACCAATTTTCATCGAAATCGGTTCAGCAGTTTTTTTTTTTTTTTTTTCATAAGAACCTTCTCCTGGCAATAACAAACACAACAAAAAAAGAATTAACGAAATTGATCTAGCCGTTCACGCGTGATGCCATGACCAAGGGAAATAGGGATTCATTTTTCAACAGAAATACATCATCTGCGAAAATTTTAACTGTTTAACTATTATTACGTTTTATATACGTTTTGTCCGTTCGCGATGTCCGTGTGTCTCACAATCTTAGTATTCATAGCACGATCTTCGGCGGTCCGTATTGACTTTCACAACCCGCCTATATTTTATTCAATTATATGTAAAAACACTCGCCCTTATATTGTTTTGTTTCGTGAATAGTGAAG
This sequence comes from Parascotia fuliginaria, assembly GCA_963082885.1. NCBI lineage: Eukaryota > Metazoa > Arthropoda > Insecta > Lepidoptera > Erebidae > Parascotia > Parascotia fuliginaria. Next base: position 1,773,056 of record OY720197.1, on the reverse strand, counting down.
ATTAAGTAATTAATTAATAAATGTTTTATAAGATACATCTTATAAATTTTAAGCTTTCTCAAGTGATCAGAAAGTACGACAAAAGAGTCCGCTTAAATCTTACGTTGTATTTATTTATAATTTTTTTTTTAAAGCTTATAGACGAAATACATTTAGTAAAGAAAGAAAGAAAGAAAATACATTTATTTGACATAAGCCACTGACAACACATAGATAAAAATTAATAATTAAAAATAAAAAATAAAAGTAATAAACAACCAATATCTAGGCGCATTAACTTGGATTTATTAAAAATACTAGTAGTAGTAGTAGTAACTAAACGGGACAATCCCACCCACATGCCCATCACTGTGACTCCTGTAAGCTAGGATAAACAGTGATATCCAAGAAGAAATCACCGAGCTTTGACACTCGGGAGTCCCGGGGACTGCTAAACCTACTGTCTTGGACCCCCGCAACGAATTTAATCAGAAGTAAAAGGAGGAGTTGGAAATAAAATGTCCACTTTCCTTCATTGCAAAGCGGGAGACGAATTTAATCTGTATAGGATTATGACCTATTAAAAGAGAGCACCACGGACAAGTAATATCAAGGGACCTATGTGAGCTATATCTGATTCCAGTAATATGTATGGCAGAAACGCATAAACGCACGGAAATTAACCCTAGATGACACAAGATCCTCATAATAAACTGGTCCTGATGGAACTTGTAAACTATTTAACATTATGTCGCGGTCTTTACGCCAAAGACTACACTCCCAAAGTAGTACTAGTAACTATAAAATAACTTAAGTTGCTAATGACGAGCTTTCGCAATTATTAATTACTAGCTTTCCGCGGCGCAGTTTCACCCGCGTCTTTGCTTACTACTCTGCTCCCGTCACCAGTAGCGTGATGCTACATATCCTATAACCTTTCTTAATAACTGGGCTATCATACGCAAAAACAATTTTTCATATTTGAATGCAGTGCGAGTTCTGTATGAAGCACTCGTTAGAAGTCACCTGGAGTGAAATGCGTGTATTTGGGCGCTTCATGAGACCAAATATAAATTAATGTTAGAGCGGTTACAGAACAAATATATCAGATTTCTGAATTTAAAATTATATGGCGTGTATCCGTTCTACACATTAATGTACCCCACACTGTTGTTCTCGGTATGGTAGGGTACAATACACTGGAAGTGAAGTGCAGTCTTAGTCTCGCTACATATTTGTTCAAATTGTTCCGTCGTGTATTTAACTGGGCAGTACTGCAAGCGATGGCACTATGCGTCCCGGACCAATATATGAACCGACGACGTAGGCCTCCTCTGTTCCTAATGCCGCGTGCGCGTACTAATGTTATACAACAAGCGCCGTTTACGAAAGCCTTGCGAACACTTAACGCGATTGCTAACATAATTGACTTATTCTGTTGCTCATTGGCTGAGTTCACAAAATTGCTGTGTGTATCTTAAGCTATCAATAATTTGTAATGTTAATTATCTATATTGTTGCATTGGGGAAACCTGTAATAATAATGTAAGATTGTAAATAAATAAAAAAAAATGCCGACTGGCAGTGCCAGAGATTAGCGCGTTCAAACAAACAAACAAACTCTTCCGCTTTATAGTATAGATTGCGGTGGATACTCTTATTTGTTCATATATTTTCGATATTCTTTGATATTTGGTCATTTGTTAGTTTCTGACAACCTATAGGTACATTACAATTACTATCATCCATCATCAAGGTAAGTACTACCCTCTCATAGAAGATCGACTTAAGAGTAGTAGTATCCGTACTATTGCGTTTCGTTCGGTGAGTGAGAGTGCCGGAGGCCCAATTTCCCCCCTTTCCTCTTTCCTCACCTCCCTCATGCCCTTCCCCTATAGTGGAGGCCACCAGTTTAGGACGATGGCCGCCACTTCTGGATTCCACTGACTGCTTACCATCAGGCGGGGTGGAGTCACTTTGGTAGGCTAAAATATAAAAAAAAATCCTTGATTTGTGAGCACACTGGTGTCCAATGCCAAAGTCCTATTAAGTATTATTGATAAACATCAATTAGTCCTGCTACAATAGAGTTCAAACTCTTGAGTATTCACAATTTTCTCGTAAAAAAGCGAGAAGGCTGAGATATATTACTACGCGTTTGTATTAGCTACGTTTCAAAAGGCAGTAAACAGTATTTTAATCTTGTTTATAAACATATACTAGAGACAGAACATTGCAAATTTGTTCCGCGCGACGTAGTTACACCCTTTAGTATCACGCGATTTTGAGGCCTAGTTTTCTATACTATTATATAAAGCTGAACAGTTTGTTTGTTTGTTTGAACGTGCTAATCTCTGTAACTACTAGTTGGATTTGAATAATTATTTTTGCGTATTATTTTACCTAGTTCTCGAGGAAGGTTATAGGTAACATCACGCTACTGGCGACGGGAGCAGATTAAGCTAAGATGCGAGTGAAACCGCGCCGTGTAAAATTGAATATCACTATAAGAAACATTATCTCTATAAAAAACCCAATAATGTTAAGAGGGGTGCGGCGGGCTTTTTCCTAAGAAACATCAAACTCAAATTAGAGCAACCGGGCCGAAAATACAAATCCTATAAAAGGCTGTTGTCATGGCAACAGTGTCTAGGTAGTGTTGTTTATGCTTCGCGGCGCCAGGTTTTTTAAGGTTAACTAAATTTATAAGGGTACACATGTCATGTGCTAGTATAAAATATCCTATTAATGTTATAAATGAAAAAGTTTGTGTGTGTGTTTGTTACCACTCAATACCTAAACGGCTGAACCGATTTCGATGAAAATTAGTATGTAAATAGATTCAGTGACGGCGAAGGACATAGGCTACTTTTTATCCCTAAAATCTAATGTCGGTGTGGTTCCCGAGGGATACAAAAGATAATTATTTTACGCGCGGGCGAAGCCGTAAGGCGCAGCTAGTAGGTTATAATTGAACGACATAAGTATGAAATACCGAACCGATCTAACGTATCATTGTATGTTTCTCTTTTTCTAAACCACACAATGGATTTTGATACGATTTTCACTATCCTTCATACAATTCAAATGGTTTTTATATATAAAAGAGTCTGCTCACTACACCGTACAGTCAGGCAAAAAAATATTCTTTGTATTGGAAAGTATAAAACTATGCCCACTAGACCGTTCCGTCACCGACCAGCACCGTCACGTGTCAACAATTGTCGACGAGAATATAAAATAAGCTCTAGTGGGCATAGTAGAGCGTGTTGCTTGCCGATTCTGATACTTTCATAACACGTTCATGGTATGGTACGGTGTAGCCCACTATACCGAACCATTTTAAGACTCGTGGGAAGTTGTAACGGGTCGCTAGTAACCATTAACAGACAGATAAACGATAAAAATAGCTCTAAAGTTGTCAAGTACACCTAAATCTCTTTACCTATTATTTATTCATACATACAGGTTACGTTAAAAAAGTTTCGATACATTTATTTAGCAGAATCGTGTTCTCTAACCGTTAGTTTGCCAATAAAGGCAATAAATGGCCATATTGGGCCAAGGTACGAATAGATACGATCTAAACTCTAAATATGTAAGCCGATAAGAAAACTGAATAGATTCTACTTGTAAGGTATCTAATGGTTTTAGTAAAGTTTAAAGTTTTGAGCGTTTACGCGTCATGAGTGGCATCGTCGCAATAGTGTCATATTTCGTTTCAATTTTTATCATTTAATCCAAGCTATATTATAAGTCGAAATGGTCCAGTGAATAAGGCACCCACTTCATAAACACGAGGTAGTGGGTTCGAATCCGGGCAAAGTACCAATGGGATTTTTCAAATCATATGTGCTTTCTAAGTTTATCTTGGACATTTCTGACTGACGGTGAAGGAAAACATCGTGAGGAAACCTGGACTTAAAAGTCTGAAATTGCCAATCCGCCTTGAGCAAGCATGGTGATTAATGCTCATACCTTCTCTTTATGAGAAGAGGCCTTTGCCCTGCAGTGGGACAGTAAACAGACTGGTATTATTATATTTTAAAAATATGTACAAATGCTAGAATTAGGTGAAAGCTGTATAAAAGTAAGAAATTATTGCGTTTACAGTTCTATTTAAATGCGCCATCTCCCTCAATGGTCAATACGAGTAAGTAAGTCAGCTGTTGGTCTTATGTCTACCCGATGCCTAATGTAAACAGCCAACAGCGTCGTCCGAAAGAAATAAACATCATCCCAACTGCTATTGAGGCAATTAAATACCTCGCTTTCCCATATTCTGCAAAACCGTGCTTTTAATTATTTAAGTACAGTAAATATTATATGCAAATTCTACATTTGAAACTTAAGTTGCGTTATTTTCAGTGTTCAGTATATGTTATTATCTATAGAAAGCATATTGCTAAATTGTTTTTATTGCTTCATATACTTATAAAAGACGACATCTGTGGTTCGGTGGTACTGTGTACGGACTGCCACGCAGAAGTCGCGGGTTCGATTCCCGCTCAGTGCAAATATTTGTGTGCATGAACATGAATATTTGTATTAGTCTGGGTGTTCGTATGTATAATATGTATGTATTTACAAAATAAAAGTATATATGTATGTTTATCCGCATTCTAGAATCCATAACACAAGCTATAATATATGCTTACTTTGGGTCTAGATGGCGTTGTGTGGTTGTTGTGATATTATTATTATTATCATATACCTATCTCCCTATTCAAAATAATAAATACTTTTTCTTTCTTAAACCATCAGATTTATTTCTACATACACTTTTCTCTACAAACTCCTTGCATTTTGATGTTGCATTTAAATACGATATGCTTTCATGCACTGCTTTAAACTATACAATCTGACAGCCGTCTGTTTAGTTTACCCCTGGGTGGGAATATCGGGAATACTGGGAATAGTTCCTAATCTGTTGTCATAACTTACAGAAACTTGGTACTGCATGAATGATGTAATTTTCTCACAATACATAAGAGTATTTATATATTATACATCTATTATCTACGATTGTAGAAATTGTGCCCGTGGCAGAGTGAAAGTGCGTGCGACTCATATCTATCTACACTATTATATAAAGCGGAATAGGTTGTTTGTTTGAACACGCTAATCTCTAAAACTACCAGTTGGATTTGAATAATTCTTTTTGCGTATAATAGCCCAGTCCTTGAGGAAGGTTATAGGCTATGTAACATCATGCTACTGGTGACGGGCGCAGAGCAGTAAGCAAAGACACGGGTGAAATCGCTAAAAAATGTGGTTCGGAAATATTTGCTTCGAGTTTAAGTGTACTTTGCGTTTAACATAACTATATTTGTGAAACGAGTCTCCTCGTATTAGAAAATTATTATAAGGTGCCATACCTTTTTACCCTAATTTTCTAACACGAGTAGACCTGTTTCACAAATATAGTTATGTGTAGGTACAAATCGTGTGAGTTTAAAATACCTTGCGTTACGTTAATTGTACAAATGTAAATAAAACAATGGCTTATATGCAAAAACAGTCTTTTAAAAAATATTAGAAACAGGAAACCTTGTATGTTAGATTATTTGTTCCTGATTCGGCCCGCAGAGTTTCGTCCCACACAAAAAATCTTTTTTCGTCCTAGATTCATTAATAGATCAATAGTAGGAAGGTAGATATCTTTTCAATTTATAACTAAAAAAACGCACACTTCATATTATTATGTCCAACACCTATTTATTTATGGACTATAAGTACCATTCTTGTCCCTATCATTTTATCTTTTCCTTTTGTCGAGATGAATAAAATACTACAGATACACTCCTTTGTCCGACACGTAAAAGCGGACAATCTTCTAAGCTTAAAATCAATAGAAATCGGATTACGGAATCAGAATGCTGACACCACTCTTTGGACACAAGCGGTCTTTAGTCCTTCATTCAGGCATGTGTAATATTTATATATAATTCCATGAAAGGTCCACAAAAGGAATCATATCGGCCCGTTATTATGCCAGTGCAGGGAAATGCCTCTTCTCATATAGAGAAGGCATGAGACTTAATCGCCACGTGCGCTCGATGCGGATTGGCAATTTCAGGCTTTTAAACTCACAAAAGGAATACAATGTACTGATTTTGATACGTCTTTAAGCGGGACGTATAAAGCCATCGTAGTGGTACCCACCATGTCGACAGTGTGATGTGATGATTCTGAGAATGATGTTATTTTTTTTGATGCCTGACTGATTACCATCACCAATGAAGTCATTTTGATAGACTAATATAAAATCGACCAAGTGCGAGTTGGACTCGCGCACGAAGGGTTCTGTATCATTATCTATTAAAACGGCATAAAAAAACCTTATTTTAAATATAAATATAAATATAATTAAATTATTTATTTTTAAAGTGAATATACAACTAAATATTCTGTGAATATTTTAAGCGTCTACCTGTTGCCGTTATCAATATCGAACAGAATGGAGCAAAAAAATTACGATTGTTGTATGGGATCCCTCTTAAATATTTATTTTAGTCTGTTTATTAGTATTTCGTGTCATAGCGGCAACAGAAATACATCATCACACATACATCTTTGAAAATTTCAACTGTCTTACTATCACGGTTTATGAGACACAGACTGGTGACAGACAGACATTGGACAGCGGAGTCCTAGTAATTGAGTCCCGTTTTACCCTTTGGGTACGAAACTCTAAAACGAAATAGGTTAGTTTAACAAACATACAAAAAGTATAGTCAAATTAGAAACCTGCTCTTTCCGGTTAAAAATGTAAGTTTCTTTACCTTCCTCATGCTATTAACGCACAGGTAGACAGCAGAACTCATCAAAACACTCCTTAATGAACGTAGGCTGCCTTATTAAAACTTATAATGAAACAACAAACTTTGTATTATGGCATTAAGCTGAAATGTAAAGAAAAATAAACCTTCAAAGGTATGAAAGGGTTTCAAAGATGGAACTGATTAAATCATAGTAAAGTTTCATTTGGTTTAGAATTAAAAGTAGAAGTGCTTTTCATTATTATTATTTCTGACAGTGGCAGAGGAGCCAACACCCCACGTGATGGTAAATGGTAACTGTCGCTCATGGACGAGTCAGAGGCTCCGCGAGGCTAATACAAGCTTTCCGCGGCGTGGTTTCACCCGCGTCTTTGCTTACTGCTCACCTCCTGTCGCCAGTAGCGTGATGTTACATAGCCTATAACCTTCCTCTAGAACTGGGCTATAAACGCTAAAAAAGATTAGCGCGTTCGAACAAACAAACAAACAAAAATAACTCTTTTGCGTTATACTCGTAGAGTAGAGTAGAGCATCACGACTTTCTATCTAATTATGCACGAACAGAATCCTACTCTGAACTGTTTTTTTCTCGAATGTCCAACTTTTCGAGGTCTGGAACACTTTTCCTCTGACTGGACGTAATTTATATTCATCAACGAATGTGCCTCTGGGGTGCGTTTCCTCATTTCCTAATGGCTTTATTTATCCCTGGACGTCAGTCAGCCCCTCCTGGGCGTATAGGGTTAAAGGACAATTGTTTTCGCGATCCATTTTTCTTGCACTTTAAAGTTAATTACGAAGGAGTTGTTAACGTTGCTTTTGCTGTGAACGAGACAGTGTATCTGTGGTTTATTAATGGTACTGTGTACGACACGTAGAGATCTCTGGTTTGATGCCCGGATCGAATGAAATATTGGTTTTCTATTAATTCTTAGTATGAGCTCGAGGATTTTTTTTTCTTTAAAAATACAACTCCTCGCAGTAGAGAAGTGTTACTAAAGAATTTACAATCACCCACACTCATCAAATTTTATAATGAAGTAATAAAAGTTTTTTTTTTTTTATTTCTTTCACTAAGTTTGTGCGAGAATCGAACCCGAAACCTCATGCACAGAATGCAACGTGCATGATTGTAATATTTATCATTGTTGCGATATTAGTGCCGACTATAATATGATATTATAGTCGGGTAGTATCATATAAAATTTTGGTCATAAGAAACTTGCAAACTGAAGGAAACTTTCCAAAAACCAATATCTCTTCAAACATCGTCACGTATTATATAAAGCGGAAATGACGTAAATTGACGTCGACAAGGTGACACGTGGTAAATAACAGCCCTTTTAATTTGCAAGCCTGACATGCTGCACGTGTCGTGGTGATACTTCGACATATAGCCATAGGTGTGCTTATAGCGAAGAGGTGGGTATTATTTGTTAAGAAAACCGTTGTCTTTTTCTAAGAAGTACCTGTATGATATTTCAAATCCTAGACTGCTTCTATGGTTCTTGTATACGGACTGCCTCGCTGAGGTGTTAGGTTTGATCCACAGCTCAAGTAATTATTAGTTTTTTCTGTAGAGAAATTCTCAGTATTAGGTCAAAGTCTATAATTGTGCTCGGTAAATGGCAACCAGCTCGCTCTCATGTTACATAGAACCTCACATAGCTGGCAAAAACCTCTGCCTACCTCTTTGAGGAAAAATGTCGTGAAGTTAAAGTTATGTTATGTTTTATATCTCCGAAAGTCCTAGGTACAGACAGCATACGACATAAGTTTATGTAAATTCAATAAAATCGTAACTCAATATGTCGTGTATACATCGTATAAGATGACAGTACAATATGTCTATGATTGACATGTCGCACAGGATTGGCTTGTTGTGTACCGTTAGCAGAGCAAAAAAAATGCTGTTTCTTTTATTTGCACTGGCAGAAAAACAAATAACTCTTAGAAACGCCAAATATACAGTTGGCAATATTTCTCGCGCCTTCTGTTGACGCTGCTGACGCTGCTGAAAATACTGTTACTTTCAGGCAAAACCCACCGTCTCTTCTGCATGATCAGTGCGAGTCGACCTGTTAAGTTTTAACCTTCATTACTAAATGTTATATACCAAATTTGACGGGCCTATGGGGCTAGTGGTCAGTGACCCTGACTGTTAAGCCGAAGGTCGTGTCGTGGGTTCGATTCCCACACAGGACAAATCTGTGTGTGATGAGCATGATTGTTTGTTCTGTGTCTAGGTGTAATTTATCTATAATATGTAGGTATTTACAAAAAAAGTATTTAAGTAGTATATCAGATGTTTAGTACCCATAACACAAGCAAATATAGTTGCTTACTTTGGAAATGTCGTAGGATATTAATAATAAATATTAAATAAATTGTATATCAAACGGATAAAGTTACTATTATTTATTTGTATCGACGGATAAAGTCGTCATCTATATTTTTTTTTTGCTATCCGTACATGTCGTACATATTTGATGAGCGCTATCATTCAGGATATAGTTACAATCAAATTACAGTTGTAAGTATATCAGCGTAAGGCCGTTGTCGACAGGAAAAAATGGGTGTCGTATAGTCCGTCATGTTATATTGTTTGTTTAGATATTTGATATTTTTGTTAAACAACTTTTTTAAACTAGCATACCTGTTTAATATGTAGTGGCTATGATCTATGGTCTCTCAAACATCACAGTTCATCATGCGATTTCACAGTGGAATTTAAAGGGCCTTGTATCAAAGGGTTCCTTACTTTATACTTCTGTAGCTAGTTAGAATCCTAAAAATTTCACTAACGCATGTTTTCTTTCAATTTTGATGGTACCCTGTGAAAAAGCATCTTTAAAAGCCGCCATAGTAGAAGCTCCTTGCCAACAGTTTAACTTTAGTACTGTCGTTAAACTTTGCATCACCCGGTTGACTGATAGAGAATGCCGTTGGCATTAAGTCCACCGTTATACATTCTGTGTATAAAAAGATTAAATAAATAAATAAACAATTAGTCACGACAGCACTCTCTATGGAGGCTTTGTCGGATGTTTTTTCAACCTTACTTAAAAGACTCGAGATCAAAATTGAAAATAAACACTACTGTTTAATCGAAAATGTATGAAATTAAACGCTTTTATAAAAGATTTATCTTAGCTTCTATTTACTTACTAAAATAGCAATATTTTGCATGCAAATCCCTTGTTGTATCAACATCGGTCTAACCGGCCACGTTTACAATGTTATCTCAAGCGTTTGATAGCCCAATCGTAGGGTTACAAATAGCCCGGTGTTTACTAAAGTAGATGTTGGAATGCCGCAGCGGCCGGCGGGTTAAGCACTTACGAGAAATAGGGATAAAACAGAACCTATTTGCGTTCCACGGATTGTATATGGGTACTAAAATATTGTAAAACAATAAGAGTCTTAGCTAAAAGCATTTCGAAATGAAATGAAATGAAAATATGTTTATTCATATAGGTTAATTAAATTAACACTTATGAACGTCAAAGTTTACAAAATGTCAGCAAATTAACCTACAGCCAGTTCGCTGACGAAGTAGAGCCTAGAGAAGAACTGGCAAGAAACTCAGGCCACTCTTTTTAATCGCCAGGTTATTACAATTTTTGTAAGTTACAGTTTCAAGTAGCATGCAAAGTGACACAGGCAATACACTTAACTCTATAGGTAATTAATTACTTTCAGATCGGCACGGACTTTATTTCAATAAATTCAACTCAAGTTACAACTAGTTAAAAAAACTCTAGTTCGCAACCACCCAACATAATGCGTATACGCTGTTAAGCTTAAATTGTATTTAGTAATATTATACAATATAATATCTTAATTGATTTCTTGTAAACTTAGTCCGAAACGTATAGGAAACGTCGCCAAGAAACACCATCCTTTACTAAACAGGAAAATAATCCAACAAAGAACGGATAGAGGCGTTCTGTAATAAGGCTGTTACCAAGTTGACAGGCAAGCGTATATACTACTACTATACTAATATTATAAATGTGAAAGTAACTCTGTCTGTTACGCTTTCACGCCTAAACCACTGAACCGATTTTGATGTAATTTCGTAAAGGGATAAAATAGAGCTTGAAGTACAACATATAGCTATATTTTGTCGCGAAATAATGGTTTGAAAGTGTTGAAATAGGGGAAAGTGTATGGAAAATGCGATATAACCGACATTCACGCGGGATGAGCTGCGGGCACCAGCTAGCCCTCTATATATTTGGGAAAAGCCTTATCCAGCAGTAGACATCTTTTGTCTGATATTTTTTTTTTTTATGCTGATGATATGAATAAAAACACTTTGTACGAGTAGTAGTATATATTATCATGTATATTATTCTCTCAGCATTTATATCAGCCTATACAATAGTCTTATGCATTCACTCTACTATTTTATATACTTTAACATACATTTGTACACTTATGAAATTTTCAAGTTGACCGTTGGATTTTAATGTAGACGAGCTACAAAAAGTCTGCCGACTAAAAGTCGCTAGCAACTTTTTCATTTTTAAACTTGTTGTATGACGAGTTAAATCGCAGATATTTTTATACACATGAAGTAGATATACAATTTTATAATGAATCTGCTATTTAACTTTAGTATTTTAAAACGGTTATATAACACTTTTTTTGACAGCGTCGCGTGTTGTAAGACAAGCGAGCGCAACTGCGTCGGATACAAAAAATCGCTAGACAAAATGTCGCCGTTGCAACTAGCGGTCAGCTTCAAATTTCAACTGTACTTACAATTTATAATGATAATGTTATTTTATTAATAATCTTCCATGCACATATAAAACTAATGACAAACACACTCTTTAAATAAATGTTTATTTAAAATTACATATTGTATATCGATTTGAAAACTGAACAATCAAACAGACAAAAAAACACAGACACATTTGTCTCTAAAAACACGATATACAAATCGATGAAACTATTAAGAAAAGTATATATTATTTTACTTTTATTTATGTAGCTTTCTCTAAAATTGTCATGCACCGTTAACGGTCCGCGTGGTGACGATAGTTTATTTTTTTATTGAGTTTTTAAAGAGAGAATAAAGAGTGTGTTTCGTCTTTATATGTGCAGGGAAGGCAGGTGTGTGGGTCGCGAACGGCGAATGCGGACGCCATACAGACGTGGTGAGTGTTAGTTTTAATTTAATTTAAGGCTGTCAGAGATTAGCAAGTTTCAGTAGATTAGCGATTGAATAAACAGCGACTAAAAGTTGCTAGTCTGTGACAAACCCTGGCTTAGCTTTGAATATATGTAATTTTATTAGATGAATGTTGATCATCATTATCACCATAGTATCATGAGTCTAAAAAAGTCCACTACAGGACAACAAACCTCTCTCAAACCTCATATGCCGATCCCAATCTTGTCTTAATTTTTTTTATTTAAGACAAGATGTTATTACAACATTTAAATTACATTCCTCTCTTTTACTGGTGTTGCAAGCGTTCATAGGCTACGTGTCTGCTTACCATCTAGCAGGCCGTATGCTTGTTTGTCACTTCAGTCGTATAAAAAAATAGTATTTTCTGTAACAACTGACATAAATGTCACTACTACGACCTATTTATTTCATTAACTACTTAAAGTCGATATTCACTGTCACGTCACTAAAATATATTCGAATCTTCAAAAAAATTACACAATTAACACTTAAACTGGTAACAGAAAAAAATCATATCAAAATTTATATTATAAAGAGAAAAGATTTGCTTTTTGTATGTTTGTTAGTTCCGATTTAACTCAAGATCTACGTAACCGATTAAAAATTATTTCTCCCTTAGAACAAATAGGACGGGTAACATAGACTATATTTATTGTTAATTTTTTTTTTTATTATTTAATGTTAATATTTTAAGCGCCTTTGTAAATCTAAGTGACACAATACAACACTATTGCAATGATATTTTCCGTAGGCGTTTGATGTGAAACCACATGAAACTTTTGATAGCGATGCGAGGACGGACGTCTAGTATATCATATATCTTTAATTATACGCCTGCTTGTGATATCTATGACAAACGCCTACCTTATCTCAAGCAGTAGACGTTCTCAGGCTAAAAGACCCATTATTTAAAATGAGAACTTTCTAGAACATAACCATTAGTTTTTAAAAGCAATTTACGTAACGTAGACGACAATTATGTGCCGTCTATCGATAATTTACACTTTATATATTCATAGTAGTAACGAGGGCCATTTTACAAGTGCATTGTAGAGGTGAAATGCAGAAGTGCAACAAATATTTATTTACTAAAACGAATTAAATATAACAATCAAATCATTATTTCTAATATTAAGTCTTGTTATGAAATTGTAATGACCTTGCTCGAATTTTATCGTAGAAGTTGTGCACTGAGATCTTGCTCAAAATTTAATGTTTGCAATGGCAAAGTGTGCTAATAATGATTATCACACTTGGCAGGCGAGTATTTAACCGCAACAAGGTGATATTCGGTAAGCAGGTAACTCTGTCGTTACCCGTTACCTTAGCCATCTCCTACAACATCCACAAGACGAGATGGAGAGGTTCCATTTTAGACAACACGACGAACCTAATTATAATTTATACAGATTTATGGACACAATAAAAAAATTACATCACAATTAACAGAAAATGAAAATACACGTCCTACTAATTATGATAATATTTTTCAAAAATATTATCAAAATCGAAGCTGTAGATATTATAAAAGCAACACAAATTTCTTGCAGGCCAAAGTTGATTTTATCAAGCGAGAACCATCAAGAAATTCAGTTAAGTTTATTTAAACTGTTTCATAGGACTTTATTAGCATAATATAATATGCATATTATACACTAGCTGTGCCCGCGACTTCGTCCGCGTGGAATAGTGATTTTGGGCAGCATTTTTTGGATATATCTTTTGGTTTGTTTTGAATTATAAACATCTTCGTTTAGGTGAATAAGAAAAATCTTTACAGTAAATGCTTCTCTATCTACGATATTAGACGTATATAGACGTACGATATTAGACGGATCAAAGCCATACAGGCTGCTAGGATTACTTACACGTGGCAAATCCACATAAAGCTGACCATGCGAAAAACAGTTAATATTTAGATCCACACTCATTAATTGTCATCGCGAAACATAGGCTCACTGGAAACTGAACTCGTTTAAAACTAAACGGGAAATTGTTTGGAATGAAAGGAATCCGAGGAATAAAAACGCTATCAGTTTTTTTTTTATATTAGCCTGCCAAAGTGCCTCTACTCTGGCTGATGGTAAGCAGTCAGTGGAATTCAGAAGTAGTGGACACCATTCCAAAAGCCAAACTATTGGTATGGTGGCCTCCACTATGGCGGCTTAGTGAGATGCTTCTTCACGCCTCGCTTAAAACTCCCAGGATGAAAGTTAGGTGGGAACACATGCGCTGGTAAAGAGTTCCAGGCTTTAATTGAGCGACAAAAGTATAAAGTGCTGAACCGTTTGGTTCGAGACCCTTTAGATTAAACTGAACACACCACCCACACAATGACGCCGCGGATACTCAGCTGGTCCCACACATGCTGCGAGGTTTGTCATCTCTGCATCAGTTGGGCCTCCGGCTCTCGCGCTTACCGAACGAAACGCAATAATATGGATACTATTACTCTTACGTCGAAAACTATGAGAGGGTAGTACATCCCAGGTAGATCCGACCCATTCGTGTTGAAACCAGCGTAAATCGACTACTACTATTTCGTAATTCACTTCAATTCCACCTATTACGTAATGAAACGTGTTAACAAACATGTTTTTATCACAAAAAATAAAAAATAAAATAAATCCAGAAAATATAAATCTAACTTGTATTTACATTTTAACTAATAAAGTATTTACATTTTAATTTACATTTTAATAAAGAAATAAGACGTGTTAACCTAACTTAAAAACAAACTAAGCTAAGCTAAATACATACCACATTTATGACGTGATTATTTAAATTAGCATAACTTTTTTATTTATAAACCGATTGACATGAAACAAACACTTAATGTTAAGTGATGCTGACTACAATGTATCAGCGAAAACCATATTTAAATCTGATAAGCCGTTTTTGAGATTAGCGTGAACAAACGCACAGACAAACAGACAAAAATTGTAACAATCATTATTTTGGGTTCTATTTGCGTTGATAAAGGTCCCAATAATATTTTTCTCATATATCTTCCATGTACAGACAGCGACCGGTTACAGTTTTATTATATATAGCTGTTGCCCGCGACTTCGTTTGCGTGAAAATTCAGATGTGTGCCTGTATGAGAATATTTCTTACCTAATCTTACGGCAATCGTACATTGTATATTAGTAATAAATATCATTATAATCCGTCTCTAAGGCGAATCCGATTTAAATCTATTCACCCGCTACCCCTAAAACAGACGAAATTTTGTGATATTTAACGAAACTTGGCACTCCTACTTTCAAAAACGATAGAAGCTCCATACAAATTTTGTTCCCCTTTATACTCCAGGGAAATAAATTTCGCAAAATCCCGTCTTAGAGAGCACCTATTTCCAAAATTTGAAACTCCTAGCACTTGTAGTTTTTGAGATTTCGTGATGAGATAAGTGAGTGAGTGAGTGACCTTTCGTTTTTATATATGTATAGCTTTTGCCCGCGGCTTCGCTCGCATGAATATCGTTTTCAATAGACATTTTTATATTGTTTAAATACTGCATCCTATTTCTAATCTCATCATCATCACCATTCGTACAAACCCTCTTTCACCTACCTAAAGATATCCTCCGTAAAACAACATACAATACACAAAGGCAAATTTTCACTACAATAACTTTCCCCTTCCCCTGCCTTCCCCTCCCCTCCCCTTCCTTCCCCTCCCGTCTCCCTCCCATCTCCCTCACTTTCCCTCACTTCCCACTCACTCACAACCACTTCTGACTCCTCACTTTTCCTCACTTTCCTCACTTTCCCTTACGTATACTTAGTATATTAATGAATGATTACTTGTTGACCATATATTATGTGGCATACTGTAGGCTATCTAGGAATATCAGATTTATACATTTTATGAAGTTATGGTATAAAGTAAATCGTTAAAAACCCGGTTGGTTCTTTCTAGCAAAAACATATTTTGTTGCTTAGTTCCTACTTGCAAAATGGACGTAAGATTCAATTGTTGTGGTTCGCACATGGTTCTGGTTTGCATAATTAAAATGCTTAAGTTGAAAAGGTACCAAGGATCATGGGTTTGTTTAACAATTAGTCTTAATAAGTGTTTAGGGGACCATGCCGTATAGTTCTTTACAGTTTATTAAAAGGTGGTCAAAGTGGGTTGGTTCCGCAAGTGACTGTGTTGTATCTCTGTTGTTAGTCGGTGAAAAGGAACCATTTTTTTAGAGAAGCTAGAATGCGTGATTTGAGCGCCATCTATGTACTAAACTCAATTTCACTCAAACTGTGGGTTGGTTCTTGTTTGCAAAAATGGGTCCTTATATGCTTGTATTATGGGTTCTAGAATACGGATAAACATACTTAAATACTTTTATTTTTGTAAATAGATACATATTATACATATAAACACCCAGACCAATGCAAATAGACATGTTCATGCAACAAATATTTGCACTGAGCGGGAATCGAACCCGCGACCTCACAGTCCATACACAGTACCACCGAAATACAGAGGCAGTCGATTTCCCCCTGACTTTCCCCTCCCTTTCCCCTGACTTCTCCCTCACTACCCCCGCACTTTCCCCTCACTTCTCCCTTCCGTTCCTCTTCCTCCCCCTCCCTTCCCCCTCCCTCCAAATTTCAAGTCGCCAACTTCAAAAGCAAAGATCTTTCCATACAATATTTCATCCCTTATTTCACTCCTATAAATCCACCCCAGTAAAAAAAAAATTATGAGCGTATTATTTATTTAAATAAAAGTATTCCAAAACAAAATTTCAAAGCTGTAACTTAAAAAATGAAGACGTTTCATACAATTGATTTCATCCCTTTTCATACACTTAAGGGTTGAATTTTTAATAACCCTTTCTTTGTACACTTCTAGACATTAAGACAAACACTCCCTCCAAATTTCAAGTCGCTACGACCAGCGGGTTAGGCTTTACGTTGTCTGTCAGTCAGTCAGTCAGTCAGGACAAAGCCTTTTATAATATGTATGGATGTATGGATTAGACGTATAGCCATCAGGGATCAAAGCATACAGGCTGCTAGTAATGCTAACACGTGATAGAGCCACATAAAGCTGACCGAAAAACAGCTAATACTTAGATCCACACCCACAACTTTTAGTGTCTTACCTTTACTTTAATTACTTAATTAATTAATTAATTTAATTAGTCATCGCAAAACATAGGCTCACTGGAAACTGGACTCGTTTAAAACTAAATGAAAGACTGTTTAGAATCCAAGGAATAAAAACACTATCAGCTATTCCGCAACCTGTTAAAATATCTGCTTCTTTAAGATTTCGTAGTAAATTAACGAATGTTCGATGTGATTCTTTAAATTGGCATAACTTTTTTATTTATGAACCGATTGACATGAAACAAACACTAAATGTTAAGTGAAGCTTACCACAATATATTAGTGAAAACCATATTTAAATCGGATAAGCCGTTTCTGAGATTAGCGTGCACAAACGCACAGACAAACAGACAAACAGACAAAAATTTTAAAAATCATTGTTTTGGGTTCTATTTGCGTTGATATAGGTCCCAATAGTATTTTTTCTCATATATCTTCCATGTACAGACAGCGATCGGTTACATTTTTATTATATGTATAGATGTTTCCAGACTATACGGAAAACCTGCTAAAAGTTTATTCAAAAAGACGTAGGTACACGATAAATTTTGGAATGGTATCCACTACTCGTACAGCCCACTAATTGCTTACAGTAGTGCTTTTTCTATTATTTTTACTCAATTTAAAGTAGGTATCTATGTGCGATAGTGCAAGCTACCATGTCAGCAGTATGTCCCAATGGCAATAATTAAGGTGCTGTCTACCACTCCTACAGTTTTAATGATAACTAAAGCTTGTGTCTTTTCTATATGTGGAGAGGTCTTTTGCCTCTATTTTTGAAATTATAACGGTCTAGAATTACTCTTACATTCATCAAAGAGTTTACTTAAACTTCTGCAATAAACCTGTCATGCAACATCGAAGGCCGATTCCAAACATAGTACGATCGATGCACCTGAATTACTTATTGGTGTTGTACGAGCTAATGGAGCGACGGACAGACAGACGGACGTACTTCGTGTACTACAAGGAGGGTAATTGGGTGCCTGTGTTGACTCTCAGTGAAGTGCAGTTAATTTGTGGTGTAGTTTGGGTGAATTGTACAAGTGAGTGAGGGTATTAATAAACGAATGAATTCTGTGTGTAATTACATACATAGCTAATATAATTTTATTTGTGATTGGTTTGTAAATTCTTGATAAAAAATTTAAATTTTTTACCACTGAGAGATGAATGCCCGTTAGAATCATCCAGTGAGCAAAATTCATTAAAATTTGTAAATTTTTTTTTTTTATAAATTGCGGTGATTAACGCTTATGCCTTCTCTGAGCGAAAAAAAGCCTACACTCTGCAGTGCGAATATAATGGGCTGACACGGATATTTGTTTATTTATTTATTATTTATGTACACATGACAATTATAGAAAACGAACATAAGTAAGAAGAGCACAAAGGTACTGCTTATTTCAAAAGAAATCTCTTCCAGCAGACCTGCGACAGGAAAAGTAGATGAGAGACATATTATATGAATATACATAATATATATATATTAGACAAGAGTTATACAATTTTCTGTTTCCGCATTCCCTAATGTAAACTTAAACCACCAAGGGAGAAATATGATACTCCTCTGTAAACTCTATATTAAAACGAAGTACAAAGTTTTTCACGTATTAATATATTGTGACTATTATAGTATTAGTTTTAAACACGCCAATACGTATACATATACATTTACACATGCAACACAACACACATTTTAATTTAAGTTTAATTTAAGTTCATTATTATATTCCAATTTAATTTAATTTTAATTTAAGTTCATTATCATATTCTAATTTAATTTAATTATAATTTAAGTTCATTATTACATTGTAATTTAATCAATTTAATATCATATAATTATTCATTGTTAACAAATAATGTGCATGTATTGTTAGCCTTTAAGTGGTTACTACGCTCATGAATGGAATAACGAATTTTTTTTAAGTAATAGCGTAAGTAATCGTTGGCTAACCTTAAATAAATAAACTCTATTCATGGTTTAGACGTAGAAAATAAAAGTACTGTGAGTATAAGTTGTAACTAGGTGACTCGTGACCGGTAAATAATTAAGTAGATATGTAGTTTTTCCAGTCTGATGACTACCCAATTAGCATTATATATTAATGTTACAACGACTGCTTTCAATGGTTCATAGTAACAGTATCATTAAATATAGAGACGTCTCAGGTTTGATTCTGCATCAGGTAAACTGATATATAATTTTTTGTCGAGAATTTTTTAGCCAGGTGTTACTACATTTAGAATTTAAGCTTTAAACGTATAGCCTGAATGTTGTTTTTCTTATGTATTTTCTCTTTGTTAACAGTGTCGGAAGAGGCACAGCCAGTACAAAGAAGTGCACCGCTGCTACAGTCACCTCAGTACACCGGAGGCAGGCCACAGCCATACAGTAAGTAATAGTGATTTAACAGAAACACCAACAAAAAATGTATAATTTAATACGTTTTCAACATTTTACGAATATTTTTTTTATGTATGTGTTCAGTATCATATATTTTTTTAATTTTATTTAGGTACACAATTCAACAAATATAATTTTCTTGACATTTAGTAGAAAGCAAAGGCTACGGGCCTTTGTCGACACTGGCCTAACAAAACTCCATGAGCGAAAGTTACTACTAGTAATTGATTAAGCGTGAACTTAAGCGAACTCCATGTTTATTATTTCCGCAGAAAAATATAATTATGTAAATACTGTATCGGTTATTTATACTACATTAAATGTATCGTATTTTTTACAATCTAATCACAATATATAAATGATCTTAAGAACAATTCTGTCCTAAGAAAAACAACGTAACTACACAATATACATCACAAAAACCAGTCTAAATTACACCAAGATAAAAGCGTTTTTCGTTTAACTTGTGGCCCATTTGCAGCGTTTTTTCTCTTAGCTGGATAAAATTTAGGCCAACAGTCTCCGCCGACGTGGAAAGTTTAAAATCGTCTAACTTTTGACTACACTGTCACAGTGTTACGCGTTTTATACAAGTTTTTTGAACACAATTTGCAGACAAGTCCCAAATGTGCTCGCGGTTTAATTTTAAATGTTTTTGACGTACTTTTTGTTTTATTAAAATGGTTTACATTTTGAACATAAAGTGTAATGACATAGGTCTATAAAATTAGTGTAATTTTGCCCTGTGGACTTGTTTTTGTCAGTAAAAACCGCAAGGGTCGTTTATCTAATTAGCACAAGAAAATTGCAATTAGAAGAATCTCATCTTGCGGTGTCGACGCTTTCGTTACGCGAATTACACGTTTAATAAATGACTTGATTATATTACTAGGTGCTTCGTGATTATTTTTAATAACAAACACGTTTTTGTGACTTATAATAAAAGATTAAAGATATAATAATAGTAAATACCGACAAAAT
This sequence comes from Parascotia fuliginaria, assembly GCA_963082885.1. Classification (NCBI taxonomy): domain Eukaryota; kingdom Metazoa; phylum Arthropoda; class Insecta; order Lepidoptera; family Erebidae; genus Parascotia; species Parascotia fuliginaria. Next base: position 1,752,581 of record OY720197.1, on the reverse strand, counting down.
TCTAAATGAAACTATTAAGATAATCATACAAACTAAAAACCTTTTTTAACGATACAAGGTGGAAGCGAAAATCTTAAAAATCAAACAATTTTTGAACTATACATACTCTACACAATTCTAATAAAATCACAAAATACTCGATGAATAATATCGTTACTGAAACCGTTCGAATGCGCAATCACCAAGAATAATCCTGTAACTTTGAATGTGCAAACCGAGATAATCCTGCACTGATAGGTCTATCACAAGTTTTAAGTGCGACAAAGACTTCTGATCTAAACGGGAATATTAGAAAGAGACAAAATAACTGTAGGGTAGTTCAAAAACTGGCCACAGTGAGAGTTGTACGTTAGGAGTTGGACGCTTCTAATACGTTGTGGCTTTTCCTAAACGGCCCGTCGGAAGTAGTTGAACTTGAAACTTTATACGTTGATTCTGGTTCGTCGGTTTGAAACTAAACTTCGCCTGGGTTTGGAGTATATTCAATGGAAGACAATGCTATTATTATTTGCATGGTTAATTATAATGAGTGTGCAGTTTTACAGGATACGTAAATTTAAAGAGACATGATTGTAAACTTAGGCCATGATTGTCATCTTTCAATTGGTACGAATAGATTGACAAATGTGATCAATTAGAATAGTTAAGATTTCTAAACCCAAATGTAAAGTACTTATTTCTTTGTTTTTTTTTAGACTGGTATGATATAAATCGAATCGACATCGTGGCGGACAATTAACGAGACATAACATGACTGGTTACAAAACAAAAACTTACAAAAACTGGTTTGCATTGACTGATAGACCGAAGAGTATGTATATCATGGGAGAATCCTTTGTCCAGCGGTGAGGTAAAACCGTAATAATTGGATTAGTACGGCAATGTGACACACTAAGGTGCATTTTTGTCATGTTTTGTCATATTTGTTGCCACATATTTCTTTATTCTTATTGTATGTGTATAGCTATTCTACTGTTTTGAATCTTGACTGTTTAAAAAATATAATTTTATCTAACGTAGAAATACTCGAAATAAAAATAAAATATAAGATATCAAAATACCATCCAACGTTCAACTGAAGTGCGAATTTCACGAGTTTTAGAGAGGAATTCTCGCGTTTTGCATATCATAATGTATTCATCGTTTTCTTCGAGAATTCCTTCGTAAATATGTTGCACAGATTTGAAGTATTTGGACCAACATTTGTATAAAATAATTTTATCATTTTTCTATGCATATTGTGGTGCATCAAGAAGGTTTAGCAGTGTGCAGTGTCTTTTGGTTGATATAATGATGATGACGTATTGTACATATTGCATTGAGTGTCAACCACAGATCATACAGATCCGTGGTGTCAACTCGTGTAACGCGTACCATAAAAATAAATTATAGTCATTCAAAGCTCGTAGCGCTACGCCGGCTACGTCAAACGTAGCACTAAAAGCTACGACATCATTGTTCGCAAGTATTCCAGTTTACCGTGATTAATGATTATCAAAAGTTAAACTTACCTATATAAGGTTCTTTTTAATACATTTGACTCTGAAGTGAGTTATCTAGTAACGCAAAATCTTATTCTACAGCAACCTAATGAATTATTAATTCAACGAACAACAATGAAAGTAGATTAGTAAACCTAAATAAGACCGTACAAAATCGATGCATCCTTTAACAATAAGGCACGTGATCGTCATACTAAATGTCTAAGGCTTCGATCTTGTTAATTTAACTTAGTGAGACTGATAGTGCGGTGGATTAAGGGATGCCCTTCGAGCCTAAAAGGTCACCGTGTTAATCTTGTAAACTAAGTTTAACAGAAACCCTTGAACGTCGAATTCTGACGTAAAAGTCTCGGCAAGATTGAGGGGTACTTAATTATATAAGTGGGTCTATAATAGTATGTATATTGTATACCTAATAATGTATAAAGCAAACAGACCAGGAATGAGTTAGCTATAAACGAAGATGTAAACGTTGCCATAAATAAAACGAAATTAGTTCATTCATTTTCAATTCACCACCTTTACAATCTTATCTACATAAAACTAAAACATATATCTATCTAAAAGAAGAAGGCTCCATCCATTTTTGATCCATAAAGAAAATTAAAACTATCCGTCATCCAAATTAAGCAATCCAATACTATTAAGTGCATAATAAACCTGTAGTCGAAGAAAATTTGCACAAAATTGCAAAATCCATGCATAAAAGATGGCCGACTCACACGTCGCCAAATGAGCCATTCAGTTTGAATAAAAGTGGAATTTGTTTTAAACGATCCGCATTGGGAGCGATCTGAAGGAAATTGGATTCAAAGTCGCGCTTTTTTGCAGATTAAAATTTAGGTATTATCCGTACCTATTGCAGCGGGATTTGTGAAACGTGTGATTTTAATGCTAGGTTTATTTTAAACTATCGTCAATTTATAGTTTCTATTGCTTACCACGTTTTTACATATCAAAATGTTTTTCTTCCGAAAGATGTAGAATTGGTCCCATGTAACGATTACCGGACACCACATACTACTTAGAATTTCTTGACAGAAAAACGAAATAAAATTTTGGCCGATCCGGAGATCGAACCTGAGACCTCTAAATGAGCGAAAGTTTTATTACTAAAGCGATATAATAGGTAAACCATAATAATAATAGAAAGGAGGACATAATCAAGCTCAACAGCTGCTAAATTACTACTGTAATAATTTATGAAATTATTAATACATCATAACAGTTACGCCTCTATATAATTATTAAACGCTTGAAATACTTATGAAACTTTCAAACCTAACCCATTCGTTCGTTCATTAATAATATCTTACTTTAAAAAAAACGCTATAAAAAAGCCGTAAAAACTAAAATACCACACAACGAACACATAAAAAGTAGGTCGCATTTAAAAGAACGAGAGTGAAAAGCATCCGTCCCCGTTGAAATCCGGCGGCGCAATGAAAAATATGAACTGGTACCTCGGGGAATTGCAATAACGCGTCAGGGTTGCCACTGTGTAAAATTTAAACTCTACTATGCGCCCTGCAATTTTGTGAGACTACTGCAGTTATATGCAAATTGGTAGGATTGTTGTTTTACATATTTATTTGTAGATAAATTGGATTTTTTTTTGGACTGATAGGGTAGCAAAAAAAGTTTACAGCCTGTCCAAACACGAGGTTATCTTATATAGATGATTTTCATTTTGAAAAAGAAATAATATTATTATTGAATTAGTTAAGCAAAACAAATTTTAGAACCTACGTGTTGAAATAAATAAAAATAAATTGCTTTGCTAAATATACGCAGTTATATTTTGAGAGAATTTTAACATAGACAAAAAAGTAACATATACATTTTTTTTTTGAAAAGCTAGGATTCAATTTTCAAATTTAAACACTACGCACCACTACTTAATTACCGAAGCAGCTAATGACTTCATATCATCAACCTGAAGATATTTTGAAGCATGCAGGATATAGGCCTCTCTGAATGCCATATTTATCACCCTTGGCAGGCAGGTATATATTGCCGTTAACTGCCTGTTACCTGGCATACCTTTAGACGTCTCTTACAAGACTTCATATTCTACCAGGACCACACTGCCCAGTCAATTATTGTAGTGTCAAATAGAACATGTTTTATGATTATCAGCATATTATTTTTTAACCAACAAAGTATAATTGTAGACAGACCGAGCTCTCCATGTACACTTTCAACCAAATTAGATAGAAAACTATCAAAGCATATCATCCAATTTAAACGAGTCTACGTTAGATATAACAAAACACATTAATCGTTTGCTGACATCCCTGGTAGGTAGTGACGGGCACGCGTGGTGTTGCCAGATATAAATAATTCATAACGTCGAGCAAGCCCGCTTTATATGTACAATTTGAATGATTTTGATACGTTTTTAGATGTTACATTCTAACGTAGATACAAGTTTTGACCCTAAATCGTCTGTTTATGGTTTCCTTTTCCTTTGACAATTTAGTTTGGAGTTTGACCCTGACAATCATAGAATTGTCGTCGATGTAGAAGTACTTCAGAGTAAAGGTTTCATACATTTTTAATCGCGGTTTTAGTTTAAGATGTAAGGCACTACGGTTTTTTTTTAGGAGTCGTTCGCCCAAATAGAATCAGATCGAAGCTTGATCAGTAATGCAGTACCTTTACTCAACAGAAGACTAGTATTATCAACTTTACTAAAGTAGTGTAAAAATGCTAGTCAATAGTGATTAATCTAATGTATATTATTATTATAATTATATCAAGCGGAAGCGTTGGTTTATTTGTTCGAACGTACTAATCTCTAAAAGTAACAGTCGCATTTGGAAAATTCTTTGCTTATGATAGCCCAGTTCTTGAGGAAAGTTATATGTAACATCACGCTACTGGCGACGAAAGCAGAGCAGTATGCAAAACGCGGGTGAAACCCTACTGCGGAAAGCAAGTACTATATTTATATCCAGCAGTAACATTTATGCGTTTAATAAAATTAAATTTTTGTTTTTTATTTTTAGCACCTCACAAACAAAACCACTAGTTTGACACTATGTTTTTGTCTACCATTCTTAAACTCCACTGACTGTGTTTTAGGTGCAGTGGAATAATTGTCGAAGGCTATTTACATAATCTGATTTTACTAAACGGGCTGTGGGCTCAGTTGACCACAAAATCAATTATTATTTATATTATCCGAGCTTAAAAGGCTAAGTAAATTTATCGGCACTTAAAATATTACATTATCTAACATATCAATATTTTCAATCGCAAAAATTGTACCGTCATCCCCCGTTACAACTTTACAAGTGACGCTCGCACGTCGATGTTGCCAGACGTAAATAATTCATAAACTAGGGGAAAATTTACCTACACGGTAGAATTGATGATTGCTAAAGAAATATTCAGCAATTTTTATATCATACTAGCTGCGCCCTGCGGCTTCGCCCGCGCGAAAATTGCTGTGTTTAATTAATGTAACTCGGGAAACAGAGCGGTTTTCGGGATAAAAAGTAGCGTATGTCCCGAAACCAAATCTATCTACATACCAATTTTCATCGAAATCGGTTTAGCAGTTATCTTAGTTTTTCTGTCATAAGAACCTTCTCCTGACAATAACAAACACAACAAAAAAAGAATTAACGAAATTGATCTAGCCGTTCACGCGTGATGCCATGACCAAGGGAAATAGGGATTCATTTTTATATATATAAATATATATAAACTAGCTTCCCGCGGCGTGGTTTCACCTGCGTCTTTGCTTACTGCTGTCCCGTCGCCAGTAGCGTGATGTTATAAAGGAATATAGAAAAGTGTAGACTGGCCTGTTGATCTAGTGGTCGGTGACCCTGACCGCTAAGCCGGAAGTCATGGGTTCGATTCCCACCCAGGACAAATCTTTGTGTGATGAGCATGATTGTTTGTTCTGTCTGGGTGTAATTTATCTATAACATGTATGTATTTACAAAAAAAAAAATGTATTTAAGTAGTATATCAGTTGTTTAGTACCCATAACACAAGCAAATATAATTGATTAACTTGGGGCTAGATGGCGCTGTGTGAATGTGGTAGAATATTATTATTATTATTTTATTATTGCTTTTTTTAGGCAAATTTTAAATTTTTTCCCTTTGTAAGAACCATCCCCGTACTTCAAGGAATATTATAAAAAAAAAGAATTAGCGAAATCGTTTCAGTTACTTTCGAGATTTGCGCTTAGCAACACATTCAGCGATTAATTTTCGTATTATAGATTAAAGACGAATACAAAGTCCGTCCATTTTTTTTGCCATAGCCGTTACAAAACTGTACTTGTTGGATAATTTTACTGCCACTTTCTCTTGTGATATAGTAGAACTAAATATACGGGAATTCATGCGATCATGCATTAGGTATTTACATACCTTATTTTGCTTGACGTTTTGACCAGGTTACACCGGCCGTGGTCACAAGCAGACTGATGTGGTGATGTCACGGCTCCGTATGCGAAGTAGATTCTAGATCTACCCTCACATTTTTGTCTTTCTTACTATCACAAAACACACTGACAGTGTCCTTATTCTGTATGCCGTCCGTATTCTCTTGTGATATTCTGACCAACGCCACTCGGTTAATTGATTGCATAAAGACCTTCCTAACGCTCGTGTGAAGATCATCACTTTTCTTTGCCTTCGAATGATAAATAAATAAATTAAATATTTTAAACTCACACGATTTTTACATATAACTATATTTATAAAACGGGTCTACTCGTGTTAGAAAATTATTATAAGGTGTCATACCTCTTTCGTCTTAACGTCGGGTAAAGAGGTATGACACCTTATAATAATTTTCTAACACGAGTAAATAAATAAATTATTCATATATAACCTCAAAAAGTGGACCCACTCCCAAGGTGGACTGGCGAGCTGATAAGTTTCGCGGGCAATCATTGGATAAGGGCAGCTTACCGATCAATACATTTTATAACTGGATATCATCTCAGATTGAACATCAACTTTTAAATGCAAGACCATCTCTTCTTTTAACAACTCATCTACATTCAAAAGGATCAATCAACCTAAACGATTCAATCCTTTTAAGAGTTGAATCACTACATTTGATAGTTACAAGTTCGTTCATTCGTTCACTCGTTCAGTACTGAACCGTAAACCATAATAAAATAGGAGGATGTATGCACCGTTTTTGCTCGCACCTGTCTGTTTGAGTTTTAAAAATGTATGGATATTCTCACTCTCTAGGTTTTTACCACCTGCTATGGTGAACGTAGGATAAAGGCAGTTTTACGATACTTATTATTGGGCAACTATATTTTAATAATTTGATGAACAGTAATACAAATTTCATATAGCGCTTGTAAGTACCTACTTACGGTGTATGGATTTTGCAATGGTACGGAATGCCACTCTGAGATTTCAGGTTCAATGCCCGGATTGAGTAAAAGTGATATTGGATTTTTTTGTCGAAATATTAAACATATCACCTACTAGTACCTGTAAGTTTATAGTCTAGAATTGTGCTTGGTAAATTACAGACACGCATTCTGTTACCTAACTATACTAGCTGTTGAAACGTGTGTTTCATCTCTGCTTATCTCCTTTTTAGAAAAGACTTGATACTATTCTATATCTATACATATAATAAAATTGGAGTGTCCGTTTGTAATATTGAAATAACCGTTTTTACTACATGTATATGAATATATATACGGTACATACACCAAAATATTTTTTTTTACAATTTTTGTCTGTCTGTCTGTTTGTTCCGGCTAATCTCTGAAATGGCTGGCCCGATTTTGACGGGACTTTTATTGGCAGGTAGCTGATGTAATAAGGAGTAACTTAGGCTACGTTTATTTTAGAAAAATTCTTTTATTTTAGAAAAATAAAGTAATGTTGATCGACTGTTAGGCGAAATGAAGTTCGCCGGGTCAGCTAGTCAAAAATAAAACATTAAATGTATTTTCTCTCTTTTTTTCTTTTTCAAAAAGAACTATATCCGACATAAAACATTATTTTTCATTGTCTTTATAATAATAACACGATAGGAAAATAAATCGTCGTTGCATCTGTACCCGTCTTTATGTCAACAAAAATAAAGATTCTCTGTACACTCTGTCGTTGAAATTGAAAAATATTATGAACAGAATATTTTTTGCCCGTCCCGCCTTTTATTTATTCTGTTCAGTAAAATAATATATCTGTTTTATATTATGAAGGCTTTTTAATTTTTTATAATGGGTAACGTATTTTGGATTATAGATTTAAATTCGTTAATTTTCAATTCGTTTTATTTTAAAATAATGCATTGTGCAATAAATAATGCATTTATTTGATTTTGTTTTGACCATATTTTGCATAAATACACAGTAAAACAAGAACAAAAGAAATATGTAAGAAAAAAATAAGCCTATTCTACATGTATGTAGAAATTTATATTTATCTGCCATTACTTTTATCCAGTCACAAAATGGCTTAAAAACCAATTTGGATACCATTATGTTTTTATGTAAGTAATACAGTCATGAACATTAAAATTAAAATCTCCATCGGTATTTCACGTTCGCACACGTGTACCGCATGCTTTTAAACAATTACTTGCTGGTAATGGCCCGGTACAATGTTTCGATGCCTAGTAATGTGTTTAAGGTCTTATTATCATTATTCGGGTCGTTTGCTGTACGATAATATGCTTTTTCGTTATTAGGTTGCGTTAGTTCTGTTGACATTATTATTTTTGCTTAGAGATACGTTTGCTACTGGACTGTACCTTCAATTTGAACCGTATACATTAATTGCATTATTTATTAATGTTCATTCACATTACTGAATAAATACACGATTTCCACACCTCCAACAAAAATTAATTCTATGATTATGTCGTAAAAAGATATTAATATCCTCGTGCGAAGGAGGTTGCTAGCAAAGTCAGGTGTCCACAGGTATAAGATCGTTAAAAGCTTTTAAAGGTATTCGTATGCTTAGTGTGAATGTGTCCTTAATGTGTAAATAAAATCCATTTAACTGAAATATAAATTTACATTTTTTTTAAAGTATTTTTGGCTAATGAACAAAGTATTGGTGATACTGATAACCATTATAATTTGAATATATTGATAATTTTATTCAAAAATCTGGCCTGCTAAAGGCTCTCTCATGGTATTTTTTTAAGAATTTATTCACCATAAAAGGATACATTGTTTATAATACATATGCAAAATCGCCAAACTGCTGGACAGTTTGTTGGCGATAGTGGATAACAGTATATTGATATGATAGCCCCGGGAACAGTTTGAATCGGTAAAAGAATGGCTGTTGTAATTACGAATATTAGCTCGTACAAAAATTTTTGAATTTAGAATCATCCTGTCCCCTAGGTATCGTAATAGGCGATTTTGTAACTGTTACTTATGTTCTATAATCAAATGACTGCGTTCACATTTTTGCGGTTGTAGTTCGCGTTCCCCTACCTATGTAAAATATTAGTTACAAAGGTAATGAAAAAGGTTCCCCTTTCCTTTTTCCTCATTCCCCTCATTTCCTTCACCTACCCCACTCCCTTCACGCAGCAGCGTGTAGCATTGAGAAATGTCAGAGACTCGTGAGTCGTCCATGAGCGACAGTTACCACTTACCATCACGTAGGCTGTATGTTTGTGCGCCACTGTTAACATTAAATAAAAAAAATCTATTTCACTCGATGAGTGAGAAAGTCCAAATACCCCTCGGTTCTCTTTCTTTTCCCCGCTCACCAAGTGTGATGTTACGCGAACCTTTATGAGTGGCCTATGGCCAGGAGTTTCAGGCTTGTGATGGGATGTGAATGTTAATACCATCAAACTCTTTCCTTATATTATTATGCGTTTACACTCTGAATAACTTACTTTAACAAAATTATACTTTATACGTATAACTATGATCACAAAACTTAACTTGACGTAAGTGAGATAAAAGGACAGTTTTAAACTGAAATCGACTACTGTTTTAAATAACGCATATCGGAAATTAAACTCCACACTACTTATTTCCTACGCCATCAAGACAACACACCACAAAAAATGACCTGGACACGTGGCATAAATTTAATATAATAAATCTGGTGACAAACAACACACAGACGGATTGATACCACGGATGATCAACAGATGCAACCCAGGCCACCGCCAGGTCGTGTTCCGAGGACTCCTGCAGTCAGCACAGTCAGCACTCTTGCGATCATGCGCAGAACGGTCTGTATATGTACACCTTGTCAGTATACCTAAGCATTTTCAGCTACACTAATGTGATGTTTTAGGATTGAACCACGTCTAGCAGCACGAGAGCACACTTTCTACAGCTTCCATCCTTATCTGTCACTAAGAATTGTTATTTACTAGAGGGAGAAAGTGCGGTTTCGTGCTCCCAGATGTGGTTTAGCTGACGAAATAAAAAATAGTTAGACCAAGATAAAGTCGAAGACAATACGACTTATTACTTTTAACTATATGTTTAGATGTTAGTTTACTAAAATGTTGTGTATACTAACGTTTTGTTTTTAGACAGTATTAATATACTATAACATATACAACTGAAAAATCCTGCTCTTAATTGAGAAAACTCTTAACACGCGTACCTTATGAGTTGTTCAAACGAATATCTAATATTTTTTTCTTGTATCATTACTAAAAACTTACACCCAACTGAGATTTAAGTTTAACCACAAATATGTTGAACTTAAATCATTTTGTCGCTGAAATTCATAGAGATAGATGACTTACGATCCACTTACAATAAGTAGGTATGTGACCTCTAAAATAGCCCAACAATACATTTTCTATTGTCTTCCCTAGCATGAGTTAATCGCATGATGCTTTGGTTTTCTCCATTAGAAACCTGAATACAAAATATATTTACAAGACTAATTTATATATCAGACATTTTTTCAACAGACACAAGCAATGAGCGGGTTTTTTGAGCAACGATTACAAATACAATCCACAAACATACTTAACTGTTATTTATTTTATAACAACACACATTAAACTTACAATTTAATTCATAAGTTAAATGGAAATAACGTCTCTTATAATTAAATATCACCTTTTAATTTTAAACAATCTAATAATAATATCGCCCTTTGTAATTTAAATATCTATCTTTCTGATTTAAATATACACCTTTGTAATTTAAATATCATTTAATAAATATTAAATTTATTTTGTAATAAATAATCACTCATTTTAATCATTTAGATATAACGCAAGTCATTTATATTATTTATTACATAGAACATTATTGTAAACACAATAAATACAATTTTACAAACACTGACTTTCATTTATAAACCTATACCTGTATCCTGCATGTAATGTGATGACGGCACCTGTGTGTGATAGAAGAATGTGATCACAGCATCGTGATATGTGTGTTTCTTCTTAGTGTTAAGATGTGAAAATTGACAGCTTTTAAATGTTCATTTAAATGACGATTAAATAGTAGGGCATTCTAATATTTTTGTTAAACGATTTGTATATTAGCGTATAAACGAGCGGTTCATCTAATAGTAAGAGTTTCAGTTGCCTATGCCTAGCAGAAGATATTGTTCCTTTACAAAAGCAACGTTAGCAAACGGATAGGATTGAATGGCAGAACTCGTTCTGTCACTTACCGTCAAAAGGATCGTAGTAGATTGATCTACTTCTAATTGCCAAAAAATAGATAAAATTATAATACATATTTAACTAAAGCTACTGTATAATGTAATGCCACCAGAATATCCCGAAAGGTCGAGATTAGACACCCTACGCAGATTTAACGTAATATAATTTCGTTCTAATAATAATCGATCGGTCTCTACATTCAAATATCAAAAAGTTTTAGACCGCAACCAAAGATGACTCAGGGACATGGAGTATGGGCAGTATGGTCCTTATAAAAAAGCTTTAGTCGATTAAAGTTTTGTGTCATTGTAAAATGTATCTAAAATGTTTTATTTTCTTTGAACAGACATGGAGTACGGAAGCGGTGGGCCTCCGCCCCCTGGCATGATGAAGGACAGACATGGACCACCGCCGCCTCATCACCCGGTAAGCATCATTAATTTTCCCTTAATTTTTTTTTCAAATTTAGAGTGTCATATCCTTACATTTATAAATAGTTTCCATATAAGTAATAAAGAGTTTTTCGGGAGTCATGACTACCTCGACAGTTGCTGCTCGAAACTGGCTGTAAGCTTATGTTATTTTGACGTTCATAAGTTACTCATGTAAACAAATAAGTTTAAATTGAATATTTCTAAATTACAAAAGTAAATTTAAAAAAAACATACATATATTTAAATACTGTGTTCTCAGTAGACTTGTACTATAGCAGAGACTAGACTTTTAATCAAAATATGACACAATATTTTTTCATCTTATTAGATATTTAATTTTCAGTCATTGTATGTAACGTAAACGTAAACCAGCCCTTAAAAACATTGCTTTTTTCGACTTTGCCGAAAGCCCCTGAATTTTTTTTTTTTTTTTTTGATTTTATCACGACATTCATTTACCAATAAAATTTATTTGTAGTTAGGTTGAATTTTACAAAATAATTAGCCGCATCCGTCAATCCATCAATCAAACCATCAACAAATATTTACGTCGCGTCCAGCTGTCCAGAAACGTCCAGTAATAATTTATTTAAAGAAACGCTCCATTTCATTTTAATATCGTAAAGGATATTCCGTCTAATTAATAATTAAGCAAATGAATGAAACAGTTACCAATAAAAAATGAATGCTTCGGTTAATATCATTCCATTTGCGATGATTCGATAACTTTCCGATAATTTTATTGCTTTCATTTAAATTGGTCAATGTGATGACTCGAGAATTTGGTTAATAAATCATTATTATGATGATATCTAGCTTAAAGTAAAAATTTATATTTTTCATTTATTAATAATAATTATTATTTATTTATTAAACCACTGAAAGAAGACATGACCATCAATCACGACGCTTGCTCAAGGCGGATTGATAATATGAGTTCTTTTTTATTGTACTTACATTATAATTTCTTCACGATGTTTTTCACCGATTCCGATAGTCTGATCTAGATGAAAAAAAAAAATTTGTTTTTATTAATGTAGATGTGACTTTTGTTTTAATATACTGGTTTTAGAAGAAAATTTATATAATTATTTTACCTACAGCCAATTTGCTTACTAAAGTTGAGCAATGGAGAATCATGAATAGTCGGCGACGGTTTAGTTGCATTTTTTTATATATGCGATGCAAGAAGACAACTATGTTAGCTAGCTAGCTTAATTACGTAAAATTTAAAGTGTATACTTTATAAGGATTTTCTGTATTCTTGCAGCGTGACGGTCGTGGCTACGGGCCCGAAGGTTACGGCGGCGAGGGCTTTGTACCTCCCCCTCCGATGCACCACCCCAACATGCCACCACAGAACCAGGTAATTGAGGAGGTAATCCACCCCACTCCCATATATTCGTTTAACATTTACATGCATCTGCATAATCTTATTTTACATTCACATAATTATCCTATTTTACATCATTTTATAAAAATATATTTAATTTCACTTGATTTATATACCTACGCATGAACTTATTTTACTTGAGCAATGAAGGATATTAATGTACAAAATGTGGACTGTCGGGCGACCAATTAATGACTGCTCATGATTTGTGGTGATTTATAAAGATTATGTTGCTAACTTACATTTTATAATTCCATAAATCTTCACAATGTACTATTAGTACTTGATGATGATTTAACATATGCCCTGTTTCTAGGGTGGCCCTCCGCAGCAGGGTGCAGTCATGATGGTGTATGGGCTGGACCCTCAGACAGTTAACGCTGACCGGCTGTTCAATCTGTGCTGTCTCTACGGCAATGTTGTTAGAGTAAGTACCTTATGTTAATTGCATTAAGTATGTTTTTGTGGAAGGTGGATAAGTGATACTGTTGATGTGGTACCAAGATATTATGTTTACTGCTTCTCAAGAGCACTGGAAGCCACTATCTATACACCAACAACAATAGATAGGTAGTTTTTAAGGTTGCTTGAATAAGAAGTCACGTATCAACTTTGTAACCTTTATAATAATTTTGTTTTTAGTGTTAATTCTGCTTTAAATGTTATGGATTTTTAATGATACTAAATATTGATGCAACAGTCTGATTGCGTAACGCATCGAGGTGGTCACGTAACGCATCTAGATACCTAAATGTTGAAATATACTACTTATAGTAAAAGATTCTAAAGGTCGCAGCGCTGCTTTTATGAACAGCCCAAGTTGTATAATAATATATTACATCGTAAAATTGTAAATACTGTTAGATTATAATCTATCTCGCGAGATTGTAAACTATCGAAAGATTGTGAACCGTAACATACTGCTTATAATTTAACGCATTATTTTTCGGTAGACTATAATCTAGCGAAGTGAAACTGCTAAATCACAATCTGTTACAATTCACGATCTTTCGACAGTTCACAATCTCACGAGATAGATTATAATCTAAAAGTACAATTTTACGGCGTCATATATATTTTATTTTATTTTAGTTGGTACCGTTTATTTATTAACTACATATTTAGGCTACTAGTACTGACTGTATAATTTCAGATAAAATTCTTAAAGACAAAAGAAGGTACCGCAATGGTACAGATGGGCGACGGCGTGTCCGTCGAGCGCTGCGTACAGAACCTCAACAATGTCACAGTTGGAGACTATACGTTGACACTTGCGTGAGTACTCTTTTTACTGTACTGTTTATTCTACTAATATAATAAATGCAAAAGTTTGTGCGAGTGTATGTGTTTGTTACCACTCAGCGCCAAAACGAACTTTACACGGTAGTAGATCCACGCTGGTTTCAGCATGAATGGACCGGATCGTCTGGAGAAGTACTACCCTCTCATAGAAGATCGTCGTAAGAGTAGTAGTATCCGTATTACTGCGTTTCGTGCGGTGAGTGAGAGCGCCGGAGGCCCAATTGCCCCCCTTTCCTCTATCCTCACCTCCCTAATTTCCTTCCCCTAACCGCATTCCCAGCCGCCATAGTGGAGGCCAATATACCAGTAGTTTAAAACGACGGCTTTTGGTATAGTGGCCACCACTTCTGGATTCCACTGACTGCTTACCATCAGACGGGGTTAAGTCACTTTGGTAGGCTAAGATAAAAAAAACCGATTTCAATGAAAATTAGTATGTACCTACATAGATTTGGTGCCTAAGACGGTCATGGGATACTTTTTATCCTGAAAATCCTCGGTCTGGTTGCCCAGTTACATTAATTCAACACATACCACGCAGCTAGTTATCTTATAATGAAGTCATGAGAAAATACCTTGTATTCTTACATAGCGCACAGTTTTTACAGCTTAGTTTCATGATTTTATCTTTTACATTGACGATTTTTATGCAAACTTTCATCAGAGATAGACGAGACCTTGAGGAACAACATAGGCTATCTTTTATCGCGAAAAAATGGCTTAAGGGGTTAAAATATCCCCTATTTTAACCCCAAGTTCATTGATTTAGGCGTGAAACAGACAGAGTTACTTTCGCATTTGTAATATTAGTATGGATCAACTAATAATGCGAGAATATAACCCAACACTTTTACGTTTCAGTTTCTCAAAACAAGCGTATCTATCAGAGGTGATGAACCCGTATCCACTACCGGACAAGAGTCCCTCGTTCAAGGACTACGTTGGCAATAAGAACAATAGGTTCCTGACACCTGCTTCCATACACAAGAATAGAATACAGCCGCCTTCCAAAGTAAGAAACAAGTTGTATTTTATTAACCCCCAACCTGACGCAAAAACGACGGGGTGTCGGGGCATTGTAGCTTCCGAACGGATGAACCGATGATGTTTCTTTTTTGTTTGAAAGGTGAATTGGTTAAATAATGTCAGAACTCAATCTAAAAAAAATTATTAATGCTCTGACATGTATTGTAATTGTATTGAATATTGTATTTTAATTTACTGATATTGATCTTAATTCGATTTAATGTATTTGAATGTTCAAAAGATCTGTAATATTATTATTACCAATACATGACTATTTACTATTGAACCCAGCCATTTTCATTGGCAACATTAGGTGAAGTGTTACTTTACTTTATTGCTTAACTTACGTAGTACCTAGTTAAACTACGTATAAAAACTTCAAAGTCACAATCTCTGAAACTACCAGTCAGGTTTGAAAAATTCTTTTAATCGTATTATAGCTCAGTTCTCGAGGAAGGTTATAGGCTATGTAACATCACGCTACTGGCGACGGGAGCATAGCTGTAAGCAAAGACGCGAGTAAAACTTGGCACTCATACAATGCTTATATTACAGGTGCTTCATTTCTTCAACACGCCGCCAGACGTGTCTGACGATCAGCTGCTGCAGGTGTTCAAAGACTATGGAGTCACGCCTCCTCACACCATCTCCAAGTTTCCACTCAAGAGCGAGAGGTGAGTGACTTGTTTTATTATATCTCTTTCTAGCATTAATATCTGGCCACATCGAATAGAATAAATTGAAGGCAGTTGCTTTAAGCACTATTATGATCGTAAAATATCTTTATTGACATCTTCGAGAAGGCGTAATATTATATTATGCTATCGAAAGGGATAGGTTAATTTGCTGACATTTTGTAAACTTTGACGTTCATAAGAACACGGTAGTAGATCCACGCTGATTTCAGCATGAATGGGCCGGATCGTCCGGGGAAGTACTACCCTCTCATAGAAGATCGACTTAAGAGTAGTAGTATCCGTACTACTGCGTTTCGTTCGGTGAGTGAGAGCGCCGGAGGCCCAATTTCCCCTCTTTCCTCTTGCCTCACCTCCCTCATTCCCTTCCTCTAACCCCATTCCCAGCCGCCATAGTGGAGGCCACCATACCAGCAGTTTAAGAGGATCGCTATTGGTATAGTGGCCACCACTTCTGGATTCCACTGACTGCTTACCATCAGGCGGGGTGGAGTCACTTTGGTAGGCTACAATATAAAAAAAAAAAAAAAAAAGAGTTAATTTAATTGACCTATATGAATAAACATATTTTCATTTCATTTCACCTTAAGCTCTTTCAATCTTATTTATATAAATACATGCCTAGGAAGAAGTTGGTAGGGGTGGTTCTAGACGGACATACACTGACCAAATAAGCGATGTGTTGACAAAGGGCACAATTACAAACACCTGTAACCGACGTGTGTGTCTATAGGATTATGTTTGGATCGTAGCAAATGGCGTTCTATAGTCTCTGCTTACGCCATTAATCGGAAACAGGTGTAAAATTATGTATTTATGTTTGTATGATATAAATTATTAATATAATACTAAAATAGATACTAATCCAGTTTAGAATATGGTACCACCTTAAGTTTTCTTGTGGATGTCGAAATAGGCGAGTAAGACCATCAACATTACCAAATTACGAGAGCACCAAAATATTTTCTTGCGTCTAAAAATTTACCAGGCATTACTATGACAACTTTTCCCTTTGGGAAATACAGCTCCTCCTTATTCAGCAATAAACGTCTTTAAATACAGTATACTTACAGACCTGAATTACAATTTCAGGTCGTCGTCGGGTTTGATGGAGTTCCAGAATATATCTCAGTCGGTGATGGCGATAATGGCATGTAACCATGCGACCATACAGCATCCAGGTATTGTATCACATCTTCCTTTATTCACCCCCAGATTTAGATCTAGGATTAAACAGAAACACCCTGGACCTTTGCCTTACTGCTCGTTTCCTCATTGCTAAGGGTTACGTCCTCATGCTGTCCACCACAATATTTATCCTCTGAATGTTCTCCTTACAGACCTTTCTCTCCCCACATCAGTCGGGCTAGTGATCTGTCCCGACTTCTTTTTCTTTCTACTTCTTTCTGAGGTACTCCAGAAGTAATAGGCATGGACGTGGGTACAATGAGCTTAAGTTTAGATCTAAGAGAAATCGGAGTATTACAAGCGTAGATGTCCTTTTGAAAAAGCCAGTCCAGGATTTTCACAGGATCTCAGGCTCAGTGAGGGTAAAGATGCTTGGGTTAGGCCTATAACCAGCAGTAGATTTGTACCAGCTGAAATGCTGGTAATAATTTCGCGGAGAGCATTGCGGGTGCAAGCTCGATGCCTATACCATTTACCTTGATTACTTAACAGTAAACATCATAAGGAAACTATAAAAGAGTGTCTGAAATTGCCAGTGAAGTGTGGTGATTAATACACATGCCTTCTCGCTATGAAGAAGTATATAAAAGACCTTCTCATACAAAGACGCTTAATTATACATATTTTATTGAATTACACTAAACATCCTCACCAAATATTTTCAGGCGCAAAATTCCCGTTCGTAATGAAGTTATGCTTCTCATCGTCACGACAAATCGGGCAGGGCAAGGGGCAGAACCCAAACAAAAGCCAAAACCAAGAGCAGAACAACCAGAGACAAGGGCAGAATAACGGAATGTCTGATCACGAATTCTAGTAAGGCATTAATTCATTAAAATGTAAAAAATATCGCGACCATAGATTGAAAAAAGACATGTTCATTTTTTCCTTTAGCGGTGACGGACCAATGTTAAGTCGGATCGATATTTTAATTGGCAACATTGCCATGTTTGTGCATAATTTTCGTTGTTGGCAAGCCAAAGAGTTAGTGTTACCAGGTTAAAATAAATAAAAATATTGTTAAGTTCCGTTGTTTAGTGTATAGTGATGCTGAAATGATTTGTCTGCACAAAATTAAATGTAGTTAGGGACTAGTGTTAGCCAATGTTCTTACATATTTTCTCATAAATTCCTGCCATTTTGTTTTTTGGTTTGTTGATTTTTTTTGTAAGTATATTTTATCTCGAAAATGTATTTATTGTGTATAGAAGTCGGCCTAATATTTAGATTATAATAGTCTCCTAAATCATATCGACTGTTGCTTTTTCTCATTCTAGTCAAAAATAACTTGCATAATGTTTCAGATTGAAATATTCTCAGAGTTTTTGAACATAATTTTCTATCGAAATGTCAATCTTTCTCAATTTTCGATATTAGGGACCATAGATTTTTAACATTGATCATCTCTATATTTCCTTGAATATTAATACGAAAGTGGCGACTTGTTGGCCGACATGTCGGTCGATCTGTTGGCAGATGCGATGATAAAATTGCTGTGTTTTCCTCACATCGGCCAACAAATCGGTTAATGAATTTATTGCCGCTTTAAATGTGTGTTCAGCTAAGAAGAAAGGTAGTATAATTAATAAATATATGTATAAATATTATATTAATATTGTATAATATATAGATAAATAATATTCAAGTAATTTACTATCATAATCAAACATCATACTATCAACATTAAGTACCTAGCCACGAAAAAATTTTACATCTGTCAGTGTTCAAAAAATTAAGATAATTTCTTCAACATTTTTGTTCGTACAATCCTATGGTGGGCTGTCGTAGTAAGTATGCGCTAAACGAAGAATATATTTACGTCGTTTGGCGCTATCTATTGCGTTTATAGTGAACTGACGTATGAAATACATACATATAACATAGAATTTGTAATTGGAAGGTAGGTTGATTTTATTGTCTATATCTACAATATTATATCATAAAGCAGGCATTATATTATCGGTTTTAAGACCGACAGACTTTTTAATTTTTTTTTTTTTTATAAATTGTTACTATAATACACTTAATTTGTGAAAATGTGTATCATCGTTTTCACAAACATAATTTTTATGTACGGGCAGACATGCAGTCAGATGGACAGACAGACTTACTACTGTTTTGCAGTACTAGTTTAAAATTATTTTATCTAGCATTATCATCAAAAAACTTTCTCTACTGGAACTTTAAAAAAATATGTTCGGATTGAATAAAACCTTTCACAAAGAGAGGAGTTAGTGTGACTGAAATGAAACATTTTTTCCTATATTTTTTTCTTTTATTGTTTTTCTAAAACCAACAACAGTTGTCATATTATACAGAGCAGGTCATTTTTAACAAAAATAAATATAATTTTAAGTGTCTTTATCTTTCTATTTAACTGAACATACAAATAAAATTATGCAAAAAAATTGCTTAAGAAATTCATAATTTATAATTTTTAAACTATAATATAGAGATATCAGCTTTTATACAGTCTTATTGGATTAAAGTATAGCAACACTGTATTTTTCTAAATAATAAAAAGTACGTGTAGCGCTACAGTTTAAAAAAAACAAAAATCGCCGATTGACGTCTACGTTCTATTGGCAGCCATTTTGCTCTACTCAATATTTACACCAATTTTTTTCAATAGTGAGTGACTGAATAATTTTGATTCTACTACTTGCAAACTAGATCAAATCGAACTGTAGCTTTTTCGTATAGATCATTATTTGCTATTGGTAAAAATGTCAAAAAAATATTATTTATTTTTTATTAACTGGTGAAGCTAACAGCTTCCTAGACAAAATAAAAACGCGAGCAATTGTTGTTTAAAATTAGATTTCAGATATTTATACCTTCACCTTAATCTTATATTTCATGACTGTACATTATACGTTTTTTATTAATACCTAACTATTTTTCAATATTGTAAAATTTGTACTAAAGTTGGTATACTTTGATCCACAAATTATTTTGATGAAAATATTATCTATTCTTATAGTAAAAATTGTACACATAAATTACCTAAAAGATGGTTTTATCGATTTTCTAATGAAATACAAAATTTTCTATATTTAAAAAAAAACTGACATGAATTTGACATTTTGCTTTTTTGCCCAAATTATCTGACGCTTTTGTTCCTCGACATAACTAAGCCAAAAAATAAGCCAAAGTCTATGTGAATGAAAGTTAGATCATAAATACATAATAATATGTATAGAAATACTCTTTATGTACATATGAGCGCTATTCAACATAATTTTGCATCGGTCCACTGCTGGACATAATTTTGGAAAAAAATTATTAATATTATCCCAAGTAAGTACATAATTATAATATTTTTTTTATAATGTTGCTAATTTAATTATACAATTTTTTCATGATTTTTTAATTATTCCAAATTATTCCAGCAGTATACTTGTTATAAAAGTACAATCAAGTACTAAAGTGTCATGTTAAATAAAAACGTAAATAATAAATAAATATAAAATGGCGGTGTTAAATGTTTAAGAAATTTTAATTAGTTTATTTCAATTATATCATGTTGGTGCGAGATTTAATTGTGTACAGTGTTATTTAATGTTTTACAAAGAGTTTTATTATTACTAAATTGTTTAACTAAATTAAATTTGTTACTCGGTTTGGTGCTACCTTTATATAAAATAACCCTAAGTTTATAAAATTTTGTGATATAATATTTTGGAACAAAAAGTTATAGTTCTAAATTGCTATAATGCAAAACTATTATGGAAATAATTAAAAGCATTGTCGACTTTTCATATACAACATCTTATATTAAAAATTTCAGACACTGTTTTGCCTTTAAATCCTCATTATTATATTACTCATCTACTTTCAGTATGGGAAAAATATAATTGCTACTTTAATTAACAGCAGATTTATATAAATTGGGAGTTAAAATCGAAGGGAATAATTTTATAAATTGTTTATTATATTTAATTATTTATATAATATACACTGATGTTAAGTCTCGCATACACAAGTAGTAATAATAGTTAATAAATGTATCTATCGAGAGGAATGACATATCTTTTGTGGAGAGCGGCGTAATTATGTGCTATGTCAATTTATAAACAGCTAACTAAAAATATGTAGATATTTATAAGTGTATAACTAATGTGTGGTCGTGCACAAAACGCTTTATATTTTGTGTGGCGACACAGCGCTTCTAAGCTTAATAAATTTAGATTTGTACTTAAAAATACACTGATTTAGATTTGTAGTATAAAACAATTAAATATTATAAGGTTTAAGCGTGTTGTGCCCGACTGTACATACGCTTGTCCGGTCGATAATGTCAATTTGTTTTAGTTACGTCTAGCGTACGTCCTTATGTATAAATATGCTTTGGAACTACATATCACAGTGACAAATAATTAGAAGAAATGTATGAAATAATACACAATTACATGTCTTTTTCACTTAACGTCACAGTTTTTGCTCAAATTTAGTTTTTTTTCTATTTTACTTTTTATTTTATCTTTTTTCTACTCATTTAAACAATACATACAATTAGGCACTAAACAGCCACGTTTTGGCCTGAAAACTAAATCATTTTTCTATTTATTTTTCAAATTGATATTTAACAACTTTCTATCCGTTTTTTGGTCAAAACTGTAAAACTTCAATACATTCATAACTCACTTAAAACTATTTGCTTCTAGCTAACGGCGTTGAGGTGGAGCACACAATCATACACATATCAAGAACGGACGGCACACAGTTACACACAGCCACAACACCGCGAGTGAGGGGGGGAGGGGAGGTTGTCGTTGAACACATGAAATATTCACCCGCTTACTGCCTAACAACTATAATGGGCAACTTTGCCGCGTCTATTATATTACCCATTGCATCATCAGTACAATTAAAATGATGCAATAATGTCAAAACATGCAGATACTAAGGTGTACCATTTGCTTCGTGATAGTTATTGGGTAGACGACAATTCGCAAAGTTACCAAAAATATAAAAGCGGGTAAATCTTTCGCAACGTCAACATTTTAAAATAATTCCTTATTTTTACAATTTGTGATTTAGATCACTCTTATAAAGACATTAACAGTTAGTTTTTTAAATATAATTTTAGACACAGTAACATGAGTTTTCATATTATTACACATTATTACATTTCCATTTTCTTTTTGTTTTTTTTTTAGTGTGGAGCCTTGCTCCATTGAATGCATCTGCATTTTGTTTATGGACTTAGCGGTTTAGGTATCGATTAAGTAATATTCCCATTTAAATTGATTAATTAGACTTTAGTTACTTATTATTTTGTCAGTGCCGTTTTCAAAATGCACTACTGACTTAGATAAAATTTTGACTTGTTTTGAAGACGGCATTATTTCCCGTTTTAGTGATGATTTTTAGTAAAAAAAATGATATTAGTTTGTGAGTAATGTCGAAAGTACTTAGTTTTCGTTTCTTGTTTATTCTTGAACGCACGGACGAGACAAGGCAATGTCCACGCGTATTTGTAATATTTCTATAAATTGATAACTTTGAATATAACTTATATTTGGTTGTTTTGTAAAACGTGACAGTTGTGAAAATGTACAAGAAATAAAGAAACTGAGGTATATTATAGAAAACAAACGGAGTTTTATTTTTTGTTTTTCAGTAGACAACGCTTTTGTGTCTGTTTCTTAATTTTGCACGAGTTTCGTTATTTAGATGATCTGTCGACTATTTTAAAATATTTTAAGAACCAAAAGTATCTAAATATAAGTAATAGTTTAGCACTCTTTAGATTAGTAGTAAGTGTCATTGCAATGTCAATTATATTCGATTAGTGGAAAAAATAAAACCGTAAAAGATTTTCTAAAAGTTTTCTTAAAAAATATAGTGATGATTCGACTTAAAATTTGACTAATAAAACTTGCACGAGGATTTAGTATAAGACACGAGTTGGTAACACCAGACCGCGCTAAATAAATATTTTGTTTTTCTTGTAGAATAGATGTGTGTATGGTGTGAACTTGTGGTAGATTGTCTATATTACTGTTTATGAATAGATCTTTATTATGTTGCGTTACTTTGCCTTTCGTAGACGAGTACAATTACTACAATGTCAAATTACATAAACAGTGCTATAGCCAACGTTAAACTAGCCCTAATGATAGCTGAACTAATAAATGTTATCAGGTAAATAGAAGCATATCTTTTTCTCTAGAAATATTTTCGAATGGAAAAACTAAATGTTTAGTGATAGGACTTTGATGTCGTGATAGCTTACCTCTTTGTGTTGAATGTACAGATATATAAATATAATACTGGTTGTTTTATTCTATTATACTTAAATTGTTACTGACAAATGACACTAATCTACTCAGATGACGCTATTACACATGTTTGGGGCATTAAAATTGACAGAGACATATTAAAAATTGTTTAAAACATTGTTTTGAAGTCAATTTTATTGTCTGTTCACATAAAATGTCGCTAAACGTTGCTTTACGAGAAACAAGAAACAGCACGGTGGCATCTTAAATGATTAAATACTGTATTTTACTTTGTTAGCTTACATTTTATTAAAATTAGGTCTTGTAGTTACATGATAAACATTAAAATACATGTCAACACAACAATTTCTTTCATTTCTCACACCACTGCAGACATGCCGACAAAGTTTTACGAATTGTTTTACTAAAACATTAAATTATTTCGTAACACTTGTTGACGACTGTACATCCTTACTACCTTCACATATAACAGATACTAGGTAAAAAGGCTTTTATTGTACTTAAAAGTCTTTTATTATACTTCTACAAGTGCATTATTCTCGTCTTTTATTACCTCGTCAATTATTAAAGTACTCAATGCTTTTTCTAATAAAAATTTTCAATAATAAATATTTAATACCTAATATTTTCTTCTAGATCGGAAAGTTTTCCAATTACATCGCTACCTTTTTCACCTGTTACTTTTAAGAGAGAAAGTGCTATAAATCATAAAATTGCTCAAATTTCAGTGTGAAAATGTTATTATAGTTTGAAAACGCAGCTAATTAAAGCTGTCACTTTTTTAAACATGGAAAAACACGCTGCATCAGTTTTAATAGAGGCCTTGAAAGGTATATCTTAATGTTGACTGTATTAGTATATTAAGTATTATTGAAACTGGGATAAAACCATTTAAATTTATATATTTCCTTGCATTCAATATCGAGAGATAGATACTGTTGTATACTTTAGGAGATGAATAAGATGCATCAGTATTTAAGTCTATGAAGTTACATATTCGAATACAAATTTTATACATAAAGTTAAATTTCGCTTGTTTGCCGATCTGTCATTTCTATAAGTCTAGTTCAATATTGACAGTCACGCATTACTTAAAATATGATATGAATAGTATATACTCAAAATGCTAAATAACTATAAAAAACAGTATAAAAAAAATATACTGTTTTTATAAAAGTTATTATTTAGCATTTCGAGTAGATAATTTTAACTGTTTTGTCAAAGTATTTAATTGGATCGTAACAGTTTTGTTGACGACTGTACCAAGTGTACGGCTTTAGTACTAACGTTTATATCTTTTGTTTTTAAAGTCACTTCAATATTCTTCATTACCATCATTTTAGTGGACTCTAAGTAGGTATTTAATAAGATTTTCCATCGAAATTAAAAATACAGAAATTTAAAACCTATTGCCTAAACCATTAGGTTAAATTTTAAATGTGAGAATGATTATTGTAAGGGTTAGTTAGTAGTAAAATTAAAACTGATGCAGCTCTACACATGACCGTGTGCTATTTACGTCACAAATGCATTTCAAACTGCACAATACAAAACAATAATTAATTAAATTGTATAAATAATTTAAATATGATGGCGTAATGTTGATATATTATTATGTAAATATTATTTTAATTCTTGGAATTCTAGGTTTTATTGTAAATTTATTAGAATTATCAAAGAAATTATTTATAGAGAGCTGCACTTGAGACGCAAAAATGTAAAATTGTATAGAAAATAAATAATGTTTTTTGATTATAAAACGTGTTATTTATTTTATTGGGCTTTAGTTTTTTATTTTATTATATTTGAATGCGAATTTACGGTAGGTGCAATTTGTGCTTCTTTTCTGAAAAGGGTAAGAACGGCAAACCGGAGTAAGATAAGCAAAGCGCATTTTCCGCTCCAGCTCACATAAAAATAGTTTCAAATAATTCTAGTTACTTCGGTAGTGTACAACAGTAGGTACTTTTAATCAAGGAAACTAAGGATATTAAAATATATACATCATTCAGTAGTAGTTTCAGTAAAACACTGCAAAACGACTGGGAACATTGCGGATGTTTATGTTTCAATGGCTTTCAAACAAGTTATAGATAGTTACTCTTTGGTACTGCTTGTGTCGCCCGACTATGGTAACTGCACACCAACAAGCGGCCGATCTACTAGTTGTTATTGTGGTAAAAAACCTGTTATTTTTCAAACTGTAACTGCCGGAGAACGGTACACTGACGGAGACCAGTTTTTTTCTGTAAGTCTGTGGAGAACATTCGTGAAGAATAGGGACAGTTAGGCCCCCTCGCACACTTGACAGCCGCGAACTTTGGTCACAACGACCAACAATTAACTAAAGAAACCAGCACGTCGCGCACTTTATCACGGTAAGTAGATCCACGCTGGTTTCTTCTATGTGAGGGTAGTACTTCCCCTTTCGATCCGGCTCATTCATAAATGGGTCGGATCGACCGGGGAAGTACTACCCTCTCATAGAAGATCGACGTAAGAGTAGTAGTATCCGTACTACTGCGTTTCGTTTGGTGAGTGAAAGCGCCGGAGGCCCAATTTCCTTCCATTCCTCTTTCCTCACTTCCCTCATTTTCTTCCCCTTCCCATTCCCAGCCGCCATAATGGAGGCCACCATACCAGCAGCTTAAGAAGATGACTTTTGGTATGGTGTCCACATAATTTCTGAATTCTACCGACTGCTTACCATCAGACGGGTGGAGTCACTTTGGTAGGCTAATATAAAAAAAAAACTTGACCACAGTCCGACCGTAGCCACTGCAAACCTAGGTTGCGACCACGGTCACGACTGGCCGTAGTCGTTTAGTGTGCGAGATCTTCCGTCTCGTATACTATGAGTAGTAAGGACGGGTATATCGAGCGCCATCGCCATGGTGTTCCATCTATGCGATCCACGTCCATGTTTTCACGTCGTGTGTGTCTTCTCTTCTGCCTCTACGTGAGAATCTTGGCCGGAGCAAATCTAGACGACATGTCATACACCACTTTTGACTATATTATGTAAACATTACACCTATGCCACTTGTCTAGGCGAATGGTGGTAAGTGTTAACTGTCTCTCATAGACTTCTGCAATGCCAGAAGCTCCGCGAAGCCCGTGTGCGTTACCCTAGCAGGAAAGTGTCACCTAGAGTGATATGAGTAGCACTAATAATTAGTGCCTAATTTACTGTAAATGTACGCTGCATAAAAAAAATTGTGCATGTTGTTGTTTTGATATAATCCGTAAAAAACGATTCCTGCTAGGATAACGATTTTCCAGCAGGAAAATTCTAAACGAATGATCGGATAGAAAATGAATTTGTGCTAAAATGTGCTACAAAAAATATATTTGTGCGTCCTTAGAGAGAATAAGAATAAAGAATATTTATTTTGCTAAAAACTGGTTATGTTTACACATAATAGCAGCTACGCATGTCTACAGGTTCGAAATTAGGTACTATCGGCAAAAGGTCCGGTTTACCACTCATCGGTCGTGAATCGCTTGCACGCGTTGCGCATGGACTCAGCAAGCTCCGCCCTAGAGTAGAGCAGCGATATCGCATAACTCTTCTCACTTATAACAACACATAACCATAGCTAAGTGTAATCGTTTCTATTTATGCATATTTTCGTTGTTAGCATGATTCCACGTGAATATAAAGAAGGCGTAGCGTCGACTCTAAATGAAATATAATACCTAATGTCGTTGCTTTGACTGCGAGAAATTTGAAATAATAAATAAATGCTTATTAATCTGTAATGTTCTGTTTTTTAGAGATTTTGAGGTTGATAGTTATCTACCTACCTCTATAATATTTACTTTTAAACTTTCGCGTTGCATGATATAAATTTATAATCATACGGGAATTAACGCGATCAATCAAATCAAATCAAATTAAATCATTTATTTTGTATAAATTGTACAAATACCTATATAAAATTCTTAAATTAAATGTAGGTAACAAAATAGGGTGCCTGTACTAGGGTAGACCTGTGCCACAGGCGTTAAAGGCACTAACATAATTAATATTATTAGAAACTATGATAAAATCATTTAACAATACTTTTACAAATAATACATGTTTGTAGATAAATAAAGCATGTCGTATTATTAAGACTCACGTAAATTATTTAATAACTGTCAGCAATTCTTCGGTCTGTTCATAATTCAAAGTTTGCAAAAATTTATAGACTCGTAATTTTGATCTAGCGTAATTTAGGTCATATATTGAAGTTTGTTTGTTTATTTTATTATATAAAAAAGGACCTAAAAATGCGAAAAATCTATTGGTAAAAACAAACCTTGATTCAGATGTTGAAGCACAGACAATATCTTTCCGTCTCTTTGTGTTAGTGAGGTTGCTATTATAAGAAAGCGTTGCATGCTGTTTTAGTACAGTGCACATTACAAAGAGTTGACGAACTGTTAGCACGTTACAAAATTCATACAAGAGGGTTGTAGGAAAACGGAAAGGTCGATGAGTTGCTAGTTTTAAAAGGGCTCTTTGCGCTCGCTCTATGGTAAGCATGACTGTTTTTCCAGTGCCGCCCCAAGACGTAATACAGTACTGAATTATAGACTGACACAAAGCCTTGTAGATTTGTAAGATTAATTTCTGATCTGCGATAAAACGCAGCTTTTTGAAAACAAATAATAGTTTACGTAGTCTAGCTGTCAGAGCTGTTACATGTTGTTTAAAGGACAAGGTGTCATCTAGTATGATTCCTAAATATTTTATGTTATCTGTGTTAACAATAGCAGGGCAAGTGCAAGCGTTATTTGCGATATTACAGTTATGTGCATATAATTGGTTAAGGGTGCGATGTGTTTGGGGTTTGCGCATACAGAATTTTATAAATTTTGTCTTCTCAGCATTTAAAGTGAGCAGGTTTTGTTGCAGCCAATTGTTTACTACATTAAATCCACGCTGTGCATATTCATGGACTTCTATAGTGGTGTTAGCCGAGAAAAGGAGAGCAGTATCATCAGCGTATGAAACAATTTTGCCGTGAGATAAATTTAGGTTGCAGAGGTCATTAATATAAACCAGTAAGAGGGTACCTCCGAGCACGCTACCTTGTGGTATACCGAATTGCGACAATTTCATATCAGCGCTGATGACGTTGCCTATTTTGACACATTGATATCTATCCTTTAGGTAGTCCTTGAAAAGTTTTAACTGTGTACCTCTTATTCCAAGTGCTTCCAATTTGTTTAGAAGCAAGGGAATAGATACGGTGTCAAAAGCTTTTGCTAGGTCAAGGAAGATTCCTACAACTTTTTTGCTCTGTCCAAGCTCCTCAGAGATATAATTGGTTAAGTGGTTTACTGCGTCTGCTGTAGATAACTTAGATCTGAAACCATATTGCGTATGGGAGAATAGTGAGTTCTTTTCTAGATATGACACTAGGCTATTGTTTATTATTTTCTCAAACACTTTGGAGATAGATGGTAACAGGGAAATAGGCCTGTAATTGGATACAAGACCTTTTTTACCAAATTTGTGGATTGGGATTACTACCGCTTTTTTAAGACAATTAGGAAAGATTCCTTGTGAAACACAAGTTCGAAAAATATGAGTTAGTGGGGGAGCTATTATGTGTTTAAATTGTTTTAATATATTAGTGCTGATATTATCCCATCCTGTGGCGCTATTACTTTTTAAAGTTAGGATAACTCGTTCTACTTCACTTTCATCCGGCTCCAACAAAACAAAAGAATTACCACTGTTCAGGTATGTCGAAACTGGAGGCGAAGGGTTAGTTAGATTTTTGCTACATTGACTTTGAATTTTTTCTGCCAATTGTACACCTATATTTACAAAGAAACTATTTACGTTGTCAGCGGAGGATAGTGGGGTGGAATGTGTATGTAATAAACTCGTATCACTTTTTCGTACGTTTGACGTAAAGGTGACTGTTTTTACATATTTCCATAACTGTTTTGTATTATTACTAGCTTGGTATATTTGTGACTTGTCATACTCTATTTTTATTTTCTTTAAAAGATTATTGCAGAAATTCCTATATCTTTTATAGCATATTTGTAGGGTGGCATTTTCTGGGTTTTGCTTAGCTTTTTTGTGCAATTTATCACGGTGTCTAATGCATCTCACTAGTCCTGGAGTTATCCATGGCTTAATGTTATAATTTTTCTTAGAAATGTGAACTATTTCAGTGTTGTATAAAATAGCTTCTTGTACTTTATTAATAACGTATGACATAGAAGTATTAGCGTCATCAGAATCATAAACTGGGTTAAAATCAATGTTGCATATATCGCGTTCTAGTGTTGTCATGTTTAGTTTTGACCTTGCTTGTGAGGAAGAAATATGCTTAGATTGCGTTAATTCAAGCGTAAATAGAATAGCGCAGTGGTCAGTTATTGATGAGTTAGCGACAAGTGTTAGACTCGGAAGCCTAGTTTTGAGCATGACGTGATCCAAACACGATCCACTTTGATGCGTTGGTAAAGAGTGGGTCGGTAAAAGTCCATGATATGCACATAAGTTAAGGTAATCTAGAGTGCCGGCGTCGACATTTTCTGGATTAATATTAATATTTATGTCACCAGTTATGATTATATTTTTATATGTAGATAGGGTTTGTAACGTTTTATCTAAAGCATTAATAAATACATCTAAATTTCTAAAGGAAGGTGGTCTATAAATAGCAATAACTGCAATATTAGTATTGATTTTAATAACAAGGCAGTTGAATTCTTGAACGATTGGTTCTTCAACAGTAAGACATAATGATGATTTTGTGTAAACCACTATGCCATCGTTTTGGTTGATAGTTTTTGTGGTATTAAAACTATCATAACCTGGCAGTAATGGAAGATTATTATTTCTATTTAAGAGCCAACACTCCGTAAGGATTATTATATCACACTCGATGTTTAATCTGTGTAAGAAAACGTTTAAGCTGTCTATGTTCTTATAAATACTGCGAATGTTTTGGGTTAGTATCGATAATGGATTGTTAAAATTGGAAATGTATTGTCTGCAGCTTTCTGTATCACTAATTTTGGAAACGTAAAGATAATTATCTAAGTCTTCAATTAATTGATTAGCCATAAAAATGTTTTACAAATAGGTATGAAAATTAATATAAGAAAAAGATTTAGGAACAATTTAGATCGTAATTAAAAATAAGTCGCGGCGCTCTTAGGCGCCCTCATTATAATCTATAGAATTTATGTACCTAGACTCTGCGATTTTCTTTGCTGGGCATTCGAGGTCTCCAGTTTTGTGGTTGCATGGTTTTTTGAAGCGCGAGCATGTTGCACATTTCGGTGAACTGTTTTTGTTAGTGCATTCTTTGGCCTCATGCCCTTGTTCACCGCAATGTCCACAGGTATACATGGTCTCGCGACAGGTCTTTGCAGCATGACCGTACTGTTGGCATTTAAAGCATCTGGTCACAAGTGTGTAGTCACGAACTGGGCAGGAGGTCCAGTTAATAAAAACGCGCTCCTGGTTAATAAGGATTTTTCTAATATTAGCATGAACTTCTAGTATAAAATTGCATGTCTGTGCATCTTTTTTACCTGACTTGTGGCTGAGTTTTGTACAGGACAAAAATGTTTCACGCGTCATGTTTGGGATTTTGTCAGCTAAATTTTGCTCATATATGCAATCATATACTTCTTGTTCACAAAGGGCACTTGGTATGCCTAGCACTATTATTTTTGGTCTCCTTTTATTTGGCTCCTCAACCTTCAGGCCGGAGCTACATAGTTGAGTTGATTTTCTCAGCTTCTCAATGTCGTCTTTTGATTCGGTGCTGATGATAACACCTCCGTTTTTGGTCTTACGTAGTGCCCGTACTTGTAA
Organism: Parascotia fuliginaria; assembly: GCA_963082885.1. Lineage (NCBI taxonomy): Eukaryota > Metazoa > Arthropoda > Insecta > Lepidoptera > Erebidae > Parascotia > Parascotia fuliginaria. The sequence continues at coordinate 1,721,326 of OY720197.1, read as the reverse complement.
CTTCATCTGTTCAGGGCGAATAATTTTTTGTACGAGAGATTTGGTGTCCTCACTCGATTTTAATTTGTCGTCTGGATAGATTGCGATAGAGCTCAAGTTTTCCGGGCGTAGATAGTTATTTTTATTGGTTTTCACCATATCGGCAAAGGACACTTTTTCAGGAACCGATTTCGTGCAATAGGTATTTACATACCTTATTTTGCTTGACGTTTCGACCAGGTTACACCGGCCGTGGTCACAAGCAGACTGGTGAGGCGATGTCACGGCTCCGTATGTGAAGTAGATTCTAGATCTACCCTCACATTTTATTTTGTCTTTCCACGTACTATCACAAAACACACTGACAGTGTCCCTATTCTGTATGCCGTCCGTATTCCGAGCGTTAACCGACTGCGCAAAGCGAGGTTGCGTAATTTGAATCACTGGATTCCACGTAGCCGAGAGCTTGAAGCCGTCTTCCTTATTGAAATTTATGTGTTTCTTAATTTCAATAGCTTCTCGTACAACCCGAGAGTAATAGGTACAATCAGTGGAAAGGACTTGCGTACGATGAAATTCAATCCAGTGATTGGTGTCCGTTTGAAGAATATGTTCGGCAATCGCTGATTTGCTGGTCTGTCGATTCTTTACAGCGGCGATATGTTCTTTGACCCTTTCAGCAATAGTCCGCTTAATCTTGGACGCCGTGAAGGACAAATTAAGTGACAACGAGATGCCGTCAAACTATATAGATCTACTGAAGCACTGCCTAGAGGGCAATTACTTCCTTTTCCAAGGTCAATACTACCTCCAGATTGATGGCGTCGCAATGGGGAGTCCAGTGGCCCCAGTACTTGCTAATCTCTGGATGGAACATTTTGAAGAGAAGGCGTTGAGTGGTGGACCGAAGATTATCAGACTTTGGAAACTTTGCGCAGTCGGTTAACGCTCGGAATACGGACGGCATACAGAATAGGGACACTGTCAGTGTGTTTTGTGATAGTACTTGGAAAGACAAAAAAATGTAAGGGTAGATCTAGAATCTACTTCACATACGGAGCCGTGACATCGCCTCTATAATATTTGCAAAAAGATGCATTAGATTTTGTTTTTTACATCTATTTTGTATCGCTCTGTATAATCGATTTTATAAACCAGCTAAGTTGGTAAATACTTATCTATGTTCCCAGTTCTCCAGGATCAAAATGATATAATTAATCTGTGTCTAATTAAATCATACATAGGTAATTGTTTCAGTGATTTAGCCATGATAGCGTAACAAATAAACTGAGTTACTATCATTATTTATTGCATCAAATCATTTTGATAGAAAATATTGTCCCCTAGTTCATACAACTTACCTCTAGTTAAAAAGCTATTTATTCCTACTTATTTATAAATAAAGATGTTAAAAAATAAAACAATTTTCGTCTAAAATAGCCAATTAGGTATATCAATAAAAGTTTTATTCTAGTGATTACTAGCTTCTGCGCGGCTTTTCCCGCCTGGCTGTCGATAAAAATTACACTAATGCCTTAAGAGTATTTGCGTGGATGAAAAACAAACATAAAAATGTTTAGGTCTATATTTTATTACTTTGAATATTAATTCCTGGGTCTACAAATATTATATTTTTTGCGTTCGCTAACAACCAATGAACAAACATTTATAGCTCTTGCCTAATTACTAATTACCCAGAAGAGGTAGGCAAAGGTGTATAGGTAAATACCCACGGTTAGCAAGCTATGTTGATTCGCATGTATCAAGGGGCGAGTTTGTTGTCATTTACTCCAAGGCACAATTCAAAAAAATACTGAGATTTTTTCCAATAGAAAAACCCAATATCACTTTTATCCGACCCAGGAATCGAACCCGAAACCTCATGCGTGTCACAACTGACCCACCGAACAACCGAACTTATAGACCGATAGCGCTAGGCTATTTTGGGGTCATAAGTTACAAAAAATTTAAAGTTGCTTATTTTTTGCCTGTGGATACAGACATACATAAGAAGCCTAATATTATGTTTTGTGTCACATCTGCCATTTGCATTTTGAGCAATTCGATGATTTGTGATTAATTCTTTTAATTTAAATCAAAACTGGCAAAATTAATTTGAAGTTAAAAAAAATTATGGGAGCATGTCTAGGATAGCCTACGGAGTGTGCAAGCCTAATTTGTGTCATCATCGTCCAGTGCAATCTGATATAGGGTCAGGATCTAAAAACGGTGCTAAAAAAAAATTATAATTGATTAAATAACTATCTCCTATTTCAGATCACTTACTTAAACCCATTAAAGAAATTTGTGCCCAATTAGAGCATGCAATTTTAAGATTTTTAATTATTTTGTTTTTCCAAGCTACAAACGCTCCAAAAAAATATTACAATCATTAGAGTTCACATATTTAATAACATAAATGTATGAAAAATCGACATTGTAAATTTGTGTCATTTTCATGCACGATAATTAACACAACACAAAAAAATAATGGTTGCGGTCCAAGCCGGCTCGCAAGAGGACGCGCGGCGGCGCGGCGTTGCCTCCTTCTACGCACGCACACCAAATTCGTTCGGTACCTACGATTTCTTCTAAGCGAATCGTTCTTTATAAATTAAATTAAAATTAACGTATATTTTATTTTTACACTACGCTATCTGGTCCCAAAATAAGCAAGGCATAATACAAATACATACTTCTTTTATAACTACTAGCTGCTCGCTGTGGCTTCGCCCTCGCGATATATGGTATTATGTTTAATTATGTAACTCAGACACCAGACCAATTTTCGGGATAAAAAATAAAAAGTATCCTATGGGCTATGTCCGTCTTCGGCACCTATGTACGTACCAATTTTCATCAAAATCGGTTCAACCGCTTAGACGCTGAGTGGTAACAAACAAACACCATACATACAAATTTTCGCATTTATAATATTAGTAGAATGTAAGTAAGTGCATACAATAAATTATTATTTAAGAAACTCCCAGACTCAAAACAAACTCTATGTGTTTATTCACAAAACTGTTTGTCTCTTCACGGTTGGAAACCAGCCTTCCAACAAAGGTCACCTTGGCGGGAGATTGGTTTCAATCTGCGGTTTGTGTTGCGTCTAGATGGATCTAAACCACGCACTAACACGCTCGCGAGTCAGTACCGGGCGAGTCGTCTCCTCTTCTGGCGTGAGATCAACTAGGGTTGCCACCTTCTTCCGACGGAAATCTAAACTAAAAATTACAATAAAGCGAGTAATTTCAGATAGTTTTTTTTTAAATTGCTGATAGTGGCAGACGAGCAAACAGCCCACGTAATGGTAAGTGGTAACTGTCATTCATGGACGAATTAGAGTCCCTAGCATTGCTACTGCCAGGGACTGCGAAGTTGTTGCCTACAGTGAAGGGAGAGGGGTAGGAGAGGAAAAAGGAAAAAGGGAGGCACAATAGTACGGATACTATTACTCTTTCGTCGATCTTCTACGAGAGGGTAGTACTTCCCCGTTCGATCCAGTCCATTCATGCTGAAACCAGCGTGAATCTACTACCGTGACTATTTAGTTATAAATTTTAACTACATAACTATCTTTGTATTAAATTTTTTGTTTTTATTTTATACTATATTTGTATAACTTTTTAGTTATCAATTTAAATATTTGTAAATGAAAATAAATGATGCAATACCATTGAAAAAGTGTTGCAATTATATTTTATATAGGCGTTTGTTGTGAGACCAAATAAACCGTTTACATTATTTTGAAGTTAATATGGTGTTGAACTATTATAAAATATGTTAAAATTAGTACAAATATCCGTAGGGGCAAAGACGCTTGCAATAACTATATTATAATAATATAATAATAAAAATAATATTCTACCACATTCACACAGCACCACCTAGCCCCAAATTAAGCAATTATATTTGCTTGTGTATATATATATATATTATTATATATAGCAAAATTATTGGTACCTACTTATATAATACTGTACTATTTACTATTTATATTCAGTTATTTTTAGAATCGGAGCCAACCAACAGGATTTTAATTTTGTCTTTGCAACAAACTTGAACTGCACGGGGTGGCAATAGTGCGCACGGGCAGGGGCGCGTCGCGATAGCTTGGTAGCGCAGGACGTGATGCGCGGGATGTGCCTGAGTCGCGGACGGACGCGGTCAGTCAGACGTATGAGAGCAGACGTCGTTGACAGTTGTGTCTAAATACATAAAAAAATTAATACGCAGTTCAGATTAGGTTTCGTTCGATTTCTTTTATTAAATCTTTATTTTACATTCATATATTCATAGATTAATCTTTTCTTTAAAGTAATTTCTGAGGAATTCTTTCTTTCAATAGAAACCCCAAAGAAAATGAACTTGGCAAAGCCCCGACAACATCACTAAAAATGAAATTGACTTCATCATGACGGACAAAAAGCGCATATTTAGGGATGTCTCTGTGATCAACAGGTTTAACACCGGAAGCGATCACCGACTGGTATGGGGCACCCTAAATATAGTCTTCAGGGCTGAGGGAAACCACACGGTGAGGTCCATATTGAGACCAACTCTGCAACAAACCATAGCTGGCTCTGAACAGTTTCAGTTGGAGCTAAAGAACAGTTTTGATGCCCTGAAACTTGAAAACACACAGGACATTGACAAGGACCTAGACAGCGTGGTTACAACCATTAGGGATATGGGCAAACGGTTTCGTGAGCGAAAAAGTATGGGCCGAGATTTGCGACTATCAGCTGAGACTTAAAACTCATGAGTAAGAGACGTGAAATGGTACATCATTCCTCAAACCGAATGGCTCTGTCAAAGCTCATCAAAAAATCAATACGGAGAGACCTAAGGCGCTCAAACATGCAACGCATTATGAACACAATTGAGCGAAATAAAGGTCCCAAAGTGTTCGAATAAAATCTTGGCAGAAGCCATTTAAGACAGATAAAAACCGAGAATGGACAAATCCACACGTCTCAAACTCAAGTTCTCGCTGGAGTCGAAGAATTCTACGGAAACCTGTACTCCTCTAACGCTGCACCACCTTCGCCATCTCACCAAGACCTGAGAGCCACCCGGACCCGCCACTTTACCGATGAACTGCCAGATACCAGCCCAGAGGAGATCGAGTTGGCCCTTGGACAGCTGAAAAATGGGAAAGCCCCAGGTAAGGACGGTGTTACGAAGGAGCTCTTGAAGTCAGGCGGCAAACCCGTGCTGCAAGAGCTCCAACACTTATTTCATTCTATAATTCATAGCGGGAGAACCCCAAGGGCATGGAGCAGGAGTACCGTAGTACTCTTTTTCAAAAAAGGAGATAACACTCTTTAGAAAAACTACAGGCCCATCTCACTCCTGAGCTCTTACTAGAAGACTTGACGAGTTTCAGCCTCCGGAACAGGCCAGATTTCGCGGAGGATTTGGCACCATAGACCACATCCACACTATCAAGCAGGTCATACCAAAGACAGAGGAATACAACCTCCCTCTCTGTCTCGTCTTCGTGGACTATGAAAAAGCCTTTGACTCTGTCGAGATCTGGTCTGTCATGGAGTCCTTGCAAAGTTGACTGGCGATATATCAGTGTGCTGAAATGTTTATACAGCAACGCCACAATGTCCGTCCAAGTACAGGGTCGTCCGACAAAGCTTATCCAACTACACAAAGAAGTGAGACAGGGGGATGTCATATCCCCGAAACTGTTCACAGCTGTATTGGAGGATGCTTTTAAGACAAAAGACTGGAAAGGACGTGGCATAAACATAAACGGGGAACACATTTCGCACCTGAGATTTGCCGATGATATTGTCATAATGGCTGAGACCCCACAGGAGCTACAAGTTATGCTGAACGATTTAAATGAGTCCTCCCAACGAATCAGTCTGCGGATGAACTTGAACAAAACGAAGACCATGTTCAATGATCACGTTACGCCACAACCGATTATCGTTGATGATGTACCTCTCGAAGATGTTAAATCCTATGTCTACCTTGGACAAACACTACAACTATATAAAAACAACTTCGAGAGGGAAATCGACAGCAGGATTCAGTTGGGTTGGGCAGCATTTCACAAACTCCGTCAAGTCTTTACGTCGCCCATACCGCAAACCCTAAAGACCAAGGTGTTTGACCAATGCGTCCTAACAATTGTAAACTGATTTTCGAAATTCTTTATTTATTAGAAACAACGTGTCCGTGGATGGGTGATCATGTGGCATTTCATTTTGAGCGTCTTCATGTTTTAGAAGCGGTAGACTCTTATCACTTCATGCCAAGTTAGAGGTGTCATGATCGTGAGAAATTCCAACAGCAGCGGGTGGCTACAAACTTGCCTTTACAGCAACACTGTTTATCTTTTGTATATTTGTTACGCGATTACTCCGTCAGTTAAATTATGATTTTTGATAATTCTTGGAACATTGACGTTTTAGCGACGAGGGCGAGGGAGAGGTGCTTGTTAGCAGCGGCTCTCTTAGTGACTCTATGAGCGTAACATTTGAATTAGCGACAAAAATATTATTTTGCATACCCACAATTTTTTTTTATTTATATTTAGTACCTGCTGTCATGTTCATCGTGTTCTTCTAGCACTAGAGATAATTTGAAAACTGAATCGAGCTATGTGTTGGAAGTTGAAGAACTATTGATCCAAAACTGTATATAAATTTTTTGTAAGTCTCAAAAATACTATAATATTGCTGTTTTTCAAAAATATATATAGCTATTGCAAGCGGCTTTACCTGCGCAAGTATATGTATTATATTATTTTTCCACACCGTATAAACTTCAAAATAATGTAAACTCTTTTTGATCTCACAACAAACGCCTACATTAAATATAATTGCAATACTTGTTCAATGGTATAATTATAAGTATAAATTTTAATTAAAATAAATGTGCATTATTTACTTTCACTTATAAAAATGAAAATAAATAATGCACATTTTTTTCGTTTACAAATATTACAAACTAAAAAGTTTTTTTTTCTCTATAAGATTAGTTTAGATTTCCGTCGGAAAAAGGTGCCAACCCTAGTGATCTCATCTCACGCCGGAGACGAATCGCTCTCGACTCGCTATTGACTCGCGCGCGTGTTGGCGCGTGGTTTATATCCATTTAGACTAGATGCAACACAAAGCGCGGTTTGAAGCACCCGCCAAGGTGAACGTTAGAAGGTTGGTTTCCAAACCTGAAGATCGTGCATAATAAGTCAATCAAATCGAATAACGCACGCACTTGTCGCAGCTTGCACCGAATACCGAATGTAAACAAACAACACGTTCTACGCGCCCCCGTCAGCGCGTCAGGCTAGCCGGGCCGCCCGCCGCCTGCGCCCGCGCTCTTCCCCGCGATCGCCCTTCTTCGCGAAGAAATCGTTTTTTTTTTAAATATTAAGATTTCGTGGATAAAAACAACACAAATTATGAATAGGGTTTTGTTACACCATAATAATCAAAAACACGTAATCTCTAATAACTTGCATTTTCTTTTGTGGCTTTTACAGAGTGTTGTAATAAAAAAATCAAATATCTATAAATGTCGTGGATAAATTCGACACAAAATATTTTGAACAACAGATAACCGAACTCTAAAACACATAACACCTCTAATACAAATTTTAATATTTTTTTAGAGCTAGTTGTGTGACGTATTAGGTACTAGTTAAATATCACGATTCTCTTGGGCAGAGATGACACAAAAAGCCTATGTACATCAGTTACTACTTTGTTATTATCATGGAAGTCAAATTTTTGTCTTTAATTTTCTTTTCGTCCAATACTGAGCGAAAAGACAAAATACCTAAATTTCTACCTATGCAAGTACCTAGGATGACACAAACTAATGTTTTAGGCTAGGCTAACGGTCAAGAAACTATATGCGAAAAATAAACAACTTTAATATTTTTGAAACCTCAAAACCTAGCGCTACGGGTCTATTAATCGTCATTTGGGCACTTGAAAACTTGACGATCACCAAAAGTATTCAGATTGGTAATTATTTTATTAAAGAAGATAGCTATAACAAAGTAGCTAGGATCAATTAGCATTAGGAAAGGCTTCAAGTTGGAAATAAAAAATTCAAAGAAACATCAAATTTGCCTTTCAATATATTTATTGATATGTTTTCTTTAAAAATCATCATAATAGATCATAAACTTTAAGCTACTCCTTAGTACACTAAGGATTAGCTAACAACAAACAAGTATTTTTATAAAACTATTTTTGAAAATGGGTATGAATCTACAGACAAATAGGATTTGTATAAACATTAATCTAGGTTAACACACAACAATATCACAATTTTTATTATAAACTAGCTGTTGCCCGCGACTTCGTTCGCGTGAAAATTCAGATGTGTGCCTGTATGAGATTACCTAATCTTACCTTACCTAATCTTAGGGCAATCGTGCATTGTAATAGTAATAAATATCAGTATAATCCGTCTCTAAGGCGAATCCGAATTAAATCTATTCACCCGCTACCCCTAAAACAGACGAAACTTTAACGAAACTTGCCACTCCTGTTTTCCCACTTAATAAGAATAGTTCCTGGTATGGCAATCGTATTATCAAAACTTCAGTTTAAAAACTATAGTAGCTTCATACAAATTTTGTTCCCCTTTATACTCCAGGGAAATGAATTTCGCAAAATCCCGTCTGAGAGAGCACCTATTTCTAAAATTTGAAACTCCTAGCACTTGTAGTTTCTGAGATTTCGTGATGAGTGAGTGAGTGAGTGACCTTTCGTTTTTATATATGTATAGCTTCTGCCCGCGGTTTCACTCGCATGAATATCGTTTTGTCAATAGACATTTTTATATTATTTAAATATTATTTGCATACTATTTCTAATCTCATCATCATCACCATTCGTACAAACCCTCTTTCACCTACCTAAAGATACCCCCCGTAAACAATATACAATACACAAAGGCAAATTTTCACTACAATAACTTTCCCCTTTCCCTCATTTCCTCTCCCCTTTTTCCCCTTCCCCGCCCTTCCCCTCCCGTCTCCCTCCCATCTCTCTCACTTTCCCCACACTTCCCCTCACTTTCCCTCACTTTCCCTCACTTCCCACTCACTCACCCCTCACTTACCACTCACTGACTCCTCACTTTCCCTCATTTTCCCTCACTTCCCTCACTTTCCCTTACGTCCCCCTCACTAACCTCTCACTTGCCCTTCACTTGCCCCTCACTTGCCCCTCACTTGCCCTTCACTGCCTCCTCACATCCCTCTGAGTTCCCTTTTTCTTTTTTTTTTTACACAAAGCCATCTAGACCCAAAGTAAGCATATTATATGCTTGTATTATGGGTTCTAGAATACGGTTAAACATACTTAAATACTTTTATTTTTGTAAATACATACATATTATACATACTAGGTATCTCATTATAATTACACATCATGAATTCCTTCACTGTTTAAAAACATTTATCTTCATGTCATTTTTCAAAACCTTTATAAACTTTGACTAAAGTAATCCTCATAAAGATTTTGGTAGTTTGTTATTTATTTGGATTCCCATACAATAACTATTTTTTATATAATATTATAAAGTGGTGTTCATGCTAGGTACAAATAATTTATCTGGGTGAGAATTTTTTATGCTTGGAAGACTTTTCAAATAATTTAAAATGTTTTTTACGAAAATACTTATTTCTAATATTTACTCTAGCAAAGCTAAAGTGAGTAGTTTTAATTTTCTAAAAAGTGGTCTGCATGAATCTAATGGACCGGCACCACATATAACTCTGACACTAGGTTTTCGAGGGAATATTCCCGTTGGCCACCACTGGTGGACACAGGGACGTTTTATTCCTTTTTGTGTATTTAAAAAGATATATACAAAAGTATATATATATATATATATAAACTGAAAAATAAGATATCTATACAAACATCAAAACTAGTCAACATCGGATGGTTAGCCGACCAAATTTGAATGAATACAATAAAGCGACGGATTCATATGTATCGATAACCTTCTTAATTTAACGTTATTTAACTTGAGCTGTAGCCCGTACAGTCGCGTTCAAACGTTTGGCAATGCTGGAAATTATGCTTATGACTTAATTTTAGGGGCAATCACTGATTACTAATCAGTATCAGCCATCTTGACTGATCTTGATGTCAGAATAGCCCGTCAACTTAAATAGTAGGTACCTACCACAGAACAAGTACTAAAGCACTTAGTGCTTTAGTACTTGTTCTGTGGTACCTACCTATTTTTTTTTTTTTAATCTGGGGTAGCAATTGTATGTAACAATTAGCAGCAACTAGGTAGCAACTTTCATAATTCGATGTAAAATATGGGTATTGACCGGACTTTCTGATGGACACGAATAAATAAATGTACTTATTTTTTAATAACAAATACTTATATATGGTAATTTATTATTTATTGAATCTGACTAAGGAAAGTTGTACTTACCTTTGTTGTTTGACTCCTAGTATAAAACTATAAAATTACACCCGTATCACCTAAAACTATTACCCAATCTGTAAGGTAGCCGGTAGGTGTATGAATTTAAATGTTCACTTCACGAAACCAAATTTTGGCGCTCTTCACACTTACAATGTCTCTACTCTATGATACTCTAATGGTGTAATAAGTCTATGGTGCTTAATGCTGCCAGTATAGATAAAAAATAGTAAATGTACTTTAAAAAATCGTAATAAATTTTTAATAGTTCAAAGCCAGAATACTAGGGAGCTTTAAAAAAATCTCTATTCACCTTTGCATTGCTAGTCACTTCGTTTCACCTGGTAATTAAAGCTCAAGAACATTACTGTCGATTTTGTAAATTAACGCCAATCACTATTTTATTTAGTTCACTACAACGATAAAAAATGAGTAATGGTATGGCTTTCGTAAAGAAGAATAATTAAAAGTTACTAATCTGAAGCTATGGTGGCAACATTTTCTTTTTTATCAATTTCAAGAATAGAAGTCTATGTAGACAAATATGATACTATAAAAGCTATTAAAAAACCAGTTTTACTTTGTCATATTATATCAAAGATTTGCATTCCATTCCATGACACCTTCAAAAGAATTGTAAATATCGTAGACGGAGTGTATTAAACTCTATCTACAGTAAATAATATCGACTAAAGTTTTTGATTTTAGCTAAGTAAGAAAAATAGTAACATAGAACGCACCTAACGGAAACAGCCACAAAGCGCTAACTACGGATTAAAAGTGAACTATAATTTTAAGAACGTAATGGTGGCTGCTTGCGGTCCATTGCTGACAACATATTTTGTAAAACTGTGTGAAAACCTTCAGAAACTAATATTTTCCTGAGTTTATTTTAATTATTCGGCCAGGTAAGCGAAAAAAAGTAAATAATTAATGATTTCTCAACATAAAATATTAATTTGAAATATTTGATATGTTAAAATGGCTGCCCTGTTCATGTTATCTAAATCTAAGTTAACAAATTTTATGTTAGAAAAACTTGATTATTTTTCGTGTATGGTGGTAGTCATTTTGAAATCATCAGCGATTGATAACACTTTAAACATTTGTAAATATTATAAATAAGTAAAGAAATGAGCTATGAAGTGTCGCTTAATTATGTAAGAGAAGTCTATGTGTAAATTCTCTACTTTTGGAATTAAAAATATCATGAAAGTGCTTAAACACCAAGTTATTTAAAACTCGTGAATAAAAAGTTTTCTTCGTAGGTTTATTACATTATTAAATGTGCACTGTTCTTGAAGCTTTTATTGGAAGAAATCTATTTCCAGGCAGCAATTTATAGTTTTTGTAGGTACTCAGCTGTAGGTAATTAGCACATAGTAAAACATAATATTATTGTTATCATTTATATTAAATTTTCAGTATGAATCAATTTTGCCTCATATGTAACAACACAACGTGGCTATCACTCAAAAATGCTATAAGTATCTTTGGAGAACATGTAAGTATTGTAGAGAATATGTATTAATTTTATTAGAACTTTATTTTATAGTCGCTGATATAGAATTTGGTACTACCTTAACTTTTCAAATAAGTGTTGCAATAGGTATCCTAATAGTATAAATGCGAATGTTTGTGTGTGTATGTTTGTTACCACTCAGCGCCTTAACGGCTAAAACTATTTCAATGAAAATTGGTATGTATATAGAATCGGTGCCAGAGACGGGTATAGGCTACTTTTTAAATTTTAAAAACTAATCTTGCACACTGGCAAATTGCATTGTTTAGCCAGTTCTCTTTTGAGGTCTTAAGTCATGCAGTAGATGTCCAGCCTACTTAAACTGTTCAACATAGCAATTAAAACCTACAATAACTTCACACCTGTGTCCTATTGATAGGGTAAGCACAATTAAAAATACAACAAAAAATTATTTTAATATATTTTTTACGCAACTATTATTTTAACACAATCATCTATTGCTTTTGTATAGGTATTACAAGTGTAGCCACGTTGGTACTTGTAGCATTAACCTCAATAGATATATCTTGCAGTGGGTGTCTGCAGAAAAATTCACTCCAGATGATAATATGAGTAGTTTAAATTATAAATGCAGAAATGATTTTTTAATACTTTTGGAGGTGATTACAGCTCATTGTGCTCACTGATCTATAATTGATGTTAAGCAACAGAGTGTGGCTGACTCATGGATGGGTGATCACATAGTGCTATTTATTCTGAGTATCTCCATATTTCAGAGGGCAGTTTAAAGTCTGTCCCGACTTACCATGTTGAAACAGTTGTTAGGTCAAGTTGGATATGGGTGACCTGAGGGTGTACCACCACCTCTTATAGCAGTATGTTTTAATATTACTTTGTGTTTTGTCTTTTTCTTTTGTACCATTAAAAACAAGGATAGAGACAAAGTAAGGTTATAATTGACTGGCCTGTTGGTCTAGTGGTTAGTGAACCTGACTGCTAAGCCGGAAGTCGTGGGTTCGATTCCCACCCAGGACAAACCTTTGTGTGATGAGCATGATTGTTTGTTCTGTGTCTGGGTGTAATTTATCTATAATATGTATGTATTTACAAAAAAAATATATATATATATAAGTAGTATATCAGTTGTTTAGTACCCATAACACAAGCAAATATAATTGCTTAATTTGGGGCTAAGATGGCTCTGTGTGAATGTGGTAGAATATTATTATTATTATTAATAAGAAATTAAAACTTTTCAGAACACACTACAGTCTGGTAAAAAGCTTTCAGAAGTAATAAGCCTTATAGTAGATAAACCTATAGAAGAGAACAAAGTGCACTCGAACATACTCTGTAAGAAATGTTATAAATCTTGCTCGGATTATGACTATATGATGACGATTCTTACTAGGTAAGTACTGTCTATACTAATATATAAAGCGACAGAGTTTGTTTGTTTGTATGTGCTTATCTCTGGAACTACCTACAAGTCAGATTTAAAATGATTTCATAAATTTTTTGCGTATGATTTTGTATGATCGTCAGTTTTAGAGGAAGGTTATAGGCTATGTAGCATCACGCTACTGGCGACGGGAGCAGAGCAGTAACGAAAGTCGCGGGTATAACTGCGCTGCGGAAGGCTAGTTACTTTAAATTGACCAAAAGATATTTGTTGTTTATGACTTGTCAAAGTTACAATAGTTGGGTATGATCCATGTCAAGCAATGGACCTCTTACCTCTTGCAGTTAAAACCAGGTTATTATGCTACCGATGCTCCCAGAATATATCGCTTATAATAACTTAAACTTTTTCTCTTTTCAGATTACAAAAACTAAAGGAAGAACTTCTAGATCAATTTAAAGAATCTGTGAATAGCCACAAATTGGATTATGATAATTATGAGAACAATTTCAATAAGACAAAACCTACAATATTGGGCAAGAAGTTTGTTGTGCCCGCGTCTAAGTTACAGCCAATAACACCAGAGCTATTGTTGAAAGTAGGCAAATTGCCCTATGTTTCGAAAAATACCATGATTTTACCACAAATTAAGGTAAGCAAAGATTTTTACTACTAGTTTTGTTTAGTACTACTGCTCTGTGCCCGTCGTCAGTAGCATGATGTTACATAGCCTATAACTTTCCTCGAGAACTGGGGTATCATACGCAAAAAGAATTAATCAAATCTGACTGGTAGTACCAAAGATTAGTGCGTTCACACAAACAAACTCTTACGCTTTATATAATAGTAAAGATTCTTACTGTAGGATGAAAGTCATCTTACAGAGACGGCATAAGCAGTGATCATTACTTGTTTGGCAATTTCAGTAATTTTAAATCTAGGTTTTTACACATTGACTGTCCGATTGAAAAAGTACTTTGATAAAGGCATATTTTCAAACTCATGTAAAGCAGGCCTATGTAAATATTTTAACAATTGGGCAAACTAATTGATGGCTAGTTCCAATCTAGCAATTAAAAAGAGTTTTCTCATGGTTTTCCTCATCAAATAGCAGGTTGTTAATTAAAAAAAAAGTAAATTAAAAATGAATGATCTAAGTTTCTTGCCAGTTCTTCTCATGGCTCACCCTATGTCAGCGAACTAACTGTAGGTTAATTGGCTGACATTTTGTAATTTTTAACATTCATAAGTTTAATTCGATTAACCCAAATTAATAAATATATTTCACTTGTGACTAATTAGCTCATGTTCACTCATGTAATTTTTTATTTTGTTGCAGCCTACAACCGCGTCAACACTAAACCTAAAAGTGACTGTAGGAACATCAGTTTTAACCCAAACAATAAAAACTACCACTACAAAAGTAGTAGAAAAAACAAACACAGATATACTAACATCATTAACTAATTCATTAAATGATGATATACAAATATCACCTAAATCATCGATATTGAATTTTAATGTGAATAGTTTACCTAAGAATTTTTTGTCTGAAGCTGTTATTACTAAAATTGAGCGTGATAAAACTGATGAGGAGCAATCTATGGAGATTGATGAAGGTTGGTATTTTTTTAAAGCTGTTACAGGTTCTCCAGTATTCCTCCATTCTGTGGCGGTTTATATTATTTTACACAGTTAATTCCAACAGGTATTGCCTGCGTCACTTTGCATGCTACTTGAAATTGTAACTTACAAAAAATTAAAATAACCTGGCAATTAAAAAGAGTGGCTTGAGTTTCTTGCTTGTTTTGCTTCTTCGAAAATTAATTCACTATTTGAAATCAATAGAATCGTTCACGGTTATCTATCAAAGATTGAAAGCGCTTTAACAGGTGCCTGGAACTGTCGTCTCAGTGCTGCCACCTCATGGGCACTATTTTAGAAAATATTTTTTTTTTTTTTCAGATTGTTCATTATCTCTGGTGCCTGTGTCGACAGCTAATAGCAATAATTTAGTATTAGAAGTGGAAGGTGTGAAGGTAAGAACTTTCATACATAATACACGCCTGTTTCCTACCAATGAGGTAAGCAGAGACTATAGAATGCCTGGTGCTGCGATTAAAACACACCTGTTCATAGTAACAAATGGACCCGGCTACTTAGCCTACTCAAGCAAAATTAAGCACTGTTGTGATAAAATAAGGTTTAAAATTAATATAATTTATGTTCCTTTGTTTATATCGAATTGTGACATTTTTTTTGAATTTGTAATAGACATAACATTCATTTGTAACTATGTCTACACATAACTGCCAATTCCTACATATTTATTATTTTTCAGGACAATTCAAAAACATCGGAAGTTAATGAATTCCTGAACGTGGAAGAACTGCCCACATTAGACCCAAGCAATGAAGATCATAAGTATATATTGGGCAAATTGCAAATATTGAACGAAGGGGATGAGGAAATTGATGGGGATGGGGATGGGGATGAGGAAGGGCGTGAGTTTTTATATCCTATTAATATTATAAATGCGAAAGTTTGTGTGTATGTGTGTGTGTTTGTGTTTGTTTGTTAGCACACAGCGCCTAAACGGCTGAACCGATTTCGATGAAAACTTGTATGTAAATAGATTCGGTGCCTAAGACGGACATGCTATCCCGAAAATCGGTCTGTTTGCCGGGGGATACAAAACACATTTTAGGCGCAGGCGAACTCGTGAGTCGTAGCTAATAATTGTTATAAAAATTTCTTACATATCACATTAATATAGTAGTATATTTTTTCATTTTGGAATGTAATTGTGAATTAAATGTTTATAGAAACCCACAAATAAAAAAATATATCAAATGCCAACGCTTGACTTGCTCCAGTATTTTCCAATTAATATCCCACTGCTGACGGCCATTGGAGCAGAAAGGTTCTAGAGTGGTGACCAAGAACCGGAAGACGCAGCGTTGGCAGACCCTTCACAAGGTGGACCGACGACCTTATAAGGGTGGCGGGCAACCGATGGATGAGGGCGGCGAACGACCGGCTATGGTGTCGAAATTTGGGAGAGACCCATGTCCAGCAGTGGACGTCTTTTGGCTGATATGATGATCCCACTGCTGGGCAAAAATCATCCCCGGCCCAAAAAAATGTAAAGTTATCATTTTATATATATTCCTCTCGTATTTTCCTTGCAGATACAATAGTAGTAGACAGTGATAATGGATCGTTTCTGCGAATGGTGTCAGGTCAAAAGTTTATATACGAAGGGAACGAGATATCTTTAGTAATGGCTGAAGATGAACAACAACAGGATAGCAATGATCTTAACGATGAACAGGGTAAGTTAATTAACATTATATATAACTAAAGTCGAAATGGTCCAGTGGATAAGGCACCCGCTTCGTAAACACGAGGTAGTGGGTTCTAATCTGGGACTTTCTACGTTTATCTTGGACATTTCTGACTGACGGTGATGGTAAACATCGTGAGGAAACCTGGACTTAAGAGTCTGAAATTGCCAATCCACCTTGAGCAAGCGTGATAATTAATGCTCATACCTTCTCTATATGAGAAAGAAGCCCTGCCCTGCAGTGGGACAGTTATCAGGCTGGTATTATTTATATACAGAGTGTATACGACGGTTTGACATTAAATGAAAAGGCAGGTGTTACTAGCCCATATAATGATTTCTAATTAATCACAAAAGTAATTTGACGAAAAACAAAAATTTGAAATTTTCTAACAAAATAAATAATATTTTAATAGTATTTTTTTTTTTTTATTTTTTTATTTCTGTGATGCGGCTGTAATGTCACTGCGACCATGAATGGTCTATTGTGATCGCCGCTTTATCAAGCTAGAGTTCACCACTAAACCCTGCAGCTATGATATACTGCAGTATTTGCTTAGGGGTGAGCTCCTTAATTTCTTCAGGGCCCAGAGTGTGTTTCCCTAGAAGAAACTGACGCCTGTGTATGAGCGGGCCACATTCCCCCAGAAGATGGAGGGGCGTTTCATCTGCCTCTTTACATCGCCTGCAGGTGCGTGTTTCGCTTAGCCTTAGATTATGCATGTGCTTGTTTAAGCAACAATGACCTGTCAAGGCTCTTGACACAATGCGTAGATTGTTCCTACTCAACGCAAGGATAAGGTTATTGTACCTTCTGTTAAAGCCTTTGATCAGGGCTTTAGAGTGGTTCATTCCTGGCGATTCCGACCAGAGTTTGGTGGCTGTTTCGATGCATGAGTTTGTAAGGGCATTTTGAGCTAGGCTTTTTGGTATTCCACAGAAGGGCTCTGGGCCCTGCTGAGTTCCATTAGCGCCCGCTCTCGCAAGTTCATCGGCGCACTCATTACCGATGACACCTGCATGACCTGGTACCCATCTGAGAACTACTCTATTCATATTACCTAGAGAGTTTAAACGATCCATTCACTCTTCAACTAGTTTCGATGTTACTACGTTCGAATCCAGTGCTAGTAGAGCGGCTTGGCTATCAGAATTTATATATATAGTCTGATTGGTGTAGCGCTTTTGCAGATTGGCTTCCGCGCATTCCACAATGGCGTATACTTCTGCTTGGAAGATGGAGGCGTTTTGTCCCAAAAACACGCTTTTTTTGAGCTTTGGTCGCTCCCCATATATTCCACAGCCTACTTTTTGTCCTATTTTGGAGCCATCGGTATACCATACTAGGCAACCAGACTCAAAAGATATCTGGTCTTCGAGCCAGTTTTCCCTAGATGGCAATTCTATTGTGTATTGTTTTCCAAATACAAACCGGGGTAGGGTGGCATCCGTAGGCATGCAAAGTATTGGTATTTCCAGTATTGAGTTCTGTATAGTCCTCAACTTCTGGGAGATCCAATTGCTTCTGCCTTGGATATGAGCCCTGTACATGCTAGCTTTCGCCTCTTTTTGTATGAATACATGAAGAGGCGGTAATCCAAGCAAAGCATTTAGCGCCATTCCGGGGCTAGTCGACATAGCTCCCGAGGCCATGAGGCAGACAGTTCTCTGTAAGCTGTCTAATTTCTTTATGGTGGTCGTTTGACGCGTCTTGTTATACCACACAACTGATGCGTACGTAATGATCGGCCTTGTTCTAGGCTCGGAGTTGTTCTAGGGGTTATGCCCCAATTGCTGCCCATCATACGGCCGCTAATTCCCATCGTCATCTTGGCTTTCTTTAGTAAATTGTCCAAGTGTGAATTCCAAGTCAACTTTTGGTCGATTGTGACGCCCAAGTATTTGACTTCTGTGGAAAACGCAATCGTTTTACCATTAAGCTTTGGCATTGTTAGTTTATCCAATCGCTTCTTTTGTGTAAAAGGTACGATTACTGTTTTGTCAGCATTAACGGAGAGGTCACTTTTGACACACCACCTGCTAACAGTGTTCAGTCCCTTTTGCATAATACATGAGATGGTTGATTGACAAAATCCTCTGACTATAATTACCAAGTCATCTGCATAGGCTTGCGCATCAATCTGAAGTTTTGCCAAATCAACTAGGAGTTCGTCCACAGCAAGGGTCCAGAGTAGTGGCGATAGAACTCCACCTTGTGGACAACCCCTTGCTGTAGATACTACAATTGCGATTTCATGAAGGGCTATTTTTGCACTCCTATGTGCAAGCATTGAATTCACCCATTTCACCGTTGTAGGGTCGACATCTTTACTTATCAGCCCATTCACCAACAGTGTGGTTGGTGAGTTATCAAAAGCTCCTTCAATGTCGAGGAATGCGCATAGTGCTATTTCCTTGTCCTCTGTAGCCTTTTCCACCCTGTCGATGAGGCTGGTGATGGCAGTCTCTGTCGACTTTCCCTTGCGATAGGCGTGTTGGGTGTGATGGATTGGGTATTTATCCAAAGCTACATCTCTAATATACCTGTCTATAACCTTCTCCATTGTCTTTAGTAGAAATGATGAGAGGCTTATTGGTCTGAAAGACTTTGGCTGGCTATAATCTTTCCTTCCATTTTTAGGTATAAATATGACTTTGACCAAAGTCCATTGTTCTGGTACGTATCCCCAGGCGAGGCTCGTCCTGTAGATTTTGATCAGATAGGGGGTAAGGATGTCAATCCCTTGTTGTAGGAACATAGGTTTTATTCCATCCTCACCACACGCTTTATTTGGTTTAAAGGAGTCAACGGCCCACTGGACTTGCCTGGGTCTTACGATTTTTGCAGCCATGCGCCAGTCCTCATTGCGAGGTTTACTGTGAGGCACTGGCTGCTGACATGTCGAGTCCCTTACACTAGACCCAGGAAAGTGGGTCGTGGCCAGCAACTCTAAGGTCTCCTTCACGTTATTCGTAAAGGAGCCATCGTCCTTTTTAAGGAGCCCAATCTGATTAGGTTTCGTTTTTGAGAGCAGTTTATGAAGTCTTGCTGCTTGTGGGAGACTATTGATCTCTTCACAGAGCTTCCTCCAAGATTCTCTCTTCGCTTTCCTAATCTCTTTATTGTATTCCGTCAAGGCTTTACTGTAGATCTCCCACATATGAGTCTGTTTAGCCTTGTTAAATAATTTCCTGGTTTTATCTCGAAGCTTCGTTAGCTTTGAGTTCCACCAAGGTACCTTCCTTACTGAGGTCTTTGTCTTGAGCGGACAACTCTCTTCATAGGCTTTAAGTATGCCTTCTGTCAAGATTGTCACAGCAGTCTCTAGACTCTCAGTTGATCTGATGGCTTTGGGAAAGGATTCAAGATGAAGCCTGAGTTGACTCCTGAAGTCAACCCAGTCTGTTAATTTGGGATCCCTGTATGTTGTGATTTGGGTGTCTAGAGCAGCCCTAATCTCAAACTTTAAATGCCTATGATCTGACATTGAGTTTTCACTACTGACTTGCCAGTTTTTAATGTGTCTGGCTAAGTTAGTCGTAGCGATCGTGATATCTAATACTTCCTGCCTAGTACGGGTAACAAAGGTTGGTTTACAACCTACGTTTAGCGTTATTAGATGGTTAGAGATAAGGAAGTCAAAAAGTAACTCACCCCTTGTGTTGATGTCTGTGCTGCCCCAAGATGTGTGGTGGGCGTTGGCATCACATCCGATTAGTAGCTCGGCGTTGTGTTTGGTGGCATAATCTACCACTTTCGCCAAATTTTCTGTCGGGTTGTCTCTCTCTCCAGATAGATAGGCAGAGCACATTATCACCCTAGCCCCATTCCATCCTTTGAGGTTGACAAAAGCAGCTACCAAGTCGTCATTGCAAACTTCTGTAATCGGTAAAAAGTCAACAAGGTTATTGAATAAAATACAGGCTCTAGGTCTATTGCCATTGTTATGACTGAGAATCTTACCAGCAGCACTGAGTCCTAAAACCTGAGTATTTGCTACCCAAGGTTCCTGGATCAAGGCGAGGCTAGCTTTGCCCTCAACAAGACAACACTCCATTACCGCAGTTGCTACCACAGCATGGTGGAGGTTGGCTTGCAGGACCCTCACCACTCCCACCTGGGTAGCCGCTAGCAGTTTCCCGCCGGCTTGGTGCGTACAGGCTTAGGACGCGACCGTCCTCGGCTCGTACGCCAAGCGTTTTCTGATTCGCCTTGGGAAACTGCTACCCTAGGCTTATGTCCGCCTCTACCCCGATGCACTGTCCTTTGAGACCCCTTAGCCACAGCAGACTGCGGCGTGGTCGCGACTCTCTCCTGCCTCACAAGGACTGGGCACCTGTTTGATGTGCTCGGCTGTGGTTCCACAGGCCTTTCATTGCTCCGAGGCGCTGGTTTGGGCGTCTCCTTGGCCGCGGCTGACCGCACTTCAGGATTCGCCCTGTCTTGCCTCTCAGAGCCCCTCGATGTAGAAGGCTGTGGTCCCACAGGAGCAGCTGTTGAAGGGCCAACCATTGGGTCGTTCCTGATCTTAAAAATAAGCTTCTTAAAACCAAGAGCCACCTCAAAGTTCCTAGCCCGGAGAGCCGAGACAGAGGGTTCATCCAGGAAGAAGGACACCACATGTCCATTTCCCTCAACCCTACTGTGCGCGACCCTCCAAAGCTCGGTGTTTAGCCCTTCATTCTGTATCCCCAGCAGCTGGGTAGCTTCGTCTAGCGACTCTGCCTCAGTGCTGGGGATGAAGATGGTCCCTACCGTCGGCTTTGGTAATTCCCCCTCCGGAACGATCGAGAGCAAAGCCCCATCCCAGGGTTTTATACTGGGGACCTTGTCAGACAGCCATTTGAGACTAGCCTGGTCCTCGCAAGTGACAATAATAAACCCTGGTCTGTGTGTAAAGCCCGTAAATTTAGGCCCCTTTCCCTTGTCAGCGATGTTTAACATCGCCAGGGTCAGGGAGCGATGCACCAGCTTCATTTGGTCTTCGCTCATGGGTTTCAGATTTCTGATACCCACGCGCGTTTGCTCAACGACCAATTTGAAGCTGCGCTTGGTTACGGGCTCCTCCGCACGGAGAGCTTTTTCCGGCTGCTCCTTTGGAGATTCTTCCTCTGACCTAGGCCTTTTTTTGGCCTTCGGGTCTGGAGGTAGGTTGGTGATTGGAATTTCCTTCCAAGGCTTTATAGCCAATTTACGGGCGTCGTCGACCTGCACATTGGCTGCTAATAGCCTTCGGAATCTTTTCCGTGCTGCACCACTTAGCTTGGTATGACGTTTCGGGTTCTCTTCCGTCTTTGGAGCAGAGTCACAGGAGCCTCCTGCCTTAGCCGGACTAGTCCCTTCCAACGTCATATTGGTACTTTGAGGAGAGGCTAATAGAACCTCCTCCATAAGTACTATAGTCTCCCCTAATAGAGGAGAGAACTGTTCTCTAACCGGAGAAGACGGTTTTAATTGTTTTTTAGCGGTTTCATCCATATGATTCCCACGAGTAGCTAGGGAACTAAAAAATGCCCAACAGCAGAGCCCCGCATGCCGAAGGGAGGACTAAAATACTACCCGATTCGTCCTGGTGTCGAGTAGCCACCGTTGACTACTGAGCACACCCTCAGCCATGCATCTCTTGGCACGGTTCGGATCACACCTTAGATTGGTTATATATTAATACATATATAAATGAGTGATATGAATAGACATACATGCATGTAATATATCTAAAAAGCGCTCGGTGGTTTCAGTTATGTCTATTTCAGAGTGAACTAGACCAACAACAGGGCTGGCAACCTCGAGAAGGTTAGTCCACCGAACTTGCCTTGGGGATCTTAGCGACCTGCGCTACTCCCAAGACCAGCGCCCCCCTACCGTCTCAGAAGGAGATGGTAGGGTAGGCCTGCACCTATGCTACCATGCTAGCATGTCGTATAGGAAACCGTGAAAGCGTAGGCCCAGACCCGCCCCATTTTAATAGTAACGAAGTAATACACCATTTTATTATGACAAGTTCACTGAACTGTAATGAACGGCAACGTTTATCCTTCGACGTGGACTATGACTTAAGTCAGTGACCGTTTGACGTACTTACATAGTGTTAATTTAGAATTAAAGAAATTAAATAATTTGTCCTGTGTCTAAACTATTGAAGATATTTGGTAGATTTTTTTTTGTCTCGCTTTATAATGTCACATACTATACGTAATTGCATTTAATGTCATACCGTCTTATACACTCTGTATATATAACTAGACATCCACCTTCGCTTTGCTCTGGTATCAATACTTTCATTTGGTTTCACAACAAACGCCTACGAAGAATATATAGCAATAGTGACGTATTGCATCATTCAAATTTACAAAGGTGCTTAGGATATTAAAGTTTTGAAAATATGTTTAACATGATAAATATGTTATCCATCCTATTTACAGCTTTCTAAAGGTAAAAGAATTCTTAAAATTGGTTATGTAGATCTTGAGTTAATACGGAACAAACACAAAAAACCCAATCTTTTCTCTTTATAATTATTTTAGACTAGCTGACCCGGCGAACTTCGTTCTGCCTAACAGTCGATCAAAATTACTAAAAGAATTTTTATAAAATAAACGTAGCCTAAGTTACTTCTTATTACATTAGCAACCTGCCAATAAAAGTCCCTTCAAAATCGGTCCAGCCATTTCAGAGATTAGCCGGAACAAACAGACAGACGGACAGACAAAAATTGTAAAAATTTTTATTTTGAGGTATGTACCGTATATAATATATATTCATATACATGTAGTAAAAAACGGTTATTTAAATATTACAAACAGACACTCCAATTTTATTATATGTATAGATATTAAATAGGTAATATATAAATTGATATATTTCAGACTCAAATGATGAGACTGCGATAGAATTACAAATGGCTGGCGACGAAGAAACGGCTAAGGCTATATTGGCGGCTGCTCAGGAACAAGGTAACGTAATTAATTACGGCTTTTTAGCATCACTGCACCGTTGGTCTAGTGGTTAGTGTAACTGACTGCGACGCCGATTGTCGTGGGTTCGATTCCCGCGGAAGGCAGATATTTGTGTGATGAACACTTGTATTTGTCTTCAGTTTGGATATTTTCTACGTATTCTATGTATTTACAAAAAAAAAGTACGTATATGTATTATATTTCAATTATCTAGTACCCAAGCTCTGCTTAGCTTGGGACTAGATGACGATGTGTGATAGTGTCCACATATTATTAAAATATTAAAATTAAAAAAAATAACATTTTTTTCTATCAAGAGGTAGGCAGACTTGATAATACTTACGTTTCGACTTTTATGTTAGTTACTATGTGTGTAGACTGCTACCTTTATAGTATTTTATTTAAAACTAGCTGTTATCTGTAGCTCCGTCCGCGTGTATGTCGGTAATATCTCTGTTTATATATTGACGATTTTCATACAGATTTTCATCCTCTATTTCATACAGACTTTCATCCCCTATTTCATACAGGTTTTCATCCCCTATTTCAACCCCATTAAGCCATTTTTAAAGATAGCCTATTTTGTTCTTTGAGGTTTAATCCATTTCTATACCTAATTTCATTAAAATTGGTTGAGTGCTTTAGGTTTGAAAGCGTAACAGACAGTCAGACAGACAGTGTAATTTTTGTATTTATAATATTAGTATGGACTAGCGCCCTGCCTCGCTTCGTATCGATACTAAAAGTGGGTCAGTTTCTTTGTTTAGTTTATTATTATTGTTACTGTTCGGCTCCTATAGGTGATAGGTTGATGTATTAATATATCTAAACCTTTAAAAATCAACAAAATAGCGGTAAGAAACCGCATACAAATTCATTAAGTGGTTCTTGAGATTTGCGCGTTCAAATAGACGATAGACACTTTTTAGCGAATTTTTTTTGCTATGTTTATAGATGCAAAACATAATGTCATATAATTTATGTCACTCCCAAGCCCTTACATTATCTCCAGACAAAAATCTATATCAATTTGTCGTTCTATTTCGAAGTAAAACAATGATAAATAAACATTACATCTGATTGCCTTCGTAGCACAGTGGGAGCGCAAGCGACTGCAGTGCACGAGGTTGTGGGTTCGATCCCCATAAGAGATAAAACTTGTTCTGAGTGTGTTTTTTTTTATTTTGGTCTACCTAAGTGACTTCACCCCACTTGATGGTAAGCAGTTGGTGAAACCCAGAAGTGGTGGCCACTAAACGAAAAGCTATCGTCTTAAACTACTGGTATGGCGGCCTCCACTATGGCGGCTGGAAATGGGGTTAGAGGAAGGGAATGAGGGGTGAGGAACGAGGAAAGGGGGAAATTGAGCCTCCGGCGCTCTCACTCACCGAACGAAACGCAGTAGTACAGATACTACTACTCTTACGTCGATTTTCTATGAGATGGCAGTACTTCTCCGGACGATCCGGCCCATTGATGCTGAAACCAGCGTGGATCTACTACCGTGAGATACCGTGTGGGTGTATTTCGTGTCCGTTAATATGTGTAAGTCCAGTGTCGCTCGCGCGAGCAGGCGGCGCGCTCATCAAGCTGGGCGCGGGCGAGCTGCTCCGCGTGCAGGCGCCGCGCCTGGTGCGCAGGGAGGGGGGGGCCTTCCGCTGCTTGCTGTGCGACAATGTCAAACAAGGTATTGTTTATGCTTATATAATATAAGCCAGCTTTCCACAACGCGATTTTACCCTCGTTTTTACTTACTACTACTTATCGAGTCATTAGTGGTCAATCTAGTGTCAGGATTTGTTCAGGTCGCCCGTAATTTATTATACAGGCTTCCGACTTGACCTAACGACTGTCATCAACTTGGTAACAACCGGGACCGACTTTTAACGTGCCCTCCGAAGCACGGAGACGCTCAGATCAAATTCCACTATGCGGTCATCCATCCATGGATGACCGCATAGTGGCATTAATTACCATACTAGTTGAAACTAAATAATTGAATTCCTTGTTTTCTTTCTTTAATCTTAGTATTATATTTATTAGTTAATTTGTAATAATTACTTTGTATGGTTCTTTGGTTGCGTTGAGTGTTTAAATTGTAACTCATTCAAATAACTGTAATTATCTGGCGATTGAAAAGAGTGGCGTGAGTTTCTTGCCAGTTCTTCTCACAGCTCTACCTCGTCAGCGAACTGGCTGTAGGTCAATTGGCTGACAAAATGTAATGTTGACTTTTCATAAGCATCATACGTTATGATCTAAATGAAATAAATGCTTTGACTTTGACTTTGACTTTGACATGGGTCAGCCGCAGTCTTAGTTGCTTAACCCGCTAATCGTTTACCGATCAGTGAACGCAACAAGCTATGAGCGCCTTACCTTACTTACTGCTCTGCACCCGTCGCTAGTAGCGTGATGTTACATAGCTATAACCTTCCACAAGAACTGAACTATCAAACGCAAAAAGAATTATTGAAATCCGACTGGTAATTCTAGAGATTAACGCGTTCAAACAAACACACTCTTCACAAACTCGAAAGTTCTTTAAATTTAAATGTATTATAACAGAATTGTATGTAACCTTTTCGAAAAATACAAATAAATTTGTTCTTTACAGAGGAAAGTGCACCGTCCGTGACGGGGGACGCGGAATTCATGATGCGTCACTTGAAGCAGTTCCACGACGCCAGGATCTACATCTGCCAGTTCTGCTCCGTTATAGTCAGGAAACGACACGAGTACACTGCGCATATAGGTGTGTCCTTTACCATTACTCTCTAATAAATACCCCATACAAAGTGGACCGACGACTTAAAGGCGGTTGGCGAGCAACCGATGGATGGGCGACTCACGACCAGTCCAACAATGGACATATTTCAGCTGTTATGATGATGAGCTAAGTTTGTAACCTAACAGACTATTCTGGATTAGGCACGTCTTTCCCGGTTCCCCTCTCGCTATATACGCACGCACAGTACGCACTTGCGTGCACCCTGCGAGCGAGGGGAGGGGGGTAAGTAGCAAGCGACACGCGCACAACACTTGCGGTACGAGCACGCGTCTAGTGTATTTACCAGGATACACTCATGCGACATGGTAACCTCCATATAGCAACCATACCGCATGGTGACATGGTGATTTTCTCAATACTTTTAATTATTAAAATGGTAATAATACCTATATATACTCATAATAATAATATCACAACAACTGCACACAACGCCATCTAGACCCAAAGTATGCATATACTTATGGCTTGTGTTATGGGTTCTAGAAAGCAGATATACATACGTATTTTTTTTTTTGTTGTAAATTTACACATATTATTCAATGACATAGAAACACCCAGCCCAATGCAAATACACATGTTCATGCACACAAATATTAGCACTGAGTGGGAATCGAACCCGCGACCTCTGCGTAGCAGTCCATACACAGTACAACCGAACCACAAAGGCAGTAATATAATGTACACATTTATCTTTTCAGCGGAACACGCATCAAAACTAAAGTCAGGCGGTGGTCGCTCATCTCATCTCTGTACTTCGTGTGGCAAGACCTTCGGCAGTCGAGCTCTCCTACTAGAACACGCCAACGTGCACGCGGGTCTTAGACCCTATACCTGCGAGCTGTGTCACAAGACCTTCGCTTCTAAGTACACGCATCAAGCACACGTCAAGACACATGCGGTAAGAAAGAAAAAAAGAAAGCGTACACACTTTTTTTTTTTTTTTTTTTTTTTTATATTATAGCCTACCAAAGTGACTCCACCCCGCCTGATGGTAAGCAGTCAGTGGAATCCAGAAATGGCGGCCACTATACCAAAAGCCATCGTCTTAAACTGCTGGTATGGTGGCCTCCACTATGGCGGCTGGGAATGGGGTTAGGGGAAGGGAATGAGGGAGGTGAGGAAAGAGGAAAGGGGGGAAATCGGGCCTCCGGCGCTCTCACTCACCGAACGAAACGCAGTAGTACGGATACTACTACTCTTAAGTCGATCTTCTATGAGAGGGTAGTACTTCCCCGGACGATCCGACCCATTCATGCTGAAATCAGCGTGGATCTACTACCGTAATACACACTTAGACACCGACACGGGTCTAAGACCCTAAATGTGCACCGTCTTAGACTTTACTCGTGCACTCGGGTCTTAGACTCTACATGTGCTCGTGGGTCTTGAACCCTACACGTGCTCGCGGGTCTTGGACCCTGCATGTTCTCGTAGGTCTTGGACCCTACACATACACCATCTTGGACCCTACACATGCACACATTTTTTTTAATAGGTATTCTGTAGGTAATTTTTTAAATACAACAAAATTTTTTTTCGCTTAACTATTGTAAACCTTTTATTTTAGAATCGTCCACGTCCATACAAATGTGAGCAGTGTGGAAAGTCGTTCCTCACTCAACAGAATTTAACTCAACACGAGAAAACACACTCCGGAGTCAAAGACTTTATATGTGCTGTTTGTAGTAAGTATATTTTATTACTAGCTTACTGCTCTTCTCCCGTCGCTCGCTGCATGATGTTATAACCTTCCTCAAGAACTGCGCTATCAAATTTTAAATCCGACTGGTAGTTTTTGAGATTAGCGCATACAAACAAACAGTAATAATAATTTTTGAGATTTTTTGTCGTGGATCAATGCTCATGCCTTCTCTATATGAGAGGAGGCCTTTGCCTGCAGTGGGATATTAACTGGGTGGTATTATTATTATTGGTATTTTATCTAAAATTAATATTATAAAGAGAAATATTTGATTTTTTGTATGTTTGTTCTGATTGAACTCCAGATCTACGTAATCGATTTTAAAATTCTTTTACCTTTAGAAAGCTACAAATAGGACGGGTAACATAGACGATGTTTTATATTTTTCCAGTCAATTTAAAAATATTAATATTTTAAGCGCTGTAAATTTGAATGTCTATTGCTATTATATTTTCCATAGACGACGTTTGTTGTGAGGCTCAATGAAACCTTTGATACTCAAGCGAAGCGAGGGCGGATGTCTAGTGTAACAATAATCACAGTTTCTATAATGTCTTAATGTATATTTTCAGACAAAGCATTTAGCACACAACATAATCTTGAAGTACACGGTGTAGTACATTCAGGGAACAAGGCGTTCGTGTGTTCTGTATGTAGCAAAGCGTTTGCGAGAAGGGCAGAGCTGAGGGATCATATGCGGACGCATACAGGTAAATATTACTAGCTTCTTTTACTATTTTTCTTTTTTTTTTTTACTCCTTGACTAGGCTACAAGCTCTGTGTCACAGGGGACTTTATAAACATACAATTAACGGACACAAATACACCCACACTCGGAACAAAATATTTATATTACAAAGTTTTGTTCCGTGTGGGGATCGAACACACAACCTCGTTCACACGGAGGCAGTCTATCTTTAGTCTGTAAATAGTATTTTAATATATAAGTCTACCAAAGTGACTTTATTCTGCCTGATAGTAAGCAGTCAGGGATCCTAAAGTGGTCACCATTACAAAATTGGTGGAGGCTATTGTATAATAGTAACATCACAACAACTACAGTTTTGTACGGTAGTAGATCCACGCTGGTTTCAGCATGAATGGGCCGGATCGTCCGGGAAGGTACTACCCTCTCATAGAAGATCGACTTAAGAGTAGTAGTATCCGTACTACTGCGTTTCGTTCGGTGAGTGAGAGCGCCGGAGGCCCAATTTATCCCTTTCCCCTTTTCCTCACTTACCCCACTCCCTTCACGGTAGGCAGCGGCTTCGCAGTCCTAAGGACTCTGGAGTCTTTCATAAGCGACAGTTACCACTTACTATCACGTGGGCTGTTTGCTCGTCTTTCCCTGTCGCCTATAAAAAAAGAAAATTTAAATTACATTAAGGGGGTTTACGCCTCTACGCGTCATGAGTGATAATAACATCGCAATTTAGTGACATACGAGTTTTTCGTGGTTTTCAATTTTTATCATTTAACTAGCTGCGCCCTGCGGCTTCGCCCACGCGAAAATTGCTGTATTAAATTAATGTAACTCGGGAATCAGAGCGATTTTCGGGATAAAAAGTAGCCTATGTCCCGAAACCAAATCTATCTACATACCAATTTTCACCGAAATCGGTTTAGCGGTTTAAGTTTAATATGGTGGTTAAGTATTCTTAAACTTTCTAAATCACCGCGCAATTTTCTTAGTTTTCTTTCATAAGAACCTTCTCCTGACAATAACAAACGCAACAAAAAAATAATTAACGAAATTGATCTAGCCGTTCACACATGATACCATGACCAAGGGAAATAGGGATTCATTTTTATATATATAGATGTCAGCTGTATTTCAAAAATATGTTTTGTCTATATGCTAGAATTAGGTGAAAGCTGTATAAAAACTAAGTACTTAACCATAATGCATACAGTTATTTTACTATGAAAATAACGCAACTTCCAAATGTATTATTTGCATATAAATAAAACAGTAAAAGCATACTTTTTATACAGATTTTACCTAATTCTAGCATGTTAGCAGAACATCTATACATATAATAAAATTGGAGTGTCTGTTTGTAATATTGAAATAACTGTTTTTTACTACATATGAATATATATGGTGTACATACACCAAAATAACATTTTTTACAATTTTTGTCAGTCTGTCTGTCTGTTTGTTCCGGCTAATCTCTGAAATGGCTGGGACTTTTTGTGACGGGACTTTTATTGGCAGGTTGCTAATGTAATATGGAGTAACTTAGGCTACGTTTATTTAAAAAAAAAAACCTTTTATTTTAGATAAATAAAGTAGTAATTTTGATCGACTGTTAGGCGGAACGAAGTTCGTCGGATCAGCTAGTATTAAAATATAGCTAAGATTAAGTGATAATAATTTAAAACCACAAAATATAATATTACTCACTCATGACGCGTAAACGCTCTTAATGCTAGTTATTCTCATCGCTATAAGTTAATTACCTGTATTTTTTTGTAATTTTAACTTACATAAGTATCATGTATCTGATACAAATTAAAAATAAATAATTTATCATTTAATATTATATTTATTTTTCATGACTTAACATTGCTCTGGGTATTTCTATGTATAAAATAATAAGTATGTTTAAAAACCTCTGTGGTTTGGTGGCACTGTGTATGGAGTGCCATGCAGAGGTCGCAGATTCAAGGTCGCGGGTTCGATTCCTGCTCAGTGTAAATATTTGTGTACATGAACATGGCTATTTGCAAAAGTATTTAATCATGTATATTCTTATTCTAGAACCCATAACACAAGCTATATATGCTTACTTTGCGTCTAGATGGCGTTGTGTGCAGTTGTTGTGATATAAATTATTGTATTCCAGGCGAGCGACCATTCCGTTGTGATATCTGCGGCTCTCGCTTCACGCAGCGGTCGAACCTGCACTCCCACCGTCGAGCTACTCACCTAGATGATAAACGATACCACTGCACTCAGTGTCCTAAACGATTTAAGAGACGACGGTATGTAATTTTGCTTTCTGTATCTGTTAGGGGCAAAAGGGGGAAAACGGAACCCTAATGATACACTTTGTTGTTCGTCTGTCTATCGAGTTCTATTCTTAGAAACGCGTGAAGATATCAAGCTGAATAATATTGAATACTTTTGTCTACAATCTCTTAAAGCTGTGGAAAAATTGAAAGTTTTATGTCAACGCATTCAAAAGATATATGGCCGTTATTTTTCCATACCTATAAGTTTGTACGGAACCCTCGATGCGCGAGTACAACTCGCACTTGACCTGAGTCCTAAAGACGCTGTACCTGTAGTTCTGTCTACCACTCTATTGCGTGTATTTTTAAAAATAGTGAAAAAAAATTTGTTGAGTGGTCAAAAACACACAAACTTTCGCATATATAATACTAGCTGTTGCCCGCAACTCCGCCCACGTGAATTTCGGTTATATCTCTGTTTACACGTCAATTTTGCATACAAATTTTTATCCCCTATTTCAACCCCTTAAATACAGATTTTTTTGCTTAAAGATAGCCTATGTTGTTCCCTGAGGCCTAATATATCTCTATACCAAATTTCATCAAAATCGGTTCAGTGGTTTAGGCGGTAATACGTAACAGACAGACAAAATTACTTTCGCATTTATAATATTAGTATGGATTAATAGTATACTAAGCCCAACGTCTTTTATTTATCCCAAATTAAAACTAAAATAACTTATTTGTCAGGCTTCTAGAATACCATATAAAAGCGTCACACACAGGCGAGCGTCCTCTAAAATGTGAACTGTGTCCCGCTTCATTCGTGTATCCTGAACACTATAAGAAACATCTTCGTATACACAGTGGGGAACAACCTTATGTCTGTGAGGTACGTATCTATATGAAGCGGAAGATTTTGTTTGTTTGAACGCGTTAATCTCAGAAACTATCTGTCGGAATTAAATTTTTCTTTTGCGTATTTTAGCCCTCGAGGAAAGTTATGTAATATCACGCTATTAGCGACGGGTGTAGAGCAGTAAGAAAAGACGCGGATGAAAGCTAGTACTATTTTATAAAGAGGAAAATTTTGTTTGTTTGAACGCACTAATCTCAGAAATTTTTTTTTTTGCGTATGATAGCTAACGAGGAAGGTTATAGGCGATAGGTGCAAAGAAGTAAGAAAAGACGTGGATGAAACTGCGCCGCAGAAAGCTAGGCACCCTATATTCATTATTATATTTGACTATTTTATATTAGCCTACCAAAGTGACTCCACCCCGCCTGATGGTAAGCAGTCAGTGGAATCCAGAAGTGGCGGCCACTATACCAAAAGCCATCGTCTTAAACTACTGGTATGGCGGCTGGTAATGGAGTTAGGGGTAAGATTGGGCGTCCGGCGCTCTCACTCATTGAACGAAACGCAGTAGTAAGGATACTACTACTCTTAAGTCGATCTTCTATGAGAGGGTACTACTTCCTACGATCCGGCTCATTCATGCTGAAATCAGCGTGGATCTACTACCGTATACTACTGAGAAGTTCTCTTTAAAAGACTATATACTTATATACTTTTTTTCCCCGGCGCGGTTTCTCCCGCGTCTTTACTGCTCTGCTCCCGTCACCAATAGCGTGATGTTACATAGCCTATAACCTTCCCCAAGAACTGGGTCATCATACGCAAAAAGAATTATTCTTATGCGACTGGTAGTTCTACAGATTAGCGCGTACAAACAAACAAATTATTTATAATAATATTACTTTTTCTAAAATATAATATTTATGTACAGATTTGCGGCAAATCGTTCAATTCCCGCGACAATCGCAACACACATAGGTTTATACACAGCGACAAGAAACCGTACGAGTGTGTGGCATGCGGGGCTGGGTTCATGAGGAGACAGCTACTGTACGCGCATATGAATACTAGCGTGAGTATAACAGTTACTTTACTAAATAATAATAATAATAAAAAAAAAAAAAAAAAAAAAAAAAAAAGATCAGTCCTGAGGGCCTACCACCTACCTCATAACAGTTACTTTACTAAATAATAATAATAAAAAAAAAAAAAAAAAGATCAGTCCTGAGGGCCTACCACCTACCTCATAGTCATAACAGTTACTTTACTAAATAATAATAAAAAAAAAAAAAATATCAGTCCTGAGGGCCTACCACCTACCTCATATAGCAGTATTATTTTAATGTTACTTTGTGTTTTGTCTTTTTCTTTTGTACCATTAAAAATAAGGATAGAGACAAAGTAAGGTTATATAAGTTTAAGAGATTATAGTAGGTCCTCTGCTGCTAAGTTTTTTATTGCCGACAGTGGCAGACGAGCAAACAGCCCACGTGATGGTAAGTGGTAACTGTCGCTCATGGACGACTCAGTGTCCCTAGCATTGCTCCTGCGATGTCAGACTCTGCGAAGCCGCTGCTTACCTTGAAGGAAGTGGGATAGGTTTGGAGGTAGGAGTGTTTAAATTGTAACTCATTCAAATAACTGTAATTATCTGGCGATTGAAAAGAGTGGCGTGAGTTTCTTGCCAGTTCTTCTCACAGCTCTACCTCGTCAGCGAACTGGCTGTAGGTCAATTGGCTGACAAAATGTAATGTTGACTTTTCATAAGCATCATACTTTATGATCTAAATGAAATAAATGCTTTGACTTTGACTTAGGTAAAAGGAAAGGAGAGAAATTGGGTCTCCGGCACTCAAAGCATGAACGTAATAGTTTACGCTGATATTATATGTCAGTATTTTCCCTATAAATTGAGCCTATTCATAACAGCATTATACTACTTCCGTCAAAATCAAATCCATGGTTAATGATCAACCTATTGTGAGGTTCAGGCATCCAACTTGACCTAACGATTGTTATCAACTTGGTAACAACCGGGACAGACTTAACTTGCCCTTCGAAGCACGGAGACGCTCAGATCAAATACCATTATGCGGTCACCCATCTATAGGCCAGTTGCACTCTAAGTTGCTTAACTCGCTAATCGTTTACCGATCAGTGAACGCAACGAGATATGGGCGTAAAAACCACTTTCGTATAAGTTAACGCGGTAGTAGATCCACGCTGATTTCAGCATGAATGGGCCGGATCGTCCGGGGAAGTACTACCCTCTTATAGAAGATCGACGTAAGAGTAGTAGTATCCTTACTACTGCGTTTCGTTCGGTGAGTGAGAGCGCCGGAGGCCCAATTTCCCCCCTTTCCTCTTTCCTCGCCTCCCTCATTCCCTTCCCCTAACCCCATTCCCAGCTGCCATAGTGGAGACCACCATACCAGCAGTTTAAGACGATGGCTTTTAGTATAGTGGCCGCCACTTCTAGATTCCACTGACTGCTTACCAACAGGCGGGGTGGAGTCACTGTGATAGGCTATTACATAAAAAAAAAAAAAAAAAAGAAGTAAAATCTATAATATAAAAATGAATCGCAGAATGTGTTGCTAAGCGCAAATCTCGAGAGCAGCTAAATCGATTTCGCTAATTCTTTTTTATAATTTTCCTTGAAGTTTGAGGATGGTCCTTACGGAGAGAAAATTTTAAAAAATTGTCTGAAAAAAAATTCTATATTCCCATATAAAAGTATCTTTATTTATCCCAAAATGTTTAAAAAAATGTCCACCCGTGCGATGCCGGGGCAGGCCGCTAGTTAATAATAATAATAATAATACCAGCCTGTTTACTGTCCCACTGCAGGGCAAAGATTTCTCATATAGAGAAGGTAGGTAAATTATTACTCAGTTATAAAACAGTATATCATGTCTTTTTCAGGGCCATTTAGCTGAATCAATAGTGGTGAATCAACCGAGAGTTATCAAAGTATCGGAAAATGTAAGTATTTTTAATATTAAAGTATTTTTATTTCCCAAGGCAGTCGACGTACAGGTCCCACTTCAAGGTCGAAATGGTTTACCTTTATTTCACACTAGCTTCGCCTACGGTTTCGCCCGCGCGTAAAATGTTTTTCGGAATTTTCGGGATAACAAATAGCTATCTACATACCAATTTTTATGGAAATCGATTCAGCCGTTCAGGCGCTGAGTGACAAACACACAAACTTTCACATTAATTATAATATTAATAGACAGTTAAAAATAAATAAAACGAATCTCATGACTCTCGTGTATAATAATTAATAAATCAAGTAATTAAAAATAATATTTTTTTTTGAACTTTTTTATCGCAGATAAAATATTTTCAACTAATCTTAATTTATAATATTGCAGAGTTTCACCGCTCCAATTGGAAACGAAATAACAGAATCTCAATCCAGTGATAAATTTGATACGGTAATAAATAATTACATAACATCACGCCTTTATCACAAAAGGGTAGACAGAACTGTATTAAACCCACTAAATTTCAATCTCTCAATATATCTGGTAAAACTTGGGTGTTGTTATAGTTCTGCCTATCTCATGCAAAAAGGCGTGAAGTTTTGCTATTTTTTTTTTACAATATAAATTATTAACTAATATTTTTATATTTCAGATATTTGAAACTGATGAATTGGATAAATCTATGGGTAAATATATAACAGTCAAAGTATTTATCTGTTTTATTATACAGAGTGTATACGACGGTTTGACATTAAATGAAAAGGCAGGTGTTACTAGCCCATACAATGATTTCTAATTAATCACAAAAGTAATTTGACGAAAAACAAAAATTTGAAATTTTCTAACAAAATAAATAATATTTTAATAGTAACGAAGTAATACACCATTTTATTATGACAAGTTCACTGAACTGTAATGAACGGCAACGTTTATCCTTCGACGTGGACTATGACTTAAGTCAGTGACCGTTTGACGTACTTACATAGTGTTAATTTAGAATTAAAGAAATTAAAAAATTTGTCCTGTGTCTAAACTATTGAAGATATTTAGTAGATTTTTTTTGTCTCGCTTTATAATGTCACATACTATACGTAATTGCATTTAATGTCATACCGTCGTATACACTCTGTATAAAGCGAAAAAGTTTGTTTGTTTGTTTGTGTGTGCTAATCTCTGGAAGTACCAGCGGGATTTGAATAATTCTTTTTGCGTATAATAGCCCGGTTCTTAAGGCAGGTTATAGGTAACATCGCGCTATTGGCGACGGGAGCAGAGCAGTAAGCAAAGACGCGGGTGAAACCGCGCCGCGGCAAGCTAGCTTATATAATATAATAATAATAATAATATTCTACCACATTCACACAGCGCCATCTAGCCCCAAATTAAGCAATTATATTTGCTTGTGTTATGGGTACTAAACAACTGATATACTACTTAAATACATTTTTTTTTTTTTTGTAAATACATACATATTATAGATAAATTACACCCAGACACAGAACAAACAATCATGCTCATCACACAAAGGTTTGTCCTGGGTGGGAATCGAACCCACGACCTCCGGCTTAGCAGTCAGGGTCACTAACCACTAGACCAACAGGCCCGTCATAATACCTAACATAAAAATAATTATTATTACATAAATCAATAAAATTATAAAACAGTCTAAATAATAAAAGAAAAAAAAAATGTCTAATTTCGAATAGGTAGATTCATAATTGCAACAAGTTTGTCATTTTAATTATAGTATTTAAAAAAAAAACTCTCGTTAACAAGACATTTAGTTCTATATTATGCTTGTTACAGTTCGTCAACAGTGTAAAGGCATCTGTCCAAGAGAAAAGCTTTTAATTTGGTCTTAAATAAACTGGTATACAGAACACTATTCTCTCATAATACTACTTTGACTGACCTGTTGGTCTAGTGGTTAGTGACCCTGACTGCTAAGGTCGTGGGTTCGATTCCCACCCAGGACAAATCTTTGTGTGATGAGCATGATTGTTTGTTCTGTGTCTGGGTGTAATTTATCTATAATATGTATGTATTTACAAAAAAAAAATGTATATAAGTAGTATATCAGTTGTTTAGTACCCATAACACAAGCAAATATAATTGCTTAATTTGGGGCTAGATGGCGTTGTGTGAATGTGGTAGAATATTATTATTATTATATTATTATTATAATATCGATGAAAAATATTAGTTTCCATGCTAATGTACATAATCGAGTGATAGCCGACAGAGCAAATAACCTCACGGCTATTGGTAGAAATTATATTTTAAAAAAATAAGGTAGGGTTATTTTTTAGGAAAATTTTCGCCAATAGTTGGCGCCACTTTGGTAAAAGGTTCTTCCATTTTGACAGCGCTATTAAAAACAAATATTTTTCAGTGCTCATTTCGGTAATTGCTGAGAGGTTTTTCTAAAATGGCGCCCACGAGGTGGCAGCACTGACGCGTCAGGTCTAGCTGTCAAGCGCTTTTTGAAAGTGAACCCCTGATCCAATGTGACAGTTGAAGTGGCGCCAACTGGTGGTGAAAGTTTTCCTAAACACCCTCATTGGAAAGTTTATATTTTTATTTAAATTATTTTTAATTTTGCAGTAAAATCAGAGGAATTAGATCAAGCGAAACTTATATGTAATATAATAACTGAAGATAAGAAGTTAATACTACAAAATGGTAAGTAATTGAAAGAAAGAGAGAAAAAGATTTATTTGTTGGCTACTTTTAACATCTATACATATAATGAAATTGGAATGTCTGTTT
The DNA here is from genome assembly GCA_963082885.1 of Parascotia fuliginaria. Lineage (NCBI taxonomy): Eukaryota > Metazoa > Arthropoda > Insecta > Lepidoptera > Erebidae > Parascotia > Parascotia fuliginaria. Next base: position 1,683,653 of record OY720197.1, on the reverse strand, counting down.
GTAATATTGAAATAACCGTTTTTTACTACATGTATATGAATATATATACGGTACATACACCAAAATAACATTTTTTGTCTGTCTGTCTGTCTGTTTGTTCCGGCTAATCTCTGAAATGATTGGACCGATTTTGACGGGACTTGTATTGGCAGGTAGCTGGTGTAATAAGGAGTAACTTATGATACGTTTATTTTAGAAAAATAAAGTAATATTGATCGACTGTTAGGCGGAACGAAGTTCGCCGGGTCAGCTAGTCTCTATATATAAATACATAGAATAATTCTGTATGTTTCCACTATCGTTGAAAATATTTCTTGCAGTAGGTGTTATCGTATAGTGTATCGTAGTATCGTGTTATTTTATAAAATAGCATAGATTTGACACAATTATTAAAATAAACGATTTGTCAAAAAATATTACTTTTATTTTTATATATTTTTCTCATTTCAGCAGAAAAAGCAACAATAAGTTTTGTACAAGAGAGCGAAGATCCGACTTTGTTAACTATACGTAAGTATTCTCAAGATAGGGCTTCCTGCTGTCCACATTTATTTTATCAAACGTATTTTATTTTTTAATTAAAAATTTCCTTTTTCACAGACAATTTAGGAGATAGAAACCAGAGTATATTAGAAGCGGTCACCGCCGAACAACTAAGTGAACAGACTGAGGTAATAATCTATACTTATTTTTGGTAATAAAATATAGCGTTTGGGACCATATTGTTCACTTCCCAAAACGACCATAATCCAGAACGTTCAATTCCTAAATGACTATTCCCAAAACGATTACTTCCTAGATCGCCCACTTGCGAAAACGACCATATTCCAGAACGACCATTCCTAAAATGACCAATTCCTATAACCACTATTTTTCCAGAACGACTACTTCCTAAAGCGACTATTCTTTTTTTTTGGTATTTAGTACAATAGATATATTTTTTTTTATTTAACGTAAATTTTAGGACAATCATTATTTTATTTATTTGCTTTAAACTCAAATCTATGCGCTATATTGTCACTCAACTGGTAAGACAGTGATTTAAAAATTGCTCGTTTTTTTTCAGATTGTAGCAAACGATGAAAATGGCGGCGTGGTTCGTTTGATACAGATCAAATTACCCGACGGTAACAATGGATGGGTCGCGCTTAACCGCTGATGAGTAAAATGTTTATAACTGAATTAATGAAAAATGACATTTGTGTTTATGGATTTGCTCTTTGTGTTGACAACGTCCAACAAAGCCGTTGCTGGCCATGTAGGGAAAAGGAATGAGGAAGGAAAAGGACCGAGAAAGGTAATCGGGCTGCCGGCGCTCTCGAAATTAGATACCTTATGCTGGTATCGGAATGAATGGGCTATGATGATCCCTTGTTACTTGTACAAATAAAAGCAATGATCCCTTACACCGAATAAGTTCTTTGTAAAAAACACGAATACGGGCTTTTGAACCGTTGTTTTTGTCATTATAAAAATGTATAATTATTATGAATTAAATTTTATACTAATTTTCAATAAATTATAATTTATACAATAGAAATATTTGAAAAAATACAATATTATTGTGTATAAGAGTAATTTTTTTGTATACATATAATATACTTTAAAATTATGAATGAAATGTTTTTGCACAAAAATGCGTTTTCTTAAAATGACTGCTTTAAACCTCATACAATCTTATACTACCCTCGTCTTTATAGAGAAAGATTTGTTTTTTTTGTATGTTTGGTATGTATAATCTCAAAACATATGTAACCAATTAACATTCAGTGTCACTGACACGCCTGGCGTGTCTCGCCCATCCTTATCGCCATGCCGCGAGCACGCCAGGCGTGCTCTCTGTTTTTCATCAATATTTCAAACATTTACCTATATTTTTCATTGAAACTCTTATGGCATAATTCTCATGCTGTAAGCTAAAGAATTCTGAAGTGGTTCCATGATTTAACAATTTTTTTTATGTTATCAAAAAAAGGTAATTATGTAATGCCGCGAACACGCCAGGCGTGTTCAATTACAAGAGTTCTCAACCTTTTATTGATAAGTCAATTTATTAAACTTAAAATGCTAATGCTGTGTGTGTGTGTGTCTGTGTATGTGTGTGTGAGTCTGGCTGTGGCATCGTAGCGCCCAAACGGGTGGTCCGATTTTAATTTAGTTTTTTTTGTTTGAAAGGTGAATATGCTGGGAGTGTTCTTAGCTATGTTTTGTGAAAATTGGTCCAAGATGGCCGCCGTGACAAAACGATCGTTGATATTTTTCTTCCACAACGCCCACGTTATGGGTATCAGGGTAAGGGTTTGGCGAGTAGATTAATACTCAATATGACAAATTCAAATTCAAAGATGGCCGCCATCACAAGATGGCGATTTAACTACGTATTTTCACAACTTCCTCAATATGGGTATCAAATTAAAGGGCTTGACGAGTAGAATAATTATGTACAATTATACATGTACAGTTATACCGAACCTGACAAATTCTAATATAGTGTTGGGGGTTTTTTAAATTTTTAATTTTAATATTATTCCACTGCGTTTTGAAAAATATAGACGATAAGATAAAATAAATGAAAAATGTTTACTAATATTTTTTCTAGTAATTTGTTTGAATTCCTTTGCCAATTATTTGTTTGGTAACCAAACATTTATTCATCATTTATAATTTAATTCGAAGTAAATAAATAAAATGGCCTACACCTAAAAAAAAATATAAATCCATCACTGAGTCACAGTTCAAAATTAGACTACTTATCCTAGATTATCTAGGTAGGTACTAAACAAACAAACAAAACTTGGACCAAAGAACAATTATAATAACTTTAATTTTAGTAATAATTGTCATCTGGCTATCAATTTGCGTCAGATCATCATCTTATTCTGTTTCTGGCAAATATTTTGCTTTTCCTATAAAAAACGTAAATAAGTAACAAAAAGTTGACATTCCCTGAACAAATTACGATAATTACTTACCGTGAAATCTATTTCTTGCCATAATTCAACTTTTACAAATACAAACACTTGTAAAACCACTATTTATACACCGTAACGACAGAAAGGCTCATGAATAAGCACGGCTCGTCGCTAAATATAGTTTTTTATGATTTTACCTTTATACAGTGCCAGTAAACGTCTACGTAAGTGGTTGTTAGGTTTAAACTATAGTGAAACTGAAGACCTTTTAAATTAAATTCGTATTCTTAAACCATATATTAGTAAAATATTCACCAAACGGAAACACACACACACACGCACACACACACGCACACGCACACGCACACATCATATAAACTTACTCTACCAAACACACATACATCACACTAAGACAGATTGAACTTACCTTTATTGATGATCAGGATCTCTCGAGTGGTAACAGTATTCTAACTAGGTATACATATTTTAAATATTTCACTTCTTATTAATAATGTACAACCAAACTCAAAACAAAATTGTTTTAGATTTTAATTGTTTTTCTCTACTTTCTTGATGTGCAAAACAATGCAATTTTTTGTAACAATCTTAGGGTGGAAGGCGCTGGCGACTGTAGCACAGTTTACACTAGTACAGTCGTCATCGATTTCTCTTATCATATAAAACGCTTCATGATATAATTTACAATTATATTAAGTAGATTAAGAGAAAAATTGTTAAAACCAAATTATGATAAATAAAAAATTATTATTATTAAAAAAAAAAAAAAAAAAAAAAACTAGCGTGTCCACGTAATTTCATCTTGCAGTGCCGAGGGCACGCCTAGCATGTTCGCATTTTTTATAGGGCGGCATCGCCGGGAACTAGTAGAAAATTGACGTGGCAGTGAATGTGTTAAGCTACAATATCAGCGAGTAACATAAGCTATATTTTTTATGGAGCGCTTCAATAATTAACAATACAAGATCAAAAAAGTTTTATTTGTAAATAAATAACAAGTTATGTAATATTATATTTTGACTAGTGATGATGCAGCGACGTCTCTTGTGCTTGTATTACTTGGTTTGTAGGCAAACAACAAAAAATGAGTACCAATAATATCTGTAAAAAGAAAATGTGTCTTTACATGAGAAGTATAAATGATTTAACGTAAATTGGAGTAGCATTTTGTGATAAAGCCAACGTGATCAATAATTCGCCTCATTACAATTGGTTTTGTTCAATATTCAAGGACATAATCAGGATTCCATTTAGCTCTTATTGCCCTGTCAAACGTGGCTATGGCAAACCCGCTGGGCGATGTTAGATAGGTAGTAATATTAGTAGATTGCGTAACCACTACACATCTAAAGGATTAGGACCCTTTGCAGAAGGGAAATGCGTTTACGAATACCACTCTGTCTGGGGAAAACGAGATGGTAATGTCGGGCTCGCTGGTCTGAGATGGTAGTTGGCCAAAATACCGACTAAAACCCTCATGTGCTCATGTGTAAACTCTCTATTTAACTGATGGCCCGCCAGAACTTGATACTACATCAGCGTATGGCTCATCTTGGCACAGCCAGCAACACGAACTGAAAATCGTAATTACATGACGAAATAATCGGTAATAAGTCGAAATTGGTCGCAAAATACCAGAATCACTAAAGTGACACCCTTTCACAGTGGAATAAAGGGTATCGAACCAAACGGTTCAGCACTTCATACTTTTGTCGCTCAATCAAAGCCTGGACATCTTGGCCAGCGCATGTGTTCCCATCTAATTTTGATCCTGGGTCTTTTAAGCGGGGCGTGAAAAAGCATCTTACTTAGCCGCCATAGTGGAGGCCACCATACCAGTAGTTTGGCTTTTGGAATGGTGTCCGCCACTTCTGGATTCCACTGACTGCTTACCATCAGGCGGGGTGGAGTCACTTTAGTAGGCTAATATAAAAAATAAAAAAACACTGTCGGTCCACCATTTGAGATACAGAGGTGGCTGTGCCAACCTTAGCGCTCAGTTTGAAACAGCCACCAATACCCCCTTTATAACTTTTTAAAAATGGACCGACTAATTACCGACCAATTAGTCATGTTATTAGATTTTAAGTTCGCGATGGTGGCTGTGCCAAGGTGAGACATACTACATCAGCGATTAGTTCTGGACCCAATCAAAACTTAAGCTTTAAAAACTTACCATAACAAAATGTTAGTAATTTGTCCAACATATTACAAATCGTGCGTATGCTCTGGACAGATGACGCCGAAGCACTGCTCGCAGTAGTCCCAACACGGACGGTCTGCAGGCTTTAGCGGTTCTGCCTTAGGGCAATACTGGATCAGGCTGAAATAAGCAATGTTATATAATACTAGCTGACTCGGCGAACTTCGTTCCGTCTAACAGTCGATCAACATTACTTTATTTTTCTAAAATAAACGTAGCCTAAGTTACACTTTAGTACATCAGCTACCTGCCAATAAAAGTCCCGTCAAAATTGGTCCACCCATTTTAGAGATTAGCCGGATTAAACAGACAGACAGACAGACAAAAATTGTAAAAAATGTTATATTTTGGTGTATGTACCGTATTGTAGTAAAAAGCGATTATTAATTACAATATTACAAACAGACACTCCAATTTTATTATATGTATAGATAAACATTTGTTATTCAGTAAGAAGGAGGAATTTGCTTAAGCATTGTCCAGCACTGGACGTCGTTTTTTTTTTATTCTTCTGTTGTTTTATATTTTAAACTTCTCATAATCTAAATATGTAAATATGTCTTTATAAATCTGGAGATTTCCATGCTGCACATTATACTTTTCCAAAATGATAATGATAGTCAAAATGTAGTGTGTAAGTACTGCTGCCATAGAATATAACCATTCCTCACCTCATAGATGTTGTACGTAAAATGTACTTCATTGGTGTTATACCTATCAAGTATGCTGATATGGGTAGTATCATCGCATTTAGTGTCATATTTCGTAGTTTTCTATTTTTATCATATTTAAAAAAAAATTGGTAGACTTTTTAGAATTAGGTGAAAGCTGTATAAAAATTTAGTACCTAACCATAATGCTTACAGTTATTTTAGTATGAAAATAATGGCATGAAAGTTTCCAATGTATTATTAACATAAATAGAACTAAACGTAATGATTTCTTACTTTTTGAAAGAAACTGTGTCACTGTATTTATGCCTCATAAACACAACATTTTCATATCGACAAAGATAAATAAATAAAAGAAATGAAATAACATTAATTCTTGTTCAAACTATGACATACCCATAGTCGCCCGATGTCATCCAATATTCATTCGCCTTGCAGTACTGTTCATACTTGCCCTTCGGCATGCCACATATCAACTCGGACTTAACCGTTCGGATTGCTATTATTGGTGCTGGGATGAAACCTAAAATAAAAAGTTTATTATTCCCCTTCCTTTTCCTACGTCATTCTAACTTCAAAGGTTATTACAACTTTGACGGCAATGGAAATTACACCTGGAGGCCTACCATAGTGGCTTTTGGAATGGTGTCCACCACTTCTGGATTCCACTGACTGCTTACCATCAGGCAAAGATGGAAAAATAAAAAAAATTGTAATAAAAAAAAACATATTCTCTATTACACTTACCTTGTAAATTAGGTTCGAACGCAGAATAAGGATTAGGAGTCCTGTCTCCTAACAGTTTGCGATAATTTAGATCACCCTTGAACAATATGGCGACTGCGAACTGTAGCTGACGATACATATAATAATCTTTAGCTTTCATATCGCGATACACTATAGGATACGTCCAAAAATCTTCAGACTGGAACAAAAAATAGAAAAAGTTTATTTCTCTATACATAGTAGGTAAAATAAAATTAAGCCAGTCTGCCTTAAATAAAGTAAAAAAAAAGAAACTCATTTTTTTCTAGTGCTGACGCTACAAATATATACCCTATGTCACTCCCACAATCAATACGAATCTAATGACACCTCATACGTTAAAATCCATCAAGCCATTTAGGCTGTAGAGCGTGCCAAAGAAATAGACATACATACTCATACATACAAAAGCTCGAAAAACATTACATTCCTTGACTGCCGAACAGTCAGGCAAAAATAGAAAAGCTTTGCTACATACTTACTAGAACAAGAAACTTTCCTTCAGCGACGTACTGTTTAAACTTTTGTCCTAAAGCGTTTAATTTCGCTGACGTAATCGGTTCCGGAGGTGGAGGAGGCTCTGCACCTTCTGAAATATATTATTTTGTAAATGAATTAAAGAAAATTTCAATATTATCTAAGAGAAGAGTGTTTTTATTGCAGTGGGATAATAACAAGCTGGTATGATGATAATAACGAGCTGGTATGATGAAAAATAATAACGGGCTGGTATGAAGATAAAAAACCGAGCTTGTATGATGAAAATAATAACGGGCTGGTATGGTAATAATAACGGACTGGTATGAAGATAAAAAACCGAGCTTGTATGATAAAAATAATAACGGGCTGGTATGGTAATAATAACGGACTTGTATGATGATAATAACGAGCTGGTATGATGAAAAGTAATAACGGGCTGGTATGGTAATAATAACGGACTGGTATGAAGATAAAAACCGAGCTTGTATGATGATAATAACGAGCTGGTATGATGAAAAGTAATAACGGGCTGGTATGGTAATAATAACGGACTGGTATGAAGATAAAAAACCGAGCTGGTATGATGATAATAACGAGCTGGTATGATGAAAAGTAATAACGGGCTGGTATGGTAATAATAACGGACTGGTATGAAGATAAAAACCGAGCTGGTATGATGATAATAACGAGCTGGTATGATGAAAAATAACGGACTGGTATGACAATAGTAACGAGCTGGTATGAAGACAATAACGAGGTGGTATGATGATAATGAGTTGGTATGATTTATTGTTTTTTTTTATGACTTACCTTTGACTGACACTGGAAGGGGATCACCACTATAGCTCGCACTTATACATGTGTCTATAAGATGCCTGCGTCAAACAAAACAATAATAAATATATTATGTTTCTTACAACTTATGTAGCAAAAGAATGTAATTATATTTTAATATATTTAACTTTAGTCGAGATGGCCCAGTAGTGAAGGCACACACTTCATAAACACGAGATCGAGAGGTTCGAATCCAGGCAAGTACCAATGTGATTTTTTAAATCATATGTATTTTCTAAGTTTATCTGGACATTTCTGACTGACGGTGAAGGAAAACATCGTGAGGAAACCTGGACTTCTGAGAAAGTCTGAAATCGCCAATCCGCCTTGAGCAAGCGTGGCAATCAATGCTCATACCTTCTCTATATGAGAAGAGGCCTTTGCCCTGCAGTGGGACAGTAAGCAGGCTGGTATTATTATTATTATTATAGTATATTTTTTAATGAAAGGAGAGACTTACTGAAAATCTTTAGGTGTTGCATCAGATATAAACCATGGCATTTTCTTTACATGGAATCGAACCTGAAATAAATCCTTTAAATATTAGCTCCAGTAATGTCGTATAAAAAAAATTATACAAATCTTTTTAATTAAGCATAATTATTTTTGGTTATAATAGATGTTTAAGATATAAAAAAATAAACATTAAGGTCGCTTCTATATAACATACTGTATGTATATATTTCTTTTCTTTTTTTCATTTAATTTCTTTTATTTATTTTTTGCAATATATCTATACTATTACATAAAGCGAAAGAGTTTGTTTGCACGCGCTAATCTCTGGAACTACCAGTTGGATTTGAAGAGTTCTTTTTGCGTGTGATAGCACAGTTCTTGAGGAAGGATAATAATAATAATAATAATAATAATAATATTCTACCACATTCACACAGCGCCATTTAGCCCCAAATTAAGCAATTATATTTGCTTGTGTTATGGGTACTAAACAACTGATATACTACTTATATACATTTATTTTTTGTAAATACATACATATTATAGATAAATTACACCCAGACACAGAACAAACAATCATGCTCATCACACAAAGGTTTGTCCTGGGTGGGAATCGAACCCACGACCTCCGGCTTAGCAGTCAGGGTCACTAACCACTAGACCAACAGGCCAGTCAAGATAGAATGTAACATCACGCTAATAGCGATAGGAGCAGAACAGTAAGCTAAAACGCGGGTGAAACCGCGCCGCGTGAAGCTAGTGTCTTTTTATAAAGGAATTTTTTTTTTTATATTAGCCTTCCAAAGTGACTCCACCCCGCCTGATGGTAAGCAGTCAGTGGAATCCAGAAGTAGCCACTATACCAAAAGCCATCGTCTTAAACTACTGATATGTGTATGAGTTAGGGGTAAGATTGGGCCTCCGGCGCTCTCACTCATTGAACGAAACGCAGTAGTACGGATACTACTACTCTTACGTCGATCTTCTATGAGAGGGTAGTACTTCCCCGGACGATCCGGCCCATTCATGCTGAAACCAGCGTGGATCTACTACCGTAAATATTAAGTTATCTCGCTATTCGGGTTTTATTATAACACCTTTTAGAGGCCTATGAGTAATAATAACAATATGTGGACACTATCACACACCGTCATCTAGTCCCAAGCTAAGCAGAGCTTGTGATATGGGTACTAGATTACTGAAATATAATATATATACATTTTTTTTGTTATTACATACTTAGAATACATAGAAAACACCCAGACTAAATACAAATACAAATGTTCATTACAAAAATATTTGCCTTCCGCGGGAATCGAACCCACGACACCCGGCGTCGTAGTCAGTTACACTAACCACTAGACCAACGGTGCAGTCGGTAGTAGTCAGTAGACATCTATATGAAAATTAAAATAAAAGTAGAAGAAATAAATTACCCTCTGAACAATTTCTTGCTCAATTAAGAAGCTCGCCAAGCACAAATCAGTAAACAGTTCATATCCAGCATTATCGCACACTATGTCTACAAACAAACATTATATTAATATTTCACTTTATTAAAGTAGCAATGGGTAGAAAGGGTCTAGAGTGTCGACCTTGACCACAGACCTGACGGCGGGTGGCGGGCAACCGATAGATAAGGGCGGCGGGCGACCAGCCAAGGTGGACTAAGATCAGCAGTGGACATCAATGATTTGATGACGATATTTAACAAGAATTGAAACGACGCATTGTGTGTATGAATAAAATTATGAATGTTGGCGAAGGAGATACGTATATTTGAATCACAGCTAAGGTAGCTTCTATTTTTATTTTATTAGGAAAGGGTCAACAAACTGCTACATTATATAATATTACATCAAAAATATAACAAACGTAAATCCAAATGTCCAAACCAAGGACCGCGGACGTTTTTAATATTATAGTAAAAAAAAATCCTTAACTTTTTCAAATCTTTTGATACCTAGATATAAATCCCTACAGGCTCAAAAAAACGCTATCGTATCAAATCTTTTCTTTATAAAAATGTGTTTTTTATTTATGCAATCTATTTAGTAATTTGATAATGACCGGATCATATCCGGTATTTAAATAATGTAGCCCACAGCGCTGTCCACAGATAAGCATACAAGATAAAATTTAAAATCTTAAATTTTTGTGTCTGCTTCCCCTATTAATGGGAGACACGCGTGAAGTTATGTAATGTATTAAATTGAATGATGATAACTAAAATAAACAAAACTATAATTAGCACTTACCAAAAGTGACAGTGTTAGGAGTGACCATTTTAGATGGGCAGGGGATCTTCGGTGGTTCTGGTGGGGCTGCGCCCTCCTCGGCGGGAGGGGGGGTCTCCTCCGGCGGAGGCATCTATAGATATAGCACTCTTTATTAAACACGCACACAAACTATAGTATTATGAATAACTTACATATTAGTAAATTTATATATCAATTCATCTCGAATATCTACATATTAAAAACTTAATGCCCGTATTACATAATAATTGAAATGTACAATACCGTACTACTGCGTTTCGTTCGGTGAGTGAGAGCGCCGGAGGCCCAATCCAAATCCCCCCCTTCCTCTTTCCTCACCTCCCTCATTCCCTTCCCCTAACCCTATTCCCAGCCGCCATAGTGGAGGCCACCATACCAGCAGTTTAAGACGATGGCTTTTGGTATAGTGGCCGCCACTTCTGGATTCCACTGACTGCTTACCATCAGGCGGGGTGGAGTCACTTTAGTAGGCTATAATATAAAAAAAAAAAAAAAAAAAAAAAAAATACTAAGGAGAGCTCGTGTCGTGAAACACAGGCCAAATACTAAAATTACTAATATAAGACTAACTACTATCCTACAATTACTAACCCCCAGTTTCAGAAAGACTGATCAACGAAAAGTTAACTAACCACCTGTTAAACGTCATGTGGTACCAACCCATTTGGTACTTTCAAATGGGTTGCGAAAAGCATAGATAATTAGTTTAATTTGATCTAATTATGCATGCTTTTAGGTACTTTACATGAGATTTAACAGGTGATTAATAAATTTTTCGTTGATCAGCCTTTCAGAAATTGGGGGTAAATCTACTAAAATTGTTAGTTTAGTGACCTCACAAGTAGGGATGCCAAACGCCTTTGCCAGTCTATGGCAACTGCATTTATATTTAAATGTAGTTATCTGAAATTAAATAATTAATCAACCTATTGCCATAAGACATATTTGTATTTTCCGCGGCGCGGTTTCATCCGCGTTTTTGTTCTGCTGAACTAATCTCTAAAACTATTATTCAGATATGAAAACTTCTTTTTGTGTATGATAGCCCAGGTTCTTGAGGAAGGTTATAGGCTATGTAACATCACGCTACTGGCAACGACAGCAGAGCAGTAAGCAAAGATGCAAGAAACTAATAGATATTATGATTATAACGACTTACCCCGGCTATTTTGTTGGCCGTAGCTTCAGCTTTGTTGCACACTTGATCTGATATTTTGTTTGTATCATCAATTACAAGCTGTTAACAATAAAATACTATTTATTTATTTCTGTATAGGCGATCAACACACTGCCCTGCATCACGCTGCACGGCGAGTGGCAAAAGAACATCTACACCGCGCATGAACGCGTTTAGTGTGTTGCACCACGCGTGATTTGTACAAAGAGAGATACAAACAACTCAACAACACGCACGCCCGCACTACGCTCTGTGATGTGTGGCAGTGTGTGGATCGCCTTATGTGTGTAAAAAAAAATAAGCTGCCTTTTTTTTCTTTCATTCATTTAGTCTTTCTGACCACTCGGATCAATCGTGGTAGAAATTTAATGGAAATAATCATCTTTCGCGCAAAAACTACTAAATTAATTTCAAAAATTGAAAAACATACCCTTTCTTTTAGATCCAATATCATCTGGAACGGTTCAGGCGACACTATGAGTGGTCCGGGGGGAGGTTTGCCCTTTTTGCCCTTGGTCTCTACCTGGGGAGGAGGGGGAGGTAGCGGCTTCGGCTTGGCTGGACCATCCTCCACTCCCCCCGCTAAAGTGACTTTCTCTCCACAAGAGAAAGAGAGGTCACATTTATTGGCCCATAGACATAGCTGGAAGTAGAATGTCAATTAAAATGGCTAAAAGGTTACTGGTACTTCGGTAAAAGGTCTTCCATTTTGACAGCGCTATCAAAACAAATATTTACCAGTGCTCATTTCGGCAATTTTAATGTTTAATTTACAAAATGGATAATTCACGTGCTTAAGGACAAAAGAAAATTGCCGAGAGGGTTTTCTAAAATGGCGTCCATGAGGTGGCAGCACCGATGCGTCAGGTCTAGCTGTCAATCGCTTTTTGAAAGATAACCTCTGATTGGCCCAATGTGAAAATTGTTGGCACTTCAAATTATAAAATACTTATTTAATCATTTCTGATTAACTAAATCAAAATACGAATTACTTTCTACTAAGTAAACTTATTTTTAACTTTTTAGTTTCCTTCCCGTTTGAAGTCGGTTTATTTTGTTTAAAATTCTTTATTTTACGATTTTCAGTGATTGGTAGACCTAAATCTTGCTTAGGTATTATTTTTGTACGAACTAACATACATTACATAACATTTTGGAATAGGTAATGAACCATATGAAGTAAGCCCGACATGACTGCTGTTAAAGAATTCCCTCGATTGTCTATGGTCACCTGTAATGGCACTTAAAACCCATATGGGTGCAAAGTTCTCATCATTAGAAATGATTTAGTCCAAACACCAAGCAATTACTGTAAATCGTTGTCGAGTTCCCTCGACTGTCTTTCGGCTCCATCATCAGATCGACTCCAAACCTTTACTAAATAGTAGTGTCTTTAAATACTTAATGTAAAAAATAAGAAATGCACTAGTCGCCAGTACGATTTTCGAAAGTTCCTCTCGATTTCCCTGGGATGCCATCATCAGATCCTGGTTTCCTTATCATGGTACCACACTCGGGATATCTACTTTCCAACAAAAGAAGAATCATCGAAATCGGTTCATAAACGACGACGTTATCCACGTACACACATAAAAAAAAAAATATATACGGTCGAATTGATAAACCTCCTCCTTTTTTTGAAGTCGGTTAAAAAGATACTTCTGGACGATGCGGCACATTCATGCTGAAACCAGCGTGGGGCTACTACCATAAAACCCTGGTGAATATGGTCTTTGCCTGTATTAATAATAATACCAGCCTGTTTACTGTCCCACTGCAGGGCAAAGGCCTCTTCTAATATAGAGAAGGTATGAGCATTAATCACCACGCTTGCTCAAGGCGGATTGGCAATTTCAGACTTTTTCAGACAGATAAACTCAGAAAGTACATATGATTTGAAAAAACACATTGTTGCTTGCTGTATTTCTTTGTCTGTATCAAATAAATGTATTTTCTGTCTTTCTACTGACCTTTAACAGCGTAATAAAGTTAGCTTTCCGTTGTGCCTTCTCAGAGGTTATTGGTAACATATCCATCACTTTGTTAGCAACTATACACATTACTTGTATATGATCTTGCAATGATGCATTCTTCTGATCTTCGAAATAATCAAATTTTGATAGACTAGGACTGAAATATAATTTTACATACGTAATCATAAATACGTTAAAATAATTTTACTTTAAGTCATTGTAATTTTAATTTTTCGTTTTTGATAACAGCGCCATCTATTATTTTTATGTATGATACTATTAAAATTTAGCTAACCTTAACAGTTGTTTAAGGTTTCCGCAAGATGGCGCTTTAATTAATATAAAATTGAAATCATGATTGAAACCTAAAAGTAATTAAATAAAGTACTTACTTTAGTTCGCAAGCTTCAAATATTTTCCTATACACGTAACATTCGGTAAACACCCATATATTATTAAAATACTTCTTATTTTGTTGCTCGTCGATCCAATTGTTCCACTTTTGCGCTTCGTCAGTGTCTATTGTAAAATTATCGTAATTCTTATTGGTCACCAAATCACTTTTTAATTTCACAACTGATTCGATGAATTTTCTTAAATCGTCGTCATTCTAAAAAAAGAAAAAGATTTGGCTTTGAAGGTTAAAAGAAGAGCCTGAATAAACCGCCTTTGCCATACATTGTAGAAGTGAATTTTAAAATACTTACAGCTCCATAGGTGTTTTTAATTTTAGCTTTTTCTCTTGATGCATAATCTATGATTTTAGTCAATATGTGCGGCATTCGATCTTTCAGAGAAAAATATGCAAAACTCCTGAAACAGAACAAATACATAAAAAAATATTACAAAAATTACAAAAAAATTGTTGAATAAATTTTGAGTTTATTCAACAATTTTTTTGTAATTTTTAAAAATTAAAAATATTTTAAAAGTTAAAATAAATCCACAAAAAAAGAGCCGCCCGAACAGGGACTTGAACCCTGGACCCTTGGATTAAAAGTCCAATGCTCTACCGACTGAGCTATCCGGGCTGTGAAAGATATGACAAAATTGTTGATTGCTTACAGTAAGTAGCGCTCAGCTGTTACTTATTTACTTATTTATTTATTTATGATGGTCACACCAACAGTACACTTAGTGAAAAACAAAATACAGTATTACATAATAGTTCTTATATGTATACCGGTAAAAGGCATGCACAGCTTACACCAAAATAGTGACATTATTAAAGTTATGACTATTTGTTAAAATCAGACATAATAAATTGTACTAAAAGGATTTTAAATTAACAATAACCTGTTGTATTCGTTGCACGCACGTATTATGGGTGAATTTAGTTACTAAATAAATATTGGTTTCAAATAATTATCAGAATACACTTTACGAAATACGCTAGATCATTTTAGTCTGTGACATGATTTTATTTGAAATGTTATTCTAGGAGCGTGATAAAAAAGTAAATTGTATTGTTATTTAAAATTAATCAATACCAAATAGATGACAAGAAAAATACTTAAATTTTTATACATTTTACTTAAATAACCTACAATACAATAATTTACACATAATGATGCGCAAACACAGCTTTATTGGCCCATAAACAGAAATAGTAATGTAATGGAGTATTCAAAAGATTTATTGCAAAGGAAGGTTTTTTGAAGGAATCAATAATGAAGTTTGGAAGTGTGTAAATGTTTTTGTTGTCTGATCAGTTTTATGGAAGCAAAATGGATATATTAGGTACGAATTGCTTTAAATCAGATAAATAATTCAAATTGTTGTCCTACTATAAACATAGTATATTTTTAATTAAAGAATATTAGTATTCATACTAATGTGTTTCGCTCGGCGAGTGAGAGCGCTGGTAGCCCAAATACCCCCTCGGTCCTCTTCAGTTTCTTTTTTCGTTCCTCTCCCTCTTCTCAGTGGTTGGCAACGGCTTAGTTATGTTTTATAAGCATTATTACTTCTGCAATGCTTGATAAACACAGTCTATATATATAGTATATAAGTTATGGTTACCACTTAACATCAGGTGAACCGTATGGTATGCTAGTCCACCAAAGTTGTATAAAAGAAAATATACGTTTAAACAATCTGTAGATGTCAGTGCTCAAATTTAACATCATACCTTCTAAATGTTCCTTGCAACGTCAGATTCATAGGAGTCGTGGAGTCGATGAACGGCGAAGGTTTTTTAACTTCAATAAATGGACCGCCATAAATGAACTCTGGTGTAACATAGTAATCTTCATCGGGCTCTTGATACAGATTTTCAATTACATTTTGTTTCTCAGAAGAGTTTTCTTTTGGTGTACTATCTTTTCTTTTTGGCTCTGACACACTGCCTTTTTTTGGTGAACTCATTTTTTGCTGCTTATTATTTACACAATTATTTATCAATTATAATTGATTAGAACATTGTACTTGTACGTATTTGTTTTGAATTTTTGACACCAAGTGACATTTGTCATTTGACAGTCAAGGCGAGTGTTTTCACGGTTTTCACAATGATACAAATAAAAAAAAGATGATATTCGAAAGGTGTAATAATAATAAAAATGCATTTAATGTTGTTATTTATTCAATTAAATTAAAATTAAAAACAAAATATGTTTGCTAAAAAATTGTGATAATACTTTTTTATTTTATTTGGGTACTTCCATTAAATACTATTCAACCCATTTTTGTAGTTTTATTTGAAAAAAATGAATACTTACCTAACAATGGCATTCTGTTTAACCGGTCTATCACTTTAAGATTGTCTCTATGCGTTGAAATAAAATACACATACTTACATACACTTATATTATATGTACTTATTCGTATTTGAACAACATAATATATAAATTAATATAAGTAGGCACCTACCCACCTATCAGTCATTGTAATGTTTATGTCTAACGTTAATTTTATTCAAAGATGTACACGTCATACCTACATTATTGTAAGTGATTGTAGTTTGCTATTTATTGAGTGGTAGTTGATCATTTATTACTTACCACAGATTACAGAGCAAGTCTTATTACACGTAAGTACTAGTCATCACTACTCATCACTAAAGTACTTTTACGAGTTAAAACTTTAATTACTTACCGGCCGTAAATCCCACACAATTCGCCATTAAACGGCGTCCATAACTTCATTACGGGTAAATTCTCCGTATCAATTAAAACACCGTTGTTGTATTCCATTTTTAACACAAATATCTCGATTTCTATAGAAATGAGAATGTCAAACACTAAATAAAAACAAAATGCCAAGTAACCTTGAAACTATTTTTAATCTGTGACGCTAGCTCGAAAGACCGACGCATCGAGCAGTCTCTACGCAATTGAACTCTGCCATTGAAAATAGTAAACTGAAGGCAGTTAATCATATTGTAGCGATAAGATAATGTGCTATTAAGATTGAGACTTCAGAAATGGCAGAATTAGAGCATTTTATGGCTCATCTTAGAACAGCCACTATCACGAACGAAAATCTAATTACATGACGAATTAGTCGATAGTAGGTCTTTCATTGGAGGTAGTTGAAATTGGTCGTAAAATACCAGAATTAGTCGGTCCACCGTTTTAAAGTTATACATAGGTATACGTATTGGTAGCTGTGCCAACCACAGAGTACTTTATTAATATACTGAAAGTGCCAACTGAGCGCTCAGATTGACACAGCCACCTCATATCTCGAAAACCGTAGCACCTAGCGAAAATCTGATTATACTTAGAATTAGTCGACATTACACACATAATTTCAGGATTCAACGGCGGCAATCCGTTCAAATTTATAGGGGGTATTGGTGGCTGTGCCAAACAGCGTTCAGGTTGGCACAGCCACCAATAATAATAACAGAATCAATAGACTGGTTAGACCCATGTTTAGAAGGTGTATGTAGGTTTTCAAAATTAAATCAAAACTATGTTAATTTTTTTTATTAAAAACTAAACATACATTATGTAAGTTTTAGCTTACTAATACATAAAAATTGTACTTAATGTACTATATAAAATAATGCGTATCATATAGATAGGCAAACGAAATTCAAATATTAATGCAATTACATAAAAAGATGACAATACATTGCCATTATAAAAAAGGTTTGGTCCCAATACTGGCAATACTGCCACACTATAGAAGGCGTAACTAAGACACGACAGAAGCAATATTAATCTCTATTCTTTTAACCTTTAGACTCAAACTTCTGCAACTTATATCACATAGTTTTTGTATTTCTTAGTTGGCAGAAAAAGTGGACAAACAAATTAAGATTATTATTAAAATCATGAGTAACAAAACAAAACAATCAAAAATTATTATAAAGTCAGATTGGCTGTTGTTATTCTGATAATGACTACAAGTTTACAATGGCAGAGTAACACATTTATTGCATTTATGACAGTTAACATATTTTATTAGACAAAGTTGGTCATTATCGAACTTTATGAGTACTACTATAGGGTATACAATTGTATACAAATTTAAACAAACAGTTTTTCTAGTTAATTGGCTTTTATGAAGAGTATTTGAGCGATGATATCATGTACATGCTTTCAATGAAATATATAAATTCAAAATAAAATCTCAAAACAAAAACACATTCAAATTTTAATATCCTTTGTACTACAATCAATCTTAAAGCTAGCCAAGTTAAAACCTTAAAAAAATGTCTATTACTGAACATTAGCTAAACTCTAATATTCAACATTTTACATGCTAAGCATGTTTATAATAAGTCTAGTTCAGTTATATAGTGAATCTTAACATAATCAAAAACAAACTTTGTTATTACATTTTCAGTCAATAACTACTATATTGTAAAAAAGATATATTTTGAACGAAAACATTACTTTTTCAGATAAGTTTTTAACTACAGTACTGCAATAAAATATTCCGTATTCAGGCACATAAATTCACAACTATTTATATTATGTAGATCTAATAAATTGTTAAAACAGAATTAGTTTATGTAACAGACGAAGACAATAATTATATAGAGTTTAACTCACCACCAAATTGTATTTGGTATGTACTAGCTAAAGCCTTTGAATGCTTCAAAAGTAGTATTAGGTACAAAAAACATAAAACACACTTATTTACTCCAAAGAGTTCCTAAACACCATTCCTAACACAAATACCGTAACGCATGCGACCACATCCTTTAAAACTATAACGCATGTGAAAACATCCTTTATAAACTATAACGCATGCAAAAACATCCCTTTATCTAAAATTATCTTATACGTAATCGGACGGTTTATTTTGTAATTCATAGCACAAATCATTTATTATAAATTCATCAATTGTTTTGAATCAATTTATAGTACAACAATCTACACAAAGGTTTGACACCTTGTGTCGCAAAACAGTAAATTATGAATGCATGCAAGTGTGTCCTTGCATGCGTATGTCGGTGTGTGCATGCGTGAACGCGCGTGTATTTATGTAATTTGTCTATCGTTCGAAAGAGTTCTTACTCCCGTTCAATAACCATAATCCGTAGTAAAACTAACGTAAATACTAGGGAAATACCCAGGAAAATGTAATTGGGTTAATGTTCGTAATTACTTTTGCACTTTCGTGTTTTACTCATCAAACATTAACATTAAATTAATCATTAAGAGAGATATCTTTGCACATTTCAGTATGAATTAATTACTTGACTCCAGTAAGTGCTCTCATTGTATCAGATTATAGCACTGATTGTAGTATTTCCCTTCCACCTAGTATAAGTAGTACCTATCCATGATCATTTTTCGTATTTCAAAAATATATAACTATATTTTGATCTATACATAATTATGTCTTAAGATGTACCAGTTTATCTTAAGAAACAACACAATGTATTAGAAATTAACTTAAATACAAAATAAATCGTGATTGTGGGTAGTTTGCAGTTTGTCATAATAATAATAAACAAATGTTGATTATATCGAGTACTTATTTACATAAAACTTTTTTTAAAATTCTGAATAAGACATTTTTTGTGAGACTAATGTCACAAAAAATGTTTATTTAGAATTTTTTTACCTAAAAGTTATATGACGATTTGTATGTACTTTTTGTGATAAGAAACTAACCCCAGTTTCTGAAAGACTGATCAATGAAAAATTAAATTTCATGTGAAGAAGGTATATAATATTTATAGCATAATAATTAGTTACTATAAGATCAAATTAAACTAATTATTCATGCTTTAAGCAACCCAATTGGTACTTCACATTTAACAGGTGATTAGTTAATTTTTCGTTGATCAGCATTTCAGAAACTGGGGTTAAACCAGCCAAAAATATAGGTAAGAAGGTACTTAATGTTTTTACTTGAAAAAGTGAAATACATAAAAAGCTTCCTCTACACGATAGCTAACATTGTAAGTGCAAGTAAATAAGCACCAAATATACATCTTAGTACAAAATACACATGACAATTATAATAAAGGTCAGCAAAAAATATTTTAAACAAAGCACGGTTGAAAATATTACGAATTTAGGTGGATATTTTTTCAATCGTCAGAATAAGATAAAATTAACAAAAATTCAAATCGCGATTATGATTAGTTTTAGTCAAAATTTAAAAAATAGATCGAAAATTGTCATAATTTGAATATAATTAAACAATTTCGAATAGGAGTTAGTTGCTCCTTTGCCAACTAACTGGCAAGAACAAAATATGTCAAAAATAACTGGCACATTCTGTCAAGTGGCAGATATTGTTGCCAGGACGCCAACTAGTGTAAAATAATTTTCATACAAATTGTAAATGTCATAGATAGAAAAAAAAAAAACTTTTTATGTTTTGCAAAAGCTATAGACACAATAGCTTCTATACAGCTTATAATATAGGCTGGTGTAATAGCTTATGTAAATTTCTAGCTTGTATAAGCTGCTATAGGTACTTAACTACTAACTTATAGTTGCAGGTGACATTAATACTTATTAGGACTTACGTGTACAAATACAAATTTTAGTGTATGTAACACTAAAATTTGTCAATGTTTAGATAAATATATTATAAAAATGGTAACAAAATATAACTATAATTAAAGTAATGAGATCATTGATTAAGCATTATTCATATTGTTTTGAGATCAGTCACTTAAATATTTTTATTTAAACAGTAAAATATCTAGTACATATAATGATAAACCTTCGAACTTTTATACTACAATTATAAAATACCTATTGTGTAGTTATTCATTTAATTGCTGTTTTTTAAATGCACCCAATAAAGAAAACAATGTAAATCTTTATCAAAAACCATGTTTGTTTAAGTTTAAATTGCAATAGTAATAAATTATGATGTGAAGTGAATATTTTCATTAAAAATACACATCATATTGTTAGTAAAATTATTCAATAAAAATTACTAGCAAACTGTTATTTATTAAATACATACAATAGAAAACAATAAGTGCATGAAACTAGGTGCAGAAAAATAGTTTTAATCTGTTTTACATAAGACTCATTTTCCCTAGAACTGCTGATAAACTCAGTGAATTATTAATGGTTTTGATTAGTTTAACAGAATAAAGTACAAAATGAGAAAGAAAATTTATGAACTACCTACACATTTACTTATTTATTGTAAAATTGGATTACACACTCATAATTTGTATTTTGTAGATGCAACTTATTATGTACTAAATGTCCTTAGAATAAAGTTGAGAATATGTTTTTTATTTAGTATCTAACTAAATTCTTTATGCTTTTGTTTAATTTTTTTAAATGTTATAAATCTACTTCTATTGGTCAAATTTGAGCTTGTATTATATTAAATAGTTTCTGAGATCAAAACTTTTATTTTTATTTCGATACACATAGTAGGTAAGTTCTCAATTTTTGCTTTTGTAACTTTTATTTAAGTAATCAGCGTTTTATTTTTCTTGATTACCCATCTCCATATAAAAGAAATATGTAAATAAAATTAAAAATAACGAAGGTAGTCAATCATTATTACATGATTTTGCATTGATAAGATGATAGATGTCATAGAATATTTCAATGGTATTTATTACCTTGCCTGCAAAGGCTAGTTTTATAATGTTACACATATTTTTTCAGTCATTATAGTAAGAAATATTATTTTAATCACTGAAAATCTAAAAATCTTATTTTCTCACTATTTTCTCGGTTTAACTTATTAACCCTATTTGGCATAATTTATACTTTAGGCGGGTCTAAATTACCCCAAATAATATTACAATCTTTTGGAACACTGCAGTCTTACATTTTTGTACGTAATTATTATTTTATAATAAGTTACTTAGGTATTATTATTGTAGTTTTTAAATTTCAATCACCTGCATTTTAAAAGCGACGTCTTCCATTGCTCTTGATGCGTGTATTCTTCAAAGTTATGGTGGTAGATCGGAGTGGTAGACCATTGTTGCTGCTTCGTAATACAGGGCAATAAGTGCTGAAAGAAATCAATCAGTTTCTTAAGTAGGTATTTTGCCACGCTAACTTGAAACTTTTTTTTTTTTTTTTTTATACGACTAGGTGACAAACAAGCATACGGCCCGCCTGATGGTAAGCAGTTACCGTAGCCTATGGACGCTTGCAACACCAGGAGCATCACTAGCGCGTTGTCGACCCTGTTAAAAACCTTTTAACTCCTTTCTTGAAGAACTCCATGTTGTAGTCTCTCGGGAAAACCTCGACGGGGAGCTCATTCCACAACCTTATCGTACGAGGGAGAAAGTGTCTCTGAAACCTCACTGTACGGGACCTAAGAGGTCTATAACTATAACACAAATTTATTAGCCTAGGATGAGTAAAACAGCCCCTCTGTCTTTAGGTCCCAACAGAAGCGGGCAAGTATGACAAGCAAGTCATTCAATTCTACCTGCTATCTGTTGAGGCTTTTACTCATCCCAATAGACAAGATTCTAGGGAGTTAAAGTGCATAGGCCTGGTAAATATAAAATACTTACATAGTATGAGCATTATCCCCTGAAGCGCCACAAGTAGAACACACATGAGACCTCAATATCGGACAAGTCACAATGTTCTGATTGCCAACTTTTTCTTTAACAGTGTGTGTATTGTACACAAATGGAGTCTCGCCATTTTTGCGACAAAATGTGCACATTTTAGACGGTTTCACGTCGTATCTTGACGATCCAGCATAATTAGATTGGTTTTGAAAGGTAGGTGTCGGCAATCGTGGCAATACTTTAGGCGAATTTGGCGATCTATTTGATAGACTTGTCGGCGAGAAAATCGGCGAATCGGTGGTTGAGGGCGTATAATTTGATGCGGGAGATCGTGGAGAAACTGGAGTCCTAAATTCATAACCTCTTTGTTCTGTAGGAAATAATTCGTAACATACATTTTGAGAATAATTTTTCTGCTGCACTTTGGGTGGCGTTTGTGGCAACAAAGATTGGTTATTAGCCTTCCATATTGAGCTTGAAAAATCCTCATACAGTTTGGGTGTTGGCTCCAACGCTAGCTGGTCTTGTTTGTCAAATATTCTTCTGCCAACTATTGGTCTTTGACGTTTTATGACAAATGAGGTGTCAAAAGTTTGGTTTGGTGTTGGCCTGTATCTGTCATAGCGTTGTGAGAGCTCATGGAAGGATTCCGACGATGCAGAGTCTGCGGAGCTTGAAGAATGGTTTATAGATGTTGATTGATAAAATGGTGAATGTATGCTTGTATTTGTTGGGTTTGGTGATTGGTAGAAATCTGAAAATGTAATTAATGCAGTTACTGGTAGGTACAGAATGGTATAAGAATCACTTAACAAGAGTGATTGTTTGACTAGAACATAAAAGTATCTTTTCCCATGGCTATTGAAAGGGGCAATTAAGAGCTGATTCTGGATATCAGCTTTACATAAATACTTAATACTGCTACTACACCTTACTAAACCTATCAGCCAAGTTTTGTGACTACTAAACACCTCTGTTTTGGGGAGACCTATGTCCTGCAGTTGACTTTTTCAGACATGATGAACAGGGAAAGCATCTAGCATAGATACCTAGGTAACAATAATAATTGAAAAAGTTTTACACCAAGAAGTAGGTAGGTACAGCCTCGCTGTCACTTGTATTATAAATAAAAAAACAGCAGCCTAGTAAAGCTTTGTGATAAAAAGAAAACGAAAAAAAAATTTACATTTTTGATCAGGTTATGACTAATTATTCTTTTTTCAAATTTCGACTTCTATCGTAATGTCAAACTTCTTCTAAGCTCTTACCATTTTCAGCAGTCCTTGGAAACAGTCTATTCATTTCACTCATGTATTCCAGCATACTTTTCGTGGGATACATTGTCTGGTCTGTAATTATCAGGAAAACACCATGTTAATATTAAGAAATATCGAAAAAAGTACACAACAAACAATAAATAATATAATAAATAATAACAATGGAGTAGTGAAAGTAAAAAATAGGGCAGGTGTCAGGTGTGTAAAAAAACCTCATTTCATTCGCTTCATTGAATGAAATTTTGCAGAGGATGTGACGTAATAACTAGTTTAATAATAACTCAAAAATGTAGCAATACCTTTTAAAAACTATTAAAATAGGTCTAAAATGTAAGACCTATTTTAATAGTTATAAAATATTCTATAAATTTATATTAGCATAATTGATTTCTGTAAAACAATATAATTAAGTATTAAGTAACTTGATCATTATTGCATTTTGCAGACGGAAGTAGTTTACTTAAAACAAAGAAATACAAATAAAACAAAATTTTATTTTAATTCTATAAAAGTATTTTGACTGCGTATTAAAATGTCTTAATTAGTTAAAAGACAAACAAATTTGCAATGATAATAAATTGTAGGTACCTAACCTACTTACTTGTAAGGGAGACGGCGATTGAAATAGGTACCTAGCTATTCATGAATTAAATAGGTACCTACTGCAACCTTTCTAATTATTAAATTTCACTATGACCTTTAACGTAGTAGGTACATAAAATATTCATAATTTAGCCGAAACACGTTAAATTAGGTAGGCTTATTTACATGGCTATTGCATTTGTCCGTCGGCAAAAATAGTGAATAGGCAAGTTCTTAAAATTTTATTTCTTTTACAGAATTTAACATACCAGTACCAGGTGCAATACAAATAAAATTAAGCTTATAAACTGAATTCCATTACGAATATTTGGTAATTTGGTAGGAGCAAGTGAATTCTCGTGATGGATGTACTTAGTTCCTTCCTTTTACTTAAAAATATCAATTTGTTTATGTTAATTTCTTAACGATAAGACGAATGATGTTTACAAGTTCATTTTGTATTTACGTACATCGTGAAGGGACCTGGCCTTACACAATTTTACACAAATAGGTATTACTTGTACGTAAGTCTTTTAAGTTTTAATATAAATATGATGAGCCTTCAGATACAAAAATATACTAGCGATTCGCCACGGATTTTTACGAGTAGGTACTTACAATGAATAAACAATTAAACCTTCCAAGATATCCCTGAGTGACACTGAAAACCGCGTCAAAATACGTAGCGTGGCAGAGAGAAACAGATAACAACAGCAATTAATTTATTTATTAATTAATAACTTTTACTTACCTAATAAATAATGTAGCACGAGAAGAAATGAACTTAGTCACTAGGAACACAATGTACGTGGTATCACTTGCGTCTTGCACATTCGAAATCGAAATGAAAGAAATTAAAATACTATTTTCGCTTTTCGGCACTTCACAAAGAATGCCGACAAACCTACATTCTCAGTGGTTAAAAGTATCATAGGGCTTTTGTGTGTTGCTTATAATACCGGATTCGATTCCGGTTCGCTTTTGATTTTATTTTTTGCTTCGATAATTTTTAAGTGATACCTTTTTAGAATAAAGAACGAAATGTATTTATAGTTTTTAAATATTTTGTTTTACATTTTCTGAGTTTAGAAGAAATTAATGCTCGTTTTCGTTGTAGATATTTCAAAATGTATAAGATATTATAATTAGTATTAATGGTAAGTAGATTACTAGGAAAACATGAAAGATATTTTTCTTCAAATCTTTTTCTAACTTATAAGTGAAAATAATTTTCTGGTACTAAACACAGGTGAAGCTACTTTTACGACAAAGGTAAGCCGACCCGAGCCGGCTCTATTTGACTTTATTCAAACAAATGCCGAAACTAAAAACGGCACGTGTAAACAGATCTATCAATTGATTTTAGCGCCATCTAGTGTGTTCATGTAGCGCTTTGCGTTGACTGCTATTCAACGTTAGATGACGTTTCTAGTAATAAAATGCCAAATTCTGTAATTTTATATCTCCTAAACTTGCACTTATTATTATTTATATTACTTAAAAATAATGCTTGCAAATGTTGTTATTGTATTTTAATTTATTATAATAGTTTTTTTTGTAATATATCATAAAATATATGTTTATAAATTAGAATAAACAAAATTAGTTTATAAAATATCAGAGATGGCGTGACAAGTTGCTTTTAAATTTCAAATTACAATCAACGAGCTGTTGCCGCAGCTCCACCCGCGTGAATGTCGGTTAAAATATCTCATTTTGCATAGAAACTTTTATCCCATATTTTAACCCCTTCAAGCCATTTTATTGCGATAAAATATGGCCTAGGTAGGTAAGTTGTTCTCCAGAGTCTATATTATTTATATCCCTATAACGAATTTTAAATTTTACCAAAATCGGTTCACTGATTTGAAAAAATTGTTTTGCATATGATAGCCCAGTTTTCGAGGAAGGTTATAGGAAAGTTATAGGTACATCACGCTACTGACGCAAAGACGCGGATGAAACCGCGCCGCAGGGCGCAGACAGCTAGTTCGGTACTTTATTTAGGAAAGTCGTTGTTTTTGTCCGAATGCCGCAGTCAAGGAGGGTAATATTTTCGAGCGTATTTATGTACGTATGTATGTAAGTATAGGAATATGTATGTGAGTATGTATGTCTAATTCTTTGGCACGCTCTACAGCCTAAATGTGTCATATTCGTATTGATTTTGGGAATGACATAGGGTACATAATATATATTTTTTTATTTATTTTTTTATCTTTATTGAAAAAAAAATAAGGGTTTGGTCACACAGTGATCATGCCACCCCTGTAGGTATAACCTAAAATTAAGTAACTGTTCTTCTTACCATCTAGTTATTGAACAAAACAAACTACAATCACTCTCTAAGCTTAAGTCCTAGATATACAATTTTATAAAGTGATTCGGCTTCCTCCTATAAATGGGATGGGCCAAAATATTGTTGCAAACACCAATAACACTTAAATCTACATTTTGCTCTGTTTCAAATTTCTTCCTTTCGGCTTCATTCCGGGTACACTCCACCAGTATATGATACTACATAATATTTCATTCAATGTAACGTCAGCTCTAGAAGAAACATTTTGTTTCTTTCTTTTCACTTTGTTTTAATTAGGCAGACGGGCTTTTTGTTTTGTAATAATATAGGTATATTGCTTGTATTCTGTCTGTTTACTAAAGCTTCGGCCAAACCTGCGCGACTGCGACGCGGGACGCGGGACGCGGCGCGGGAGCGTCTGCAACGCGAAACTTAACGTGCACACCTGCGCGACTGCGACGCGAACCGCGAACTTCATTTGTTAGTGAACAATCACTAAAGCTGCGCGTCTTTATCTGGTAATAGATGCGCCCTACGGTTTCGCCTGCACCTAAAATGTGTTTTGTCTCCCTCGGGAATCAGACCGATTTTCGGGATAAAAATAACCTTAAATACTTTGTCTGTCTCTGGCACCAAACCTTTCTAACATACCAATTTTAATTGAAATACGTTTAGCCGTTTAGGCACTAAGTGGTAACAAACACACCCACAATCTTTCGCATGTATTATATTAGTAGGATAGCTACTAAACTGTTGTGGTGATGACATTCTCGTATTTAACATCAAATTCTGACTCTGATGAAAAAGACCTTTTATTGCTTTTGCGGAATAAACCACGCGACAAATAATGGCAACCTCTCTGGTTCAATGGTTTGATTGACAGTACGAATTGGTAGGTTTTTTTTTACAGCCGACGGTGGCAGACTAGCCAACAGCCCACCTGATGGTAAGTGGTAACTGTCGCTCATGTCGCGTCTTCATTGCCTGGGACTCTGCGGTCTGCGAAGCCACTGCCTACCGGCAAGGGAGTGGGTTAGGTGAAGGAGGAGGGATAGGCAAAGGTAGTAGAGTAGGGAATGAGGAAAAAGGAAAGGGGAGAGATTGGGCCTCCGGCGCTCTCTCTTACCGAACGAAAGTAATACTACTACTCTTACATCGAACTTTTATGAGAGGGTAGTACTTTAATTATACTACTACACACGTCTGACCACTAGACGCGTGCGTCCCGCTCTGCGGACGCTGCAGTCCCGCGTTGCGGTCGCGCAGGTGTGCAAGGCGCCATAGATATTATACGGCAGCGACCGCCGCGCGGCAGACGCTCCCGCTTCGCAGTCGCTTTGGTCGCGCAGGTTTGGCCGAAGCTTAAATAAAATAGAGATTAGAGAATATAACTATTTCCACAGTCAGTAACAAATGCAATAGGTACATCACGGACAACCAGACTTAAAAAGTTTCATTTGTGGGGGGCAGATGAAACTTTTGAAGAGTGATTGGAGTTTCATCTGTCCCCATGTTCACAACGGAGGGACAAATGGTCCTTTTTTTTCCCATCTGTCACCCTAGAGGGACAAATCAGTGGGACAGATGAGAATAATCCACGATCTCGGCTAATTATCTATTTATCATGTCGTATGATAATCTATACACCTGGCCGTAGGTACCTACTAATTAGCTGAGCCCGTGATAGATCCCGTGGTTGCTTGCCAACCAGATGGGCTGTCCTAAAGTCCCTCACTTTGACCACTATGTTCGACAGCTCTCTCAACGCCTCAAATAGGGCCGAATGGAGACGCTTATCAAGGAGCGCCATTCGTGAGGATCCACCCGTAACCACGACCACTCTGGCACGACCAAGAAGAAGAACTTTAAAGCCCGAAGACTTATTGCTAGGTAATAACATCTCTTATAGGAACTTATCTATGTTATACCATATTGGTATCAATGATATTATATTTAAGAGTTATGTTATACACTCACAAAACAACCAAAAAAGTGTTCCACGCAGCAGCCGTTGCATTGTACACATTCTTCATTTATGTATGAATGAAGAATGTGTGTAACGCAGACTAAAGGCAATACGTCCCAATTAGGACGTTTTCGGGTCTTCACGATTACGCGTTCATAACTTAACTGTTTAATAGAATATCATTGATACATACTCTTTACTCGCGCATGTGTTTCTTAGAGCATGTGTTCCCATCTAATATTGATCCGGGTCTTTTAAGCGGGGCGTGCAAAAGCATCTCAAAAAGCCGCCATATTGAAAGCCACTTTACCAGCAGGAATGGTGATCAGTTCTAGGTTCCACTGACTGCTTACCATCAGGCAGAGTGGCGTCACTGAAGTTCGGAAACAGTGTCTGTGTAGGTAGGTACTTATTACTAAATTGACAGCAAACACCTACTAACTCTTAATACGCCTTCTTTGTATTTATATTTACGCCTATAATCCAAATCATCGCCTCAAACAAAAAATCTTTAGAGCGCCCGCATCTGCAGAATTTATATCGGCCGATAGTTTCGTTGGTTACATTAAGTATGAAGATTTATAGACACCGAATCACACCAAATCACACCGAATCCCACCGAATCACACCGAATCACACCGAATCACACCGAATAGTTATAATGTGCGCATTTCCATACATCGTCATACTGACTAAGCAACCAACCAAACTATGGGCCGATCGAAAGTCTGAAATTTGCGGGGTCTTTTAAAATCAATGTTTTTAGTAGGTACGTACCTATCATCTGTAAATTACGTTGGCGTATAAAAAAATAAAAGTATAACATGGCTACCACTCAAAGTACCTACGTACTCTCTGTATGACGATCTTAAATGTTGAAATAAATTTCGCAATTAAACTCGGACCTCCCACCGATGGATCTACTTGAAAAAAGCACCATACGCCACATACTATGTTTTGGACAAAGATTAAAAAATTGGTAACAGATATGTTACCAATTGATTTGTTTTTATCTATTTAAATTATTAATTAACTATTTAGCGCCCTCTAGATTCTACTTGGTTTTTGACTCGAGATCTATGTTGCCAACCACAATAAAAATCTAACTATATCAATTTTTAAATTCCACTGAAAACCAGCGCTGTCAGGTGACCAGCAGCCACCGTTGCTGGCACCGCAACATTCAGCTGAGTGGGGTCCGATCCTGCACAAATGCGACTTGCAAACATAAATCTTTTTTTTTTAACAACTATAACAATTTGTTAAAGTTAGTTTAGTTTTAGTTTTAAATTTACCTATTTATGTTATTTTCTGTACCTACTTGGTTTGGTATCTATTCTCACTGTTATTTCTTGTTTTTTTGTATGTGCAGAATAAATACGTTTTCTTTCTTCTTTTTATTCAAATCCCTTTTCGTTCTCGAATTGATCTGAATCAAAACATCCTCACATCTTAGATCTCCTTGGATCCCATAAAGTTAGTAGTTAGTAGTACCTTTCTTTGCAGTCGGTAAACGGGCTGGTATGATGGATAGTAAAAAAAGTCGAAAGCTTATTAGGCGATCCACACACTGCGCCGCACTACGCTCAATACCTCATTTTATCGGCCGAAAGACGTCCAC
Organism: Parascotia fuliginaria; assembly: GCA_963082885.1. Lineage (NCBI taxonomy): Eukaryota > Metazoa > Arthropoda > Insecta > Lepidoptera > Erebidae > Parascotia > Parascotia fuliginaria. The sequence continues at coordinate 1,653,208 of OY720197.1, read as the reverse complement.
TGCTGGACACAGGCGGTAGTAGATCCACGCTGGTTTCAGCATATGTGTACCAGATCGTCCGGGAAAGTACTACCCTCTCATAGAAGATCGACGTAAGAGTAGTAGTATCCGTACTACTGCGTTTCGTTCGGTGAGTGAGAGCGCCGGAGGCCCAATTTTCCCTCTTTCCTCACCTTCCTCATTCCCTTCCCCTAACCCCATTCCCAGCCACCATAGTGGTGGCCACCATACCAGCAGTTTAAGACGATGACTTATGGTATGGTGGCCACCACTTCTGGATTCCACTGACTGCTTACCATCAGGCGGGGTGGAGACACATTGGTGGGCTAATATAAAAAAAAACCAGGCATCCCTTAAGTTTAGCCAACGTGGCCGGTCGTGAGCCGCCCTCATCCATCGGTTGCCCGCCACCCTTATTAGGTTATCGCTCCACCTTGTGAGGGATCAGCCTACGCTACCTTCCGGTTCGTGGTCGCCACTCTAGAACCTTTCTGCATTGTCACTTCAGTAAAGTACAAATACCTATAAATGGACTCTCTTTTGGAATGGTGTCCACCACTTCTGGATTCCACTGACTGCTTACCATCAGGCAGAGTGGAGTCACTTTTGTAGGTTAATATATAAAAAAGAGAGCAATGCTATACTTTCTGGCTAAAGCCACTTCTACAAAAGCTACTCTATGTTATAAAATGCGTGATGGGATTTAGAGCAAGGTCATCGGTTTGCAACTATGGACCGATTGTGTCGGTTGACTTCAAAGTGTTGTTACATGTCATAGCCTGAAGAGATAGAGGATTTTAAAAAATTAAAATACATAAGTAAAAATTATTTTACTTTAGATACCAAAAAAAAAAAAAATCTGAAAGTTGAAGCTAATACCTACCGTACCACATTGTATTAAAAACAAACAAATTAATTAATTACTAATCATTTCATAAAGAAAAACTGAATATGGCTTTACATACAAAAGTGCTACAAATTTATTAACGTACATACGAGCTTTCCATTTCCCGGTTTTACCCACGTTTCTGCTTACTGATCTACTCCCGTCGCCAGTAGCGTGATGTTACATAGCCTATAACCTTCCTCAAGAACTGGGGTATCATACGCAATAATTATTCATATCCGACTGGTAATTCCAGAGATAATTGAAACAAACAAACAAACTGTTTCGCTTTATATAATAGTATAGATATAAATTTAATTCTTATCCAATCATACATTAATATTTTCAAATTGACTACATGGTGGACTGTTCTAGGCCTTAGGACGAACCCTGGTTTAATTAATATAAAAAAAGAATATAGTGAAACAAAGTTAATTTATTTCTCTTTAAAATTAAATAGATATTATTATTCTATTTTTATTATATTATTAATTATTCTATTTTAAATCGCCGCAATCTTACTATTAGACCCCAAAAAGACAATAAGAGTTTTGTTTATTGTTTTTATAAACTTGAGATTGACGTTAGTATGTATCGGCATATTTGAGAGGAAGGTCTTGTTCGTTTTTGTTTTTGATAACTCTATGCATTGTTTGTGACGTAATATGATTGTTGTAGCACTTGTTATGTGTTAATGAGATCGTTAGATGTAGTCGTGATGACCTAGGGTAGGCAGGTTGCATATACTTTGAAAGTTTTCCTTGAACGTTTGTAGAATGAAGAAAAACAGTAATATTTTTTGTTTAGTACCCCAAGACGCAAAGTATCTGCCTCTCTGTCAGGACCATTTTCTTTGTAACGCGTGGAGGTATATGGAGGTATACAGAGGGCCTGGCCTAGATAAGTGGAATAAATGCTAATAGAATAAATAAAAAATATTTTTTTTTTTTTAAATTTATTTAGGTAAACAAATAGTGACACAATACATAGTTTGTGCGGTTTTTTATGGTTTGTGGATAATTGTGACACCAACAACATTTACCACATATTACTTTTAGAAATTAACATAACATGGAATTATTATTGAGAACTAATCTATAGGTACTTATATAAATGAAAAAGAAACAATAACATATATTTTTTACGAAATATAAAAGAAGGAAAAAGAATATGAAAGCTACAATAAAATTACAGTACATTTCAAATTGTGCATGCTTAAGTCTTTATAAGTCTATGTTTGTGTTTATTTAACATAATTTTATTATGTGTAAATTTATTACATTTTTTTTATATTTTCTAACAGAAGTTTTTTATTATGTATGCTAACGACAATGTTGGCATTATGTCAATTCTATCAATTCTATACTTTGATTAATCTATTATATTAACGGTAAGCCATTGGTCTAAGCCCTCTGGAGTGGTAAGAAGGTACTACCTCCATAAAGTCACTATGATGGTTTGGTGACATGCTTTTTTACTCCCCACTTAAAAGAGCCGGGATAATTGTAAGGAACTACATTCATATTACATCTATGTAAGTTTCAGCGTCGGATCGACCTGAGAAATACTACATAAATAGCTTCACGCCTTTTATCCCTGAAGGGGTAGGCAGAAGTATTTAACCACCCACTTTTCGCCATTTTTATTTTCGGTACCATGTAACAGGGGGCGAGTCTGTTGCCATTTATCAGGCACAATTCCAGACTGCAGGCTATTACAGAAAAACCCAATACCTATCACTTTATTCGACCCGGGAGAAAAACTACACTAAAAGAATTCTACTAATAATATAAATGCAAACTGAACCGATGTCAATGAAAATTGGTATTATGGATTTGGTGCCAAAGACGGACATAGGGTACTTTTTAACCCAAAAATCAGTCTGGTTCCCGTAAAATATATTAGCTAGTACCAGGTTAAAGAAACTGTTTTGATACTATTACGTTTCTTTCAATGAGTAAAAGCACCTTTTCATTCTCATCCATCATTCCTTTCTCCCTTCAAAGTCAGCAACAGCTTAGTTTTTTAAAATTGTACAGTGCTTAGAAAATACAGCAATGTCCAGGGTGCCTACTACCTCAGCAGTATTATTTTAATGTCACTTTGTGTTTTGTCTTTTTCTTTTGTACGATTCAAAACAAGGATAGAGACAAAGTAAGGTTATACCTAATAGGATTGGTTGTGGTAGGGCCAGAGGTTAGGTAGGTAGGTTAAGGTACCATGAAGTAGGTTTAAATTGTATAAAAGAAAACAGTGAGGTACCTACGCTTTTAATGAACTTTGCCTTGAACAAACGTGATCGATGTTCATATCTTCTCTGTTTGAGAAGAGGCCTTTGCCCCACAGTGAAGCATTAATGTGTTAACTACAAGTACTTATAGTCAGTTGTTGTGTAATTTAATAGTTATGTGAATGACGTCTTTGTCCTTTTTATAAGAAATAAGAAATAAGAACATTTATTTGCTCAGAGTACAGGTGAAACCAGGTGGCTTAATGGTAATAAAAGTACATACCGTAATCTGCCTAGAAAAGGCATGCAAATGTTACAATAGGTGAGTATTGATCTAAATTATAATTACCATCAATCTAAAATAATATTACATCATTCATCATCAATATTATTATCAATACGTACATCATTATTATTATTACATTATTGCCAACACATCATTTATATCATTTGAATATTATTACATTATATTAATACACTGTCACTACAATTATTGAGTTTACAATTATTATGAGTCATAATGTAAATTTAATATTGCGTATTTTGTTTGTAATTATGTTGAAGAGAAAATTAGTTAAGTGTTTTCTTATAGCTCTACGGTTTCCATGGTAACGGTCTAGTACTGTACAGTAGAAGACTGGCTGATCAGACTAATATGATCTTGGAATACATGATGTCAACACATTGTCAAGTTGAAAAGATTGTAGGAAAGGACGGTACATCCAGGGTAAATTCAATTATCAAATGTTTGCTTCGATAGCGCAGAGCGAGTGCCAGCGATGTGGGTTCGATTCATACACGGGACAAAAATTGTGTGATTCATACATCATTTGTTCCGCTTTCAAGTTTGGGTCGTATACTTTGTGGACACAAAGTTAATTGTAAATACATTTTGTAAATTATGTCGCGACACAGAACTTGTTTCTTAGTGCGAAAGTTACCCTCATACCTAAGAGTTTGAACATGAAACAAGATAACAATAACACTACCTGTACTTATTAGGTATGGTATAAAATAATAGTAATGGTCTTTATCAGTAGGCGGTCCTATTTTTGGTACATTTAAGTGCAGTCGGCATACTTTGTACATCAACCTTGACGTCCTCACGTTCTATATTTGGTTGTATTCGTATTTATTTTCATATAAATGTTATTGTAAGGAGTTTTTATTTAAAGAATGGTTAAGTCTTTTTAATTCTAAGTTTCATCATATCGGTACATTATTATCCCACTGCAGGATGAGGCCTCTTCTCTTAAAGAGAATGTATGAGAATTAATCACCACGCTTGCTCATGGCGGATTGGCAATTTCAGGCTTTCTCAGAAGTCCAGGTTTCCTCACGATGTTTTCCTTCACCGTCAGTCATTAATGTCCAGATAAACTTAGAAAGTACATATGATTTGAGAAATCAATCCCGATCTCGTGTTTTCTTAAGTTTTTAGAGTATTAGGTAGGCTAGGAGCCTTTTCAATAGAGAAGGCATGAGTATTGGTCGCCACGCTTGCTCAATGACGATCGGTAATTCAAGTTTTTTTTTACACAGGTTTCCTTGTGATGTTTTTATAATTGCAAATCAGTAATCTCCACTGTAAATTTAAAAACTAAATATGAATTAAAGTAACAGAAAATATCATTTTTTTTTATACCGGGAGAGCGTCGATCACCACGCTTACTTAATGTAGATTGGTGAATTTATATTTTTGTTTTTAATTTCGGTTTCCTCATGATATTTCATTCACTGGAGTCAGTAATCCTAAATTTAAAAAAGTTAAATTAATATTGGCTGGTTTCAAACCTTTGTGGTATACGAAGGATACCTTCACGCACAAGCAAATCAATTTGCGAACAACACAGGTAACAAATGAAATATATTATTAAAAACAAAAAGCCTGCTTGCCTAAAACGAACTAAAACGAAAGAAAACATTTATTTTTCGTGCTGACTCTACATAGCAAAATTATTTAAAGAAATTGGTATTCTGACGGTGGCGTCTCAGTATATCTTCGCCAATATTATGTTTATCAACAAAAATATAAACTTGTATTACAGAAACTGCGACATGCACTCTGTGAATACTCGAGGTAAACATAAATTAGTTGGTACATATTATCGCCTACATAAAGTAAACAACTCATTTGCGGGTCTAGGTGTACGCTTCTATAACAAATTACCCATTGGCATTATTAATCTACTTCAAACAATCTGTTAAAAACCGCCTTACCCTAAAGGGTTATTTATACTATTAATGATTATTTAAATGATAAAGCAGCATGGGTATAGTTGCTCGTTTAATGCAAGATTAATGTTATATTGATAGTTATTATTGTAGTTTTGATTATTATTGTAATTATGTTGACTATTGTAGTAAAAGTTTAATGTGAAGTGGATACATATCATGATCACTATGAGTTCGTAAGGCATAATACATTTTACTATGGTTCTTTTACCATCCATGCCTGCATTGTCATGCTCACTAAAATGTCATTGTTTGTGGTGTCGTATTGGCCAGGTCACCACCTTCCCTCTAATATAGCGAAGGTGATGATGGCTGGCCCGTGCGTCATGCTCGTGAACGGGTGCTACTTCAGATGACTAGTCAATCTTGGCATGGCATACATTTAATATTTAATCCAGTATTACCTTGTCGTGCATTTACCATTTTAATTAAAATACGTAGTCAAATTACCATACTAGTTGAAACTAAATAATTGAAATCCTCTATTTTCTTTCTTTAATCTTAGTAATTATATTAATTGGTTAATTTGTAATAATTACTTTGTATGTTTTTTTGGTTGCGTTGAGTGTTTTAATTGTAACTCGTACAAATAATTGTAATTATCTGGCGATTGAAAAGAGTGGCGTAAGTTTCTTGCCAGTTCTTCTCACAGCTCTACCTCGTCAGCGAACTGGCTGTAGGTCAATAGGCTGACTTCATGTTATGTTGACTTTTCATAAGTATCATACTTTATGATCTAAATGAAATAAATGCTTTGAGTTTAAGTTTGAGTTTATACCCTATGTTACTTCCACAATTATACGAATCAAATGACTCCTCAAGTTAAAATCCATTAAGCTATTTAGACTGTAGAGCGTGCCAAAGAAATAGACATACATACATACAACCATCGAAGAACATTACCCTCATTGACTTGGGCAGTCGGGTAATAAAAATAAAAACCAAAACACAAACTTATTGCAAAATCGAATCCATAGTCCCACATAGACATTAATGTTAAAATAATGATCGTATCTTGATCTAATTGATCAGATTGTCGTAACAAAGCGAGTTTGTAATGAAATGGATCACAATTGCAGTTATTAGTACCTTTACTACATACTACATCACAAAAAGAAGTAACTAAAATATGTGATATAAAAATAAGAACTCTATAGCTTATAATTACGGCTCATTTCTGTGTAATGTCTATTATATATTTGTGCTGTTATTGTGCAGTATCAAATTATTTTCGTAGACTGATGATACTCACGAAGTAGTACGTGATTAGATGTATTATGACCGCATTTGTGGAGCAAGGGCACAAATACATTTTTAACAACTTCAAACAAGCATATAGTTTTGGTAAGTGGGAACCGTAACCTATGGAATATATGTGTTCTCTAAACATTACAGAAAAGTTGAAAAAGAAGAGCATTACAAAAATGCTGATAGAAAAAAAAATATATATCTATCATTACATAGTATAAAGTCGCTTCTCGCTGTCTGCCCCTATGTATGCTTAGATCTTTAAAACTACGCAACGGATTTTAATGCGGTATTTTTTAATAGATAGAGTGATTCAAGAGGAAGGTTCATATGTATAATACATGCATAATTTAGTAAAGAAACACTGGTTATTTTACAGCTTTCTAATTTAATGCAGGGACATAGCGGGTGCGGCGGTATAAACCGGTTGGAAGCCGCCGGCTTCTAAAGAAAACATGTTTGTATTGTCTAACGGCGAAAAAGCTGTGAACGTTGTTTAAAAAGACATTATGTAGTATATTTAGTATCAGCATAATACCTGTGCGAAGCCGGGGCGGGGCACTAGTAAACGTATAAAAGAGGCACTAAGAGTGTACTGCTCTACTACTACTGCAGGATATTTCTCCTTATTCCTACCCCTAAGGATAAAAAGGGTACAAAAAAAAAATTCTTCAGTACCTATATTCTTTCATTCAGAGGTATTTGGGCTGCTGGTGCTCTCACTCACCGAGCGGAACACATTAGAATGAAAACTAATATTCTTACGTCGATCTTCTATGATAAGGTAGTACTTCACCGGTTGATCCGGACATTCATGCTGAAACCAGCGTAAATCTACTACCGTGAAGTAAATTTAAAACGATATTTCTGGTACTAGGCTTACAAATGACTGATTTTGCCTGATGGTGTCACATTGCTGACATAGTGGTATCTGATATGGCGGCTTTATGGAAGACTTTGAAATTATTAAAAAAGAAAAAAGGCCCGCCTGCCTAAAAGAAAGAAATCTACTTTTTCTCGTGCGGACGCTACATTAAAATTGTATATACCCTATGTCACTCCCACAATCAATACGAATCTAATGACGCCTCATACGTTAAAATCCATCAAACCATTTAGACTGTAGAGCGTGTTAAAGAAAGCGACATACATACATTCGCTCGAAAAACATTACCCTCCTTGACTGCGGCAGTCAAGCAAAAAGCGTTTCAAGTTTTAGCGACAGTAATATTAAATAATGAACTGTTTGGTTTGAGATCCTGTGTCCTTTAAAATGCACTTATTTTAGTCATCTGGGAATCGAACTTACTACCCTCAAAATAATGATAGCGAAGCAATAATTAAAAATTACAAGTGTCTTGGTCTACTGTTTAATTTCAGACGAACAGTAAGTTTGTTGGTTAAAATCTCAGTGATAAAAAATATGATAGGTCTTCACGATTTCATTACATCAACATTACAATTAATTAAATCAAGCTTCGATGAGTTAATTTAATAAATGTGATCTTGATTATTATTTACCTAGTATCTAATTAAAAACTATACTAATAAAACAACAGGGTGTAAACCTATGTTTTGGGAAGGGGAAAAGAAAAATTTATACTAAGTATTATACAGTTCATCCTTACACTATAGAGCCAATTAGATCTCGTATAATACTTAAGGTGTAAGAGAACCGAATAAGCTATCCATTGAGGTCTTCCCGGGAGAACAACATGAAGTTCTTAGGGTCGGCAACGCGCTGACGATACTCCTGGTGTTTTACGTCTTAGCCTACAGGTAACTGCTTACATCAGGCCTGTAAACTTGTTTGTTACGTTAGTCGCACAAAACATTTTGATGTAGTCCCCTGAACAGAGGCTATTCTCAAGTTCTCTGACCAGCTATGATCGGCCCTTATTCAGCTATTGCCATTTACTTTTTAGCACAATTTGAACACAATGGCTTTCTACTTAATACAAGATTCTTTACATAGCCGATTTTATGCTATGGATTGTTCGCTGAAAAGCTGTTAGACATATTTACATACCAGCTTTCCGCGGCGTGTTTTCACTCGCGTCTTTGCTTACTGCTCCGCTCCCGTCGCCAGTAGCGTGATATTATATAGCTTATAGCCTTTCTCGAGGACTAGGCTTTCATATGCAAAAAGAGTTTTTCAAATGCGACTGGTAATTTCAAAGATTAGCGCATTCAAACAAACAAACTCTTCCGCTTTATAATATTGTTACGACGTTTACCTATTCTAGAACGTTCGCAAGTACCTACCTACTCGTGTACGACGAATACCTACTCTCTAGAACATTCGCAAGTACCTACCTACACTTATACGATGTATACCTACACTAGAACGTTCGCATGTACCTACCTACACGTATAACAATAGATCATCGGCGGTAGGCATACCTACGCGTCGCATCTAAGTACCTACACTCATTGTTCTGTTTTCGAGAATTGTCGGCATCTTTGTAGTAATAACTGGAAGGTTCTAGAAATCTATTGAAGGACTATAAAAAGGATTCGAACGTCGGCACTTCGTTCAGTTGTGAATACAGCGATCTCGAGCGAACATCTAAGTGATACGGAAGTTTACGAAGAGCGATATACGAAGCGTTATAGTGCAGTATAAGTGTTCATATCTTTATTTAGTTACTGTTAGTATACTGTGTGAGTCTTGAATAAACTCATCATCGCGTAACTGGCATTTTGCATCGAACCCCATCCTGACACGTAACAATATAATAGACAATAGTATATATAGATTGTAAAAGTGATTCAGCGCTGAATAATCAATTTCATAAAAAGCCTTACAGTAATAAAAGATCTAGTTTGAATGTTGAGACACAGACGTATTAGTAATGGCATTTGATTGTTAGTTGTATGGTTTGTTACTGCAATGAGCTAATGTTAGCTTAGCTACTGTCTTGCACCAAGAACTTACGAAATAAAGAAAAGTATAGAGAACTTGCTAAGTAATTGGAGCAGGATTTTATATTTCTAGAAGTACTATATGTAAGGAGGTACTCTACAAACATACAAATCATACAATTAAAGGACACAAAGTTCACACAAGCTCGGATTTTTTGGATCACTCCAACGAAGGCCCAATTTCCCTCCTTTCCTCTTTCCTTACCTCCCTCATTCCCTACCCCATTCCAGCCTTAGTGGAGGCCACCATACCTGCAGTTTAAGCTTTTGGTATGGTGGCCACCACTTCTGGATTCCACTGACTGCTTACCATCAGGTTGAGTCACTTAGGTAGGCTAGAATATTAAAAAAAATCATGCATAGTTTTCTCCCGTATGGGAATCGATCCTTGGATGGTAATGATTGTAAGTGGTAACCGTAACCCGTAGAAATGGCTGTGTTCATTAAGTATTGCTAAAAAACTGTGAAACGACCGTTAAAGGTGGCGAAAGTTGGTGTTGGCTTTGATCCAGGTGCAGGATACGTCTTTGGGCTTATGATGAAGATGAATGCTACAAACACAATCGATTCGTAGCAGACCGTGTAGAAAGAACTAGCTTACGCACCCGCGTTTATAGTTACTGCTCTGCTCTCGTCGCCAGTAGCGTAATGTTACATAGCCTATAACCTTCGTCAAGAACAGATATCATACGCAAAAATAATTATTAAAAGCCCACTAGTAGATCCAGAGATTAGCGCGTTCAAACAAACAAACAAATAAACTCTTCCGCTTTTATAATAGTATACATAGATAGATAATAAGTATTGATGAGGGAGGTAAAGAAAGAGAACGGAGAGGGTAATTGGTTCTTTGGCGCTCTCACATCGAACGCAGTAATACAATAAGGCGACATTTTATGACGGGGTTGTAGTTACATTAATTAGGTCCTAGACAAGTGTCAAAGTTTTCTATTCTATTCATAGAATAGATAAAAAATGTATGAGATTGACATAAGCGTTGGCGTTAGCTTATGTCAATTCAATACATTCTTTAATCTATTCTATGAATAGAGTAGAAATCTTTGTCACTTGTCTAGGGCCTCTGTTCATTCTGATAACCGTGGCTTACTATACCGATCTTTATTTGAAAACCTGTTTTTATGCAATGCAGCGCTTAATCGCTTTTACAATGTGTCTATTATTGCATAGTTGTGTTCTCTAGACATCGCAGAAACAAAAGAAAACACAATCAAGTTGTCGCCAACCGTATCGTTAAAAAGGAATGAGGAGGAAAAGGAAGAGGAACTAGAAGGTAATTAGACCACCGGCGCTCCCGACTTAAAGATTCTAGTAAATTATCCAAAAAACAAAATACTAATTCAAAATAATCAAAATGTTGACAACCACTGTCAGTTCCCGCAATAAATCAAAGTTTGATAGGTAGAGAACCATTTTGGTTGAGCAACCATGTGCTTTGCTGCTCCGTACTTCGATCATTGCCATAGTTTTTCTTTTGTAACACATTAATTAACCGATTACAAGTCACGATGTTAGATGCAACTTCTTGTGCACTTTTAAGAACTCTCTGACTGCGCAGTAGAAATTTGCAACTACTGTGCAAGTTCGATTCCCAAATATTTGTTTAGATGTATTTTATTTCCCTTAAATATGTATACTTATAAAGTATCCCGAGATTCAAAATGTGTGCCTTTAAAAAAAACGAACACTAACTTTTTTTAGACAGCAAAAGTCAACTCAAAGATTCAATGATACCTAGCTTTTCTAGACTTATAAAACAGTTTCTTGAGAGCGAAACGGTTAGAGATAGTACTATGGCAAATGTACAAGCGGCCCTTAATAGTAAATGGGAACCGTCGCTCAGAAGAACACAGTAAGTTGATTCTGATCATTGATCATTTATGTATTTGCCCAGTGAGCAAGTAAATCAAAACATAATATAAGACCATGCTCTAAACTGTTAGTCTTTAAGAAACACTGGAGCCCCTGGAGCTGCTTACCATCTTCAGGGTCTTCTGGAGTCTTTAGAGCTGTATCAATCTCGTCCTAGAACTAAAATGATGATACAACCAATATATTTTTTTACTATCATGTAGTTTAATATAAAACCTACTCCACACATGTTACAATACAATGTGTATCAATCTACATACGAATTAACCTAGTTAAAGTAATAAGTACTCTTCCTTAATAGATACTGTTATCACCGCCATCTCGTGAGAAGTACCTTGAAACTTTCTCAAACTCAACTAAACTATCGCATCACTAATTTCGTAATGATTTTCAACTAATTGGTACAACACTATTGTGCTTTTATCTGTGTGAAGATTAGTTAATCGATGTTCTATGTAATTGAATTTTAGGCGCATAACTTTGTATTAGGTAATTTGTAAAAGTTTGGTTTCAGCATGACCATCATACCAGCTCGTTACCATCCCAAGCTTTCTCACAAACTTTATCTAAGAGTCTTGAAAATCTCGATTTTTCATTCGGCAATAGGTTAAGTTTACTATAGGTTACGGTTACCATAGGTTACGGTTACCACTTACCATATAGCGGGAATGCTTAGACAAGTTGAATAGTTGAAAAAAACCCATCTAGTAACCCTGTTATTTATTTTCTGTTATTCTTCTTAAGACACTTGCGAGAAGAAATGGACATGTTTTGTAAAACAAACCATTGATCAAGTAAAATCTAAATTTTCAAATCAATTATCGAGTGGTTAGTGGTTAACCCAGTCGCCCATAATTTATTATAGAGCCATCCGACTTGACCTAACGACTGTTATCAACTTGGTAACAACCGGGACTGACTTTTAACGTGCCCTCCGAAGCACGGAGACGCTCAGATCAAATATCACTATGCGCTCACCCATCCATGGGCCAGCCGCACCCTAAGTTGCCTAACCCGGTAATCGTTTACCGATCAATGAGCGTAATGAGCAATGCACGCATCTGAATTATTATATTACCTAAGTTTAACGGGTAGTAGATCCACGCTGGTTTCAGCATGAATGAGCTTGATCCACCGGGCAGTACTCATAGATGATCGACGTAAGAATACTAGTTTTCACACAAATGTGTTTCGCTCGGTGAGTGAGGTCCGGCATCCCAAATACCCCTCGATCCTGATCCTTTTCCCTTTTCCTTCCTCACCCCCATCTCCATGGTCGGCAACGATTTGGTTGTGTTTTCTAAGCATTATTACTTTCGTAATGCTTAGAAAACACAGACATCACTATAGGTTACAGTTGCCACTTACCATCAGGTAGGCTTGTTTGTCACCAAAGTCGTATAAAAAAAGTAATATAATAATAATAATATATAATATATTTCAACAACTACACACAACGCCATCTAGACCCAAAGTAAGCATATTATATGCTTGTGTTATGGGTTCTAGAATGCGAGTATACATACTTAAATACTTTTTTTTTTTAAATACATACATATAGAAACACCCAGACCAATGCAAATAGACATGTTCATGCACACAAATATTTGCACTGAGCGGGAATCGAACCCGCGACCTCTGCGTGGCAGTCCATACACAGTACCACCGAGCCACAGAGGCAGTCAAAAAAAGTAACTCTGTGGGTGGTATACAGTCAGTTGAATCCAGAATTTCTGGCATAATTTAAATAAAAAGCTTAACACCGCACCAAATAGTTGTTAACCCCTGTCTCGTGATCGTAATGCCTCAAGGTTGCAGGTAATTATTGTCGATAGTACATACCAAGAACGGTCTCTACAAATTGTTAACGAAAATGTAAATGCTTGTACATGGGTGGTCTTTTAAAAGGGATACTAAATTCAACAGACTTCTATTAAATTGATTTAGGGGTGATTTTTACTATTTACCAGCGCTTGTTTCTCATTTCAATATATTATGTATAGAGAATTAGGTTTTTTTTCATTAGATATTGTATGCCATGTTTTTTTTACATAATAAAAGGTGTGAAAGTGTCGACCCACTGCTGCACCATATATTATATTATAAGAAAAGTCAAGCTTTAGGTTGTGTTGAGAATTTCTGGACACAAGAAACCAATATCACTTTAACCGACCAGAGAGCCTAGACATCATCATCATCATCATCAGCCTACGGCAGTGCACTGCTGGACATAGGCATCTCCCAAGGCGCACCATCTTGCCCGATTCACGGCTGTTTGCATCCATTTTCTGCCAGCCGCCCGTTGTAAATCGTCGCTTCATCTAGCGGTGGGGCGTCCCACTCTACGTTTCCCTGTACGCGGTCTCCACTCCAGAACCTTGCGGTTCCAGCGATTGTCGGATCTGTGACAAATAGAGCCTAGACAAATGGCATAAAATTAAAAAAATGTATGGGATTGACCTAAGGTAACGACAATGTTGGCGTTAGCTTATATCAATCCCATACATTTTTTTATTTTATTTTTCATTTATTTAATAACTTTATGCACAAAATTGTACAATGGTGGGCTTAATGCCACAAGCATTTTCTACCAGCCAACCTTTGGGTACATACACACATACGAAAATATAAATATATATACATATACATATATACACCATACCATATACTCATGTTACTGATGTGATGACTCTGCCAATTTGTCGAAGAGAATATCCCGTACCTTTTGTTTGAACTTAAGCGGTCCTTAACTATCCTGACTTCAAGAGGGAGCGCATTCCAGGGTAAGACGGATTGAATAAAGAAGGAAGAATGTACGAAATCAGAAGTATGAGAGTATTTATTCCATTCTATTAGCATTTATGCCACTAAGGCTCTCAGGGATGAAACTCGATATTTGAGGTTTCAGGCGACTGGAACTGCTACATAACTGGGATTGCGGTCCCAGTTGCCTGATTAGTTTTTATTTATTTATTTCATCAGGCGAGTGGAATCACCCGTAATTTTAATCACAAATAAGCATTATTAGCAGTAATTTATCACAAGTAGCCAGTACACAGGACCACCAAACTACACAGGCAGACTTTTTTATTAATCTAAAACACGATTCTAAATCCCACACATAATCTACACTAGGCTATCTATACCTTAGTTAGTACGTGAGCCCGTCAATTTCCGAGATATGAATTGACATTCAAACCGACACGTTCCATAAGATTACGGGACTAAGGTCAATATTCTGGAAGGCTAGAGATTGCCATCGTTAAAATATGAATCATCGGAGATATAATTATTTGTTTCCTGGCAACTATGTTATATTATCAATTTGGTATTTTCTTAGAGGAAATTCGTTTCCAGTAATTTTGTGCGTGGCTGGTTTTATTATTCAATTAATATATTAAAAATTGACTGCCTCTGTGGTTCGCCAATACTGTGTGCGGATTACCACGCAGAGGTCTCGGGTTCGATCTCCGGATCGGGTAAAGTGATATTTATATTTGGACCCCATGTACCAGAGAGCGAGCCTGTTGCCGTATATCGGCCACAATTCCAGACTCTGGGCTAATACTGAGAATTTCTCGACAGAAAAACCCAATATCACTTTACCCGACCCGAGGATCGAACCCGAGACCTCTGCCTGGTAATCCGTACACAGTACCACCGAACCACAGAGGCAGGCGGTAGATAATAAAGTATTTTAAAAGTTAATAAGGAGTAACATTGTGACAGTGATTCTTTATTGACACAATTGTCATCAAACAAATTATACTAACATATGCGAAGTTGAAATGTAATAGCATAAGTTTTGTCCAGTGTGGGAATAGAACCTGCAATTACTTACCACACGCACGGCAACGCGCACGCACTCATTCTACGCGATCGAGGCAGATGACGGCAAAGCTGAAATATTATAATGTAATTGAGATGTCTCTTGAGAACAGACAGCTCCAAAAACTTTATATTTTTCTACAGAACATACAATTATAATTTTCTCCGAAGAAATGAATAACACTTACGTTTTGCATGTAACAGAGGCCGCGCTATTTACTGCCCACAATTCCAGACACTGGAGTATATTATAAATCTAGCCGGGGATTAACACTGTTACTTCTGCATGGTAGTTTGTAAGTACCACAGAATTATAAGGACAGTAAATATTTATTCTTTTAAATGTCTTCTCTCAGGTTAGGTACCCTCTAGTAGCTCTATCGTGTACTAAAGATGACACCAGTGACAATATAAAATTTAGTTTGCAAAATAAATACTAGGGGCGCTGTACACTGTACAATTTGCGAAGAGTTTTGTGCTGTCATTGATGAGTCAAATGCGAGGATACTCATGAGAGGTATTGATTCGTGGAGCCTACTAATTAGCTATCATCAGTTATCCACCCTTATCAAGTCGTCTATCTACCTAGTTTGGAGTCTTCTGGTCTGTAGTTGCCATTCCAGATCTTTCTGCCCATCAACCATCAGTTCTGCGAGCTATATCACTTACTTTGGTTCACCTGTAGATTTCTTCGTTTCATAAACGATGGCGCAGGAAGACGCTTCATAGCCCGCTCCATCGCCCTCTGTGTAACTTTGAGTCCTCTGACAAGGTCCATAGTTAGCCACCACGTCTCTGCTCTGTATGCCATCACTGGTAACACGCACTGGTCAAAGATCTTATACCATAGTACTGACTTATTGCAATTTAATTTTGACGTATTTTCGGATGAAAAAGATTCTATACTGAAACGTATCTAAAATTACTTAAGCCTTTTCTAAATTGTGCGTGTCTAGTATGTCATCAGATGATTCGACATCTATACTAATATATAAAAGAGAAGAGTCAGCTTGTTTGTTTGTTTGAACGAGCTAATTCTGGAACTACTAGTCAGATTTGAATAATTATTCTTACGTTTCATGATCTAGTTTTTGAGGAAGGTTATAGGCTATGTAATATCACGCTACGATCGACGGAGGTGGAGCAGTTAGGTACTAAAGATGTAAGTAACTTAGAGCGGGTAAAACCGCGCTGCGCAGTTAGTAAATAATAAATATTACACATGTTTCATAAGTATAACATTATCAGATAATTTACGTCTGTGGTTGCTACAATATATTATTTATTATCTGTCGCAATTTACAGTTTATTGTACACGTAGAAGTTCAATTATGTAATATATAACTAATGTTCCATTTATACGTACCAAGCAAGGATCCCCTCTTTAAATAATAAGCTGTGAAGTTTAGTAGTGGCTTGTCCCGGCTTTGCACGTTTTGCACGCAAAACCTTTGAAGTTTATTACTTTCCTCTATAATATAATAGTATATCGTAATATAGTAGGTCATCTATTATGTTTATAAATCTTCCGGTAGAATTCTCATAGTAAAGACTGTATGAAAATCTATTACTTGGTTTTAAAGTTAGCTCAGAAACGAATAGAACTAAAAATATCATGATTATAATGTTGATATATGTCTGTGTTGTAATGCTTTTAAAATCGTCTCGAATATTAAAATAGTTTATTTAATAAAGTCTTCGGGATTATTTGTAGCAATGGTTCAATCCCAAGTGATATTGCGTTTTTTTGTCGAAAAATTCTCAGTATTAACCTGGATTCTGGAATTGTGCCCGATAAATAGCAACAGGCTCATCGTCTCTTGTTACATGGGACCTAAAAATAAAAATGGCAGAAAGTGTGTGGTTAAACATCTCTATCTACCCCTTTGATAATAAAAGGTGTGAAGCTATGTATATGGGTCCTTCAAGGCTCAATTCTAGGTCCTTTTCTTATTTTACATAAATTATTTACCGTATTTACTGTATTTGTGTGACTTACCCCCAGTTTCTGAAAGGTTGATTAACGAAAAATTAACTAATCACCTGTTAAATCTCATGTGAAGTACCTAGAATCATCAATAGTTAGTTTAATTTGATCTAGTTAGTTTTTAATTAGATCAAATTAAACTAATTATTCATGGTTTTAGCAACTCAGTTGGTACTTCACATGAGATTTAACAGGTGATTAGTATTTTTTTTGTTGATCAGCCCTTCAGAAACTGAGGATAGTCTTTATTGCGGATAAAGATATTTATCTACAAAGTTGAACGACAAGAAAATAACCTTCATTTGATTATTTACTGCCATGGTAGCGTCCTAGAGTACCTAGTGTGTGCGACATCTGAAAATAACTTTTTGGGATCCAATATTTATTTTTAATCTAGGTATTTTGTCTCAGTCCTATTTTCTGTGACAGAGTACCTATATTCTTTCCGAAAGATGTCTTTAAAAAGCGTCTTCTGGAGATGATGATGTCTGCCATGACGTGTCCGCCGACGGCTACACTCTGTCAACTTTCGGCAATTCTTTTTCGCTCATCACAAAGAAAACATACGATTCAAAACAAGTCCACCTTGAGATGATTTTGAAATTTTTGCTTTTGGAAGATTACAAATCAGGTCCTCAGTAGTAGCAGATATCTACTAAATTATGCTTTAACTTACTACTAATCAAGCAGATGAGTTTAATGTTATTGCATCTGTTTTTCTTACATTACCTACATTACGATTTAGTATGTTTTTCATAACAGTATTTCGACTTAGAGATTATAATTATAATTTAACTATTAATACCCAGGATATCAGTATTCAGTAGCCTATTTATCATAATTTTATGAGAACATTATAGACTGAATATTGGCATAGAATATTTCATGACAAATGAAGCAGAGATGTCTTTTTATTTGTATGATCATGATAACAATGATTAGTAATATCTGTTATTTTTGAGGTCTTAAACTGACTCCCAGTTTCTGAAAGACTGATCAACGAGAAATTAACTAATCGCCCTCGTAAATCTCATGTGAAGTACCTAAAAGCATTGGTGATTACTTGACTAATTTTTCGTTGATCAGCCTTTCAGAAACTGGGGGTGAGTGTATGTGCTTTAAAATTATGATATTGTATCCTACATAGACTTATCTGATAGTTATAATGACAGCTAAATTTCAATCACTTCGTATTAATGGTTTTTTTAATAACAATCACCTGCCAAAACATGATACACATATCAATAATAAGAAGGCCGATTACAATAGGCTGAATGAAGATGCGCCCTCTGCATATAAAAACAACATTTCGCATTAATTTAACAGTCCGCAACTAGAACTAGAGCAGTGCGTTCTGTGTTATAGCCCGCCATTTTATAAATACGATATATTGTGTTATTTTTTTGTTTTATTTGTGAAGTTTTGAATTGGATATCAGGTAAATATATTTTATATTATATAAGTTTTATTTAGTTGTGTTGAACATTTTTTAATACGGTATTTTGTGTTATTTTGTGAAGTTTTGATTTGGATATCACGTGAATATATTTGTTTCATAAAAAATTTGATTTTGTTAATATTTGGTAGGTGAAAATTAAATTGAGCTTTGATAAAATTAGTTTAATTTATTGATAAGTAATGTGTGATAATTAAATTTGAAATTTGAGGGTTTTGTTTTATGGCGTAAGTGAATTTCAAGTTAGTTTTTAAATTTCTTTCAAGGTTTTATTTAAATTTATATTTCCTTTATTTACCAAAATACACCTCAGCAATTTTACTTAACTGCTCAAAGGCTCTATTTATTCTTGGTTTGATGAAAATTCAAAATGTGACGTCATATTTTTTATTTATGTGTTTAGTCAGTTCTGAAATACTATGAATGCAGTTTTTAATACAAATTAATTTAATAGCGGTTTTTCAAGTGAAATATTTGTATGAAGTGCTAGTATTTCTTTAATTTAAAAGTGCTTTTTGTTGTTAATATTAAGCAACAAAATCATCATCTCCTGGGAGAAGGAAAAGTATTGAAACCGCCCTCGATCGACGATATTCTAAATCCTTTCTGGGAGCTTGTTCCAAATATCAAAAACGCGATTGTTCAGAGTGTGATAGGCTACTATTGTGTGCGAGGATTTGCGATTGAGAATGAAGCTGGTTTATAACCGAATACATGTAAAAAAACCATGTAAAACATCTAAATGTTTCTATGTACATACATAACTTCTACTTCGTTCATCTCTGCATCACCTTCGTTGACTGGTAGAAAAAGTCTACGGCATTAAGTCCGCCTGTGTACGGTCAATCTTGGTATGGCATACATTTAATATTCAATCCAGTATTACCTTGTCGTGCAATGTGACCAGGGGGTGCATTTACCAGTTTAACTAAAATACGTAGTCAAATTACCATACTAGATGAAACTAAATAATTGAAATCCTCACTTTTCTTTTTTTAATCTTAGTAATTATATGTTATTAATTCGTTAATTTGTAATTATTTACTTTGTATGGTTCTTTGGTTGCGTTGAATGTTTAAATTGTAACTCATACAAATAACTGTAATTATCTGGCGATTGAAAAGAGTGGCGTGAGTTTCTTGCCAGTTCTTCTCACAACTCTACCTCGTCAGCGAACTGGCTGTAGGTCAATTGGCTGACTTCATGTAATGTTAATCATACTTTATGATCAAAATGAAATAAATTATTTGACTTTGACTTACGCATATACATTAAGTTTGTTCAATAAATGAATAAATAGTCTTTTCATACACACACCTCTGTTACAGTGCTTGTAGTTATGCTCTTTGTCAACATATTGCCTAATTTGTTTATTTATTTATTTAAGGAAACTCTACAGCTTTTTAACAAACACAATTTACAAAGAAATATGCAAACAGACTTATCTATTTGCATTTACAATAATCTGAGCCAATTACAGAGTTCCACGACATGGATTCCATGGCATGTTCGTGTCTATCTGTCTACAACCTCTACCAACTTTCTCAGTCATTGCCGCTCCTTATATCTCTTTCGTTTTCCTATTTCCATACATCCTTTTCACATGTCTAAACCACCTTAGAATACTCCATTCAATGAGTCACTAAATCATCATTCATAATAATAATAATAATAATCGGACCTTACATGGGCCCGATATAGACTATGTTGCCTCCGTCGCCTGGCTACGCTTCGGCGATCTCTTTGGAGAAACCGAAGGGTTTGTTTGTGCAATTGCTGACGAAGTTATCATGACGAACAACTACCGGAAATATATCTTGAGGGATGGCACTACTGACATATGTCGGGCTAGTCATCGCCCTGGTGAATCCCTCAGGCATATTGTTTCCGCCTGTTCGCGTCTTGCTAACGGAGAGTACTTGCACAGACATAACCAAGTAGCCAGAATCATCCACCAGCAAATTGCTCTGCGATACAATCTTCTGGATATTGAAGTACCGTACTACACATACAACCCTGAGCCGGTTTTCGAGAATGGTCGCGCGACATTGTAATGGGATCGCTCCATTATCACAGACAGGACTATTATAGCTAACAAGCCTGATATTGTGGTAGTGGATTGATCCGAACGCATTGCAATGATAGTTGATATTACCGTCCCTCATGAAGAGAATCTCATGAAGGCTGAGAAAGACAAGCAAATAAAATATCTTGATTTAGCCCATGAGATTGTTGATATGCGGGATGTGGATTCTGCTGTCATTGTGCCGATAGTCATCACCGTAAATGGTTTAATAGCTAAGAGCCTCGATCAACACCTAAAGAGGCTCGCATTAGGTGGATGGGTCAAGGGCCAGATCCAGAAGGCAGTATTGCTCGACACGGCACGTATTGTTAGGAGGTTCCTCTCTCTGGAACCCTAACCGCCGGTGACTTGGACTCTAGTCTCGTTGCCGGTGGTAATCTATTTTTATATTTTTAAATGTGTATTTTTGTTGTTTTATATACCTATTTAAAAATTTAAATAATATGAAATAATGTGAATAAAGAGAATAATAATAATAATATGTGGACACTATCACACACCGTCATCTAGTCCCAAGCTAAGCAGAGCTTGTGTTATGGGTACTAGAATAACTGAAATATAATACATGTACATATTACTTTTTTTTTGTAAATACATACTTATAATACATAGAAAACACCCAAACTGAAGACATTTGTCTTCAGTTTGGGTGTCTGTATTTACAAATGTTCATCACACAAATCGGCGTCGCAGTCAGTTATACTAACCACTAGACCAACGGTGCAGTCAATTCAATCCACATTCTTCTCTTATACGCTACTCTATCTGACAAATTGATTCCACAATTGCTTCTCAGTGCTATCATCTCTACTGCATTTATTCTGTTTTCATGCTTTTTCTGCCAAACCCAAGGTTCACTACCATACATAATTGTTGGCGCTAGTAGCTACTGCCTGTACTTTTTTTTCGTTGTAAAGAATGTATATAAATACAAAAAATTATATCTGCACTGTAGAGCCCATATCACTAACTAAATCGCGACGTAGACTTTTTTGTGTGAACGCTCATAAAATTAAAAGATGACAGCCTCAAAGGTGACAGTGAAATTTTAGTTCTCAATATAAATACTAGGGTCGCTGTTCATTTCACCGTGAGAAAGAAACATGTGAAAATTTATGGTACAAGATAGAAGATAAAAGCTATTTGCATACCATGAATTATTTAGTTATAGAAAGTTATGGTAGCTTTTATACGATAGTAGATCCACACTGGTTTCAGCATGACTGGGCCGGATCGTCCGGGGAAGTACTACCCTCTCATAGAAGATTGACGTAAGAGTAGAAGTATCCGTACTATTGCGTTTCGTTCAGTAAGGCCGCTATTAGACTATCATAGAAATATGATCATAGACGTGTCATTTTTATATGAAGGACATATGACGGTATAATAACTACATGTGATTCATATTCTCTATGTTAGTTAGGAGATCCTTTTTGATAGCTAGCGTCTCTAGTCTTTAAGTAAATAGACGGTGCTAGTGTGTTGATTTGAAGGGAAGGGAAAGGTTCCCATAGCAACGGATAACACGGCTTGATGGTATATGACATTTCTATGATCAATAAGTGTAATATGTAAAAATGAAGAACGTCATCATATAATTATGATCATAGAATTTGACAGATATGAAATCATATTTATATGATTTAAATGATACTGTAATATCGGCCTAAGTGAGAGCGGCGACCCAATTTCTCTCCTTTCCTTTTTCCTTACCTCCTTCAATCCTTTCGCCTACCCCACTCCCTTCACGGTAGGCAGGAGCATCGCAGAGGCCCTGGCATTACTCTAAAATGCCAGGGACTCTGCGAAGCTACTCTAAGTTTTCGTATTTTTTAACTATATTTCGTACATTACCGACTTTTCGGCGACGAAAAACATCGTGTGGAATGCGCTAATGTAAAGGGTTCTAGGTTTTTATTAAATCCTTTTCGATACCCCATAATTAAAACATGGGAAATCACCCTAACATCAGTGTATACAAGCAATCTTGTGTCATTTTGGTACATAAGAAATTTTATTTTCACACGAGAAGCCTTTGTTGGACAGTGCGAGATAAGATTATATAGTTAAACGATAAGATTTAAATATGTAGTTCTCTGCAAGATCTTTGTCGTGTAGAAATAGATTGGTTTACCTATGCGTGAGGAGTAGCCCGACTGCCGAAGTAAGTGTTTTGTATTACGTAGACAAGCCCAACCCATTTTTATATTTATACTAATATACAAAGAAAGAAAGTGAAAGAGTTTGTTTCGTTTGTTTGAACACGCTAAACTCTAGAACTATCATCAGTCGGAATTTATCGGATTTTAATAATTTTTTTTGCGTATGATAGCCGAGTTCTTAGGGAAGGTTATAAGCTAACATCACAGTACTGATGACGGGAGCAGAGCAGTAACCAAAGACGAGAGTAAATCCACGCTGAAGCTAGTATTTTTAAAAATAAAAGCTTCTATTTCAAATTAAGCTCTGTGTTGCGAGGTATTTTTAAAATGCAATTCAAAGTAAAACACTTACGCAAAGTTTTGTCTTTTATCACGATCAGCCGAAATGGCGAGAATTGGGAGAGGCCTATGTCCATTAGTGAAAATTGAACTAATAATTACATTTTTCCATGATCTTAGGATCAAGTAGTAGGAGAGGCAAGCAGTTCTAAGCGTATTACGCAGTCTTGTGCTCGCCTAAAGACAAAGGCTAAAACTTCATAGAGTTGAATTGAGAGTTAGCGGGTTATTTCTAGGTTTGAACTAGTGACAATTCTAGACCATAAAATTTTTATTTTTAAACTCAAACTCAAAGCATTTATTTCATTTTGATCATAAAGTATGATGCTTATGAAAAGTCAAAATTACATAAAGCCAGCTAATTAACCTACAGCCAGTTCGCTGACGAGGTAGAGCTGTGAGAAGAACTGGCAAGAAACTCACGCCACTCTTTTCAATCGCCAGATAATTACAGTTTTTGTACGAGTTAACAATTTTAACACTCAACGCAACCAAAGAACCATCCAAGTAATTATTACAAATCAACCAATTAATTTAATTACCAAGGTTAAAAAAAAAAAGAAAATAGAGGATTTCAAGTATTTAGTTTCATCTATGGTAATTTGACTATGTATTTTAATTAAAAAAGTAAATGCATCTCCCGATCATATTGAACGACAAGGAATTTTTTTTAAATATCAAAATTGAAATAAAATAGCATTACCATCTGTAATTTAAAGGTTGTTCTAAGAACAATGTTCAATCAAACAAGAGACAATCGATTTGAACAGTCTTATTTGACACAGTAATTTATGAGATGAAAATGAACATACGTTCTAAAAGCGACGGAACAATTTAAATAGATTACACATTGTTCCTAAATTCATTAAATGTTTTGTAGAACACTTCAAGTCAAAATGTAACGGAATGTAGTTCTATTCGCGAGGCTGCCTTGCTGTATATGGGTTTGACGCATTTGGTGCACATCTCAACTTGTACACCATGCTTAAACAGTGAACTTAGCAACTGGTGCACTTCTCATATGGTACATTTCGCAACTGGTGCACTTCTCATATGGTACATTTCGCAACTAGTGCACTTCTCAATTGGTACACTTCGCAAAAGGAACACTTTTTAAGATGAGTGGAGATCTGGAAAATTGTCTAAAAATGAAAGAATTGTTGGTTTTGCGCAGATAATTTTCTTAAAAATACAATCAATCAACAAACACCTTTCAAGTAGGTACACACTTACTTAAACTTAAATAATTTTCAATAATAATATAAAAAGTCACACGAAAGTAATAAAAAAATATGTAAGAAAGATTTACCTACTGCAAAATAATTATAACAAAACAAAAATAATTTAATCGTTACAAATTTACAAGCATAAAGCTTTTCTTTTTTTTATGTCAGGCTTTTTTACTAGCTGACATAGACCTGTCCGGTAGTACTTAAGCTTGTCCTAATCTAGCGGCCTACTTCAGCAGTAACCTAAATGAAACATATTTTGCTTTGATTCTTTTAATTTGATTAAAACATTGAAATAGTGATAGGAAACATATCTCTCCTTCCCACAATCAAGTTGTTATCGATTGTGGGAAGGAGAGATTATAGGAGAATGAAATTATAGGGATCGATTCGTCGTAGGGAATAATTATGTGTTTTGATTACAAAACTAAATATGCTTTTTTATTTGCAGATTTTCATTACCAAAATGATACAGTTTAAGGTAAGTAACTTTTTACACTATCTGAAATAATTAATATTTTATTACAATTTAAACGGGTTTAAACATTAGTAAATAAATTAAGTAATAAGAAAGGTTTTCGACGTATAGAAATTAGTTGATATAATAAGCTAATCAATTACATATTAAATTTCTAACAAATAAAATATATAAATATAATATAATATGTGGACACTATAACACACCGTCATCTAGTCCCAAGCTAAGCAGAGCTTGTGTTATGGGTACTAGGTAACTGAAATATAATACGTATACATACTTCTTTTTTGTAAATACATACTTGGAATATATATGAAACACCCAGACTGAAAACAAATACAAATGTTCATCATACAAATATTTGCCTTACCCGGGAATCGAACCCACGACACCCGGCGCGTCGCAGTCAATTACACTAACCACTAGACCAACGATGCAGTAAGTCTGTAGTGCACTAACCTATTACAGAGTAAATAAAGGCTACGAGATGTATGAGAGGATTCAGAGAAAAACTTGATCACCAATACACCATGCTTAAATAGAGACTGGCGTCGAATCCGCGCGAAATCTTTTTTTATGAATATAAACTTTCTCACTCTCTTTATAAACCTAGATGAGACTCTTAAGGACCGGATCTTGACTCATCAAGTCAAAAACGCTAATAGAATAGATTGATAATTGTATGGGATTGACATAAGCTAATGCAAACATTGTCGTTAGCTTATGTCAAAAAATACAGACGGAGCTATGAGTGCGGTTACTCAAAAACTTACCTATATAGAAAATATGTCGTAATATGCCTTGCTATGATTTATATTAATATAATATTATAGCTCCGCCTGTTGTGGCTTTATCGTATTAACGCATTATTAAAACCTAAGGGCCTTGACAAGTATATAACAATAGAATACATTAAAAAAATATGCCATTGACATAAGCTAACGACAACGTTTTCGTTAGCTTATGTCAATACCATACATTTATCAATCTATTCCATACTATTCTATTATATATTATTACATAATAAATTAACACCGAAGGGATAGTAGTTGTAACTGTCTCGACTGGTTTAAAAGCAGTTATTAGTAACATATTTAATTAGCGTACGGATATGAAAATATCTGTTAACTTGTTGAGCAACATAATTCTGCATAGGTAATTATGGTTTAAGACAATTTATTTTCTCAAAAGAATACATAAATTCATTTGGCTGAGAAAATACATTTTGTTACAAAGTAAATAGAAACAAACGCCAGAGCGGTCTATACAAATCAAAGTAGTATAATAAAAATAGTACGTATTTCTAGGTAGGTATGTACATCACAAAGCAATTCAATCATACGTAATAATAATAATCGTGAACAAAATTAAAAGTAAACAAAATAAATTAAATCAATAGATATTAAAAATGTGGGTAACCAAAAAATAATTAATCTCCACATTATCTAAACAAAAGCCAGCAAGCTCAAAGCTCAAATTATGATTAGTTTTTACTTAGAAATATCATATAACGCGCCGGAGGTTAATGCGGAACTGTTTTGCGGATTCGTCACAATTTTTGGTGGCAAGCAAGCAAGGCCCACATGATGGTAAGTGGTAACCGTAGCCTATGGCCATGGCCATGTTTTCTAAGCATTGCAAAAACATTGCTTAGAAATCACGCTGACCATGGGAGAAGGGGATGAGGAAGGAAAAGCAACAAAAAGACGAAGGGAGTAATTGGGCCGCTAGCTTACTTACCGAGTGAAACACATTAGTATAGAAACTAATATTTTACATCAGTAATAAATCGGGGTCCTCCCTTATGAAGGCCTCGGGGATAGGGATACTCAGGGAATAACCCGGTATTCTTTTTGAGGTTGGTAATATTTCGGTCGATCCAGGACATTCATGATAAAAACAGTGAGGATCTGCTACTGTACTGAACCAAAGCAGAGACGCCCTTTGTTACAATCCAAACATTACCTTTTGCTTCTTCAACATTCATTAATCTTTTGTTACACACTCGTTACGAGTGCTTGTATGCTTCGAATGACTGACAGTAACATGTAACCCTGAACAGTGTACTTTACCTTGTAAAGCTACCTACTTTTACTTAAATACTTCGATCGAATTCGTTACTATTTCATAGTTACCTTCAAGTCTTTCAAGCTTGTTACATTACATGCAAAGTTTTTTTTTGCCTACACTATAGTACCATATAAAATTTGGGGTTTACATTTTGGGGTCTGACACTTATCCTTCGAAATGCTCTTTTGTGCATATTTGCTGTTATTTATTTCGGCCATGTAGTCTCTCGTTTTAAAGTCTACATTTCTAACCATGGATGACGTAAGGAAAAGGAAACCTTTACGGTAGGCAGCGGATTCACAGAGCTCATGATATTGAAGAAAACCATGAGCCGTAGTTACCACTCACCATCAGGTGGGTTGTTGGCTTGTGCCACTGTCAGCAGTAAAAAAAGAGGGGACTACTACTAAGCCGGCTTGAGGCAACCGAATCAATCGTGTCAAGCGTGTTGGCAATGGCAATCACCTCTACGATCTTTCTAAAAAAAAGGTCTAAGTTTGTTTATATTTGCCTACCAAAGTGACTTCACTCTGCCTGATGTTAAGCAGCCAGAGTAATTTAGAAGTGGTGGACACCATTCGAAAAGAAAAAACTACTGGTATGGTGGCCTCCACTATGGCTTCTTAGTGAGATGCTTTTTCACGCCCCGCTTAAAAGACCCAGGATTATAATTAGATGGGAACAAATGCGCTGGTAAAAAGTTCGTTATTTACATGACTTTACCACGTCAGCAAACCGACTATAGGTTAATTTTCTGACATTTTGTTTTTGTTATTTTGACGTTTAGTTTAAATGAATAAATGTTTTGAGGTTTGTGTTAAACCAAGTACCAGGTTCTTAACACTCTAGTTTTGACATGCGAAGATTAAGGTCTACAAATGAAAATAAACTAGATAAATGACATTTGACAGTTGCATCATCAAAATGGTCAGCATGATGACAATTACGCGTCATCAAATTACTATAGTAAAGAAATAATTGAACGTACAATGTATTGTATTGCGAAATTTAAATAATACTACTATTATGTTGTTGCAATTGAGTATATAGTTATTATAGTTATGTGGGGTAAACAGAGTACCTACTGATGTACGATATCAGCTTGTAAGTGATTGCAAATGTCGTGCATGTAAGGCATTTTTTAGTAGGTACAAAATAGGTAATAGTATTTTGGCTTCAAGATGGGTTACAAAGTGGGGTGGGGGCCACCATTCCAAAAGCCATAGTCATACGGCTCTCAGAGGCCAGCCGTTTCACTGACTGAGGGAACAGAACTTTTTCGGTTCTTTCACATTCCTCAATTAAATCGGTAAAGTTTATTTCCTGTGTCGAGTCATACATGCCATGCTCTTACACTGTGCAGTCAGAACAAATAAAAAAAATGTTTTAGCAATAATAACTGTATTTTTTATGTGGCAAGATCTAAATAAACACCAAACATAACATAAATAGTTTTAACTTAATAAAATAGATGGCTATTGTTTACAAAAAAGCGGTGGCCGGTTTAATTTAATTATAAACAATAGTTGATTTGTGTATTGTCGTTAATGAATTACGGAAGTGCTTTCATTACTCTTTAATTGTGATGAAATGGATTTTGTGGCAAGAGAAATTTGTTTCGTTGAAAAAGCTGAAAATGGAAATATGAAATACTAGCTGCGCCCTACGGCTACGCCCGCGTGTAAAATATGTTTTGTATCCCTCGGGAACCAGACCGATTTTCGGGATAAAAAGTAGTGTATGTCCTTCTCCGGCACCGAATCTATCTGCATGCTAGTTTTCAGCCATTTAGGCGATGAGTGGTTATAAACATACACGTGCACACAGACAAATAAATAAATAATAGCACAACAACCACACGACGCCATCTGGACCCAAGTAAGCATATAATAATAGCTTGTGCTGAACATAAACCATTGTTGGCATCAGAAAGTCGCCTTCCGTTCGCTACCGTCTTTGTTTGACAGCCTTTTTCGTCATGCTTGCTTAATGCGTAATTCAGTTTTTCTATATATCCAGGTTTCCTCATGAGGTTTTTCTTTACTGTATGTCAGTAATGTCCATCTCATCAAAGTATAATGCAACCTTAAATCATCAGACTGCTGCCTACCATCGTAAATCTAGATCTACATTATGACAAGTTGTTACGGTAGTAGATCCACGCTGATTTCAGCATGAATGGGCCGGATCGTCCAGGAAAGTACTACCCTCTCATAGAAGATCGACTTAAGAGTAGTAGTATCCGTACTACTGCGTTTCGTTCGGTGAGTGAGAGCGCCGGAGGCCTAATTTCCTCCCTTTCCTCTTTCCTCACCTCCCTCATTCCCTTCCCCTAATCCCATTCCCAGCCGCCATAGTGGAGGCCACCATACCAGCAATTTAAGAAGAAGGCTTTTGGTATGGCAAAGATTTCTATTTTATTCATAGAATAGATTAAAAAATGTATTGGATTGACATAAGCTAACGCCAACGCTTATGTCAATCTCATACATCTTTTTATCTATTCTATGAATAGAATAGAAATGTTTGACACTTGTCTAGGACCTCTGATTACTCCAGAGGACGTTGTATGTAGTTGTTGTGATATTATTGCGAATACACCAAAGGACTTTGCCCATTAGAGTTTTTGAAACATCTATCTATTATATATCTCTCTGAAGCCGTCATAGAGGAGGCCAGCCATGCTAGTAGTTTGACACGTAGCTTTCGAAATATTCTACCACTTTTATTTCTAACCTCTGTGGTTCAGTGGTACTGTGTATGGACTGCCACGCAGAGGTCGCGGGTTCGATTCCCGCTCAGTGCAAATATTTGTGTGCATGAACATGGCTATTTGCAATGGTCTGGGTGTTTCTATGTATAATATGTATGTATTTACAAAAAAAAGTATTTATGTACGTTTATCCGCATTCTAGAACCCATAACACAAGCTATAATATATGCTTACTTTGGGTCTAGATGGCGTTGTGTGGTTGTTGTGGTAGTATTATTTTCCACTTGCTGTTTTACTAGTCAGCTCAGTTTTGCCAGTTTTCCGTGATAGTGATAGGGAGGAGCTGATTTCATACTGGTTCTATAAAATTCAAATATTTATTTATTAGTACCTTGTATGTATCCCACACAAGACACACAAGACACACAAGTGTCCACGTTTGCGCAGTGCCAATATATACGTAAAGTAACAAAAGCTAGGTTGTAGCTCCGCGCATCCGATAATGTGTATCGGATTGGAATCGAACCCATGACATGTCCACTGTCTTAATCGCTACAGCATACGTGTCTATAGACACTATGTTAGTTACAAGTAAACAATGCAGTAACAGAAGTTACTTATTATAACTAATTTCCATATAGAGACAATAGTTCTCATGGCACACTGGACAAGAACATTTTCTTTGTTTGTTTGAACCCGGTTTACATGTTGAACAACCGTATTTGTAAACTTGAACAGGGCTAATGTAAATATTTCGGTACTACTAGTGACCCCGCCTTACACGTTACATTTGTTCAAATTCTCGACCCTATTATATGAAAGAAAGAAAGAAAGATGAAAGATATTTTTTTTTTTTTTAAAGAAACATTTAGGTACTGTGTAAATAACACGACGTACATCTACACTATTATATAAAGCGGAAGAGTTTTTTTGTTCGTTTAATCTCTTGAACTACGAGTCGGATTTGAATAATTATTTTTGTGTATGATAGCCCAGTTCTCGAGGAAGGTTATAGGCTATGTAACATCACGCTACTGGCGACGGGAGTAGAGCAGTAATCAAAGACGCGTGTGAAACCGGAAAGCTAGTGACTAAATAACACATTAGCAAGTAGTTTTTAAGAATTATAACTAGCAGTGGTAACACTAAATGATTATTGCATAATATATATGCATGTATTAAACTAATAAACCAATCTCAATAAATCTTAAACGGTTAAAAACTTAACAAAATTTATTGCGTAAAACACTTTGATTCTAATAATCAATAACTTACAAGGTCTTTCGGGCAAAACTGTCAAAAGTATAATATTTCGTGTTAATGAATTA
Organism: Parascotia fuliginaria; assembly: GCA_963082885.1. NCBI lineage: Eukaryota > Metazoa > Arthropoda > Insecta > Lepidoptera > Erebidae > Parascotia > Parascotia fuliginaria. The sequence goes on along the minus strand of OY720197.1, from coordinate 1,622,118 downwards.
GTAATAATTCTTGGCGGGCAACTGATGGATGAGGGTCACGACTGGCCAAGGTAGCGAAAATTGAAGTTCAGAATCATTATTCTTGAATTTGGAAAGGAATTTTTTGAATGGAAAAATGGAACTGAAGCCTGAAACTGAAGAATAGATTTCAATCCCATACATTTTTTAAATAGAATCTATGCCACTTGTCTATGGCTTCTGATAAGTATACCTCTATCGATGGATTAGGGAAGGTCATGGCCAAATATTGTGGCGATACTTCGTGAAACCGAAAGATGTGAATTGTTCAACGTAAGCTTTATTCAGCAGTCGATATTTGGATAAAATAATAATGATGGTATCTTACCTGCCTCTTACGACATTCACGATAGTAACATGTGAACCTAACTTTACACGATGGGCGTAACAAAACGATTACAACAAGAGTTATGTTTAGATTATATGTAGAAATCGCAAGTAGATCTGAGAGATCTTTATATGTGGACCTACATAATAAGTAACCTCGTGCGAAGTCGATCGGCATAATGAACTTTTGAAATTGCAGGCTTTTCTTTATTCTTGAAACGAGTAGAGAAAAACCTAGAATTCTTTGAACATAATTGAAAATCATCATCAATTTGAAGGAAAGTCAAATTTATATATGTTGTTGAAAAAATGTTCTTCACATTATATTAGTAAGTTTAAATACTATTACAGTTAGAGTTCTAATAACATGTTTATTTTCTCAAACGCAAATGTAAGTTTGTAGTATCTAAAACTTTTTAAGTTATAAGTACATATTATGAGTGGCAGCGTCGCAATTTAGTGTCATATTTTCGTGGTTTTAAATTTTAATCATTTAATCGGAGCTGAATTTTAGAAATGGTATCAGGAAACTTTTTAAAATTACGTAAAAGCTGTATAAAAACTAAGTAATCATAATGCTCTTAATAAAAACATGAAGGAGACTAAAAATGTAACAAATATAGCACAGAACAGCTAGTAATTCCAAGCACAATATAGCCTAGAAGAACAAAGTCGTAAAGACAAACAAAACAAATGATCGCCAAGCCCTTTCACTATCATCCATAATTAGTTCAGTACGCTCATTCTCACGAATGAATGGAGTCCCACTACCATAGTTGGGCAACGGCCAACCTGGATTGTGTAACGGTGATTATATGGATATAACTGGACGTGAAGGTGTTAATTAAGTTTTAATAGTGCACCTGTTTTTATATATATCTAGATAAATGATTCCATTCTTTGTAAGCAGTCATTGGCGTTCAGACGTGGTGGACACCATCCCAAAAAGTATCGTGTCAAATTTGCGACACCGTGGCCTCCATTAGGGTAGCTTTACGAAATGCTTTGCTTCGCATATAAGACCCGGGATCAATGAAGGAAACACACGCGCTGGTAAAGAGTTTAAGATTTGAAGGACAGAAGTATGAAGTATTGAACCATTTGGCTCGAGGCTCTGTAGATTCCACTCTAAAAGAGTAACACTTTAACTAGTGTCGTGCTGGATAGACAGAGAGTTATTTTTTCCAATTTTAATTTCAAGTGAAGTATAGGCCTTCTGAGCATTTTTACCGGTCTGGCATCGCTATCGCTCTATACGTGTTCTTCAGGTAATCATGTGTGAAGCCTGATCGTAACGAATGGTTTTCTGACTGCGACTGATGTCATAATCATAATTTGTAGTTATGATATTGCAGGTACCTATATATATTTTTTTTATATTAGCCTACCAAAGTGACTCCATCCCGCCTGATGGTAAGCAGTCAGTGGAATACAAAAGTGGTGGCCACCATACCAAAAGCCATCGTCTTAAACTGCTGGTATGGTGGCCTCCACTATGGCGGCTGGGAATGGAGTTAGGGGAAGAGAATGAGGGAGGTGAGGAAAGATGCAAGGGGGGAAATTGGGCCTCCGGCGCTCTAACTCACCAAACTAAACGCAGTAGTACGGCTACTACTAATCTTACGTCGATCTTATAAGAGAGGCCCATTCATGATGAAACCAGGGTAGATCTGGGTCAATATCAAACAGACAAATTTTTCGTGTCTTCGTTGAGAATCTAGGTGTAAAATAATATTTCATTGCTAATATTTTTTTGTAATCAACTACGAAACTATATTTATTCAGAGCCATGATCAAATTTTGTTATAAATATGTAAATAATTTAATAAAAAATAAAATGTCTTAAAATTTTTAGTTAGGTGGCTTGTCCCAACTCCATATTTTTTTAAAATTTCATTCGCTACGGTTACAATTTATGTTACTTTACTAAATACGCAATTATACTAGTTAATAGATAAAATAAATAATTTAAAAACATATAAGTTGTATTAATATGTCTATTAAAGATACACGAAATACCTAATCAAAGTTTGTCTCAAGAAAAATTAAAATTTTGTTGAAATTTTTTCAACTGACCATAACTCGAGTTTTGTACGACACATGCCTATAGCGTTTTATTGTGTCGAGTGCCTCAGTTGTGCGCCCGCTAGCGATGAGATATACTTGCAAAATTCAATACCAGGGCTTTTAAGTACAAGTACGTAAAAATACGAGGGTCGAAAACCAGGTTTTAAAATACTTGAAAGTATTTGTCATCCCAACCAGTCCCGCCCGCTAAAGGTCGAGTTCGAGTATGGCAACCCGCTCCCGTCGCACCTACCACGAGCCCCGCGCCGCGCCGCACTTGCTAGGGCGACCTGTCTAAAATACTTGCATAGGAATTCAACCTGTATTCCCAGTATCGTAAGGAGCAAATTCGTATAAATAAAAAAATACTTGCAAGATAAAAGTATTTATTATTCACGAAGTCCGAGTGTGTTTCTTATCTAAATTGAAATATGAATCATTTTTCTATGCTATCGTTCGCCTTAAAGCACTTACTTTCAAACTTGCAAGTTTTGGACGCGAGCGTCTTACCTAAAATACTTGCATAGAAATTCAACCTGTATCCTTAGTAAGATAAGGAGCAAATTCGTATGAATAAAAAAATACTTTGAAAATAAAAGTATTTATTATTCACTAAATACGAGTGTGTTTTTTATCTACATTGAAATATGTATCGTTTTTCTATGCTATGCTATCGCGCGTTCGCCTTGTAGCACATACTTTCATACTTGCAAGTATTGTCTGCTTGTACCAGGGCGCCCTACTTTGAAGCGAAACCCTGGTTTTAAGCCCTGGTAGCGTAAATACGTTTCATCTCTAGCGCCCGCGCTTGAGCGTAACAGTTGTGTGTTTAAGTGTTGTGGTTTCCCGCTAAAAACGTAAGTATCTAGTTTGATAGCATGGGGGACAAGAATTTGTCAATTTTTGGTGGATCGATTTTTTATTTAATTTGTTATTTTATGGATAAATACCTTATTCTATCGATAGACATTGAGATAATGTTTAAGTTAACTACACTCATTTAATTGTAACCTAAAACCCCTACTGTTTCTGATTATTTTTATGTCTGGTTTCAATATTGGTGGCTCAATTTTGGTGGCTTTGGTGGCACTTTCATGGCACCAAAATTGAAAATGAGCCACCAAAATTGACACAGTGTAATTACCTACGTTATTTATACTAGTTTTTTACTGCCACGTCCCTAATTTAAGCTAATTTCACTCCATGAATATTACATTCATGGAGGGAAATTAGCTCATAGTTATATTCACTCCATAAATGTTACTATAGTAAAATTGTGAGCCAGCTTTTACAGTGCAAGACTTATGATGCTATGTTAAAACTTCCCTACATACATTTTTTTTGTTTTTTAGTATGCCGAAACAAAGCACCGAAGAGAGACTGCTTAAAAAGAGGATGGCAGAAAGAAAGAGAAAAGCAAGAATTAAGAATAATCCTGAAGAAGCAGAAGCTCTACGAAAAAAATAAAGGGAAAGATATTACCAAAAAAAGCGAGAAGGTAAACTAGTTTCACAGCGACAAATGTCGCAACGAGATCGTCGAGCTTTACAAAGAAAAAATAAAATATACCAAAAAGAATATCACCAAAGAAAAAAAGCAATGAAAAGACTGGTAGAAGAAGAATCAAATGCATCACCTCACGTACATACTAGTTGCAGCCCACAACAAGACTCAGGTAATGTTCTAGCTGACAATGACTCCTTTCCAAGCTGCAGTTATGTAACAAGGTCTGTCCAATGCGATGAAGAGAGTATAAATCAACATGCTACTGTTACTAGAAGCTTACGGTCTAGAAAATTACCGCCAATCACAAGTAGTTCAAATCTACATCTTTGCACGAGCAGTCCTGTTCAAATTCTGGAACAATCACGCCCTACTTCGCCATGTGTCAGCAGTATTAGTGTTTCGACTGTCCCTATGCTGTGCCCAGATAGTCCAAATTCAGATGCCATTCCATCCTAAACTACGGTCTTGTTTTATGGGGAAATTCAACAGACGTTCAGAAGGCATTCTTGGCGCAAAAGAAATGCGTTAGGGCCATAGTTGGCGCACCGCCATGGGAATCCTGTAAACCGCTTTTTCGAAAGTTTCAGATCCTTCCTCTGGCTTGTATGTACATCCTAGAGTCAGCTAAATTTGTTAAGTCACACCCAAAACTGTTCAATATAGCTAGTGACATATACCCGAGAAACACAAGAAACCCAAACAGAATTGTATTTTCAAAGATACCTAAGACTACTATGTACCTGAAAAATTGCACCGCAATGTGTGGTCGTATTTTTAACGCTATACCAGACCATTTTAAACAGCTACCTTACGTCTTATTTTGTAAAAAGCTTAAGCTCTGGTTGTTGGAAAAATCTTACTACTTAGTGTCACAATTAATTAAATAAGAAAATTGTATTATTTTTGACTAGAATAATAATTATGAATGACATCAATATGAATGCCAAATTATTTTAATATGTAGTGTTTTTAATGCATGTCTAAAATGTTTTTGTAACCAAATATTTGCATGTCAGAAAACTGACAAAATGTATCAGGACTTTTTATTTTTCTCAAACATGTTTTGTTTTTGACACACATGTACCATCTATATGTACCTACATTTTGAGCAAATAAACTATCTTATCTTATCTTATCTTATCATGCATCATCAATTACTTCAGTAGATTTTAAACGTGAATTTAAGAATAAATTTAGAAGATACTAAAAAAGTAAAGCTAAAGAGATAAATTTATTGCAACGTAGAATAACAGAACTAAAAAGAGATAATTGCACTTACAGGAAACAAGTTCATAGATTACAAAATGTTAGTAAACTATTAAAAATAGAGAACCAAATGAGAGGGTTGATGTGCCAAAACGAAATATAATTGTCGTTAAAAATAATATTCGTAGTGATCTAGTGAAGTTTTTTGAAGATGATGAAAATAGCATCCTTTGTCCAGGTAAGAAAGATACTATAACAAGAGGTAAAGTAAAAAAACAAAAAAGATTTCTATCAAGTTCTTTAAAGGTTTTACATGAAAAATATTTATTCAGCGGTCACACGCCAATCAGTTATTCCTCATTTTGTAGAATGAAGCCATTTTGGGTAGTAAAGCCCAACATAATTAACAGAAACACCTATATGTGCCAAATTCACGCGAATATGGAACTTGTTACCTCGGCACTAAAAACATACAAAATTATTTGTGAAAGCAACATCAGCGATCTATTGCAAAGTTTGTGTTGTGACAAAAATAACGTGAATTGTCTTTTACGAAAATGCTCAAACTGTAAAAACAAAACTATACTTTATAGAGAATTTGACAATTCAAATACAATGTTATACTGGCTATGGGGTAAATCAACAAGAACTTACATACAGAACAATGAAGAGAAATCTGCAAATGTCGTCGTGAAGATGAAGGTTGTGAAAAATCTTTACAGATTATTAAAGTTTTTGAAAAAAATTTAGATTACTTCCTGAAACATTGTGGTAATATTAGGAATCAAGCAGAAGCAGTAAAAAGAATAAAAAGAAACCTTGATGTTTCGGAATGTTTAATCCACATAGACTTTAGTGAAAACTATATGACGAAATATGGATCTGAAATACAATCAGTGCATTTTGGTGCAAGTAGACAACAGTTAACACTGCACACTGGAATGATATATTATCGTTGCCCTCAAGACCAAGAACTTAAGACGCAGGCATTTTGCACGATTAGTTCTTCTCTACGTCACGACGCTCCTGTTGTGTGGGCTCACGTAGTTCCAATGCTGTCTGAAATCGACAATTTAGTTCCTGAGATATTGTCTCTGATTCACCATCTGCCCAGTACCGAAACAAAAAAATATTTTACGCAATGTCTCAATTCCAATCTTATTGTTCAACTGTGGCCTGTGTTGCGTGGCATTACTGTAAATGCGGTCATGGCAAGGGAGCACCTGATGGAGTAGGTGGCCTTTTGAAAAGAACAGCAGATCAATTAGTAGCGTATGGAAACGATATTACGGACATTGATAATCTCATTGAAAGCCTAAAAGCCAATACTAAGTCAGTAAAAATTAAACGCGTGGAAGACTATGAAATCACTGAAAAGGACTGGCTTACTCCTAATTCGTTGAAACCTTTTAGTGGAACCATGAAAGTTCACGAAGCTATTTGGATCAAAAATTTCAAGGATCGAGTGACATTGCGTTCTCTGTCTTGCGTCGAGCCTCAGTGCTTATACAGCTCTACTGAATGCCTTCATGGTAAGCATTTGGGTTCTTACAAGTTGCCAAGCAATGACAATGTGGATGCTGAAATTCAACCCTCTGATTGCGAAGATGCCATTTCTATTAATTTGCTTGAGCCACGAACAGAGACAGCTAGGCACTCTGCTACAAACACTAAGGCTAGGCAGTTGCGCGGTAAATGTTTAGTTCAGCGGTTTAAAGGATCTGAAAAGATTATATTAGATAATTTGGGACACCTGCATAAACCAAGTACATCTCAATTAACAACAAATAGATCTCGACCTCAGCAACGATTATCAGGTTCAACATTTTTATCTAAGTATGCTATTATAGGAAACGATTTGGATGAGGCAGCTGTCCCTTCAGAGTCCTTTTTTGACAATATACACAGTGATTCGTTTTCCAAATTTGAAAAATCTCTCGATTCTACAATAGATGCTAGAGCTGCTGCCGTTAAAAGAGTATCATTTTTTCTGGATGTGACTCATCAGATTCAGAACTTAACATTTTTTAGAGTTTATCATGTTATTTTTTCATATTTTGATATATATTTTTATTATTGAATAGTTAGTGATTTGTTCACGCTTTGCAGTTAAGTTCATAATCATTATGCTTAATCTGCATATTGATTTCTATATTTTTTATAATATTTGTTTTATCTTATTGAAAGATCTACTATGTAAGTAGGTATGGGGTACGTATTGTGGGGAGGCTTAATATGTAAAATTATATTCTAAGAGTATAGACTGATTGTACAACGAAATTGATCTCGTTTGGTGATTTAATTAAGTTATAATACATAATATTAAAAAAGTTAATTTTTCCTTGAAACTAGTTGTCGGACTGAAGGTTTAATTTTTGTCATTAATGTTTTAGTTTTTTAAATATTATATTTTTTGTTAAACGATTGTTAGCAAAATACTCTTGTAATTTTTCTGATCATTTATTAATAAACATTTAAAATGATATTTGACTGTATGATCCTAGTGATTGATGATTGTGATAATTAGATTTAAAAAATAGTTATTCCTAATTATTGATTTCATATTGAAAAACCAATAAATATCTTAATTATGTAAAATCCTGTGTTATTTTTTCCTTTAAAGTGAAAAATAAATTTTGGTGGTGCTTATTTTCAAATTCAGTGGGTGTTTCCCATTTGGGTGGATCAATTTCAATTTTGGTGGTCACTGTAGACTTAAAACTTAAATATCTTAAAAACTTATCGAGATATAGTCGGCCCTCTTACAGTAACATATATATTAGACTTTCCTTTTTTATATTACGTGCTTATTTTTCATGAAAACTGAAACTAAAAATTGCCACCAAAATTTAAAATAAAATACACTTTTTGATATTGACCCATCTACTACCGTAAAAATGTATTTATTATTTGTTATAAGTAATGTTATAATTAATTAATATGATATAATGTAATACACGATATACGAGATACATTATCTGTCACATTGTCTAAATAACGCAAAAAGCTGTATTGTTTAATTTTTACAACTTTTAAAAAAAATTGCGAAAGCTTGTCATTATAGCGACGCAAGTTATTTTATAGTTACTACTACTAAATGTAGTATTAGTCTGTAAGCTTTCCAGTGTTTCAAGTGAGCGAGAGCGCCGGCAGCTCAAACACCCCCTCGGTTCTCTTCCGTTTCCATTTTCCTTCCTCATCCCTTTCACCGTGGTTTTCTAACCATTATTACTTCTGCAAAGCTTGGAAAACACAGCCATCTCTATAGGTTACGGTTACCACTTACCACTTACAAAATTGTAAAAAAATAACATTTATAAATGAAAATAATTATACTTATGCTCTATTTCTAGGTGTTAATCTTCGCTCTTCTGGCTGCAGTAGTAACGTGTGAGCCTCCAGTCCTCGGTTACAACTATCAGCAACCTTCCTACAACAGTTACAATTCACCAACTAACAGCTATATACCTCCAAGCACTGGTAAATCAATTATGTATTTCTAGAAGACAAAAATATCGAATGTGTATGTAATAAGTTTGTTATTCATTGCCAAGACAGAGATAGCTGACGTAGACTCCAATTGAAAGAAAAGTGTAGTGAAATGAAAGACACTAGTAAGCACTTAGGCCTTAATATCACGGTAGGCAGTGGCTTCGCGAAGCCCCTGACATTGCAGAACTCCATGAGCGACAGTTACCACTTACCTTCAGGTGGGCTGTTGCCTCGTCCGTCACAGGCAATAAAAAAATAGTTTTAACATAAATGGACTCCTCTCTCATAGAGTACCGACATAAAGTAAAAGCGTGCGTACTAGGTTTGAAAACGTAAACGTTGGATGCTCAATTGTGTTTCGATGGTACTGTGTATGGACTACCACGCAGAGGTCGTGGGTTTCATTCTTGCTCAGTGCAAATATTTGTGTGCGCATGTCTATTTGCATTGGTCTGGGTGTTTCTATGTATAATATGTATGTATTTACAAAAAAAAAGTATTTACGTATGTATATCCGCATTCTAGAACCCATAACACAAGCTATAATATATGCTTACTTTAGATCTAGATGGCGTTGTGTGTAGTTGTTGTGTCTCGTTCTTTTCTTTGCTCGCCCATATTCTCTCCTTTACAAGATACTTAGCGGATACTCTCACGTCTTAACTTAACATTAAGTAGAGTAGACTTGAATTCAACCTGTTGATCCGAAAGGATTTTCCACATTTTTAATATATGAAGCGGCAGAGTTTGTTTGTTTGAACACGCTAATCTTTGGAACTACTAGTCTGATTTGCAAAATTATTATTGTGTATGATAGCTCAGTTCTCGAGGAAGGTTATAGGCTATGTAACATCAGGCTAATGGCGACGGGAGCAGAGCAGTAAGCAAAGACGCGGGTGAAACCGCGCCGTGGAATGCTATTAAAACATAAGTCATCATTCAAAATCCCAGAAAACTCAGTATTATTGTGCAGCTGCATTCGCATTAAAAAATATTGTTTTGACCTTTTCCTTTCAAATTATATGTGTACACTAAAAAAATATTTATGATTTCCAGGTTACTCGCCACCCAATAACTATTTACCTCCCACATACGACAACCAAGACTCTTATAACCATGGCCATAACGGTCATCACGACAGTCATGGACATGATCACGACAATGAAGTGGTAAGGACTTAATCAATTTATTACTATCTTAGTTTGAAACTTTAATCTTTTCTTTGACTGCCTCTATGGTTCGGTGGTACTATGTATGGACTTCCTCCTTCACGGGTTCGATTCCCGTGCAGTGCAAATATTTGTGCATGAACATCTCTATTTGCATTGGTCTGGGTGTTTCTATGTATAATATGTATGTATTTACAAAAAAAAGTATATCCGCATGCTAGAACCCATAACACAAGCATATAATATGCTTACTTTGGGTCTAGATGGCGTTGTGTGTAGTTGTTGAAATATTATATTACATATTATTATAATCTTTTTTTTATACAATCCAAATAAGAAAATACAAGGTGGTATGCGTCTACGGCTTTCCTCTAACCATTAGGGTCAGCGCAGACAGAGCAGCGCAGTGGAGGGGATTTTATTATAGCACACGAAAGTCAACTTAAAAATTATTGAAGTGAAATGCATAATACATTCCCGCGTATTTTTGAGGACGCGCGAGCATTTATTGTTAGGTTCAAGCATATATGCACTTCATTTCAATAATTTTAAGGTTGATTTTAGATTGCCTTAATAAAATCCTCTCCGCTCTGCTCCTCTCTGTCTGCGCTGAGCCTTACTAGATTTTATTCTTGTTTCGTACTTTCAGAGCACATTTTTTGCGGAGTTGGGTTTTAGTTTTTAATTGGGAAGAATAAAAAGACACTGGGTACTACCAGACCAGTGCGTAGTCAATTATAATGAAACTCTGTAAATCTTATACTTGACTGGCCTGTTGGTCTAGTGGTTAGTGACCCTGACTGCTAAGCCTGACCCTGACTGCTCGTGGGTTCGATTCCGACACAGGACAAACCTTTGTGTGATGAGCATGATTGTTTGTTCTGTGTCTGGGTATAATTTATCTATAATATGTATATATTTACAAAAAAAAAAGTATATATGTAGTTTAATACCCAGTTGTTTAGTACCCATAACACAAGCAAATATAATTGCTTAATTTGGAGCTAGATGGCGCTGTGTGAATGTGGTAGAATATTACATTATATTATATCATATTATATTATTATACTTGCTTGAAGGTCATAGTTTAATACGACATACGATCTCAGTGGCGTAGCTGAAGAGAGATCGACTTTATGTCAATGGTCGCAGATTCGATTTCCGCTTAATGCAAATATTTGTATGCATACATGACTACTTGCATTGGTCTAATCTAGGAGGTGTACTGATACATATTTACAAAAAAAGTATATAAATATGTTTATCTACATTCTATATCCTATATTACTTACTTTGGGCCTAGAGGGCGCTGTTATTATTATAAATTATAAAAAAAAAACAAAAATAATACTATTTTAAACGTATATTCAAATAAATATTAATTTTTCCTATTATTAAAAAGTATAAATAATACAAATTTAGAACGATATTTTACGAATAAAATGAATAAGATGCTGTAGTAGTGTAACATAACAAGACGTGTTAATAGTTACTTTCTAATTAGAGTAATAAACAGTGTCATACTAAAGACACATGACATCATCTTTGTCGTACATAATCCTAACTATATTGAGGTCAATTTGCAGTAAACTTTGCTTTAACAATAATAATTGAAAAATTAATTAACACTTGCCGGGATAGTAAACGTATATGGCCGTGATGACAATAAAACATCTATTGTGTCTACAGTAGTGTCCATGAAAGGGTTAAATTGAAAAATATTACACACTAGAAGGTTCGCCGTCGCTTCGTTTCGGTATCAAATATTTCATTCGATATCACAACAAACTCCTCCTACGGAAAATATCATAGCAATAGTCTCGTATTGCATCATTCAGATTAAGAAATGCTGAAATGGACTGAAAATATTTTTTAAACATAATTAAATATAACCAACGTTACCCGCTTTATTTATTCATTTCTAAAGGTGATAGAATTTTCATATCGGTAACGTAGATTTTTAGTTAAATCGTTGCCAACAAACAATCATACAAAAAATCAAATCTTTTCTCTTTTATAATATTAGTTAATATAAGATTTAGAATTGTTCTTTTTAAACTTCATATGTCGAATAAATATATATTGAATAATTACACTATTTGTAAGGAAGAATAAAGCGCCCCTAGTATTAACTTGGAAAATAATTGTTTCAAATATTTAACGCTTGATGACTATGAGTTATATTAATTTTAATATAATATAAAAGGTATTCTTCTAAATTAGATAATCATTTTCTATAATCAGTGTCTGTGTTTATTTTCCATCAATATTGTATGTATTAATTTAGTTTAATTTTAGAGATGAACAAATTTTATTTATCTCTAAAATTTAACTAAATTAAAATCTCATTATTCACCTGTGCACAAAATGTACTTTTAAAGGGGTACACGTATTATTTTTAGATTACTAACAAGTGGCTATAGATCTATTTACATTAAATATCACAATATTTTAATCATCATTATTATTATCTCTTATAAGTTATAAACAAAAACACGTTATATAATTAAACTTAATTATGTGTTTTCTTACGTATATTATAAATATGATAAGAATTGATTGGCCTTAACCTAAATATATTATTATCACTACTATAAAATATGTCCCCATAATCGCCAAATATCATACTAATAGGAAAGAAATCTATATTAGCCACATTTTTTGCTGTACCATTTAAACAATCAATTTCGTAAATCCCGTCTTCAGTTAGACCATAAGCTTTGTCATCCTCAACGAAAAAGCTATACACAACATTCAAATCTTTATTTTTAACAAGCTCTTGACTTTTGTACGCACAGAAAACACCACACATTGTCACTATATGCATGTTTTTGTTATTATCCACTTCGAATAACATAACTGTGTTCATATTTCCAATACGTACTGCTGTCTCTCCTTCATTAAAAATCTTGTAAATCCTATGATCGTTCGCATCTATTAAGTACATTTCATTATTTCTAATCACAAGTTTAAAAATATTCATGTTATATAGACCTATGTTGATCGCAGTGTTGTTTAAAGGATCGTATTTATATAATCCATCGTCTGATCCAAAATAGACTTCGCCAGTTTCAGTATCGACTGCAGTAGCCTTATTTCTTGCAATCCCTTCAACTTTTCTTGTCTGTTTAGTCACTATATTCACGAACGCACGACCAGAATTCTGCAACTGATTATCCATATACATAAAAAATAAATTTCTGCTTGAAGAATCATATGCTAGTTCTTTAGGGCTTTCATACTGATTTGTTATTAGTTCTTTTCTATAAAGGCGTTGCCCAATTGCTTCGATAGGTGTATCAGTTAGGTATATAGTCACTTTTGCGTTAACACACACAAGTAGTCCCACTAACATAAATTTAATCATCATTTTTAAACGTGTGTCGCGAACTGAATCAACTTTAAAACTGTCTTTGTTACTGTTTTGATTATTTATCTTAACGTTTATAAGCTCAAATGTATAGTTAGTTTCTTCTGTGTTATTGGAATTTGGTTCTTTTGTTGTTACATTAAGGTTTATAGAATATTCACTGGTTACGTTTGTATTGCTACGCTCAGCTGGGTTCGCGTAAATGAGTAAATTGTTGTGAGCATGTTTAGAGGTCACAACGCCATGTGGACGATGGTACAATTAATAGGACTCATTGTCCCATGCTATGTGTCACGAATATTCGTCGTCAAATGAAGAATATTTGTGATATTACTCAGCAACGTATTTTATTGTGTGTAATACTGTAAAGTGGAGTTAATCTCGATGTTAAAAGGGATACGGCTGGCGGGTACAAAATGGTCTTGATTCACATCAACAGTCACTGGTTTATTAAAAAATATTGAGATTTTACTTATCGGTATCATGAGTAAATAAGTTAAAGCTGATTCATTTGGATAGTAAATTTTTTTAAATATGTTCTTGGGAGCGGACTTTGTTTAATAGTGTATGTGTTTCAGCGAAATTCTGATCTGTTAGCATTTGGACAGCTGGCGATCTCTTTTTTTTCTTTTAATCGTAACAACGGCTTTTCCATGTTAAACATGCAGTATATATCTAATTTACTTATAAATATTAACTAAAGAAATACATCACAGAGTATGTCTAGTGTATTTTTTTAGTGATATAATATTTTACTACCAGTTTTGAGGTAAACCTCTGCTTACGCTGGGGCTCTCCTTAAGCTTTGGTTGGAAAAGGACTAAACTTTTTTCATTGTCCATTAATTTCTACGTCAAAACACGAACGTGGATCATCATTGAGAGCGCCGAGGGCCCAATTTCCACCCTTTCCTTTTTCCTCAATTACCTCAACCCGACTCCTTTCACGGTAGGCAGCGGCTTCGCAGAGTCCCTGGCAATGCGGGAGCAATGCCAGAGACTTTGAGTCATCCATGAGCAACAGATACCACTTACCATCAAGTGGGCTGTTTTCTCGTCTCCGACTGTCGCCAATAAAAAAAAACTCTGAGCGCTAAATTAAAAATATGACCTACATTTTTCATACATTTTTTTTTGTTCTTTCCAGCCGAAATCATACGAGTTTGGGTATTCAGTGAAGGATGCTCAATCAGGGAACGATTACAACCGCAAGGAGAGCTCTGATGGTAACGTGGTGCGAGGAGAGTATAGAGTACAGCTGCCTGATGGTCGCACACAAATCGGTAAGTTAAAGAAATTATGTAATAAGAGTACCTTGTTGTTTATAGTTTACTAGCTGTTGCCTGCAGCTCCACTTGCTTGATTGTCGGTTTTTCATACACAAACAATTTTATCGCGATAAAACATATATCCTAGTCTATGTTGTTCCCCGAAGTCTAATTTATCTCTCTACCAAATATCATCAAAATCGATTGAGTGATTTAGGTGTGAAAGCGTAACCGACCGACAGACAGACAGACAGACAGAGTTACTTTCGCATTTATAATATTAGTATTACAAGTAATGTTAATATGGATTATTTGACTGCACATAATAATCTCGGTTCAAGACTCTATTCCTAGAGCCTAGGCACTTTGTGTTTCGTAATGTTTGTGTCGTAAAATGTTTATGTTTACAGTACCTAGCGACATAAAGCTTGTGTTTTTTTTCATGCTGGAGTTATATACATAACATTTTTCAAGTCAAATCTTGTATAGTCGATCATAAAATTGCATTACCACCCTTAGAGCAAATGTCGTTTGCATATCACAAAACAATAATGTCTATTTTTGCTTGCAAGTGACCTCAGTACAGTGACAGTTCCACAGTACTGTGACAGTTCTGTTGTCACTGTCATTTTAAGTCTTACTGAATTTTAATTTTGATGGAAGTTTTTCCTAAAAGTGGTAAAGCAAATATGTGGTTGACTTATACTTAAACGTATTAATATTAATAGGACACCATTTTTTTACATTTAATTTGTCTCTCGTTTTATCTATATTTGAATAATTTTTGATTAAATTTGTTTTATGACGTGTACTTAAGAGAGTTATGCTTGTAGCTCGGTGTTTTTATGAGTTGTTTTCTGTTATATCGCGGTTCACAGTAATAACAACACTGAAATCAAAATTCATACTAATATTATAAATGCAAAAGTAACTCTGTCTGTCTGTCTGTCTGTTATGCTTTCACGCCTAAACCACTGAACTGATTTAGATGATTTTTTTTACAGATATTGGAAAATGCGATATAACCGACATTCACGCGGGCTGAGCTGCGGGCAACAGCTAGTATATAATAAAATCTCACTTATGTTATGACATGTCCTTCTTCAAACGAGGTTTAAAGAGAACATTAATATCACGGTAGGCAGCGGCTTCGCAGAGCCCCTGGCATTGCAGAAGTCTATGAGCGACAGTTTCCACTTACCATCAGGTGGGCTGTTGGCTCGTCTGCCACTGTAGGCAATAAAAAAAAAAAATATTGAATATGTACTAAAGTATTGTCATCTGTTTTCCAGTGACCTATCACGCAGACTGGAAGACAGGCTTCCACGCTGACGTTCGTTATGAGGGACAGGCGACGTACCCTGAACCCACTCACCACAGGCAACAAGGTTTGTGATGGTTTTATAAAGTTTACTTCCTCATTAGTTTTTTACCCTTTCCGAGGCAGTAAACGAATATAACCGTGATGACAATAAAACATCTATTGTGTCTACAGTAGTGTCCATGAAAGGGTTAAGACAGATTTCAATGAGCTATAGTTTTAGTAGATACCTACATTCATATATAGCTTCAGGCATGTCTCCCATTAATGGGATAAGCAGATTATAGAACACCATTTGCTCCGAACAAAATATACCTTCTTTGCCTTTTCAACATTCATTAATCTTTTCATACACACACGTCGGTTACGGGTGCTTGTAACTGTGCCCATAGTCATCAAACACATCATCTCTTTGGTCCGTGTATGTCCGTCTAGGGCGACCCCTATCAACTTTCCCAGGCATTTCTGCTCCATAAATCTCTTTCATTAGTTAGTTTTAGTATAAATACCAGATTATCCTCCTCGGTCCGCTTCCTTTCCCTCCCAAACCCTCATTTCTCTACACGGTCGACAACGTTTGGTTGTGCTTTTCTAGCATTATATCTGCGATATTAGAGAACAGGACATGTCCACAGATTACAGTTACCACTAACTTAATATGAGGTTGACCATCAGCTTGTAACAAACAAGCTGATTTTGTCTTAGGCAAAGGCTTTTGTATTGATATAGAATTGGAGAAACTATCACCAAGGCAGAAGTCGTAGATTGTTTATTGTTTAAAGCAAGTATGACAAAATGTATGGGATTGACATAAGCTAACGCCAACGCTAATGTCAAACCCATACATTTTTTAATTTATTCTATGAATAGAATATAAATCTATGCCACTTGTCTAGGACCTCTGAACTGAAAGACCACAATGTGATATGTTTGCAGATGAATGGAAGGTGATCTTGTCAGAATGCTTGGAGTACTGTGAGAGGAACGTATAAGTGTAAAATGTCATATTTTTGTTTTTCGTTTTTTTTGTTTCGTTTTTTTTTTCTTGTCTAATTCTATTATTATATTTTACACACTTTTAGTCTAAATTGTTTACTGTAATCAGAAAAATGGGGCGTTTTATTTCAGGAGGCTACAACTACAATGCTCCAAGTGACTTCAGTGGCTCGTTAACCGGTTTCAACAACTACAACAATTATAAACAACCATCAACAGCGTATGGACCTCCTGGTTATCATTAACCGAAGCAACGAAAAAGTTACCATTTTGTATAAAACTCTGCCTAAAATTGTTTGATAAGGAAGTACCTGTTCGTAATTTTATGCAATTATAAGAATCTCTACATAAAATAGGTCATAACAGGACGGCAGCAGGAAAAATATTTGTGTTGAAGTGTATAGCGCCTTTAGTGTTCACTATGCGAACTAAATTTTCTAAATACTCAAATGTCAGTTAGTAAGGCTTTTTGTTACAGGCTTTATTGAACGTATTTTGTTTGATACAAATTGTATGTAAAATTATATACGCTTTTAGTATAACTAGAAACAAACAGTATTCTTATGTTTAATTGTAATTTTAAGTATTTTTGTATCAGTATTAATTGATATTACAGATTTTATAAAATAATATTTTGTTTCATTAACCACAATTCTACATGTAACCAAGTTGGTCTGTCTAAGTTGATCACTTTTAACTAGAAAAGAGTTAACGCGATCATGCATTAGGTATTTACATACCTTATTTTGCTTGACGTTTCGACCAGGTTACACCGGCCGTGGTCACAAGCAGACTGGTGAGGCGATGTCACGGCTCCGTATGCGAAGTAGATTCTAAAGGATTTGAATATACTTATAGATAATATGATCAAACACTCACAATTTTTCGAACTCATATTAAAATAACCTATCGTAGACATTACCTACAAAACGGTACATCATACAAGAAAATTTATTATAAATCATTGCTATAAATGACATAATTGACTCTAAAATTGTTATTTTACCTTGAACAAGACAAATCATAGGTTTCTCTGTTTTGACCTTGTAACAATTTATTTACGCGTACGCAAAACTTGGTCAATTTATTTGTGATCTTAAATTGCTTTGTGTTATTTATTCCATTATTTTAATAAATATTAACAGTATTCAATAAGTACAATTTGTACATTTAGATTTGGATTCGACAAATGCCGTATACATAAATAAATTATTATTTACAGGAATGTAAACGTAAACACGCATCTAACAGCGCATCAAACGGATTTTAAAATTCACAATTCAACTAAAAGTTGAAGTTCTTCTTTGATGCTCGGTCGGGTAGATAGATGTCTGATGCGTACGTTTTATAATATGTAGATATATTAAAAGCAATCAACCTTTTATGGTCCACCAAAAGCATAATTTAATTTAACAATAATATCTAAAACAACATAAATAACTTCACCTTGCTTTGTGAACACTAATTCTTTCAAATCAACTAATTTTGATACTTTATCTAACGCATATTTATATTTATTATAGACATACAATCCAGTTGTTGCACTTATATACGGTTTATAATTATAATCTGTGGTTAATACATAAACTCTGTAACTCTCATGTGTGTTGATAGCTCTTGTGCCTATTTTAACTCTGAATAATTGATGATCGTTTAAAAAGAAAATATAGTTTGCATCATCTACTATTAACTTGTCAACCATTTGCCCCTGTAGTTCTGGAATAGGTATAACCATGCCATAATCAAATTTAAAAGCTTGTTTTCTAATATTGATGAAGTAAACTACATCTTTGTAAAATAGATATTGTATATTATCTTGAACTGGTAGTTTTTCAGGGACTTTGTTTTCATGTAAGAAGAATAGACCATCTGCTCCGCCTACATACACTCTGTTTCTTTTTCTATCAACTGCAACTCCTGTTGCGTTTCTTATCCCATCAATTATACCTGTAGTTTGGTCTTTAATGTTTAAAAATCCGAGGCCTCTTGAAGGTACTTCAGCGATTTGATCGAATGTGAAGTACAAAGTGTTATCGTAGTCGTTAAAAGCGATCTGGTGGATGTTGCTGACCCCTTCTTTTAGTATTTGGATGTCATAGCATCGGTGGTTGAAGGTTACTTGTGGACAGTTGTACGCTGATGTGCAGGTGATGAGTGTAACGATTAGAAGTATCTTCATTTTCTGAAATGAAAAAGATTTAAGTCTTTACTGGGATTGCTAATTATGTCATTAATACTTGTATATTTTTCTTATTACTGGTCTGGAATAGCACAGTTTTTTATACAATTTTGGTGGCTAAATGCAAAATAAGTGGTAGGTACCTAACCGGAACCATGGCTATGTTTTCTAAACATCGCAGAAATAACGCTTAAAGAACACAAGTCGTTGCCGATCATGTGGGAAGAAGGGGATGGGGGAGGAAAAGGGAAAAGGAAAAAGACTGAAGAGGTAACCGTGCTCTCTACCGTGCCTCCATGCCTCCAACCACAAGCGAAGTGATTAGCGGTAGGGTAGTGTGCAACAACTTAAGTGTATATATTTTTGCAATCAGTCAATCAAATTATGGCGGTTAAGTCATCACACGATAAGGCGACAGAAAAATTTATCTAACTCAGGGCAGACAGCATGATCCTTTGCATTATACCTACCTAAAGCTGCCGTCACTGCGATTAGCATCTCTGCCTACGGTTTTCAAGTAAAAGGCTAGATGATACATGTACTTCGCTCTACGTCGGCTTCCTCTATTTTTCTATTCTCGTGATAAAATATTAATGATTTATATTAATCAAATAAATTGATTAATGAGGGCCATAAAGCATCCTATTTACACAGAGTTGTGAACTCCATCAACAAAACAATGACAAGACGATTAAGTAATGATAAATTTGTCTTCATAAATAATAGTGTCTTTGCCTATTTATCTATACTACTATTAAAGTGGAAGAGTTTGTGTGTTTGAACGCGCTAATCTCAGGAAATACTGGTCGGATTTGAATAGTTCTTTTTGCGTATGATAGCCTAGTTCTTGAAGAAGGTTAAAGGCTATGTAACATCACGCTACTGGCGACTGGAGCAGAGCAGTAACTAAAGACGCGGGTAAAACCGTGCTGCGGCAAGCTAGTAAGTACTTAATAACTAGATGGGTAAGTAATTGTATTATTGCGCATGACATAGGTAAAGCAAGCAGCTAAGTAAATATTATAGTGATTCAATAGGTATTTAGGTTAGAAACAATTTATTTTACCGGCTATCGGGTTCGTGAACCTAGTTATTAGACTAGCCAAACATGTTTAACTAGTTACAAAAATAGTTCACCAATTTTGAGATTTGTAAGGAGAAGCCTGAGATCATAAGCAGGTTGTTTTTAAACGCATAGGATACAAAAGATTTTCTGAAATTAGAGCTGCAATTAACGAATCACGCGCTCGCTAAACTAGTAGGTAAATAGGTAGGTTTACTCATTCCATGATGAAATAGTTCAAGGCTTAGCTATTTTTATACGTAACAGTGCTAACACAGCTCTAATTAATCAGTTATGAAATACTACTACTATTTATAATTAAAATCATAATAAAACGTCTACGCCATAAACAAACAACTAACAAGTTCAAAAAACAATAAACATAACCTCAATTTTATCTGTCAAATGTGACCAAATGACGTGACCTTGCAATGAGGTAAAAATTTAAGAAAATACGTAAGTATACTTACGTTTTATCAAGTTCCGTAATAGAATAACACTCGCGTTTAATCATATCGGCAGTCGAGTGCCTACTGGCGATCTGATTGGCGATTAACGTAAGGGCGGGGATCGTAACATGACATAAACGCGATATACAAGTACAGGGGTTATTGTTGTTTGTTGGAAGTATAAAAAGAACTTCCGTCATCCTGTAGTGAACAATCAAAGAGCATAATACAGAATGTTTAACAATCGAATGAAGGGGTCATAAAAACTTAGGTGAGGTCAGTACTTATAGATGTATGCATTTGCGTATAACTATTCATTATGCGAGATCTGTTTGTTATTTAATAATATTAGATATTTTTGTGTCGATAAACTTAGGTAGCTCAGTATTGGCCTAAGTTTGGAATTGTGGCTGGTACCTACATAGCCACAGGCTTGCTGCCTATTACATATCTAGGTAGGTATCTATGGCTGCTCTGCCTACCTCTTTGAGAAAAAGGTCTTGACGCTAGGTTTAATATTGATAAGAGTTCTTTTGAATAAACAGAAATCATTATTATCATATCAGACGAAATATGTAGGTACACTGCTGGATATAGAAAGGTCTTCCCCGCCATCACCACCTTCCCCGAAAAATAAGTAAGAAACAAAATTAAAAACATAGAATTAGGTTGTACAGAGAACTTCTGGCACAAACCAAAAACGATCTTGCATGATTTTGCTACTCTAAGTAAGTACCTACTTAAGTTACAAACAAGTTTTGTATTATTTACACATATAAGTAGATAATATGTAGGATACGAGTATAGCTGTGTCCGAGATGTTTGTGGAATCCTCCGCAATACAGAGCTTGTTCTTAAAAGCAGTCCAATCATTTGATTGATACTGGCATACTGGTAAGGATACTAAAGCATAGCACTTCTTCTTAAACGTTGAAGGTAAACGAAGTTTATACGGACACATTAACTGCATTTTCAGAAGTAGGTACTATTAAGTTCGTTGAGATTTTTGTGCTATAAAACGGCCAATTTTAAAGAATAAGTAAGGAGATAGTTTTATTAATCAAGGTCATCGTCTGGTTATCTAACTGCCAGTCGTACCAGTATGTTGCAATAACTCTCTGAGTTATATAACACGCATAGTCATGAACTTTCCCCATGAACGTGTTCGCAGAATTATAATAGTAGCTATACGAATTCTTTACTTTATTATACTATCGTAAAACGTGTACTTACCTACATATTGTCTGATTTCGTGGTCTTCTTATGCATGCCACGGAATAATTTAAGTATTTTGTCTTTAAGAGATAATGATAAATTAATTTATCTATATCTTGTTATTGTGTTTTGTTTGAACTCTCTGATCTCTGGATTTAAATAATTCTTTTGAGTTTGATAGCGCAGTTCTTGAGTAAGGTTATAGCATATAAATTATGGACAGCCACGCCCTATTCCCCGAAGAGGTAGGTACAACAAATAGTGTACCTACAACACATTTCACAGTTGGTTATGTTGACTTCTATGGAACAAGGGGCGAACCTTTTTTCATTTACAGAGCAAAATGCCAGATACCGGACAGGGGGATTGAACCTGTGACCGTAGCCCGTAAGTACACCCATGCAATACAACCACATAGGCAATCAAAAATTAATTATGTGTTTGACTATGATGATACGCGAAAAATGCAGTTTGCAATACCTAAATGCAATATTTGTAAATATCTACATTTTTTAATTCTAGAATGTTTTTTTTTCACGTACCTACTTAGTATACAGAATGTAGAAAAACAAACGATGGCATGATAAACTACCCCCAGTTTCTGAGAGGCTGATCAACGAAAAATTAACTATCTAATCACGTCCTGTTAAATCTCATGCCGGTAGTAGATCCACGCTGGTTTCAGCATGAATGGGCCGGATCGTCCGGGGAAATATTACCCTCTCATAGAAGATTGACGTAAGAGTAGAAGTATCCGTACTACTGCGTTTCGTTCGTTGAGTGAGAGCCGGAGGCCCAATTTCCCCCGCTTCCTCTTTCCTCACCTCCCTAATTTCATTCCTTAACCCCATTCTCAGCCACCATACTGGAGGCCACCATACCAACAGTTTAAGAAGAAGGCTTTTGGTATGGTGGCCACCACTTCTGGATTCCACTGACTGCTTAGGTACCATCAGGCTGGGTGGAGTCACTTTGGTAGGCAAATATAAAAAAAAACAATATTAAATTTACAAAATAAGTAAAAAACATTAACAGAAATACCTACTAAGTACAATGGGCAGTCTTATCACTGTAAGAGATCTCTTCCAGACAACCTTTGGATAGAATTTGTGATTGAAAAGTGGTAGGTACCTAGTCGGTGGTGTATACAAACATAAGGGTGTAAAAATGTATAATTATAGAAATTAAGTTATAACTATGCATACGGTATACAGTAAGTATATACAATACAATACATACCTATACATTTAAGTATATATTATAACCAAATGCAAAGTAAGTAAGTTTGACTGGCCTGTTGGTCTAGTGGTTAGTGACCCTGACTGCTAAGCCGGAGGTCGTGGGTTCGATTCCCACCCAGGACAAACCTTTGTGTGATGAGCATGATTATTTGTTCTGTGTCTGGGTGTAATTTATCTATAATATGTATGTATTTACAAAAAAAAATTGTATATAAGTAGTATATCAGTTGTTTAGTACCCATAACACAAGCAAATATAATTGCTTAATTTGGGGCTATATGGCGCTGTGTGAATGTGGTAGAATATTATTATTATTATTATTATTATATTTATAAAGTATCTAAACTAATATTATAAAGTACAGAGAAAACATTAGATTTTTTGTATGCTTGTTTGTACCGATTTAACTCAAGATCTACTTAAAAAACTCTTTCACCTTTACTAAGCTACAAACAGTACGGATGACATGGGCTTTTTCTATAATATTTTCAGTAGGCGTTTGTTGGGAGACATAATGAAACTTTTGATACCCACCGAAGCGGAGCAAGGGAAGACAGTACATGCATATTATATCACCTAGAAAAAAGCTGATTAATTTAACAATACCTCTAGGCCACGGCTCAAACGCACCTGGTAACAGTCGAGGGAAACTGGTCCGTCCTTCGTCCTTATCTGATAAGCAGTTCATTCGGATCAGTTTTCCCGCACTGGTTTACAGGTGTGGTCCCGAAATAGACGCTAGTCGCTTGTTAACTAGTAATAACCAATAGTACCTACCTAATCTTTTTAATTTAAAACCTTTTTAAATTGGTGCGTTTAGAACAAAATTATATGAATAAAATAGGTAAACGTTATTTACCAAGTTCACTCTTATAAATATAAATTTTCTTTTGCGCTAGAGGTCGTTTATTTATTTTTACGGGTAAAAAAAATAAAAATGCGTAATGTTTACATGTTTGTTTGTTTTTACGATATTTTTGTAATTTTTATTAAAAATAGGTAAATGAGTTAGTGCCGATTTATGTTATTATGTTAACATTATCCTTTTTTATAGCTAAAGTAACACACACGTACAAATTACAATGTATTGTAGCGGAGCAATCTTCGTAAACGCTTAGATCTTACGTCTTGTCATTAATGTCAAAACCATATTGACACATTGACAGGCAGAGAGAGATTTTTGAGGATTTTGAGCAGCATTTTGTTTGCTGATTGCTCACGTATATATTACAAGTAATAAAATAATGAATTTAATCAAATAAACAAAATCTGTGTAAAAAAATAATTGTTTGCATTATTCGATAAATTAAAAGTGAGTTTCAGTTTTCTAAAACGTGAATTAATTTTGGAGCTTTGCATAATTTTTATAACACGGGTAAGTAAGAAAATTAATATAATTTAATCACGCTAGAAACTCTTTACATAATTCAACATTTTATAGTCTACACAAAATATAGGTATTATATTTTAGTGTACTAATTTATCTTAGGCATAAGAGGTAATAAGAGTAAATTAAATATTTGCCGCAAAAAAAGGCTTTGAGGTCAGACTTCCTGCTGTTTATTTTTTTTTAAATTGTGTTAGGTTTAGATGCAGGAGTATTGGTTACATGAATTGAAAGCATCGTGACCTCCCATTATCACGACTTTGTGAGATGCTTATAAATTAATATAAACTGTATATTTAATGTGTAAATTGCTATTCTATTGTCTTATAAGTTGTACTAGCTATCCGCGGCGCGGTTTCACCCGCGTCTTTGCTTACTGTTCTGGTTCCGTCATCAGGAGCGTAAAGTAACATAGCCTATAACCTTCCTCGAGATCTGGGCTATCATATTATGCAAGAATTTTCAAGTGCAACTGCTAGTTTCAGAGATTACTGCGTTCAAACAAACAAGCAAACTTTGCCGCTTTATATAATAGTATAGATTTATGATGACAGTAAATAAAAGCCTTCATCAACCATAGTAATTTATTTTTTTCTTCTCTTAGCATCAGAACTTAATTTATATTTATTAATTGTCTATGTATCTGTGCATGCATACTCAGAGCTACAACCTTGTTTTCGACTGTGTACTCTATACTTAGGTACTTTAAGAGTGTTCATACATAAGAGTTTTGACTTTTCCACTCTTTTATGTGTGAGCGCTCTTAACTGATTCTGTGAGAATGATAAATGAATATAAAAATATGTTTTAGAAGTACATTTCTTCATACAACTTGTGGCAAAAAGCATACAGCCCAACTAGTAAGTAGTATATAGCTTAAGGACATAGCTATCTTTTCTAAGCTTTGCAGTAATAATACTTAGATAACACACATACTTCGAGGAGCTTGCAAAAAAAACTTTAAAAATCTCGGTAATGTCTATCGTTCTAGTAGTTGCCACTATGGCTATTGGGTCCCTGGACCCCACTGATTGCTTACCATCAAATAGAGTAGAGCTATTTTGATAGTCTAGTATATATATTGAAAAATTATCTATACTAATATATAAAGTGGAAGAATTTGTTTGTCTGTTTGAATGCACTAATCTCTTGAACTACCTGTCGGATTTGAAATTTTTTTTGCATATGATAGCTCAGTTCTCGAGGAAGGTTATAGGCTATGTAACATCACACTACTTATGAAGGGAGCAGAGCAGTAACCAAATATATAACTTAACGCGGGTAAAACTGCGCTGCGCAAAGCTTGTTTTATAATATGACTATTTATATTACAAACACAAACATATGTAGCTAACCAATTAAATATTATTTGCTGATAATAGTTAATTTGTTTTTTACTCAACCATTATAATAATAATATGTGGACACTATCACACACCGTCATCTAGTCCCAAGCTAAGCAGAGCTTGTGTTATGGGTACTAGGTAACTGAAATATAATACATATTCATACTTTTTTTTTGTAAATACATACTTAGAATACATAGGAAACACCCAGACTGAAGACAAATACAAATATTCATCACACAAATATTTGCCTTCCGCGGGAATCGAACACACGACACCCGGCGTCGCAGTCAGTTACACTAACCACTAGACCAACGGTGCAGTCAGTCGTTTTTTATTTATAACATAAAATGTTCATGCATTAATTATGTTAATATAATATTTCATTAAGTGATTGCGGGGTGAGATAGATAAGACTGGGGGCGGAGGGGTTAATTGAGCCTTGAGTTCTCTCAAGCAATAAATTAAAAACTATAGATGAAAAATGTGCCTTATTTTATCTCCATATTCTAGTAGTGACTTTCTGAAATAACCTGGAACTATTTGTTATTGCTAATAGTGTCAGACTAGCAAACTACATCATGGTAAGTGGTAACTGTTGCTCGCGGACGACTCAGCATTGCTCCTGAATTGCCAGAGACTGCCAAACCGCTGCCTACCGTGAAAGCAGTGTTTTGAGAGCGCCGGAGACCCAAATTTACTCTTTCCTCTTTCCTCACCTCCTTAATCCCTTCCTCTGACCCATAAATTTGACTGGCCTGTTGGTCTAGTGGTTAGTGACCCTGACTGCTAAGCCGGAGGTCGTGGGTTCGATTCCCACCCAGGACAAACCTTTGTGTGATGAGCATGATTGTTTGTTCTGTGTCTGGGTGTAATTTATCTATAATATGTATGTATTTACAAAAAAAAAAAGTATATAAGTAGTATATCAGTTCTTTAGTACCCATAACACAAGCAAATATAATTGCTTAATTTGGGACTAGATTGCGCTAATAAAACAAAAAAATTTCCAGCTGCCATAGTGGAGGCCACCATACCAGCAGCTTAAGACGATAGCTTATGGTATGGTGGCCACCATTTCTGGGTTCCACTGACTGTTTACCATCAGGCGGGGTGGAGTCACTTTGGTAGAATAATAAAAAAAATTACTTAGTTGTCATTGCCCGTATCTCTGTCTCAGTCATTGATTTAAATAATAGGTAATAGTAATTTATACGGTTTATAAACCTGTGTTTGAGTACAGTTGATAATTAAAAGCAATTTAATTTAATGTGATATGAACCATCCGTTAGTGCATTATCGTACGCCTAGTTATGTCCCTTTATCTATGCTTTGTTTATAATGATAATAAAAGCGTATTCCTTTTACAGTTGGCATCTGTTTTTGCTCGAATACATTTTGAGGACTTACAGGATCGCTTGGTTTTGACAATATATAAGATATATATTTTTGTATGTTAATCATTAACAAAGGGCTTAGTGCGAGTCTGTTTTACGTTAACGCAATTGACACGTTTATGATGTTCGGTGCGCCGATTGACCTGCTATATACTCTTAACTAATCAGAGAGCCAAACGCGGTAAATATTTCGATCGCGTTAACGTAAAAACAACTCGCACCCGGCACCCTGACTTTAATGGTGAAATAGACTTAAATGGTGAATAGACGGTAAATGTAACACTTCTTTTTTATATTTTGGCCAGTAAAATTCTGCTGAACGGTAGGGAGAGGTTTATCGCACTCCCATATCACTGGCTTCCTTATATAAAATGTAATCCAATTGAAATTTGATTTCTTTACTTATCTACCAATGGCGTGGCTATGGAGGATTTACTGTTAGAACTTTGTTTTTAACTAACTTCACGCAGCGCGATTTCACCCGCGTCTTTGGTTACTGCTCTGCTCCTGTTGCCAGTAGCGTGATGTTACATAGCTTTCCTCAAAGTAGTTCCAGAGATTAACGCGTTTAAACAAACAAACTCTTCCACTTGATATAATAATAAATAATAATAATAATAATATTTCACAACTACACACAACGCCATCTAGACCCAAAGTAAGCATATTATATGCTTGTGTTATGGGTTCTAGAATGCGGATATACATACTTACATACTTTTTTTTGTGAATACATACCTATTATACATAGTAACACCCAGACTAATGCAAATAGACATGTTTATGTTCATAATAGTCAAAATTGTAACTATGTTCAATATATCATTTTGTTGCAGATGTCAGTAATGGTGAAGCGATGGTACCGCTCCAGGCGGATTCAGATCATCATATTTATAATAATTATACTCTGCATAGCGTACTACATCAATCTACATGATAATCTGCAGAGAGAACCCGACCTGGATTTGACGAGAAGGTTAGTAATCTCTTTTAAAGACTGACTAGGTCATCAAACTCTGGATCTGTGATATAAAAATTTAAAGTAGTACTTGGTCTGCGTCAATAAGGGTGTTTAGGAAAATATTCGCTGCCAATTGGCGCCACTTCAGCTTTCACATTGGGCCAATCAGGGGTTAACTTTCAAACAGCGCTTGACAGCTAAACCTGACGCATCGGTGCTGCCACCTCGTGGGCGCCATTTTAGAAAACCCTCTCAGCATTTTTCTTTGTCCTTATTATCCATTTTGTAAATTAAACATTAAAATTGCCGAAATAAACACTAAAAAATATTTGTTTTGATAGCGCTGTCAAAATGGAAGACCTTTTACCAAAGTGGCGCAGACTGGTGCCGAAAATTTTCCTAAACGCCCTCATTGGGACAGTTCTTAGACTGTTGTAGATCCTTACCTCCTTGGTTCTAGCAGGAATGTGTCGGATTGAATGTAGACATTGAAACCTTTTCTCGTGGAATATTACGTTTGGAAAGTGGGAGCAGCAGATCCAATCATTTCTCTGTCTTTCTTTTATCGCCCAGTTTTTTCCTAAACTATGTTTTTAAAGGTCCTTGGTCCTATTACTGCGAGTTTCGAATTTTTCCAATGTCCTATTGCGTTTTCTGACGGTGCCATACCTCGCTCACACCGCGGGTATAGGTATACGTCAACAATATTGACGGAACGTTAAACTTTTTTTTGTCTGTAAATAAAAGTGGATGATATGTCTCATAAGCAAGTCGCCAAGTCTGCAAGATAGGATTACCACGAGCTAATAAATAGCGTTTTTTGTGTGCTATAGTGTACAAAACACATACTTAATAGTGATATTAGAGTTGGTATTGTAGTAAGTTACGGTTATTACCATTTATCTTCAAATAGGTCTGTCACCACTAAGAAAAAGGCGAGGAAAACGTTTATTATACTAGTGACATGACACTCACTTGCTTAAAGCTCATTAAAGCAGGGTATGCTAAAAACGAACGCCACCACTATGTGATAAAAGTTGCAGAAAAATTAACCTAAAGTATAACTTTGTAAAAGCGTTTTTGTTGTGCCTCATATCTTTTAACTAGGTACGTCCTTCTTTCTTAGTGAGACATTCCAGTAGAACTACGAACATGAATAATTGGTGTAAAAGAATACTATAATACTATATATTATTTTTAAGGAAACTGAAGGACAAATATAAAATTGTTATTTTTGTTCGTCAACTGTGTTATCGCTTCAGTACAGTACATACATTATATTCGTCATACTTCTGTATTAAGTATTTAAGTGCCAGTCGGCCACTGTTGGCCGATAAACAATAGATTCTCTATTGTTTCTGCTTGCGTGGCATTTAAAGTGTGAAAGTAATTTAGCTGTTGATTTTTAAACTTAGCCACTTCACTCTAATCAATAAAAAGCGCGCATTTCTTGAGTTCGCTTAAAATAAAGTCCACAGCCACAATATAATGGGCTCGTTAATATTCCTGCAGGAAAAGACCTCTTCTCATGTAGGCATGATCGCATCATGCGATTTGCAATTTTAGATTTTTTTTTATAAATCCAGGTTGCCTCACGATGTTGTCCTGCACCGTAAGTCAGTAATGTCCAGGGTAAACTTGAAGTGCATATGATTTTGAAGAAGATTCATGGTGGTTTATCCACAACCTGGTGCACACGAAGCGGGTACTCTTAACTAGGCCATAGTGGGCGTTTGTGAGATAATTACATCATGGTTAACGTGGTTCACTTGCTATTACAGTAATTAAAATTTGAATGAATGACACATTGTATAACTTTAAACGGTTTACACTTAAGAAGGAAGTATTTTTTATTTATAACTTGTTTTTTGGACATCTTTGGTTACTGCTCTGCTTTCGTGGCGTGATGTTACGTTCCTTAAGAACTGGGCTATCAAATGCAAAAAAGTTGTTTAAATCCGATCGGTAGTTTTAGAGATCAGCGCGCTTAAAAATATGCTATGAATAATATACATTGGCTTATACCAGGCTGTTTCTTGTAAAATGCCTATTGTCTGGAAAGGAAACGGTCCCGAAAATTAAAACTGGTGAATATTTGTATTTTTTATGCTTTACTCAATTACAATATCAATTTACTGCTAGGGTTAACATTAAAGAACCTTTGCAAACATAGAGCTAAAACATTTGGAAGTTTAGGTACTTGTAAACTGTTTTTGATCTCAGAGTTTAATGTAATAAAAAATATCCATTTCCCTACCTTGTGTGGGAATAGAATCCAACAATAGAATAAACTCTGATGTGAATCAGTTATGTAAATATCAAATAAAATATTCAAACAAAAGCTGATCGTTCTAGATAACGTGTTCACATAATTCAATGTCAGAGCAGATGGTTTTAATCTATCGCTTATCAACTTGGCTATTAGCTTACCAATACTTCATTTCTAGGTAACTTTTTTACATTTATACTATTATATAAAGCGGAACAGTGTGTTTGAACGCGCTATTCTTTAGAACTACTAGTCGGATTTGAATAATTCTTATTGCGTATGATAGTCCAGTTCTTGAGGAAGGTTATAGTCTATGTAACATCACGCTACTGGCGACGGGAGCAGAGCAGTAACCAAAGATGCGGGTGAAACCGCGCTGTGGAAAGCTAGAATTAGTATAAAATTCATGTTGTCTGCGGAAGGAATATCACATCAATGATCTTACTTACAAAATACGTCATGCTATTTATTTTTGCAAAAACAGTAATTTTATCAGACCACAGTAAGTTAATATATGCTACTAACACTGCTGCTATTACCTGGTTTTCTCTTGTTTTTATCAAGTGGTTAGTGGTCAACCTAGTGTCAGGATTTTGTTCAAGTTGCCCAGTTTATCATAAAGGCATTCAATTTGACTTTACGACTGTTATCAACATGGACTGCCGATCGACTTATAACGTGCTCGAAGCACTGACGCTCAGGTCAAATACCACTATGCGATCATCCATCCATGGCTCAGCCGCACTCTTTATTGCTTAACCTGCTAATCGCTTACTGATCAGTGAGCGCAATAAGTTTTGAGTCCTAGTTCCTGAGTTTCCAGTTCAGTTGGTGGGTGGGTGATGGGTCCTCCATATTCGTTGACAGGAGACCACTTGCCAACGATGTATTTTATCATATCAGCCAGTAAACGACCACTGTTGGACATAGGCCTTTCCAAATTTTCATTACCTTGATCGGTTGCTCGCCGCCCGCATCCATCAGTTCCGCTAACCGCCATCAGATCGTCGGCCCACGCCTAATATCCTCCTATATTTAAGAAGTTTTATTGCCGAATCATGTTAGACTATGATACATGATACGATTGTGTGGGTATGTTTAAGTAACTAAATTAGTGTTTATAACATTAGCAGTAAATAAGACTTCTTCTTCTTCTTCTTATCGAGTGGTTAGTGGTCAACCTAGTGTCGGGATTTGTTCAGGTCGCCCGTAATTTATTATACAGGCATCCGACTTGACCTAACGACTGTTATCAACTTGGTAACAATCGGGACCGACTTTTAACGTGCTCTCCGAAGCACGGAGACGCTTAGATCAAATTCCACTATGCGGTTACCCATCCATGGGCCAGCCGCACTCTTAGTTGCTCAACGCAGATCGATTACCGATCAGTGAGTGCAACGAGCTATGAGTGCCTCAGTAAATAAAACTAAGAATGTTGAAATAGTAAGCTATTGATAAACAATGCTAAGAGCCGTACCTAAATAGTTTCGACCTTCTAAATAAATGAGGTAAGTTAGGCAAAAGTGTATAGCATCTACGTTTCGCTAGCGATATTGCCATGACAAAGCCCCGTAACAAAGGACGAGAACGGTGTCTTGCCTTTTAATGTTACTTTGTGTTTTGTCTTTTTCTTTTGTACCATTAAAAACAAAAATAGAGACAAAGTAAGGTTTTAATAAGATTGCTTTAAGAGGTTGTGGTAGGACCCCTGTAGGCTTTGCGTCGCCGTCCCTACACAGTAGAGACCGAGAAATAAATGAGGTTCTTGTCTTGTTGATATAATTGTCACATATTTTTAAATTTTCTACCTGTATTTATGTGGTGTCAATTGTGGGACAAGTTCAGCTGTTGTCTTGACGCTTGTGGTGGCCATGAGTGGCAATTATCCACCTGTGTTGTTCCCACATCTTTCGGCTGTCATGGGCTATAAAAGTTTTAGTTAAAGATGCTTGTAAGATTAACCGAGATGCTTAGGACATCATTGATGGACCTGATAGGATGACATCATAGGAGCTATTGATGCACCTGATTTACTTGCCGAGCTGTGTCAATTTTTTGTGCCTGATAATTACAACAGGGCCAGGCAGCATCCTTTGTTTGCGGTACCACGCTGTCGCACGGTTGCGCGTTCCATGACTCCAGTACCGCGTATGTTATAGAGACTCAACGCTCTGCTGGCGTCAAGTCATGGGCTGGATCTGTTTGCTGATGAATGGCAGTTGATCTTGTCTGAATGTATGAGGTATTGTGAGACGTCAGAGTAAAAGTTGTTATTTTATATATTTTAAGTTTTTACTGTGCAATCAGTGTAATTGACTGTAATTTTGTCGTTCTGATTATAAATAAATAAATAAATAGAAGCCAGTCTGTACGTAAAGCAATCTTGTAGTAGTAAATAATTTTGTTAAAGCTTCAGCTGTATTGTGTATTGGTTGTGGGCCTGGGCATTGATTAATAAATCCATATTATGTTTTATCTTATCTGTTTTGGCAGTAAATTAATTTATTGGGATTTGTGCATTTAGATTTATTTTCTTTTTTTGTGTTATTATATCTTTTATTTTAGGCATAATATTTCTTGAAAATGTTGTGGAGGATCTTTTACCTTCATAACATTTTGTGCATTTACTTTAGTAAGTAATTTAATTGTGTTAACAAGTGTGTGTTTTTTAGCCTTCTTATTTTAGTAATGTGCGTATTTATGTGAGAAAAGCAATAAAAGGTACTGGCTGTCATAATAAATGTAGTTTATTTACCAAAGTATATTACAGTAGCGCGTAAGTACTTTAATATATTTAAATTTTATGAAGCAAACTATATTAAGTTTATGAGGTCCATCCAGTATCTTTTACTGTAATGTAGTTGTTTGTGTTTTTGCTATCTTCTTTTATTTATTTTTTGTCTCTGGTCTCTGTCTAGCTCTGCACATTTCATGTCCGTCTCTACTAATGCAACCACATCGATTACTTCTTACAATATCGATAAAAGGTAAAGGTTTTTCTTTTTCTGTTTTTTTTTTCTAAGCGTTTGACGTTTATTGAGTGTATCTATTTAACTGAAGGCAATAGTTTAGTTTTCAAAACAAATAATTAAAAATTTCGGTAATCGCAGTCATGTGCAGTTTGAAAAAGGAACTGTATTATAACTTATAACTTCATATCCATCCAGAGGTTGTCTGGAATAGAACGCTTTTAGCGATAAGACCGCCCATTGTCACTTTTTATTGTTACATATTTTTTAATATCTATAGTAAGTTACTTAAGGTGTACAATAAAGCATATTCTATTCTATTATTGGGCATATTCCAATCAACTGAGAGTCTGAGGCATAATTTATCCCCTTTCTTTTGTCATCACCTTTCATAGTTATCCTCTAATATTTCTTGTCCGTGGTGCTCTCATGTCTCCCGCTTTGCAATGGAGGGAAGTGGACATTTTTATTTCCAACTTCTCCTTTTTACTTTTAATTAAACTTGTTGCGGGTTCCAAGACAGTAGGATGAGCAGTCCCCGGGACTCCCGAGTGTCAAATGGGGTAAGCAGAGTTGCTTACCCCATTAATGAGAGCCAGCCGTAAAGTTATGTATGTAATGTTACTTACCTACTTCATACCAGCTTCTTATTATCCTACTGCAGTAAATGGCGTCTCTTATACAGAGAAGGTGGTTAATATACATATTTATAGAAGATTGTTAAAATTCTGTTGTTTTCTAGAATATTCGATAAACGTCAATGGCTTTTTTAACTGCATGTTTGCTTTTGTGGCGTGAATAACCAAAAATATATTAAGGCATGCTTAAGAGCATTATTCTCTATTCTTATTATTTTATTTACTGTTGTTCGTAAAACCTTTCGCTTAATTAATCATTGTATATCCTTAGATAATATTTTTTCTTTAAATTAATCCCACCCTCTCCCTTTTTATCCAGACGGCACGTGCGGGACTGTAGTGCCATCCTTTCACAGTAGAAAGTAAATGGTCTCGAACCAAACAATGCAACACTCTATACGTCGCTCAATTAAACCCTGGAACGCTTTACCAGCGCATGTGTTCCCATCTACCTATGATCCTGAGTCCTTTAGGCGGGTCGTAAAAAAACATATCACTAAGCCGCCATAGTAGAAGCCACCATACCAGTACTTTGGCTTTTGGAATGGTGTCCACCATCTGGATTCCACTGCTAACCATCAGGCAGAGTGAAGTCACTTTGGTAGGCTAATAGAATAAAATAAATATTTGTATAATTATTATGAATAGTTAATTCTCCTTTGTAATATACCTTGTAATATATGGTGTACAACCACATATATTACAAGGTATATTACAAAGAATCCATCCATCCACATCCACGCTGGTTTCAGCATGAATGGGCCGGATCGTCCGGGGAAGTACTACCTCCTCGTAGAAGATCGACGTAAGAGTATTAGTATCCATACTACTGCGTTTCGTTCGGTGAGTGAGAGCGCCAAAGGCCCAATTTCGTCCTTTCCTCTTTCCTCACCTCACTCATTCCCGTCCCCTAACCCCATTCCCAGCCACCATAGTGGAGGTCACCATACCAGCAGTTTTAGAGATGGTATGGTGCTGGCTTACCATCAGGCGGGGTGGAGACACTTTGGTAAAATGTGGTGTACAATAAAGAATATTCTATCTATGTATCGAGGTACATATTTCCCTTGAAAACTTCACGAACTAGGCTAGAAAACAACATTTTCAAGGTCTCATGTCCAAAAATACGTCAAATTTTTATTATTCGTGTGTAGTAGACATAATATGGACTTTCCTGTAACATGTGCGTGTTTGTGTCTAGCTATTAAATAATAGGTAAAGTTAAGTTTCAACATTCCATCGAAAGGAAATAACTATTTTATTATTTACGATTTTTGGAGTTCGATTAAATAATATATCAGTTATTATGACGTCTACCTATTATGATAAAAAAACATCTATTTATATTTTCTATATTGGCCTACCAAAGTTGTTAATCTCTGCAACATGGTAAGCAGTCATTGGAGTCCAGAAGTACCTACCAATTCAAAAGTCATTGTGTTCAACTGTTGACATAGTGGCTTGTAATATGGCGGCAGTATGAGATGCTTGTTCATGCCATGCTAAGGCCTGTATAAACGAGGGACCTTTGTCCCTGTGGGACGAAAATCCCTGAATCGTGTAAAATTCTCCACCGAGACTCACCACTTAACTCAGACTTGCCACGGACTCAACGGCCAATACGGTGTGTGGCAGTGGCGAAGGGTGACTTTTTGTCAGAGGAAAGCCGGGGCAAAAATTGCTTAGCTTGAAGCGCGACGTATGCTCTATTTCTATACTTTAATAGATATTAATTATTTATCGTAAAGAGAGATATTAAAATGTATACATATAATAAAAATGTAACGGATCGCTGTCTGTACATGGAAGATATATGAGAAAAAAAATTATTGGGGCCTTTATCAACGCAAATAGAATCCAAAACAATGATTGTTACAATTTTTGTCTGTTTGTCTGTTTGTCTGTTTGTCTGTTAGTCTGTTTGTCTGTTTGTCTGTTTGTCTGTTTGTCTGTGCGTTTGTTCACGCTAATCTCAAAAACGGCTTATCCAATTTAGATATGGTTTTCACTAATACATTGTGGTAGGCTTCACTTAACATTTAGTGTTTGTTTCATGTCAATCGGTTCATAAATAAAAAAGTTATGCCAATTTAAAGAATCACGTCAAACATTTGTTAATTTACTACGAAATCTGATAGAAACAGAGACTTTAACAGGTTACGGAATTAGCTGATAGCGTTTTTATTTTTCGGATTCCGCTCATTCTAAACAATCTTCCGTTTAGTTTTAAATGAGTCCAGTTTCCAGTGAGCCTATGTTTCGCGATGACAATTAATAAAGCCCAGAGTCAGACACAACTAAAAGTTGTGGGCGTGGATCTAAGTATTAGCTGTTTTTCGCACGGTCAGCTTTATGTGGCTCATCACGTGTAAACATTCCTAGCAGCCTGTATGCTTTGATCCCCGATGGCTATACGTCTACTCCATACATCCATACACCCAAACATATTATATAAGGCTTTGTCCTGACTGACTGACTGACTAACAGACAACGCACAGCCTAAACTGCTGGTCGTAGCGACTTGAAATTTGGAGGGTGTGTTTGTCTAAATGTCTAGAGGTTGTACTAAAAAAGGGTTTTTTAAAATTTAATCCCTAAGTGTGTGAAAAGGGATGAAATCGATTATATGAATCTTCTTCATTTTTTAACTTACAGTTTTGAAATTTTATTTTGGAATACTTCTATTTAAATAAAAAATATCCTTAGAATTTTATTTTAACAGGGGTGGATTTAGAGGGGTGAAATTAGGGATGAAATATTCTATACAAAGATCTTTAGCTTCTGAAGCTAGCGACTCGAAATTTACAGGGAGGGGGAGGGAGGGAAAGGAGGGAGGAAAAGGAGGAACTGATGAGAAGGAGGAAGGGAGGGGAAAGTGAGAGGGAAGTGATGGGGAAGTGAGAGGAAAGTGATGGGGAAGTGAGGGGGAAGTGAAGAGGAAATGCGGGAGAAGTCAGAGGAAAGTAAGGGGAAAGCCAGGGAGAAGTGAGGGAGAAGTGAGGGGAAAGTGAGGGGAAGTGAGAGGAAAGTGAGGGGGAAGTGAGGGGGGGTGAGGGGGAGATAAAAAATAGTATGAAAAACAGTATTTAAACAATATAAAAATGTCTATTGAAAAAAACGACATTCACGCGAGCGAAGCCCAAAAGGTCACTCACTCACTTATCACGAAATCTCAGAAACAACAAGTGCTAGGAATCTCAAACTTTGCATTGTCATTCCTATTAGAATATAGGTGCTCACTTAGACGGAATTTTGCGAAATCCATCCCCTAAGGGGGTATAAAGGGGTGGCAAAGTTTGTATGAAACTTCTATAGTTTATATAGTAGGATTACCAAATTACTAGAAAATACTCTTTTTTTAATATTCAGAAACCACCCTTATTAAATGGGCAAATAAGAGTCGCAAGTTTATGTGAAAGTGGTTTGTCAGTTTTAGCGGTAGCGGGTTTAAACTGGATTCGCCATAGAGACGGATAATACTGATACAATGTACGATTGCCATAAAATCAGGCACGCAATATTCTCATAGAGGCACTCATCTGAATTTTCACGCGAACGAAGTCGCGGGCAACAGCTATGTTTAATAAATCCATAATTACCTTTAAAATTTATTGTCATATCTGGGCGATCACGGCCGATCTAAAATTAAGTACATGTTTTTTGTTTTCCAAAATTAACTTTGAGAAACGTGTTTACTGAGGTAATTAATGAATCAGGCAACAATCTAATGCCACTAGCGTCGTAGACACACAGAAATCAGAATCACTTTTCATACTACGCTCTAAGCACGGCGCAGCGCCCGACGGTGACGCTAAGAATCTCAACTACTTTACTTTTTAATTATGCAGATATTTAGTGTATGACGTCGTATAATTGTGTATGGTAAAAAAAAAATTGTGCACGCAGCCATTGTGGAGAAATACACCAAAAACTGATTCCGCTGGGCGAACGTTATTCTGGCGGAACTTTTTTTAATCCATAGACTTTAGAGGAAAAGAGACGTGTCCAAAAATTTGTGTATATTTGTGTGTAATTGTGTATGTATAAATAAAATTAGTGCATGCATAAACTTCGGAGAAATTCAAGTTTCCGCTACGCGAACGTTTAGCCATTAGCTAGTTTTCATAAAAAGCGCTTACATAGAGAGCTGTAGATTTTTACATACGTTGTTTTGAATTTGTTTATATTTATTTAAAAAACAGATTTAGAAAAAATCGTAGGGCTTAAAAGATAAAAATATAAACGTAAAATACGCTTATTAGGTCTTAGTTCTTAAAGTATGCACTTTGGGGTCTAGATTTTCACGTTTATACAAACCTTGTAAGTGTCTGCAACACGTTGCCAAGTATCAATGATGATCCGTTAGTAATTAAAAAGTTATAGGACAATTTACCATGAATAGATCACTGTTTACAAAGCAGTCAAATATCACGACGTTCTAAAGGAATTGCATGGTAAAATGTATGCCAATAATTAGTGTATTTATTCAACTATTCACATGCAAAATTGCATGTTATTAAATTCAGTAATTAAAGAAAAACAATTATAATACTGACGAAGCATCGAAAATCTACATAACCCGACCAAGTTCGGATGGCTACAAAAAAGCGGCCGTGCCAGATATCTAAGAAACGTTCTTAAACTTCCAATACAGTATTTATTAATATGGTACAGTTCCGTACACAAGCGTTAGGAAAAAATAAAACAATTGCATTTCTTGAATGAAAAATATTTTTTTAATAATAACGCCACTATCTACGATAAAAATAAATCTTCAATTAACAAGTACTTCTCTATTTAAATATCCGTGTACAAAAGTATTTTTAATTACATATAATACTTAATTATGTAATTATAATAACGTTAACAAACGCTTGCAACGACAGCAATAGACTTAAATGTGTTTTAACTAAAATAGGTTTAATAAACGATTATGAATATAAGGGTAAGTATAATATTTCGAGCTTCAATAAAAATTAAAATCACATCACATAATTAGACTATTCAGTTGTTTAGATTTGATCAACAATTTGAGTAGGTGTACAAAAATAAATGACCTATAAATTATATCGAAACAACAATTGTGTTATCACTTATCACCTATACCAATTCAATACCGGTATTATACTGTAAATTTTGGGATGTTACCTAAATATATTGCACGGCCGCTTTTTTGTAGCTATCCAAACTTGGTCGGGTTATGAAGGTTTTCGATGCTTCGTCAGTATTATAATAGTTTTTCTTTAATTACTGAATTTAATGACATGAAAATTTGCACGTGAATAGTTGAATGAATACACTAATTATTGGCATACATTTTACCATGCAATTCCTTTAGAACGTCGTGATATTTGACTGCTTTGTAAACAGTGATCTATTCATGGTAAATTGTCCTATAACTTTTTAATTACTAACGGAACATCATTGATACTTGGCAACATGTTGCAGACACTTACAAGGTTTGTATAAACGTGAAAATCTAGACCCCAAAGTGCATACTTTAAGAACTAAGACCTAATAAGCGTATTTTACGTTTATATTTTTATCTTTTAAGCCCTACGATTTTTTCTAAATCTGTTTTTTAAATAAATATAAACAAATTCAAAACAACGTATGTAAAAATCTACAGCTCTCTATGTAAGCGCTTTATATGAAAACTAGCTAATGGCCAAACGTTCGCGTAGCGGAAACTTGAATTTCTCCGAAGTTTATGCATGCACTAATTTTATAACGCACACGAGAGGGGCTACTCCAAACTAGTTCAAACCCGCAGTAATAGCCCGCAAAGCAGAAAGCTTATTCTACAATATCAAACAAAACCTTAAACATACTATTATATAAATGTGTATTTTTTGTTTTATATAAATATGTACTTATTTAAAAATGTAATTAATAAGAAAAAAATATAAATAAAGAGAATAATAATAATATTTATTTATTTATTTATTTATTTAATAATGACACCGTAACTGTATAACACACACTTTCAAAAGTGAACCTTATGTTAGACACGTTAAAACTGTTTTTTCACAAGTAGCTTCATGCACTTTTGTTGTTTTTCTTTAAAGAGCGTCGAAGGTCCAATTAGCCCCTCGCCATTTTCGTTTTTCTTCAACTCCATTATGCCGATCTTCAGTCACAGTACTTAATAATTGTATTTTCAAAACATGGTTTCTGCAAAGTTTAAATGAATCATGGTCCCATTGTTATGGTAACCATTGTTAAGATAACCATAGTTATGGTAACTATCGTTATGGTAACCATTTACCATCAGTCTCTATGCTTGTACCTGTAAGTGACGAGAAATTTAAATTTAATGTTGTTAGTAATGTCGCGGTATTACCTTATCTTATCGCAAACAATTTAAGTAAACAAGCGTTGTTTCTACAAAGACTGA
This sequence comes from Parascotia fuliginaria, assembly GCA_963082885.1. NCBI lineage: Eukaryota > Metazoa > Arthropoda > Insecta > Lepidoptera > Erebidae > Parascotia > Parascotia fuliginaria. Next base: position 1,581,865 of record OY720197.1, on the reverse strand, counting down.
TCAGCAAATACTGTAATCCGAATTCTGTGTTTGTATCAAAGAGTACTTTATTCACGATCTGATGCCATATTCGCAATCGCCAGGAACGATTCTTGCCATAATTTAGAGAAAAACCATACTAATATTACCTATTGAGTATTCATTTCAAGCCTGGAGCCCTTATTTTGCAAAGGATATCGAACTTCTAGAAAAGGTACAGCGCAGCTTCACGAAAATACCATGAATCCTGAAACAACTAAGTCATGAAGAATGCCTAAAGATGTTGAGGCTCACAACCCTAAAGGATCGCAGGCCCGTGGAGATCTGATCGAAACATACAAGATCCTAACTGGTCACTACGACGTACGTACTTTCTGCGTTACCGAGTGGTCAGAGCGTGGAATATAATTCCAGAACATGTGATCACAGCTGACAACATAAATCAATTTAAGAACCAACTGGACAAATAGTTAGCTGCAAATGCAAACGAGTAGAAATTGCGAGATACGGGCATTATCAGTTGTTTCAACTGCCTGCCTGATTAAATATAATATAAATGCGAAAGTAAACACTGTCTGTCTGTTACGCTTTCACGCCTAAAATACTAAACTGATTTTGATGACATTCTACCATCCCAAAAGTGATCGGCACAAAATAAATTGTTGAAGTCTGCGATAAGAAAATATAACTCGTGTGTTGCATACTAGGCTGTGTGGTCAGTCATTTCATCATCATCGTCAGAGACGTCCACTGCTGGACAAAGGCTTCACCCAATTTTTGTCCCCTTGGTCGGTCGTGAGTGAGGTGTGGTAAGGCGTTTAGTCATATCGTGAGCATTGAAAAAAAATGTACGGAAAATTTTGTGTTTTCATTCGAAAAGGTTATCAAAACTGTTAAAAAAATTGAATTAAAAATGCATTATTTACGTTTTACGTTCGTTTACGCTACGCTTTAGTTTTAAATTTAATTTAACTACATAACAGCCACGGTGTTGATCCTCAAGGTTAAAGGTTAATAGCGGTTATAAAATGTATGGGTGAATCGTTTTCAAAGAATGGTCGCGTTCCGGACGTCCAGTTGTGAAATCCCCTTATACAACGATTTATATATATATATATAAATATATATATATTAAAGACTACCTCAGTGTCTTCAAAGAGATCTCTTTATATTATATAATAAAGTTGTGCCTAGTCTTATACATCATGTACCTAATGTTTATCGGTTGTCTCCCATCCTAAAAAGTCGTCGTTCCATCTTGTAAAGGGCCTTCTTTTGCTGTTTGATAATCTATTCTAAGCTCAGCATGCGTTTACCTAATACCTACTACTAATTGTTACCTTTTGTAATTAATTTGTCACTATTGTCCGGTAATTTTATGTTTATAAAATTGCCCACGATTCATTCTCGCATTTTAGTCGGAAAAAATTTTAAAACATACATTTTAAACAATATTGAGCTTGTTGTTTGATTTGATAATTACCGATTATAAGATGTTTAGACTAAACTAATATTATATAAAAAAAAGAGATTAAATTTTTTGTATGTTTGTTTGTAACGATTTAACTAAACATCTACGTAACCGATTTAAAAACTTCTTTCATCTTAAGAAAGCTAAAAATGTGGCGTGTAACAATATTTATGTGCTGTGTGCTGATTGATGATTGATAATTTAATAATTATTACTCGTATATAATTATTTCATTATAAATCAATCAGCCTCTCTAGTAGTGGTATGCTACCATACACTTTTTGCTTATACTCTTGTACCATACAAGGTCACTGACCTTGGTGATGCCTCAGTTGTCTATAAACGCAAAAGCGCAACTGGTTAGTGCTGATTAAGTGATTATTATGCCTTTCCTCTTTCCCATTTAATTAAATGTTTTGTTTGTGCATGAAATACACAAATAAAAATATTTTTTTTATTATGCTAAAATATATAATGATAGCGCCGGCGACGTAATTAACCCTGTTTCTTTTTTTCGCCTCTCTCATTCCCTTTCACCTACTCCACTCCCTTTACGGTAGGCACTGGCTTCGAGAATCGCTGTCAGTGCAAAAGTCCATTAGCGACAGTTTCCACTTACCATCAGGTGGTCGCAAAATAATGCATGCATTAAATTCTAAAACTGTATTTATTACTATACGTAATGTTTTCTATAAATTTTTTGTAAGTATATTTATATAAATTAATATGCTTTTTTATTGTTAAAAAATTGTATTACTACCTATATTTACCTATATTTACTTTTAAACTTTCGCTTTGCATGATATAATATTTTAAGTGTACGGGAATTCACGCAATCTACATACCTCATTTTGCTTGACGTTTTGTTACGCGTATTAGATTATAGATCTACCCTCACATTTTTGTCTTTACGCGTAGGTACGATCATGCGTCATACATTAGGTATGTAAATACCTAATGCATGATCGCCTGAATTCCCGTGTATTTATATATATTATGTATTGATACCATTGTCCTCATCCCCTATTATTGTAACTGTTTTAGTTTTGAGTTAGTTTACCTAACGCCTTTTTTAGATTACTCCCTAAAAGATACAGCATCAACGTTTATTTGTTCTAAAGAGCTCACAAATAATAGATAGGATAGGCAAGCGCAAAACGTAAAAGCTACGCTATGATTGGCTACCTCAAGGTCAAGCATTTGAATGCACTGAAATTTACCAATCGTAGCGTCCGTAATGAGTTCTTATGCTAGCGAATACCGGTATCATTTGTGCGTATGTTGTGATGCAGAATCTTTTATGGCGCATTTACATTGGTCGTTTACTCAGTCCTTAGCTAACGGGCTAAGGACCATCGGTCGTTAACTAGGTCAGTATCAGGCATGCAGGACTCTAAACGTCTGCTTATGACATTCTCTCGAAGCTAATTTCCATTAAATTTAGGCGAGCAGCCTGCGGGCGCTAACGACCAGTATAAAGGGTTCTCTGCATGCGGGCGCTATGGCATGCGTTATAGAAATCTTTCGTACCCCGCATGCGGGCGCTAACGACCAATGTAATTGCGCCTTTAGGGTTTTATCTGTGTAAAGACAGACATACATACATACATGATTAATCTATCATGTATGCATGCGTTTTGAATCGCATGCGGATAGTTATGCATGCCGTTTTAGTGATTAACATTGTATTTTATTTACTTTTTATCTTTTCAGGCTCACTGTGCTTAAGTAAGTAGAGCGGTAGTAAGTAATTATATGCATGTGATTTTTTATTGCATGCTGCATGCTTTTTTGAGTTCTAATAGTAGTAAATATTATAATCTATATTGATAAATATTACTTTTATAGTAGTAAAAGAAGAAGTATCAGGAGGTTTACAAAGTAAGTTTCTAGATGGCGTTTATCAGTTTTAGTTTTTCTGATGATAATGATCATCTCAGTATATTTTAAGTAACTCTTAAGTCTCATATTATGACTTTCATTTTATTATGGATTTTAGCGACAGAAATATATTTTAGTTGCGAATAAAACAATGGTGTTCCTCTTTACGTAGGTGCTTAAGGAATTCATTTTAAATATTTCTGCTTTTGTTTCAGAAAAATATTAAATTTTTTTAGGGTAAGAAAGTAAGTTGTAACAAGTATTAATTAACATAACATAACATAACAACAACTGTATTAATTAAGTAAAACATGAAATAATTGAACTAATTAGGTATAATAAAAAGAACTAGAAACTTTAGGTATATGTAAATACTAAGAAGACTAGGGAACTAATAAAACGAAGAAGTATTAAAAATATGCAAAGTTCGAGATGATTTCACCTATTATTCATATATATAACTAAAATTACTAACATTTTTGCAAAACATCGCATTTTAGTAGTTATTAAAGAGACATTTTTGACATTAAAGTTGATAAGTGCCATCTAGTGAAAATTTGAATAAAATAATAATAAAATTAGTTCTCTTTGGCATAAAATAAAAACTTTTCTATTTCAGTAACAGTATTTAACTGCCTCTGTGGCGCATGAGGGTTTGATCCTCACGTGGGACAATACATCAGATATGTTGGCTGTTGACCTTTACAAATAGATTTCATAATTATCCTAAGATATAATAGAGTTGTGCCCGCCTGCATGCGTTTGTGAAATTGGACATGCATGTCCGCGTGCATGCGTACATGTTCCATTTATATTTACATTCTCTGCACGTAATCCCTTTGGTGCTAGTGAGTGATGAAGGCGACATGCAACTGTAGTTTCAAGGTTTCTGAAGTCTTGATACGGCGTATATCACAAAGATTCTGTAGGGTGTTTTCTCGCCTTCTACCATAGCCAGAATTACCGCTATGGTAGAATCAAATCAATTTTTGTTTAAAATTATACAATTTTAAGCCTTTGAAAACCTTGTAATATTTGGGCAGTTTCAAACTCAGAAACTCAGGTACCATAAACAGAAAATTACAAAATATAATTTTTAAACATAAACTATGATAAGAAACGCAACAGGTACTTGACAGTATCCGGTCATAATACTGTATGATATTTAGAAAGAAAAGAAAAGAAAGAAAAAACATTTACTTATTTGTTTTCAACAAGTTAGTTTACATAACATATCAACAATACATTGTAATTAATAAAAAAAAAAGTAACAAACATATTGAGATACAAAATGACCCTAACTCAGCTTTGTGCCACTTTGCGAACACAAAGCAGCGCTGATATTCTGTTAGAGCCAAGATGGATGGTATTCTGGTATGATAATATCACGGATTGATCAAAAAATACCCTGACATTATTATCAATCGTACATACAATCTGCGTAGATTGAAAACAAAATACTAAAAATAAATAAGTAAAAATAATAATGATCTTATAAAATGTTTAAATATATAAATCTCTAATATAATTATATAGTTATTATTTAAATAGTAATATATTATTATGTAATCTAACAATAATTTGTATCTTAAAATAAAAATAAAATTTTATGGCTGAAAACGATGCCCATAAACTTTATTTACCGTAAATATTCGTATTTTTTATTTCATGTAACATTGCATAATATTATGCCTATTTTACATTAGAGATAAGTAGAGTTATACTCACGTTTCTTAGTAGGAATAGATAGATTACACTGTAAAGGCTTATTCAAACCTGAGCGGTGTTCGCTACCGCCTGCGGTAGAGAAACCCGAGCGGGTATGTGGTAATAGTACTGTTCACACTATAGCGGATTTTGCTATTCTTATGGGTAGAATATCGCGTGAGTTTCGCTCACGAAGGTATGAACTTTTCGCCAGTTCGAGTGGGTGTGTGATATTCCACTCTAGCCGCGGAACTTCATACTAAATTCCTGAGCGAAATAAGCGCGGTATATACGTCTACCTATAGCGGCAGCGAATACCGCTTATGTTTGAATAGGCCTTAATAGATACCGCATTAACATTTGTTCTAAATCGAGCTCACAAACTAAGAGACAGGAGCGGGATGCGCGGAAAGTAAAAGCTGCATTGTGATTGGCTATTTTAAGGTCAAGATTCTAAAGAACTGAAATTGCACCATTCGTAGCGTCCGTAATGAGTATACTAGCGAATGCTGGTATAAGTTGTATCTACATGTCGCCATTTATGCTAAAGAAAACACATTTATTCAGAACTAGCATCAACATACAGTTTGACGTTTAAAGGTCTATCTACACATATCAGGACCGTGCCAGAGACGTAACCCGGCCGTGCTCCGTCAGGGATGAGAAAATATTGGTGCATACATTGTCAATGGACTCGATCACGAGACGGCAAAGAGCTTCTTTCTTTGTTTGACGGCTGGGTCAAGTCCTGGGCACGGCCCTAATGTGTGTAGATAGACCTTAACACAACAAAATGTATGCATATACGAGTACAAGTGCCAGGCTGAAAGGGTGCTGTTCGGGGCTTATCTATGGACCCATGTAATAGTACGCGAGTTGTTCCCATTTGGGAATTTTGAAACTACTGCATATACAATGCTTTTCATAGAACACTTAAAGCACTTATTAGTATAAAAACAACACTAATTAGTTAGTACGTCGCTAACTTGGTTATAAGTACCGTGTCTGTCAAAATGAAATCCGAACATATAGCCTTAACATTATTTTCTACTTATGTTATGTTAGGTATAATTTTATGTTATTTTTTAATTAGTTTACTAAATAAGATAACTTGACGAGTTTTCCCCGTTAGGGTAGGCAGGGCTGTCTAACATCCACGTTTCGCCACGTGTATTGTGGTCCATGCAACGGGAGGTTAGCCCAATATTACTACTTGGGTATTGTACCAGGTTAAACTTAATTATTAACAAATATCTTATAATATGTTAACCAATACTAATATCGTCATTATCATATCCACATGTAACATAATAACTAATAAACTTAACATATTTTAACTCGAGACACCCCTATTTTTAGGGATGCACGTCATATGTAAGTGTTTTTTTGGATAGTGCATAAAAAGTCTATTTACGAGTCATTCAATCTTTATATTTACGTTGAATTTGTACTCCAAGAATAGTCAATTGAAGTAATTTTTGGCCTACTTAATTGTAATAAAAAGTATAATAATAATAATAATATTTCAACAACTACACACAACGCTATCTAGACTCAAAGTAAGCATATTAGCCAGCATATTATATGTTTAAATGCGTATATTTAAAGTTTTTTTTTGTACTCGATTCTTTTTTAACAAAACAAGTTGTTATATTTTGCCGTCTACCTGTCTTTTTTATGCACTACAAAAAAAAAAACATTTCTAACACGTACCACCCCTATTCATAGGGCTGTCAAAAATATATTATACTAATAAATATATTTATTACACATAGGTATATAGAAACGAGGTTGCAAGAGGCATTAAAAGAAGATAAAGGGTCTGGATGTGAAATACCCCATCTAGATCCGTTTGCTAAAGAAGTTATAGCGTTTGATAAGGAGCTATCGAAAGTTACATGCAAAGGTCAAGACTGGGTTCGATGTTATGTAAGTATGATTTAATTTCTTAATACCTGTTTCTCTGCAAACGAGATTGTGAGAACTGAATGGAATTTGAGCAAAGTTTGATGTAAGTGCCACAGCTTAAGAGGGTTTACAACGTCGCAATTGTATGTGTGTCATATTTGTGGTTTTAAATTTTTATTATTTAATCTCAGCTATATTTCGAAAATATGTTCTGATAACATGATAGAATTTGAATTTATTGTCGACAGTCCACCTGCTATAAACGAATTATATTTGTTGTGAAACTAGTTTAAACAACCTAAATTAGGTATACACATTGCTGGCCTACACATCCGGCGCTATGTAATAACTAATAAGCCATTGCAGATTGTAAACGGCCGATTAATAAAATTTGCCTGCGACGTAATATAACATTACGGATGGGTACCTATTGCCAATTCAACTTTTTTTTATTAAATCTAAACTAATATTATAAAGAGAAAAGATTTGATTTTTTTTATGTTTTTTTGTTTGTTGCGATTTAACTCAAGATCTAGTTGACCGATTAAAAAAATCTTTTACTTTAGAAAGCTACAAATAGGACGAGGAACATATTGTTTTATGTTTAAGTAAAAAAATTTTCATTTAAAATTTTATATTTAAAGCGCCTTTGAAAATTTGAATGATGCAATACGTCACTATTGCTATGATATTTTTAGTAGGCGTTTGTTGTAAGATCGAATGAAACTTTTGATACTAAAGCGAAGCGAGGGCGGAAATCTAGTGATATATATATATTTTATTTTCAGCACTCAAAATGTAAGGTGGTTCCCGAGATATTAGCTACAACCAAAGATATAACATGTATTTACAATGATATTGTGTACGAGAGCGATTATAGTCGTCACTTAAGTGCTGGCGTTGAAGTTCGAAACAATGGAGTTTATTCGCTGAGAAAAAGTGATCATGTTAAAATTACATGTACTGGAACTCATACTAAAAGGTAAAGAAAAAAACCATTTGTATTCTGCGCAAATAAACTTAAAGTACTATTTTCTGTCTGTGGGCGTGAAAATATTTATAATCTGTACTATTATATAAAGCGGAAAAGTTTGTTTGTTTGTTCGAACGCGCTAATCTATGGAAATACTCGTCGAGTTTGAAAAATTCTTTTTGCGTTTGATAGTCCAGTTCTCGAGGAAAGTTATAGGCTATGTAACATAACGCTACTGGCGACGGGAGCAGAGAACTAAGCAAAGACGCTGGTGAAATCGTGCCGCGAAAAGCTCGTTATGTACAATATTATAAAAATGTTTTTTGTATGTTTGTTTGTAACTCAAAAATTACTGAACCGATTTTAAAAATTCTTTTACCTATAGAAAAGTACATTATTTGCGAGTAACATAAGCTATTTTTAATCGCAATATCTCTACGGGGTTGGGCTCTACATGACTTCCGTGCGTAGTCGGTAAGGTTTATAGGTAAGGTAGTCCATACACAGCACCATTGAACCACAGAGGCCGGAAAATGTAATAACTAGCTGCATATAATATGTTTTGTATCCCTCGGAAACCACACCGATTTTCGGGATGAAAGTATTTTATCCCGGAAATGGGTTTATGTCCGTCTCCGGCACCGAATCTATCTACATACCAAAATGCGAAAGTTTGTGTGTGTGTTTGTTACCACCGATCGTCTAAATGGCTGAACCGATATCGATGAAAATTGATATGTAGATAGATTTGGTGCTGGAAATTGACAAACTACTTTTCATCCCTAAAATCGGTCTGCTTTCCGAGGGAGTCACACTACTTTTTAGGCGCGGAAGGGCGCAGGCGGAAAAACTAATTCACTCTATTTTTTTTCAGCTTAATACAATCAAAATGGATAGGTTTTTGTACTGCATTCCGTAGCTCAGTGGAAAGAAGGCCCGCACCGCCAGGGAGGGAGAAAACTTTCAACGTGCTGATATTTGGGTTCGATTCCACGGCGAAGAACACTTTCATACGACGTATGCCCAAGAGTTATAAGTATTTAAATGATGTTATGAAAGCTGTTACTCTTAATGGGTTCGTATTCATATTAATGATAATAATCTATACTAATATATATAAAGCGGAAGAATTTGTTTGTTTGTTTAAACGCACTAATCTCGGAAACTACCAGTCTGATTATAAAACTTCTCTGAGTAATTCTTTTTGCATTTGATAGTACAATTCTTGAGACAGGTTAAGGCTATGTAACATTACGCTACCACCCACGCGAGTGAAGCAGTAATGAAAGACATCATCATCATCATATAATCCGCTGCTGGACATAGGCCTCCCCCAATTTTCGCTACCGTAGCCGGTGTTTCGCCGCCCTCATCCATCGGTTGCCCGCCACCCTTATAAGGTCGTCGGTCCACCTTGTGAGGGGTCTGCGTCTTCCGGTTCGTGGTCGTCACTCTTGAACCTTTCTGCCCCAGCGGCCGTCAGTTCTGCGAGCTGTGTTTGCTATGAAAGACATATTATGTATTAGTGTGGATGAAACTGCGCTACGGAAAACTAGTCCTACTAAAATGCGAAAGTTTGTGAAAATGAAGATATATAAATGAACACTTATGAACGTCAAAATTTACAAAATGTCAGCCAATTAACCTACAGCCAGTTCGCTGACGAAGTAGCGAACTAGTAGCCATTAGAAGAACTGGCAAGAAACTCAGGCCACTCTTTTTAATCGCCAGGTTATTACAATTTTTGTAAGTTACAATTTCAAGTAGCATGCAAAGTGACGCAGGCAATACACTTAACTCACATAACTCTCTCTGTGTTTGTAGCGTTCTCGATTTTTCTCCAATATAAAATTATGTTAATTAGAATACACGAGTAGAAGATATATTATAAATCATGCTTTCAAATATAGGCAATGGGTTCAATGAATGTTTAATTTTAATTTATTTATTTATTTATTTATTACTCTTAAACTTACATCTATCTTTACAGGCAAGCCTAATGCGACAGAGAAGTTGAGCTTTTTATCTAGTTTATAACTATATTTATTTCTACATCCTAATACATTATTAAAACTAACCTAAGTACTGCAGATGCAATAAGCAGTTTTAGTAAATTCGTTCAGTGCACATGAAAACAGATCTATCCGGTCAGACAGCGTGTTGAGCACACGCAACGTATGTTGTAGCAAGATAAAATGAAGTAGCCCATCTCTAGTCCCTTTCTATAATCTTATATATTTTTTTATATTAGCCTACCAAAGTGACTCCACCTCGCCTGATGGTAAGCAGTCAGTGGAATCTAGAAGTGGTGGCCACCATATCAAGCCATAGTCATAAACTGCTGGTATGGTGGCCTCCACTATGGCGGCTGGGAATGGGGTTAGGGAAAGGGCATGAGGGAGGTAGGAAAGGGGAAAGGGAGGAAGTTGGGCCTCCGGCGCTCTCACTCCCCGAATGAAACGCAGTAGTACGGATACTACTACTCTTACGTCGATCTTCTATGAGAGGGTAGTACTTCGCCGGACGATCCGCCACATTCATGCTGAAACCAGCGTGGATCTACTACCGTAAAATAGATTTAAGATAGGTTGTGTGGTGTAGTAACTTGGTAGGTTAAATTATTGATACCTTTTCAGCTATAACATCGTCGGCGATGGTACCCCAGCTGCTTTATTCCCTATATTAACTGGTAAAACGGAGCTAGAGTTGCCAGATGTGAGAAAGAGTATGAACAATAATGGGACACTAGATGTGATGCCGTTTATATTCTTTAAGCTTAAGGATGATGGGTATGCTTATATTATCTTTAAATAATAATACCAGCCTATTTACTGTCCCACTGCAGGGCAAAGGCCTCTTCTCATATACAGAGGGCATGAGCATTAATCACCACGCTTGCTCAAGGTGGATTGGCAATTTCAGACATTTAAGTCCAGGTTTCCTCACGATGTTTTCCTTCACCGTCAGTCAGAAATGTCCAAGATAAACTTAGAAAGTACATATGATTTAAAAAATCACATTGGTACTTGCCCGGATTCGAACCCACTACCTCGTGTTTACAAAGCGGGTGCCTTATCCACTGGACCATTTTGACTTATATTATCTATACTGTTATATAAAGCGGAAGAGTTTGTTTGTTTGTTTGCACGCGCTAATCTCTGGAACTACTAGTCGAATTTCAAAAATTCTTTTTGCGTATGATAGCTAAGTTCTTGAGTAAGGTTATAGGCTATGTAACATCACGCTATTGGCGACGGGAGCAGAGTAGTGACCAAGGACGCGTGTAAAACCGCGCTGCTGGCAGCTAGTAATAGCTAGTCCACGGGAAGAATATCACATCGATGGTCTTACCTACAAAATACGTCGTGCTATTTATTTTCCATGTTTAAACCACCATAACATATTTTTAAAATTTACACAATTAATAACAGTTCTTATTTCACATTTCAGCTACCGTACAGCCTATTTCGAGGACATGCCATGGATAGGCACATTTCAGTACAGGTTCAATGGTTTCCGCAACCAGCCCGCTGATCATTACCTTCGCGCCTTCTATTTAGAGGAGGCAAAGAAAGGCAATTGGTGGAAGAAGACCAAATATTGTATAGGAGACACGCCACAATATCAACTTATGATGAATATTACTGATCAGGTAAATTTTAAATATGGTACCTAAAACACTTACCTGGTTTAGTGTCTGCATCACCAACGCACGCACGCACGTACGCACGCACGTACGCACGCACGTACGCATGCACGCACGTACGCACGCACACACGCATGCATGTATACACACACCCACCATTGGTGACAATGATGACATTCCTTTCCATTTTCCAGAAAATGTAACTTATACCAAATTTTATGCTTGTTTTTCTTATAAATGTAACTACTATTATCAGCGAATTGGCCATAAGCAAATTGACTTGCAGTCAGTCGGATTCGAACGCCCAACCTCGTTTTAAAAAAGACGCTGGCTTATTCACTAACCCATCATGATTTTACGAATTCCATTTAAAAATAACACTCAAATGTATTGCTAGGGATGAAAACTAACAACCGCTTTTCTGCTACTTTGCTAACTTGCTATTGCCCGCAGCTTCGGCCGCGTGAATTTTTGTTATCGCATTTTTCATGCAAACTTTCATCCCCTATTTCAACCCAATCTTTTAATTTTATATATATATATATATATATATATATATATATATATATATATATATATATATATATATATATATATATATATATTGTTCTGCAATGTCTATTCTACCTCTATATCAAATTTTATCAAAATCCGTTCAGTGGTTTAGGCTTGAAAGCGTAACAGTAGACAGACAGAGTTACTTTCGCATCTTATAGTATGTATAATTACAGTTTCGTTAACATTTCAGTTTCTTCGTTTAGACGGCAAGAAGTTCATATTTACCTTTATTGCTGACATAACTCATGACGACATTAACATGATTTCGACCGCTGACGACGCTATGGTGAACTTTCTTCAGACTTTAGTTGATAGAAAAGTGATGGAGAACACACTTGTAATGATTATGGGTGACCATGGACCAAGGTAAGACTGACTGCTGATTTCTTTATACTTTTGATTGACTGCGACGCCGGGTGTTGTGGGTTTGATTCCCGCGGAAGGCAAATATTTGATGAACATTTGTATTTGTCTTTAGTCTGGGTGTTTCCTATGTATTATAAGTATGTATTTACAAAAAAAAAAAAATATGTATATGTATTATATTTCAGTTAACTAGTACCCATAACACAAGCTCTGCTTAGCTTGGGACTAGATGACGGTGTGTGATAGTGTCCACATATTATTATTGTTATTATTACTCTTGACTGGCCTGTTGGCCTAGTGGTTAGTAACCCTGACTGCTAAGCTGGAGGTCGTGGGTTCGATTCCCACCCAGGAAAACCTTTGTGTGATGAGCATGATTGTTTGTTTTGTGTCTGGTTGTAATTGTCTATAATAATATATAATAATATGTTCATGTAGTGAAATGTATATCTCAAACAAATTTATTTTCATTATTTCACATTAACTACACACAACGCCATCTAGACCCTAAGTAAGCATATATTATAGCTTGTGTTATGGGTTCTATAATGCGGATATACATATTTAAATACTTTTTTTTTGTAAATACATACATATTATACATAGTAACGCCCAGACCAATGCAATATTCATGTTCATGCACACAAAGATTTGCACTGAGCGGGAATCGAACCCACGACCTCTGCGTGGCAGTCCTTACACAGTACCACCGAACCACAGAGGTAGTCAATAACATGTATGTATTTAGAAAAAAAAATGTATTTAAGTAATAAATCAGTTGTTTAGTACCCATAACACAAGCAAATATAATTGCTTAATTTGGGACTAGATGGCGCTGTGTGAATGTGGTAGAATATTATTATTATTTACGGTATTTTACGGTAGTAGATCCACGCTGGTTCCAGCATGAATGGACCGGATCGTCCGGGGAAGTACTACCCTCTCATACAAGATCGACGTAAGAGTAGTAGTATCCGTACTACTGCGTTTCGTTCGGTGAGTGAGAGCGCCGGAGGCCCAATTCCTCCCCTTTCCTCTTTTCTCACTTCCCTCAGTACCTTCCCCTAACCCCATTCCCAGCCGCCATAGTGGAGGCCACCATACCAGCAGTTTAAGACGATGGCTTTTAGTATAGTGGCCGCCACTTCTGGATTCCACTGACTGCCTACCATCAGGCGGGGTGGAGTCACTTTGGTAGGCTATAATATAAAAAAAAAATATTATTAATAAAAATCTATCCAAAGTTTGTCTGAAAGAGATCGCTCTATGCGATAAAACCGTCCATTGTACTCATCTTAAAAGTGCCTTGTTGACTAGTACTTATTTATTACTAGTATTCCACGCCGCGGATTACGCGTCTTTGCTTACTGCTCTGCTTACGTCGCCAGCAGCGTGATGTTACATAGCCTGTAACCTTCCTCGAGAACTGGGCTATCATACGCAAAAAGAATTATTCAAATCCTACCAGTAGTTTTAGAGATTAGTGCGTTCAAACAAACAAACTTTATAATAATAGGACTGTTTTCGACTGTTTTTGGGTTTGATTCCGCACGAGATAAATACATTTTGTGAAGCGTTTCGCTATGTAAATCATTTTAAGGGAAACTCTTGCAGAAGGGGTCAAGTCCTGTGTCACGAAGGACTTGCCAAACATACAATTAACGGACACAAAGTACACCCAGACTCGGAACAAATTTAAATGGATCACACAAAGATTTCGCCCGTTTTTTTATATTAGCCTACCAAAGTGACTCCACTCTGCCTGATAGTAAGCAGTCAGTGGAATCCAGAAGTGGTGGACACCATTCTAAAAGCCAAACTACTGGTATGGTGGCCTCCACTATGGCGGCTTAGTGAGATGCTTTTTCACGCCCCGCTTAAAAGACCCAGGATCAAAATTAGATGGGAACACATGAGCTGGTAAAGAGTTCCAGGCTTTAATTGAGCTTTAATGAGGGTGTTTAGAAAAAATTTCGCCAGCTGTTGGCGCCACTTAGGTGAAAAGTATCCATTCACAAAAATTCAAAATCAAAATTCAAAATTCATTCACAGTTTGAAATCAGTAGAATCGTTCACGGTTGTTTGGTTGATTGAAAGCGCTTTGACAGATGCCTGGACCTGACGCCTCAGTGCTGCCACCTCGTGGGCGCTATTTAAGAAAACCCTTATTATTTCCCCACACGGGATCTCAATCGCGTGTGGGGATCGAACCAACAAGCACCTGCACAGCAGTCGCTCGTGCTCCCACTGCACCACAAAGGCTGTCATTGTGTAGCGCAGAAGTCTGTAACAACAAAGTTGTGCAAAAACACTTGGATAAAAAACTCTAAATGTTAAACATCACGCCTATTTCTTTCGAAAAGATAGGCAGAAGTCTATAACACCTATCTTTCGCCAGCTATATTAAGTCCCATTTACCGGCACAAGTCTAGACTACGGAATTTTAAAAAAATACTAAATCCTTATATTACTTTACCCGACCCGGTAATGAAACACGAGACCTTTATCAATCTGTACATCGTAATCACTCAATGCAAATATTGATAAGTTAATTTATTGTACAAAACATATGTTTTTACAATAGAAGTTAAATATGCTTATTTTGGGATATTTCGGTAGTTTGTCATATTTACTTATAAGGTTGACAAGCATTTAATTGTCTTATACTATAAAATATCGACTTAAATTAACACCTATGTAAACATAAATTAATGTTTATGATATGAAACTAAATTTGGTGAAGGTTGGTACAGTCCCTGTGGCGCAGAGGATAGCGCGTTGGACTTCTAATCCAAAGGTCGTGGGTTCGATCCCCACCAGGGATGTCTTTATATATATTCTGAGTTATATTAATTCTAATTCAGGATTTTTTATATTATTTAAAATAAAATAATCAGGTTTATGTTACATTTTTATTTTATTTTTCATTTAAAAGTGGACGCGTATAATATTATAGTTATTGAAGATTACTTTCAATTTGATAATCTAAATTTAATATAATTTATGTTTAGCAAGTTATTATTTTTTCATTTCTCATACTCGGAAAGTAGTGTTGTTTTGATTTGATTATTGGGTGGAAGATGCTGCTTTCCTTTCATAGGGAGGGAAAAACTCATACAAATTCATCCCGACCCTCGGGCCGGAATGAACTTTAAAAATAGAACTGCTGTCAGCTGTGAAGAGTTTTATGTAAAAAAAAAACTAATTTAAAAAATGTCATGCATGACTTTCTAAACAGCCAGTGTGAATTTAGCGCAAACTTCTTTGAGCGGAATAAGCCGCGAGTGCCGCGACAATTACGCGGCAAGCGGCGAGTTCCATATTTAAAATTTAAAAAGTCAACTCAAATTGGCGGGATACTAAAATCTGTTATGTATCTGTGACGGACTTTTGTGCTAAGATTTGAATTGAATATTAAAAATGAGTTCAAGCGAAATATTGACACCAGATTCCATTACAGACGAGGCAAATTGTGTCATAGAAAATCTTTTTAATTTCACGAATTGTCCTAATTTGACTATTAATTTTAAATAGGTACTAATACTATTAATAACATCTTTTACTATCTTTTGACTTTATGGTGTGCAATGCATATTGAGTATTGCCTTTTACTTTAACTACTATAGCGGCTTGGTAAAAATTTTGCGGCTCTTTACCTTACAGATACGCAAATGTCCGCGACACTTTACAAGGTAAACTTGAGGAACGCTTACCTTTAATGTCTATTTTACTACCAGAGGAACTTAAACGGCGTCGTCCCGAAGCACAGGTAGCTTTGGAAGAAAACGCGAATGCTCTGACTACCCCCCATGATATACACGCGACTATATTAGACGTTATGGATATGAGACAACATTGGAACCCTTATAAGGTGACAGGAGCTGATTTACCAAGAGGAATGACCTTGTTGCAGCCGGTAAGTACCACTTACTCTCAAACAAACACTTCTCACTCTGTGGTTTGGTGGTACTGTGTACGGACTTCTACGCAGAGGTCGCGGGTTCAATTCCCGCTCAGTTCAAATATTTGTGTGCATGAACATGTTTATTTGCATTGGTCTGGGTGATTCCATGTATAATATGTATGTATTTACAAAAAAAAAGTATGTAAGTATGTTGTAAGTATGTTGACCCGCATTGCAGAACCCCTAACACAAGCTATCTATACATATAATATATAAAATTGGAGTGTCTGTTTGTAATATTGAAATAACCGTTTTTTACTACATGTATTTGAATATATATACGGTACATACACCAAAACAATATTTTTACATTTTTTGTCTGTCTGTCTGTTTGTTCCGGCTAATCTCTGAAATGGCTGGACCGATTTTGACGGGACTTTTATTGGCAGGTAGCTGGTGTAATAAGAAGTAACTTAGGCTACGTTTATTTTAGAATAAACAGAGATTTCTTCATGTGCGATATAACCGACATTCACGCGGGCGAAGCTGCGGGCAACAGCTAGTAATATAATAAATGCTTACTATGCTTACTTTGGGCCTAAATGGCTTTGTGTGTAGTTGTTGTAATATTATTATTATTACTTACTCGCAACAACAATAAAATAAAAATAATGACTGGCTTTTGACTGCCTCCCTGGCGCAGTGGGATCTTAAGCGACTCCTGAACTCGAGGCTGTGGACATTTCACAAATTTAACGTTGTAAGAATTCAACATTCTGTGTCTGAACAGTGGGTTCGTTCCCCACACGAGACAAAACTTTGTGCGATCCATAAATATAGGTAATAGTTTTACCTCCTGTATCTGAAAGGCAGATCAACGAAAAATTACGTAATCACCTGTTAAATCTTATGTCAAGTGCCAATTGGGTTGCTAAAAGCATGAATAATAAGTTTATTTTAATCTAATTAGTAACTAGTTAGATCAAATTAAACCTTGCTTTTAGCATGCTTTAAGTTACTTCGACGGCCTCTGTGGTGCGGTAGTACTGTGTATGGACTGCCACGCAAAGGTCCCGGGTTCTAAAAAAAACAAACTTGACATGATATTTAACAGGTGATTAGTTAATTTTTCGTTGATCAGCCTTTTAAAAACTGGGGGTGAGTGTACTTTGTGTTTGGTAATTGCTTGTTTGTGGTCATTAAAAAAAAAAAATATCTTTATTTCTTTTTTTCTAGATACCCCGAAACCGTTCATGTAGTGAGGCGGGAATCGAACCCCACTGGTGTGCGTGCTTAACTTGGCAGAACATGTCGGAAGATGACCCTATTTATAACAAAGCAGCCAACGCCTTTATAAACTATATCAATTCTTTGACTGAAGAAGTTAGGTAAGGCACTTTAGACCTTAAAGAGACGTGTTAAGGATTATTTTCATTATGATGTTTTGATGTGTTTATGACACGTTTTTGCATGCAGTACTATTGAAAATTTTACTTTAAATTTTGTTGATAAAGTAGTAAAAGAGATGTTTGGGAGAAGACTTATGTCCAGCAGGTGTCGATTTTCGGCAGAAATGATATTATTACTGAAGTAAATTATCAAAAGTGATTAAAATTTATGAATTAGCCCTATGTACTATCGAACCAAGAAAGTCATGACCGTAAGCTCATTTTGTCAATCCATCTAAATGCAAGTAGGTCGAAATTCGTCTGAAGACAGATTTCCTTGGCAATAAGCTTGTTATCATTATAATAGACAATTACATTATACTGAGTACACTGTTGTCATGTTAGTATTAAAACCTTCTAAGTACATTACAAACGGTTGGTCTTACAAGTTTGACAGTTTTAAGCAAAATATAAGCACAATGGGTTAAAGTTTAGCTGGTTCTATAGTACTGCAGTGGAAGTCTTATTGCTAAGATGATAATATTCTTAGTTGGATAATTACACATATTGACAATCATAAGGCAACCTGGTCAAATATACCGTTAAAGATCTTAAGAGCTATAAGTACCATAAGATGAGTTGAGATGAGTTGGGATGAGTTGAGATGAGTTGATATGAGATGAGATGAGATGAGATGAAATGAGATGAGATGAGTTAAGATGAGGTGAGATGAGTTGAAATGAGATGAGTTATTTATTTATATTTTTATACAGATCCCAGTGCGTCCCACGTACATTATCTGAAGTAAAATGGGTGATGCGACAAAGGGCTAACAAACGCATGCTACAGTTTGCTGGCGCTAAAGACGCTGATGGCTATGTAGGCTTGTTCAATGCGAAAGTTAAATATGTCAGCGAGAATTATCAGATTAAGGTATTTATTATAAATATCATTGTTTATATATACTATTATATGAAGCGGAAGAGTTTTGTTTGTTTGTTTGTATGTGCTCTCTGGAACTACCAGTCAGATTTGAAGAAATATTTTTGCGTTTGATAGCACAGTTCTTGAGGAAGGTTATAGGCTATGAAACATCACGCTACTGGCGACGGGAGCAGAGCAGTAAGCAAAATCGCGGGTGAAACCGCGCCGCGAAAAGATAGTTATTTTATAATCTATTACATATTGATTATGTACAATAGATAAGTCTTGTTTCTCGGTGAAAAATTACACGATAAGAATTTCGTAAACGAGTACGCTGTTTTATAGATAAATCACAACACGCGTCAGTACGTTACAACCTAAATTCCAAATAAGTGCCTACATATCTAAAATAACTAGGTTTATTAACCTAGTCCAACTGTAAATTGGGTTATTCAAAGTCAAAAACATTTATTCATTTGGGTGTTTAGGAAAATTTCGCCATCAGTTGGCGCCACTTCAACTGTCACATTGGGACAATCAGGGGTTCACTTTCAAAAAGCGCTTGACAGCTAAACCTGACGCGTCGGTGCTGCCACTTCGTGGGCGCCATTTTAGAAAACCCTCTCAGCATTTTTATTTTGTCCTTATGCACGTGAATTATCTATTTTGTAAATTACACATTAAAATTGCTGAAATGAAAACTGAAAAATATTTATTTTGATAGCGCTGTCAAAATGGAAGACCTTTTACCAAAATGGCGCCGACTGGTGGCGAAAATTTTTCTAAACACCCTCATTAAATTAACCTTTATGAATGTTAAAAATAACAAAATGTCAGCCAATTAACCTATAGCCAGTTCGTAGCTACTCTGAGGTTTTATATTAATTTCTACTTTAATCTTTTGTTATATTGACACTTTGTTTTATCTAGGTGGTTGTAGGTCCCGGTCGTGGTGTATACGAGGCCTCATTAAAATATCTCCTAAATGAAGACAGGTTTATAATCGACAACAGGGGCATTTCTAGAACTAATGCGTGAGTATTATTTTACTTATTTATTTATTTATTTATTTATTTAACAACTTCATATACAAAGTATATAGGCGGACTTAATGCCAAAGGCATTCTCTACCAGTCAACCTAACAGGGTGATGCAGAGATAGATAAGATAAAGTAGGTGCATTTGAAGTAGAAATCTAACAACTAAAAATATTTATAAGTAGATACATGATACATAAAAGTATAAGATAAACATAATATACATATATATAAAAACACAATATATATATATATATATATATATATATATATATATATATATATATATATATATATATATATATATATATATACACATATATATACATTACGTTTCCATATATATATATATATATTATGTATATATATATACATACATAAATAAATACTTACTAAGCTATTGTGATGATTCTGCCAAATTTTTTGCAAGGAGCTGTTTTACCTTCATCTTAAATGTCAAACGGTTTGTGGACATCCTGATCTCGGGAGGGAGCGCATTCCATAGAAGAACAGATTGAACACGGAAGGAGGAACCAACGAAATTAGAGTTATGTGAAGGGCATAGGAGTATTTGATTATTTGAAGAGCGAAGATTGCGATCGTGGGTCATATGTAAATATTCAAAATAGTGCGTTAAGTATAAAGGAGAATAGGAAGACTTAAGAAATGAAAAGAGAGTAGTAAGAGTACGTAAACAACGACGCTGACGTATAGGCAACCAATTTAATTGTGAGCGAAATGTAGACACATGGTCGTACTTGCGAATGTTGAAAATGAATCGAATGCAGTTATTAAGAAGACGATCTAGCTTATTGAGAAGGTCTGCATTCAGGTCAAGATAGCACACATCACCATAGTCAATTATTGGTAAAACTAAAGTTTGTACAAGCATAACCTTGATTTTGATTGGAAGGAAGTTTTTCAAGCGATAGAGAGCACGAAGGGTACCGGTGACTCGTTGGCTAACATTTGTTATATGCGCTTGCCAGTTCAGTGTCGAGTCAATGTACAGACCAAGGTTTTTGACCGCTTGACTCAGTGCTATTACTGAACTGTCAAATACTACAGGTGGAATTGCAGATAAATCTAGTCTACCAATTATGCGTTGGTTGCCCACAATGATAGCCTGACATTTATTAGGATTAACCATCAAGCCAAACCTATCCGACCAAGCTTTGATGGTATTTAAGTCACTGTTTATTTTGTTAACAGCCAAGTGTACTCTATCAACGCTCTCTTGTGCGTAAAGCTGCAAGTCGTCGGCGTACAAATGATACGAGCACTGAAGGTTTAGGGTTACAAGAGAGCATTTATTACTGGCTGTTGCCCGCAGCTCCGCGCCCGCGAATGTCTGTTATATCACATTTTCCATACAAATTGTTATCCTTTATTTCAACCCCTTGAAGCCATTTTTTCGCGATGAAATATAGCCTATGTAGTTTCCCAAGGTCTCTTCTATCTCTATACCAAATTTCATCAAAATCAGTTCAGTGACTTAGGCGTGAAAGCGTACGAGACAGACAGACAAAGTTACTTTCGCATTTATAATATTAATATGAATTAAAAGGTAATCCCCACACAAACTGTCTAAGAATAATGTTAGACGAAAGAATAATGTTAGACGAAATACAAAATATCCTTTTGCCTGGTAATGGTATTTATGATTTACATTAAAACTTTTATTATAAAGAGAAAAGATTTGATTTTTTTGTATGTTTCTTTGCAACGATTTTAATTAAAAATTTACAATACCGATTTGAAAAATTTTTCACCTTTACAAATCAATAAATGAAACGGGTAACGTAAGCTATATTTAATTAAGTTTGACATATTTTTTTAGACATTTTCAAAATTTTAATTTTTTAAGCGTCTTTGTAAATCTGAACGATGCAATACGACACTATTGCTATGATATTTTCCGTAGGTATTTGTTGTGGGACCGAATAAATCTTTCGATAGGTACCGAAGCAAGGGCGCTGGACGTCTAGTTGGCTATAAATTGAAGAATATTAAATGTACTAAAAAAGGCATTGTCAGAATCAGGCTCGCTCCCTATCACATTGCGCCTGATGCTCTCGAAACTTAGTATAATACAACTCTGCCTACTCCTTCTACGATAATAGCGTGATATAAAATATATATTTCTTTATTTTTAGGTATGGCCAAGAGCCAAGCTGTATGAGCGCCATATTACCTCATCTCAACCCCTACTGCTATTGCAAAGACTACGTAAGCCAACGGGTCTGAATATACACTATTATACTTCAATGAAAACTATACAAAATTGAAATATGCAGAAGAATCAAGAATGATAATGACACCAGAGGTCAAGACCCCAAGGTCAATATCCCAACAGTCTGAAATCCAAAGATCTGGACCCTAAACGATTTGGACCCTAAAAGGTCTGGAGTTTCTGGACCCTAAAAGGTCTGGAGTGTCTGGACCCTAAAAGTTTGGACCCAAAGATCCGGACCTCAAAGGTGATCCGATAAAGTGATATTTAGATTATGGTAGGTAGATACATCTGGTTTAAACCCAGACAAAGATCTCTGAAACTTTTACGTAGTAATTTACCATATTTTTAACTAAAAATCTATTAAAATACGGAATATGCATGTATTTTTTTATATTTTTATTTAATAGTTCACATCGCTATAAAATACTAAAAAAATATTTAAGACCGATTATAGTAATTTAAAGTTTTTAAAAATGAAGTTAAAAATAGCTAACCTACACGGTCACTATACGCCATTTTGGCGCGCTTGGTGCGACGTCATAGTATATAACAATAAACACGTAACAACTACGCATTCGGCAACATTTATTTAACATTTAGTGCTTTTAAAATATTTGGAATTCCTACAAATATTTTGCACTTTTAAAAAAATATCTTTTATTTTCAAAAAAAAAATTATAGTGAAAATAATTTACGATTCTGAAGTAATAAAATTTATTAAAAAAAAATTTACTCTTATTTGAATCAAATGCATATTCCATAAAAAAAGTAAAAGTGAGGTTTCCTAATATCATTATTGTCTATCTCAGATATAGATAATCTCCTAATAGATTCCTCATACAAAACAATAGACACGCACAACTCATACTGTCATTCGCTAGTATAACAATTTACTACGAACATTATGATTGGTGCGTTTCTGTACATTCGAATGTGTGACCTTGGAATAGCCAATCACAGCGCGTACGAGCATCACTGTCCTTTATTGTCGTGAGCTCGACTCAAACAAATATGTTATTATGGTATCTATTTATATATATAATAATAAAATATATTAATTTACTCTTATGATAAAACTTATGTATTTAGATTAATTTAGCGATCTCAACCTTGACCTTGACCTCGAACTAAAAATTAAAGTATTTAAAACGTTTACAGTTGGTTTCCTAAAAGTATTATATTTAATATTTTGAATCTTAATATTTGTCCTGAATTATTTAGTATGACCTTGAACTTGATTTAAACATAAAATTTCGTCGTTGCTACTTTAGAATCTCCTATGTGATACAATGACAATTACAAGAAAATCAATAAAAACAGTCTACTGAAAAAAAATCAAAGATATCACTCAAAGTTAAAAACGTAACTTATTATGGTACATAATTATTCATTTTATTATGTTCATTAAAATAATAAATAAATAGCGACTGTTGTATAAAAAATGATTTTAACTTTTTTTGGTCACATAAGAGATTTCGATTGAGCATTTTATATCACATGAGAGATTTTGATTTAAGATAAGTTATAAAATAAATGAAATAAAATGCATGTATTTTATTAATGTTTATTAAAAAAAATAGTTTTGTCATCATAATAACAAGTTTGGAATAGTATGAGTCAAAATTTCAAGACTATTATATACAAAGAGCCTTATAAGCTATCCTTTTTAAGTACCCGGGTTGTATGATAAAGAATCGTAAAATGGATGATAATCTCGATCAACAACCGTTTTCAATTCCTGTAAATGTTTAAATTTGGTTTCAGTCACGTACAATCGGTTTGGTACCAGTATGCTTTGGTTACTTCTTCGCTGTGGAAGTATGGTCCACTGATCGATATGTCTTAAGTAGGTACTTACATAGATAACACTTTCAATAGGTACCAAGCAATTTAGGCAATAGTACCGTTAAACCGAATTCATAATAAGTCGGTAAGTAGACGGGTGCATTGTAGCCAAAGTCGACAAACTGTAGCGTACCTAATACCTACCAAGCTCTCGGCTCAATTCACTTTACAACCGACGCATTAGGTAGGTACCTACCACCCGGGTTCATAATAATAATATATGGATATTGTAAGGTACCAACCTACCTTGTCGATCTAAAAACTAGAAAGCTCTGGTAGAAAGTACGTCAAAATAAACAAAATAATTAAACACATTAAAAATAAATTTACTCCTGTTTTGATATGTAATACCTATCATAAATGTCATTGTATTAGCGTAAAATCACAGATTATTGAACCTAAAATATGCTGTTTTCTATGTGTGTAAGTTTCTACGTACATAAAGATATTAAACTTTTCCTAAATACAGCTATGCACTCAGACCTACTTCCACGGTAAGTGTCACTCACTCATCTTAATACAACTTAAGTACCTACGTACTCAGTGATAATAAGATTCCAGAGCGAAGCAGATAAACTATTTATTTAGCCGTAAGAGTGGTCACGGATCATTGATTAATATGATTAAGTACCTACGTAACAAAAACACAAGTAAATATTTATTATTTATTATTCTAAATTTTATAATTTTATTTAGTACTAAATAATTGCCGCCGACATTTAGGGTGCCGCCGCCTGTGCGCCGTGCACCGTTGTGCCGCGTTACAGTCGTTACAGAAGTATCCGTAACAATTTAGTTCCGGAGAATACTCTGCAACGACCATACGCGGCCTCTTCGAGGCCGGTGCCGGCGCCGGCGACACCTCCCCAGCCTCCCCTTCGTCATCATCAGCTTTGCGCTTTGCCCTATACAATTTCATGCTGTTAGTAAGTAAATATAGTAAGTAACTTCGCCGAAACAAAAGGTGAAGATGTTTCAACTTGTTAGGATAGAAGATTTAAATTATAAATGCAAATCGGTAATCTAAAATTTCGTCATGCGATGCGAGGTACGTACCTATAGGCCTCCGAAATTTATTAAGTACCTGAATATGTAAGCACTTACAATGCACAATGCAATATTTGTAATTTTTTGGGAAGAAAGGTTACAATTTTTAACCATTAAGTAGGTAAGTACTACATAATTAATAATATAAATAATTATAGTAAAATTTTACTCACTGCGATGCTTCCATTATTTTTATGTGGCGGCAGCTGGTGGCGTATCGTCTAGTAAGAAATTATTAACGTTGCTGTTTAACCACTCGTATGCTACAATATCAGACAATAGAAATAACATTGTGTCTCGTGCAGATCTGCATCTAAGCATACGACGGGTTAATCTATAAAATATAGATCCATCCGGCGAATATTTAAGACCCCTTATATCAACCACCACAGGGTCTCCCTTCTTTTTACCGGGCCGTATAGATTTCAGATTCGATTTCAATTCTTCATAATTCAGGAAGAAATCGAAATGAATTGATTTAACGTCATAGGGCTGCTGTGGTCTAGCTTGTCTCATCCGGGTTATGTAGTCACTAGGTGGGTATATTGGGGGCTTAATGTATTGTTCAATGGTGGAATGAACACTATCAACCTCCATCATAGTATGCCCTTTTTCTAAATAAAGCTGTTCAATATTAATTTTCTTGTTTTGGGCCATATCACTGAGGGCACTAGACAAAATTCGGTTTCGGTTTTGATGTGCGCATCCGTCAGAAATAATAATAATGCGTTTGGTCGAAGTTGGTAAATTTTGGCAGTAATTTATTAAACAAGATGTAAACTCGTTCGCGGTAACATTACCGTCTGCTTCATGCCAAAAATAAATTGTAACGTCTTTTGATATTGCATTATAAACTGTGAAGTTATGGCACTGTAATTTCATTTTGTAATACAGTGAACTTGCTAACAGCTTCGGAGCTAGCAAAACGCTTTGCACGTCTACTGTTATAACAACAGTTTCTTCGTCTGCACTATCTATCGCGTTTTTTTTCGCCTCTCGAGCTTAATTTTTCTTCTTAATATGATTTTCGTATTCTTGTTGTGAAATATTACCCGTTTTATAACTGCAGCAGGTATCGCATTGATCCTTACGCGGTTGGTGAATTCCAATTCTTTCTTGGGCAAGTACCCTCGAAAAAATCATTCGTGAGGCTGCCCTGTAGTTATTTTCAATGCACCATTCTTTGAAAACTTGATGCATGTGGAGTATAGACCGAAATGTGGATTCAACGTAGATTTTTGTGGAAGTAGAACGACAGTAATGGCTAGGTACTTTAGGTAAAATATCGAGCCAAGTTTTAACGGTTTTCTTCAGCTCCGAATTCCGCCTAGGCCGTATTATACTTGAAGTTGTCTCAAGTTGAAGGTTGTCTTTTTCTGTATTTTCTTCATTGATGTTATCAGCATCTCTTGTCCAACGCTGAAAACTATCTTCTCCAATACAAATAGTATTAAGAAAAATTGTCGGCAAACTCTCACTCTTGTGCAATTTGCATCAGATTTGTTAAAGTAGATGTCATGACCGCTTTGCTTTTTAGTTAAAGAAGTTTGTTGGGATTTACGTCGTCGTCTTATGCACCTTCTTACAGCTGAAGTTTTAATAAAAGCCATCTTTTCAGCCCATGTTTTGAGCCCCCAAAACTGTTCGTGAATATTGTTTCGTTCATCATCCGACACTAAAGCGCAAAGGAATGAATTTTTAGATTTAGAAGCTGTATTAGTATGCAAGCAACACGACTTTAAAATTCTTTCCGGCTTTTCAACACACGGTATCCACTTGTCAGAAATTTTTTTGTAGCCAAGATATGGTTTACCAGCAACTCGAGCAGTTTTATTCTGTTTGACAGTGCACGGAAGTTCTTTTCGCACAGGAGCAACATTAGGTTCAGTATTTTCATCACTCTCAAAACTAAAGATTCTACGTCTTCTTCTTAAAAACAAATGTTTGTTTCTGTGTAAATCTTGCACAGTTAATTGAGAATCTTCTGTACTCAGCGACCTTCGGAGCGGATAAGGTGGTCTTTTCCGCCGTGAAATCTCAGGAGTCCAATCTGGATCATCGTCACTATTGTCACTTAAATTTTCAAAGACAGGTAAGGGCGATAACACTTGCCTTGATCCGCACATAACATCGATGCTTTCAGAAGGAAGAAGGATGCTTACACTGTCATCAGAAAACACTACGTTATCTTCAACATTTAACTCAGAAGATATTATGCCTAAATCTTCTGGACTAATAAGCGATAAACACGGCGAGTCGTTCTTTATGGTCTGTGTGTCTTCGGAGTATTGTAACATACCCAATTCAAAGTCCTCGGTATTTTGTTCATTAACTAATGACTCTAACTCACTAGGATTCAGTGATTTACTCATATTGCACGTATTTAAACTTACAAATATAAGAAATATAGTCAAAAAAGCACGGAAGCTCGTAAAAACAATCTCAAACAGGTCACGACCTGCAACAAACTAATTAAACAATAACAAACCTAATTCAGAGCATCATAACTGCATCGATTGGCTAATAAAAATGACCCGACTAGCTGTCTCTTTCTTTCTCTAACACTATTGGCTATAAAATGACCAATAATTTTAAATTAAATAGGTACTATCCCCAACGTGTCCCGTTTGATAGTATAAACTAAATATATAGTATGTGTATCACACTGTCGCACAAACACTAAGGTATGAAAAAAACACAAACAGCAAAACCTTTTATGTGCAGCATTACCACATAGGATATTTTATATAGTATTTTTTATTGAGTTGTCACACAGGAGATTTTGAAAATCGTAATTAATATACTTTTTTAATGCTCTAAGCACATGAGAGTTTTTGTATACGGTACATCTTCAAATTTCGAATCGATTGTTATTTAAAAGTCCGTTTCACTAAAAGTGACACATAGGAGGTTTTAAAGTAGCAACGACGATTTGGACTTAGTTACGTTAAAATTTAGTCTGGTCTAAATTATTATTTTTAAAATTTATATTATTAAATATATAACCGCCGAAATAACTATTACTAGTTTTAAGTGATAATATGTAAAAAAATGTTTGAAATCTTGTAAATAACAAAAAGTAGGAAAATTAGAGTTTAGTAATAAATAAATAAATAATATTTAGCTTTACAGACCGAACCACGAATTATTAAAAAAAAATGCTGTCAGAAACTTTGTTAATTCATTATGAATGTCATTAAGTCAATTAAAATAAAATGTAATTTTTGCTCATTTATTGCATACTTTCCGTACTAAGTTGCCTAGTATTGCCAGCGTCAAGTATGACAACAATATATTATTAATAAGGTGCATCATAAACAGATCGTATAATCCAGTGCATATTTACCTAAACTTAAAGAAAGGAACAACCTTTAAAATACCGGCATGCCGATTTTAATACCGGGATTTAAAAATTATAAATAATTATTAGATTTTATAGAAATAATATATTTTATATATATAGTTAGCTACAAAATATTGATTTTAAGAATATTACTAATTATTTTAGAATCCTGTACTAAAATAGTGTCAAATTAAAATGTTTTGTTTTAATTACGTAAAATAAAACTTTTTAGTATTGTGGCGTCATCTATCTGGCCAATGGTGACGCACAGAAACTAACCAAGTAAAGACGACGACTACGAGTTTACAGCATAGAAAACCTAGATGGCGCTATCAACAATTTCAGTCCACTTCTATACAAGATGTATGAAGGCCTAACTCGCAATATCAACATTCTCACACCAACTAACTATATATACAAGTCCCGACTACCAACTGTCGGGCAGTAGCCCGCCAGGCACGATCATCTAGCCTGGTCGGAGGATCCTCCCTTTGGTTGGAGGTATATGGTGTGATACTTTCACAGTATTATTTTAGTATTACTACTACTACTACTTTAGTATTTTAGAGGTGGTATTATCCACTCTGTTAGGTCCTTCTTCGAAGTTTAGGTAAATATGCACTGGATTATTCGATCTCTGATCATAAACTAAGTAAAGAGCGCTTCATAGTTAAGCACAATTCACAGAAACTAGACAGTCGTGTAGTAAAATCGAATAATGTAAGTGTTTTAGAAAAAAATCTCTCGGTCACAAAACTGGCCGCTTGCCGAATAAAGCCGAACTCGTATAGTAGTTTTATTTTGAAATAGTAATGGTGAATGAAAAATGGCATGTGAAGTAGCAAAAAAATCAGTTATATCCATCACACTTGTACAATTCCAGGAATTGATATTGCTATAAGTAATTTACAATGTTAGTTTTTATTTTGAATTGGTAACAAAATGCTATTTAAGGTATTTTACCTTAAATATTACCAAATGTTTACCAAAATAATACAGAGTATCACGTTCCTTCTTCTGTTCGTATCCAAAACAATACGTATCTACAGTGGCGTGCACAGATATTATTGACAGGGTAGGCATTATAGATTTTTGACAGGGTAGGCATTATTTAATTATGTTGCTAAAATTGTGATTTCAGGCAGTTATTAAGGTAGGCATTGCCTTTCTGCCTATATAGAGTGCACGCCACTGCGTATCTACCACCTTGTGAAATCTGACTGATTTCGAATCACACAGTTAGGCACATTGTGACATCATTCAATTAAAATTAAAACTTGGCACTCTTGTGATCATGAATAAAATTTCTTTATATTTTTGATTCCGGGTATGATAAATGTAACTTGAAAACATAAAGTTACTTTAATGCACCACTACCAATGTGCGATTAATTTTTTTTTAATCATTTTTAATTTATCTATTAGTAGTTAAAATAGCCTTTTTTCTTCTTTTGTATTATATTTTAATATGCATATATATGTGAGTAATTCTTTATTTAATTTCATTTCTGACATGTGATTAATTCTCAATTAAAAACTTTTAAAGGACAGTTAATTAAACAATAACTTTAATATACTAGATATTCCAATATAATTATAACTTATTTATTATAAGAATGCCTTTAATTGGACAATAACCATTTTAATAAGTACTGGTTGGTGACTATATTACTAAATTATCACGTGGGGTCTTTAAAACCCAAAGGTATTTAAAAGCCCAGGTCTCAGGCTTTTAAAAACTTTTCATAAGTTTTGGTTCTTCATAACTTCAGGTTCTTTATAATCCGCCGCGTTTTTACCAAGACTTGTGATCCTTAGCAATCGTTTGGGTAATTTTTTAAATATGCAATTTTTTTTTTAAAGTTAATTAGTTTTAATAAAAATAATCCAGGTTTGCATTTTAAATGTGTCGGTGCCTTTAAGTACTTAAATGCATATAATAATGATAATGCGGGTAAATATAAGTTAACTCAATGATAATATTTCTTTGTCAACTCTTACTTAATAGAGATACTATAGGAGATACTGGTATAAAACCATTTAAATGCAGCTTTTCCATCTTTATTTTCTTTGCACATAAGATAAGCGATTTTTAGTAGCGTCCGCGCGCGAATAATAACACTGTAATAACCAGAGAGCCTAGACAAGTGGCATAAATGTTAATAGAATAGAATAAATAAAAAAATGTATGGGCTTACGGTAGTAGATCCACGCTGGTTTCAGCATGAATGGGTCGGATCGTCCGGGGAAGTACTACCCTCTCATAGAAGATCGACTTAAGAGTAGTAGTATCCGTACTACTGCGTTTCGCTCGGTGAGTGAGAGCGCCGGAGGCCCAACTTCTCCCCTTTCCCCTTTCCTTTCCTCCCTCATTCCCTTCCCCTAACCCCATTCCCAGCCGCCATAGTGGAGGCCACCATACCAGCAGTTTAAGACTATGGATTTTGGTATAGTAGCCATTACTTCTGGATTCCACTGACTGCTTACCATCGGGGGGAAGTCACTTTGATATGCTAATATAAAAAAAAATTGACAAAAGCAAACGCCAACTTTGTCGTTAGCTTATGTCCATTCCATACATTTATTAATCTATTTTATTGTATTAGCATTTATGCCCTGCGCTGTATTTTTTTTTCGCTTAGAAGTATTTTTTTTTCTGATATTATGTATTGTTAACTTCAACGCCAATGTAGTATACATCTGTCATTCATATAATAATATCAACAACTACACACAACGCCATCTAGATCCAAGATAAGCATATTTATAGGTTGTATTAGGTGTAGTGTAGGTTCTAGAATGCGCATATAAATACTTAAATACTTTTTTTCACTGTAAATACATACATATTATACATAGAAATACCCAATCCAATGCTAATATTTATGTTTATGCTCACAAATATTTGCACTGAGCTATATAATATTGTTTTTGCCAAAAAGGTATTTAGAATTACTGTATATTTTAGTAGATATTCCCAAGTAAGACATTTCATAACTGCTTAAGATACTTTAATTAGTTATTTCTCCGTATTGTAGCATCTTAGTTAAACATAAATTTCTCAATATTGTACCCTCTCAAATAGTTATACTCATTTTAATTGTTCACAATGCTTAAATAAAAAATAGTTTTTCTAGTCTTAGATAATCAAATGTAAGTTAAGTCTATGTTAATTAATTTAGTATTAAGTTTAAGTTACCATTTTCTTATTATGTTTTAAACTTTTTTAAATAACATGTTATTATGCCTAATTTACACTGAATGTGCGGCGTGCGGTGCATGTCTCGAAATTGTTTTAGACATTAATATGATTGAGTACGCTTTTGCAAAAATAAACAAAAAGTGGTGATACAAAAAATGCTAAAAAAACAAAAAATGGTATTCCTGACACACTGAGCTCAGATAAAAAAGTTTTTAAAAAAAATATCAGAAATAAAAATAATGTTTTTGTTTTGTAGTAAATAATTAGTTGTCCGGTAAAAACGGTAAATCCTTACTCAGTAATAGTAACACAATTATTTTATGTTACCTTAATTTTTAATTATAAGCATGTGATTTTGTATTAGGTATAATAGGTACAAGATTTTGGTGCGAGTCTTATTATAGTAATTGTAAAAAAAATAATATAATTTTAAGCAATATAATTTGTTTTATTTTACACTAGCTGCGCCCCACTGCTTCGCCCGCTCGTTAAATGTGTTTTGTATCCCTCGGGAACGAGACCCATTTTTGAGTTAAAAAGTATCCTATTTATTTATTATTTAACTTTATTGTACACCAAATGTCTGTCTCCGGCACCGAATCTATCTACCTAACAATATTTAACATCGAAATCGGTTCATCCGTTTAGGCGCTGAGTGGTAACAAAAATAAACACACACAAACACACACACAAACACACACACACACGCACACACACACATACGCACAGAAACAAACAAACTTTTTCATTTATAAATATTTATTTTATTTTGTTTTTTTAGTATTTGTTGTTATAGCGGTAACAGAAATACATCATCTGTAAAAATCACTGTTCATGAGATACAGCCTGGTGACAGACGGACGGAAAGCGGAGTCTTAGTATTGGGGTCCCGTTTTACCCTTTAGGTACGGATCCCTAAAAATTATATACATTGGTATTTGTCAGTTTTTGATAACATACTGCATTCTGAGCTGCAGCGGAGTGGCCTTCATGTTTTATTAAACCTATTAGTAGAAGTATAACTGCTTTAGTAACACAATGGAAGAGCTCACGTGCTAGAAAGTGGTTACCACCTTGGACCTTCGCCAAGAACATCCGTCGTTGTGATAAAAAAAAAAATACAATACGGTACTTTCTTTGGAAATACTGACAGCAGAACTCACTCGCGAAAGCAACAACATCTGAGGCCCTAGACAAGTGTCAAAGATTTCTATTCTATTCATAGAACAGATAAAAAAATTATAAACATACGAGAATTAACGCGATCATGCATTAAGTATTTACATACCTTATTTTGCTTGACGTTTCGACCAGATTACACCGGCCGTGGTCACAAGCAGACTGGTAAGACGATGTCACGGCTCCGTATGTGAAGTAGATTCTAGACCTACCCTCACATTTTTGTCTTTCCACGCACTATCACAAAACACACTGACAGTGTCTCTATTCTGTATGCCGTCCGTTAAAAAACTATCACGAAACACACTGTCAGTGTGTTTTGTGATAGTGCGTGGAAAATATATAATCATGCAACGCGAAAGTTTAAAAGTAAATAGATAAAAAAATGTATGAGATTGACCTATGCGTTGGCGTTAGCTTATGTCAATCTCATACATTTTTTTAACTATTCTATGAATAGAGTAGAAATCTTTGACACTAGTCTAGGGCCTCTGGGTAGATATTGATATCAATGTCTACCCAAGGGACTTCTATACATCTTTATATATTCTATCTTTTTGTTACTCTGGGATTGATAAAGAACAAAATTAGTATTAGGTAACATTTTTATTTACAATACGATTCCAAGTGAATTACAAATTGTTTATAGAAGAAGAACATTATATAATTATTTACATAAATAAGAGTAAGTACAAGATCTTTATATAGTAAAGGCTAAAGAATATATAAAAACCATTTGCGCGATATAAAATAAAAATAATATTATTTATGTAAATTATTATGTCAAAAAATATAAAAACAATAAAAATATGATTGAAAAATAATAAAAGAAAGAAATTATAAATAATATAATTATTTGTCATTCATTTTGTTTTCTAAATCTAAACTAAGTAAGCGTTTTGTACATAGTCTCGTATATATGGCTCGATCCATTAAACATAGCAAAGGTCGTCGTTTCTTAAAAATATATAAATTCATTTCAACATATCATTATTATTTTTAAATTGTAATCAAATATTTTCATGTTTTACATTCAAATTTCATTACACATTTTTACCCCAAAAAGGGGTATAACACCCACATTTTGCCAGCTATGGGTCCATGTAACGGGGGCATGGACTCCGGGCTAATTATACTGAGTAAAACTCAATATAGGGTATTAAACCCGGAACCTAAACCTAATTGCAGTCCGTACACAGCACCACTAACACTTAGAGACAGTCAATTTTTTTTTATTAAATTTATCTGTCTTTAGAGATCATTAGTATAATAAAATGGGAAAATATTTGACCAACATATTTTTTAGAGTTATATTATAAGAGAAAAACAGTAGATTACACGTACGTATTAAATTACGCTACCATTTAATTTTCAAACAGGATTTATTTTAAATAAGTTCGCCATTTGATTCTAAAACTTTGACAGTTCATGACGTAATGTTTAATACAAGTTGTCATCAAAGTGAAACTGCGTAACATATATCTATCTCTTTTTCTCTTATAACATTGACATTTCGGTGGGTTTAATATGGGCCTCCTTGGTTGTAGTCATTGTATCCATTCTGTCCGTTTCTGTCATAGCCTCCCTGACCGAGGCCTGTATCTTCGTAAGAGATCCTGGGCTTGTAGCCGTTTTCATCAGCTTCGTACTCTACTGTCTGTAATGAAGAAACAATTAGTAATACCATTTTTGTTTCTGAAATTTCGTAAAAACGATTTTTTTGTTTTTATAGATAACGCTCGTACTTGGGGACCAAGCTATGTCTAGGTATTTTAATAAGACTCAAAGTACATCCAGACTCGAGACAAATATTGCGTGGATAACGTATAAGGTTCGCAGAAATCCAAACTACATTCAATCTTTTGCACAGTAGTCGCACATTCTTCTCCACAATAACAATGTTGATTCTGTAATACTAGTGCTTCACACTAGCCGCGGGGAGGGGCCTGGTGACCCGTAATACAGGTGGTTTCCTAACCAACCTATCACAGGAACCAGCCTCTCACAAAGTTGGTTTTGACCTTAATACTTAAACTAGTGTAAGAAACCTTTGTCATGAGAAATAAAATGAAGTTAAGTTACTTCCACTGTGTTACCATAGCAGTCTTTTATCTAAACATGCACTTAAAAATTTCGTGTTTTCTCTCAAAAGTTTATTCTAACTCTGTCAGAATTCGTCTTCTGATTGCAGTTTACAACGAAGTTCCTTACCTGTTTCCTTCCATCAGGCAACAGCACGTAATACACACCCTCGGCCCTGTCACCTTGTCTCGACTCGCGGTGGCCGAAGTCGTTGCCAGACGGCTCATCCTTCACCATATACTCGAAGCTGTAGTTGGCAGGTGCCTGTGAAAATACCAATGCAATAGATAATAATTAATACACATAGTAACAGCATGATAGCGAATGAAAATAATGGTTTGTATCGTTTGTACAAATATTCTCCATTACCCCAGCGCGGTCTAATCTCATCGTAATCAGGCAACAAACTGCTGATCGCGCCATAATTGAAGTGTATTTTCTCTTACTATAATTTTCAGCTTTAATATCTTCTTTTTTGGACACTGGCCTAAGGCCTTTTTTAAATCTAGACTTTAAATGGCAAGCTTTCCGCAGCGTGGTTTCACTCGCGTCTTTGCTTACTCTGCTCCCGTCGCCAGTAGTATATAACCTTCCTTGAAAACTGGGCTATCATACGCAAACATACAAACTCTTCCGCTTTATAGGTATAATAGTATCGAAGTAAGTATAGATATTGATTATCGAACCTTGGGCTGCCAGCACTATCACAAAATCTCGCAGATCTCGAAAAAAAACCAGCAAATATACAATAACACTTACACCATTGCCCTCATCATCACCATATCCTCCTCTTCCACCAGCTCCAGCGCCAGGGGGCAGGTACTGACGACTCTGTTCCTGGCCGAACGATCCACCTTCATAACCACCTGGAACATATGTTCAAGGCATTTTGAGCAGATGAACTACATGTTTGTCTGGTTGGAGAGTCCAAAGTTCAGTCACAGGTAGATAAGTACTTGTTTTTTGTTGCCGACAGTACAGACAATGAAACAGGCCACGTAATGGTAAGCGGTAATACCCTACCATTCATTAAAAATAATGTTTAGGTTCACCTTGGACATTACTAACTTATGGTGGAAGAAATTTGAGAAAACCTGGATCTCTACGAGTATAAACATGTAAGTTTGAAAATGCTGATCCACCTAAAGTCCATATCTAGGTACTACCATATTGTAATTAAAATCTGACAAATTTAAATTACCTGCTCCACCAAACCCAGGAGCGCCATACTGACTCGAAGGAACTCCATTTTGCGACCCAGGAACCGGCACTCCTTGGTTGGGAACACCGTATTGTGTGGAGGGTGGTCCGAACTGGTTCCCTTGTGGCGGTCCGTATCTTGAGGAGGGCTGAGGAGGTCCGTATTGGTTGGAGGGGCGGCGTGATTGGCCTCTGAAAAAAACATTGTTCGTCTTTGCTTACTGGTCTGTTTCCGTCGCCAGAAGCGTGATGTAACATAGCCTATAACCTGCCTCAAGATTTGGACTATCATACGCAAAAAGAATTATTCAAATCCGACTAGTACCTAGTTCTAGAGATTAGTGCGTTAAAACAAACAAATTCCTCCATTTTATTTAATAAGTGTAGATTAGTTGGCCATCAAGTGTACGGTCCAACTAAATGAAAAGTGGTTACCCTAGCCGAATAGACATGGCGAATTTATACGAAACAATCTAGCAGTTACTAATAGTGAAGGATAAAGATGAAAGGCAAAAAATATCGAGGATAGTTAATATATTTACCTGAACAAAGCATCAGTTTGCTTCTGTACCGGTGCTCCATAAAGCGTTGAAGGAGGACCTTGCCCTGGAGGCAGGTATCTATTGTCTACTGGAGGCTCTGCTAAGCAGACGACTGCTAATGCGCTGAGTACGAGGAGCTGGAATATCAGACACTTAAATTTTAAATTGGTTTGTGAATAAGGTTTTTAATAACCTATCATACGGTGTCTTTTGTTTTGGCGATGCACTTAGTTATTTACTTCTAGCTGTTGCCCGCAACTTCGCCCGCGTGAATGTCGGAAATCTGTGTTTATACATTGACGATTTTTCATACAAACTTTCATCCCTATTTCAACCCAATTAAGCCGTTATAAAAGATAGCCTTCGTTGTTTCCAAAAGCCTAATCTATCTCTATACCAAATTTCATCAAAATCGGTTCAGTGGTTTAGGCTGAAAGCGTAACAGAGAGACAGACAGAGTTACTTTCGCATTTATAATATTAAGTATGGATTTTAAAATTTGTGTATTAAAAAGGAATAGCGATTTTGTTACGAACGATAGATTGCATAAAATCCGGATTCAATAAATTCTCCATTTTGAGATTGTATACATAAAGGAAGCGGCCGTATAACTATCATTTATTTATTAACATAGTATCTAATTATCTTTACAGAGGCCCTAGACAAGTGGCTTAAAATTCTATTCTATTTTTTTTTTTTTTTTTTTTTATTGTAGCCTACTAAAGTGACTCCACCCCGCCTGATGGTAAGCAGTCAGTGGAATCCAGAAGTGGCGGCCACTATACTAAAAGCCATCGTCTTAAACTGCTGGTATGGTGGTCTCCACTATGGCAGCTGGGAATGGGGTTAGGGGAAGGGAATGAGGGAGGTGAGGAAAGAGGAAAGGGAGGAAATTGGGCCTCCGGCGCTCTCACTCACCGAACGAAACGCAGTAGTACGGATACTACTACTCTTAAGTCGATCTTCTATGAGAGGGTAGTACTTCCCCGGACGATCCGGCCCATTCATGCTGAAATCAGCGTGGATCTACTACCTCCATTTATCTATTTATTTATAGAACAGATTAAAAATGTATGGGATTGACAGCTAAATAATAAAAATCTATGTCACTTATCTAGGCCCTCAGGTAATGCGTCTTCTAAAGCGATCCATATTAAAATTTCCAAGGTGGTAAGCACTTAATGTCTCGTTTTACTTAATCCGTGCAAATGGATACTCACATAGCTATTTTTATTTATTTTATTTCTTTATGCACAAAACACTACAAAGGCGAGCTTAATGCCAAAGGCATTCTCTACCAGCCAACCTTTGGGTGATGCATAGATGAAACCAGGTAGGTGCTTTATGTAGTGAATAGTTAAAGTAGGTACTTACATATGAATACCAAAATACACAATTAAACAAATTAAATACTGAATATATACATAAATATCATACCAATATCGACATACATATACAAATATATACATACATATACAAATATATTATAGCTATTCTCCTATTTCCGATTCAGATCCTGAATTCGCTACCATTAGAAATCAAGTTTATACATCGCAATGGAGTTCACAAACATACAACATATCACAGGAATACGTGAGTCGGATCAGTGTGAACTTACGAGCCACGGCAATATAGTAGCGAGGCGATCACATTTACCACTAAACTACACGTGCATCAATACCATGTTGACTTGCTAATTGTCGATCGCCACACGGAACATAACTTTGTGTAATACCTACATAAATATTTAATTCCAGTCTGGGTGTACTTTGCGTCCGTTAATAGTACGAGTATTTTTGTAAAGTCCACTGACTTTATATTTTCCCGACGCTTGCATCTCGTTCCCGGTGGTTACATATACCAGAGACGACACAGCTAAATAAATTAAATATTTTTTTAAATTAATATAAATTATATTAAATATAATATAATTAACTCACCTTCATTATTAACTAAACTAAATTAACACTTCACTTGTTTTGGAAAAAAATTTGGAACTCCGAACGAATACGACCGGAGACACCCGAATGATATTTCGTCAAGAATCCAGACGCTTATATACCAATAAGTAAGTATTAGTGATTACCTCCGATCTATGTATGTGTGTGTGTAATGTTACAGTGTGAGTGGGGAACGGCGCATCTGCTTTGAAAGCGATATTGCTCTAGTTAAGCTTAAGGCCACAAACTATGGGTTTTTTGTTACATTCATTTCCGTCACCTGACTTTTATTTTTATTTTTTTTATACTACTAAGGTGACAAACAAGCATACAGCCTACCTAATGGTAAGCACTTACCGTAGCCTTTGGACGCTTGCAACACCAGGAGTATCACTAGCGCGTTGCCGACCCTGTTAAAAACCTTTTAATTCCTTTCTTGAAGAACTCCATGTTGTAGTCTCTCGGGAAAACCTTGACGGGAAGCGCATTCCACAACTTTATCGTACCTACGAGGGAAAAAGTTTATCCTAAACCTCACTGTACGAGACTTAAGAGGCTCTAAGCCTATAATTCTCCTTGCTTGCTTTATAATAGACATAGGCTGGATCGTTCGGAAACATATGCTATTCTACATAACAGCCATTTCTCGAAGGAGTACGCTTAAGTGTGTTACCTACATTTTAACAGCTTTTAACCAAACATTCATTCATTTAATAATACCAGCGTGTTTACTGTCCTACTGCAGGGCAAAGGCTTCTTCTCATAAAGAGAAGGCATGAGCATTAATCACCACGCTTGCTCAAGGCGGATTGGCAATTTCAGACTTTTAAGTCCAAGTTTCCTCACGATGTTTTCCTTCACCGTCAGTCAGAAATGTCCAAGATAAACTTAGAAAGTACATATGATTTGAAAAATCACATTGGTACTTGCGATTCGAACCCACTACCTCGTGTTTACGAATCGGGTGCCTTATCCACAGGGCCATTTCGACTTCATTCATTTATCAGAGGGCAAATCTGTAGTCACAATGCCAGGCCAGTGTAAAGAATTTCTCAACAGGAAAACAGGTATCACCCGACCCGGGGATCAAACCTGAGATATTTGAATTGCAGGCTGTACACAGTAACAATGATCCACTGTTGTATGTATAATAGACTCTATACTATTATTTAAAGAACAGTTTGTTTGTTTGTTTAAACGCGCTAATATCTGGACATACAGATCAGATTTGAATAATTCGTTTTGCGTTTGATAGCCCAGTTCTTGGAGAGGGTTATAGGCTATGTAACATCACGCTAAAAGCGACGAGAGCAGAGCAGTAACCAATTAACCTTTAATTTTAGTTTAATAGTATTTTATAAGTAGTATAGTTTACATTGACTAGGTTACTTGCTATAACCACTTGCAATCAGGTGCGTCGTGTGGTTGTTTTTCTGTGTGTACAAGACTGCATACCGATAGTCTAGCAATAGCTTGCCGTGGCAAAGTGTCATAGGTTTAATTATTCTCAATAATTGTATTATCCACAGATGATTGATTTACTTTTTACTTCTGATTAAATTCGTTGCGGGGCCCAAGGTTTAGCAGTCCCCGGGACTCCCGAGTGTCAAAGCTCGGTGTTTCTTCTTGGATATCACTGTTTATCCTGGCTTACAGGAGTCACAGTGATGGGCATGTGGGCGGGATTGTTCCGATAGATGTTTGATTTGGCAGTCTGAACATATATTCTTAAGATTATTTTCTTGAATTTATAAAAAAAAATTCAAGCTGTTGATTAACGCAATAAAAAAAATTGTTGCAATATTCTGATTTGAAGCGTACTTATTAGATAAAGAACTATTTATATAATAATTCTCAGTGTCACTAAAGAGTATGGTCTTCTTCTTCTTCTCCTTTATTTTTGGCAACAGAGCCGACGATTGTGTCAGCTATTTCTGCCAGCGTCAAGTTTAGAATTATATTCTTGTTCATGATATTAATGGTATAATGATAAAAATAGAAAAAATGTGGATGAAATTAAATGACCCACAAGTTCTTTAAAGAGTATGGTTTAGGTACTTCACTAGAGGCACTATTAGAGTGTCGAAATGGCCGAGTGGATAAGGCACCCGCTTCGTAAACACGAGGTAGTGGGTTCAAATCCGGACAAGTACCAATGTGATTTTTCAAATGTTGTACCTGTACTTTCATACATGTACGTATACTCTTAAATTGCCAATTCACCTTGAGCAAGCGTGACGATTAATGCTCATGCCTTCTCTATATGAGAAGAGGGCTTTGCCCTGTAGTGGGACAGTAAACAGGCTGGTATTATTTATTATTTTATACTGTTTGAGTATTAAGTACCTTAACCCATCTCTAGAGATAGATAGGGCTATCTGAGATAGTTGCCTAGAATACTGGTTTCGTTACCTAGCAACCGTCGTTATTTTGATCATATTAACAAAAATACCTATCTCTATCTCAGATAGCCCTATCTTTCTCTAAAGGTAGGTTATTCATTTCGGGTGTAAGATGAGATAGGTGCACAGAGAATTTTGAAAATACACAATATTTACACAATAACTTTATAAGTTATCGCCTATTTATTTATTTTATTTATTTATCATATTTATATGTCATAATCTAATTATTTTCAAGGTTTTTTTTCTATATTAGTCTACCAAAGCACAGTATGAATAAGCACCAAAGTGAATCCACTCTGCCTGGATAGTAAGCAATCAGTGGAATTCAGTTACATTTAAATCTATTCAGTAGTTTTTGCGTGAAAGTGTATCGAACGTATACGTTCATACAAACTTTGGCATTTTTAATATTAAGTAAGATTCTATTCACTTTTTAGACTGGCCTGTTGGTCTAGTGGTTAGTGACCCTGACTGCTAAGCCGGAGGTTGTGGGTTCGATTCCCACCCAGGACAAACCTTTGTGTGATGAGCATGATTGTTTGTTCTGTGTCTGGGTGTAATTTATCTATAATACGTATGTATTTACAAAAAAAAAATGTATATAAGTAGTATATCAGTTGTTTAGTACCCATAACACAAGCAAATATAATTGCTTATTTTGGGGCTAGATGGCGCTGTGTGAATTTGATAGAATATTATTATTATTATTATTATTATTATTATTCACGTACTGACCAGAATGTCCTACATAATTGTCTCGTTTTGCCGGATAGTCTGTAATGTGTACCTACATGCAATTTCCCCAAAAATAAAAACTTTAATACAGTCCAGACGTCATTTGCTCGATATTCGAGACTTGCTTTCCGTGGCGTGATTTCACCCGCATCTTTGCTTACTACTATGTCCCCGTCACCAGTAGCGTAATGTTACATAGCATATAACCTTCTTCGAGAACTTGGCTATCATACGCAAAAATATTTTTTTAAATCCGACTGTAGTTTCAGAGATAAGCGCGTTCAAACAAACAAACTCTTCCGCTTTATATATATATAAAATAATATTGGAGATTTAACGATGTTTACTAATTTATCTTCTAACACATTAAATGGCAATTACAGGTGCATTCTTAATCATAGTAGTAGATCAGTAGGTCCAGCATGAATGGGCCGGATCCTTTGTTAGATCCGGATCCGATATTGTCACAGACTAGCTTTCCGTAACGCGGTTAAGTTACATCTTTAGTTACTGCTTTGCTCCCGTCGCTAGTAGCGTGATGTTACATAGCCTATAACCATCCTCAAGAACTGGGCTATTAAAAGAAAAATAATTATTCAAATCCAACTGGTAGTTCTAGAGATTCCGTTCAAACATACAGACAAACAAATTGTTCTGCTTTATATAGTAGTATAGATATAGGTAGGTAACCCCTAAATGGATTCCACATAGGTACAGAGGGCAGATAAGTACAATACATACCGTCATTCGCTAGTGTAACAATTACGAACACTATTTGGTACATTTCTGTGCATTAGGTAATGTTTGATCTTGAAATAGCCAGTTTCAGAGAAGCTTTTACGTAGAGCCTGCTCCTTTACCTTGTTTTAGTATGAAGTGCTGAACAGTTTGGTTCGAGACCCTTTAGATTCCACTGTGAAAGAGTGGCACTTCAGTCTCGCACGTTTCGTTCTTGATAAAAAGAGAGAGGGTAGGATTAATTCAAAGAGCTCTTCAGAAGACTTTCCGTGGTAAAGGCGATAGAAGACGGCCAGTGAGGTGATGTCTCTCTCTACATAGCTGTAAAGGCTGAAAAGTCTTAGTGGCCTATTAGCTTTCGATGATACGGACTGCACGTCGCTGCAACCAATCGAGTGCATCCATTAAGTACTGTGCGGAGCCACCATAAAGATGAGAGCAGTGCTCCACGCAGAAACGAACCTGTGTCTTATAAAGAAGACAGAGCTGCTTGAGCGTGAAGTCGACCGACTGCCGATGTCAAGGAGGATAATGTTTTTCAAACGTAAGTATGTATGTAGAAGAAAGCCTGGCCGCAGAAGCAAGAAAGAAAGAAGTAAAGAAAAAACATTTATTGTGCTATATACATAGGTATATTTTGTATAGAAGGACATCATGGCTAAATAATCTGCGACAACGGTATGGCAAAAGTAGGTACGCGTTCCCTGTTTAGAGCAGCGGTATCCAAGCTGGAAATTGCCATAATGATTGCCAAACCTTCGTAAGTAGACGGCTCACTTAGAAGAAGAATAAGTATGTAGGTATCTAAGTATGTATGCCTATTTCGTCGCCACGCTCTACAGCCTAAAAGCCTTGAATTTTAACATATGAGTTGTCATTCAATTTATTAATTGTGGGAGTTACATATGGTATATAATATTGCAATGTAGCGTCAGGACGAAAATAAATGAGTTTCTATCTTTTCAGTTTGTTTTAGGCTTTACTTTTTGTTGCTTAATAATATTTGTATGTACTTTATTCAGCACAAATAAAATGTTAATATGAAGTACTGTAATCTATGGATAGTAGGTATGTATTTATTATTACACGATATCGACGTAAAGTAGATGATACCAAAGACCCATTTAAAAGTCTTGTTCGCTTTCTTTCTCGGTGGAATTTGCCATGCATTATAAAGCAATGTTTTTGGAGTACTTAAAATGTTTCCTTGAATTCATGTTATTAGTTTGTATAAACTATTTCGTCGCAATAAATGAATCCAGTTTCACAATTAGTGGCATACTAATTGATTTAATTTTAACTACAATTACAAGATTGGAGTCTAAATTAGATTAAAGATAAACTCAACCACTTAAACATAGTTTTAAAGTACATTGCGCAAAATATTAACAGCATCGATACGCAACGAGTCGTGCGCAGGCGCATACAAGTCGTGATGGCTACTGGATCATCCAAAATTGTTTTAATTGATTTTTTTTTACCACTGACCTAGAGCTTATATTACGAAAAAAATTTAGAGTAATGTATACATACTTGCAATTAATTTATCAATGGTTCATTGGTTGTAATGTGGTTTTTGGTACCAGGTTCGATACTCGAGTTGGGTCAAAAACAGCAAAGGACCAATAGTGAGCGGAGGTATATGCAGCTCACGGACCTAAGGCGCATCTAAAATAAAGTTAATAATAATAATAATAATATTCTAATTATATATTCTATTCTATCTATTATAATTCCACATTCACACAGCGCCACCTAGCCCCAAATTAAGCAATTATATTTGCTTGTGTTATGGGTACTAAACAACTGATATATTACTTATATACATATTTTTTTTGTAAATACATACATATTATAGATAAATTACACCCAGACACAGAACAAACAATCATGCTCATCACACAAATATTTGTCCTGAGTGGGAATCGAATCACGACCTCCGGCTTAGCAGTAAGGGTCACTAACCACTAGGCCAACAGGCCAGTCAAGTTGGCTTTGTCTCTAGATTATTTGCCTTGGACCGCAATTATAGGCACATTCGCTTCTTTCGTCCATAAACACCAATATTAAGCAAGATCACCACAAGTCTATTCAGCAAATTATTTAATGGGCTTGTACCTATTACTAAATTTACTTCTTAAGCGCCTCATGAACGGCAACGTTGCAATTTACTATCATATTTTATGGTTTAAAATTTTTACCATTTAATCTTAGCTATAGTTTAAGAATATGTTCAGCTAACATGCTAGAATTACGTAAAAGCTGTATAAAAAGTAAGTATCCATTTACAGTTCTATGAAAATAATACATTTGAAAATTAA
This sequence comes from Parascotia fuliginaria, assembly GCA_963082885.1. Taxonomy (NCBI): domain Eukaryota; kingdom Metazoa; phylum Arthropoda; class Insecta; order Lepidoptera; family Erebidae; genus Parascotia; species Parascotia fuliginaria. Next base: position 1,537,309 of record OY720197.1, on the reverse strand, counting down.
GTTGCGTTATTTTCATAGTAAAATTAGTAAAATAACTGTAAGTATTATGGTTACTCACTTTTTATACAGCTTTCACGTAATTCTAGCATGTTAGCAGAAAATATTTTTAAAAAATAGCTAAGGTTAAATGATTACAATTGAAAACTTCGAAATAAGACACTAAATTGCGACGTTGCAACTCATGAGACGTAAACGCTCTTAGCACCAATGTTCCTAAAAATAATAAAAATGAATATGGTTATGAACACAACATATTATTTATAATTAGAAATACACAATATTCCATTACCATTTCCCATTGACTGGCAACCATCTCGATTTGGGACGGTGCTCAATATTAACATGTCTGGCAAGCGTCCCGATTCGGGACGATCACCTTTAACTGAATCGCGATATTAAAATTTTGCACAGTTGCGAAATATAAATTTTCGCGATTCGCACTAAAAAGCGACACAGATGCGCTCAGGTGACATTTAGAGGGTACACATAGGGTTGCCAACTTTTTTTGACAAAAAAAACGTATAAACTGGTTTGGATAGGAAAAAAATAAAGTATTAGGAACAAAAAAAAAGTATTTTTCAAATTTTATGTTTTTATTGCTTTAAAAACGTATTTTTGTGTGCTTTTTGCACATGCTAACAATTTTTTGTTACCTTTAAATGTTACAAAGCTTGTTTGACAACCAACATTTAAATTTAAATAATTAAATAATTCGTTTTTAATTAAATTTATTGATGCTCTATTTCTCTCTTCTCGCCGTATTTTGTTTTACGCATCACAGTAAAGGTTGAAAATAAAGTATTTTTGCATACTTTATTTGTATGTAAAAGTATAAAGTATAATTACCAAAAATAAAGTAGGATACGTTATTATAAAGTATGGTTGGCAACCCTAGGTACACAGCTAAAGGGGATAACGTCAAACGATTTTTTGTAGTATGGTACCTATGTGCTACTATAAGCTATTTTTTTATATTAGCCTACTTAAATGCCTCCATGGCTGATGGTAAGCAATAGGGTTAAAACGTGGGTGACATCATACCAAAAGCCATCGTAACAAGCTACTATCATAGTTGACCACACTGTGGTGACTTGCTCAAACAGGTATCGTAAAAGTATTTACTTTTAAACTTTCGCGTTGTATGATATATTAGAACTAAATATACGGGAATTCACGCGATCATGCATTAGGTATTTAAATACCTTATTTTGCTTGACGTTTCGACCAGGTTACACCGGCCGTGGTCACAAGTAGAGTCTGCTTGTGACCACGGCCGGTGTATTATATCGTAAAAGTATGTTTTTTTTTTGTTAAAAACAGTTGAAATAGTTATGATATCCCTTTTATGGACACTACTGTACACACAATAAGTTATTTTGTTTAGAATACTACGAATTAAATAAATTTTCTTTCTTTCTTTCTTTCTTTACTAGAAGTAATGTTCTACGCCGATAATACGGCCAATTCAACCCATTCAAAATTCTTACCCAATAAGTTTACTAGGCTTCTGATGCACTCGCATTAAAATCGTGTACACCACCTGTCGTTTACATCACGGACTAAAACTACATAACTTACAACTGTCAAACTGACAAATTCTAACCACGTTGTCTTAAAACATGTTGTCTATGATATAATAATTGTATTCCCTATAATTGTAATTAGATTAAAAAAAAATACAAAAAGCCGCAGAGTTTGTTTGTTTGTTTTAACGCTCTTATTTCTGAAACTACCAGTCGGAAATGAATTATTCTTTTTGTGTATGATAGCCCAGTTCCTGAGAAAGGTTAAAGGCTATGTAACATCACGCTACTGGCGACGGCAGCAGAGCAGTAAGCAAAGTCGCGAGTGAAACCGCGCCGCGGAAAATTAGTTTATCTAAAAGACGTCTACTGCTGCTACCCTAATTTTCACCACCTTTGCCGGTCGTATTCTTCATCCATTGGTTGCCCGACACCCATAACAAGCCATCAGTTAACCTTGTGAGGGGATTGCCTACGCTGCGTCTTTTTAATCCTATTAATATGATAAATGCGAAAGTTTATGTGTATTTAGATGTGTGTGCGTGTTTGTTACCACTCAGCGCCTAAAAAACTGAACCGATTTCGATGAAAATCGGTATGTAGGTAGGTTCGATGCCGTAGACGGACATAAGCTTTTTATCCCGAAAATCGGTCTGGTTCCCGATGGAGACAAAACACATTTTAGACGCGGCCGAAGCCGTAAGGCGCAGCTAGTAAGATATAATTGCTAAATAAACTCAAAATAGCATAAATCTCATAAAGTTAACAAAATAACGACCAACTACGAATAAGAAGATCGTAATTGGCATTCCAGAAGCACTGCTAATATTAACGTAGGTACAAGTGGAATAATTAGTAAAATCGATCGTGTAAGAGTAATGTATCGGACCGGCCTTTGATATGATTGCGGTGCGTTCTGCGTGTAGAAACTGTAAAAACAAAACTATAGAAGACATTTGTAAAGAGGTGTTCTTGAATGCTTGGGAACGGAACGAGGAAGATCGAGAAAGAAATATAACGATGAGGCCCTCCAGCAAGCCCTAATTTAAGACTTATTTTATTTTATTTTAATTAATTTTTACCTAAATTACTATTATTTTTTTATTGCTAGCTGTGGTAGACGACCAAACAGTTCACGTGATGGTAGGTGTCAACTGTCGCTCATGGACGACTCAGGAAGTCAGGTTCCTCGACTGATGGACGACTCTGCGAAGCCGCTGCCTACCGTGAAGAGAGTGGGGTAAGGAAAGAATTGAAGGAGGTAAGGAAAAAGAAAAGAGGGGAAATTGGATTTTGACAGCGCATACGGCTTGTTCTCGCTTGGCAAAGTACGTTAGCGCTATGTGCGCGGATAAGCCGCATTACAGATTGTGTTGTCTTCGGTGATAGTGTAAAATTTTTATAATAATTTAACAACGCCTCCAGTATTCCATAAACTAAGCCGTCAACGATGAGACAAAAACATCGAGAGTAGATTTTCAGAATGCTACCTACTTATAACGTAAAATTTCTACAGTACTGTTATACCAATGGCTAAAGTCGTATATCATCGGTGTAGGTAATGTTCAAGTGGTCGTGACATGTTCATTAAATTGTTGCATATCATCACGGTCTCAGATTATTAGGAGTAGAATGTAATATAGTTCTATTGCTGTTTAATTCTGCGTAGATTATTATTATTATAACGTTCACAGAACGTTAAACTACGTTGGGAAAGACTCAGCAAGAGATAGTGAGCTAGGGCACGCCACGGTGGTGGCGGTAAGTCCCGTCCTCGAGGAGTGGCTGGAGAGGAGGCACGGCGTCCTCACGTTCCGGCTGACACAGGTACTCACCGGTCACGGGTGCTTCGGCACGTACCTGTGTCTCATAGGCCGGGAGCAGACGTCCGTCTGCCACCATTGCGGGGTCTGCCCGCGCGACACGGCGCTCCACACGCTCGTGGAGTGTCCAGCGTGGGCGGACCAGCGCCGCGACCTAGTTGCGGCGCTCGCGACGGCCCAACTCTCGCTGCCGGCCGTGGTTCTGTCCATGGTCCGCAGCGAGAGGGCTTGGGAGGGGGTCGCCTCCTTTTGCGAGCAGGTAATGCTCGCCAAGGAGGCGGCCGAGCGGGAGAGGGAGCTGACCACCTTGCTCCCCGCCCGTCGCGTCCGCCCCGGACGTCGCCGTGGGGCGCTCCGGGATCTCCAGCCACCGTAGGAGGATGCCTGCGGGCGGCGATTGGGCAATCGCCGCTCGAACAGCACAGGCCCGAGAAGGCGGCGTACGTGTTCCACGAACGCCTCTCGATGGAGGAAGGGGGGCTAAGCCCCCCAAATCAGACGGGGCCCGCTCACGTTGAGCGGGCCGTGGCCCGTCGGGGTCGCGGATGAATGCGCGAGCGTCCCCCGTGACCCCGGCACTCTGGCCGTCTGGAGGAACACCGTGGGTTTTAGTCGGTATGCCGGTCGCTGTCTCATTGTGGCCGGAGAGTCCGACATAACCCCCGCCTCGCCCAGGCGGGTGCGTACTCGTAATGAGTTTCCCACGAAAAAAAAAAAAAAAAAAAAGAGATAGTGAGCTGAGCTGGACATTCACTGCAAGGATTGGCCACGAAAAGTCTTGAACAGAGAGGAGTGGAACCTAGAGAGCGTTTCCAGGTCATTGTTCATTACACCCACCCGGCACCTGACCAGCACCGCCTCATCGCCCGGTATCCACTTGTTGACGACCGGTCCACAGGTAGACTTCGCGTGACAACGAGGGTACATTGCGTTGTCCACGAATAGTTAAGTAGTTTATCAAAGATCGTCATTTGATCCGCATCGTCTGCGGTTGAACCACTCGTGGACAACGCGTGACCACAGAGTAGCCGTACTACTTTGTGGCGTGACCCACTCGCCGTCCGCGAGCGGTCAGCCCGCAGGCGAGGCGTTCCGGAGTTGAATTAGTGAGCGTATGCCTTAGATTAACCCCATAACGTCCACCGAATTGACTTGGCCATCTTTATTAAATAACTAAAGCACATTAATAAAACAGGTTTGTTTGATGCGTATCGACTGATTTCGCAAATCTCTTTAATTATTTATATTATTACATTGATATATATACTTATATTGTACCTATCATAAAACATGCATAGGCTTTAGTTTAGAGTTTTATTGTAGCTACAAACTGCATTTACCAAATGTGTATTTGTGTACTAATTTCGACTATGTACATGTGGTGTGAGAGCTCATTTTTAAAAGTTAATTATATTTTTACAAAATCAAGAAAAGATTTAGAAAATAATTAAACACTCAATCTGCTTACCTGAGAAGATACTGTAACTCGTGTCTCAAAATATAATAGATACTTAGGTATATGTTTGAAATGATGATTGAGTGTTCTAGTTAATTGACCACAACTTTCTCACCATACTTTTCACAATTATCTTATCTTCACCATTAAGTTTTCACAATTTTTTCCTAAATCTTTTCTTGATTTTGTTAAAATATAATTAACTTTTAAAAATGAGCTCTCACACCACACGTAGATACATATTTCGACTTATATTGTGACAGTTTAATTTGATTAGAAAAAGGTCACTTGTCTCAGTCAAGTTTGAGTGGCTCCTCAGTCTAATGTCGTCCTTTCTTCATTTTAAAAGTTAATTATTAAATCAAAATGTTAGTGAATTTTATAACAAACTTTAAGTTACATGACTACGGAACGACGAACCACGAAAATGTGAATCGCAGTATTCCTTTCATTTAGTGTTTTTAACAATTTTTTGCAACACTTTCAGCCCCTTTGAAAATTAACCACGCTAAGTACCTACTTCATTTTCTTATGATCATAATTTATCTGATCGTTAATCACTAACATCCAAAAAAACATAAAAAAGGAGATGCATTTACCAATTTAATTAAAATACGTAGTCAACTTACCATACAGATGAAACTAAATAACTGAAAACTTGCTTTGTTTTATTTGCAATTTTATTTTATTTATAATTATATTATTCAGTCCGTGAATTTACGCAATGACCCTTTCGGAAGATCAGCGCTTAAGTCAGTTTACTGACCTAAGCACATAGCTGAGAAAGGGGCCCTTTTTGTTTGTTAATGCATGTTTCAATTATAATATATTATTTATAAAAAAAATAAACCTCTCTTTTCTTTCTTTAATCTTAGTAATTATATTAATTGGTTGAAATGTAATAATTAGTTTGTATGACAAAAAACTGTAAAAGCAGGTGGACCACGAACCATTCCGGAATATCTCGCGATTGAAAAGAGTGACGTGAGTTTCTTGCCAGTTCTTCTCACAGCTCTACCTCGTCAGCGAACTGGCTGTAGGTTAATAAGCTAACTACATGAAATGTTGACTTCTCATAAGCATCATACTTTATGATCAAAATGAAATAAGTGCTTTGAATTTGAGTGTATTAGAAAGGGACTTAAAGTATTTTACATTTTATTTGAAAGTCTCATTTGTAGGTATTTCTTCGTTTGCTCTTGCAACCTCGTCCATATTATTTAGCAAATCTACTATCACAAATTATCTTTTTTTTTTTTTTTTTTTTTTATAGTATAGCCTACCAAAGTGACTCCACCCCGCCTGATGGTAAGCAGTCAGTGGAATCCAGAAGTGGCGGCCACTATACCAAAAGCTATCGTTTTAAACTGCTGGTATGGTGGCCTCCACTATGGCGGCTGGGAATGGGGTTAGGGGAAGGAAATGAGGGACGTGAGGAAAGAGGAAAGGGGGGAAATTGGGCCTCCGGCGCTCTCACTCACCGAACGAAACGCAGTAGTACGGATACTACTACTCTTAAGTCGATCTTCTATGAGAGGGTAGTACTTCCCCGGACGGTTCGGCCCATTCATGCTGAAATCAGCGTGGATCTACTACCGTAAATTATCTACAATAAAATAAAGTTATTAAAGTAATTATTTGCTCTTTATATCAAAACTAGCTTTCCGCAGCGCGGTTTCATTAGCGTCTTTACTTACTGCTCTCCTCCCGTCGCCAGTAGCGTGATGATACATAGGCTATAACATACCTCGAGAACTGGGCTATCATAGTTATTATTTAGTTAGTTTAGTTATTATAGATAGTTTCAGAGATTAGCGCGTTGAAACAAACAAACAAACTCTTCCGATTTATATAATAGTGTAGATTAAGTACCTACTGGGCTTAGATTAGTTAGAAGGGGCTGATTTATGAGTTTAAAGCTTATTTAAACTATAAAACAAGTTGTAATCGTGTTAGAATGTTCATCCATGCAAAATTAAACACTGATGTAGCAATTTCCATTCTTGTTAAAGTTGTCAGTTTAATTCCTCCACTTCTGTCTTTTCTTTAAGTTCATATTAAATATTGTTTTGTAAAAGATTAGTAGATTACCACATTGACTTTTCCTTGGCTGATGGTAAGCAGTCTGTGTTCAATGCGTATGATTTAAGAACAAATCTCTCAAGGTTGAAAACGCGTGAAAGACTTCTTTAATATTACAACAACTCCCTGTATTCAGTTGATATAAAGATCAAAATTGCCAAGCACACCTTCTTAACTTACGATTTTTGACCACAAAGGTTGTGATTAGGTATAATATGGATTTAATGCATACCGTATTGCCTAGAGGGCATCACGCGGACCGGCGAACCTATCAATTTAAGAGCTAACGAATATGTAGATTTAATTGTATCCTTGAAAACCATATTTAAACTTCGTTGAATTCTTTTACAGAACTTTTGAATAGTATAGATGAAATTAATGTAGGTTACTGCTCTGCTCTCGTCGCCTGTAGCGTGATGTTTCATAGTCTAACCGACCTCAAGAACTGGGCTATCAAACGCAAAAATAATTATTCAAATCTGACTAGTAGTTTTAGAGATTAGAGCGTTTAAAGAAACAAAATCTTTCGCTTTATATGTATAGATGTTCAAAAACCCTTGAACGGCACTGCGCCGACTGATGTTACTAGTTATCGATAGAAAGGATACGTAATCAATAGTAATCGTCAAATTAGATAAGACCTTGTTCCAATATTTGATCTGCGATTATTAAATCGGATATCATTCTATTGCACACGATGGAATTCATTATCTGTTGTGATGAGGATGAACGTTATCTGGTTGACCAAATTAGTAATGATAATTATACTTATTATTACAGTAATACTCTATAATATAACTACTTATATACTATTTTATAAAGCGGAAGAATTTTTTGTTTCTTTAAACGCGCTAATCTCTAAAACTACCAGTCAGATTTGAATGATTATTTTTGCGTATGATAGCCCAGTTCTTAAGGAAGGTAGGCTAGTAACATCACGCTACTGGCGACGGGAGAAGTGCATTAACCAAAGACGCGGGTGAAACCGCGCTGCAGGAAGTTTGGGGCAGAAGGCTCAATGAAACGCGTGCCCCTTTCATAACACCGTGTATTTGCTAACGAAGATTACTTTACAGTCAACAGTAGGTGTTAGAAACTAATAAACATAAATTAACTAAATAATGGCGGCGGACGCGCAGGACGCCTAGAGAACCGCGAGAGTATGTTAGGCAGTGTTGCCAACTTATCTTCTACCAAAACTTAATACTAACTATATACTAGTGTTGTTACATCTAACACACTAAAGTAGTGTTGTGAAACGCCTCATTAGTATACATACACCATCCATTGGAGATTGCTGTGGTAGCAGTTTTATTACAGAACACAGTTGTCAATTTGTGTTAAATGATTTTCTTATTAACCCTTTCATGAACACTACTGTAGACACAATAGATGTTTTATTGTCATCACGGCCATATACGTTTACTGTCCTGAAAGTGATAATCATCCTTGTAATGATTTGGTCCGTTAACGCCGCAATTTTTAACCCAGCGTATACTGATAATGAACTGTCATTTAATTTGCCGAAGTGTATATAAATGACTTTTCAAGTGTTTTCAATGAACTTCGACAGTTCCAAGTATCTCTATTCTGAGCCGCCACCATTTATCTCTTACAAGGCAGTCAGCAACATTAGATTTCTTAACTCATTAATAAAAATATGTCTTTAAGCTTAAATTGCACATTACAGTTCATGATTTATTTATAATGTGTAACTGGATTTATTATTATGTGCATTATTTTAAGATTATTCGAAATATTCAGACGTGATCGGTTAAACAAACTTATGGTGGAGCTATGAGTAGGTATCAAAATTAAGAACTTACTGAGACCAGCCTGTGATGTACAAAGTGATTAAATATACATACATATAACTGCACCCGGCATGCGTTGCAATGCCACGTAAAGTCTCTACCTATATAAGAAAAAAAAATATTTATGTATAGATTTTTTGAGGAATCCTCGCGGGCGTCTCCAGAACTCAGACCAAAGTTTGTTTCGGAACGTATAGAAGATAAACTAATCCTATTAATATTATTATGTGTGTATGTATGTATGTGTGTGTGTGTGTGTGTGTGTGTGTGTGTGTGTGTGTGTGTGTGTGTGTGTGTGTGTGTGGTGTGTGTGTTACCATTCAGCGCCTAAACGGACAACAAAACATATTTTACGCGCGGGCGAAGCAGTGGGGCGCAGCTAGTATATAATAATCTTAGGTGACAAACAAGGATAGGTACGGCTCACCGTGACCAATATAGATGACTGTGTTTTCTAAGCATTACTAAAATAATGCTTATAAAACACATACAAGCCGTTGTCGAAAGTGTGCCTGCTTACCTTGTTTGAAACAACGTCGCGATACACACAGAAGCTCAAAACACGTATCTATTAAATGTAATTTTAATTATACACTTAACTTTTGACCTTAACGAAGATATTAATATTTTTAAATATTTTCTAAAGTACCGAAAGTTAGCCTTGTTTATAATTAGGTAAATATGATTGTTTGTATGTGTACATGGTCTGATCTACAAAACTGGTATGACAGGTAAGATAATTATAGTTGTGTCGATCGTGCTCAGTTTCACGGTGAGCTATGATTTGTAATATACAAGAAATATAGTGACATTACTAAATTTTACTTTACAAGGGAATCATGATGGCTTAATGGTTAAAGCAACTGCCTCTACACGACTAGAAGGTTCGAATTCGTTTAAGTACCAGTGTAGTTTTTCAAATTCATATATACTTTTAATACCTTGGTCATTACTACAGAGAAGTAGCTTAGACTTTTCAGAAACACCAAGAGTAAAGCTCGTTACAGCCTTAGCTCCTTAAAGTCAAAGTCAAATACATTTATTAATTTGGGTTAATTACAGTAACACTTATGAACGTTAAAAATTACAAAATGTCAGCTAATTAACCTGACTGCCTCTGTGGTTCGGTGGTACTATGTACGGATTACCACGCAGAGGTCTCGGGTTCGATCCCCGGGTGCCCGATATATTATGGCAACAGGCTCGCCTCCTGTTACATGGGACCTAAAATAAATAAAGGCGAAAAGTGAGTGGTTAAACACCTCTGACTACCCCTTCGGGGATAAAAGGCTTGAAGCTATGTATGTAGCCAATTAACCTACAGCCGTTCGCTGACGTAGGGTAGGGCCATGAGAAGAACTGGCAAGAAACTCAGACCACTCTTTTTAATCGCCAGGTTATTACAATTTTTTGTAAGACCTTTTTATCTGTATGAACCGGATCGGCTGCAAAAATTCTGAAGTGTCAATCTTTGAGCATACGTGTTTAATAATCTCTATATAAAAAATAAATTATAAAAAAACTAATACCCGCCTGACCGAACTATAAAGAAAGAAACCCACTTTTCTACTTGCTGTCGCTACGTTGCAAAATTATATACCCTATGTCTCTCCACAATTAAAACGAATTTATGGTTACATTAAACCATAAATTACAAAATTCATTAAGCAATTTAGGCTGTAGAGCGTGCCAATAAAATAAACATACATATATACATACGCTCGAAAAAAGAGGTTCTCGCTCTGTAGTAGATGAGAAATAAACTTATGCTTTATTGTAATGTCTCACATGGTTGTAATCTATTTCCTATTTTGGTAGCTTGTGACAGTTGTCAACTGCAGATTTTAAGATAAGAGTTGAAACAGAGAAGAATATTGGAGCAAGTAAAACCACCAAAAGTAAAATCTTACTAACTTAATGAAGACTAACATTAACGCCCCCTGAAGGTATATATTTTTTTATTTATTCCCGCCAGCATTGTTCCTGCAATGCTAAAGTCTCTGCGAAGCCGCTGCCTACCGTGAAGGCAACAGGGAAAAAGGAAAGAGAGGAATTGGTGGGTAACCCTTTCAATGCAACAGATAAGAACAATAGAGAATTAACAAAAGGATAATATGGTTAACAGTATCGAAAGTTGAAAAATCCATCAAGGATAACTTTCGTATTGCATTTTTTTTATATTATAGCCTACCAAAGTGACTCCACCCCGCCTGATGGTAAGCAGTCAGTGGAATCTAGAAGTGGCGGCCACTGCTGGTATGGTGGCCTCCACTATGGCGGCTGGGAATGGGGTTGGCTGGGAATGGAAACACAGGAGCACAGCAGTAAGCAAAGACGAAGGGAAACCGCGCCGCAGAAAGATCATACGCTAAAAGATTATTCAAATCCGACTGGTTGTTCCAGAGATTAGCGCGTACAAACAAACAAACAAACCTTTCCGCTTTATTTATACTCGTAGATTTACAAGTTGTAAAATAAACACGCCCGAGTAATATTAAAGTAGTTAGTTTAGGAAAAGCTGATATTACTGTCGTGACGACGAAAATTACAAGCTTTTGTGACGTTTGGTCTATGATATAAGCGATTTATTATATATACGTGACGTAACGTAATTCACGATGTACCTCTTTAAGTACTGTTGAAAGCTGTTTTCATTGTGGCTATCTCACCGGAATATTTTTTATGAAAAATTAACAGCACCTAGTATTTACCTCTATGAACATAATTTTTATCAAGTTTTCCACAGTTAAATACATACCACCTCCGAAACTACAAGCAAAAAATATTTAAAACACTCTTAGTACTTACTAAAATCTTTTATACATTTAATAAAATTAGAGTGTCTGTTTGTAATATTGAAATAACCGTTTTTTACTACATGTATATGAATATATATACGGTATATACACCAAAATAACATTTTTTACAATAATTGTCTGTCTGTCTGTTTGTTTCGGCTAATCTCTGAAATGGCTGGACCGATTTTGACGGGACTTTTGTTGGCAGGTAGCTGATGTAATAACGAGTAACTTAGGCTACGTTTATTTTAGAAAAATTCTTTCATTTTAAAAAAATAAAGTAATGTTGATCGACTGTTAGGCGGAACGAAGTTCGCCGGGTCAGCTAGTGTTATTATAAAATATCATTGAGATTGATTTATTTTTGTAACGAAAAGAATATGAAATAACTTATATCCGTGGCTTTATTTAATGTAAATAAAACTGCTCTCTCTCATAACTCAGTCCACAGGCATTAATGACTTATCGATATGCAAAACCCAAAGCATGTGCACGAATGTTGCACAACTTATAATAAATGTGCGAGTACTATGCTTGCACCAATATAGGGAACAGGACAATTATGCATCAGGAAGTGTAGAGAGATGATAACACAGTGTATGATGTGTGGAACATAACAGATCGTCTATACATAAACTCAAACTCAAACTCAAAGCATTTATTTCATTTTGATCATAGAGTATGTTGCTTATGAAAAGTCAAAATTACATGAAGTCAGCTAATTAACCTACAGCCAGTTCGCTGACGAGGTAGAGCTGTGAGAAGAACTGGCAAGAAACTCACGCCACTATTTTCAATCGCTAGATAATTACAGTTTTTTAGTATGAGTTAACAATTTTAGCACACCAACGCAACCAAAGAACCATACATAGTAATTATTACAAATCAACCAATTAATTTAATTACCAAGATTAAAAAAAAGAAAAACGAGGATTTAAATTATTTAGTTTCATCTAGTATGGTAATTTGACTATGTATTTAATTAAAAAAGTAAATTCATCTCCCGGTCATATTGAACGACAAGGTAATACTGGATTAAGTATTAAATGTATGCCATGCCAAGATTGACCAGTCATCCCAGGTAGCACCCGTTCATGAGCATGACGCACAGTAGTAAGTACAAACGATCCGCCTTTGCTTCGGTTTAAAAAAAAAATTTGGTTCCACAACAAACGCCTTCGGAAAATATCATAGCAATAGTGTCGTATTGCATCGTTTAGATTTACAATGACGCTTAAAATATTGAAATTCTGAAAATGACTGAAAAATATGTTAAAGATAATAATTATAATGTAGCCTATGTTACCCGCTTAATTTATTGATTTTTAAAGATTAAAGAATTTTTCGAAATTCGATGATACCCAGTTACTGAAAGGCTGATCAACGAAAAATTAAGAAACCACCTATTAAATCTCATGTGAAGTACCAATTGGGTTACTAAAAGCATGAATAATTAGTCTAATTTGATCTTATTAATTACTAATTATATTATATAATAATAGTTAATAATATATTATGCTTTTAACATGCTTTTAGGTACTTCGCATAAGATTTAATAGTAAATTTTGGTTGATTAGCCTTTCAGAAACTGGAAGTTAGAGTAAAAATAATATATAATAATAATATTCTTTATTGTATACACCACATATCAGATACAAATCAAGAATACAACATAAATATAAGTAGGTACAATGGGTGGTCTTATCGCTTATAGCGATCTCTTCCAGACAACGGATGGATTTGGTGATTGGAAAAGCAGCAGTTGATGGTGCAATATAAATACAATATTGATAGATATTCATAACATAATACATAACAATATACACATTAAATAATATACTTACATGTATACAATATTTATATACAATAACATATATATAAATAAATATGTTTAAATATACTCCTAAAATAAATAGTAGATAATAAATACATTACCTATTACAATTTAAATGATCATTATAGTGACAAATAATATGATTTTGTCATCGATTTAAAAATAGCTAGTAATCCACAAACGTGAAGCTAAAACAGTGAAAGAGTTGTCAAAGATTGTAGAATGCGACTGCATGCTTAATGAGTAATTTGTCTTTTAATTTTACATTTGTTTTAAAAATAGTAAGCATAACATCTTAATAGTCATTGTAGCAGACTGTTGTTACTATGACAGGGTAGACGGTAATCTCTAAAAATACCAGTGGGATTTAAGTAACTCTCTTTGCGTATGATAGCCCAGTGGCTTGAGGAAGGTTATAGGCTATGTAACATCACCCTACTAGCGACGGGAGCAGAGCAGTAAGGAAAGGTGCGGGTGAAACGAAACTAGTAGATATAAAATATAAATAAAAAAAAAAATATAAATATAAATTGACTGCTTCTGTGGTTCGGTGGTACTGTGTATGGACTGCCACGCAGAGGTCGCGGGTTCGATTCCCGCTCAGTGCAAATATTTGTGTGCATGAACATGTTTATTTGGATTGGTCTGGGTGTTTCTATGTATAATATGTATGTATTTACAAAAAAAAAATATTTAAGTATGTATATCCGCATTCTAGAACCCATAACACAAGCATATAATATGCTTACTTTGGGTCTAGATGGCGTTGTGTGTAGTTGTTGAAATATTATTATTATTATTATTAAAATAATAGTAATTGTATACAAAATCGTGAGATCTATGAAATGACATAAGGAATTTAGGTGACAACACTCGTGCGTAAATGATTTGTGGAACACGAAACTTAGAATTATAAGTTTAGAGGCATACAGGTATCACGATACTGATTTTTGAAATGAGTGTTGCAGCACAAATATTAATGCGTTTATTGCTGTATTTAAATCATTCTTATTGCAGGGCAAGACAGTTGGATCATTCTGTATGGGAGTACCATACTTATACTTTTGTCCACGCTGGTTTCAGCATGAATGGGCCGGATCGTCCGGGGAAGTACTACCCTCTCAAAGAAGATCGACGTAAGAGTAGTATCTGTACTATTGCGTTTCGTTCGGTGAGTGAGAGCACCGCAGGCCCCATTCCTAGCCGCAATAGTGGAGCCACCATACCAGCAGTTTAAGGACGATAACTTTTATTATGGTCCCCACCACTTCTGGATTCTACTAACTGCTTTCCATCAGACGGGGTGGTGTCACTTTGGTAGACTAATATAAAAAAAAAAGTACTATACCCATTTTTTTAATTAAACTGTCTAGGTAAAGAAATATAAAACGATGTAAGAAAAGGCACTATTGAGCAAAAAAAGTTATAGTAATTTTTTTATAGAACAAAATACAACAGGATTAATTAAACAAACAAAATATATTATTAAAAAACAAAAAGATCTGCCTGCCTTTATCAAACTGAGAATAATAATATAATGACAAGAAATAATGGGCAACTCCATAATATCCAGTCCTCGAGAATAAACTATTGCATTTCATTACACATCTCCTAATTTTCGTTATTAAACCTAAACCACTGCATTCCATGTCTTACCTTCAAACTATTAAAATCAAATATAGTGCAGCACTAATCCGACAGTAGAATGAATACATGATAATAAAATAGTAAAGTTTATAGATGAGACCGATTTGTTGGTTTATGGGTTGGATTTAAGCAATATCGGAATAACCGGTAAATGGCTAAACACAGTTGCACTATAAGGTGAGTTTAAGTTTTAGAAGTTGCGATGTTGTTGTTTGTTGTTGTTGGTATTTGTGGAAAATGTGTGATTAAGTTAATCTTACTTTATACTTATAGCAAATATTAACAGTTTATATAATACCTACATAGAAACATTTACCACAGTTCACATGTTGACTTTATCTTTTGTAGCAATATGCAAATTGAGGCAGCCTGTAAAGCACACATTTTAATTTTAATTTTTCTTTACAACATAGAAAGCTGTAAGTAATTAATTACCTATAGAGTTAAGTGTATTGCCTGTGTCAATTTGCATGCTACTTGAAATTGTAACTTACAAAAATTGTAATAACCTGACGATTAAAAAGAGTGACCTGAGTTTCTTGCCAATTCTTCTCATGGCTCTACTTCGTCAGCGAACTGGCTGTACGTTAATTTTGTAAAATTTGACGTTCATATTTTAATTAACCTATATGAATAAACATATTTGCATTTTCATTTTTCACATTAGTGCTATCACAACTGGTTAAATCGACCCACTAGTGATAAAACCAGCTATTTGACTGCCTCTGTGATTCGGTGGTACCTACTGTTGGGCTACCACGCAGAGGTCGCGGGTTAGATTCAGCTCAGTGCAAATATTTGTGTTCTATTTGTTGTATGTCTATTTGTATGGTCTGTGTGTTTCTAGTTATGATATGTATGTATTTACAAAAAAAAAGTATTTAAGTACTTATTTATATCCGCATTCTAGAATCCATAACACAAGCTATAATTATGCTTACTTTGGGTCTAGATGGCGTTGTGTGTAGTTGTTGTAATATTATATTATTATATGTTGTCTTTCTGAGAAAGTACAATTTAATAAACATTACTTAATTAAAAGTAACGTTAGCCGGTGCAATGCAACAAAACGTCTTAGTAATTTTATAAAATTCGTTTCATAAGATGGGCAGCGCCGCGCCTGCACCGTAACAAACATCATTTTGCATCATAAAGTAATTGTGAACGTACGGAGACAGTTCGTGATTGGTTTAGATAGGTAGGCAGAGCTCTAGCTCATGTCAGTGTTAGAATATATTATTATGCAAATAAATTAAACTATTTACCAGGGCCAAACCGTGAGTTTAGTGGATCCCGGGCTAATACTACTTAGGGACCCACTTAACTACTCGAATAATTAAAATATGGATATTTTTGCTTTAACATCGATTTTTGACTTTGATTTGACTTAGCTTCGTAATTCACGAGACCCTGGGCTGAAGGCCAAAAGTCATATGGAAGATCCGGCTCTGCTATTTGCACTGTATGCAAATAACTAGGAATTCAATTATAATTAAGTTGGTCGACAATGGTTTAGTTATGTTTTCTAAGCATTATTACTTCAGCAATGCTTAAAAAACAGCCATCTTTATAGGTTACTGTTACTACTGTACTGTACAGTACTGAGCAGTATGAGTTGTTTGACACTATAGTTGTATAAAAAAAGTTAATTGTAGCACAAGAAACGAGAGTTATTTTTACTGGCGTTATCTTTAGTAAAAAAAAAATTAAACAAATAAATTTATTATTTTCATTTTCTTTTATTGTGTCTATTCAATCACAGTCTACTAATAATAAGTATACATTATTCAAAGTTGATCACAATTATTTTATTCTTATTACATTATTATTCGGTTTTCAAACACTCAAGTGTTTTATTATTAAAAAAACAACAACATTATCCAAGAAAAAATATAATTAAAAATAGGCAGACTCGATTTTTAAGGAGGTTTATACACGAACGGGTGAAACTCTGCGTTTCAACCGCTCGGCGGTCCAGCCGCCTTATACGTTTTTAAGCTTCCTCTAGTTTATATAATGTTAGCAACTCACCCTGGCTACGCACGGGTGTATTAACACCTACGTAGATCCCGATCTCGTGAATCTATCGAAATAAAAACAGCCTCTCTCGTTAATAATGTAGCTTTTTTTAAGTAAATGGATTTTAGAATTGATTTAGTAGTTTTGAGTTTATACATTACAAACATACAAAAAATAAATCGTTTCCTTTTATAATTAGTTTAGATGAGAAATAAATAAATTTATAAAATACATTATAAAACTTATGTGACAAAGATTAAAAGTTAAAACAGGCAAGTAGAAAGTTACAAAAGGCTCATTGAAAGTTTATTCAGCCACTAATGGCAATTGTTTTGACTTTCTTGATATATATATTTTATGAACATGAATATAAAATATTATATTTAGCTTTTACTACATTGCTTGTATTTTGCGACATTATTAAAAGCATTATAAGAAGAAAACTAATGATATATAAATAATAAGACGGATATTAATACATTCAGTGTATAAATATGTCATAAGAAATTCGTTTAAATATTCAACAGAGTACTATCAAAAGTACTTATTTTTATATTCGGGTGTTTTATGAAGCCTAAAAACGTTTCGACCGCAGCGTTCGAACGCGCAGCGTGTGGCGGCCCTAAATATAAACTTATATTAACAGGAACATCCAGTTAAGTATACTCGACGCTAGTGGGTTTGTTTTTTCGTCTAACCAGCCTGTAACAAATGAAATAAAATTATATTAATAATGTATGTAACAGATAATGTTGGCACAGTGGCAGAGAGTGCGATTTATCTGCACTATGGCGAGGTTTGACTCCCGAAATTTTTATGTGATCCATATTTTTTTTGTTATATCTGTTACTTCTATTTGTAACATCGCGTCGCCCGCGACACAGGTCTGCTATATTAAAAAGGAGAACTGTTTTTCTTCTTTTTCCCTGTTGTTTTATGAAACTCAATAAAAACTATATCATCAGCGAGTTGCTTTAGTTGCTAAAATAATTTTTTTACGAAATTTGTAATCTGCAGCTGATTTTGAAACAAAGTGTAGAAAATAATACTTACTCTAGCTGGATAAACAAACGTCTTTGCGAGTTGAGAGCCGAATACGTTAGTTGCATAGCAAGTGAACTCGCCCATATCACCCCAGCGAAGTGACGAGATTACTAGTTCGCCTGAACGAAGCACCTGAAACAAAAAAAGAAAAGAATATAGCATTATTGTTGAGGAAAACGCTATCAATGGTTAAAATGGCAGAGTGCCATCTAGTGGTTAAATTTGAAACTATTTTATAGTGACACCTAGTGATGAAAAGTTGAACTATTTTAGTTGTCAGTTTTTGGGTTTAAATTAGGTACTATGTTACTATGTATTAAATTAACTGCTGGTTTATGAAGTTAAGTTCATCTTATATTAATCGACTCACAGTTCATTTGGTTCGGTTGTAATGTCGAGAGTTTCTGATATTTATATAATTAGTTACTAATTAGATCAAATTAAACTAAATATACATGCTTAGGTACTTCACATGAGATTTAACAGGTGATTAGTTAATTTTTCATTGATCAGAAACTGGGGGTTAGTGTTTATAGTGCCTACCTCTTGAGCACGAGGTCTTGCGTTTGAAGCTGGGTTAATATGATTTGATGTGTTTAGTTATGTGTCCTTTTTAAAGATTATTGACACAGTGAAGGAAAAAATTGTGACTAAATCTGGACTAATACAAATGGCCTTGAAATCTCAAGCCTATTTTAAGCAAGCGTTAAAATCTTTGCTCACACCTACTGTTTAAAAGAAAAAGCTATTAATTTATTGTCCCTCCAAAAAATCTAATACTTTAATGTTTAAGGACTAGATTATGTACGTACCTTCATCCTAGCATCATTTTTGATAACAATGCCCTTATTATCATACCACACGACATGAGGTTTGGGGTGTCCCTTCACTCGGCAGGGCAGCACAATGTTATTACCCATAGTATCGACGTACATCTCATACGTGACGAGAATTCGTGGCTTCAGTGGGTAGAGTTTAGCGCGTTCGGATAACTGAGCACTGCCATCTGTTGGGGAGTAGAGGAAGTTGTTGTTAGTATTTTTTTTACGTGGATCTGAAGATTATTGGGTTGGTTATTTTAAATAATGTGCAAAGTCATACATCGCGTACAATCTAATTAATAGTCTTTAAATAGTCATAGTATCGAGTGTTTGTCTGTTAGTGGTATGTTTTACTGTTTGCCTCCGTGTCCAAATTTGTATTACATCCTAACCCTCTCCAAAATGTTGAAAACATATGAAAGTTTCGGCAATAAGAGTAATTGTTATTGATCTCATCCTCTCTTCCTAATTCAAACGTCTGGATAACATGTTACCAATTCGCTTTAAGAAATGATTCATAATAATTATGTCACACGCCGACTTCAGTATCTCAATTAAGTCAATTTGGTAGCCTATTAAATAACACTGAAGAAAAAAGAATTAAAAGTACTGAAGTTGACAACATACCTGTGCCATAAACAACAGTGGTAGCCCTAGCAGTTTTCGAGCCAGAAGTAACTCGACACGTGTAGACATCCTGGTCTTCCGTTCTAGTGACCAGCAGCGTTGATATCACCCGCGCGAGTGACGTCGGGTTGCTGTCTATTAACTCGTTTGATTCAACGTCGTACTGTAAGATGAGATAAATTTATATTTTGTTAGGTACATATATTAATAAAACGTCACGAATAGTTAATTTGTGGTAAATGCCTAAGTCTTTATCGCTACCGGTATATATAGCAAAGTTGTGGTGATTTCTTTTCGAGACAAATATTTATGTTGTCATCATTATCTCGTTAATGTTTGAAATCGTTGAAATCTTCAGCTTTTCCATACTACTGTGATATGTAACATAAAGCGTAGACAGAAAACTAAAAACTGTTTCAAAATCTGGCAAAACATCAAATTGCCTTATAAGTTTTAGATTTTTTTTGTGCTGTAATAATTCAAAAGAAATGTTAAACGTCTTGTCATTTTTGTAAAAAAAATAAAAGTGTAATTTCCCTTACCTCATAAACCGGCGCATCATTTTTAAACCAATGTATAGATGGCGCTGGCGCTCCGACCGCGTCGCACGTTAGTTCTAGCACCTCGCCGCTAGAGTGCGTATAGCTGGCGCGTGGTCTTTGTGTGATCGTTAGGAACCTACGTGATCCTGATTGTTTTGTTGGGACTACGGCTGTAAATAAAAAAAAAATGTATTATGATATAGATAGCGAACATAATAAACTGGAAAAATAAATTATTCTTATTCATATTTAGATAGGCAACTTATTATAATAAAACCGAGAATGCAACAATTAAATTAAAGGACATAATTTAATGCACATAGAAATTTATGGGTCTAAAGAAAATTATAGTAAACTGATCATTAAAACATTAAACAAAATTAGTGTTGCTACTTGATACTAGATGGTGATAGCTATCGATAAATTATTGTTTTGAAAATGATTGAAGCATTAATTTGTAACAACGATTATAGTACATTTAATCATATTATCGCTATCAAGTAACGTAAATATAGTCTAAATAACCAAA
Organism: Parascotia fuliginaria; assembly: GCA_963082885.1. Taxonomy (NCBI): domain Eukaryota; kingdom Metazoa; phylum Arthropoda; class Insecta; order Lepidoptera; family Erebidae; genus Parascotia; species Parascotia fuliginaria. The sequence continues at coordinate 1,516,750 of OY720197.1, read as the reverse complement.
ACCAATAAATAAATAAGCCATTGCACATTTTGATTTTTCAATTAGAATACCCATTGATCGAAAATCTAAATGAAATCAAAATAATTTATTTTCTAGAAAAGTGCTACAGATAGTTTTTACATGAAAACATGTGATCCGAAAATAAGAAGATCGCAAAGATAAATATTGCGATGGATCTCAAAAAAATAATTATACAAAGTTCAAATACAAAACAGCAACGAGATTTTTCTAAACCACTGTCAGTCAATAAATCAAGGCTATTTATTTATCATGATCCAAACTTCGATCAAATTTGTCCTAATATTTGACACGTGTAGGGTAAGCTCCTACACGAGTCTTACAACACTTCTGTTAACTTCGAGAATTAATATTAAAATCAAACGAAATAATTCCTTTTATAAATATCTATCGTCTCAGCAATTAATAAAATATAGATGATTATAACACGGCTAAATATAAAATATTAAGATGGATTGTTCGGTTCTTGCCCCTTTATAATAATGTCCCTATCTTCACTGACTTCTTGTCATCAGGCAGCGTTCGGTCACTACCGTTGCTTATTTCAAAAAAGAAAATAAACAACTATCGTCTAAAAATCACCATAATTGTGCATTTATAAATTTAAATTCAATTTTTAAATTTTAATAAAATTTAATTATTATGCTGGGGCCATTACTAAAAACCGAAACGTCAAAATGTTGTATTTGACAATTTTAATAGCGATTTGACAGTTCATAAGGTAAGTAATGCCAGTTGTCATCCATAATCAAGTGTCAAATTTCTTTAGGCGGTCATTTAAATCACCATAGCAACAGTAATTGAAAAAAAAACGTATACAATTGAAACAGCAATGAATGCACATGCAGTTAACGTATTTTAAAACAAGACGGAATGGACTATCGATTGATATTTTATTGGCCCAATTGATGCAGCACTTTAGCAGTTGAGAGACCACCCATAGTATTATTGGAAATCATTGAATGTTCATTTCTCCCACGTAGGTAGGATCTGGAAAGAGCTTAGCAACTAGTGTGTTTTGCAAGACGGCACAATTACTCGGTCCCCTTCCCTTTTTGGCTCATAAGGTCGGCAATGATCTGGTTTTCTTAAAATTATTTCTGCAATTGTTAGAACTAAGCCATATTCATAAGTTACGGTTATCACTAGCGAGATGGCTTGCTTATTTACTGTATTTTTTATATATGGTGGCAAACAAGCATACGGTCCACCATCTGATGGTAAGTGGTAACCGTAACCTATAGAGATCACTGTCTTCTATGCATTGCAGAAGTAATAATGGTTAGAAAATACAACCAAGCTGTTAACGATCACTGAGAAGGGGATAAAGAAGGAAAAGGGGAACGAAAGAGGACCTACTAAGTATATTTATATGAAATCTTTTCAAACAAGTAGAGTTAAATTTTACAGATTTCTTTATTGTATACCTTGGTAGCGCAGTAGGAGAGCAAGTGACTGCTGAGAAATTGTGGGTTCGATTTAGACATATATATTTTTGTGCGGTACATAAACATTTGTGCATATAGCTATAGGTTCTAGAATGCGAATATACACACTTAAATACTTTTTTTTTGTAAATACATACATTAATATAGAAACACCCAGACGAATGAAAATAAACATGTTCATGCACCCAAATATTTGCACTGAGAAGGAATCGAACCCGCGACCTCTGCGGAGCAGTCCGTACACAGTAATACCGAACCACAGAGGCAGTCGAAATTAATTCTTTAGTACACTACAAAAAATTAAAAGACTTACCATTATCATCAATGTTGTTGTCAAGTTCTGACAGTAGTCTCATGTGTTTGTTAACGTTCGCGGAGTCTGTGAACCCGAGGAGGGCGGACGCGAAGATTACCAATAGATACATCTTTGTTATAAATAATACTAAAGAGATTCTTGATTTAGATGTATTCTGAAACAATAAAGAAAGATGCTATTAGAAATAAGTAATGATTTTGCAAATTATTTACGATTTAAGATTGTATATTAAATTTTAATTTGTCGCTTGCGCAGTTATTTTAATTAAATACAAGGCGTGGTACTATGTTATTATAATATAATTATTATTTTTGTTGTTGTCAATTTTTAACTCTCCTCTTGTGAAAGAGGAGCTATTTCGTTAAAATAATTATGTTCCTCGGTCTTTCCCAGTTTCAAATAACAAAACTGCATTTCGTAGTATAACACAACAAATTTTCTAAGAAATCTGTTCATCAGTTTTCGAGATATTGACCCACAGGCATTCTAAATGCTTCACATTACAATTTGGAGTACATACAAAAAAGGGCGTTTCGGTGATTCATCCTAAAAACTTGTTAAAGACACATAAAGTGTCAGTTCAAAGAATTTATTGCCCTCCGGCTAGCAACAGCTTTTGTACCTTAAAATAGGGTAAAGCATACAGTTATTATCCATGCAAACATTAAATTATTTAGAATAAATTTAATTAATTAAGACTTTCAATTTTTTTTAAATATTTTACCCATGTTTATTAGGGCGTTATTGATCTAGAATGGGAAACCACTTAAGTTACTGTATTTATTAAATAAGTCAAATTTTCTCATTAAAGCAACTGAAATTACATTTTTAACTCAATCACAAAATCCATTCTTGGCTGTCTATCATAGGCTTTCTATCTAAATTTAAACTTCATCAAGTAGTTTTATAGACTTCGTGTTTAGTAAGCAAACGTTCGACATTTTGCTTATAGGTATAAATATAAATAATATATAAGTCAAGTGTACCTAACTATCATCTATATGCTTATGTAAATTTTAAATTAATATTTGCAAAACCGATTAGGAGCAATTTATTTGTAAATTATGACGATATTGATAATTGGAAAAGTAAACAAGTTACAAATGATGCTAATTTAATATGAAACTGTAATATTTATTGTAAATATTATATGATATTGTAAATTATATAAGAAAACAGTTTCGGTCAAGAATTGCGGCATTATTACAAGGAACCATTCATTCAAACATTTGGAAACAGATGAATTACTTTTTCCTTCCAAAACAGATGAATTACTTTTTCCTTCCAAAGCATGAACTGTTCAATGCGTAGGTAATGATATTGCTCGTTTCCTGATACTATCTTAGTCCCTTGTTATAACGCCTGAACTTCCCTTAGTAAGGTTTTTGCTCGACTGCCGAAGTCACGGGGACATTTAAAGGAGCATGTTAAGGTGGTTTGAAAATGTTTCTTTCTTTTTTTCTATTTTTTTGGCACGCTCTTCAGCATAAATGGCTTAATAAATTTTCACATAATATACCTATTATGAGGTGTCATAAGATTAGTTTTAATAGAGGTAGTGACATAGGGTATATAACTTTGCAATGTAGCGACATCACGAAACAAGAAAATTTTTTTTCTTTCATTTTGATTTAAGCAGGCGAACTTTTTGTTTTTAATGATATATTTGTAATATGTAGTTAGTGTGTTGTATTTGAAATAAATTGTCTTTTTACTGGAGTGATTAAGAATTGCAGCTTAGTCAGGTTTTTTAAGCTTCTATATCTGAGTGTTTATTATATTGTATGTATTATAAAATGGTATATTTTAACTAATAATTATAACTGCCACACTTTAAAAAACGAAAAAAATAATACACAGCCATCAACAGGTAGGTTTACCCTGTCAATACAAACGGTTTCTTTATCGTAATCTGCACGTGTTGAAGGCAGGAAGTAAGAAATGTTATGGTTAAGATATACTGGCATTTTAACTGTTTAAAATGGTTTGATAATTATTGTTAGATATCGGTTTGGAATATCAACCTCCCCCATCTTTCTGCGAGCGTCTTAAGTGATAACCCGTACCCATTACCTAGTGTAACGGAAAGTAGCACCGTTACTTGTTTAGTGAATATTATGTATCCTTACGTATCTACTTTGTGTCCTTATTGCCAATATTTTAGTCCCTGGGATATTTTTTTCTTTGTTATCTATACTATTAACTATCTATATATAGTAGAGTTTGTTTGTTTGTTTGAACGCGGTAATCTCTGGAACTACCAGCTGGATTTAAAAAATTCTTTTTGCGTATGATAGCCCAGATCTCGAGGAAGGTATGTAACATGACGCTACTCGAGACGGTAGCAGAGCAGTAAGCAAAGACGCGGGTAAAACCGCGCACACGTCACCTGGACCCAAAGTAAGCATATATTATAACTTATGATAAGAGTTCTAGAATGCGGATATACATAATTATATCCTTTTTTTTTATAAATACAATATCATACATAGAAATATCCAGACCAATGTAAATAGACATGTTCATGTCTGAATGTAAATGTAATGTAATGTACCTTAGACCTCATAGTAAATATAGAACCGGGTATCTAATAAAACCTTCTGTTCTATAAATACGTCCACAAAAATAACACTCTGCCTAACATGGAGTCATTATAGTTACTATCGCGGTTATCATTGCAAATTAGTGGCGGCCTTCAATATGGCGACCTTTACTACGCCCCATTTAAAACAACTAGAACCTTAACATGTCAGCCATTAATTAACATTACACTACATTGATTACATAATTACTCCACCGTGACACGTGTTACTTTAGCATTTCTGTTTTATATTAAGCCTACCATAGTGACTTCACCCTGTCTGATGGTAGGCAGTCAGTGGAATCCAAAAGTGGTGGCCATTCCAAAAGCCATCGTCTTAAACTGGTGGTATGGTGGCCTCCCCTGGCATCGGAGAATGGAAGAAGGGAGCTGGTGGTCGATGGTGCTCTCACTCACCGAACGAAACGCAATAGTACGGATACTATTACTCTTACATCGATCTTCTATGAGAGGGTAGTACTTCCCCGGTCAATTCCGTTTATGCTGAAACCAGCGTGAATCTACTACCGTAAGATAACATATTTATGCTTTTACATAAAGGGGAGGAGTTTGTTTGTTTGTTTGTTCAAACGCGCTAATCTTTGGAACTACCAGTAGGCTTTAAATTATTATTTTTGTGTTTGATAGCCTAGTTCTTGAGGAAGGTTATAGACTATAAAACATCACGCTACTGGCAACGGGAGCAGAGCTGTAATGTTAGAGATGGGGTGCTTTTATATTTTAGATGTATAACATTATTAGTTTACAGTAATTAAATGACTCACTAATAAGCTATGCTAATGAAATTAATTTATGACTTTATCAGAACTTAGTGGGAACCATTAGGTATCAAGTCACGTATTGTCGATAAAAAGACGTCTCGTATAATAATTGTATTACATAATAATTATAATATATATATATTTTTTTATATTATAGCCTACCAAAGTGACTCCACCCCGCCTGATGGTAAGCAGTCAGTGGAATCCAGAAGTGGCGGCCACTGTACCAAAAGCCATCGTCTTAAACTGCTGGTATGGTGGCCTCCACTATGGCGGCTGGGAATGGGGTTAGGGGAAGAGAATGAGGGAGGTGAGAAAAGAGGAAAGGGAGGAAATCGGGCCTCCGGCGCTTTCACTCACCGAACGAAACGCAGTAGTACAGATACTACTACTCTTAAGTCGATCTTCTATGAGAGGGTAGTACTTCCCCGGACGATCCGGCACATTCATGCTGAAATCAGCGTGGATCTACTACCGTACCGTAATAATTAGTATTTTTTTTTTTTTTTTTTTTTTTTTATATTAGCCTACCAAAGTGACTCCACTTTGCCTGATGGTAAGCAGTAAGTGGAATCCAGAAGTGGCGGACACCATTCCAAAAGCCAAACTACTGGTATGGTGGCCTCCACTATGGCGGCTTAGTGAGATGCTTTTTCACGCCCCGCTTAAAAGACCCAGGATCAAAATTAGATGGGAACACATGCGCTGGCAAAGAGTTCCAGGCTTTAATTGAGCGATAAAAGTATGAAGTGCTGAACCGTTTGGTTCGAGACCCTTTAGATTCCACTGTGAAAGGGTGGCACTTTAGTCCCGCACGTGTCGTTCTGGATAAAAAGGGAGAGGGTGGGATTAATTCAAAGAGCTCTTCAGAACACTCTCCATGGTAAAGGCGATAGAAGACGGCCATTGAGGCGATGTCTCTTCGCAGCTGTAAAGGCTCAAGGGTCTTAGTAGCCTCCGGGCTTCCGATGATACGGACTGCTCGCCGCTGCAACCTATCGAGTGCATCCAGTAAGTACTGTGCGGAGCCATCCCAAAGATGAGAGCAGTACTCCACGCAGGAACGAACCTGTGTCTTATAAAGAAGACAGAGCTGCTCGGGCGTGAAGTACCGCCTCACCCTGTTCAGGACACCGAGTTTACAGGAGGCGGTTTTAATGACGCACTCGATGTAGTTCTTGGGGTTGAGATCTCGGCTGATGTCCATACCCAGGATACTTAGGCTATCCTGTAGTGGTAACACTGTGTTCTGAAGAGAGGGAAGGGGAAGGAACGGAGATTTTTTTGCAGAGAACGCGCACACCTGTGTTTTCTTGGCATTGAACTCGACCAAATTCTCACAACCCCATTTAGAAATGCGGTATAATACTTGGTCGAGCTCAGCGACTAGTTCTAGGCGTTTTGCCTCGATGTCAGTCTGTTTAGCCGCAGGATGTCCGAGATATCGCCCATGCACTGTACTATCATCTGCATAGCAATGAATGTTGCCAAGGGACAACATGTCATTGACATGCAGAAGATACAGGGTGGGCGACAGGACGGACCCCTGCGGCACCCCAGCGTTGACCTGCAAATAATCGGAGGCCGATCCGTCACAAAGGACTCTAATGCGGCGCTCACGCAGGAATGCGGCAATCCAGTTGCACAGCTGGGGTGGCAGACCATATGCTGGAAGCTTGGACAGAAGCGAACGGTGCCAGACTCTATCGAAGGCTTTGGTTATGTCAAGGCTGATGGCCAAGGACTCTCCATGCCTGTCCATAGCTTCACCCCATTGGTGCGTGATATATGCTAGAAGGTCACCCGTAGACCGTTTTGACCTGAAGCCATATTGTCGGTCACTAATTAACGAGTGACCCTCTAGGTAGCGGACTAGTTGGGCGTTTATTATCCGCTCAAGCACCTTGCAGAGAACTGAGGTGACAGCTATGGGTCGATAGTTGCCTGGCTCGGACCTATCCCCTTTTTTGGGAATCGGTTGAACATTCGCCTCTCTCCAAGCCTCCGGCACAATTCCCGAGGAATAAGATAGGCGGTATAGGCGCGTCAATGCAGGAGACAACTCCGCTGCGCATTTCTTGAGAACCACCGCTGGAATACCATCCGGTCCGCTGGCTTTCCGAACATCGAGCGACCTTAGTTCCGCACGGACATCACGATGCCTAATACGGATATTAGGCATAACGGAGTCGCAGCCAGATATAGTCGGCGGGTGCAAGTCACGGTCGTCGATTCGGGAGTTAGCCGCAAAGAGTTCTACAAGCAAGTTTGCTTTCTCTTGCGGCTCGTGGGCCAGCGATCCATCAGGACATTTCAAGGGGGGCAGCGAAGGCTTGCAGAAGTTGGATTGCACGGCCTTGGCTAGTCGCCAGTAGCTACGGCTACCCGTAGGATGCGAAATCAGTTCTTGCCCAATCCGTGCAATGCGCTGGGCATCCACTCTGATGTAAGCCCTCTTGCATTCCCTAGTGGCTTTATTGTACGCTGCTTTTAGGCGATCCAAGCTAGGGTCGCGCCGTGCTCGGGCCCTGATCCAAGCACGGTACGCCGATTCCTTTTGTTTAACAGTATCGGCGCACTCACGGTTGAACCAGGGACGCGTTTTGCCGGCACTGGTGACATCTGAGGATGGAATGTAATATTCCATACCTAACAAGATTTCACCAGCGACAGCAGTAGCACTTTGCGACGGATCCCTGTTTTTAAAGCAGCGTAATGCCCATGGGACGGAAGCAAAGTACTCCCGCATACCATCCCAGTCTGCTGACGAGTAGTGCCATAGTCGTCGCTTTACCTCCGCACGTCGTGGGGGAGCAACAAGAGGCACTGAGGCGCAGACCAAACAGTGGTCGGAATTACCCAGTGGGGCGTGGACCGAAACACTGTATTGGTCTGGGTGACTCGTCAGCAGTAGGTCTAGCAAAGAGGGCGCTTGACCTGGAATATCTGGTATCCTGGTGGGATGGATTACCAGTTGCGTCAGGTCATGCGTGAGAGCGAATGCATGGGCGGCTCGTCCCGCATGGTCTGTTCTGAGAGAACCCAACCAGGTCTCGTGGTGGGCGTTAAAGTCTCCCAGAAACACCAGTTCCGCGTTCGGAAACCGCTCCTGCGCTAAGTCTGCCGCCTGACTCAGATGGTCAAAGAGTCGAGTTGTCTCCAAATCTCCGGAGTGGGAACGGTAAAGGCACGCGTAGACCCGGCTCAGAGAACCAAGATCAACGTGAAGCCAAAGGATGGGGTAGGATGGGTCCTCTAGGCAGCGCAGACGGCGAACGCAAACATCCGCCCTGACGAATGCGCATACTCCGGCCTTAGCGCGAAAGCGCTCCTCGAGCACATAGCCGGGGTAGTGCAGGTATGCCGTGTCGTCAGGGCGGCGTATTTGTGTCTCCGTTAGGAAAAGCAAAGCCGGCCGTGCCGTCTCGAGGTGTTGGTGGACGGCGTTGAGGTTTGAATGGAGTCCACGGATGTTAGTGAACTCCACCTCAAATAGCGGGTTGGTGGGGGAGGAAGATGCCGCTGTTTGACCTGCTGCTTTTTTGCGTGCTGCCATGTTGGAGGGTGAAGGAAGGGGCGTGGAAAAGATGACTGCCCTCGCAGCAAGGCTAGACAAGGTGCCGAGTATTGCTTCGTCATTTAACTGTGTGGCATGGTGGTAGCCGATCCGCCGGACGGAAGGGCCCCCGTACCCTCTCGGAAATGGTCGCCGGGTCCCACCATCCGGTCACCAACCGGCACGACGAACCACTCCGGGATTATGCGCGACCTGGTGGGGCAGCCTCCTAGGGTGGTTAGGCCTAGTTGGGCCCCTGTACTATGCCGCGGGCGGCCAGCGGCACCACCGTTTCTACAGGTCTCCCTGGCCGGCGGGTCGACCCACACCACCCACACAATGACTCCGCGGATACTCAGCTGGTCCCACACATGCTGCGAGGATTGCCATCTTTGCATCAGTTGGGCCTCCGGCACTCTCACTCACCGAGCGGAACGCAATAGTACGAATACCATTACTCTTACGTCGATCTTCTATGAGAGGGTAGTACTTCCCCGGTCGATCCGACCCATTCATGCTGAAACCAGCGTGGATCTACTACTACAATACTTACTAATTACCATAATTTATGTGGTTCAAGATTGTGATTTTTGAAAGACATATCATAACTTTACGCAGTCTTTCACTTTTTTTTTTATACAAAAGGTGCAGGATCTTCATCAGAGTCTCAAACGACATTGTATCTCACTGAAAAATACTGACTTTTTTTGACTGCCTCTGTGGTTCGGTGCTGGTGTACGGGCTGCCAGGCAGAGATGGTGAGTTCGATTCCCGCTCAATGCAAATATTTCTGTGCATGAACATGTCTATTTGCATTGGTCTGGGTGTTTCTACTCGTATGTATAATATGTATGTATTTACAAAAAAAATTAAGTAATTGTATTTGCATTTCTAGAAACCAAAACACAAGCTATAATATATTCTTGCTTTTGGTCAAGATGGCGTTGTGTGGAGTTCATGTGTAGTTGGTGTGATATTATATTATTTAAAAAAGACGGTAGAATACGGCGAACCAGAATCTCCAAGAACTGTTGCAGTGGATTACCAGCTGCTTTAGAACTTGTTCTGAATGAGTTCAGAGGGATTAGACAAGTGGCATAAACGCTAATAGAATAGATTAAAAAATGTATGGGATCAACATAAAATTGTGAGTATAGTGTTATTAAAATGTACAAATTGTGATTTGTGAAATAGAGGTACATTTTGAACTTTCGTGGTAAAAATTTCAATCTTACTTTAAGCATATAGATATTAACAGTTTATACAATAGAAACCTTTACCACAGTTCACATGTTGCCTTTACCTAAGCTAACGACAATGTTAGCGTTAGTTTATGTCAATTCAATACATTTATTAAGATCCTATTTATTGCATTAGTAGTGCAGCAGTGGAGGCCTTTTAAATGCTTGTTTGTATCTTATTTTTTATTAATTAAATTAATACTAAACTACATTTTAAATGCGTCATTCGATTTAGCGGTATTATTGACCTTATTGTGCTTAGAATTAGGGTTACGAATTACCGTTATTTTGCTTTGACCTATTTTGTAGCTAACGGTAAAATTTGACGAATGAAGACGAGATCTAATGAAATATTTATGTATTTAACTGGCTGCGTCTCAAGGCTTTACCCGCGTGTATAATGTTTTGTATCCCTCGGGAACCAGACCGATTTTTCTGGCACCGAATCTATCTACATTTCCCCTTTCCTTTTCCCGCGCCTTCCTCAATCCTTTTTCCTACCCCACTCCTTACACGGTAGGCGTCGCGGAATCCCTGGCATTGCAGGAGCAATGCTAGAGACTCTAAGGCCTAAAACGCACTAGCGGCTGACCGCGATGCGGCGTGCCGCTGCGGCAGGCCGCAGTATATACGGCCTGCCGTAACGGCATGCCGTATTGCGGCTAACCGTGTGGTTTTGACCCTGTACGGTCTGCCGCAATCGTCAGTGCTTCTAGAAACATTGCACATGATGGACGTTGAAGAAGTTGCGGCAGTTATTTTCTTATATCATCGTAAAAAATATCGTAAAAAAAAGAACAGATTTTGGATACATCCCCTATTGGAGACACGACATGACGGCAAAGAGTTTAATATTTTTATTTCAAACCTAAAGAAATTTGAAGACAAGTTCTTTGGATATACTAGGATGTCAGTAAAATCGTATGAAGAATTATTATCAAAATTATATTTAAATATTCGTGGCCAGGATACACGATTTCGGTTGTCTATATCACCAGAAGAAAAGCTCATTATAACCATCAGGTAAGGAAACAATTTATTAAGTTGAATCATATTTATTTAAGCCACATAGAATGATATTAACAAAAAAAATACTACGCTGAATTAAACAATTCAGACATCAACGAAGAGTCGTCTTGGCTAGCCGATTCTTGAGTTACTTCTTCAGTTGTATCTATTGTGTGCGTGGATGTACCTGGTAGATTTTGACGGTTTTGGTAATCTGTAGTTGTGGATTCCCTATTATTGAGTCTACTCTCATACCCTCGGCCAGTGTAGCCACTATCAAGTGTTTGATATCCCCTTCCAGAATATTCACTTTCATACATATGGTTTCGATACCCTCGATCAAATTGGGTATTAGGATAACTATAATGAAATGATGGTTGTTGAGCATTTCTAATAGCTCTCATGATTTCACATCTCGCTTCCAATTTATTGGATTCTGGAATTTTTTTGAACTCACTTAAAAGGGATAACAAAAACAACTTGTCATCGTCATTTTCCATTTCTTTTTTATACTCCAAGTTTTTGTTCAATACTGATACTAATTGTTGTCCAATAATGTCTTCATTACTACTTTTCTTCCTTCTTTTCTGATTAGCTACATTCTGTGATGTTTCATATGGGCCGTCATGATTTTGGGAAAGATCGTTGGCAATGTCTGACTCTGTCTCATTTACCATAGTAGAGTCTTTTAAGAATAATAAAATATTATAATAGATATATGGGTTTTTTTGTTTGGCATCTGAACCGCTTTTCGTGTTTTTTAAACTTTTCGAAGCTTTTACAAAATTATCTTTAATATTCCGCCATTTTTTCATAAGTACTTTACCTGTAACAATAACCATTTAAATAAATAAGAAATAATTATGTTTTTAGATATTTGGCGACCGGATGCACATTCGCTGAACTACATTACACATTTCGAATTGGTGCGAGTACAATAGCTGAATTTGTTCGTGAAGTATGTTCGGCAATATGGTTATTGTTGAAAGAATCTTGTTTACCGAAGCCGTCTCAACAAAGATGGCTAGATATTGCAAAGGGTTTCTCTACAAGAGCTAATTTTCCGAATTGCATTGGGGCTATAGATGGGAAACATATACGGGTAATAAAACCTTGTCATAGTGGATCCATGTACTACAATTATAAGCAGTTCTTTTCTATTATACTGATGGCTATATGCGACAGCAATTACAAATTCATAACAATAGATGTCGGCGCTTGTGGCAAATTTGGAGACTCAGCAGTTTATCAACACTCTAACTTTTACAAGAAAATGATAGCAGGAGAACTTGAGATACCGGAACCAACACCCATATCACAAGTAAATACTATTCCAATACCATATGTTTTAGTAGGCGATGAAGCCTTTCCCTTATCCACGAACTTAATGCGACCTTATGCAAAATCAAATTTAAATACTACTAAGAGAATATATAATTATCGGCATTGTAGAGCACGGCGATATATCGAATGCTCGTTTGGAATACTGAGCAATAAGTGGCGTATATTCCATAGACCTATAAATGTGGATATTACTTTAGCTACTGATATCATCAAAGCATGTTGTATTTTGCATAACTACGTTCGAGATAGAGACGGTTATAACTATGAAGATACTTTAACATGTTACATGCCGTCTGATGTACCAGAAACTCAGAGAACATATAATCGAATAGGTAATAATATCGCTGAAAGGATTCGTAACTCTTTCGCTCAGTATTTTGAACACGAAGGAAAACTGGAATGGCAAGATAAATTTATATAAGTAAATACAATGTGCATTGATCCGTAATATCACAGGAAATTAATAAATAACGTAACTTACCGAGTTCTTTCTTTTCTTCCGATGTATCATCTTCCTTTGCATATATATTAATCATTTCCTCCCAACATTTTAACTTTTTATTTCTGTTTGCATAATCAGTGCATTTGCTATCCCATATTGCGGGGCGTTCTTTTATTTCTAAAATGAACTTTTCTGTGTCAAAATCCATGACGCGCACTCTGCGTAGTGTTTAGCGTACGGAACAAGCGACGACTGGCGGGTAGGACGCGGTGCTTGCGGCTAACCGCGCCGAGTGCGTGGAGGGGATGCGGCGCGCCGCATCATTCAACCGGTGCGGCTCGTCGCAGCCCCAGAGCAACCGGAGCGGTTGACGGCTGGCCGCAAATCAGTGCGTCGTTATCATGCGGTTTCATATAAAATTCGATGTGCGGCCTGCCGCAGCGGCACGCCGCATTGCGGCCAGCCGCTAGTGCGTTTTAGGCCTAAGTCGTCCATGAGCGACAGTTACCACTTACCATCACGTAAGATGTTTGCTCGTTTGCCACTGTCATCAATAAAAAAAAAAACAATTTTCATCTAAATTGGTTCAGCCGTTTATGCGCTTAGTGGTAACAAACACACAAAAACTTTCGAATTCTTCTTCAAAATATTAGTAAGAAAATTATAATATATAATCTCTAAATGTTTCTTTCCGTCTGTTTGACCCTTAACTTTTTTTTATCCACAGAACCGATTTTGAACATTTCTTTAGGAAAGTTTATAAATATAATAAATGATTATTATAGCAGTAAAAAGCTGAAAATTACAATTGTTTGTAATCATGTCGTAAAATTTAATTATATTTAAATGGTTGCGCTTACGCTAGAAGCGTAGCTAAAGTGCGGCTGCGTTGCTGGCGTCTTTCCTACGTCGATTCCGATTAAAAACATAGCTAGTTTTACTTTGCTTGGTTTATACTAAACGGAGCTATATGATCCTGCATTAACCAACAGAAATATTTATAGGAGAAATGAACAGCGGTTGTGGTGTTTAGTCCGCGAACTAAATTGTTAACAAAGTAAAATTTAATAGTTAAATAACTACACAATCTAATTTCTTTTAATGTAGGTTTTATAAAACGTTAAACTGCACCGTTGATCTAGTGGTTAGTGTAACTGACTGCGACGCAGAGTGTCGTGGGTTCAATTCCCGCGGAAGGCAAATATTTGTGTGATAAACATTCATATTTGTCTTCAGTCTGGGTGTTTCTTATGTATTCTAGGTATGTACATAATTACAAAAAATATATAATTTATTATATTTCAGTAATCTAGTACCCATAACACAAGCTCTGCTTAGCTTGGGACAAAATGACGGTGTGATAATGTCCACATATATTATTATTAGCTTAAACAATTATCGTAGACACCTATAGTACATAACCGAACTTATAAGTAACACTAGCTGTTGCCCGCAGCTCCGCCCGCGTAAATGTCGGTTATATCACTGTTTACATTGGAGATTTTTTGTACAAACTTTCATCCCCTATTTTAACCCCTTCAAGTCATTTTCTTACGATAAAAGATAGCCTATGTTGTTCCCCGTGGTCTAATCTATTTCTATATCAAATTTCACCAACATTGATTCAGTGGTTTAGGCGTGAAAGCGTAACAGACTGACAGACTTACTTTCGCATTTATAATATTAGTATGGATTATGCTTCTGATAAAGACTTCACAAAGTTGCAAGATATCTCCCCGTCGAGGTTTTCCTGAGAGACTACAACATGGAGTTCTTCAAGAAAGGAGTTAAAAGGTTTTAAACCGGGTCGGCAACGCGCTAGTGATGCTCCTGGTGTTAGAGGCGTCCATAGTCTACGGTAACTGCTCACCATCCTAAGGGCCTTATGCTTGTTTGTCAGTTTTCGGGAAGACACAAATTAATGATAATTTAATTATAATAATGTCATCATGCATATTTTTAAAGCTTTATTAACCTTTTAAAGATTTATTAGTTATGGCTACGTCTATTTAAAACAGGTAGCGATTAAATAGATTGAATTTGTTCAATTTAATTTTGACAGTGATGATTTATAAAAGAACGAAATTACGAATTTACTATTCATTCATGCATGTATACATCACGCCTTTTTTACCGAAAGGGCAGGCAGAGTGTACAACACCTACGTTTCGTCAACTTATTGGGTGCCATGTAACAGGGGGCGTAAAGAAATGAAGAAATGTCATTGCCCCTTAGTTGAAAGTTAAGGTAAAATAGCGTTAATCCTACAACACTTATTTCCAACTGTTCTTAAATTAATCACTTGCTTTGAGATTCATTTAACGTATCGTATGTTACATATTGCGCCGTTAGCCCTTCGAAGGGTAGGCAGAAGTGTGTTCCATTTAAGTTTCCAGTTATTAAATCTTATGTGATAGAGAAAAGAATATGTACACAATTTTAATGGATACCTACATAACTAAAATTTTAATTATATTTATTTTTCAATTATTAGTAATATTATTAGTAATTGCATTGTTTAATCTTATTAATATTATAAAAAATTGGTATGTAGATAGATTCGGTGCCGGAGACGGACATACTTTTGATCCCGAAAATCGGTTTGGTTTCCGTGTATTGGGAAAAACAAAAAAAAAAACAAAACAGTTTTGGGCGCGGGTGAAGCCGTGGGCGCAGTAATTTATAGATATATACAGTCTGAAAAGATTAGGGTAATTTTTACACCGATAACACTAGTTAATCTAATTAATAATAGGTATATTATAGCAAAAAAAGTAAATTGTATTTCATGTAACTTTTGTAAGTAGATATCGCATAAAACAGTAACCAAGCAACTATAAAAAGAAGGTTACACCTTCTTTAACAATAAAATAGGTGTGTTATATGCAAGTAGGTTCTTCAAAGTTTGAACTAGCAGTTCTAGAGATAAGAGCGTTCAAACAAACTATTCACTAAGTAAGTTCAGGCTTTGAACTTATGGAGCATACAATTTTGACCCGTGTGGGAATCGAACCCAACTGCGACACAGTGACAATTATCTATAAATATTTAGTTAATACTCTAGGTCTATGTAGTGTAAAAAAAGGTTATTGTTCTTTAAAATATAAGCAGAGCTATTATAATAAAAATCTATATAATACTTTTTAATTTTTTAAAAGACTACTATCGTTATACAAAAAAACTTTATGTCGCAGAATACTTTATAAACTTACAATTAACAGAAACAAAATACACATAGAATACGCACAAATATTTATCAAACATACAACCACAACCATGCATAGCAGTCGCTTATATAACAATTCATAACATAATAATAACTTCTGAAAAGAATCTCAAGAAAAATCTTCTAAAAAGAACACGTTTTCAGATAAACAAAATTTAGTCATTGCAAAATCTTCTTCTTCTTCTTAATTGCAAAATTATATTTGTCTGTGAAACTAAAAATAATGCAACTTAGAAGCTACCCAGGAACGTAACCATGGGTTTGTTTTAACATTTTGTTTAACTAATCCACACGGATATTAATCGCACATAGTAATAAGCAAATTTAAACAAATTATTAATCATTTTTACGATAAATAAACTCTGTTTTAAGTGAATATAAATTGTTTACACAAAACGGTAAACATTTATTTTACTGCAATCAAAATTTGAAATGCATTTTCAATATATTTTAAATACAAAATAAATATTTTAAATGTATGATAAATACCTGTAAAATTCTCACCGTATCCGTCAAAATCACAAAAAATAAAAAAATTTAAACCACGAATCACTAAAAAAATATCATATAAAAAAGTAAAAATCTAAATTTGAATCACTGGACGTCTAGTTCCACGGCCGGGTAAACGGCGTTTTCACTCGATAGCATCAGCCGAAATGACCGCTTATTGAAGCATCATCATCATTTATACCCAGTTGCAATGAGGGCATCCAGGATTTTTTGCCATCGGGACGGCGCGCTACGTAGCTGACATTGAAGAAAAACTTCTATATCTAATTAATATCCCCATCAAGAATTGTAGTCATAGTAACAATCGATATTACTGTCTAATAATTTTATTGAGCTGATTTTTCGTTTATAGAAAAAAAAATGCACTATTTTAAATTTCTAATGAATAAAGAAAAATTGAATTCGAGTATTTTGAATTCTTTTTTTAAAATAATGTTAGTTTAAAATATGATTTTATAGTATGTAAATTAGTACGTAAATTTAATTCATAAAATTCTAAATTATATTCTTAAAAATAAATTAATTTGCATTTTAATGACGATTATAAAAGTTAATGAGTGTTCTATTTTTATACACAGTAAGATCGTAATAAGAAGAATTTACACACGCGTTTGTTATGATTAAAATCAGTTTCCTCGTTTAATTTAATTGATACATGTCATGTCATTTATCAAATATAATTTATTGTTAAATATTACAGAATTCTTTCAGTATAATTCGTTTAAAAAATGAATTAAAATCATATAAGTAAGTATAAAAAAGTTTAAATTTCTTAATTTAAATAATTAAAATTCATATTAATTTATTCATTAACAACTTTTACATTGTTTGAATTTCACATACATACAAAAATGTTATAATAAAATTATGAAATATAAAAAATGAATAAAAATAAAAATAATAAATACGTGTAATAGTAAAAAAAGTTAAAAATGGTATGTATGTTATTGAGCGCCATATTGTTAATTATATTGTGCAATTAGATGTGTGTAACGGTTAAGGTGGTTACCATATCTTCGAGTATTGTAGATTCGACTTTCATTTAAGACAAATATTTGTATTATCCCATTTCATATTTAAGTTTACTTTGTAATATAGAAAAGCTTGTTGCTTTTTTGAGTGTTATCAACAATTTTATCCATGTAGTTATTACCAGATTACAATTGTCCAAGACCGTCAGCGGCTCTTAGCTTAAAGCTCAGTAGAGAAGCTTTTTAGCCGCGAAGTGGACCTCTCTTTTAGATTTTTAAAACTTAGTGATAATAAAATTTAGGATATATTAGCCGTGAAGTATTCGTTTTTTTTTATACAAATTTGGTGGCAAACATGCATACGGCCTATCTGATGTGGCTTTTCCAAGCATTGCAGAAATAAGAATGCTTAGAAAACACAACCAAGCCGTTGCCAATTACGGAGAAGGAGATGAGGAAGGAACAGAAAAAAGGAAGAGGACAGAGGGGTTATTTAATCGCAGGCCTTCGGTAGTCACTCCATCGCTACTC